>SMSO01000014.1:75147-2475147 GCA_004764695.1 Schizochytrium sp. TIO01 | reverse complement strand
TTACTTTAAAATACTCACTTGTTATCTTCATCTCACAATAAAAAAAGAATACAACCTATTTGAAGGATTGCGTAGAGGAAACAGCATCGTGTACACAGCAGCCGCGAATTTAGTAGGAATATATGACCCATTAGAAAGGAGACTCGCTACTAAATTGCCAGGATTGCTGATCAAACTGATTACCGTCGGCGGACCAATTAGCCATATCCTCCTCCTCCAGCTCACGTTCTTCTTCTGCCGAGGCAAGGCGCGCGTATTCAATCGCAACAAAACGATCCCAGTCAGTAAGGTCAGGGTTTTCATGCTGGGCACGGATCCAATGAGGATCCCTTTGTTCAAAAGCAATGAATTTGTTAAGGTTGAACAGTATGTTGAACATCATGCCACTAATCTTGATTACCTCAGGCTTGCAGAAGTCGGCAAGAACAAATCTTCCCTCTGTGCGCGGATGGACAAAATCATGAGCCTGGCATAGTACATCGGCAAATGAGATAGCTTCATGACCATAAGATTGAAGGCGGGAAAGCTGGCCATCATAGAAGATTTTCATTTCCCAAGGCGTAATCACACCATCTCCATCCAAGTCTACACAATCGAACCAATACCGAATACTTGCTTCATTACTCTTGTCCTCCTCAGCAAGGAAGAAATACACAAAGTCTTCATAACCCATACGCCCCTGCTCATCCCCACTCATGAAGGGGTAGACAGGTTGCTCAAAGATCCGATCAACAATTTTAGGAATCAAGGC
Organism: Schizochytrium sp. TIO01; assembly: GCA_004764695.1. Taxonomy (NCBI): domain Eukaryota; class Bigyra; order Thraustochytrida; family Thraustochytriidae; genus Schizochytrium; species Schizochytrium sp. TIO01. Next base: position 2,474,396 of record SMSO01000014.1, on the reverse strand, counting down.
ATGCCCACCATGCCGCATAAGATCTTCTTTGGAAAGAAGAAAGTCATGATCAGTATCAAGTTCCCAAAACTTGACATAGCAAACATAGAAACCCTCGTAGTTGAAATATTTGAAAACAAGATTGATGTCTTCTTCTTCATCAACTTGATGACAAACCTCTAGAAGATCAGATTTCCGAAATTCCCGACGTGTAATGTGCCCACTCCGTGATGTGTTAATTCCGAAACATTATGCGTGCTGCTACAGTTCGTGCATACTTTTCTTGGAATTCCGGAGTACTTTCGAGAAACTCAAGTCCTGGATGATAAGCTAAGAGCTCTTCTAAATGTGGCATGAAATCTTCGCTCAGCATATAGTCGCGATGCATTGGTTTGAGCAACCGGAAGAAACGATCTTGATCATCGTATGGTTCCATTTCTTCAACCCAAAATTTCAAGAATTGCTTTTTAGAGATGTAGGTTTCCCCGTCCCCATTAGCTTCGGGAGCAGATCCGCGATCAGTTTTTGATTCGTGCCGTGAAGAAAACTCAGGAGGGTCGCTAGATTTCCCTTCGGCTCGGCGAGAGCCGTCCAGGATTTCTGTTGAATTTCCCAAATCACCAGGGGCAATCTCTAGGATTCGCTTACAGAGACTTTCGTTAAGAAACGTGGGGAAGTTGCAAAGTCCCTTGCATACAGAAACGAAGTCGTTTTTGCATATTCCATTTGAATTTGCGCAGTCAAAGTAGCGATCGATTTCACGAGAAATCTCTATGGAAAGATCTGCTACACGGACTGGCGATCGCTCCCGGGCAATACGCAAAGGTGGAATAAGGACTTGGGATTGCTGTGTTGCTTGGCTACTGGAGCGCGATTCGTCGTGTGGAGAGGCTGTGCCATCGCTAAGAGTTTTATGGTCAAATTCAGACCCCGGCTCTGTTTGCAAAGGACCTCTACCGTCTAAAGTGAGGCTATCTGCAGTGATGAGCTTCCCCACTAAATTCTTGCGTGGAGAAACGTGAGCCGAAAGACCAGCACGAGGAGACCTAGCTCGAGGTGATGCTCGAGGCGATGAAAGAGGCGAGGAACGTGGCGATGCTGGTGACCGAGGGCTCCGCGGTGGCGAAAAGGCTTGCCGTTGACCTTTGGTTCGCGGAGAGAGCACAGGTGAAGAAAGTGGCCGAATGTTTGTTGAGGGCTGCAGATCTAGCCCAGCCTCAAAGTCCTCCACGAGGCGAGTGAGCATTGCATGATTATTCTCCTGGGAAAGAAATTTGAACATGAGCTCATCAACCTTGAGTTGAGCGCCTCCTGTTGCTGTGGACATAACTCCTGAAGAAGAGGAAGACGCAATTACTGTTGATGATGACGATAATGCGACAAGCTCCACTGCTTCAGGTCCGGTCCCAGGTCCTGTCGAAATTGGAGTAAGCCCAAGTCTGCTTCTTAAATCTTTGCTTGGTGTTGACGGCGACAATTTCCTCGCCGAGCTTGCAGCCGCCATGGCTGCTATCTCCTCTGCATTGCCTCCAGAATCAGATCGCCTTCGGGTCTGAGTTTGATGCATGTGGCTTGCAACACTAGTCCCTCCCAGACTTCCCAGACCCGCCCCCTTGTTTTCCCCAGACAGTGCAGTAGATGTCATTCCAAGGCCTGCGTCTCTGGGCCTGTTGCTTATCTGCCTCTCCTTTGTCGCTATATAGTCTGTCTCCGTACGTTATCTGCCATGCCCGTCTTCTTTCCTAAATAGGGCTTCTGAGTCTTTCATTCTATTTTATTGTTCTTTCTTACTCTGTTCTGTTCTACATAACTAGTCCCCAACACCCGAATATAAGCATGAAATATTACTAGGTCATTTTAGGTAGGCAGGTAGTAGGTAGGCAGGTAGTACAAGTAAGAATTAAGAATTCGGAACAGACAAATATTTTACTTAGAGAAGAGTATTTTTTCTTCATTCTAAAAACATTGCTAGTAATAATACTTATATCCATTATTTACCCCAATCCGAGTACCCGATATTGTTACTATCGCTAATCATGCTGTGAGTTCTATCAGTTGTAGTACTACGTGGGGTCACCGAATACTCAGGCTATGCAATCAAAATCTCACAAATAAACCATCCAGTCCTTAATATTAGACTCCATTGGCTGTTAATTGCAATTGCAGAGATATTTGTGAAAATGCAATCCTTGATTGTCAAGAGGAAGGCAAAAGTTGCCTTCAGAGCAGATATTGTTTATATGTTTAATCACTTTTGCTGCTAGCTTCGAACAAAGTACTTTGCGTATAAAGCGAACTCATAAATCATAGCCATCCGAAACATGATAGCTATGATTAACTCATGAAGAGAACAGAACTAGCACCACACTAAAAACGTACGATTTCTTGCAAGGTGATATAATTACGAAACGAAGCCTAACGCAACACATACATACCAGCTTCTCACCGAGTATCAAGACCGATTGAAATATTCGTTAAACTTGTCACGAAATCGCGCTCACATGATCAAGTATAAATCATTGTTCGTTAAATTAGGAGATTTTAAACCTTCATTGCTTTTTTAATTTCATTTGAACACCATTATTTAGCATTTAGATTCCTTGTTGTTTCTTTCTCTTTCCATCGCGATTAATGACCACTTGAGACCTCTTTCGGGCAAGTTGTTCTGCTTTCTGCACTTTTTCACTGGATCTGGTTCACCCCTGAGCTTGCACGAAGGTAATCTTTGGCTTAAATCGAAACCACCTACGAAACGTTAAAACTTATATAACCTCCAAATGGCAGGAACTATTCCATATAATGAATGATAGATTATATTAGTAAGGTCTTTATTTTAGTGTTTTGTTTTGTTTTGTTTTTAAAGCGGAGATTAGGTAAGAAAATGGAATGGCCAAGGAACCACCAAGCTCCGAACGCTACAAGCGAAGCAAAGCTAAAATACAAGCCAACAAAGTACTCCAACCAGAAGTTTGGCATTTTAGCAAGAGCCCTTTGGGTACTTCCCCGGAGACAAACGCATATATTCAAGTGACGACGCTGAGCACACCTATAACAGCGGTTTGTTCCGGCAGCCGCGCGAGCATTATCTACACCAGGAGTGTCCTCCGTCAAATAAAAAGCGAACTTGAAGCACCATATGGGTGGCCTCCAGCGTGCCCATCCAGACGCCTCCGCCGTCTACAATATCATTAAAGGCTGGGCTTGCGCGCCCTGCTGAACTACCGAGATTCACCGCAAGCTTGCGCTTGGCTCTGTGAAAACTACGATGTTTTGCCTAAATCCGAAACCTCAATAGGTTTACAAGACGGATCAAAATCAAGACAGCTCGAATGATGTGCCGTTTGTTCGCTTCCGACAAACGCTCATTTACAAAGCCGAGCTTCTCCCTGCCAGTGGTGTAAACTGGTTATTTGCCACTTCCAAACCACGCAATGAATGTGGTATCATCCACGACAAGCTGGGAACATCCAGGGTTTGCAAATGACCCCCCAAAAATACAAATGCGTAGCCGATCGTAATATTCACGCCGCTGGAGGCATCCTTCTGTGCTTCCTATCTATCCAAAGACATGATTTAAGAATTTTCGTTGAGTTGCGGGTTTGTTTTTAACCCACGATTGGGCTTTAGCTCCCCATTGTCAGCATAGGGAATGCATGTTTTGCAAATTTTATAGGTGAATCTCTAAGTAAATAGCCCCACCATTTATTATGGATTGCTAGGTGCTACCGGGCAAAAGCAGCAGAATAAAATAATAATCTTCTTGCGAAGATCATGAAATAACTTGAACGCCAAGGATCAGGCAATGACAGGGGCGAAACGTTTGTTGTTCCTGATTGACTTTGCATGATATAATTAACCTGTCAAAGACACCAACACGTGTGCTGCACGGCTTTTAAAAGCTTTTGGTAAAGGATGGGAGGTGATGGCTCTGGGGGCAAACGCAGCCGCCAAGCAACGGAGAGGGCTGGAAATAGTACGAAGGAGACGCGTCGTCCACGAACCGGATCAATTGATCCTGTTTTGAAAGACTATGGCCTTACTCGCCCGGATGTTACCTCCCCCAGAGACTACTTTGTTGCATGGAAACGGAATATTCCACTACTCTACGACACCATCCTTCACCACAGTCTAAACTGGGCAAGCCTCACGTGCGCCTTTGATGTTCGGCCTGGTGTACGTGATGAAGAGAATCCGTGGGCACATACTCAGATCTATTTTTCAAGCCGAACCGATGCAAAGTATTCACCTGGCACTAATTTGTGGAGTTCGGGTCAGCCAAGCTTGCTATTGGTCGGAAATGTTGATATCAACCTCAATAACACATCTCGTCGCAAATACCTTGCTCGATTCGCTGAAACAAACCAATCGTCTCGTATTACTATTGAGAAACGTATTATCCACCCTGGCGAAGTAAATCGTGTGCGCCCGTCAGTTCTGCGACCTGGCATTATTGCTACACACAGTGATTCGCCTTATGTATTCATTTGGGATGTTGAAAACCAACCAGATCGATCTGGTAAGAATGGGGGAAGTGCAATTGCAGCCTCGGCCGCTGCTGCTGCGGAAGCAGCAAAGGAATCTGGTGACGATCACCAAGTTTCAGATGCTGTAGTGGCTGCGTCAAAGTCTCAAAAGCTTACTCCGCAACATGCCAGTATCCCTGACCTCACCCTTGCTGGCCATTCTAAAAAAGCAGAATATGCTCTTGATTTTTCGGCAACATCAGACCATATTTTAAGTGGCGGATCTGATGGCGACTTATGCTTATGGAACCTCAGAGATGCAGAGTCGGCCCTTATGCACCATGGCAAAACAGATGCTCGAAGTATTTATGTGGGTCATAGCGGGCCGATTGAAGGGTGTGCTTTCAATCCGCATAGTGAAGGTAACAACTTTATTTCTGTGGGAGACGACAAATTGGCTGCATTTTGGGATGCCCGTAAAGGCACTAACCCAACTCATCTGCTACGCATCCATACGAGTGATGTCAACTGTTGCGCATGGAATGCTCATGACGAATACTATATTCTGACTGGAAGTTCCGACAAGCATATATGTTTGCTTGACACCAGGAAATTTAGCTCTTCTTCAACAGTTAACACTGGAGATCCTGGAAAGACACCTGGAGTCGTCCGGCGCTTTCAAGGCCACGAGTCTGCAGTTCTCAATGTTCGATGGTCGCCACACCACCGTCATTACTTTGCGAGCACAGATGAGCAGAAAGATTTTCTAATTTGGGACCTTGGGTTGAACGAAGATCTCTCAGAGAATGAGCCCATGCCATTTTTTAAACATGCTGGGCACCAAGCTCCTGCTTCAGATTTTGATTGGAGTTTACATGACCCATGGGGTTTTTTGTCATGTTCGGATGACAGCCTCATGGAATCACCTCAAGGTGGTGGGACTCTACAATACTGGCGGGTACTAGACCTTATTTCACGCAGTAATGATGATGATTTTCGAGAACAACTCGCTATTAGCTCCGGAAGAGGTTGATATCTCGAAGTTTTCTTGGAAAAGGCATGCCCGTCGAAACCAGTAAACAAATTCTTATTTTTTTGTTCTTCTATTACTATGCATAAGGTAAGCTTTCCATTTTATTCTCGGTAAATAAGTGCTGTGATTGCATGCATGTATAGTTTTCAGCTATTTGATTAATATTATAAATTTCTACGTCCATTTCATTCAATGCAACAGCGAATTTAGAATTCGAACATTTTAAAATGTTCATTTTGACAACTTGAATTCAAGCTCTTCTTATCATGTTGGATCGCAACTTGCGTATTGAGATTTGACTCTTTTTTAAACTAATCTCATTTGTGTACCATATGTCACGATGCAAGCCTGTTGCGTATTCTCCAAAATAGAAGGCCATAAGCTATCCAAAAGCTTTGGAAAACATTTTTGAAGCTGAAATTGCACTAAACGGAGTACCTGTTGTACCTTGAACAGTTGTTCAGCCTTTGTGAGTCCACAAAGATATGATGACAAAGAGTTTGATGCCGACGCAAGAAGCTCCTGTGCATATGGGGGCCATTCCTTTTCTTCTTTGTACTTGATTAACTCGCTACAAATATTGTCAACAAAATCAAGAATTACCGGGCGAATGTCAGACCAGCTCTCATATAAGCCAACTACGGATTCACTATCCTTTTCAAGATAACCATCATATAAATCTTCACCTTCGACTATGTTTCTATCGCCCCTCCCACTTACAGGACTTAGCGCCGGGGGCTGTTGTGACTTTGCTTTGTTATCTTGATCAGTAGTTGAATCTGTAAAAAGACGCATACTAGCTTTGAATTGGCGACTTGCATGACGAACAGCCTTAGCGTGCACATCTTTCCTACGCTTCTTACTCACAACTTGAGCAAAGTCCAGCATGGATTTCTGGTGGCGACGTTCTCGCTTTATACCATTTTTTGTTCTTATAGCGTCCTGGGTGCGATTTGCAGTATTAAAAGCACTTTGAACCGCATGTGCATTTGCTTCGCGACGAAGATCATCCTGCACATCCGCTGGCAAGCAGTTCCAGACGCTCATATCAATAGATTGACTACCTCCGCTGGATTGTTGTGAAGCACAGCGATTCGCCGAAACGCCATGACGCTTTTCTGGGGTTAATAAATCTACTATACTAGAAGAGCCTTCTGTTTGTTTTGAATGTGTTTTTGGAGACATGTACCCTTCAGGAGCTTGCAAAACTTCATTCTGCAAATCCATTGGCAATGAGGCAAGTATTACCGGATCAATTTGTCCAATTGCGGTTCTTTTGTTCAATTCAGAGGACACCCGAAATTCAGTTTGCTTTTGCGAATTCAATGATGATTCTTCATCATGGATTTCAATGGGTATGGTCTGGTTAAGTGTTGTCAGATTGACAGGGATATTTCTTGGAACAGCAAGGCGATCTACATCACTGCACTTAAGAGTCAAACTAAGAATAGAAGCATAGGGGAGCCCAGACACGAGTGCATTTGCGATAATTTGAATGCTCTCTCTTTCAAAATTAGTTTCAAAGGTATCACCTCTGATGCTAGACGCACCACTTGCTGGAATACGATACCAAAGGGTACATGAAAAAAACTTGTCTTTCAAAGTCACAAACTGTATATCACCTGCAAGTTTGTGAAGCAATGACTCCACTGCAAAAACCATATCTTTAGCTGACGCAAACTGACATCCGAAGGTTCGCGTTGCGCACATATTAGATGGCTGGTTTGAGATACTCTGAACCTCATTTGATGAGGACTTTCCATTTCCTTCTTGAGGTATCGTGAATGAAGAGGAAGGTACAGAAAACAATACGTCTGGCTTTTGCATTGACTGCAGCTGCTCACTGCTATGTTTTCCATATGGAAGGGTACCTTCAATACAGTCTACAGCTACTTGACTACCAGGTGCAAGTTTTTGCTCAATGATTGCGGCCAGGGCTTGCATCTCGAGTGAAGTAGGAACAACACACAGAGCCTCTTCAAGGTTAAGAGAGCGGACTTGCTTACGCACAGCCATTGCACGTAGGCTGGTGAGCCACTTATCCGCGAATCGAAGCAGAACGGAAGAGTCAAGGTGCCGAACTATACAATTCCATCCAGACGCCTGAAAAACAGGCATTCCAACGTAAATTGGTTTTGGTGCCTTCTCACCAACCCATTGAACGATCCCTTTGATAGCAACAGCTTCATCATTTGATGCATCCGCAGCCAATTGCAAGATATTACAGTACCGAGCGCGAACAACCACAGATACGGCAGAAGAAGAATGCGATTTGCCAAGGCGTGCAAACATACGATGGTTGCCTTCAGGTCGCAACTCTTCAATTACATAATTGTGTTCTGGGAGTTTCTGCCCAGCATTCACACAGTCTGTTACCCAGGATGGGAGTAGGAATCGTTTCCGGTGAACACGCTTGATTGTCTTTTCCTTACGAGCTTTTTCGTGATTTAGGTTACGACATATAACAATCGTTACATCTGGAGTATCAACATCAACGTAAAGGCCTCCATGCCGAAGTATAGTATCTCTCATGTCCTTCTGAGATTTACCGCAGGGCTCAAGCGCAGTAACACCATTGATCCAAAATACCTCTCCTGCAAATATTTGGGGTACCCTTTCGTCACGAAGCTGTGCATATTGGTTCCCAAGCTTGGCCCGCTTGTGTCTCATGTAAACTCGAAAACTACCCTCATGATGTTTACCAAGAGAGGGAGTCTGGTTGTCTTCTGGTGCTCCAGAGCGGAGGGCTGCAAGGGCAGAAATTTTATCATTCTCTGTCATCGCAAGGATTCTGTGATTCACCTCTTAGTCACCCTTGCTGTCTACGCGTTCCGTGCTTTAAAGACTTGGATTCGTCGAACGGCCTTCAGTCTAACCTAATATTCACTACCTAGTAGTAACTCATAGGCACCTAGTGTCGCAGAAGTATTGGCACTCTCAAGGCTCTATCTCTTTACGTGTTTTGAATAGTCAAGCAAACCTCAAGCGCTTGGGCCTCACAATACATTGAGGATTGACTTTTAGATTACCACAGTTAGAGCGAGCAAGGCTAGCTGCAGTTGATGTAGTCATTCCGTAACGTTGAATCAAGTTAGTAGCTGGTCAAGAAGAGAGAGAGACAGAGACTAGCGAGGAAGATAGATTTGAGGTTTAAACATCTGCGCCTACCCCGCCACAGATGACTGATTTATGCGTCAACAGAAAGCCAACGCCAGTGTCTAATCAAGGCAACGATTCTGACCTGGAGGTTTGCAACTTCGGAGGCGCCAAAGGCCTTGGGCTTGTCGCAAGTCGAGGTTTTAAGAGAGGGCAAATTGTGCTCGAGGAAGAAGCTCTGGTATCAATTCCCTTACCAAATCAACTGTCTAAAAGATGTCATCTCACGCTTTTGTGTGGTGAGAAGCTTCTGCGATGCTCCAAGTCAAAACTCGCACGATATTTAGGACGCCAAGAGCAAGCACAAGACTGGAAGCTGGGTTTCAGGGAAGAGGCAATTGCTCTTCAGCATTGGTGTGCACGAATGGGTCCCAAACTACCCCCGACTCTTGTTAGGTTGTGCTGTCGTCTGGAATGGCGGGTCGCCAAAGACCCTTCTCTGAGGAAGATCTTTGATAAGATGCCAGATCATTTAGAGTGCTTAAGTGATGATGAGAAACAAGAACTGATACTTATGGCCAGAGGCGCACACTCGTATCTTGCTTGTGCAAAATTAGCAGCTGGAGAAGATCCTTGGGGGGACTCGGTAGATTCAGCGAAGATTATGCAACTCGCGCGTCACCTAGCCAAACTTCGCGCTAATGCACATAATATTGTCAATGGGGATCAGCAACCTATTGGAATTGCCTTGTTTGGCTATCGGGGGCGTCTTGTGAACCATGCAGATTTGCCTAATACAGTGCAAATATTCAAGCTATGCAAGCAAGGCAGACCCCGTATCATCCTTGTAGCGACAAAAGAGATTGCTGTAGGTGATGAGATTACAATATCATATGTTGACCAACTTGGAAGTGAGCTTCAGAAAGAAATTCAACTAAAATGGCACTACAACATCGCCACCAGTGATTTGGAAGGTTCAAGCTTCAACCTAAACTCAAATGCAAAAGATGCATCCCTCAATTTCTTAAGTATCTCAGATGGCTCCCGATGCAAGTCAAGTGGCTTAGAAACTATGCAGTTCGCAACATATAGGGAGAAGGTATACGTAGCTGTGATGTCTCCGTCCAATGAAACCAATAGCCAAGATTTACTTCGAAAACGTTTGTGCGAAGGTGCCCAAGCAGCTGCCTCTCGAGGAAAAGAAGAAATGAACTCTACGCTCTGTGAGAGCTATAAATTCCATTTTGAAGAAGAAAACCATATTGATGCAAAGAATGGATTCGAAGAGCTCATTGCACTTTTCCGAGATCCCGACGCGAGACCAAGCACTCTTGCACTATTCACTGCAGCAGGTTATGGTGCAACCTCAGCTTTCATAATTCTGGCTCAAAGGCGGATGCAAATGGACATAGAAAATGGTAAGTTCGAACATGCACTTGCTTGTGGGGCTTTGATCACAAAGGAGCTAGAAGTGCGTCTACCTTCGCTTTCCCCTGCTCTTGCTATACATTATGCAATGTTGGCAAAACTTTACAGCTACTTTGATTACTCTCAAGATGCACAGGAATATGCTGGTAAAGCTGTGAGGCTTTACTCCGAGATTTTTGGAGGTGACAATGTACCACGTTTAGGAGATCAGCTTGATACAAAGGCTTCTGTATCATTTCTCCTTGATCTTCTCAGATTGCCTATGTAGCCGTTGCATCCACTTGTCATTCCATGCGCAGCCATTGATAGGTCTAAAGCTATGGCTATGAAAAAACTAAATGAGAGGCTGAATAAGTTAATGTTTTAGAACTTTAGATAAAAATGGGCTATAGCAATCATGTTGCTCATTTTCAGCAAAACCGTGGTTCTATTTTGTTTCCGTGTAGCTCGTTTAATTTTAGTCTTACTCCATCTTTTTGAATTTATCATCTTGTTGCTTAGCCGCGCTTACTGCTGTAGTGCCAAATAATTGCAAGTAGCTACTTCCTGACAGAGCAAGCTGACCCATAATAATATATTTGACGGCGCGGCCGACGAAAATTGCCAAGAGCAAAAGCAACGGATCCAGCTGAAAGACAAGCCCAAAGAAGATTATAGGATGTAAGATTATCGGCAAGCATGAATAGAGTGCGCATCCCACAACTCCATAATCTTGTACAAGGGTTCGGGTACGCTCGAATTGGTCTGAATCAAATGTAGGGAATGCCTCGGATGAAGCACCAGCAAAGACCAGCACAGCTGCTCCAATAGTTACGCCTGCAGCGTTGGCGAAAGCTGCAATTAATCTTCTCTCAGGGCGGGCCAGTACAGCAGAGATGTACAGTACCACTAAAGGTGCACTTAAGATAACAACAAAACTATTGAGAGCACTGAGGCAACCAACTGCCCAAGGAAACCACCATCTCGAAACGAAGGGCAAAAGAAGACGCTCTACTTTCACTTTGAAGGACTCTCCTTTCGCGTCCATGCTGATACTTTCCTTGGCACTTCGATACGCCTTTTTGAACTGGTATTAAGGCCCGTCACCTTGGGAAGTCTGTCAACTTGAGGTTTTCTTTGCGCGGTGAATTAAGACAATCATTTACTCACGTTTCTCTTTCAACTTTGAATGAAAGTAATGAAAGCGACGTAGTCAGTACTCTAGATAGATATCTACTTAATATTCTATATCTAGCTAGAGTACCTCCATAACAATATAAAGCGTGCTTAATAAGTAGTAGTACCTACTGCTTCGTCATACTCTTTATATTCTATCTTTTTGACAGAAGTTGTCATTTAGAATTTAACCAATACAATTTGCTAAACTTGCATTTTCCATATGGTGACAGAGTGAGGGGCTAAGGCCCAATTTGAGTTTTTAAAAAAACTAACCCGCGACTCAAAAACAATTCTAAAATTGCGTCTTTGAATCGACAGCGGAAAAGGATGCCTCTGCCGGCGTGGATATCACGACCGCCTACGTGGTTGCATTTGGGGATACTTCGAAACCATGCAGAGGATATGTACAATCCACGACAAGCTCAGAACATCCAAGGTTTTCAAATGCCCCCCCAAAAATGCAAACCTGTAGTCGATCGTGATGTCCATGCCGCCAGAGGCGCCCTTTCGTTCTACCGATTTAAAGACGTGGTTTGAGAATTGTTTTTGAGTCATGGGTTAGTTTTTTTTTAAACTCGAGATTGGGGCTTAGCCCCGCACTCTGTCACCATAGGAAATGCAAGTTTTGCAGATTGTAATTCGAGAGTAATTCAATAGGATCTTATCGGGAGGTAACGAGTAATTATTTTGCCTCGAGTTTCTTCTCAAGATAGGAGTTATCTTTAACTCATGAGAGTAGCTTTACAGGATGGCATGAATGCTTTAACTTAAGTTTTTACGTATAAAAAGGTTGCTAGAAGCCGCTTCTGACTCTGACTACTGGGTGTGACTTATTTCGATTTGCTCTAATAAATTATTCTAGTTTCCAAAATGGCACCAATTCATTTAATGGGAGTTTCCACTCTTACTAGCCAGAGGATGGTCACACAGCCTTTTGACTTGAGAAGAAATGTAGAAATCCAAGCCAAAAGGCTCAATCACAATTCAGAGTTTAATGAGAATACGGTTCGAGTTAAGTTAGGGAAATAGACTCTGATGAGTGAGACTGTGGGGTGGGGGGGTCATGAGCAGGTTGTGTTCTTGATTCTACTCTTATCAGACGGCAACTCTTCAAACAATTCAACATATTGTCCGCTTAAGATATCTAAGTTTGAGTACTGAGGATTTAAACAAAGAATTACACTGTTATGCCACTCTTTTCAATGTTGAATGTATAACCAAAAAAACTGAAAACCCAGCCCGTTACATGAACAACAAGAATGTAATTTATGGTGAGTATTAGATATTAACTCAAGACTACAAGAAGCTGTTTCAGGGATAGGTTGAAAGAATATAATAATAGTGATATTGAAATGTCAAAACTCGACTACTCTGGCTTGCCGTAATTACCTCGAACAACAATGCAACCACGGGCTGGTTTCCCGTGCTTGTTAGCGTAATGAAACAACCTCGAATATGAGCCATAGCACTAAGATTGCTGCTGCGGAACTGTATCTCACCCTGAGACTTATCCTGAGCAGATTGACACGTAAATTCCACCGCATTAGTGAATTCACATGGCGTGGAATGCAACCCCGATATAGTGCTGCCGATCTAATTCCACCTCAAAACGCTATCTCATTCTGCTAGGATAGACCCATGGTGACTTGTTGCGAAATAGTCATTAAAAAGAGGACACAGAGGATGTCAAGATGCTGCAGAATTGAACGCAACAGGATATTTTAAATTTCTTAGACTAGGAGGCGTAGCAAACATGGCAATTTAAAGAGTTCTTTACCACAGGTTTGGAGGATCGTAACCAATCAGATCACAGTAACTACGCTCTCGCTCAAATGAGAAACGCAGCGATTAATAGCATATCTCTAATTGCGTTGCCTGTCAAAAGCAGTGCCTTGGGAAAATCAACCCTTAAACATATGAGAAGAAATACAGCCAGTAGCATATTACTCATGTTCGGCATCCACAGAGCACCAATTTGTGCAAAAAGAACCCATGGGCAGTCAACGGCTTTCCAAAATTTAGCGAGATCAAATGACGATGTGATTCTTCAAAACAAGCAAAAGGAGCTGACGTCACTTGAGAGTATTTGTCTCACTGTACGAAATAAATTTGGTTAAGGTACTAAAAGAAATGCTGGAACTGTGCACATAAATCAATGATTTTGCAACGCTCAATATAAAAACAAAAAAACAGTGTACATGGCGGTGGCCCAGGCAATGCTGCTCCGTGGAAGGTAAAGAAAACTATGCAAAGAGAGAAGATAAAGACAGAGAAACTTTGCTAGAGTGATATTCGGAGGGTCAGAAGACTAGCCCGAAAAAAATATAGCGAAATATGTGAAGGGAGAAAATATCTGATCAAGAACAAAAGCTAAAGTTTCTAATCCTGGACGTTAAGATGGGGACTTTAAGAGATGAGAACCGACATCCAAAATAGTGTTAACTGGCTACCGATGCAGATTATAGCAGTAAGCCAACGCATTGAAATGAGCCAAAGTACCTCAGTGGACCTCGACAAAGTCAGCGAGCAGTAGGAAACAATAAACAATAAACTACAAAATGAACCTTAAAGACAGCATTTTAAATTAATGGTACACTGTTTGAGAGAAAATAAACGAGGTGTGTGTTACCCCTGAGATAAGCGCTCGTCTTTGGGGATGTTCGGCCTGATTTCAAAATTCTTGCTCGCTAAGACTGCCAGCATAAACAATTGATTAGTAACTGTTTAAATATTTTTTTAAGCAGATAGGCCTAAAGTGTGCATCTCATAGTAGGGGCGGACGCCTTTTCAAAAGGCTCCTACCATAGATAAACTTGTTCCAGAGATGACTTAATCTGTGAACGCATGAGGTACCTTCTCTATTCCTCGGCTAAATACCATCGCTCCATCTATACCCGGCCTTGCTTTTATGGAATTGGTAGTAGGCAGTATCAATAGTTAGGTAGACAACATGCTTCCTGCTTCAAGGAATCCTAACATCTCGGGAAGTCGGGGCTTCACGAAGATTCTCCGCAACTGTTGAATGAACAATTACGATATCCCAATAGTGATTCGTCAAGTTTGGCGTGCCAGGAATTTTCATATTATTAGGTTCATAAGTACAGGAAAGTAAGCAATAGATAGATAGTAGTGCATAGGAAGGTATTTTGTGTTTACGTGGAAAGAAATGCTCTACTTCTGAAGGTTGAATTCCAGACTCGAATTGAGATATCTTGGCGAACGACAGAAGTGAATGCTCTCAAGAGTGATTCCCAGGTGTATTCGCAGAGATTCGGCATTGAGTCGCAAAGTTTCAATTTGCAGGAATCAGGAGGTGAGGTTCGTCAGTCTGCGCAGCAACGTAACGCACATCCAAGCCATCACTATGGGATCTGTTGGATCCACGGAAAACGGAGCGCAGCAGAAAATGGCCAATACTCTGGTAGCATGTTTGGTTGCTGATGCAGCTAGCATGGGCACTCATTGGATCTACGATAGCGAGAAGCTGAAAGAAGTGCTAAGTGGCAGCGAGGAAAGCCCAGAGTTCCATGAACCTCCCAGTTGCCCTTTTTATTCAACTGAGGAATTCCCTGGACATTACATGAACGGCATGCCCTCTCCTTATGCTGAGGAAGCGTTAGCGTTGATTGAGTACATCAACAAATGTCATGGAAACTTCGAAAGTGGAGAAGGATTCGCCAGGTCACTTTTTGAATGGGCAGAAGCGTATTCTGGGCGCAAAAACCATGCCACCAAGCTCTTTGAAGAGAATGTTCAACAGCTCAAGAAGGAAGGTCAAACGTCCTGGTACCCTGATTGTGGAGCAGATGATGCACAAGCAAATGCTTTCTGGAAAACGATCGTAACAATGACACGTTACGTTGGTGCCAAAGAGTATCAAGAGAAGGTAGAGGAAGCTATCCGAACACATCAGAATCACGATGAAGCTGTGGAGTACGGCCTCTCACTTGCCAAGATGTTAAACGATGTCATTGTTAATGGCGTTGATGTCAAGACAGCAATCAGCAACGGTGCAGTAGGTGAGCTTTCTCAACAAGCGATCGACAAAGCTCTAAGCTCGGCTATTGCGAGTAAAGAAGAAGCTTCCATGGATCAAGTTGCTAATTTTTTACTTGAGTATGCAGATGAACTTGCGCAAGATGGGGACAACCCAGCATATCGGAGCTTCAAGCCCAAAACTTGCGGCTTCCCCCAATCATTTGTGGTTGGACTTAAATTCTGCCTAGATGTGGAAGTTGTTGCAACTTCTGGAGACAAGGACTTCAATAAATTCACTTATGCAATCAGACGTAATATCCTTGCCGGCGGGGATAATTGCGGTCGTGTGCCAGTCATTGCTGGTCTTTTAGCTGCCAGCGGGGCAAAGCATCCTCGCAAATGGGAAGACAAAACTTCAACTGTATCCATCGTGAAGAAATATATTGACGAAGCAGACAAAGGCCGCAGAAACAGCCAAAAGGACTAGGTAGGAATCATGAGGCATCCAAAAAAACTTGCTGACGATAGAATGTTGGCAAAATAAAGCCATACTAGAGCTCAAATTAATTAAAAAAGTTTTCGACAGCGTCTTACAGGTTACACCTTTTTAATTCCTTTATCCCACCGAAGGATAACCATCAACTAAAACAAGTTGACTTGTTTTTTGTGACGTATTTGCATCCAATGCGGTAATGCATTGAATTTTTCACGTGTCATTTGGAAAACCTGATGAAACTCCTCATCACTGAGATATGTTTCTAGCTTTGCCTGGTCAAGGCCAAGTTCAAAGCGGTGCGAAAGCAAATTCGCATAAGATATTGGTTCATTTTCATCTGCAACGCAATGTGCAAGATTTTTAGGCATGTCGTTTGGCTGTTCTCGCTTTGAACGTTGAAATGTTCGTGACAACCAAGAGGTACGTTGTTGTGGAGAAGAATCGTTGGTTTCTTTTGTTGGGGACTTTTTAGAATGTTTTGCCACGTCTTGTCGCGATAATGATGATCTCGCCGTAGTCCTAGAGCCTGAAGAGTGTTGTGACGCTCTTTGTTCTCGTAAGGACTTGGCAAGTGATCCCCTTTTACGTGTTATAGTCTCTGAGTTTGCCTCAGTTTCCTCAACCTCCTTATCTTTGAGCTCAGCGGTATCTATATAGTCGATCTCCTCACCACATGTCTGATCAGACAAGCCCCTACATATACTTTTGCCGGCACCGTCAGCATCATGTAATGCAGTTGTACTGCGATGCTTCATGCGACTGCTCTTGCGTGTCGTAATATCATGTGTATTGGGAGTTTTGCACTTGGTACTAGCATCCTTAGCTAGTACAGTGCAATCATCACGGTGGGTGCTTTCTATTTGCCCAGTACAATCTTCATCCTTGTCTTTACCATCATCTTCTTCTTCTTCTTCTTCTTCTTCTTCTTCTTCTTCTTCTTTGACACTCTCGCTTAGATCATTCAAATTTTCTCTTGCATGATCGACACCATCGAATTCGAAAAAGGTAGCACTCGTGGCATCCATAATAATGGAATCTTCAGCAGGACTGTCATAGTTTAGAGATCCGATTGAGGCAAGATTTGGTAGCATTGGCAATGTTGGGCGCGAGTCAAGGCAGCTTAGACTACGTCTGTCTTCTAGTTGTTCTACCATCTCTTCAGAGCGTGGGTTGAAAAGATTTCCTCGAAGAATTCCAGCAGGAAGACCATTTAGTAGAACTGGGACTGCAAACCACGAGTTTTTGTTTTGAACCACTGATCGTAGCGGGATCTGGGCTTGTCCAATTAAATCTTGCCTGAAGTTGCTTGTTCGGTACAAAGTCACTATGATCTGCTGATCTATAAGGTGAACAGGATCTGTAAGAAAGGGTTCCAATGAAGATACATTGGCGTCAGGCCAGTGAAAGCGTACATAACCTTGCTCACAGTGCCCAAGCACTGCAACAGATTGGGAGGCCGCTTCTAGTATAGAAGAGTGGAACCGCATTGATACGCGTGTATATCCGGAGTGAACTCCTAAGTTTGATCTGGTTACATACCTCGAGAATTCCGATGATGATTTATCGCAATGTGAAGCTCCTTCTGAGTCAATCTTACCTGAACCTCCAGCAAACCCATAACCAGTAAAAAGTGAGTTCTTCGTACCCATTGAGTTATGCAAGGGCCGGTAGTAACTATTTTGGCGTGAACGTTTAGGACGTTGACGCCTGCTACTCACCATACAACTATCAATACTTTTTCTTGATGAAGAAGATGATGTGGATCCAGTTGATGAAATAGAAGACACATCAGACTTCGCTTCCGTCTTGTGAGACTCTGATACCTTCGAGCACCCCCAAGGCTCGCGCTGCTTTGACGTGTGATGAGATTGGTCCTGGCCCATGTCAGAATCTATATCGTCATCTTCTGCGTCACTAACTTCTTCTAAATTAGAAAGGGCTGCTGATCTGGTCTTCTCTAAAAAAGCTGGATCATTTAGAACTCTCATCGCTGCTTCTTGTTGGGCATCAACATGCTTGCAAAAAAATTCAACATCTCCAATGTAAATTTGAACTTGGGATTTCTCCGAACTAGGTTCGGACTGATGCAGCGATGATAATTGTAAAGGAGCGTTTCTGCCAATTGCTGATGGTCTGGATGACCACGACGGAGCTGATTGTGATGTTTGAGCAGTTGGAGTGTTGTCAGATATAGCCGAAGGAGAAGCAGAACCTATTCTTTCAGATTCCACCCCTGGCTCAATGCCTTGTGGAGAGCCGAAGAGTGCTGCTTCGGTCAAAACTGAGAAGCAGGCTAGGACAGGTCGATGATCGGACATGAGGACATCAGACATGCACGTGTAGTCAATGAGTTCAACTTTAAACGTAACTCCAGGCCTTGACCTCCACAAAACGCGATCCGTCCACGACGGATTTTGATTCCTCTTATTGCTGTATACCCCTCGCTGACCCATTTCTAGACGGTAGGTTGGTGGAAAGGTGAGTTCACCCTCACGAAACCCTACAAACACATTGTGTTTAGCCCGTTCGTGATCAAGCTGGTCATGATCACGAAGCTTCGCAAATATCTCATCATCTGCACTAGATATCTTTGAAACAACGTGATCGAACTCCACATCGCTCCCATGATCTCCCATGTCTAGCCGATAATTTAAATCGCCAGCCCAAAAGATATGATCATATGCATGAAGCAGCTGTACACCTGAACCTTGGCCTTTACGCGTGGTCAATAAAGAATGACAAATCTCTTGATAGTCACTTGCACGCTGGGATACACGCTCAGCACGAGCTGCAAGATGGGAGTTCACAAAAGCAAATGAAGTACTTGAAGTACTGACTCCATCTCCATAACGAACGCTAATTCCAACTGCCCCTTTGTTTCCAATCATCCCACCCAATCCACATGCACGTGTATCAGTACGAAGATGAGAAAAATATTGCCGGAGAGATACTCGAGTAATGAGTATTCCATGTATACTCCACATACTCGCAACTCCAAGTATTGTAAACTGATCTGGGCCAAGTTCGTTCATAAACAACTGGATCCAGTCGGAGAGAAATTTTGACTTACACTCTTGCAATGCAATAAAGTACAGATCCCCTTCTCCTGAACATATCCAACGCTTAAGAGTGTCCTCTGTAATATCTGGCACCTCTGGTCCTTGGTGGACAAGCGCTTCTTTTGCTGATAAAGAGGCGTGTTCACTCAGAGCAAACTTGCCGCTTTGCTCATTTAAGTCTTCGTAATCTGAATCCGAAACTTCATGAAATGAGGAACACACACTCCCAGAATCTAACGCGTCGTTGCCTCTACAGATGTGGGGTGCTGGGTTTTTCGAACAGTTAAATGTAGTACAAAGTACATTTAATCTTGGTGGGGCAGCACCAGAATACATGTCTCTTCCTAGAGAGCTAGTTGAGTCAAACGAATCATATTCATATTGAATGGAGTGAGCCCTTACATGCCGAAGTAAAGCACTAAACCGCTCTCGCTCGGAGGCACTGGAAAAGATTATATCTAGACCTCTGGATTGAGGTTCAACAAAGAGTTTCAATTTACGTTTATCAGTCTCGCTTGGCAGGAGGAGAAGCATCGGGGTAATCGGGACAGTCTTGCGTAGATTTCCTACATTAGAAGCAGTACTTCCAGATGACCCAGCTGACAAAGGTTCTGTGATTTCATCCCTATTGCTTCTACTGAGGGTTCGAGCGACAACATCAACAACAAGGTACCGCTTCTTCCTAGCTCTATAGCGGTTAATTAAATAGACTTCGAAGGTCTCAAGATTAAGCTTGGAATTAGAGAAAGAACTGCCCTTTGCATATGGGGTGGTGCTACGAACACTGCGAGTAGGAATATCCTGAACATTTGACGTGTCTGCACCCTTGCGTATTATTTGGTTGAGATTACTTTTGCTTTCTGGGTCCATCTTTCCACAGATTGACCTTGCACACTCCACCTGCCGGTCCTTCCGAGTCTCGTAGTTTTAAAGTGAGTGCTCGGTTAGTTGACAGGACAATTGAAGCGATAAGAATTGCGCATGCACACAGCCAAGTCCATATACTTCCGCTCAGCCCTGAAGGGCTATCCTCTTTGCTGTTGAGTCGGCCAGGCCTATTCTTTGCCGGACACCTCTCCCAGCGTGCAGAAAAGAATGTATTTCTCTCACTTTACAAATCAGGTACTACTACCTACCCTAGGTACCTGTTACTACTATAAACTCCATAAAGCTTTCTTTCTCTGCTTCCTTCTCTTTAGTTCTCCTTTTCTTGAGTTCTTTGAATGAATAAAAACGGGAAAAAAGAAAAAGAAACCGTAGTAAGCTTTAGAGACTCTAACTTTTAAATTGACTTTCGAAACAGAAAAAAAGAATACAAAAGCAAGACCGAATAAAGAGTGCCAGGGTGAATGAAAGCCCATTTTCATTGAGGACCTCAGCTGATCAATAAATTTGCGATGAGAAAACCTTTGCTTTCTTTGTTTTTATATTTAATTTTTGAAGTCTCTTCTATATATATATATACACGTATACAAATATATATATATATATATTTATTTATTTATTTCCTAGCTGTTACCTCAAATGCATGTCGTCATGCTGATCATCAGGTCACAGACATTGTCAACATCAGAACTATTCGATCTACTGCTAAATCTAGTCTTGTAGAAGGAATATGTGGTTTATGTTATCGTACAGCTCAAGCATTTCTGTCTTTATATTTACTCTTATACATTAAAATGATAGAACTTCAAATTCTCAAGAATCAAGCGTTGGAGTCATATTCTGCAATCTTGCTAGAGATTTGTGCTTAATTTTTTAGTTAGATATTGTACCACACGTACCTCAAGTTCACTTCACTTAACTATAAAGACCGAACATTTGTTGTAAATAGCAAAAAGATTATCAGAATGTTAGAATACACTTTGACTGGAAGAAGCTGATGTTCATCAGAATGAAACATTCATATAGAGTATTAATTACATTAGTACTGAGTGTGTTTAAAAAAAGAATAGATGTGAGCTAAAGAAGCATTCCAAAGAGAATAAATCATTCTAAACCCCTTAGAAGAAGGCTTTAGAAATGTGTAAAAAAGAAAAAAGAAAAAGATGAAACCTCAAGCGTAAATTGATTTCGCTCCTCTGAAATTTCATCAGACTTGGCCAATTGTAGAGGCGAACTCATAGCTTCACAACTACGAAATTCTTAACAATAATGGCACCATACGAGATTTTTGCAGAATATTACCATACTGTACCTACCTAGGAAATAATACCACGATACAATGATGAGTATTTACCTTATTTTGTCAAACCTGAGTTCCTTTTCTCCAATGAAAGATATTTTACTTAGATGAAATATCACATTTCCTTCACTCTCTTCTATCAGCTCAGGTTTAAAACCCATCGAATTGCAGCATCTGTGTTTGTCTGCAATTGACTTGTTTATTGAATTATTAACAAGAGGGACTTTACTTTGTATGCTCTTCTGCGAGGCTCTGAAGTTCGACTCATAGTGTAAAGTATATATGCTATACAGTAGGACTATTAGCGCATTGGGATTTGAAGGGCCTGGCTGAGCATTTGCCAACGTAAGGGAGACAAGAACCTGAGAGTGTTCGATGCAAGCTCTGCGTGGGACCGGCAATGCCGGTGAGTCAATTGCACGAGATCGTTGGTCTCGCTGGCGACGAAAACACAGCGTACGAGCAACTGCCCTTCTTAGAGACAGCACTGTTTTAGCGCAACAAGAGCAAAGCAAGATCCAAGTCGAGTCGCTAGCAACGCGGGAACTCTCTGCAATATTAGGCGATGCTGGACGCGACGTAATCGAGCGTCATGAGCTCGAAGCGCTTGTGCGTAAGAAAATCAAGACCCGAGCAGCATTGGAACGCGTATTAGGATCTATAGATCTGTACAGTAATGTTTTGTTCTATTTGGAGACTAGAGACCTCAACGCTCTTGCAATAACATCACGGGAGTGCCGTGAGGCTGCCTGCCAAGATTTGCTCTGGAAAAACCGTGCCCTAAGAATGATCGGCGCTCAATTCATTCCGCGTGTGACTTTAGAGGCAACTCGAGACGAGGTTCTCTTAATGCTGCAACGTGCGTATATGAGGAGTTTCTTCCGGCGAAACACCCGAGTCCCATGTATTCCATCACATTCGTGGCGAAGTTTATTGTCTGATTGTAGACGCTTGAAATCACACCGCGCAGGAGGTTTTGGTAGTGCTGTAATTGTACCCCGTGCAGAAATTTGTCCCCACCACATACTGGGGGTAGTTTACTTATTGAGCATTCGCAAGAACCCAGCATGTGTTGCAGAGATAATGAATAGGTTTCTTTCATTGTATGCAAGCCTCGAGGGAGACCTACGACTTCGCGACAACGTTGGATTCTGCTTCCGTGTACCATTGGACGCAAACAAGCAAATTATGTCTAAGGATCAACTTATACCACCCTCGAAGGGCGCTGTGGAGTCAGCTTCCCACAAGGATTTCATGGATGTAGTTCTCGAAGCTAATCTTCAACTTCGTGATTTGATTGCCTATTACCACGCGACCCATGGCGATAGCTCAAGACTTGTCGTCCTAAAGGGCAAGGCCGCCACATCTTCATCTCATTCCAAAGATATATTTTGATGAGGCACCCACCTATCGACTGACTCTTAATAGATAGCAAAGATAAGAGCTGTAGTTCTTGAATTCAAAAGACAATACGGTTGTAAAGACTAGTTTAATAGCAACTACAAAGTTCCTTCTTCCAATCGTGTAAAACATATGTACCTATGTATCCATGAAGCGTATGCACATGGATGTAGGAAAGGTTGTCACTATAATTGCAACTTTTTATTTTATTTTGCTTTTCAAAAATGCATTCATGCCTTTAATCAAGTTTGGCAATCTAACACAGTACGCCATTCAGGAGGATCACGCTCCACTAAATACTGGTATGCTCGAATGAACATTCTAAACCCTGCCAGTAGTAGCGCCATTGTGTTAGATACCATTGAAAACAAGTATATTCAAGAAAGTTCAAGGGGGATTTGCGTTTCTATAAGCACACAACTTTTCGTGTATCCTCTTCTGCACCTTCACTTCTATCGATTACAAATCTAGCATGTGTGTTTATTATCCCATTGGGTGTCTCGGGGCAAAGGAAGGAAAAGCGTGCCAAACGGAGTCATGTGAATCCATGCGTCTATGCATGCCCCACATACATGAAACAGGAACAAAAAAACGATACGAGAACGACGCTTTTGGCGAAGGACTTAGAAGGATGAAAGAATGGTGATTACGATAGATGGCGAATGTGTAGAAGAAGAGAGATTATATCAATCAAATCAATGAGAAAAAAAGATGTGGGTTTTGTTGGATGTATATTTTTGGCGATTCAAGTTACTGCTTGGCCCAGTCCTCCACGGACTTCTCCCACTTCTCGAGGTTGCCCGGAACCTTGGACCACTCCTCGAAGCTCTCGTCAAGGAGAGAAGGGACCTCGGTCTCGGAGCCGCCAACAGCAGCGGGTGCCTCGACCTTGGCCTCCTCCTTGGAGCCACCGGCAACCAACTTGTACAAGCCGTAGAGCACAACCCAGGAGGCCATGTTGGCGAGCACGATGTGATGGTCCTCAGGGAGGTACTTGCGCACAACGGCCTCAGCGCCTTCGTACTGCACGTTGGCATGGCCGCCAGCCATACCACGGCGGGCACCAGCGCGGGATGCGGCAGGGCCAGTGGCCACGCGAACGCGGCTCACGCTGCGAGCAGCAGCTCCTCCAAGGGCACCAAGCATGATGATAGTGTTCGCTTTGTCTGTCTACACGCGACTCCGATCGATTCTGTGCGTGCGAAAGATGAGGAAGCGATATGAATGAAGATGATCTCTCTCTCCCTCTGTGTCTCTCTGTGTCTCTCTGTGTCTCTCTGTCTTTCTCTCCTCCTTTCCTTCTCCTATCTCCTTATCTATTCACTTACTTATCACTCTCTATCCGCATGTCTATTGAAGTTAGCAAGTTAGTTAGCTAGTTAGCTAGTAAGTTAGTAAATAAGTAAGTAAATAAGAAAGTAAGTAAGTAAGTAAGTAAGTGAGTAAGTGAGT
This sequence comes from Schizochytrium sp. TIO01, assembly GCA_004764695.1. NCBI lineage: Eukaryota > Bigyra > Thraustochytrida > Thraustochytriidae > Schizochytrium > Schizochytrium sp. TIO01. The sequence continues at coordinate 2,450,668 of SMSO01000014.1, read as the reverse complement.
AAGTAAGTGAGTAAGCAAGTAAGTAAGTAAGCGCCTATCCATGATCTCATCGCTATCCCCACCTACCTCCGCTTAGACATTACTTCGTCAGCAGTGCTGCCATTGCTCTCTCTTTCTTCTCTTTCGCAGACATTTTATCCCACCATGACCCTGTCTTCTTGCACGCACATACGCTCAATGCCCCCCTCTTCTGAGGGCCTTCTCATACCATACTATATATACTAGCCATGGTATGCAAGACGGGATGATAGTCGGATTATTGTGAGAGTCTGTGTGCTGAGAGGGGGTGAGAGAAGAAGAAAATACGGACACAGAGAGCAATGCTGAGCAATGCAGTGATGCAGTGACTGCAGTGGAGAGAGGAATAGGGCCTAGATATCTGAATCGCTAGGAGTTCACAGGATGCTAGCGGATACTATAGGAGTGGAGCCAGCAATCGAGAGTGCAGTCAATGCAGTAGAGTGCTAGAGAGAAGTCCTAAGGAGGGCGCAAAGTATAGGCATAAGTAAGCAACTTCTAGTGCAAGGTCTCACATATTGAAAACCCTAGAGGCAGCTGGGGCATAGGTAGCACTAGGCATTGTTATGAGCAGCAGAAGCAAAGCAGAGTCAGCCTGCGTCCTAGATACAACATGACAGGAGTGACCTATCTAGCTACTACTTGTAACAATAGGAGCACTGCCAGCAGAAGTTCCAGTAGTTCCACACCCTTGCAGACTGTTAGTAAATGCCTACCTAGTGTCCCGTTACTAGGAGACAACTAGAGATAGAAGTAGAGGTAGTAGTACTATCAATAAGAAGAAGAGTCGGAATCGTAGATTCAAGCAGAGCAGAGTGAATGCTTTGTTTCTACTCAGTAGTAAGTCTGTAGGTACCTCCTGTATAATATTATTACCTAGTCGATAACTATTACTTGCCGATAACTATTACTTGCTTCATTTCGATGCATACATACATACATACATACATACATACATACATACATACATACATACATACATACATACATACATACAATAGGTATTAGTGCCTACTAGTAGTGTATAGGCTTGTTTCGCTTAAGCTAGGAGGTTTTATGACTGCTTCACTACTAATGAGGGTATGACAGGGGACTACGTACTAGGAGTTGCAGATGTAGGCAGGTAAGTAGGTACTTAGGTAGGTGCTACGATGGATTAGTAGTGAACCTTTCCTTTCTTAGTATCTACCTCTCTGTAGGTGTGTATTTTCCAGGAGGGCGGCGGTTATACTAAACTTATGAGGTTTTCATACCCATGAAATATACGACAACAGTAGTAATACATGAAGAGCTTCAAAGTCTTTTCTCAATGCTGACAGTCTGTCTATAATAAATCCTCTGGAAAGATGAAAATCGCTAAACCAAAACATTTCATGACACAAATTATTTTTTAATATCCTAACTATCTATTTAGGTTAGCATCTTAGTCTACCTACGAAGACGGTAGACAAAGGGATCCAGGCCAAGTTATTCCTTTTGTTTTATTCTTAACTGACGGCTTGAGTGTTTTTTTCACTTTCTTTCAACCACAATGATAATCATACTGGGTAAGGGTATTGACTTGAATGCTTAATGAGTGATATTTTAAATTTGGGGTTTTAGCCATGCTTTTTTTTAATTTAACTCATTACCTTTGAGTGACTTGAAAGACCCAAACGAACGCAAAGGATCTTTAAGAACTTTTACCAGACACTACTAACTACTGACCAATCCTGCTCACCGCATCTAAAGTTGTCTCTAACGAGCTAGAACCAAAACAATCACTCATCAACTGGTGGGAGAAGCTGCAAGGACTAATGTGACGTTACGGGAAATGGTGATGTAGGACTCAGTGGCATTAGAGGGAATTGTAGATCTAGCGAATTAGAGAACTTTATCACATATTTATCGATGCCTCTCACCATCGTTTTGGCTTTTCAATGTTTACTCTGATTGAGAGTAAACTCCTAGGGTAGGAGGTAACTAACTACTATACAAAAATAAGAAAGCACTCTCAGAGGTAATGAGTTAATATCTTTTAGCTTGGGCTGGACAAAACTCAAGCCAAAATAATTATCTATTACTTTTGCCTTTCTGTAACATGCCTCTGGCTCTGAGAGTGAGGACTTTGAGTAAGAGAAGCATCTATCTACCCAGTTGTACCTATGTGCATGGTGACAAAGAAAATGCAGAGCTTGGTATAGCCATCTACATGATAATACACGCCCTTGAACTCAATCCTTACTAGTACCTGATCAGGCTACAATACCTGAAATGTGCCTTGCAACACTCTAATCAGTCCTTTTTAGGGGTTTAAAACTCAAGCCATGGGCACTCTAGGTAGACGCAGGTAGGTAGAACAAAGCTATGATTTTTGTGTAATAGTTCAATACCAACAAACTGATCAAATTGACACCGAAACAGTGTTGCGATGACTGAGACTTACAGGATGCAGGAAAAGTGCAATTAAAGCGATATCCGACCCGGTGTAAAAGTGAGGAATATGAGATGCGTGCATTTGAAAGGATTATCTTCGCACCAGCTTTTATTTCTTTCGTGAATGGCGATCAGTATATCCTGGAGCTTTTGCTCGGAAACAAGTAAAGACGCCTTAGTGTCAAAAGTTTAAGTGTTGGACTGAAATAAACTTGCTGTTGCTACTTACATCTTCCGGAAACGATCAGGAATAAAGACAAAGAGCAGAAACGCTTTAAAGTAGTATCATAGTGAATACCCTGATTAATTCTTGTTTGAGATTATGCATGAGCTTTTTTTAAACTTTCTTTGAGAATTTCACACTTAATTTGGCAATATGCATACCATACTCGTAGTAGTTCTTGTGGTCAAATCTCAAGTTTTATAATCTTATTTTAAATGTCCCAAGATAAGTTCAACTGTACAGTGTGTAAATCATGGTAGCATTTCAGATGAGTGGTACCGAGAGCATGAAATTTGCGAGCTTTCTTCTGCAAGTCCCTCTAGTTTAAGTGCTACTAACTACAAATCAGCACTCATGCTGGCCTTACCTTTCCTTGTATGGTGCCGTATGCAGTGTCATAAGTGCAACACTTCGAAGTTCTGATTACATGAAACTCATGTTGTGGTGAAGCGTGACGATGAGCAACACATCTGCGTTTTTCCCATGTAGATTACTCATTTGATATGAAGGTCTTACTTCCATTTTAATTTAATTTAATTCTTAATTGTTAATAAAATGAAAATGAAAATAAAAAGAGGTCAAGTTAGATACCAAGTAGGTAAGTACTATGTACAATCTAATTAATTAATCATAGCATCTACAATATACTATTATGTGTACTTACCTACAAAGATAACTAAAAAATTGTTAACAAGCCCCAGCCTAGAGTTGGCTCAAGCCAATCAGCGATCATCGCAGGGAAGACAAATAATCATCAGAGCTTACACGGAAAAGTTCGACACTGCCGCAGCCCACGTGAAGTTGCGTGAGATAGTAGATTAAAAGTGCTGATATCCAAATTGGGTTGAACTATGGCTGTTTCAGAGACGCCCGAGTCACTGGAGCGGATGATCCGTGAATCTGTTGCGAACGTGTCTCATCTCGAAATTATAGACCTTTCTGACGGCTGCGGCGACAAGTTCCGTATCACTGTCGTCACTGACGCATTCGAAGGAGTCAAGCTCCTTGAGAGACACCGGATGGTTCAGGAGGCTATCGATGAGGCTATGAACCATATCCATGCCGTTGAATTGAAGACCTATACCCCTGCACAATGGGAGAAAAAGAAGGATGCTTAGGTTAGCTGGTGCGGGATTTTCTTGCGATAATGACAATTTTCCCTGTTCTAGGCTGGTCTTGCGAATCTCTCTTTTGTCCTTAGTTCCTATCTCGCACATTTGTTTTTGACCTTCCACTTCTTCACTGTTTCTCAGATTGCCATAATCGTATCTCACTATTCACATGTTCTCAATCGCACAAACAAATTTGCGAGAAATTATGGGTTTTCAAGTAAAGTTGAACATTTTACACTTTAGATGCGAGAGCTTAATCTGCTGTGAAAATAAGAAACAAAACCTTGCAGTTTTTCCTTGCCATAAAAGCTGCTCTGGAATGCTCTCAGCTAAAGGACACACGCGATCAAAGAAATGAGTAACGAGTTCAGGTAAGGAGAGAAATTTCCCATGCATATGCCACCCATTGCCAAAACCAACTTTCATATTTCCTTCTCCCCTACTTTCATGCGTTGACAAATCACTCTATTTTTCTTCGTAGATATCTCTGTACATACCTACAAGGTATGAAAATCAGCAAAGCCAAAGTAAATTAACATTGTTGTTTTCATTTTTTTTTCTTTTCATTTTTCTTCCAGAGTCCTAACCTCATCTATGTGGACTGTGGCAAGAAAACATGCTCTGTTTCGAGATGAGGCCAGCTGAGTGTACACGTCATTTGGAGAACCTCCGAAGGATCAATATAATAGCGATACAATTTCTGATCAGGTTAAAACAGTCTTGGAAATCAATAACGTACAAGCAGTCAGAAGTAGAAATTTAATTACAAAATACCCGGAACTCTACTTCTTGCAAGATACTTCTGGGAATAAGGACTCTGGTAGGTACTTTTGTATGTAGCATATTGAGCTTTATGTACTGTTGCAACTGCTTTGGAGTGTCCGTACTTCTTGGATACTCCGGCTTGTCCTCCTCCCCGCTTAGATTTGCCAGGTACAACTTGGTTTGCCCCAGATAAAGGACCTGTTGCCCCATCACCCTGTACAATCGGGCCGTAAGAGTTTTGACTGCGTCGATGTTTAGACTTTGAATGTATTGTCTCAGTACTATTTCCATGATCTGCAACCCCGGCTATTGTACTGGTGTCGTTTGGAGCATGTGTAAGATATTTATTTTTCGCATGGATTCCAGCATGACTTCCACTGCTATCCGTGTGATTGTTGCTGCTATGTGCTGGGCCATCTGGAATCTTATTCAAGTAAGGTGCCTGGCGAATATGCGCGTGTGGCTGCTGCGCAAGGCTTCCGGCCTCCTTTCGATACTTGTTCTGATGAGGAAGATTTGGCAAAGCGACAGGATTGCGAGGATCTGTCAGGTTTGGTCCGTGTAGCTTTTCTGACTCCCCTCCAGTGCCAAACTTGCCGGGTATATGAGGAAGATTTTTACGGTTCATTCCTCCTCTCGCTCCTCCACGCACCCCCGCTTTGTTCTTTCGAAATTTTGCCTGGAGATCACGTGGCCCATCTCCAACATCTGAAGATGCATCACCCCCCGACTTGGATAGTTTATGGGCTTTCTCTCTTTTCTTGTCAGCATGACGGAGTTCGCGGAAGTACGGATGTCGAAGTGCTTGCCTAGCTGACATACGTTCCTCTGGGTCATAAGCTAACAATTTTTGAATGAGGTCAATACAATGCTGGTCGACATGTGGGATCATGGGTGCAATACCTGCACCTTTCTTCTTTGCAAAGTTGAAATCTATGTGTGTCGCAAAGCGTTTAAACTTGCCAAGGATCTCGTCGTCAGGAGTTCCCATGATGTTATGTATACGCTCAATTTGGTCAAGTTCATTAGATCCCGGGAACAAAGGAAATAAAGCGATTATCTCAAATGCAATACATCCTATCGCCCAAAGGTCCATTCGGAAGGAGTAATAACCTGATGTAAGCAAGCACTCGGGAGCACGATACCAGCGCGTTGCAATATACTCTGTATATGGTTGTTTGGAATAGATGCCCCTGCATGATCCAAAGTCAGCAACCTTGACCAATAAGTTATTTCCTGCTGCGACTGGGTCCGCTGGACTCGGACCACCTAGAGTCTGTGGCGTTACCAATATATTTTCTGGTTTGAGATCCCTGTGGAAAATCGAATTACGATGCATTCGATCGACAGCTCGAAGAACTTGATATAGAATACTTTTGATTTGTGCTTCAGGTAGAAAGTTTTTGCGACCACGGATAAGCTCATACAGATTCATCTGCATCAGCTCAAAAACTAAAGCAAGGCGCCCACTTGCTTCATCGAAAAGAACTTCGTATAACTTAATGATGCCTGCGTCAGGTGAGAGTCGTCGTAGGGCTTGAATTTCTCTCAGCGAATTGACCTGCTCTAGAGACTCAAATTTATTCCGCATGACCTTTATAGCCACTTCGCGGTTGTTGGTGAGGCATTTTGCTCGAATTACTTCAGAAAAGGTGCCCTCGCCCTTCTTGGCTAGCAGCTTATAGCGATGCATGACTCAGATAATTCCTCGGTTGCTGTGCACGCCAAGGCGCGCACAGCGCCACTTGAAGCGAGGTATATACTTACGCGCCGCAAACTTGCACAGGCGTGCTATCTGCTGCTAGGCCTTAGTAAAAGCTTCCTCCTTTGCAAGTCTCTATGGTCCACGTCCGACAGGTGTTTGTGCTCGTGCCTCGGGCCTCGTGCCACCGAATTTACTTAGCTGCGCCTGTCGTGCTTCGACACCGACTTCGCTCGGCTCTGCTACATTCACGTGCTGACAAAGCTCTTTTTCATGCCTTCCACAAAAAGTGCTAGTTCTTGCTTGGCTGGCCCGTGCGGCGCGGATAGGGCCTTATTAAAGCTGTCCCCTCCGAGAGTGCTCCACAGATATATCTCAGTCTGTAGAAGAACACAATCTTCCGCGCCATTTGCACTTTTGGAACCTTGAACGGACATTTCCAGGGTGTGCGCCCCTATCAAGGCAGAATAGGAGTACCAAAGCTAATCATGTCTATGAATTCAGCATTGAGGAAAGAGTATCAAGGATGGATCAACCCAGTATGGTTGAATTAAAAGGCATACGCTATATTTCGAATGCAACTCATTCTTCAGAACGCCACGAATATTTTCTATCAGAAAGTTCTCCTATGATCACTTATACATGTTTCCTCTTCTTTTTTAAAATTCATTTATTAGGATAATAAAGAAGAACAAAAAAAGATTGTCAGATTCATATAGGGTTAAATCGCATGCTGAGAAACAGTTTATTCCAATTCGAGTTTTTTTTTGGTGGGGAGGGCTCTTTGAAACTTGCGGAAACCCAGAGGATAGCAAAGTAAACATGCTTGCACTGCTTCTCAGAGTGTTTATTATTAATTTTTAAAATAAATAAATAGTAAACAAATCTATAAAGCCAAGAAACTGCTAAATTCAAATTCGAACTAGACTGACTGACTTGTGAATAAAATTAAATAAAAATCAGCTCTGAAGATGCTGTAGGATGTTTTCTCCCAACTTGTATCTGTTTCACCGTTTGAAAAGGTGCCGTAGTATCTATTTGGAACTCAAGGTGGCTCTAAATTCATATCCTATGAATGGCGCTATTAATTCTTTAGTACTCTTGCATCCCTTCCGATAAAAAACCAATGCAAGATGAACATTTTCAAAATAACAAGAGTACCAAAAAAATATATATCCCCTCCTCCAAAACAGAAAAAATGTAGATTTCATTATAGAGAAGCCCATGCATCGTTGTCAACTTTTAACCACTTTTTAGATAAATAATCTAAATTAAAGTATATCATGCCCAACACATATCCAAACTGAAATGTACCCCATGCCTAGTCATGTATACCCCAGTTTCTCCTCATTCTTGAAGAAACCAAGGAAAGGAAAACCATCGCTTGCACCAATTAATGCATGCCATCGCGCTCAAAACTAATCTGAACTTGCAGTACCGGCACACTTTGTCATCTTAACTCAAGCTATGGTCATTGGCTGTAGACGGCAAGAATCCATAGTAGGGTGTTCTTGACTGCTTTTTAATGAAGCACTGTTTTCAACCTTGTCACTTGAGAGTTGCGCCTGAAAGTAAGACGATTCCTTGCATCTTGCAAAAAACTCGCGCGCTAGGATAAAAACACCTCCTCCAATGATTCCGGCTACAATTAGAGAAGAAACAGCATCAACGATCCCAGCGAATGGACTTGTGGGTCCGATTGCCCGAATAAAAAGTGCAGTAACCACTACGAAAAAGGAATGCATAAAGTCAATAAATATATGAAACACCGCCGATGCCATGTTTAGAGAAGTGTGATCAATCCCACAACACGAGTGACTGTGTCCATGCGAACATTCTTCGTGATGGTGGGCATCGCAACCATGCTCATGATCATGAGAATGTCCATGGGAATGTCCATGGGAACCGTGTTTATCCTGATGTTGGTCTTCATGATTGTGATCATAGCATGAGTTTCCGTTTGACCCGTTTTGGCCATGGCCCTGGCCATGGCTGACGCTATAGCTGTCACTATGACTACCACCATGGCCGTGGCTGTGGCCGTGGCTGTGGCCGTGGTTGTGATTATGGCCATGACTGTGGCCGTGGAGATCATCATCCGAGCTCTGACTTGAAGAGGAAACTGGCTCTATGTTGCCATCTCCATGCGAGTGGCCATGAGCGCACCCTTGATGGCTAGAACAGGCCTCTGGGTGAACCGGATGCACATGTTCTTTGTCGACTTCATGAGTATCTTTATCATAAATGTTAGAAGTTAAATGAACTGAAGTGAGAGGAACCTTCGTGAATGAGTGCTCTCCATTTTGTTTTCTACCGTGGCCAAGGGCCTTCTCAGCTTTGATATGCGAAATTCGAAGTCCTTCAGAGGCAGACGCACAGTTGTCTTCATGATGAAAGTGATGATGGTGATGGGTGCAAACAAGTTCATGGTGATCGTCATAGCATTCATCGCTGTGAACAATCTCATCGGAAGAGTCACATTTGTCGTTCGCTAAGACAAGGTTGTGCGATGCACAATCGTGGTTTACGTGCTGCTCATGCGAGTGAACTGAAATACCACCGCAGAAGTAAAGAGCTAAGCAAAAAAGATGAAAACACGAAAGGACCAGCCCAAACCCAAGCATTGTCCCTGAGTTGACCTCTACGGCGTGGTCATGGAGATGGAAAATCCGCCTCACACTTTCAATACCAATTGCAAACATTGTTATCGTCAAAGTGAGCAAACTAATGCCTGCTCCAATTAGATTGGCACGTTCGGAGTGCTCTGTCTCGGACTTAAACTCAGCCCAAAGAGAAATGCCAAAGCTCACTGAGTCAGCAAACATATGTACGGATTCCTCAACCAAGAGTAAAGACTGCGAGGCAAGGCCCGCAAAAAGTTCTGCAATACTGAAGAAAAGCGTGAAAACAAACACAAATGCTAGGAGAAGAACTCCTCTAGAGACTTGATTCGGAACTTGAGAGAGTATCGTTAAGCTTGTCGCCTCTATATCGAAGGAGAGCCTTCGACGAGAGGTCGGTGCGGCATTTGGTGCGTCTCCGACGACCACGGTGGGAGCAAGGCTCATCTTAAGGTTTCACAACGTAGCCCAGAAACTAAGCTTAGGTAAGCTTACCACCTTCGTTCCGGACGCCCTGTTGCCTTCACAGGGCAAGCGTCAGGGATTTGGTGAGCAACTGGACAAGAAGAGTCCACGTACGATGTTTGGAGTGAGCAGAAGGAAAAGCACACCTATATTGTAGTACTACATAATTTTCTTTCTGTATTCTTTTCTTTTTTATCTATTTAAAATTTCTAGTTGTGGGTGTACACTTACCATACGTAGTAGGAGATAGGTAGCTGAGAGTTAAACCCTTAAAACCCATTCTCAATAGGCTGATTAGTTTAAAACTTTTTCCTTGGCCCTGGGTGAAAACTCAAGTCAGAATTATCACTCGGGGTCCTTGGTTAATACCGCCATTTTAAAAAATTCAGAAATCTTTCTACGAATTTTCAAAAGTGAAGAGAGACACTGACTAATACTAACTAATTAGATAGAATCTTCAGGTAGCAGTATGTTTTAAAGACCCTTATCAAACGCACTAGCTACTTTGTACCTAGGTACTTGCATTACCAGTGGTGAAGCGATTGAGTTTCGTTCAAGCAAAAATTGCTCATGACGATTGGTGATTTGAAGATCTCTTTCGTCATAATGCAGCATTCTCCTTAATGTTAACTTTACCTTCGGTGAGCAGTACATCTCGATACTGTTGATAAGTTGGAATAATCCATATCATTATTTTAGTTTCAGTAAAAGTATAAGTATAAGTATAAGTATAATGCACAGGACTTAATGTTTTTGTTTCCTGTTTTTGTTTTTATTTTTTTCTGGGACAACGACGCACCAAATCCTGAGATCTATGTGCTTGCTACTTTTACATGGAGTGCACCACACTATGGTTTGGATTACCGGGAACCTTTTTTATGTCAGCTAGGCCTTGAATTGTATTGTAACCTACTATGCTAGACCAGGTAGTTTGTCTTCACACCATCACAATTACTACAAATAGCTTTGTGAAGGCATCTCCAGATGCCAGTCCATGGCTAGGGATTATATACGCGCGACTCACGAACCAGGAACTGAAATGCTCATTGAACATCAACTTCATAGATTGATCATATGAATGAATAAACTCAGTTTTAAAGAATGCCACAATTCATCACCAAAAGAACTACTCGTTAGGTAGTAGGTGTATTCGTTGACGTTTTATTTTTATTTCGTAAAATAGTGGAAGGTCGCCCTTTGAGCCTTCCTTTTGAACATGTTCTATTAAATGAAGTGCAGACACCAAGATCACTCAATAGACCGACGCACATGCAAAAGCAATCGACGCAATGGTACCAGAACAGATGTGGAGGCACTCTCACTCTCTTAGCTAAAAACTCATATCTCTCTGCACCTAGAGGTAGGTACTGACTACATATGGTAGGAGTAATAGGAGTCTGATGTTACTGACCATTCTCTACAAAGAGATGAATGGGTTGTATGGTTTTTCTGGTCTGCAGGATCAAATTAGTTCGTAAAGAGAAGCATACCGTGCACAACTCTGTTCATGATGGCAGGGTTCGTTGATCCAGAGGCATGCTCTCTCCCAGACCTCAAGCATCTACGAATGGCTGACTACGAGTTTGTGTACGAGCCATCGGATGACACATACTTGTTGGTGGACACGCTTCACAGCGAAAAGGCACTACTTGACTCCTTGAGACCAGCTCTTGCTGTTGAGCTTGGCGTGGGTTCTGGCTGTGTTTCAACCGCTCTTTCCACTTTACTCTCCCCACCCCCAGGAATGATCATGGTTGACATCAACCCTGTAGCTGCTGCAACAGCCGTGCGAACAGCTGAATATAATCAAGTTTTCACAGCAGACGCTGTGATATGCGATCTCGATCAGGCTTTTGCAATGGAAGGGAAAATTGATGTCCTTTTGTTTAACCCACCATATGTGGTGACACCAACAGAGGAAATTTCAGAATCCTTGATTGCGAGGTCTTGGGCTGGAGGTATCGATGGGCGGGAGGTTCTTGATCGTCTGCTTCCAAGGGTATCCAGTCTGCTCTCTTCGAAAGGGATATTTTATTTGATTGCCATCGTGGAAAACAAACCTAATGATATTTGCGATAAACTTCTGGCATCTGGTATGGCTACTGCAAAAATAATTACTCAGCGCCGAGTCAAGAATGAGCTCCTAATGGTAATACGTTCCACAAAGGCAGACTTGGAAGCATTATCATAGACAATATCAAATTATTAGGCTTAGGGATTCGAAATGTTCTCAAGATTTTACAAAGTATATTTTAATGTTGAATATGGCAAATTGCGGCTTGATTACCTTAAATCCATAAAGGAGAGCTCGAGGTGAAGTTTACCGACAAAGAAGTATCCTCGTTCGCGCCGAGCTTTACCGAGATCATCGTTGTCCTCTTCCATGTAGTATTCACTATCAATATTTCCAGTTTGAGAAAGAACGTTTACGAGATTTTCAACTGCATCCTTCATTTTCTCTCGAAGGTGAAGCTTCGTTAGACTACGCTTTCGGGCATGCCTCGATTTTTTCATCCCACGATTTAGATGACTTTGAACGGCCGTATCATTACTACTATTCACAACGGAGGATACCTGGGAGCTTCTGCTTGTGTTGATGTTATTAGTGCTAGTGGTAGTGGTAGTAGTTGTGCTGGAGAATTGTTTAGCTCTGACTCTAGCTCCACTCGTCTCTACATTTGAAAAGTGACCTGTGCCTTCTTCTGTTCGTTCTTTAGGAAATAAATCGTCATTGCCGTATTGTGAAGGCGCAGTGTTGAATTCGTCACCATCTTCATTTTCACTTGAGGTATCTCCATCCGCAAACTCATCGTGCTCCTGATCAGTAGTTGATGCCCGGAGAATGGCCTCTGTCGAGCTATCACGCGGTAGTAAAGATTTCAAACCATGTTCATCAATAGATTTTCTCAGATTGGATCCTGAAAACTGGCATTGGTGGTGCAACAACTCTACTGTTGGAAATCTGCTATCACTTCTATCTTCAATACGTTGTCGTGATGCGTCGCCACAATTCTGGTCATCATTAGTACAAATTAAATCCCTATGCTTGCTGTTGCTGCTGCTACTACTGCTACTACTGCTGCTGCTGCTGCTGCTGCTACTATTACTGCTACTATTACTGCTACTGTGCCTAGATAGTGGCTGCGAATTAACCAAGTGAGCTGAAAGGTATTCTTTAGAGCGTTGGTCACTGTACAGTTGAGAATATGAATCTAGATTTGAAGACGAAGATGCTCCGTCCTCGTCTAATAAATCATTGAACGAGCTCTCCTGAGCAGCTTGAGGGCGATATTCAAAAAGCTTGACGCAGACACTTCGCATACCCGTTGGCTGCGTTGATTGATTTATTAGTGAATCAATAGCAGATGCATCAACTTTCAATTGATTAATATCAACAAGCGCAGATCCAATGATTTTATCTTTGCCAATTTTTTCATGATTCCAAACCGAGACTTCCAACAAGGCTACCCCATTCCAGGACATACTAAAGCGAACATTTTCCGGTGGACCCTCATTCCAGTCAGGATTTAACGTGCGGTTAATCGTTTTTGTTCGGGCTTCATGAGGTCCAAGACGAACAACACAGTAGGGATTAGTGTAAAATGCAGGAGCCGGGGCCAGTGGAATCGCTCCAGGCATTGGAGTCAAATGTTCAGCTTTTAATACGCGAACAGAAACGATACCGACATATTCGATCCGGCCAACACCCATTGAATTACTCGCCCTTGTGAGGCGTGTGGTTCGCTCAGCCCAAGGTACAGGGTCAAGTCCCGCAGCTTTGTCTGCATTATGATCACGAGAAAACAGCTGATCATCATATTTGGCTTTGATATACTCCCTTAAGTAAGAACCTGGTGTTTCATTTCCCGGCTTTGGCCAGCTTGGCGGCACATAAAACTCCAGCTTTGCGTTTGACCGCGCGTTCCCAATCATCTCAAGGCGTTCAGTCCATTCTGGTTTCCAATTGTCAAGGTCTAGAGTTATGGACTGCATGAATGAAACATGCGCGCCCAGCGACCGATGAGCTCCTGCACAATTAGCACATACAAACACCCCAAAAGTTGTACTGGCCCAAGTGGATGAGGGTGCAGGGCAATCTGCACAAATCTCATTTCCTGGGCTTGATTGTAGCCTCAATAGTTTTGCCTTTAGGGCATAAACCGAGCTCGGAGAGTCATTAGACAATTTTGTTCGCAGTGATTCTGAGCCTAGTCTAGAAGAGGAGCCGTCTGAGCCGTCTGAGCCGTCATTCGCTGAAGAATGCACAATCGGAACCAGACCTTGGCTAGGGCCTCGAGACCTTCTATCAGATGTACTCAGCGAGAGATTGATATCACTAGATTCATCAACGTTGCCTTTTCCGCTGATCGAACTGTTTTCATCTCCAATTGGTGTGCATTCATCTTTATTTAGAGCTTGTACGAGAAGTTTGCGCCCTGATGCTGAAAGGTTAGATGCCTCCAGTTCATTTTTTGCTTCTGCTTTGGTACTTTGAGAGCTAGGCCAGTGCTTCCCAGTTGTAGAGCCAATATCCCGCCGTTTCCTCGACCTCGATTTGGATTGCCCCATAGAGATAGCGAAGTATGATATTACTTCTTATCAAACTCTGGTTCTGACAAACGCCTTTGGCAAAGGACACAACCGGAGATCTTATTTGCCTGCTACTGCTCCTTTTTTCTCCTTCCTGGGGTCTACTCCTTTGAATCTTCGCCCCCGTTCTAAGTGCAAGCTTACGTGCACGAGTCTACTGTAGTGAGTATTGGTATCAGGGAGGGCGTACGCATATGACTTCGAGTGAAGGAGGAGTTGACCGGCTTGCGAGCGTTTTGATGGTAAACCTTGTAGGATCACTCTATTTTATTTATCGCTAAGTACCTAATAGCTGAGCTTTAAGTTTTAATATAAGCGGGAGAACATCTTGTACTAAGCCTCTCTGCTACCCATATTGCTACCCAATAATAGTAATACCTACTAGCCTGAGAGCTAAGATTACTAAAGACTGTACAAAACATAAAATGTAATACCTAGGAATTACCGAGTACCCTGTATCGAGTTCAGGTTTTTCATCTATACCTAGTTCATATTACAGACAACATCTAGGTAGGTAGATATACAAGAACCAAAGATAATACTTCATCCTTCTAATATAAGTCTGGCACTCGTTTGATTTTGGATCGTCGTTGTTCTTAATAAACAACGACTTATAATTCGAGTTCCGGTATCGTGGAGTATACATGGGTACTCTACCAGTGTTATAGACAACACTAGTACCAGTACAACCTCTGCCTGAGTAGGACCTAGCCAGCTTGAAAATTCTTGGTATCACTTTCGTACCTGGGTAGAAAGGAAGGAATAAATAGCATTTTGGACTTTAAAAATCCCAGGACGGAGGACAAACAAGATAAAACGAAGGATCTTATTTTCTATTATATCATATAGCCTGCTTTCTAATTACTTTGAGGACCCAGCCGGCCTCACCAAAAGTGCCTTTTAATTAATCAAAACATCCAACTCCGGTGAGCAAAGCAAGCTGATATATTTTTACTGAGAATTGGAAACCTCAAAAGTGCCAAAATAAGTAACGCTTGTGCCTTGATAGTTCAGACTCTTTGTCTTTTTTTTTTCTGTTTGAATCGATTATTCATACTTCTTAATTAGTGTATACTTAACGCTCCATGAGTAATCTGATTATAGGAAAAATAAGAATAGAAATAAAAAGAGGATGTGTGCAAGATTGACAATCCAAAAAGCTATTCGAAATAATAACTACAGTTCTTAAGACTGATATTTACCATAGTCAAATTAAGTTCTAAATGATCATGCACTCTATAGTTGGAATTTTATCTAGCTGATGGTCAGAATTCCCCAGCAACAGTCAGTACGATTTAACCGCAAACCTTAGATGCAATGTTTGAAGTTGAGTTCTAGTTTGTAGTCCAAGGAAGATCAATCATCCTATTTGATTTGCACAGAAGAAGTAGCAAGTATGAATCATGATCCTAGTAAAAACGCTCTTCCAATTCAGAATAACAATTTTTACCTTCTAATTTTTCTTAGAGTTGTAGCGTGCGTCGACACGCTACTTTTAAGTTAAGCAATCTTGCGACACAAATGTTCAAAATCTGATGGAACTGATTCAACTTATCATTATCTAGGCATAGAAATATAGGAGCAAGGAAACAAATCAACATACTTTCTAATTGCATATCCTATTAGAAATACTATCTGCGCAAGCAGAGTCGGCCAAATTCGGGCTATAAAATATGCTGTATTAGTATTTTATCTAGAGAGTAGAGTTAGGGGCCTTCTTGACATGAGGCTGTTCACCGAGAAGGATATTGTCAAGGATGCGACAATTTCCGAACGTCACAGCACATGACGCCATAATGTTCCCTTCCGGAAGAGGGTCACTCGATGAGAACTCTGTACCTTCAAGGTTGTCGCACAGACTGAGGTACTCCACCATAAATAGGTCCTCGTCGTCAAGAATATCAAGACCCTTCTGCTTGAGCAGAGTAAAGTTGCGCTCTCCACCATTATAAGCCTCCCGCATAGCACAAAGTGCCTTGTACAAAACAGGGGCGGCAAGACGTTGCTCCTCTGATAGATACACATTGCGGCTACTCATGGCGAGACCATCTGACTCTCGCATAGTATCACACGGAATGACATCGCAAGGAATGTTCAAATCACGCACCATTCGGCGCACAATGATCTGTTGTAGACCATCCTTTTGGCCAAGAAAGAGATATGTCGGCTGCACAATGTTGAGAAGCTTTGTGACAACAGTAGCAACGCCACGAAAGAAGCCTGGGCGTGCTGCGCCTTCAGAAACGAAATCTGCACCGTCCGGAACTACATGGGTTTTCGTCACCTGGGTGCTAGTTTGTCCGTGCTTTGAGCCAGGGTACATTTCCTGCTGGCTGGGGACAAATACGACATCAGCACCATTCTCAAAAAGAGCAGCAAGGTCCTTAGCAGGCTGGCGAGGGTATTTACCAAAGTCTTCATGAGGAGCAAACTGGGCTGGGTTAACGAAAATACTAGCCGCAGTAAAATCGCAGCTTTTCGTCGATGTAGCAAGTAAACTCATGTGGCCCGTCATGCAAAGCTCCCATTGTAGGTACAAAGCCAACTGAAGGATTGATAAGTTCTCCCTCTGTCTCTGTTGTGCGAAATTGAGCCTTACTGCTTCGCCACTGCCTCATCTCCGCAATCGTTAACGCTACACGATCTTCTGCGACGCCAAGTTCTTTGCAAATTTTGCTTCGAGCTTCTTGATCAAGGTACAAGGGAGCCTCATTCGAAGCTGAGTTAGAAAGGCTGCGAAAGGCATTGAAGCGCGCAGTTGTACGAGTAAAAGTACCCGAACTACGGCTTGTCGCAATGCGCATCATCGTGAAGAAAACAGGCTCAGCAACCTGCTGCTCAAACTCTCTCCAATCTTGGTTGAAGTTTGCTCTGTAGCTCTTTTGCTCTGCTCTTTATCGCTTGAAGTGTGCTGCTGCAAGCTATAATTGGGCAGCTAACTATACACCTTAGCTAAAGGATTCTCTAGAACATCGTCATGCATTTAATCCCTATGGGAGTCTAAAATAGACATACTATAGTCATACTACCATGGTATTCCTTAACTAGCTGCTAGTATTTTTATTTTTGTAATTTTATTTAAAATTTAATTTCAATTAAACAAAATTAAAAATTGCATGAAGGAAACCGGGTGAAGATACAATGAAGATACTACCTACCACACAGAGGCTGTTCGGGGAAAATGCTTGAAAACTGCATTCAGAAACACATTAAAAACTCCCCTATAAGACCACCCTGCAATACTAAAGAACTTGGCATCAATAAGGTACTAATCCAACTAGCCAGGGCTGGAATCTTGGGTTTTCCCACCCCCACTATCAAGTTGAAGACACGTGATTGTTTCCCCTGCAGTGGATGAAAACATAAGTTTTTTGGTTGATTTGTAATCATTCCGAATAAAGTTATCATAAATCATTGTTATTATTACCATTATTATCTTATTTACTTATGTTGATAATAATAAAGCACTCCTGAGGCGGCATTGTATGGTAGATAACGATGCTTAGGTAAGACAATAGTACATCTACCATGACAACCCAACCCAACGCAGTTTTAAGTGCTTGAATTACTTCAAGGAAACTCCACAACACGCCAGAGTTTTCAACTAGGTAAGTTAATGTTAAAATGTAGAATAGAAATCTAGGTAAGTTCAAACATGAAAATAATGTGAAAGACCTGAAATACAATTTAACCGGAGGACTAGCCCCATTTTACACACTTACTACTAAGAGTCGTCGATGGCTTTTAGTTTATTTGCAATACATACTCAAACCTGCAGAACTGAGAGCATTTACCCAAATTCCCCACTCAGACACATAGCGAGCTAACTATGCAGAGTATGACATATTCAAAAAGAGTAGAACGTACACAAGGTTAGGTAGCTCAGTTTCATTCTAATTAAAATAGACTCTAGAACTAAATAAAGACTATTTAAAGCTAAAGTAGCTACTTCCTCTCGCAGTAGCTTTACTTCAACTTGCTTGGAACCTTTCTTGAGACTATTTTAAAGCATTGAATGCATTCTTACTTCGTTACTACGCGTGCCTATTAAATCCAATGTATTTGAACTTGAGTTTTGTCAAAAGTATCTTATAAAGCAAAAGCTGTTTTCAATCTGCCTTAGATGTCTTTGGTTGTTGAAGCACACGGGTTCCGTTTATTTCAACTTCACAATGTTATTTATCAAACTGCAATCGCCGTGCACTTTAATCACTATAAAATACGAATAGCTCACTCTCAAAGATGATTCTTTTGATTCTTAGTTGAAAATAATGATTTTTGCTGTCAAGAGCTGCAACATACTTTGTTTTGCGCTTGGATCTCCAGAAGAAGGGGAATCCCCCTCTCTCTGAAGAGTTTTACGCTGAAGCATGTTCCAGTTTTGACACCCTTGACAAATATTTGAACCCTGACGAGCTATCCCGAAACATTCCAGTGATTCGCAACGCTTTTTGGTACACGTGCTTGCTCGCTCAAGTTCAGAAAAAATGTATGATATACTGCTTATGTGCGTGCGTGGTATGTACCCTGTATCGCCTTGCTTATTTGTACAGAAAACCCATACTTCATTTTCCCAATCGGCCTGGCATGGTTTTACAGCATCACCTTTCCGGACGGTCAAGCTATTTTGCCCATGCGTCCCAATAAAGTCTTCAAGTACACGCAGATAGCCCGAAGTTAATTGACTGTTTTGACAAATATCTTGCTTAATGTTCGATGAGGTAGGAGGGGATATATGTTGCTGGCTAAGGCTATCTAGATCCCCACGCAATGTTTCATTCTCAACGCCTTTTGATCTAATCAACACATCTTCAATAAGTTCCACATAAGCCCTCGGGAAATACCCCTTTCTTGAACCGTAGACGTGCTCTTTTCGATGCTCTCCAAATACCCAACCTTGCTTTGTAGTATGGTCAACAAGAAGCTCGTCGCCAGGTTCCAAAAATAGTTGGCCAGAGTCCTGTGCATGGAAGGTATAAAGAGCTTTTGCATACGGCATTTCTTTCTATGTTTGTTCCTCTCGAGTAAAATACGTACTCAATGAAGAACCAGATATTCTTCCGCACCCCTCGGTGTACGGAGTTTGTACTCGGTTGCACACCATACATGCAAAAATTATAACGGAACAATTGACGAGTGTCTTGGAAGACATAAAGTGTCTATAATATACATAGGTGAGTGAAAAATGTAAAGTTCCTAGCGATAGGAAGACCGATATCGAAGTTTCGCAGATATGCAAAATCTGATGTTTCTGTTAGAATCTCCTCCATATTATTGTGTCTTCAGTTCGAAGTTATTTCATTTATGTCGCCTAGAAACTAGGAAAATTTTGTAGCTCGATCTCCGCAAGATGAAAGTATGTCGCGACAGTCCAAAACTCAGAGTCGGGTTTTTCTAGCTTGAACCGTATTAGAACCTCAAAAAGCTGAGCAAGCTATACTCCTAGTGGAGAGATCTTTAGTTACCTTTCACTTGCCTCATAGCTAAATTCCAATCATGATGCTTCGGCTTCGCGGCATGCACAAACTTGAGCATCAAAATTATTTATAGCACACAACAGAGTATCCTAAATCAACATAGATAGAGCTTTATTCAATCGCTACAAATGAATATCTGAAAGGCTGTACATTCGAGGTAGTCTTCCTTTAGATAGTAATTATATTATCAAAAGCAGTGCTATCAAATACATTATGTATTTGATAAGGATTTTCTAATTCTCTCAGGAATTTTAAATTAATGTTTCAATGATGACTCAAAATAAATAAGAGGATTGATTACATTATCCAAATACATAGTAGGGAGGTTAAAGGTTGAACAAACGCGTCCCGCTACTATGCGGTACGCGTGAAGGGTGATTGTTTTAGCTTGAGTTTTTAACCGGTTGGAATGGAGTTACCTCTGACGAGTGAGAATAGGCATTACCATTAGTAGATATTACTAACCCACTATATCTGACTTTTTTAAAACCCAACTTTGAAGTTCTTCATATTTTTTATTAAGAAAAAACTCTTTAAATAACTAAAACTTTTTTAATTAATTTAAAAAAATAGGTAGATCTACATCTGAATAACTAACTACTAACAAAGGATCATCTATGTACAAGTAAATAATAAGACTAGGCATCATTCTTAGGTAAATAGATTCTACAGCAAAAGACCAAAGTCGCAGCCAGTTGGGATAGTAGTAGTTTCATCACTTGGGCTCAAGGTTTAGAGAATCAATCAAAGCTATCAAAACAGACCACAGTGCCTCGTTGGCGGAACAGCTCTAAAACCACTTGCTGTTCTTTATTCGCACACGTGCTAATCTATATCCCCAGAGGGCGACCAACGCTGGAAGGTCGCCGTCCGAAAGCTGCAACGATCTCTCAGAGCATTCTTTTGAGTTGAGCCCTGTCAGCGCGAACATCATCAACGTTAGAAGCAAATTGCCAAGTGAAGGCTTGCAATGCTGAACGCACGCAGCAATATGTCATCGCACGTTGTCGCCCCTGTCCCTGACAGACCGTTTGGTAAGTGATTTGATTGCAAAAGGGCCACGTACGAGAGATCCCGTGAAGACGGCGAATATCAGGCAGGATCTTTATGATCGGCAAGAACTACAAGTTTGGCTTGCTGTGAGTACGCAGTGAGGAATAATCTCGAGCTCTGTATCCCAACCATCTCTTGGTTTTGTGTAGAGCTCTTTAATTGTGTGTAATCACTCCAAATTCACGATACTAACTCTGTATAATTATAACTTTCAAAGGTTTGGAGATCAAACCAGGGCACCCACAGACTGTACGTCTAGAAGAAGGTGATGTGCTGCTCATTACTGCAGCATGTCTTGGCGAAAATATCGGATCACCAAAGGATAGAGCCACGCTAAAACTAGACTTTTCTCAAAAGAACAAGGATAAAAACTCAGATTTATCTACAACGAAGATGACAATTTGTAGTTTAGTTCCGTACTACAGCGAAAATGTTGCTCTTGACCTTCCCATTAGCCAAACTGAATTTACTTTCTCAGTCGTTGCACCTGCGTCCACATCTATACATCTTGTTGGTCGCCTCGTTCTCGATGCAGACGAAGACATGAACCCAGAGCAAGAAAATATGCAGCCAAGTCTTTACCAAGGCTTCATGTCCAGCCAGCTTTTTGACGCGCCAGGAGACGATGATGACGATGACGATGAAGATGAAGATTATAATGATGAGGAAGACGAAGATGAAGACGGAGACAACGAAGACGACGACGAAGACGAAGATGACGACGAAGACGACGACGACGACGACGACGACGAAGATGACGACGAAGACGAAGATGACGACGAGGACGAGGACGAAGACAACGAGATGGGGATGGTGGATGCCGAAGACAAGGGAGAAAATGGGCAAGCACCTCACACCCTGGTGCAAGTCAACACCCTTGTAGCACGCCCTAAGAGCGCCTTAAGTGAGAAGAAGGAATCCGTGAGTTTGATAGTGTCTTGAGGTTTCACGAAGTTCCAAAATACTGACGTTTGAGCTAATTTGTGTAATAATCAGGCTTCGCTTGAAGAAACGAACGTTTTAGTGCAAAAGATGAAGCGGGGAAGACGCGAAGATGACTCAATTGAGAAGCAAGTTGTCCCGATTTCAGCGAAAAAGGTCAAAACTTCTGAGACTGCAGTGAACACTCCTTTGTCTGTCGAGAAGCTGGCTAGTAGTGGTGAGGTGACGAAAACTGAAGTCGTTAGTGCGTTTGAAGAGCTCGTGAAGGATAGTCCCGGCATGGAAATGAGTATTGCTGAACTAGGTTCACGATTTCTCGACAGATACAAGAAGAGCTTTAAAAAACTTGGATTTAACAGCAGTTTGAAAAACTTTTTGCAGCACTCATCGAATCTCGAAATTGAAGACAGCGTAGTCAAATTCAAGGTCCAAAGCGCTAAGAAGAATAGCACAAAGAAATCTAAAAGGATCTAAAATTGATTTTAGAAGAGATTTTGATTGGTGCAGCCTTGTTTTCTTAAAAGAGAGAAAATATAGAATTTTATCTTTCCTAACTCATAGACATTGTAATGTTCAAGACACTTAGAAGTCAGACACCTGCTGTTTGTATTCGAGTTTCAGCACCACTTAGTTTGACTGATTGATGATATATTTGAATACAGTAATACGCTAAAAGATTTATTTCATCAATAATTGCTATAAACTATACGAAGAAAAGTTGTTTACAATTGATTTATATGGAATTGCGTATCTG
Source organism: Schizochytrium sp. TIO01 (assembly GCA_004764695.1). Taxonomy (NCBI): domain Eukaryota; class Bigyra; order Thraustochytrida; family Thraustochytriidae; genus Schizochytrium; species Schizochytrium sp. TIO01. Next base: position 2,428,531 of record SMSO01000014.1, on the reverse strand, counting down.
AGACTTATATTGCAATGCAATATGAGGTGAAGTAAGTCCAGTGAATTAAATTTTTGCATTAGCTAAATGTTTTTGAATATCGTCAGAAAGCATATCGGCAACAACGTTGGAACGATCTTGGCCCCAAATAATAGCTCCTGTACCAACTATATATGTTGGAACACCGCAGACACCAAGCTTTTCTGCGTCTATTGTATTTTGTTTTAGTTGTTCCTTAATCTCCTGAGTTTCAGCTTGAGCTAACAGATATTCTGCATCAAACCCTGCGCTAGCCAACACTCCATGTAAGATCTTAGAGTCACCAATATTCTTGTTCTGTACCCACGCAGCTTGATAAATATGAAGAGTTGTTGCGGGGTTGACGATTGCAACGCGTAGAGGCAATACTGTTCGAAGTGGGAACTCATCAGGAAAACGCAGCTTGATCCCGCCATAAAACTGACACCAGTCCTTCAAATCCAATCCACCGTAGGCACGCTTTGCAGGTGACACTGCAAGCATGGGGACGTTCGGCGTTCCGATATTTCGGAACAAAGCGCCTAAAAGAATTGGTCTAAATACTAGTTGTGCTCCATGGTCGTTTGCAAGCCGAAATATTTGCGTCGAGCCTAGATACGACCAAGGTGAAGAAAAATCATGATAAAAGGTAAGCCGCGGGCCCTTGCCTTTAGGCGCACAGAGAGTTGGTAAAACACGTAAAGGTTTGGCAAGGCTATGGCTTGGCAGCACGCCAAGTTGGAGCATAGCAAAGTGGGTGCGATCGTTTCCAACAAATATACGTGAAGTGTCCCCAACCTCTACTATGAATGAGGGGACATCAAATGCTCCCTGACTTACAACCCAATCTGTATTCTCTTCGAGCTGCCTCTTCGAAGATTTAACTCGGGCAAGCTTTTTTGCGTCCGTGATACCTTCTTCTTGAGCAATCCTCATGAGAACATCCAAGTCAGAAATGTCTACGCAGAGTACCCAATAGGCGTGAAAGAGTCTTCTAGCAACTCGAATCAGAACATCCTGATCTTTGATTCCACATAAAAAGCACTGCAGAGCGTGCGTCTGAATAGTTGCTTTCTTATTCCATGAAATAGATATATGATGACGTGCAAACTCGCGCTCCAGGTCTTCCTGGACTAGAACTCTTTTGTTAATTGGACTGGTATTATTAATGCTCCTACTCTTGCTGTTCGAATCGTCTGCTAGACCATGAATTCCTTGAAGAGATACAGGTTTCCATTCAACTCTCAGGGAGGCACCATCGCGAACAGCGGCCTGCTGAGCACTAAGTGCCAGCAAGGCCATACGCTCGGAAGCTAAGTACGCATGTGGACTACAAAGGTCAAAACAAAAGTACAGACTGCGCTTAGCTGTAGCTTGCGGTGAACTATCCTGAGACATCTTGGAAAAGATTCTATAAATAGCTCCGGTCTGTTTTGCGTTTTTACTGAGTCATCTATTCAAGTTGCCAGAATTTGTTTCAGGTGAATCCTTTGTCCGATACTTCGTGAATCTTTCAATTAATCTCCCAACTTGAAGGTGTATAGTTAATATTAGATAAGTCTGTAGGTAAACTTCAAGTTATAATGCATATGACTTTACCCCTTACTAGTGCCTAGGTAACTATCCCCTATCTATATTCTACTACGCCCAACTTTATTACGATGCGGACAGGCAGCTTCTTTGAGCAATGCTGACTTTGATGTATGTAGACTCTCACTTGACAGATATTTAACTACTTAGCAACTTACTAAACACGCCTGGACTAGCCCTGGAGTACTCTATAGGCCGTGTCCAGAATTCAAAACAGTAGCGTTGTAATTTTTACTTGAGTTTTTGCAAGTAAATTGAATTTGCCCTCAGTGTGAAGCCCATGAGGTTGATCGTATTAGTATTAGGACTAGATGCTATGCAAAACGCTTTCAAACCTTGAGAGTGAGGCGCCTGTTGGCAGAGAATATCCCTTACTACATTATTGAAGAGCAGCAAGTTCAAGTTCTTGGACGCGGGGCTTCGCAAACATGGATGCTCTTATAAGCTGGCTAGCAGAAAACTGCGACTCTGAAAAATTAAAGAAACACTGGACTGAAGATGCATGTGTAGACATGGTGCCCGACCCTTCGTCAGGGTATGGAGATCGGGTGCTTCGGTCGACGGGAAAGCTTCGCAGAAACCTACGGCTCCCAGTACCCCCTGCATGTATTTTGACCATGGACAAAATTGAAACATCCCGCGTTGGCCAAGCCCTGCGTGGTCTCGACCGGTATACACTTTTTGCCGTTTTTTTGGTTCACGAAAAACGTTGTGGTGATGCAAGTTTTTGGAAACCATATCTAGATATTCTTCCGCAGAATATGCAATTTCACCCAATCACGTTTCTGGACCGCCAGAGAACATGTCAAGCTCTTGCTGACGCACTACAGAAGGAGAAGCTTTTGCTACGAGCTTTGGAAGCCCAACAAGAAAAATTAAGGGGTGAGTTCAGTCGCGCTCAGCAGCTGCTTTCCCTGCATTCAATTAAAGATATGCCCGAGCTGTGTCTTGCTTTCCCTGTTGATCAGCCCCTTACATATGAGGAGTTTATCTGGGCAAGCTCAATGGTCGTTTCGCGAGCTTTTAATATGGTTGAGCCTAAGATTATGTGCATGCTCCCCTTTGCAGATTCTATGAATCACAATGCAGCCAATCCTACGGTCCAATGGCGGCCAAAACTCCCAAAAGGATTCTTTGTAGTTACTATTATGCAAGACTTAGAACCTGGAGCTGAATTAACAGCTAACTATCACGGCGAAAACTCCTCAAGCAAGGCATCCAAATCAGATATGGATGATCTGCGCAACTTTGTCATGTATGGGTTTGTAGAAACTGATGCATTTGCAGAGGTCCGCAAAGCTGCGCTACTTGATGAGAAGTAACTTGTCCCTCTCACTTGAACTGTCTTTAACGAATATGTAATTTGGGATTGTGTGTCTTCTCATGTATTTCTCAAACGAAAAAAGTAAATTGCATTAAATCTCTCGAGATAATAAAGTATCCATTTTCCTTGCTTTCAATTTGCTAACTTGAAGAGGGCTGATACAGTCTAGAGATTATACGTAAATATCCGAGCATTGCCGCTACGGAATTGTGCATCTAGAAGATCTCCACAGGAACACCATGAAAGAAACTCGGGTATGATAATATCGAATTAATTATCTTCAAAAGGATAAATATGTTCTTTGACCTTTTACTTGTTCTCTCGTTTTTGTGGAACCTCTTGAGTATCTTCCTTTCAAACCATCGGTTGGCCAGCTTATCATATGAATCAATCCGTCAAATTATTGGAAGTGCTTCTTTTCTATTCATGGGAAGAAATCTGGCTTGGTGTACGTCTTTGTGTGTAAATTAGATATTTAACGGCTTTCACATCGTTTTATGCTCTATTTCATAATACCATGTGTGCGCTACACCTCTGTTTACAAGCGATGGTAACTATAACCTAGAAGCTATCTGTTAAGAAGCAGAGTTTTGTAAATTAATTTATTTAATTTTCACCTTTTCTTAAAGAATCAAACTTGTTACCAGATAAACTACTACTTCCTGTTGAAATAAAGTTATAGTTTTGATCTGTTTTTAAGGATTAAGCTGGGATATCGCAGATCTAGCTGTACAACTTTAAAGAGACAAAGTTGATAGACTTCTGTTATGTTTGAATTATGAAAATGTCAGAATTCTACTTGATTTTTGTTGTAGTGTGAAGCAAATAGAAGCCATAGAATGAAGCCAGCAAAGAAACTTCATTTATAAGCAAGAAAACATATGCCACAGCGCGTTAACAAGCCTTTAAAACAAAAATAGAAAAAAAATGCTCTTTTCTTCTATATAAATTAACTAGACCACAATCAAAAATGCATATCCAGCGCTTCGCATGTAATGTAGAGTTTGGAGCGCTTGATTGTGAGCCTCAGCGAAGCATCTCCAATTTTTTTTATTTTTTTTATATTCCTGTCGATTATCTATATTCTAGAATACTGTTTACAGATTGCTGGTCGTCTTTATAAAATTAGGCCTATGTGTATATGTTATATCCGTTCAATTTAAGGTGTGCGAAAAAATATGGGTTAATCGCTATTTTCCCCAATACTGCACGTGTTGAGAAGTATCCAGGATAGCGTATTGCGCTGCAAAAACACCAGGAGCAGGACGTCTACAAGCACAACCCGCACAGTGCTTGACTTCCTTCCTAGCTGCAGAGTTTCGGCAGAAACCTCTGCTTACAACCATGTTGTCCGAGGCTAGCGTAAGGAGGTTAGCTAGCAAAGCTGCAGAATCAAGCATCGCGAGAACTGAGTTGCGGAAAACCCACGACCAAAAGCGTCAGTCGGCACAGGAGCGCTTAAGTCGTCAACAAGACCGCGTTGGAGAACGGCGAAAAGAATTTCGACAATTGCAGGTAAAAATTGACATGCAGCTACCTGGCAAGCAATATGGAGCTAAAATGAGCGCAAAAAACATGATGCGTTTTAAAAGGGGGAGGGAAACTTCAGCTTATCTTGCTGCGAAGGCTCTTCTCGAGCCACCAAACCGTGACTGGGCTGCAGTCATCCACCTGAATGCCAGAGAAGATGCTGAAGACAAACGCTCTGCTCGAGAACTCGAGCTATATCACCAACAGCTGTACAGAAATGCGCTAGATTTGCAAAATAAAGCTCATCAGGCTAGGAAAGATGCAGAAAATCAAGATCGCGTACAGGAAGGTGAACTTCTTAAAGCTAAGATTGAGCAAGAGAAACGAGAGAGCCTTCGTCAGAAACAAAAACAAAAGATTTTGTTCGCAGAAGCGATAAGAATGCGCCAAAAGCAAGAAGCGGAGTTTGATGATAAGCGCCGCAAGGTTCAAGCTAGAAAGCTTGAAGGGGAACGAAAGGAGTTGGAAAAAATTCGAGAAGCAATTCAACTTGAAGAGGCCAAAAAGCTAGCACACAAACAACGGCTTGCTGCGGAGCGAGCCAGGATTTCAAAAGATCGTATGGAACAAACAATTGCCCGAGAAGTAGAACGCAAATTGCATATTGAATTAGAGCAGCAAGCAAATCGTGACTATGAAGCAATGATGGAAGTAAAAGATGCTCAAAGAAGGCAAGAACTCCTAGATATTGAAAAGAAACAGCAGCGACTTGCAGACTTAGGAAAGCAAACCCAGTCAAAAGTTGAAGCTAAAGTAAGAGCTGAGGAGGAACGAGCGCTTCGCGAACGTGCTGCATTTGAGTTCAAGCAGGATACAGAGGCTCGCGCAAAAGTTATTGCACAGCATCAACGTAAAGTTGAGACTCTTACCAGCATAAAGGATCAGATTGCACAACGGGAACAATCTTGGCACGCACAAAACAAGGCTAGGTATGAAGAAGGGTTGAGATTTGCTGCAGAATTCAAACAAGCCCAAAAAGATTATTTCAGAGGAATTGTGCAAGCACGCCAACGGCAACTGCATTATCGCGACGAGTTATTCGACCAAGCAGAAGAAGATTATATTAGACGAGCGCGTGACGATCGTGGAGATGGAACTATGTCAAAAATTGAGCAGGATATGAATCGGACTCTTTTACAAAGAGCTCATAGAATTGACCGCGAAGAGAGCAAACTAAAAACAGCCAATAGACATCTTGCTGGAAGAGCATGAATGGATATTCGTCATTCCTAGGAATCAGCGTATCAGTTAATTTATATGGTTTGCTACAGCCCAAACCCTCCTTATGGGAGCCCACAGTTATCTCTAAAGACCAATTTTTAATTGTACCATTAAAAGATATCTAAAACACCTAAGTCTACGCGTAAAAGCCACTTTTCACCATCAATATCATCACCCTGAGCCTGATTCATTGCCCAACAAAAAATCACTAGATTTTTCTTATATGATTACTTGTTTTCCAAAAGAACGGTTCGGGGATTGAAATTCTAATAGCTTTCTTATTTTTGGTGCAGACCATCCTTACTAATACTGACTATTTCTAGAATCTAAATAGGTCTTGATGTAAATACCCAAGTTTACGTCACCTCTGCTACTACTTAAACCTTCTATTTCAAGGTATAAAAGCTCGAATTTGCATATCGCAAGCTATTTGTATACTTTCCTGAGGATTGGACTTAAGTGTGAGAATTCCATCATTACCAGAAGGAGCCATTTCTCTAACTTTTGAAACTAGGCACTTGGATCCACTTCGACAAATGTGTGAACAATTATTCCGGGAAGTTGTTTATTTTCACGTAGGAGAAGTAATTGCCCTCTTGTAATTATTTTTACGAGAGAAACCCCATGCAGGAATGATTTGTTGTAAAAGTTGTTGAATGACTGCATTCACCCTTGTATTACTTAAGATTAGATTACATGAATCATATTCCATGAAGATAGCAAAAGTTAATGTTTTGATGTAACTAAGCGACTTATTGTATAATATTCAACTCGCCACAAACTTACTGAGATTAGAAGACATGCTCATAGTCAACAGCGATGCTTGCGTACGTCATTAAAAATATATTTTAAAAAATAAACTAGCAGTATGTACTAATAAAGGCCACATATTCATATTTAATGAGACTTCTAGATTCTTACCACTATTGCGGCCATCATAGCAGAATACTATGTAGTGTTTTAGCCTGACTAGTAGGCAGGTATTATACATTCTCTTAGAAGAAGAAGAAGAGTTTATTTCTTTAATTTTAAAATCGGGTTTTTACTAGGTCTGATAGTAATTTCTTTTTTCTTATAGTAGTCACTGTCCAGACCACTCAAGCAAAAGGAGAAATGGAGAAAGTGAGGAAAGAAAGGTCGCAGTAGCTTGACGAGATCATTTGCTGGCTGAAGATCACTTGCGGGAAGGAGCTCAATCGCCCAATAGTGACAGAATAATTTCCTCCATTTACCCCTTGAAGTTTGAAAGTGCTGACGCTTTTCTTGACGAGACCCAGCGTTACATTGATAGTGGTGGTTCTCGGACCATCGCGACGATACATAAAACCCAAACAAGGATCGAAGAACGTCTCTTGTGCCGTGCACAGTAAAAGACAGCCAAATCTGTGTACATTCTTAAATTTTTGTGGAAAATTCCTTCTGACTTCGGTTGGAGTCATTGATTTTGCATCTCTGATCTTGCTGTCCGTTCATGTTGCTTCGCTATAACCAGTAGGTCCATAAAAACGCCAAAGACCTGCCGGCGTACTACTCCGACACTTCAGCACCATGCTAGCGTGGCAGATCGTCAAGTCGAGTATACCTTTAAGCGAGACTAGTTTTTCTCGATCAGCACAGGTACAAATCCGCAAGTTAGCATCCAAGTCAAACACAAACCATGATAGAGCTTCTCAAGGACTAGAGAAGACCAAGAAAGTGCTTGCAAATGCAAAACGATCTCAGCCCAGCAACAGACGGACCAGAACTCGATCTACAGCGGCTGTTGGGAGCTGGCTAGCTGATACTAATACTGCTGAGCCTAAAGCACAAAATGTTAGAAAGACAAATCCAACTATCATCAACGTAACCAAGCTGCAAGATGGGTCTGAGAGTCGTCCCCGTAGTCAGGTTGTTAGCAAAGATCATGAGTTACATGAGGCTATCCGTCCCGAACACATTTCATTACCTCGCCCAAGGTCTCCATCAAAGTCAGCCATGTCTCAAATGAAGGCAAAAAACCGAATGCGCCGAGCTGTGCGAGTGCAGAAAATCAAAAAGTCACCCTTGACTTCCCATCTTGCTGAAGGTGTTGTAGACGATCTTGAGATGATGGAGAGCGAGTTTCTTGATGCGGAAACCAATGCAAGTATGACTAGACCTAATCAGACACAAGATGGTTTCGGTGATTATGTGGCAGTGAGTAACAAAACTCAGCTCGGCCCATCAGTTGAGAACAACCAAAGCGCTGACCAAAGCACTTCATGTTTTGACAGACCTCCTCACAGTATAAAGGTGAATAATACAAAACCAACAGAATTTCAGACCCCTGGTAGAGGACAAACAACCGAGTCCATTGCAAGAAGATCCTTTAATGAGGAGCAGACTCGAAACGAGGAGCTTCTTCGATCTTGGAAGGAGCATGCCCAACAGCGCAAGACAGCACCCATCCCCGCTCCAGCTGGAGGACTCTTGTCACGCTTGGGTAACGTAAACATTTCTGCGCAAGACCAAAGTGAGGTCCTAAGCGAAAATAACTCGCGTGCTCACCAACGGGCTACTAAAGAGCAAAACTTCATGCGAGAGCGCCGTGCACTCATCAGCTCTTGTGAAGAGATTCTTGCAAGTAGCCGCGACCGCCTTTTTGCCACAGCTTCGCATAATGCATCCGCTTTGTATGCGATGATGCAAAAGCGTGTTGAGGCCAAGAGCGAATGGGATCAGAACGCCGGGGGGCGATTTAACATGCGAGAACTTGCTGTACTTATGGAGACTTACAAAGCTATACACGCTGCTTTGCCTGCTGCAGAACGAGACTCTCGTATTTTAGGTGATGGACAGCTTGCTGCGCGGCTTTTCCCAAGTGTTGTATCTGAGTTTCCTGTGGCAATACTTTTCGAGGGGCTTATGATGGTTGGGTGGTGGGGCACTGCGCAAGAGCTCATCTACTTCATGATTAACTCAGTCCATAAGTCAACTGCACCGCCACCGCAGTATCCAACTGTTCTTCTTAATATGCTTTCCGCGTGCTCTCAGATCGGTTCTGATGCTCCTGTGGATAAGGATGCTGTGCCGACCGCTCTGATGCTACTTGACATTTTGCGAGACGAGGATGCTAAAAGGGCCAAAAAAGATCGCAATCAGAACGCTTCACTCAAGTATCTGCTATGCATGCGCCTCTTCGTGCGACAATTTGACCGCTACCAAGACCCGTCTCTTTTGCATCATGTTCTTCACTTGTTTGAAGAAATGCAATCCTTAGGTATTCCACCTTCCCCTAGTATTTGGATGCGCGTAATTCACGCTTACGGCAAACTCGGGGATTTAGATAGCGTGAACAAAACTCTTGAAGCAATTCAACGTTCCAAGTCGGTCCCACATCGACTTATCACAGGTAGCGTAGTTGAAATGTACTGCTACAACAATGATCTTGAGCGTGCAGAGCAAATTCTTGCTAACATGATCCACAGTGTTCCATGGGAACCTGGTGTCAATTACAATCAGCCTTTGTGGGAATGGCTTCTAAATAAGTTCCGTGGATACTCAGCTACAGGATTAGTGGAGGATCCCACTCTGTATGGTCCAGCTGCTAGTGGACAGAACCCAAGTGATACTGAAGACACCAGCGAACGGCCACGACTCATGTCTGGACCTGTTGTACCCACTGGTAGTACATCAGAAAAACTGCGGTGGCCACCTCCTGATGCATTTCTTTATAATGTTCTCCTTCATGCATACGTTGCAAAGGGTGACATCGACAAAGTGCACGCGTTGTACACTGATATGAAGGCGCGTGGCATTATGACCGACTCAGGAACCGCATCAATCATTGCAGAAGCATTTGCAGGTAGTCCATATGGAGCGGAGCTTCTGCGAATCGAGCACCCCCACCTAGTTCCCGAACCACGCGAGTATATTGATAATCGCAATTTACTTACCGACGGGGTGCTGGGTCCACGAACTGACGGCAAGTCAATTTTCACGAATAAGCTCGATCTGCATGGGTGCAGCCGCGCAAAAACACAAATCGCTCTTCTGGCATATCTCGAAGCCTTATCAAATGCTCAAATTGAGTATAAGCGTCTTTTAAATGAAGCTTGTGCCGACGACAATGTGGTACCAGAGAGAGCTTCCTTAGAGGTTTCATCTGAGCAATTGGGTCTCGAACCTGACCCTGTTTTCATTATTGTTACTGGCAGAGGCATTGGTGATCGAAGGAGTAATCGTCGGGGGCCTATATTGAGAGAGCAAGTTCGAAAGATATTAGAAGAACAGGGGGTACCTCACTTTTCGCCTCCTGGAAACTCCGGTCGCATCTGCATTCATGTTTCAGATTTGGAACATTTTAGTAATCGACGTCAAAAAATGATGCGTAACCTTGAAAGCACGTACAAAGTAAGTTCAAGCATTGCGCTCATCCTCATTGGTCTTTCGAGCTTTTCAGCCATCCCCGCATTGTTCAAGTATTTTTGACGATTTTTTTATATGTTATCTTTTTTTCCTACTCGTTGTCCTTATTTATAAAACTTTAAAAACCAGGAATGACATTTGTGGGATCTGTCGAATTGTTGATGCTCAATTTACTACAATTCTGCAACAATTTAACATTTAACTTTTGAGCAACACAGTAGGAATAAGGAAAGCACCATGCTTCTTTCGTTGTGGACACCATCTATTTCTAGTGGCCTGAACATGATGTCGTAGTTTACCTTTTCCATTAATAGCAAGATATGAAAGAATCACTGAAGAACAGAGTGTGACGGAGCCAGCCAGCTTCACTGTTCCTTTCTTTTCTCTTTTGGTTAAAATAAAAATAAAAATAAAAATAAAAATCTATATGTATATATATATAAATTTATGAAAATCAAAATAGGCCTACACAAAATCAGTTTTTCATTTTGTGTTGGCACCCTTTAGCACCAAATAACTTATGATGTTTCAATTTAACGTAGCTCGAAATTTTAGAACGCAATATTCAGTATCTAAAGCGGATCACATTTAGATTGGGCCTACGTGAAATCCTCATGAAGTTTGGTGTTCTTGAAGATAAGACTGATGTTCCCAGACTGAGTTTCTGGTAGTGCCTCTTAATTTGTTTCGATTTCACTTTCACAACATAAAAATGACGAAATCGTCCATGTATAGGAAAATTAAGAGTTTTAGCACATTCCATATGTTCTATAACGACTAGGTTTCCGTTTAGTAAGATCCAGGAGGGAAATTCGACATTGAAGACCACATTGGCCACGGATATAACGCAGCTATAATGCAGCTAGCCTGCAAAGAAAGTGAACCTGAAACAATTGTATAGCTCTTCTAGAAAAACCTCGTGCAGAGAATCAGGAAAATATGTGATGATGAAAGTCATCAGGTTCTGATAAGATTGAATCTACCGAGAAGCCAGTGTCTCTACGAACTTTGTCTCCCTGAATAGTTTGCTGATCTACTTGCCCTAATACCACTTCGTTGATGAAAGTCCCAATTGAAGTAAGATAATCCTCTCCGCCGTGTATCGGTGTATCATTGTGACCCCCATTCGGTACAAGACGAAACTGGGTTCCTGGGACACGCTTGCATAGACGAAACAACTGCTTCATATGCTCTGGTGGAATGAGCTCATCCTGCCCGCCTGAAATAAAGAGTATTGGCACCGCAATTTTTCCAATGCGATCACGAGAACGCCACTCATTACGCAACCAAGGCCGGCAGAGCAGTGGATTTAAAGGTTTAAGGAACGGGTATAGAATGGTAGCCATGTCAGCAATTGACAGAAATGTGTTTTCTACAATAAGTCCCTGGATTGGGACTTCACACTCTTCCGAAGCTAGAAGCTCAATCGCAACTGCTCCACCTAATGAGCGTCCAAAAACGAAGACACGGTCCGGATCAATATGTCTGCAGGATGCTACAAACTTTGCAACTGCACGAGCATCTTCACAAAGCCCAGCTTCAGTTGGCTTTCCCTCAGAGCCTCCGTAACCTCTATAATCAACAGCAAGGATATTCACTTTTACAGTGTCGTAGAGTGAGGCATAGTATGGTAGCCTGTTTTCTATGTTTCCAGCATTTCCGTGGAAGTATATCAGGGTGCTAGCTTTCCGGTTCTCAGCTTCGTCAGTAGCAGATTGGAGAATCAACCATGAATGAATTCGCGCCCCGTCCGCGGTTTCGATATGAACGTCCTCATAAGGCATCTTTCCGAATTCTAACGGAGTGACAGCAGGTGCACGTGAGATTGTTGGGTCTGGATGTGGAATATACAAGATGTCATTTTGCTTGATGATGAGAAAAGCAATTAGACCAAAGACCATCCACAAAGCCATCTGAGCGCTTTGAATGAGCGTCTCAGGTTGCACACGACCTGTCTGAACGCCTATTGCGACGGCTCCAGCGAGCACAGCAGCATGTTTAAGTGACATAACCTATATTTCTAAAAGCTACTTGTGTATTTCCTGGCCGTCTTTGTGCCTTACTGTGAGACTGTGAGGTAAACCTGAAACAGGTCTTGCTGGATTGAATATTGTCCTTGCCAGTACCCTCTCAGCTCTGGCTCAACTTAGCACGCGAAGAGTTGGATTCTCTCTTCCTTTGAAATTCTTTGCTTGCTTGCTTCCCTTGCTTTGCTTTGCTTTGCTTTACTTCGCTTTATTTTGCTGTGCTCTGCTGTGCTCTGCTTGGCTAGCTACTAGTAGTACATATAGTAGTTGGCTATGTAGTGCTACTCTAGCTAGAGAAAGCTGAAAAGCTTTACAAAGGCCTGAGTATGGCTGGTGCAGCTAAATATATGCAGCTAAGCTTGCCGTAGCTGAGCGAAGAGGTCTGAGCAGGCACAGAACTTAGACAACCAGAGAAGCATGAAACGGTGCAGCAAATGATAAGATAATTAAAATGATAAATATTAGTATGACACATGTGCCGTGTTGTACCATGTGCAGAGCCTTTTAGAACTAGCACCAGGTGGATGCGCATTGTGAGGGTAACGTGTCTAATCTCTCTACCTACCTACCATATAATAGAATATCTGGGAACCTCCTACAGGATTCTTAAGAGTCTAATAGAAGTCAGATCACCTTTACCGGCAGGGAGGTACGTAGTATAACCTGCGTGCATCGAGATTCATGAATCCGGTAGCAAGAGTACCTACGTAAGTGAAGCGACCTTGGTTCGACAGAGTGGGCTTGGCTTTGATTTTGTTGGCTTTGTAGGCTATTGTACGCTGCACTTAACTACTACAACTGAGACTATCATGAATAATGAAATTTTCAACTCTGAATAGGACCTGGTGCAAGTGCTTCGACTTTGCAGTAGTATTAGTAGGAACTATTTTTAGGCACTTAGTAAGTTGGTGCTACATTCTCTAGTTAAGAATGGTCCTCAACGTCAACTAATAGTACGTAGGATGGTACTAGGTACTTTTCCAGCAAAACTAAGGCAGACATTTTGCATCAAACATTGAAGTACGCAAACGGAACGAACGTAGAGTCCTCATGCAAACTTTCTGGGCTGCATTTCAGTTTATTAGTTGACGCTATGTCCTCACGTTGGGCTCAACAGCGTAGACCTCAACAAGAAAGGATTGATGGGTTTGGTCACGACCTCGAAGGCAATCAGAACCAGCTCCAGCGCTACGCCACTGCGAGTAGCGGTTCTCAGGATGGACCTTCACGAGAGAAACCTGGGGAGAAACCTAACACAGAAGCGTGCCTCCCACCAATACCTAGATTGGTGACCTCACCTCCTCAGCAGGTTCGGGTTGCTGTGCGAGTAAGACCGATTGCACGAGAGGAGCGCCTTCGTGGCTGCGTCAAGTGTGCCCAGGTTCGCGAAGGACGTCAAATTGTACTTAGCAAGGACCGAGGTTTCACATTCGATATTGCCTACGGTCCGAAGTCATCACAGGTAGAACTTTTTGAAAATGGAGTATATGATTTAGTGCAGAGGTGCTTTGAAGGGTATAATGCAACAGTTTTAGCCTACGGACAGACAGGATCTGGAAAGACATACACAATGGGCATGGGAGTAGAAGCTGCTAGTTTAACACTTCAAGCTTTGGGTGGAGAGCTCGAACATTCATTGGATCCATCTTTAGGCTTGGCTCCACGCGTTTGCTTTGCATTTTCTACAATCTGCCAAGCATTACCTAGTCACATTGAGTCTTTTTTGAGCGTATCTTATTTGGAAATATACAATGAAAGTGTGCGCGACCTACTTGCTCCAGTACGTATAGGGAAGAGCAGACCCACTCTTAATATTCGAGATGGAGGTACGGGTAATCTCCTTGTGCAGGGCGTTACGGAAGTGCCTGTGAAAAATATCACTGATATGATAGCACAACTGGAAGTCGGGGCGCAAGCTCGTACGACTGGCTCAACCCAGATGAACTCAGAATCCTCAAGATCGCATGCAATATTTACAATAAATCTCGAACAACGGGGAGGTGATACCTGGAAGCAACGATCTGCCAAATTTCACCTGGTTGACCTTGCTGGCAGCGAGCGGAACAAACGAACTATGGCGGTTGGAGAGCGTTTCCAAGAATCTATTCAAATCAATCAAGGACTTTTGGCATTAGGAAATGTTATTAGCATACTTGGTGATGAGAGGCGGCAACAAAGTGCTCATGTTCCTTACCGACAGTCTAAGCTGACACGACTCTTAAGAGACTCCCTAGGAGGAAACTCTCACACTCTCTTCGTGGCATGCATAAGTCCAACTGACGATAGTCTTGCTGAAACTTTAAATACTCTAAAATATGCAAACCGAGCTCGCAATATCAAGAATTTGCCGATTTTGAATGGCCTTCAGCCCAACTTAAGTGACTCTGAATCAGATGCTGAAAGTTCGCCCAGTATTATAGGATCAAGCCCAGCTGTATCGAGAAAATCAAAAGATTCGCATCTGAAGAAAAGACATGCAAACCCGAGGGCGACTCAAGATTATTCAATAACGCCAGACGACACCCTGTTTAATCGTATTCAAGCTTTAGAATCCCGTGAACGCGAATGGGAACATGAACGCCTTTCTCTACTTAATCAAATTACAGCAATGGGGCAAGCTTTAGCAGCGCCTATGCAACCGGACCATTCAGAATGTGATTCGCGAATTGAAGATTTACGTTCAGAACTTGAAGAGGCAAGAGCTGATCTTGAACGAGACGAGATTATTTTCTCAAAAAAAATGGAGGAACTTCAGCAAACGAGGCGCCAGCTGCGTCAGCTGCAAACGGAATATGTGGCGTACAAGAAGCGTCTAATAGAGCTTGAAGAGGAAAACCAGGATCTACTTTGTCAATCTCCAGACTCAAAATTGCCTTCTTCTAAGCGTGACGAAGCTTCGTCTCAAGAGCTTATACAAGCTTATACTCACATTAACAACATGGAAAACCAGCTACGAGATATCAAGAAAACTTATAAGCAAGAGCTACGAGCAGAGTCTACGAGTCATGATGACACCAGAAAGTTGCTTCAGCAAGCAGAAACTACAATTTCAGAACAACGTTTACAACTAGAGAAATTGGAGGCGAAACTTGAGGTAAAACAAGGCTCGTTGGGGTTAGATGTAGCCCAACTGACCAGTGTTGTGGACGCATGCTTTCAAGGCGACCCTGTGTTGGCTAATAGTTGCAGCTATACTCCACAACTCCAGTCTTTTGCTTCCCTGTTGATGAATCGGCTCAAAGAGCAAAGTGTTAAGAGTAAGGCTGTATCCTCTTTGTTCTTGTCTCGCCTCGAGGTTGATCAAACCACCCCTCAACAACCTACATATTATTCTTCGAATAACCAAGCACCCCAAGAGTCACCGGAAAATCGCATTGAGCAGCTTGACCAAGATTATATAACATCTCTCGAGCGACAAGTCCGCTATCTTCGCAGGCAATTAGACGAGGCTCGATGTGAAGTTCGATCTGCGCGAAAGGATCTTGAAAACTCACAAAAAGAAACTGTGAACCTAAATGCATTTTTAAAGCGGCAGGGTATGAAACTTGGAGCTGTATCAGTTCGCATGCCTCGAGCTCAGCTTGCAGAGATAAACTTGAACGCTGCATGACTTCGAAAATTGGATGCTTTGCTTGTTGATGCAAACCCTGAATTGCGAATGTATAAGTATCCTCGAGTCGTGAGCTTTTATCGAATCTTGTGACAATCGAGATTACTTTGATTCGCTCCCTCCAGGATAATTCTATTCAAGTTGAATGCAACTCTCCCAAGAAATGAAAAGAAGAATCATCGTTAAAGAAGATATATCGAATTCCTTTTACCAGAGGTATCATATCTCTGAGCAGTTGTTTTATTTGCATAACTGTGACGCTAATATAACTAAAAAGAATAGGTACAGGACTGTTGGTTGCAGTTTCTGCAAACCAAATCTAATCTTTTAAAATATATAAATCAAAACTTGGAATATATGTATATATATAATTGTCTTGCACCAACCTTGCGAAAAGCCTCGTGAACATCGGTTACAAGTTATGTATAATAAGGATTTGAAAGAAAGCAAGTACCCACTTGCGATTCGAGAAGTAAGGTTTCATTATGAGAATGTAGCAAGTAATGATCAAATTGTTGAGCTACATCATGTGCTTACAAGATGAAAGATAGATAACTTGGAGAAAAGATTGTATATATTCCTTTTCCTTCTGGAGCGTATAGAGTGGGAGTAGATCCATCAACCAGCATAAAGAAGATATCTACGTCGTAAAAGCACGGTCTTCACCCCGAGCGGTGCATCCAATAATTTGCCAGATGGTCAATATATAGGAGCACCGCAATATGCACAATCTTAATATATGAGCTTTTGTCTTCAGTAGAAAGATCGTCGAATTGCATACCAACCTGAGCATTTGCAGCTAAAGGATTTCGCAACTTCCATGCACGGTAAAGCTGTCTACAAGCATACTCCTCGAAACGTCGAGAGCTTAGACGTTTCATGGACATTGCATCTGCTTCATTAATCATAAGCCGAGTAAACATAGTCTTACGAGAGTATTTTGAATCAATTGGTAGCTTGAGAGTTATTCCCTCAAGCTGATGGGCTCGAAGTTTGACATCCGGCAATGGTACCATATTTATAGTTTCTAGGTGGTCTCCCCATTTGGAATCTTCAAGATCCTTTCGAATGGAATTACATATTATATGGGCGGACACGAAGTAGTCACGCTTGCAAAGCATTGGGAGCTTTGCAAATGGAGTGTTTGCAATGTCGACTTCCTGGTTTCCCCAAAGCCTCAGAAGCGGCTCTCGCACCTCCTTACCTTCTGCACGAAGTCCATCAGCAACACGGACTTTATTTTGTCCTAGAATATCATTTTCATGCAATGCATATGCAACGCAAATATCGAAGGACTCTTGAGACTCGTGAAGAGGTGTCAGTCTTGAAAACCAGCATAGCTCTCGCATTGCACGCTTGCTCTTAAAGAAATCAACAGCAAGAAAGAGGTCTATTACAGCCTGAGCTTGTTCTGGTTCAATTGCTGCTGTTGTAGATGTCTCATTTTGTAACAGGCCGATGTCAGCAAAACCAGGGAATGGGTCTTCAGGTTCAGAGGAAATATCTTGTCGTTGAGGAAGCTTCATTTTTGAGTTGTTCAGACCATTGTTTTGCGCAACTTCAGAGAGAAGTAGAAGCTTTGGAGCCTGCATGGCTGAGCTTCTTCGCCGACGAGATGCATATTTGCCGCCATAGTTCATAAGCCAATCGTGAAGAGCATTGTGTTGGTGACCCAACTGATCATCAAAAAGTTGCCACATATCGGTTGCGTGATACATGTCGTAGTAGGCTGCAATTGAAGTAACACCATGAGCTGCTAGTTCGGATCTGGTTGGGAGCGGCAAATAGAGAGCGAGCCGAGCTAAAGCTTCCAAAAAGGATACGAATGTGAGAGAGCATGCTTTCTGCCAATCCTGGACAAGATCTACCACAGTTAGTATAGATAGTTGAAAGACAATATTGCAGTCCGCATTGCTCAAGCCATGAAAGCGAAGCAGCTCCAGCTGATCTATTAAGTTATTCCAATCAGGAAGACTCATGCGTAAACCCCGTGCACCGCCCCATGCAGTTGAGTTTAAACTCTCTCCAGCATACCGATTGAAAACGTGTTCCTTCAGAGCTCGGGAGCTGCGTTGAAACACATTATGAATACTCACTCGATATAAACTATTGTGCCGGAAAAGATCAGAATTGAGTGATGCAACTTCTGCGACTTGCTTGAAACAATGATCAACTAAGCTTAAAACGGCACGACATAGCATGCGTACCCTTTGCGGAGCATTTGATGGAGCATGAACATAGATTGCATCTGCTAGGAGGAATATGAGTTCTACGAATTGATAGCGACACATTGGAGCGCTTCGTTTACCATGTTTGAAGACGGCAGATACTTGTGAAACGTCGATTTCTTGTGACGTCGCTGGAGCTAGATCCCCCGTAACACGAGCATAGATTTCATCGAAATCTTGAACGCTGAGATGAGAACCAATTTCAAGAAGATTGCTATCTTCGAGAAATTGCCAGTATTGATTTCGAGATAGGCAGAACATATTATATGTAGACTCGGACAGAACTCTAGCATCAACACGCTCAGTGCTCGTATAAAATAGGAAAGAAATACCAATGCAGGTATAACTTGCTTCAATATAGCTGATCGCAGTGACTAGATCCGCTTTCGAATATCTGGAACTTATCGTTCTAACAAAGCTTGGTTTACGCATGCACATGCTAAGATCCCAATTCATTGCGGCTTGTAGAATATCTTCTGTATTCCAAAAGTGGCCAGCATCAAGTGCAGGCTGTGCACGAGGCCCAAACACAGAGTCCACAAGATCCCATTCATCGTCATCTTCGATTGCTATGTTCATACTTGATGCCTGTAAGAACCTCATTGTGGAGTTAAGGTTGGTCTGTGTACTGTCGCCACCGATTGCTGAAGGCATCACCTGGGAATCGCGAGTGAGAACGAACTCAAGCGGAATTTCTAGAACCAAGCCTGTTTCAGGACATAGGAATGCATGGGGATTAAGATTATGTGAAGGAAGATAATTCCAGATTCGAGGAGCTCTGGGCTGCCGAATCTCACCACGGAGCATAGCGGCACGTGAAAAAAGCCTGTCAATTGCTGGTTTGTCTCTCGGGGCTGGAAGTAAATCATCTTCTGAAATTTCTGCGTCTGATTTCAACTGGGAAACAGTGAGCAGTGACACCGATCCACCACGTGGTATAACCCATTCCAAATAAGACCTACTGATAATAGGTTCAGGGAACACGAGTCCAGCATCAACACCTAGAAGAAGCTCTGGGGCATCATTTCCCTCTAGAAGGAACTTCTCTACAACCGCCTGTGGTGTGGAGTTTTGCGATTGTCGAGTGTCTAAACCTCCAGCTCGTTTGATAGCGTTGCTTCCTTGCTTCAAACCTAACATGGAGCTTTGTTTTTCATCGAGCCAGACCTTGAGTTTCGTTCTCAACTCAGGAATTCGAAGTTCAACCATGTAAAATGCAGTCAAGTTTCCCTGGTTTTCCTTGAGGTTTAAAAGTGTCTTGATTGCAAGCTCAGCGTTTGTATCCTGCCAGGAAGGGGAACACACAGCCGCAGAGCGTATGTTTGCAATTTGAAACAGGGTTTCGATTGTCAGATCGTGCCGTGCTAAGCGTAGTTGGAGACCATGATTTTCAGACAACAGTAAAATACATCCTAGAACTGCAGCCCGTTGTTGCTTATTGTAGCAACTTGAACCCGCCAAGTGTGTGTATCTGAGAAGCTCCAGGAGTCCAATGTGTAGCTTTGAGCTGGCTAACTCTGAAGTAAGCTGATTGACGCCAGAAAGCTGAGGGCGAATGGAAGCCAGGATTTGCAATGCAAGCTCCGCGGCTTCTAGCTGAATGTTTCGGTCCTTATTTGCACATAGAAGGGAACCAGCCAAATGAACAAGGCGAAGCTTTTGAGAGACCCAATTCTTTGAAGCAGAAGGGATTGATTCTACTGCCTCTAGTTTTGTGTCGTCTTCTGCTACATTAACCCGATGAAGCCCAAAAGTCTCATAATTCTCACTCAGGCGTTGCATTACTTTGCAGCAAGCAAGTTTTTGAGCAGAAGGCACTTCCCCGCTATCTATAAGAGAGTGTATTGGCCCAAGCGCATTATCTTGAAGGATAGGTATTATTTCAGCAGCAGTTCGTGCTGGCACTTTGATGATAAAATACTCGACAATATACAAGAGAACACTAATTCTTTCAATCAGAAGAGTAGTAACGCTGTTACTTTCCTGCTGTAGTACTACTTTCGTGCTACTTTCTTGCTTGCATTGTTCGATTTGTGCACGAATCTCTTCTTCATCTAATTGAAGACGGCTCGCTGCAAGACGAGATTTCATTTGAGCTTTGCTTTCAGATTCATTCCGGTGCGTTTCATCAAGAAGTCTTCGAATGTTGTCATCCTCATCCTCAAAAATGTCAATCTTGAAAGACTCAATAAGTCGTTCTGTACGTGTCAAAATTTCATTCGCTCCGAATGGGGCTGGAGGGATGTTGTCAGGCATTGGAACGGGCGAGCTTCTATCTGGATAGCATCTCGACATAGTTCTCCCTGCCAAGCTACTCCTGCCTTTGGTGACAGAGTTTTGCTGGCTCACAGTAAACCTTTGCGGGAATGATCCGGATTGAAATTGACTCGGGTGGTTGCTTACTTCACAGTCTACAGAGGCTTCACTTGAGCTTGGTAAATATCGAACAAGGTTTGCACATTGTTTAAGCTGACTGCATAGGTGCCGCGCAAAGCTTATATAGATGGAGTTTGTAACATTTACTTGAGGTGCTTCGGAAAAGAGATCAGGGCTTTTCTCCTTCTCTTTTTCAGAAATAGAGGAACTTGCTAATTCGGCTTCTTCACAGGCAGCATCGATAAGAGATTGACAAATCGCCCCATTCACAAGGCCCCATACAGGTTTATCTTTAGAAAAATATGCTGCTGAGATAGTTTGCAATAGCTCCAAAAACATGCGAGACGCAAGTTTCTTATTTCTAATGGACCAAGCTAGAGTTGCACCATTTGATATGATATGCGAGTTGCGAAGCCATTCCCGACCGGGCGTCTCATTTTCAAAAGTTTGAAGAACAGACATTATACCTTCTGTCTTTTCCCAGAGTTCCCTACGAGTTTCACCTCCGATGCGAGTTGCAAAATTCGCTAGTGTCACAAGAGCACTCATAATTTGAAGCCCTAGCTTTGAGTTTGCTTTTCCACAGCTGGCAAACGAGGCAAGCAGGACATCGATTACACCTCCATCGAGAAGGTCAATGCAGAGTATTTTCTGACATTTCGTGAAGCGCAATCGTGCAAGATTGTAAGCAACGGCATGAACAGCATCTGGATTTTCTTGTTTATAAGCTTGCAGCGTCGCTAGCATCAGCTGTGAGATAGACTGGACTAAGTGCGACTCCAGGTGCGAACTATCGACACACGCAAGAGTATCAATTAAAACCTCAAGAGCCAAATTCTGTAAGCTCGATCGTTCATAAATATATGTAGGTCGGGCATACATCTCAACAAGAGCTTCGCAGCTGATTCGCTGGGCATCATTATGGTTAGACGTTAGCTTGGCAAGTACGACAAGAAGGCAGCGCACTAAATGGGTCTCAGTTTCGGCATTTAAGAGTTCCTTCGGAAATCGAAACTGGCTACACTGAAATACAACTCCAAGATGTTCAATAGGTATTCTCGGTAGAACCATATTGCAATTTGCAAGAACAGCCAACATATGATCTATTGTTGTAACTCCATGTTTGTCAACAGGCCTCGCTTTTGTAGCTTGCTTACAGATCTTAAGCATGGATATAAGAAGCTGCAGAACAATTTCTTCATTAGCTGGGTGGCTTGTATCGAGAAAGTTGCGAAGCGCAATTGATCCATTTCGGACGATTTGAAATACAAACTCCTGAATCCGACTACTAGGAAACTCGTCAACTGCCCATAATAGCTCCGGAGCAACATCGGGCCACAATTGAGCTTGTGTTTGTCCATCGCTCGACGCGGAGGCCAACGCACCTAGTACACCCTCAACATGCTCATTTAGATCAAGAGCTTCGATCTCTTTCTTATAGAATCGCAGAATACCCATATATCTAACAAGAACTGACACAATGGGTAAGGTCCCAAACCGAGCACAAAGCACGTATGAGGTGCTGGCAAGTGACCATAAGGTGATTAAGGCTTGAAACTGGATGCTATCATTGTGAGAAGTGATTAAATCGGGTTCTCTGTGCTGTAGTACGGAAAGAATGGCAATAAGAATACTATCCTTTACGTGGCGATCCCATGAAAGTTCACGCTGATTCTCTTTGCACTGAGCTATCTTAGAGAGACCTACTAAAGCGTAAATTGCTTCTGCGCTATCAATTCGATCAGCAGAAATGCCTAGCTCGAAATCAGAAAGGATGCCTTCTAATGTTTTTCGTTGTCGAGTCTGGCGGCCGTTCACATATCGATTTAAAAGGTATTTCACAAATGTTGTAGTTACGACTTGAGCTTCTGAATGACTTACAACATCGTAACATACGAGTACAATATCCTCTCCGACAAGAATATGCTTGTTCTTGGTTTGATTATAAAACACCTTCTTTAAAGTTGATAATGTAGAAGATGTCGCATCAAGACCAGCGTAGCCAACAAAAGGAAATTTTTCTCTATCATCGAAGCGCATTGCATGACTAGAAGGATTACCATCGCCGTACATTCTTGTCATGACTCGTAACAGACGCATCGCGCGTTGTCTTTTTGTGCCGAGAGAAGCACCTTCTTCCTCTTGGATGCTGACGTCCAACCTTGATAACCTTCGAATATGATGTGCATGTCGATCTACACGAATAGAATCAGTATGAGCCCAATCTACACATTGGTTGAAAGCCGAATTTTCGTTATAGGATGGTGTGGGCAACGCCTCATCTGCATCTTCATCAGAAGGCGAGGTAGGAGATTTGTCAACTAAATTCTCATTTTGTTGACTTTCTTCTTTTGTCGGCGAAAGGTTAGGGCGTTTTGTCGATGTTCGCTCTGATGTGGGGAAATCAGTGCGTAAAATGACATGAACAATGTTAGGATTACTCTCGGGCTCATTTTTAGAGTGGTTTTTGCGTAATAGATCCTTGTTATACCAACTTGCAGCACCTGATGTTTTCAGAAGTGCGCTTGATGTAAGCATTCCGGCTCGGGTTGCTGGACCTTCTCTGCGTTCCAGATGCTTTCGACTTTTCAGCTGCACCTCCTTTTCTAGATCAGAATTACTTGATATGTGATTTCCGTCAACGCGGCAGTGCTTACCCACGACAGGCTTCAAGAGCTGTGCACGAACATGAGTCCCTCCGAACTGGGTTAAAGATCCCCGTGGTGGCGCAGATGCACGGTGATCGCGGTGCGTGGGTATCATACTTTCCTTTGTTGACTTCTCAGGCTGACACAAGGATACCTGGTGCCTGCAGCTTGACTTCTTGCTCAAGCAAGTCACGGAAATAAATATATAGCCTTTTAATGCATAGATAGCGTTTGGAGTTCTTAGGAAAGGATACAACCTTCTTCAATACTTCTCTTGCTCACGCCTATTTGATGTTTGTACACTTTCGCTGTCGCTTTAAATCCTTTTGAAGAGACTTTCGCTTCAGCGCAACTATTCTTGTTTTGTTCGCTCTGATACTCTGGATGAATAGAAGAGAGAGAAGAGAGCCTATTACCAGAGTATCGAAATAGCAGCTTTGCCTGCAACCACTAAACTCTATAGAAGAATGTGCCCATACGATGCTATTCGTCACTTCTCATGCCGGAACCCACTCAAGGTGCACACTATCCGAACGACCATTGTAATGAGATTGGTAACACTTTCACTTACTAAATATTTTAAGTGATCGATTTGACTTTTCTGAAATAGCCGAGCTTGGGATAGTATTATTGCTACCTACTCCACCGAGGAGATATTAGTTTCGAGGAAATAGAGTTTTCGTAACGGGTCTCCAAATTTCTCCAAGGTAAAAAATATAATATTAATTTTGTTAATTAATTTTTTTACATTTCAAATTCTTTGTTTTTATCAGAGTCACGTTTATTATTATAGCCTAATAAACAATAATAATAGTGAAAGTGGTAAAAGTACGAGGTAGGTCTAGACTAATTTAGCTAACTGTACCTACTTGTTAATTAGTAGTTTTATTTTTTTCAACTTGCAAGTTATTATCAACTAGAACTTGAAGGGGAAATACTATAATAAAAAAGGCAAAGAATGAAACAAATTGAATAACTAGTACTATTACGAGCAGAAGACGGATTCTAAAAACAAGGCTGGCTAGTGGTTAACTTTTGCTAGATGTTTACCTAAGTAGTATAGCTGGAGGGAAAAAGCTAATATTAGACGACAAACGAGGTTGGCCCAGTCATACAACCAAACTAGCTAGCGAGAAATCATATCTAGTTTGCTCCCCTTCAACAAAAGTTCAAGAGGGAGGAATCAGGGTCAAGAAGCAAGACTTTTGAAGAGATAGTTGCATTCTTGAAACATATCTACCTCCGTTGCAATAAGATGGCTCAAGTCGTTGAAGAGGATGATTTCCTCGACTCAGTCGTGCGTGCAGAGCTTGCGCAGCGTCAAGACCGTGTAAACCTTCTCGCAGAAGATACTTGGGAAGCACATGGAGCCATGCGAGCCTGCTTGCTTGCCTCTGAACGGGAAATCCTCAGCGCTCGCTCGCGTGCAGGTGTCACAAAGGAGGATCAAGCGGAAGCTTGGGCTGATGCTCTTCAGGTTTTGCGAAAGACCAGGGTGAAAATGGAATCACTTATTAGGCAAGAAGAGAGCATACTTGCTCTGTATGCTGCCGAGTGTGGGCTTAACCTTCAGCTACCCAAATGTACAACTAATCTTCTTCCTGATAGTGACACCCCCATCATCGAACGATCAAATTCTCCAGATGCAGCGAAGACTGAAGATCAATCAGCTTATTTCACACCTAATCTTGCTGAAGTTAAGTTTATAAACACATCTCTGAAGGAGCGCTCCTCGGAAATAACTCTTTCACATACTCCTTCGAAAAGGACCTCATGGGAGGTGCGTGTGTTGGAAAAAATTTCACAGAAACTCACTGCTAAACGAGACCATGCACTCAAAAATGGGCAGCCAGTTGCTCGTATCGATACAGACCTCGGAAAAATAAGCGAAGAGCTTCGCAAGTTATCCTCCCAAACAACTAATACTTCAGTATATGATGATGGGCGAGAGAGTTTATCTCTGTCCATTCTTCAACCACAAACGCCAAGTTCTACGCTCGATCACAAAATATCTGCAAACGTTTTACACAGTGACCACAAGTCTACCTCTAGGAAACATATCAGCTTTCAGCAAGAAAATATTCCGCGCCTAGATTGGGGAATTTCACCTGTGCAACAACCCAAGTCTAGCGGAGAACTTCGCACTTTCGAAGACATGATTTGCAAAATTGCAGTTGGCCAAACACCTCCGAAACTAACTTCGAACTCGAAGCATAACGCAAAACGTGAGATTGTAACTGCGGAAGATGACGACATCCTCGATCTGATTAGTACCAGTCCTATCAAGACTGCCAAACCTTTTTCTGATGGAGGTATTTCACGTAACCTTTTCGATGTATAATTTTGTTGTGTACATGCGGATATCGGAAACTTTATAAACTCTACTAGTACAAAAACCTCTCAAAGACTATAATAATGAAAAAAATGTAGACATTGCTCTTATTCAAACTAGGAGTATATAGTCTTGAGATTTTAGCACTTTATTTCTAGCTCGTATATGAATAAGACACCACTTCTTCTTTTAAGTTCCAAACTTCTTTTATTTTGAATATTACTTTTGTGCTTTTATACTAAAATACGCCAAGCACTATTGCAATGCCTTGTCGATACATTTTAGTTATTAAACAAGAATAGTTCATGAGAGATTGATAAGAATATGTAGTATAGAAGATTCGCCCAACCATGCATGTTTTATTGGCATGACGATAACTTTTGAAAATGTTGATCTTAAGTTTTGACATCAAAATTTAAGATAGACCGGTTCCTATTTAATTAACAAAGTCAGGAATAGTTTGTCCTTTTCAGGTTTCAGGATACGAGATTATTCCCTTACCTTAAACATCAGTTTTGATTAGATGAAAACACGCACCCACGTACTTTGTGTATCCCAATATATCCATAACCACTTGTTAGATATCTAAGATGCCTAGCCCTCCTTCAAAGCTCTGACGGTGTGCTTTTTCTATTGGTGATTTCAGTACAGATGTTTCGGAGAATAGCCGAGGAAGTCAAATAAGCTGGTCGGCGCCCATGCGATCGATGCATTCAAACAAAGCAAGAATGGGACAAAAATATGGAGTTGCCATGAAGTCGCTTCAGCTCTCAGAAAGCTACAGTACTAACACTGAAAGTGTATATATTATATTATTTATATAATATCAAACGAACAAAATGAATTATGAAGTAAAATATGGAGTTTGGAATGATCATTTTTAATTAAGTTACTCTCTCCAAACATGTGCACTACTGTGCATCATGATCGTGACTAAGGTTAATATACTGTGGAACTCAAATAGGTTCTGAAGGCAACAAATCGATGTCTTTAAAAAGTAACATCTGCGCAAAGCCTTCTTTAAAAAGTGTTTTTATTGCCATCGCACAATTTGACTTACTTACTTAATCTTGCATTAATCTTGCCAGTCAATCTTTAGCTGGATAGGCTTGCTTCTTAGCAGCTCAAAAGTCGTATGAGATTTGCATTGCAGTACTTCTGAATCTATGACAATGACTTTATATATCCCAACCCCGAGTATGTTTAGACGTCTTACTTCTCGTTAAACAACCTTAATTTGCTGAAGTTTATTTTGAAATAAAATAAAATGCATGACCTTGAGTAATTCTAGTAGACCCTCAATATCTATTATTCTCATTGACTCTCCAAATGTAAGGCTTAATGCGATTTTCAAAGTAATGAGTGCTTTGTTGACGAGTCGAAATCATTTGCTGAGAACAGTTTTGATTGTTTAAGTTTTGAGGGTTGTCCAAATAAAGTAGCTCAATACCAGCTCAACCAACACCCCGAATAGAGAAAATTCCCAGAAAGCAAAGCAGCCAGCTTAATCCAAAATCTAATTTACGGTTTCACGTAGACTCAAATGATATTTAGTTTTAGCTGGATTGATTCACAGTTTTAGAATCTACCCATTCTTGAAGATCTTGCATGCATGGATTTAATCAAATTTTATTTAGACTGCTTTTTATAAAACTCTTCGAGACAGGATAGGTAAGTAAAGAAAGCACTTAAATAAAGTAAGTAAGGAAGGCATATTTAAATAACAATAGTCTCTGTCTGAACATTTGATTTATTTATTTCATTTCATGGTTCATAATTAGTTAATTGGATTTATTTAGCTAATCCACTGTGCTTGTTTGCTTGATACATACAATTTCTTTAAGGTTTCCAAATCAGAACTTTACTTACTTACTTACTTACGTAAGTTACCCACAGAGATAGACTTTGAATAAATTATTTATTTACAAAGCTCTTACTAATTTAACATTTCAGGTAATAATTCAAAACAATATCAATAAATATACTATAAATATAAAATATAATGTTAATTTAAATAATTTGAATAATATAAATATTTTATTAGTATATATTTTTATGTTTTTGATAATTTATCAATAATTTTGTATTTATTTTATTTTATTTTATATTTTGTGGTTTATAGACCTATAGTTAAATTTACTTATTTCAAACTTGCAATTTTATGTCGTATGTACGCCAGAAGAGTCCGCTACATCTAGTAGGTGAGTAGTAATATGAAAGCAATCTGATTATTGAATAAATAAAATAGCAATCATGTATAAATTTACTTTATTCATGTAACGTAACATATTCACTTCACTTCAATCAATGTATGTATACACTACAATAAATAAATAAAGAAAGAAATAATATAATTAATATGCATATTGATTTATTACATATGCGTATGGACATATGTATAGAATAGAATATGTATGTTAGTTTGTTTAGTTAGTTATATGAAGCAATTAAATAAAAATCGAGTCCAGATTGGTCGGTCACCTGAAGGGAGATTTGGTGAATGGATTGTCAAATAAATAACTAGATGGCCTTTTAAAAAACAAAACAAAAAACAAAAAACAAAAAACAAGGCCAATGAATAACTGAATGTCTAAGTTTCATTCTCGAGTCCTTCCTTCCTAGTTTACTATTTTTTTTTTAAAGTGATATACATAGGATTAGCATAAATAAATAATTCTTGATATTAATTAATAATATACGTACATACGAGATGAGATACATACATACTGTATTTATTGCATATACGTACAAGACATTATTATTAAATATATTATGTACATATATATTTCTTTCTAATATAACAATAATATGAAATGGACCTATGCCAAACTCACCCACTTTGACGAGTCATGTTTTAAAAAAAAGCAAGTAGAGAAGCAACGGGAGATGTAGAAAATAGCAACAAGATACTGCTTGTCATCCGAAATATATAAAATATATTTTTGTGTAGATGGTATTGTTCTTGGGTCCTGGTCCTGTCTGGATGTTGCATTACGTACAATCCGATCAGTCAGCTGCTGAAGGAATTAAGAAAAAAGATGCTTGAAGGGTTTATTTTAAGAGGTTTTCGTAGGGGTTTCAACATAGCTGTTCTAGAAACTTGGTGACCGTGAGATGGAAAGAGAATGGGTTGTTTTGGATCCTCAAGTATTAACCAACTCAGCTTATTCTCTTCGCATTTATTTATGATTTGCCTTGCAAACATTCAAGAAGTACATGCCTTAATCCTCAAGCATCGCTACAGACCTGACCTAGTGGCATGACGATAGTATTTTTAACAGAAGTAAGACATTAATTAGGAAGGCATGCCATGATTCGCTGGAGAGATAAAATAAGTTTGCAAGGTATAGCACATTCTTACATACTAAATCTATACTATAATGGTTTATTCTTTGCGATTCATAGTTATTACAATTATTATACTTTTGGGGGTTATCATATTTTAAATTTTACAAATAATTTAAATTGTCCGCTACAATAGGTTTCGAAGCAACAATTAACTCGTATCCCAAGCCAGCTTTAGAAATTATGTTATTGAGAGTGTGATGTGCTTTTCAAATACATTGTCTGTATTGGGGGCACTGAGCGAATGTACAACGACTGGTATACGTACCGATTGGTCAATTTATATAATTTTAAAAATACACTTAATTATCAAATATGTCTCACCCTATTAATATATTTCACATAACAACTAGTACCATTTATCATCTCGGTAATGTATTATTATACATAGTAGTGTTAGTCATACCTTGTTGATATCATAGGGGAATAGTTTTCTCTGTATATCCTCAATCATCATTTTTGGTTTTGGCTAGCTATATACCATTTTATAATGCATGTGTGTAAAATCGTCAGTCGCAAAAGTGCGTTATGGATTCTTTGAGATTCATGGAGGATTGGTGTAGGCTATTAACAAGTTGATTTGCATGCAGCTTCGGTTACCCATACCTTGAATTTGCCTCCAACATTATCGCTAGATTAGTTCTGAAATTCAGCCTTTGACATTCATAATGCCTCAAAGCTGAAGTACGAACGTATCAATGATCAGTTCGCTACTGTGGATCTCATTAATGTTAAAACATACAACTATTGGTGAAGTTATGTGTAGATTAGAGAACTATTGGCTAGAGAGATAAAGGGAACAAATTCAATGCATAGTAAGAGCTGAAATAAACGCATACTGTTGCGACCAGGCCTCGTATACGCTTCGTTACATGTGCACAGCTTGACCTAGTACGTCTTCACCTGTCTTTGTGGAACTGTCTCTTCAAATCATCAAATCAGGTCTTAACAATAGTTACTGTATCCCATTGAGAGATTATCACGTTTGTGCTAAGGCATTGTGGTAAATAACCAGCCCGGTGTAGAAATACCCGAATACAATATTTTACTGAAATTTAGTTTTCGTAAAAATACATTTGTATACATGACTCTTTGATAGAGAAACAGATACAGCAATACGGCATGACTTTACATGGCTCAAAGGAACACCTCTTTGAGATGATGGCTGATGCGTGACACAATGACATGATGGGTGATGTTGACTCTCCATGAGATGCATCCATACTACGGAATGAAGGGAACAAAACAAGCATCGGGAGGACCTTGCAAAGCAAACCTGACAGCAGACCCAAAATACTCCAGGCGACCCGAAGCACTTGAATAAACTCAAGCACAGTCAATAAGACAAGCGACAACCGTGGTCTCGGTGCTAATTAACTGGTGCTATCTTAGACATTTCCTCAAGTACCCCTAGGTAATCATACCCACGTCTCATTAGTGACCAAAGCAAAAGGAAATGAATTGGCAGTGTGGGACATTCTATCTGTATAGAATACCAGTCTTTGAAAAATAGAATTGCACAAATTGTAGTAATCTATATGGTTGAATAAGGAAATATCGAGAATATATACGCACTCACCATTTATGTTTTCAATGATTTCAAGCTGACAAATCTTTTACAAGATTCTATTGCAATTTCACTTGCTTGAGACGGCTATAACTTTCGCTAATTGTAGCATTTACACGAAAATCTTCGATTAGATGAGAATTCGTGATTTTATTTGCAATGTCTGGGATAGATTAGGGCAGTTGTTTGGTGAATTTTTCATCCAAGTCTTGCAAAATAATTTGCAAAATTTGTCGTGCGATAGGTGACAGGATGTTAGCAACGGCTAAGGATATCAAAAGTAGAGAGCGAGTCTATATATATATATAAATTTTACTCGATTACATTTACGCTGCACGAAGGGCTTTGACTTCAGTTTCAGCTAGTTCGAGTCTTGCAAGAACCCTGTCAAGCAGGTCTTGAACTACGGGACCCATTTGATGAGTAGTAGGTAGTGGAGCTATCCCTTCAGGATGTCCAACCACAGCAACTAATTTGTTGTATGTCTGCAAAAGTGACGTTAATGCGCCTGCTGCATCCTTACCACTTACTGAAGGCTTTCCTTGGGAGAACGTTGAACTAGCACTTCGGGGTGTTCTCGCATTGCCATCCTTGTGATTACTTGTGACTTCAGCAAAGTCATCATCATCATATAAACTCTTGACATAAACACCTGGGAATACGCCAACATCTCCATTTGCTGCGCGGCCGTACCACCATCCGTCTTCCTCCATCTCCAGAACTTCAACAATTTCTCCGCACATGAGAGATATTTCTCCATCTTCATGAGGTTCATAGTCATAGAGGACTACTGCTTTGCAGACAGGGGTCTGTTCTTCTAGGTCTCGTAATTTGCCGCTTAAATGGCTTGCAAAACTTTGGTCTGATACCTCACTTCCGGACGGAGAGGGGCATTGAAGGAACTTTTGAGTTTCATCTAGATCTTCGTTGACAAAAGACTGACTTGTCTTTGACTCTCCTTCGAGAATACTCAAATTCAAAGATGGAGGAAGCGTGAGAGAGAGTGTTTCTTGAATAAAGTCCCGTTTCATCTGATCGTTTTCACCGGAGTAGTCTTGTTCACTATTACTAATTTCTTTCACAGCGGCAGCATTAAGGTCTAACTCCAAATCTGGTTGTGGGTCACTCTCGGAGTTCTTGTCAGTTAAATTCACTTGATTTGGGGCACCCTCTTTTGACCCAGATATATTTAGCAATTCTGACTCGCTGGTGCACGACTGGTGCATGCCAAGGGGCAATGTTGTTTTCTCAGAACGATCTGAATCCTCTTGTTCTTCCTCACCTTTTTGCTCTGTGGAAGTAGTATCGAATATCTCTGGTGAGTCTTCTGAAGAACTTTGAACTTCTTTTGACAGAATAGGATCCCCAATTTGGGAGGCATCTATCACCACACTTGTTGGAGGGGACATGCCATTGCAAGTCTCGCTGGTGTCGTTGTCACACGCCTGAGCATCCTCCAGACTTTGCAGGACAATATCAGATGAGTTAATTTCAATTTGTGGACAATCGATACCAATGCCTTCCTCGGACTGATCTTGTTCTTCGACACTGTTTGTGAATTTTGTCAAAGAAATGACAGACTTAGTAGAGTTAGACTTGCTTGTTGATTCGTTTGGTGGTACTTGTAATTTTCCACTAATACCTGTAGCGCAATCCATCTGTTGAGTTTCGACAAGCTCTTCAATGGGTGTATTGACTGGAGTCACGTCATCGTCAGGTATAACGGAGGCTGCCTCAAAAGGTACTTGTTGAAGTGATTCAGGACTGGAGGGGTCTGTAACTTTGTTTGAAAGCGACTCCTGCTTTATTGATCGTGATGAGTGATAGGCGGTCTCTAGATCTTGAGCTGGATTTCCAGTAGCCATTGCCTCCAGAACTACATCGAGGCTGGCTTCATCAATAACAACGGCAGGATCATCTTCTTGGCTGTCACCCTCGACTGCACGTCTTGCACTCAAACCTTTTTTCAGAAGTGCCCGTTTCCTGGAGCGGCTGTCGAAAAGTGTATCAGCCTTATCAATAAGGAATTGCATTGCTTCGATGACAGCATCTGCTGCTGCTAGCATACTGAGGTGAACGTCTACATCTCCTGTTGTCACACCCTCGCCGACAATCATATTTATCTTTGGAAGAAGGATGAGAGGGGCAAAAACATATGCAAGCTCATCATTTCCCATTGGGAGACGGTTCAAACTTTGACAAAGGCCTTCAAGAATGGTGAAGTTTTTTGAAGCCGAAAAACGCTCAAGCGTTGCTCCGATCTCCTCGACCTTTTCATCATCTTTTTCGTCCAGGTATTCTGCATACTTTGCACATGTGCCAAGAATAAGACTACATACCTTACCAGGGATAAGTGGCTCTGGAGAGGACATGAACACTAGTTTAACCACTGCGCCTAACGTGGCACAATTCATACTCTGCAAGGACTTCACGAGATGAATTGTATCATCTTTGACAAGAGCCTGCACAAGAGTTTGAGCTGCTTCTTTGGCTTCAGTAGAAATCCCGGTGGATGAAAGTGGCGAAAGATCATCTTGCTCAGCGTTACTCTCAATATGCGCAAGAATAACCCGAATTCTCCCAAGCAAAATCCCGGCTTGCTGCTGAGAGAGGCAAACGTTATCGTCTGTTTCCCCGCTAGCTTTTTTGGAGCGCTTTTTAAGAGTCTTGCTCCGTACGCTTGCCCAGATTCCACGGGAAATCTTGTTCTGACGTGTTGTAGACATCTCACAAAAAGGTGTAGAAAGGTTCTGATATACCTCGAGCAGGTGAGAGTCTTGCGAAAGTCAAAATTCGATCGATAATGTATATATTTTGGAGAGTAGGCTTGTGGTTTGCACACGTCCCTTGGCTTACACAATCAGTTCTTGACAATTGGTCAAGAGCAAAGGAATGCGTAATATCTAACGTAAAGGAGGAGGATCTTTGATGGCAACTGAAGCCCACCAGACGAGATGCACCTTTGCTAGGATTTCGAAGCAAGCTCCTCCCTACTCATCAATTAAGTTAGTGGACAAATATGGCCAGTGTAAGTAGGCTTTTTAAATTTGCAAAAGTAGTCTCCAAGATCAGCCTTATTTGAAGCGAAGATGTCTTCAGCACAAAAAGAATCTGCCTGTCAGTTGCTGCGAAGATAAGAAAGTTTCGATGTCAGAAGATGACTCGAGGTTAGGATGTTAGACCGAACAATCCTAGTTTGTCAGTGCTGTACTTCTCTGCTAATTTCGAAAGAAAGTACACGTATTATAGTTTCTATATGTCCCTTTAAAGGGACCTTAAAACCTTTGAGTTTCCTATGACATAATACGTTTCAACTGTCCCAGGGTGTCCAAGAATGTCCCATTCAAACGTAAGTAAAGAAACTCTCCAAATGTCTGCTAAGGAAAATATCTATCTCCTGGTATCGATGGCATAGCATAGTCAGTCAGATAAATGATTCAGGTTTGTTCCAATCAATTTGATCGATAGTTTCTGATGGCTTTTTGATTAGAGCTAGTGCTAGCTAAATTATTTAAGGCCTAGCACAAGCGGGTGGTTATTTTAATTTTCATGGAGATGGTTATTTTTTGGTTTCGTTGTTTGGTCCACCTTCAAGTGGTCGTGTCTTGTTCGCATCTTACAATTTCAAACAATCACTAGAAAGCTACGACATAAGCACATAAGCGCACCCCCCACGAGATTCCGCTGCCGCTTGACGTCATCTTCAAGTTTAAGCACGAGTGATCATCAGGAAGGTATATATATCTATAATGCCGTTCCGGCTATGTTGATAATGCACAGGGGTAGGCCATTTCTTACCGAAAGAAAAGAAAAAAGGGAAAAAGAACAACTGAAACGGGATATAGAGACATAAAATAAGAGACAAGTTAGGCCTACAACAAAAGTGGTATAGTAAGTCCAATAACTCTTGTTTTGATGCCACGATGCCTACTATAACACCATATGATTTACAACAATAGACGAAGCATTCCCTGCTTTCCTTTAGAAAAAATCACCTATCATCTTATTGCATTTGGGACCTCCCTACTCCTATGTACTTACCCTACCTATGGGGTGATAGCTTAGTAAATACTAGCTAGCTAGAGTAGGCTTAGGACTATGTCAAGGTGATGATTTTGTTTGGCAAGTGGCAATCAATATAAGTTGAAACAAGTTTTAAAAGTAGCTCTGTGAAATTTTACAAAACTAGAAGCAGACATCTAAATAGGACTGACCTAACAGCGCTGTTGTTAGAATAAAAATCAAGTAGGATGTATCCGACTATTCATTTACCTCGAGGAATCGAGCAGGCTAGGTATATATATCTACCTACATTTTACTCATTATATATATAGATAGGTCTTTATAATTTTTAAAATAAAAAAAAGATAAGAAAATATGCGCCTACATTCGTATGATAGCAGGCCTACTTACGATGCAGCTTTTAGTGCTGGGTGATGAGATTTTGTTTTATTAAATTTGTTTGATTTCATTTGTCAAAGTTGTGATGCCCCTTAGCCATGTTTGTTATTCGGTTCTATCTGGGCCTCTCAGAATATGTAATAGCCATGCGATTTACGATTCTAAGAGACATTCTCAGAGACAGTCAGTCCTATAGCCGTATTCACATCAATGGCCTTGAGACAGAAACACATCAAAATTTCAAAGAAGAAAGCTGTCTATATAAAAGAGCCACAGAGGTAAGTAACCAGGGGATGGGGGGGGGATATCTCGGAGAAGCAAAGCCGAGGGAGTTGATGGAAAGACGCAAGAAAAACAGTTATAAGAGGAAAGCCTATGATATTGATACAAGATGCCAGAAAAAACAAACGAAGAACAGATAGTCTGCGAAATGATAGGGATTATCTTTTCAAATACTACGATAAAGGTAGCATGTACAATGCGTAGTACTTCTGAAATGTAACCAGGGGTCGACCTTAGGTCTGATGAACGCAAATGCAAAGTTAATCAAGCATTATATGAAGACGAGGCAGATGAAGAAGACACCCCCTCCGGGGCATGGGGCTCGGGGTTAACAGCAGGACCGGTCCACTTCAGAAGCTGATCAAGCCACTGCGCATCGTCCTCTATATCGAGAGATTCTTCATCACTACTATCGACCAGTGGGAGGTCTAGATTGAGCATATCATCCGTTGAACTAGCACCTGGATTGCACTCATAGTTCCCAGAATGTTGGGCAGATGCCGGTGACAATGTCGCCGAAGTTCCTTTTGAGGAGGAGAACATTTCATCGACGGTGTCTGAGCTCGGAAACGTCTTAGAAGTCCAGATATAGTCTGAGGGAGGATTTGGCTCGATATTATAAGGCCCATTGTGTTGATGAACGTGAGGCTGCTCTGTGTGATGTGAACGTGGTTGATGTTGGTGCTGGTGGCGTTGTTGCTCACGATAAGGAAGGAGATCTTCTTGAGCTTGGCTCTGTGTACTGTGACTATGTTCTGACGGTGAAGTCGACTGTTGATCAAGACCTGCAAATTCGGAGCGTGCTCCTACATAGTCGTACACAACAGGGCCTTTAACCGATGCCGGGAGATCGTACTTTACATGGGTGATCGGTTCTGGGGTTCCATTAGTATTTTCGTCTTGATCTTCCTCGATGAGGCGCTGGGAGTATCCCTCAGGTTTCGAGGATTCTTGCTTGAAGCGTTTTGGAGGAAGGTTCACTTCATCGTCAATAATTGTGAACCGGTTATCAATCTGTAGAGACGGGGCCATCTGCATCGCTGGCGCCATTCCATTTAGTGGGGAAAAACTCATGAACACGTCAAGAGAAGACTCGTCATCACTGATGAGCTCCCGATGTACACACTTGACAATGCAATCCATTGCACCGTGTGTTTTGCTATTTTTCCAGTTAATTTTGAAAAGGTGGACTGAAGGAACTTCACGACAGATAGGATAGGTCTCTGGCTTTCCCAGAGTATTGAACTTAATTGCAGTTACTTGGACGAAAGACAAAAGGTCAGCCTCATTCACAAGAATACGACTGAGCACATCTCCACCCCACGGAAGAAAACCACCACCAGATTCGCTCATATCCTTTTCAATTTCTTCACTACCATAGCCCATGAGGGATTCAAAGGCGTCGGTCACAGTTACCTTCGACTCTGAGCCTGGTGACATGTAGTCAACAGTGAACCGGAGGTTGGGTTCATGCTCAGAAAAACCACCCAATAGCGCGGTTTGCTGTGCAACTTTACTCCCGGGGGGGCCTACGTCTTCAAGCTGGTGGCCTTTCACACGAAGATGGAACGGGTTTCCAGTATTTAAATGCCGAGCAGTGTCTTCATCTGAAAGCTCAATTGGCCTAGATTTATCTGCTAAGGCATTTGCCTTCGCCTGGCTCTCCTTACCCCATTGGCGAATCTTTAGATGACACGCTTCAACTTTGCCAGCCAATTCATCAACATCGATATTGAGAGCATCCATCCATGCTGAGAGGCGCTTCAGGGCATCAGTGCGGTTCTTTTTGATGAGGTATTGGCGCATTTTATGGAGCTGGCGATTAAACCAGAACAGGGAGCAAGAGACAGCATAGTGCTTGTACAGGGTGAAAAATACACTCCAAGATCGGCGCTCATGAGACCCCAGGGATGACATTTGTTTATTACCGCTGAGGTTAGTACTGACGACCATGGGCTGGTTAGCAACTAAGGCAGCGCGTTCACGCTTCTTGACAGGGCCCCGCTTCTTTTTTGGGCTGTAAAAGCATTGGATACCTTTACGAACGCATCTTGCACACGGATCTTCGCCAGAACATTTTACCTTGGAGCTTGTGCATGCATCGCAAGAGCTCTTCAGGGTAAGCCGGAGATCACTTCGGAAATTCCATTTCAACTTGTTCCCTATAGTATATGAATGGAACTGGCGTTTGTCAATCACGAGTCAAAGTCTAGGCAAGACTCTAAATGGCTGCTGCTAGCTGCTTGGCTTGACTTATGGCGCTGATTGAGGCTTCCAGTGCAGGACAAACTTAGCACAGGGTAGCAGACGAATGCTGGTTCGATGATGGTCCCGAATATCTAGCTTATTAGCAAACCTGAGCAGATGCTATTTTTTTTGCTGTCGCCGCAACTTCTAGTTTTTTGCTTTCAACAAGAAAACAAGTCCAATTTCTCTGTACTTGCGATTGAGCAAATGACCGGGTGCAGAGTGAAAGGTACCGTCGTCAGACAGATGGAAGAGGAGGGGGACAGCAGGGGGCGAGCTGATGTCCTCCACGCCTGCACCGCCCTCTTTTCCGGACTGGGGCTGCAGGTCTGTCAATCTAAGTCTCCTTTGCTATACTCGACAAACAGACAGAATCACACAACAGAGATAGAGAGAAAACGCAGAGGGACTGTGCTGCAGTGATGCGGGCCGCGGACACGCCACTTGCCTCAAAAGCTTTAGCCGCACCGACTCGAGTCGCTCTTCCCTTTGTTTCTGCGTTTCTCAGTGTTCCTGTGTTCCTCCTACCTAGCCTCTATTTGTCTTCTGGATTAGGTTGTTTGAGGTCGGGGCCACCTTGGGAATCGCCGAGACCTTGTCGATTCAATCGCTTTCACTTCTTCTGCTTCGTTGTTCTTGTTGTTCGTTCCCTTCAGTTGACTGTGTCGTCCTTTACACCGATAGAATGATATAGATTCAGAATTTAAGAATTTAAGATAACAGGTCGAGAGAGGGAAAGGGTGAGATAGAGGGCTGGAGCAAGTAAGCCTCTCGCTCACTCACTCACTCACTCACTCACTCACTCACTCACTCGCTCAGTCAATACTCACGCGTCTCTCACGCGTGTCTAGTCTCTTCTCTGCTCATTCATAGCTGAGCGTAGGTACCACCTACCTACCTTCCTTCCTTCCTAGCTAGTTTGCTACATGTTACCAAGGTCCTATGGGCGAGTGAATAAGTGAGGGGATGGATAAATGAAGGAATCATCATGGACATGAGTGATATGGGTGGGTATGCATGGTATGGGTATAGATGGATGTAAATCTTCATGCTCATGTATCTATGAATATGATTGGTATGGGTATAGATGGATGTGAATATCCCATGTTCATCTATCTGTACTTTGAAAATGAAAATGAAAATGAATTAGAATATAACTATAAAAATGGGTGAGCAGATGAATGGATGAATGAATGAATGAATGAATGAATGAATGAATGAATGAATGAATGATGATGGGGTGAGCATCGACTTAGGGAACTTGGGGCACCTACTAACTAATGGATAACTTAAGGGGAGTGAGGAGTTGAATTGAATAAAGAGCTTTCAAAAGGGTGAGAAAGAGGCGATGCGATAACATAGTAAGCAGTCTCATGCCTACAACTGGTAAGAATAAGCCATGTAAGCAAAAGTGAGTGACAAGGGTAATAATACCTAATGTTCAGCCATGATTTTAGCTATTATTATCTTATATGATCTGAAAAAGAAGAAAAAGTTATCTACACTCTCTTGTATTAGTTAAGAAATTGTTAATGGGCCTGGCTAGAGGAATGGTAGTGTATGTGTCGACCACTTTTTATTTTTTGATTTTAAAAAAAGGCCGTAAATAATAGTAGTGCCTATGTGATAGATAAGTTATTCTTCTTCTTCTTCTCCTTATTATTATTATTATTATCAAATCGTAAATGAAAAAGGAGGTAGGTAAGTAGAGCATAGGTACCTACCTTATTTAGCAATAGAGAGTGGGAATAATTGTAGACTGCCTACTAGTAGTCAGTAGGGATACCCTGTATATATTAGACCTACACTACCCCCACTTTGGAATAGTAGGTATGTAGGGACTATGTACATACTACATATAGCATTAAAAAAAAGGTGTTTGAGGAGTATTTTATGACGAGGTGCTACCATAAAGTACTTAAGAAAGCTTCAAACCGTAGGCTACTAATACTCTCGCTGATCAAACGTGATGAATTAAAATGTTTGAGCTCGAGTTAAGAAACTCACTAAGCAATCAAATCATTCATTCATTCATTCATTCATTCATTCATTCATTCATTCATTCATTCATTCATTTATTAGCATTAGCTATTATTGCTACCAATGATGAGATGAGAAAATATACCATATACTAAGATAGAAGAGTAAGTACTTACCACTCTCACTAGTCAGAGGGAATCAGTCGAAACTTCTCACTTGGGTGAAAGCTCAAGCCAATATAGTCACTAATAGTCCTTTTTAGTCCTTAGTATCTAGCTAGAGAAAGTACATACTACTACTCCTACGTATCTACCTACTAGTACATTGAGTACATGATCTGATGCTCATACGAGTGAAAGTAAAAGTAAAGTGAATACGAGTGCAGGAGTGGTCTTCACTATTGATGAACTTTTGCTTACTAATTAGGCTTTACAATAAAAAGGGTCCAGGATTGATAACAGCTCCAACCAAATAGCGAAGTTGTTGCACAATACCCAACCATCATAACCGTTGTGCGACAACTTGAGTATATTGTACTACAACCTAAATCATGAATTAACAAGAGGCGCATCTAAGCAGGAGATTTCTAGAAACCACTACCTATGGCAATGGTATAGATGGAAAGGCATAAGATGAACGTTCACTCTATTTAGTCAGAGCGAGCCAATTCCTTAATATCCTTTTACATTTATCCAATCGAGGAGGTTTTATGCAAGCCTATCAAAGGATTTGTAGAGACCGTTTTTGAACAGTAAGAGTGATGGAAAGGATTGTCAATAATTATGCGAGATAGAGTGACTCTCAGTACTTGTCAGGGGCAACTCTTACCAATCCTTGAACCCAAGCCTAAAGATCAAGCCAAATAACCACCCATTTATGATGAAATGGCAATGGTATAGGTGTGCCCAGTCTCACTAGTCAGGTACAACTCCCATCTTGAAACCTTTTGACTTGGGTAGTACGGACCCAAGTCAAACAATCGCTAGATCTCGATGTGCTGAGACACTAGTAGACAGCTACACATATAAAAGGTAGCTACTGCTTCCTACTAGGAGATATCAGAAAATGCTCAAGTGGAACTTGACAGTATACTAAACCGAAATCCTAAAGGTATAATATGTACCACTACTAGATATTCTATCTGCGACAGTAAGAACAAACCGGCACGCGACACGATGAAGACTTTTTGAAGAGCAAGGACGAATGAGAGAGAAAGCGAGTTAGATCTAACCTTCCATAGCAGCGTTGCTGTTACCTGGTTGTGCCTATCTAGGTACTAACATCGTTATAGGCCTAGAAGAAAATGAACGATTGAGAAAGAGCGAAATAGGGAAAGAGAGGCAAAAGCTTGGCGAAGAAAAGCCGTCAGCACAGGTTAAGTTCAAACAACGCATTCACTCACTCGATCACCCGCTCACTGGTAGCACCCAAACATCTGGTTGACGACGATTGTGGGAGTATTTAAGAAGGGAATTGTAACTTGGCTTGTGACGTTGCTTTGTTTATGGGTTTGCGCATATCAGTTTTCCTTCAAAGATGGACGAGCTACACGCCATGGGTAGGCTCGTGAACGAGTCGAGTGCTTCTCAAGGCTCAACACGAGCACCACCAATGTGGGCAGCTGGTCGAGCTCATTCTTTAGATGTCGGTTTTGTAATGGAGGAAGATGATCAAGAAGGAGGAGGACAACAAGACACAAACGTACCAGTTATGCCAAGTATATCTGAAGATCCACATTTGTATCAAAGCAGCAACGATAATCTCTTGAGTGTTGCTAATGGCAACTCGATCAATAGCGAGATGAGACAAAGTCCCCCTCCTCCAATGCTTCCTTCTCCTGTTCTTAATTCCACATCGTCTCATCAGCAAGGATTAGGTTATCCTTCTCCAAATCTGAGAGGACCGTCTGGCGAACCTATCCGATCCTCCTCTCTTCCACCAATGCTTGGTGCCACACGATCTCTAGCGCCATCGTTATCATTTTCACAGCACCAGGTGGAGCAAGGGCCCTCCTTGATCTTGCCACAGCCGTGCGGAGATGCCAGAGATCTCGCACAAAATTTCAGTCACCTCGATCTCTCGAAATTCATGAATGACGATGGAAATGTTGCAGCAAATAACTTGCAGGCTTCCGAATCCAGGTTTGTATCTGACCAGGTATATCATGGTGAAGAAGAATCTCTGGATGAAAACTATGATTTTAAAGCACCATTGTCATCTAGGGTTCGGATGTCCTCTGACCCTATTCCTTCATCTCTTAGTGAAAGTGAAGATCCATGGCACGAGATCGTGAGGCAGCTCCGTGCATGCCATGAAAAGCGCGATACTTTTCGAGACGAGGTATTTTCTCTTGCATTCCGGGCAACACCTCGGCATACCTGGACACAGACTACGAACACCGGCTCGATACGGAAGAATACCATGTACATGACTCGCCGCGTGAAGCAATATGTTCATGAAACACTTGCGCCAATGCTGCGCTCTCGTGAATGCGGAGATCTTGCTGATTCTGCTCTCGAGGAGACTTCTGATGAGCGTGCTGTTAATGCGAAACTAAAGTATTTCTATAAGAAGCTCGTCTATGACACCTTTCGTCGGCTTAGTGAGGATGCGCAGATCGCTGCAAATCTTCTAGCAGTAGCTGGGGACGAGTCAGAGCGACGTGCCGCAGTGCACGAAAATATGGAAGGTCTTGCAACACTCTTAGACGCACTACAGGGCTATTTTGGTGAAGATTTTGACCTCGGGGAATTCTCGATGCCCAAGTCTCGCCCGGTGCGATCTGTAAGTGGCACTATCTATGTCGATGATAACATTTCTGATGCTGGTTTAAAGGGGGGCGATTACTCAGGTAGCCCGGATGATGAGTTAAAAGTCTCAACACATGTACCCCCTGCACCTCTTTTGGGCCCGGCTAGTGGTTTAGGTACTGCTTTGGGCGCCCTCGGCCGCCATACAAGCGAAAGTGCAATGGCCGGAAGTATGGCAAGCTCTGCTTCTAATTGTTTTCAGAACTCGCATGGACAAATCTCGGGCGATATGCCTGATCCTCTTTTGCAGAGATCCCAGAGTTGGGCAGGAAGTGAGACTCCACCAGCACAGTCAACACGTATCCACCTCGGCCCGGCACGGGCTGCCTCAACTTCACGGGTTGAGGCTCTGGCAAACCCAGAGATCCCCAACGAAGGGAACATTCCAACGTATCTTACGATTCTTCCAGTTGTTCGAGGTGATCCTGTTGACACCTACGAAGGGACACTCCGACGATGCGGTTCGTCCAATAGCTTTAATGGTGGTCCTGACGAGGAAGGCTCCATGGCCGGAAGCTCTGTTTTCAGCGATGCTGGTGATTCGGTAGGATCAAGAAGTAGTGTTGGTCTTCGTAAGCGCAGACAAAGCTCAGAGGCTCCGAAGGCGATGTCTTTAGAACAGCATATTGAGTTCTATAAATTAGTAGCCTCAAAGCTGGACCTCAACCGACGAAACGAACGTGATTGGAAAACATTCTATTACTTCCTCAGTGAACAAAGTGGCTGGGCTGCTCAGTTGTTTCCTCGGGAAAACGACTTTAAACAAAAACTCAAACTTCTGTTTCAAGAACGCCGACGAAGACCGCAGATGACTTTTTGGAAAAAGATTTGCGCGTTGCGTGATATTGATAGACTGGGTAATGCTTTGCAGCAAGAGCTGGGCGCCCCTCATTCATTGCCTTACACAGCCAAGTATGTTCATGATCGGATTTTCGACGAGAGAAGTGGGACGAAGGACAGAAAGTCCCCTGGTTCAGTTTTGACAGATTGGTCCCCAGACGCACGAGCTGAGTTCGTGGATTTTATATGTTCGGTCCATCAGCGCGAAGGTTATTCCCTGCCAAGTGTCTACGGGCGCATGTCTAACTTTATATCTCAGGCTGAAGTTGAAGCTGCTGTGCTGTTCAAGTGTGACTGCGAATCATGTGCCCAGTGGAACTTGTGTAAATACCAAAACGACGCCCATGTTTTTAAACAGTTTTATACTCGCTCGCGTGCAGATCTGATGGCAAACGCCCTGCAGATTCATGCAACTTCTCGAAGTGAGTCTCACTTTATCAACCTGGCTCGTCAAGATCTTCCTCAGCTCGGGA
This sequence comes from Schizochytrium sp. TIO01, assembly GCA_004764695.1. Classification (NCBI taxonomy): domain Eukaryota; class Bigyra; order Thraustochytrida; family Thraustochytriidae; genus Schizochytrium; species Schizochytrium sp. TIO01. The sequence goes on along the minus strand of SMSO01000014.1, from coordinate 2,385,317 downwards.
CCTGGTCAGACAGTGAGATCACCGAGTTCGTAAAAGCTGCTCATCACCCTGAAACGTGCTCAAAATGCTCATCATCTTCTCCTGATGGACCGCCTCTCTTGCAGAGGCAACGTCATTCACGTGGACTTGCAAATGCTATCCGCCATGCTAGTTCGGGGCATTCTTTGGGTCCATCTTCGCCTTGATTATCAACCTGGTACACCATTGCATAGTTATTCAATTTTACCTTGTAAAAGAAAATATAAAAGAAAGAATATCGCGCTCTGATCCAGCAAATAGTAGCCCTGATGCCCCATTTTTGTTTTAATGAAACATTCGTTACGGCCGGCAAAGCGTATACCTCTTTGTTTAGAAAGTCTTGAGCCCAGATCTAATTTTACCTAGAACAAGTTTCACAGCTGGGCTCTGCTTTGAATAATTGATGCACGCGGACTGTTTCTTAAACAAGAATTCGTAGTCGGCTCATGTTAAAGGTATATGTGATAGTTACCGACGAGTGAGCCTAGGTTAAAGTGAGATTAGCTGATACTTCTTAAAATGTTTAGGGCACGATGAGAATATTGAATACGATTGCAACAACCCATAATGATATTTATTATAAATGACTAAATGGCCAAAAGTGGGTCTACCTTTGCTGTTACTTCTTACACACAGACAAAATCTGAATGACGAATTTGAGTAGTTGTTTGAAACAACGCATAACTTGAAGAAATTAGAATTTATAGTGTATGTGAATATGATTTATTGCATGAAAAAATGTGACAAATCAATCTTTTCGAATTTTGCTATCAGATCAAAGGAAATCTGCAATTAGGAGTTGATTCCGATTCCTGGGACAGACGGGTTCAAACCTGTAAACACCTCCTCAATTAGACGCACTGGATCTCGAAGAAACTCAAGTGATCCATCTGCTTCTGTCTCCAGACGTTTCTTCGCAGAATTAACAAATAAATTAGCAGAAGCACGTCGGGTAGATTCCCAGTCCTTTGAGAGCTGTTCTCGGTGTAGCATCTTTTGCAGACGTTTACGTAACGAGGAACGGTCACGTACAGGGCGATTGGAAGCATGGTTTGGTCCACCGAAATTTGATGGTTCGCCATCTGTAACAGCACGATTAAAATTGCGCAAAATCGATTTGAATGGGTTTTTGCAAGACTCTTGGAGTAGTGAACACAATAAAAGTGACATATTCTCATTCCAAGTGAACATTTGTGCGTGTCGATCGTCTAATGGAATATTCGGGGCTTTGTCTGAATAGCGAAGAAAGTCTACCACTCGGTATAATCGTTCTTCTGCATCGCGGCGGATTACAGCAACCTTCTGAGGGTTTGCTGCGGACGCAGTTGGAATAAATCCTCCACTTGAACTGCGTCGCATGTCCGTAGTTCTTTGGCTAATGCTATTATCTTCCCTTGGACCAACACTTTGCATTAACGAATTCGGTGCTCCTTGCTGACTTGTAGAGCCTAACCCCCCCACGAGCTGATGCCCTCCCGCCAAAGTTCCGAGTAAAGCATTGTATTGTTCAGCAGGACTTCCAAGCCCACTTAAGCCTGGAAGCAAGTAACCAAGATTCATTGGAGGGACAAAGCCCATACCAGCAAAAACCTCATTGACATTAGGAAGCCTGTGAGATCCTACGCTCATGCTTGGCGAGCCAAACTGGTGCTGAGCTTGAGGTTGTGAATACAATCCCTTCTCGGAACTAGGACCTATTGGGGCAGCGCCAGGAGAAACTCCTGGTGCTTGGCCAGCTAGAACTTGGGCTTTATTTTGTAAGCTTTCAACCTCCACAAATTTTGAAGGAGATTCTGTAGAGCCAGATGTTTGTTCCACTCCACTCAGGTCAGCATTACGCGAAAACTGGTATTGCTGTTCAAGACGAAGAACGTTCTCTTTCACATCAAGGAGGACATCACGATCTGGCATTATCACCGGTTGACAAGCAAGAAAACGATTTTCCGCTACAGAAATCTGATTAGCGTACGCTTGAGCAAACTGGCGAACGATTTCTTTTCTTCTTTCGTTCGAGTTTACCCAGTTACCGTCAAAGGTATTTCCAGTAACAGTTATTGGCATCGTCTGAACAAAGTCAGAGTTTCCAACACGAACAGCTAGAACATACTCAACTTTCCGCGAGCGTCCAAGAGCAGCTTCGGGATCCACTTGCAAGCGGCCGAACAACCGTCGACCACTATAAGTTCCATAAGATGTACTAAATGGATTTTCCTCAGATGCTGTGTTGCCTGATGTGGAGCTTGCAGGTGACATATGGGTTCGTCTGAAAACGAACCGGGGTTCACCATCAATCATATGCTCAAAGAGCTGGACTGGTTTTGCATCTCTAACACGAATAACTTTGATGGTAACAACCTCATTTCGCGCAAGATCAGCCGAAGACACTTCGAGGCCAAATGCAAGAAGACCAAAGGGCTCTAATTCCGATGGACTCTTATGCACAGTGGAGCATGGTTGAAGTATAATACGCAATGGGAGCTCACTTGTCGGCCATTGCATAAGCTGCGACAGATGCATCGGGGTTACAAGACCTCCGGAAAATTGAGCAAGGAGATGTTGAACTGCACGTGGGTCTATTCCCTGAGCAGAACTATTCATCATAAGACCTGTTAGCATGCTTAAAGCAGCTGCTTGCTGCTGCTGAGCGTTGGACAAACCTTGAGGTAAGCCAAACATCTGATTTTGTGGTTGTTGGGAAGACACGCCTGGTTTCGACATTTGATGTTCGGGAAGAGGCGAAGCAACCCGATCATTTGTTTGATCTTCTCCGTTCGAAGCTACACGAGTTTCGCCAAGTCTTTGAGACGGGGTTTTGCTCAGCAAAGGTGAAGAGGGGCCACTGTCAATGACGATTGCCGTGTTTCTGAGACTCTGTTGGAGGCTCGGGGAGTTGCTGATAACCGCACGCATGAAGTGTACTAGGCTAAGAATTCGCTTTGCAGCATTGATTTGAAGGTCCCGACTTATCACTTTTAGAGTGAACAGGGGTCCATCAGGCGCGAGTGAGGATTCTTTTAAATCACCAAGTTTGAGTTTGGATAAATCATTACTACCCCTTGCTGTTTTCTTTGCGCCAGTATCTCCATCAGAACTTGACGTCTCGGCTCCTTTGGCAGATGATACGGATGACCCAGAGTTATTAGACTGGAAGGAGCTAAAATGGTTATGTGCCATTTTAGAGGCTGGCTCCATGTGGCCATGTCCATGGTCCTGGTCATCATCATCGCCATCATCGTTTCGTTTGGTTAAGCTTTGTCCAGCAGCCTCTTTACATGATTCCTCCTTGTTTGTACGCGCAAGTTTAGAGACATCTGGCACTTCCACATCACCTTCCTTGCTTTCGCGTTTACGCTTGTTATCTAGCGGCGATGCAATTTCACCTGTGAGTGACTCAATGTTCTGCAGGAGGCTTTGAACGGCTGCTGCGTTTTCTTGAATCAACTCTACAAGTGCTTCCTTGGAGCTGGCATCCTTTGCCCATGCCTGAGTAAGGTTGTCTGCTGTATCGATAAAGCTTACGAACTGACTTGCAAGTGCGTCTGGGAGTTCTCCACGAACTAAGAGTCGGATATTACCTCGCACGAGACCCTTCCCGTTAAGCGTAGCTATAGTTTCCTTCAGTTCTTGAAATTTCCCTGCTTTGTTAGACTCCAATGCAGGACCGAGTTTCTGCTTTGTGAAGGAGACTACGAAAGATACAACATGGTCTGTACTCAGACGTATATCTTGACTCGAGATGTCCCGAAGCCAGCGCTGGACGCTCACGAGACCGAGGCAGTGCTGGACAATCATCTTAAGCTGTGCAGAAATATCATCCGCACATCGCTCCAATTTTGCGAGACAAGAGCTAGTTTCATAAACATCGAGCTCGGGGATAGACGATGAGCTTTCGAAAGAACTCTTATTTGTCATCGCAGTGGTTTGAAGGAGAAAGGTATCTGTCTAAGTATGCTTTCAACCCAAAGCTCCTGCGCCGCTTTTGCCTGCTTGGGTACGCTAGGCGCGCTTGAATTCTATGCAGGAGATGAGTAGGTGTTTGCAAGGGTTAGTGGGAAAGGTACAGATATTTTATGCGCAGTCTATATCGCGCGATCTATATCGTGCACGTCCTTTGCGATATTGGAGAGCCGTGTAAGACACGCACGGAGCGTCTGGCGGATGGGGACTCAAGTAGACGCCCTTCTTGAATGAATGTTGGACCTTGCTGCTAAAGAAGGCCTTCCTCGTTGTGAGAGCACCAGGGACGGGTCTAGGCGGGACCTCGGAGAGCGAGTGGTGAAATGGAGGGACGCGGTGCGGCCTCTCCCGTAGCAACTTGATCTTTGCTTGTCTCGAGTCTTATCAGCTCTCTCAACGAAGTCTTTTGGTGTTAGAAACACTGAGCTAGAGGGGAGACTGGCTTAGGCAAAAAGCAGTTTAAGTAGGAAAAGAAGACAAATTAATAAAAAATACGCCAAGCTAGCGAATGAGCAAAGAAAAAAAAGAAGTTAAAATAGATACATTTAAAAAAATATTCTTAAAAAAAAGAAGAAAAAGCACTATGCTCCTAATACTAATAGTAATGTAATAAAGTTTAAAGTAAATATTTAAGTTGGAGAGAGGAGGAGGGAAAAAGCAGGACGTGGTACTCTACTAATAACCTTGGAAGGGGTCGATCGATGAAAAGATAGAGAAAAGGAGAAGAAGAAGAACGTAGTGGAGATAATGTCTGCCTGTGAAAGCTTTATTCGCTGTTTATTTCTTATGGCTCCTGATTCTTTAAGCTTTGATGGATGGCTAAGAGGATGAGAAGGAAATTTATGAGTGCTAGTGCTAGTGGGAGAGGGGAAGTGGGCGAAGTTTAAATAAAGAAGAAGAGGAGGAAGTAAGAGTGTAAGAGAGAGAGTTAGGTGGAAGAAGGTAGAAAGGGGGATTTTGGGGAAATTAATACAGAGAGAGAGGTATCAGGAGGTAGAGGGAGTGAGAGAGAGGCATAGAGGAGGAAAATAAGGAGAGATAAAGATGGATAGGGGGAGGTGAGAGAGAGAGCAAGAGAGAGAGAGAAGAAGTAAGGGAAGAAGGAAATTGTGGCGATTGATATAGTTTTAATTTTAAAAAGTGGCATGGTTAACCTTAGGGGAGAAATACAGGAAGAAAAAGCGCAAAGAAGAGCATAGGTGGTAAGAGAGGATTAGGAAGGCACATGAGAGGAAGAGGAAAAAAAAAAGGAAAAAAAGAGAGATTTAGAGCTCTCACCTAAGAGTAGGAACGGCGTGAGAATGACGTAAGGGGAAGGAGAGATCAAAGGCGCTTGTTTAGGTGATTAGGGGTAAAGCGGGAGAAAGAGGGTAAGAAAGAAATTAACGAAAAAGAGATACAGATATACACGGGTAAACAACAAGGCGAAGGGTCATCTAGTTTACAAAACCATCAGAACCAAAAAATATTTTCCTTCCAAGAAAGTATTGTCTTTTTCCTAAATAAATACTGATATCATTTTAGATCTATTATGGAGAGAGGATACTTAAATGAGAGAGCAATCTTCTAGGCCAGGGTGTCATACTGTTTCTTTTAGTCGTTAAAAATAAATATCGTAGAAAGGAAATGGTGGAGGGAATAGATGCGAGAAAGTGTAAGCTTATGTGATCTTCTCCATCCTGATAAGCTGAAGCAATGTGATTTCACTAAAGTTGCAAGAGGAAAGGGGAAAAACCTCATCTGTAGAAGTAAGAGTTTTAAAACGAAAGAATATTTTAGCTCTTCATGATGAAGTATTATTTGGTTCCCACTCGGAAAAGGTAAATAGCCATGACAAACTTACTTCGTCGAGAGTAAGAGGAAAAAAGAGCATCGTAAAAAGATATGTATCTATGTATCTATGTATCTATGTAAGAGTAAAATAAATAAATAAAGAACTTAAAAGAAGCTTACAAAGACGGTAACTAAAAATCAGGAATATCATCAAGTATATGGGGACCGCTCCAGAGGGTAGGTAGTACGCGGACTCGCAAACATAGGTCCTCGCTCCCCGTTCGTAATGAGTGCCAAAAGAGGGCAGGTAGGTAGGTAGGTGCGTGTGTGTTTGTCGACAATGAGTACCGCACGTAGTTTTCATGGAGAACAGCACTCCTGTAGCGCATAGCCTGACTACATTAGTACATATCACTTCAACGCTTATGTTCTGCTAAAGACAGGAGCTTCGGTTGGCAGTTTTGAAGACTTTGAAGGGAGTTTGTCCGACTAAGCTTACCCGAATAAGTATTACTTAAATGGGTTTTAATTTGGTGCGTGTGCACAATAGAGCAGTCTGTTGAAAAGACGACTACTATTACTCTTACTATGACTACTCTTACTACTACTACTATGAACTACTGCTATGACTACTACTATGACTACTACTATGACTACTACTATGACTACTATAGCTGCAGCCCTGTTAGTTATTACATACTAGTGAAATAACTAGGGTGTTTCTGTTATAGCTGTAGTCACCGTTGTTAAAAACTGAAGTTTATATAATAAAACATTTTGAGATAGTCCCATTTAAAAGAAAACTCTATCTTCTAGTTTACTGTTGCAGATTGTTATTTTTCAAAATAAAGACTTAATTTAATTTAAATAAAAAAAGAAGAAATAAAATAAAGCACTCCAGTTAAAACAATATCTATACAACATCCACAATAATTAAAAAATTGTACAAATAAAAATAAGGATGACATAATTTGGCTTATCAGGCTTGAATGTTCTTATTCAAGCCAAGTGATATCATTCCATCAGAGTCTTGAGAAAGTATGAGAGATCACGAAGTATTTCCTATTCAAGTTGCTTAGTATCATTGCAAAATATACATTCTGATATTAAGAAACTAACTAATTTTGTGACATGTGTACTATACTGGTCGTAGTAGGTAGGTAACCCTAGCGCTATTTTAGTGCTAGTCACTCTAAATGAGGAGAGGTGTAGCTAGCGCAAAGTTTGAGCGCAAAAACAAGTGTTATACGGTGGTGTCCTATCTAACTAGGGCCCTTTCCTATTATTTTGGATCTATACTTTAGTTTATAAATCGTTGAACTTGGCTCTCAGCTGTCAGCAAGGTTTCAACTTTAACTTTACTAGTCTATAACAACTTTTGACCTGAACTAAAGCTGCTTCAATCAATATGAAGCAATGCTCTGGCTTACTTGTGCGTGAATGATTCATTTCGTAGATCATTGTGACTAGGTTCGGACTGCAGGCTCTATTGCCAATTCTAAGACCATTTTCAAGAAGTGGCGGCTGCGAACCTTTTGCGAGGACTCCCTTTTGCTGTTACGTTCTTTTCTCCTCATCTTCCGCAAGACAAGGGATACTTTACTCTGGGTATCTCCGCAAATACTCAAAGAGAAAGAGCATTGATCGATGTTTTTGGCTTGGGTTTCATCTCGCTCAAAGATTTTAGCTTATTAACCTTATCAAGAGAGTCGAAAAAGAGCATCGAAAAGTTTATAGGTAAGTAGGTAAACTTATGTTTTGACCTGAGTTTTTGCTCAATAAGAAGGTTGATACACTACCGATTAGTTAGCATGCAGAAAGTTCGAGGACAGCCACTTAGAATAATTGATCGTTCTGGCTTGGTTTTTTTACTTCACCAGGGTTCGGAAGATATGTTTGGAGTACCTGATGTAGTTCTTTTACATCGTCTGGAATGTGTGATATAATTTAATTTGGAGTGCAGAGTAATGACAAGAGTAGCAGCTTCCGTCCATTGAGTGGTACCTAAGTACTATTTTAAAGGTTTATAAAATTTTAAGGTTCCCCACTCTGCGTATTTGACTACTATCATTGAGTATTCAAGGTAAATCAAGACAATGAATTTGAAGTATTGGTCAACTTCTTGGATTCTCACCGCCATTGGGAACGATGTAATGGAGGTCGTGGTATCTGGCATTGATAGTGGTGATCTGCTATGTGTAGACCATCTCGGTGCGACGAGGAGGCGGCGTTTAAAATTTGACGAACAGTGGTCCTTACTGCAGACTAAAACTGAAAAGAAATTGCATGTGAAGAGAATGATAACTAAGACAGCAATGCCGGCAGACAACAATGAAAACAGCAACAACAGTGACATCAGTGACAATAGTGAGAGGGGAGAAGGGCATCTTGCTCGTGCAGCTCATCAATGTGCTTGCTCATTCCAGTTAGGCTTCTATTGTTCTATTCAAACTGAGGGCAATTTAAAAGTCGCCAACTAGGGATTTAAGATAGTAGTTAAAATTTCTTGCAACTTAAAGTCCATGTCACCTTCAATTTCGTCCTACAATGGTTTAGTGCTTATGCTAGCACTGCTTTCTAGAATATACACTGCTACTCTAAATATGTCATCGCTATTTGTACCACCTTCCTACTGAAACCGAATCTAAGTACTCTACTCATAATGTTTCATATGTCAATCATTCTATATATTCCATATAGCAATACCATCATATGCTTTAAAAACAAGCTTTGCTGTGTACGAAACTGACCAAGAAGCCAAAATACTTGAAATTATCAAGGCTCACCTGTTTATCAATCATTGAATTTTAATTGTCTCCACTTCATTAATACTTTTGTTCCACCAAATATGATTGATACGTCAAAAGAAGAAGATGCTGCTTACCAGCGCCGAGGTAAGGACCCTAGACAGCTGCATTCATACATGGTTATAGGATTCATAAGAATATTGATGAAAACCATAGAAAAGAAAATTGTGAAAATGTTGGACAGTAGAAATTCACTTCAGCTGTGACAAAAGCGCTTGTGAAGCCACTCTGATTCCTAGTATTCACAATATTTTCCCTTTCTTCCTTTCTTCCACCTGTCTTTCTAACTTTGCCCCCCTCTTTTAATTCCCCCCCAAAAAAGGGAAAAAAGAAAAAGAAAAAAGAAGTGGAAATGCCCAAGAATGAGAGGTATTTTCAAAGCACTGATTCAATGGAAGGCATAGGCTCTATTATGAGAGAGTAGTTTATCAATATTGATAAAAGTATTTCTGAGCGGAAGTATGTTAAAAAATAATAAGCACAGCCTTCCACTCAAAGTTTTTTTTTTTTTTTTCAAAGCTTCTTCTCTATCTTCTTTACCATTTTGAATTAATGTTTAGAAGACTACCTATGAGTCTCTTCTAATGCAAAGGGAGAGGTAAACAACTATTAAGGAGAGCATAAAAATCATAAAAACAAATATTTTCCGATCATGTAGAGCGACTGGAATTGAAAAACTTTGCAGATGACAAAACTGTGAAGCTAATTTGAGTATGCCGATGACCTGGCATTCTCCGTAGTAATGTCCCTATAGTAAAATCAATATAAACTTATGTTTAAATAATAAGTCAGTTGAAGCAAGGAGATACTGAGTGTGCGCGGTTTCTCTGTGCATAGCAGCAAGAAGGTCTGTGATCACATTACTTAAGCAACGATGGCATAATTCTTCCCGAGGTACATCGTATTCTAAGGCTTTGGTAATCTGTGGGCTTGCAGAATTCACCATCTTCACTGCACCTTGGGAGCTCATAAGTGTCAGACAAGTGGTACAACGGAGAACCTACTATTTAAGAGTTTGTTTATTTTTCTACGATACGCTATGGAAAATTCGAAGAGTAACATGTGTAGCAGAGCTGACTAGTTATGAGTTCCGTAATAAGTCTGTCTTCAGTCACATCGATGCAGGGACATCTTTCCACATCTAGTGCAGGCGCGCTTGCTTTGCTTGCATGCAACCTGCATTCCTTCGTGGTGCATAGATCAAAGCAGAACTCAGTTAAACAATATTATAGCTCGTAAACTTCACGGGATTCGGTCGTAATGCAAGGAAGAAAATTAAAAAAAGTCCAAGTCTTTTACTGAAGATTATGCTTCAGATTGCTTTTTAATTTTTAAAAGAAGATAAATGTTTTATGATTTAGAAATATGTTAAGCAAAATAGGTTCTTCTTATTTAAAAAAATGTTTAGAAGTTTAGATAAAAAAAATTATTAAAAAAAAAAAAAACAAGAAGGAAAAAAACTTCAAACACTGTGATTCATCAGAGGTTGTGAGATCTACATTTTCTTAGCGACGGCGCACAAACGTTGCTCCTCAGATTTGTCTCCGAAAGCGACATGATAATGAGCATTCACATACCCGAGATGGGGAATTCACTAGGGACACGAATCGATGGAAGAAGCGCGGACCATGCATTGCCAATCGATGCCTTTCTTTTATTATTAATCTGGGCAATGCAACAGAAAATTTAGCGATCGGTATGACATTGTCAAATGTGCCCCTAACTGTGTTCTTCAGCACCAGATAATGAAGAAGACTTTGCAATGATCTCTTATTCCAGTCGGAAAAGACTGTCTGTTATCATGTTAATTTTTTAAAACACGTTTATATAAAATAAGCAGAGTATATAAGAGTAACTGCTAATGACATAGTACATAGTATTCTTTCACCCATTTCAATAACAGATAGGTATTTTTACAAATAAAGAAAAAGAAAAAGTGCTAGTATTTTTTTTTTTAAGGGAAGCTTTAAAAATGAATGTCTGTATATTATGAGAGATAGCCTTCTTCAAAGCCTTGTAACCGTAGGTACTATGATACAAACCAACCATTTTGCTTTTATTAATAAAAAATAATATAAGTGGATGATCCTGATAGTATCGTTGAGGTGTTAATTATCCAATAGGATATAGTAGATAAATTGTTTCTTTCGAAAAACATTCTCTGTTTCTTCCGTCGATCTGTTTCTTTCGTCGAGACACAGAGCGAAGAATGAGGTGGTAAGTAGAAGACTGATTAAATTTAAAAAGCTAATCCAAATTTTAGCTGTTCGATTTCATAATATTTCGAATTAAGCTGTTATGTCCGTAGAATCTGTAAAAGGATGACATATAGCCCAAGATAGCTTCTCAGATAATAGTTAAACGATTATTACGCAACATTTTAAAGTGATGCAATCAAGGCTTAAGACCTCTCTTTCATAATGAATCCGCTAAAGCTAGATTTTCTTCGATATCCTGGATGTTTGGACATAAAAACTTCAAATGCTGGAGGTCTGGAAGTATATAGTCTTATTGACAAGAATAATGTCAATTGTTGCGAAGAAGCTCACTTGCTAGACGCTGACAAAGACTTCAGTTTCCTCACTTACTTTGAAGAGTTTAACACTGTTTTTATTTAAAGACTAATAATAGACCGCTCTTACTCTCATAAGCAAACATATATAATACAGTATTGTATACAACTTTATTCAAATCCTTATTCTAAAAACAAAGAAGAAAACTAAAACATCAAACATAGAAAACGAATTAAACGTTAAAAAATAAATAAAAATTATAGCGGTAATGAAAAAGGTGAGCTGCGCATAGGCCCTATATGTATATGTATAAATAATGAGTTATCAAGGACTAGCATGGTTGAAATGGAGTAACGAGTAATCAAGGAGGACAATTTTCAGTTGGTCCTTAGTACTAAGATTTATAGGAAAAGAAGATGTCATCTAGAAACGTCGAAACTCCTTCTTCTTTCTGTTGAACGAACAAAGGCAGCGTAGGTGAGTTGGCAGTTATCTGACTAGTCCATTGTTTTTTAACACAGTCAAAGAAGTCTGCCAGAAGGTAAAGAGACTTATTTATATTTATTTATATAGTTGAGTGTTGCTCAATGAAAGGGACACAGGAGGCAATTGCTAAAGATTTGCTTGATGCATCAGTAAATTCACATACTTTGACCTGAACTTGTACCTCCCCAAAAGGTGTAATATGCTGGAGTTCGTAAAGATCGTGCAGCGCCGAGTTTAAGTGCATCTTTCAGTCATTGTGGTGAAACGTTGACAAAGAAACATAATCAAACAGTATTCTTTTAGTGATCTTGTGATGGGATGAAAATTAGAAAATGATACGTAAAAAGATAGAACTATAGAAACTGGGCTTAGTGTCAGTTATTTCCGTGTGACGTTTCTGTTTTATAAGTGTGCCCTTTTGTTTTCCAATATACCTGTTAAACATCCTCATATATTCTGATTTCAATCGTTCCTTTCAATAGAATGAATTTCCATTTTCATATCATATTAAGTGTTATTGTATCTCTCAGATATAAGGAAACAAGTAGAACCCATGATAGGGGTTTCGACTATGCTTTAGATGTTTTGGAAAGACCTATAAATGTTGTTTCGACAAGAGTTATTCTCCATTGAGTGATAAAAGGAGGATGCTTCTAGGTATATCTTAAGAAATGGATAGAAGTTTGTATATAAGATTTCAAGGGTTCTCCTAGAGTCTCATTTTTAAAGCATCTTAAAGAGATAATATTGAATACAACCACGTCTACTATTTCTTCATTCTGGCATTTTCACGCCTGATATGGTATTCTTATTGATATCATTGTTTCAATTGCCCACTCCCAATGTCACCTTGTAAATATCAGATTTTCAAAGACAAGTTCTAAAGAGCGGAGAGGAAAAATCAGACTATACTGTAATGTAGCAAGATGTGTTTATTGCTGAAGTTTATCATCATCATCTCTCAGGGCATTGAAATATTTCCTGGATGCAATTTAAGGTTTAATGTTTTATTTATTTATTTATAAGTATATACAGATAGATTTTTCTTTCTGATTATCGTTCTTAAAATTATTATTATCTAACTGATACTATTAACATAAATATAAATTTTAACTGCCGGGGCCCAATCATACACCTTAACAGTATACACATCTGAAATGTGAATTCACGAAATCCCGAAATAAGGAAATTCTTAAGCTTTTAAAACAAATGCGGAAGAGAAAAAATATTACTGTAAAACAGATAAGTGCATGTTGTGTTTTAAAATTATATTTAAACCTACTTTCTATTAATCGAATATTTTAGTATGATTAGAATGTTGTAAGCAAAAAGGTAGCTTCTTTAGTTTTTATAACTTGTACAGTAGCAGAGAAAAGCCACTACACTTAAAATAAGAAACAATTTTAAATATAGAAAGCAATCTCGACGCTCGATTGATTCAATTAAAAAGAAGATGTGCGACATTTATTTTTCATAGAGTGCCCAAATAGTCGGAGTCTTCTTATTAAAGGCTAAAAATTCTCCCGTTGCACCAAAATAAAAGATCATAGCTTTAGAGTGAATTGGTACTAAAGTTGATTAATCATACAGGCAAGGTTCATGGTCACTGTCCCCTAGCTTCAATCAAACTAGCGAGCAAGAGGAAAATCAAGAATAAGGCCTTAATAAGACTAGGTAGTTGTTACCTAACTTGAATTGGCATACTAAATGCTGGACCGAAGATCCAATAAGATTAGAAACAAATTTACAAAAAGTGCTTTTGAAGTGAAGTGGTAGAGGAAATAGAGTGCACTTTCAATGTATATTAACCTCCTTTCTTTCGAGTATAAAGTGCGACTGGCTTTTCATTTATTTCTTTTACCTTCGCATTAAAAAAATAATACCATATAATTACTTTAGCTTTCTTCCATCAATCATAATTTGAAAAAGATAAAGAAAAAGAGAATTAAATTGTGGTCCCATGAGAAGGAAGATAAAATTATCATATATATATTAGTTTAAATGTTATATGGTAGAGCAGAACGCCGGCATCCGAAGCGTTCTACTTTGTTGAGATAGACATCCCACGTGATCCATCTTTCTCGCTCCTCATAAATTCATTTTCTTATAAGAGTCTAAACTGATGTCTAAACTTTCTCGCAAATGCTCTTTGTTGTAGTCCTCTAAAAAAAAGAGAGTTTAAAAGCTTGATTTATTGAACGAAACAGTCTTTAAAAGTTGAATAGCATTAGCACTCATTTGTTCAATACTATCAAATACGTTATATAAAGAGAGCCATGTATTTTTGGTGTATACAAAATTGAATGCTAGGATAAGTCGTTTCTAAAAAACTAGAAAAAAAGGGCTATGACTAACTAAATATGCACTTTCAATTTCTAGTGATATGACAGGCCTTTTAATTCAATCTTTCAGTACCAAACTGGTTGTTTCCCAATAAGGGGCTTTGCGCATTCTATTTTTCTGGCGTATTATTATTCAAGTTAACCTTTAAATTATTAAAAGTATCTTTTTGACGGCTTTCCAAAACATACACGATGTGTCATGTATTTTTGACTTCTATGGATATCTTCTGATCAAGCTTTAAAATAAAATAAAATCCTTCAAGCTGCATTGCCAACGGCAAACGTTGATGTTATATATCCGTGGAAAAAATACTTTCTGTCTACTGGTAGGAGAATTCCATCATTTATCTGACGAGCTAATTAGAAGAAACATTATTTCAGCAAAATGTTATAACAGTTGCTTCAAACTAGCTGAGGCATTCCCTAGGACTGTTAGGAAAATACAGACTGGCAGAGCAGCCCTGACATGATCATACTGAATTTTGATGAGTAGCATCAACTGATCGTTGTGTCGCGTGTCATGCGTTTAGAAACAACTGCAGATGCTCATTTGTGAATATAATATCTTAAGGTTAATTTGATCGATTAATTTGTAGTTCTGATGCGAGACAGCGAATAATTGATCAATTGCAGATGCTTTGCTTTCTAGTAAATTTGGATTCTTGGTATGTCAGCCATTATGTAAATATAAAAGGGGAGAAATATACGATCAAGCAAGTATGTGGTATTAAATTTGTTTGAAGACGGGAAACTAACGAATTGTTGTTATATCTAATCCAAGTGAAAGAGTGGCAGTTTGGAATGGCTTGTCAGGAAAAAGAAAAAGAATTTGAAACTATTTAAATATTTGCCACGACAGTAAATAGAGCTTCTCCCATAAAGCATCGGCAAATTAGAGATTGCTATTTTCAACATGTCTAATAAGTTGAAATATCAAATTAAATGATTGTGTAACACATAGAAAATTTAAGGCGATAACTTTGATCAGTCTAATCAGGTAAATCTACGCTTGACTTTTAAAATAAAAAATTGAAAGCAAATAAAAAGAACAGAATTTGCAACAAGCTGCTCAAGAATATAGTTGCACATTTGCTAGTAAAATCGGAAGACCGTGTCGCTTGATCTGAGATATGAAATTTTCAATTCACACGTCCCAGGAGTTAAGTATGTTGAGGCTTAATTAATGGTGGCAAAGAAAGAGATGTCTGTTGTCGGCACTAATTCGAATCAAAGAATGGCTGTTCTTAATATCGAAGCCAGTCTCCTTTGTGAATTTCACATATTCGGCTTCAAACTACTCAATCGCCCTGGTGTAGGTTCAGCTTTACTAATATAATTAAAATTTATATTTTCAATATATAAAAATAAACATTTTGTTTTTAACGCTTTGAAAAAGAGGAGGGTATTCATTATATATTTAGTGATCATAAATATGCCCAGTCTGTTGTATTCCTTTATTATTAACAAAGTGAATAATAATAATAATAATAATAATATAATAATAATAATAATAATAATAATAATAATAATAATAATAATAATAATAATAATAATAATAATAATATAATAATAATAATAATAATAATAATAATAATAATAATAATAATAATAATAATAATAATAATAATAATAATAATAATAATAATAATAGTGTAAGTAATAGAATTTTATTACTGAAAAAGAAAAACTCCAAAAGACTAAGAATATAATTAGGTTTTCAGTTGACCAATGTTACGAAATTGTTGACTCACATTTTATTGCTTATAAAACAAGAAATTAAAAAACAAAAACAACAGCTAGTTTTATTGCCTAGTATATAAATATAAGTGTATTGAATTAAAAAAACGTGTACAGAAAATTGGAAGAAGTTGTTATACCTAGCACAAACAGTAGGAATCGTTTTCTATGGTGCTAGGTATATCTTACCAGGACTTAAGGTATTTTGAATTACGAAGTTATTATAATGATTTAAATTAAGAAATCCTCTCGTGCCTAGTTTATGTCCGAGCGATCATGTACATAGATACTTTTTATCTACTTTCAAACTTGGTTCAGAAAATAAGTTAAAATCTTTTTGCTTGGATAAGAGCTCAAATCAAGCAAGCACTTATTACTCTGTGACTAGTTAGAATGATGAAGGTTAAGAAGTTGTATTGGTAAGTAGTACCGGTACGTTTCTGCGGCCTTGTCTGTCTAGTATGAGGAAGGTAAAGTTGAAAGGTGTACTCCTATATTAATACTTCAGCTTGGGTAAGAGGTCAAGCAAAGACTCATTATATTACATGCGAGGAGTAGACATAGTGCTAAAGGTCCGATTGATTAGAGTACGCACACGTGGTGCTGAAATCATTAGGTTAATTCTACTCATTCAAGATCCAAAATTTACTTTTGAAGGAACGGTTAATACTAAGTTCCTAACACTTCATTTAGATATATATTTATAATTTCCTCTTCAAAGCTTTTTCTTGTTTACCCGGAAAGATATTTCTGTTGCTATATAATTACAAACTCTAGACTTGTTTGATGAAATGTGCTAGGTCTTGGAACAGGTAAATTATATATGTCTTTGAAATCTTTGCGTTTCAAGTTGCCCATGAAGATTTGTTCTTTTATTCATCATCAAGGTCAAAGAAAGAAAAGTCTATGTAGATATGTTTCTGCAGAAAGAAGGCGTTTCTTTATCAGATGGAACTCTGTGTGAGAATATTGAAGATTTATCAGCTAAATTTCCTTAAGTACTGTTTAGTTAGCACGATCTGGACTTCATAATGGTTTCCAGTGAAATACACAATCTTCAACAAAGTACTCTTAGTCTGAAAAGTGTCAACATATCCATTCGTGTAGAAGGTCTCTCGGTGTTTTCGAATCAAAATATTTCTTCGTACAATATAGTATAGTAAAAATATTCTGTCTTATTCAAATAATAGTTCTTCTGATTGCATTGTTATCTTGTACTACGCGTAGAAGGCTCGATAACGGTGTTCTACAACTTGTTTAGATATTATGAATCTACAAAATGAAATTAAATTCTGCGATAATTTTAGAAATATGCGCGTAGCTGCCGCAAAATTTTCATGAATCCAGATCCTTTTTATTACATTTAATTAAGAATATCGTGCTCTGAAAAGAATATTTGCTGGAGCGAAGAGTTCAATTTTCTGGCTTTGTGTAAATCAAAGGTCAAGTGCAAATTCCAATCAGCTACGCTTCCCGCTGGTCTTCAAAAGGGGGGCCCTCGCTGGCTTTGATACCATAGATTGACATTGATTAATCAAAGAAGTTAGAGTAATGCTAGGGTACTACTGCTCACTGTTTTACGATATTGAGTTCATCTGTTACTACCACATTTAAAGATTGTATGAAATCCTTTTGATTGTATATAACTACCTGTTAACTATGTAATAAATCCCACGACCCGCTTTGCTATTTCTTGACGCATTGATGCAAGGTTTGAATTTATGAGCCTGGGAGCTTTAGCATCGCGAACGAAGCTTTGGAGTGCGCTTTGGTATGTAGGTTTTCGTGTACCTAAGGTTTATGAAATGTTTAATCTATTCGAAGGAATTCCCTTATCATGACGACTAAATTTTCCAATGAGACTAAATCAGACTCATCAGATTTAATACTAAGTGGATAGCTGAGATAATAAGATGCAAATTACTAGCTTGAAACTTGGTTTGTTCCTTTAGTGCCTTCGAAGGTGGCTATTTACTTCAAATGCATAACTTTAAAAAGTAAAGCCGACATAGTCAAGCTTGCATCTAATAGATATGTTGGTTTCCTTAACTTTGAGCCTTGAGTCGCAAGTTCTATGTGAACTTCAGGAGGGGAAAATGAGGCTCTACATGATGCTGTCGTATCTATACACAGGTCAGATTTTAAACCAACGTTTCTCCTAGACTTAAGTAATTTCCAAGATGCTATCTTGCATTCTCGAAAGATATAGAAATCTACTGTACCTATGAAAACGTATGAACTTGTATAACCTTCATATTATAGTGTATATTCCATATAAATGATAGATAAATTAAGAAGTAGAGGTTGGCTTTAAAAAATGGAATGGCTAAGGAACCACCAAGCTCCAAATACTACAAGTGAAGCAAATCTACAATACAAGTCAGAAAAATACTTCAAGCTTGGTGTCTCAGCAAGTGCCCTTCGGTGGCTTCCCCGAAGATAATTTCATTAAGAAAGTGATGATGTCAAGCGCACCTATGGCCGCGGTCTGTTCCAGCAATGCAGCACTGACCCTACCATGAACTATGCCACCAAAGTACAACAACAAAATTCAAATTCTAGATTGGGGACATCCAGTCGCCTCCGCTGTCTACAAAGGCATACGTAGAGGGGTCAACTTAAACAGGCCGGGCTTACGCGCCCTACTAAATTATCGAGATTCACCACAAACTCGCCCGTTGACTCTGTGAATACTGCCGTGTTATCCTTTTGTCTAATTAAAAAAAAAAACTAAGATAGCTCGAATGATGTGTTGTTGGCTTCTAACAAGTATTCATTCACAAAGCCGAGCTTTTCCCCTGCCAGTGGTGTACACTAGTTATTTTCCGAGATGATTGCACTTCAAAACCATACAATAAAAGTGGTACCATCCACGACAAGCTCGGAACATAAAGGTTTTCAAACTGCAAATACGTAGCCGGTCGTGATAGCCACGCCGCCAGAGACATCATTTTGCGCTACCAATCCAAGGGCACGATTTAAGAATTATCTTTGAGGCGCGGGTTAGTGTTTCAACTGCGATTGGGCCATTGCCTCACTCTATCACGATAGGAAATGCAAGTTTTGCAAGTTTTGTAGGTTAATCTCTAATAAGTGCAATTGACAATATCTTGCCACTTAACTAGTATGTATGATGGATGGTAAATTTAACTTTTAAAAAAAAAGTATATTGAAGGGAAAACGCTTTGTACAGTATGTTGAAGGTTGTTGCAGCCATCACTTGACACAGCCGCAGCCGCCTCTTCGGTTGATTCATCTTTCATGTATAACTAATCGAAAACATCGCGCAGGAATTTTGGCCACTCCGAGGTCACTCACTGGTTGGTCCTTCAACTTATTAGCAATTCGACGATCAGCTGTTTTTCCACGGCAGAGACTTAACCATCAACGCCTGAAAAGATGGCAGCAAACCTTGGCGAAGGGGTTATCGATGGAACTGTCTTGCGTAGAACGTGGTCCATTCATCGTATCTCGCCCCTACACAACTTTGAAATCAGCAAAATCGAGCGGTATGCTCGTCAGTTGACCCGGGTCATTCGAGCTGCCTTCGAAAGTACACTTTCCGAGGATGAACTAGCTCGTCGAACAAGCACAGGTGAACGAGCCTCAGGCCGATTTGTTGTGCGCCAGCTCGCCGATGGGTCAGGTCTTTACGTACAGGTTGAAGCTAAATTATTTCATGCCAATAAGCCGCAAAAGCGAAAATTTACCTCCCAAGCTATTTCTCAACCAGAAAGCCTCCTCGCACGACAATCTCCGCACTCTCTTGACAATGGTTTACTCGCAGAGGACTCCGGAGGCTATGCCCTGCCTCTTCGTGGACAAACATCTATGGTGCTACTTTGCTGCACTTCAGAGAATACAGATTTGCTTGATCTTGACTCTGACTATGAAGAAAGCTCTGAAGAAGAAGAGGATGAGGTGCAAGCTTCGTCATCTGATGAAGGAGATTTTGATGGCGAGCAACATGGTCAAAGCAAACGCCAGTCGAGTAAGCGAGCCCAACCTAACAAGCGAAGAAAACGTCTCTCGTTGTCAAAGCATGCCGATGGGAGGAAGAACTCACACAAAGTGCCTAAACTGAAGTTTACAGTCTTCCACTTTGCATTAGTCAAAGGAAAAGGCACGGTTGTTGATAAAATTTGTCGCTGGCTTGAATCTCGCTTTGATTGTTCAATCGCTCTCCAACCTGTTCCAATGGCGCCACGACATCTCGCTGACATGGCCAGCAGTTTTACGCACGAAGCACTCACTGGTCGGTTTGAGAATGTTGCATTAGCAGGAGTTTTGGCAGGTGAAATTGATACGGACGAGGAGCTTAATGCTATTGACCACGAGGAGGACGAGCTGGCACCCAACGATGCCCCGAATCCTAGTGCAAGTGACATGCATAAGCTTGAGGCTGCAGAGGAGCGTGCACTACGCAAACTTGAACTACGCCAACAGGCAATACAGAGGTCTCGTGCAGCGCAGGCTCTGGAGCTCACATTTCGCTTTCCCGATGTTGTTAGTGAAGCAGGACTTGATGAAATTAATATTGCTGTTCCTGCAGGTGCTCTCGAGCGTTTATCTACGCATCTTGCATCGGGAGGCAGCGTTCTAACGTCTTCTTCATCCAGTTCGGGAAGTCAATTCTCATCATATTACACCGGAAATGAAGGCGTTGATACTTTAAGTAAAACAGAGATGCTGCAGCGTATACGGAATGGGGACTCGACAGCGAATCTTTCTGAAACAACGCCTCTTGAGGTAAACACTGCCGCTCGAACAAGTCATCTTGCCCGGGATAACCCACTGTTATCTGCAATAAACCGTTTCATAGCACAGCAAATAAGCATTCGTCTTAACGGTGCTAGTCTCTCACGAATTGCCACGCCCTTAGTGATGGTATCAGCAGAAGGAAGGGTTAAGTTCCTTAATCAGGATGCACTTGCAGTGGTTCTTCGAACATTGGCTGCCTTATGTCAGGTAGAAACTCAAAAGGGCAAGTGAAAACTTTGTAGATATATTCAACTCGAAGGAAAGTATGTTTTAGAATTACGAAAAATGTTGCTACTCTTAGTGAAAAGCATTTATCTGGTTTCATGTTATGTCGTAACATCATAGTTGCATTTTCTGGGAAATTGTTTCTATTCTTCAAGTGTAAATCAAGGCTATATATGCTCCAGCGTAGATTAACCAAATTTTCGAAATTTGGAGGATTACAAAGCAATCAAGCAAACAAATCCGGGAAAAACTTTACTCCACGACTTCAACTATTTGATCACCTTAACCTAACCTTCCGATGAACCAAGTTTACGAATTTTAAGGTTTCAAAAATCTTCTTTATAAACCTGCGTACGACCCTCAAAAGATTTCTTTCTATATACTTTTGATTACACCTCAGAAATTGTATTTCTGTCAAAACATAATAGCTATTCAGCATCCTCAAAACGATAAAATATTAGTACTGAGATGTCATGCACACCTCAACAAGCAAGTTCTAGGATACTAACCATTAATCTAAAACAAAGGAAGACCAAAAAAAATATCAAAAATCAAAAAGATGAGAAAATAAGATTTGTCATTATTGACACATCTAGTTATCGTCGTCATTGTTGTTGTTCTCCTCCTCTTCGTCGTCCTTGGCAAAACGCTTCTTGCCCTCGAGACGCTGAACAGCGATGGCCATCTTCAACTGCTTGACGGCGCTGTGGTTCTTCATCTCATCAGTAATCTCCACAAACTCCTGCTTCTTCTCCGGCTGGGCAATCGGGAGAACCTCGCCGAGGTACTGGGTGGCGTTCTTGGTCTCCTCGACGCTGGAGTCACCCTTCTTGACCTTGCCGCTCTTGCGCGGGAAGACGATGAGACGGGCCTTGTACTCCTTGAGGCGCTGAGCGTTAAGCTGAAGGGACTCGACGCTCTTGTTGCGGCGGCGGGTGTCAACAGCAATACCGATGGAGAGAGCCTGCTTGCGGCTGATGCCAGCCTCCTTAAGCTCAGCAAGAGTGAAGCCACGGCCAGCGCGAAGCTTCATGTTGTAACGCTGGGTCGGGCAGTGAACGGCCGGTCGCAACAAGTTGACCGGGCGAGGGGCAACCTTCTCAGCCTTAGCCTTGCGGGCAAGACGACGGCGGAGCTTCTGCGCCGGCTGGTTGAGGTTCACGCGCACGCGGGACTGCCAGCCACCGCCAGCACCCTATATATTATCAAATCACAAAGCATCAAAAGATGTTAAACAACTCAGTTCGTCAGTATTCTGTTTTCTTTCACTCTCTCATTTTGTCTTAAACACCAAGGTCCATGATCGAAAGCAAATCGGATGATAATAGTTTCAACAGAAGCATCCAAAGAACAAATACTTCTATCCACGAACAATACTTGCGTTGGCCTCGGAAATAAGTAAGACAACGCAGCAAATGGCTTCTTTCTGTCCATAACAAAGTATCACTTTGGTTGAACAGATCATATGAAACCATAAGCTTTGATGTGCTCACTTGCGCCCTGGCCAAGACTTGACAGGCCCGACACTAACATGTTAATGAGCATACAAAAGCAATAAGACACAGAATCTCAAGAATGGGTTTCCTGCTACGCAATACAGGGTGCACGCCAAGCTGCAGATAAGCTTTCTTGAATCCCATCACTCAATGTCCAAACATCGCAGAACCCCGCCCTTGATGAAAGCAGCAGATGCTTTCCACCAGAGTAGGTCTTGTATGGCCCTCCACATGCTTGTCATCCCGATCAACATCATCATCATCATCCGCATGCCAACGAAACGCAACCCGGCGCGCGCAGCGTGAACGTACGTGCTTCTTGAAGTGCTGGTTAGGCACCACATTGTTGTGCTTGACCATCTTCTCTGACCTGGTTGAAGACTGCCCGCTGCGACTCCGCGCCGCACCAAGCTTTGCCGCTCAAACTACTCCTCTTCTGCTGCCCAAGTTGTCTCCGCCTTTCGTCTTCCTCTACCTTCAGTTAGGCTCCTACTAGCACTACCACCTATCACTCGTGCCATGACCATCAACTCTACCATTCGTCTACCACTCCCTACATCTATACTAGGCCCGTGCTAAGGCCTCCTATCCTCTTACTAGCCCTATCCTTCGCCTAAAGTGCCCTTCTCTCTCTCTCTCTTTCTCTCTCCGCCACTCCTCTCCCCTCTCCCTTCATGACCCTCCCTGCGCCACTCCTTACATTTTGTTCCCCGCATTCCTTTCCTAATGTGGACTCACTGCTGATAGACAAGGAATGATACCGTCAAATTCACAATGACTCTGCACTAGGGCTTGTAATAGGTGCGCCAATATTTGTGCCACTGTACAAAACTAATGCATGATAAGCACGGAGTAATGTTCATCATATAAACAATAACATCAACTGAAATATACGATTCTTGTAGGATATCACCACAACCCTACCCTAGTTTGTTTTGCGTTGCGGGAGTCTTTTATTGACAAAGAAAAAGAAAAGAAAAGAGAAAGAAAAGAAGAAGAAAGGCGCGAAAATAAGGGGGAAACATGAGCAATGGCTGAGAGCCACGCATATTTAGTAGAAAAGAGGAAAGCGATAAGAGACTAAGAGAAAAGGAGCGAAGAAGGGCGAAGAAGAAAAGCGAAGAAATAGAGGAAAGAGGATTGGTGGAGAGGAGGAGGGCCTCTAATAGTATTTATGCGGGTGTTTTAGGCATTCCTAGAGGGGTAGTGGGGGGTATGTTATGATTTAGTGAGGGTTGGGTGGAGCGGAGAATAATTAGGCAAAAATAGGGGAAGTCAGCACAGCCGCACAAAACAAGGCAAGAAATTAAATGAATAACTTAACCATCAGAAGAAGCGATAACGAGAAACCAGTTGATCCATATTAGCTTTCTTAGAGGGGCTCTACAGTAGAAGTGGTCGTCACGAGATTTGAGAAGGACAAATAGAGTAGCACTCATTCGATAGATATTTCTAGCAGATCATACTATTTATAATTAGTAATAGGGATTCTTCATAATCACAGATTGCAGGTATTCACACTAGACACATGTTATACTACTGATAGAGTAGCGTGCGGGGGGTAGGGAGGAGAAAGAAGCAAAAAGAAAGAGAAAGAAATAAGGGGAGGTAGAGAAACATAGGGAGAGCCGTAAGGGGGGTAGAGGGGGAGAGCCGCAGAGCCACGAGAGGCAGGCAGCAGAGCAGACATCAGCGGAGGTAGGTGCCACGGCGAGAGAGCGTGCGCGAGAGGACGCCCGAGGAGGGCCGCATTGCATACGCGATAGGTGATAGCGTGTTCATCGAGACACTGCAGAGAGGATTCACCACGCTGCACAGCGGTACGCCACCAAGGACCCACGCCATGAGGAACATTCGGGCATGTTGGTCATCGAATGAACACAGCAGGTGACAAAAAGCACAAGCAAACTTCATATATGTGCGTGCTTGGCGTAACATGCTCTGGAGAAGCTTTGAGGAGGACAGAGGAAGAGAAGGAGAATGAATTCAACAGCGTGACGGATACTAGCATGGTTCTGCAGTGTCTTCTCCTTGTTGACGTTTTGATCCAGTGGTGTAGTGGATCGTTCTCGCTGGATGTAAGCGGTTACCAAGCGGCTCGTTCGACTGCACCGGTCATTCATTGCTCAAAGCGAGACCTGAGATATGCAATGAGAATGTTGAGGTGCAATTTGTAACAGCATTGTCTCTCGGTTTTCTCTTGCTTTATGAGTCACTGAGATCTGTGACTCTTCGTTTCATTAATCCTGACATACTTGTTCTGTCGTGGAGCTCTTCTTTTTTTTTTTCTGTTGGTTGGTCACGAAATCAGATGTAGAATGGATTCAAAATCATCATAGTTCTCGCGTTGTGAAGCTAGAATATTATGGTTAATGTCAGAAATTCTACAATCGTGTTTAACTCGTCCTTTCATTTGCTCTTTTGAGGTTTCATTTGGTGGATTGCGTGTGTCACTGGAATGTGTTGAGGTTCAAAACAAGAAGACTAACAATGTTGCGTTCGATTGGATATGTGATATGATAAAAATACAGAAGCGGCCTCTACTCGTCAAAGCAAAAATGGAGCCTTCGCCAAAGGACTCGGTTCAGGTCTTCGGTAAGAAGAAGACCTCGATCGCCGTTGCCATCTGCAAGCGCGGCAAGGGCCTCATCAAGGTCAATGGCCAGCCCTTGAGCCTTCTCGAGCCGGAGCTCCTCCGCACCAAGTGCATGGAGCCCGTCTACCTTCTCGGCCAGTCTCGCTTCTCTAAGGTCGATATCCGCATCCGCGTGAAGGGTGGTGGTTTCACCTCTCAGGTGTACGCTATCCGCCAGGCCATCGCCAAGTCCCTTGTTGCTTTCTACCAGAAGTACATCGACGAGGCCTCCAAGAACGAGATCAAGCAGCTCCTCCTCGCCCACGACCGCAGCCTTCTTGTGGCTGACCCCCGCCGCTGCGAGGCCAAGAAGTTCGGTGGTCGCTCTGCCCGCGCACGCTTCCAGAAGTCGTACCGTTAAATTTCGTAAACCTGGGAAAACCTATTGCAAACGTTCATTCCATTCTTTAAGCTTTGATGCTCTTGTTTATCTTGCGATTACTTGTTGTCCTATTTGCTAGCTACATACAAAGACACTTGGTTTACATTTCATGAAAGCTCTGTGAGGTTTTTTGCGGGTATTTTTTTTTCCAGTTCAGTTTGCAAGCATAATGTAAATTATGCTTGCCATATAATCATATAATCATTTCTCAAATTAAGTATTCACAGTTGGTCATGCTTTGTGGTTTTAACTAAG
Organism: Schizochytrium sp. TIO01; assembly: GCA_004764695.1. Taxonomy (NCBI): domain Eukaryota; class Bigyra; order Thraustochytrida; family Thraustochytriidae; genus Schizochytrium; species Schizochytrium sp. TIO01. The sequence continues at coordinate 2,359,930 of SMSO01000014.1, read as the reverse complement.
ATCCGGTTGCGGACGTAGAAGGGACTATAGTAGGAACCCCACTGAGATGCTTGATGTTCGACTTCGTAAAACATTTTGACTGGAGGGCTCAGAAACATTGTCTAATATGGGAGGCCTTCGCCTTGAATCTGATTGTGTGCAAGATTTGAGATGATTACTGAGTTTGTTATTCCGAGTAGCAGTGCCCGAGACGTGAATTTACGTCAACTTAGGAACGCATCTTTATTATGTAACGTTCGGTTGTTTGTATTTGTGTGTACGGGCTGTTTAATTATATTCCAAACCATCTATCATCTTCAAATTTGCCCTTCACTTTTGATTTTTTTCTAGCATCAAGTTTACCTTTATGGCTCCGGCGATGGCTTCGGCTTGGAGGCGATGAAATATTTCTTGATGTAATTTCGTGTTCAGCGAGTCGAGCTGATTTGTAAGCATATTTTATTCGGCCACACCAAATCTTTGCTTCTTGCTCTGAAGCCGCTTCGAATTCTAGGCTTTCATGCCAGCTTGTTTGAAGGTGGACTATTGGGTGTTCGCGTGAACTGCGTCGTTTACAAGTCCGAATGCTTGCTATCGAAAGGGACCAAAGCTCGCCACAGTAAGTATTTTTGCCTTCGTTGCTTGCTACAGCACTATTATAACAGATTAAGTAGCCCGACTTGAGCAGAACAAGGAAAACCCGCCTCTGGAGAGTTGGGATTCGGACATAACCCTCATAAGCAACCACGGTTTCCTCATGGTGCTCAATTGTGCTGCTTGAGTATCGCTTGTTTTCCCAGAGATTGCCAGTTTTGGGAAGCATATTTTCTGCATGATATGATTCATCATCTGAATCGTTCCATTCTTCCTTTGAATATCCTTTGCTGTCAAAATCCGAGTTGTTGGGATGGACAGCGAATTTGGGGGTATATACTTGGCGTTGATCTTGTTGTTGTCTTCTAACGATTTTGACACAAACAAGTAAACTGCAAGCAGCAACAAGCAAACCGCACGCACCACTAATTAGGATGAGCTCCCAGATTTTCCATGAAGAGGTTTCAGTATCAGAATTTGTGCTCTCAACAGGTGATAAGGTTGTTAGAGTTATGGTAGGTTGACTTGATGGTTGTGTTGATGGTCCCATGGAAGGCATTGCAGATGGATATGCTGTCTTCTTCGTACTAGGGCTGTGACTCGGAGAACGCGTCGGTATTTCGGTTTCAGCTTGAGTACTTGGAGCGCTCGTTTGACTTGATGTTGGACTATTCCAAGTTGGTGCAGCTGAAGGAATATATGAGACCGGTGCCTGTGTTGAGATTTGTGAAGGTGTTGCTGTTGGTGGGGAAGTATCTGGTGACGGAGTTGGAGACGAAGAAGTTAGACCATCTGTTGGACTCTGAGAACTAGGGTTCTGAGTGGGAAGTGAACTTGGTGCTCTTGTTGCATCTGATGTCGGCATATGGGTTGGAGAATCTGTACAGTTGCAAAATCCCCATTGGGTCCAAACACGACTACTGGTATTGCTGTATTCTTCAACAGCAGAGCACCATAAGCTATCTGCGCCACCTCCGTTCTCTTCGAAAAGGTATGGAGTGTAGTGAGATCCTCCCGTTATGCAGCCTTCAAATGTTTGGTTCAGAAATGTAAAACTTTGAACACAATCAAGTGAAGACGCCGAGGCATTTTCGTTCATCGGTATGAAGCTACATGTTGTGGTATTTATCGATGCATGTGTGCAGTAGTTTGTGGTTATTAAAATGAATATGCCAATAAGCAAGTTTGCATTTGATTTCAATTTACTTGGCAGTATAGCATCGGATAAACATTATATGGAGAGAACCAAAATAAGTAACGGGCTTACATATAGAGCGGACTTTTGCTAGCTTTCTCGGGCATACGTCTTCTAATCGAGCGCAATGTGTCTCCTTGCACATACAAAGATGACTTCTGAGTGCCTTTCTTCTTGCTCTGCTGAGTTCACCAGCGCCGACCTGTACTTTTGGGCCTGTATGTGATACTGTTCTGCTTCAAAAATAATTGGTGGTAGTTGAAGCGTTCATTCGCGCTAAAAATTAAATGAAGAGAGCCGTTAACATTACCCGATCTATACGCACTGGGCTATGCAAAGTGGCGTTTGACTGAAAGTGACTTCGGAAACTTAGATCTTCAATATACATGCTAACGCCTGCGATAATCGGGGCTTAGGCCAGCCCAGCTGTTCGCAGTTTCTCAGGAATAACAATATCCTTATCTTATGAGAGACATAGTCAGAGTCTAATATGACCCACGCTTTCTTCGTTCATCAATCCTACATTTTTCCATTTAAAATTTATTTACCCAAATCTCTGAGTCACCCACAACATTGTTTGTGATTCTTGTGCTTGCTGCTGTACTAATTTGCTATGAAGACAGTGAGGCCTATATTCATCTTTGGCAAATGGATGATGATTTCTTTCTGGTTCTAACCGTTTATCCCAATCTGACTAAACTGAGAACTAATATCTTGTGAACAGATTCTCATTAGCACAAATATCCACCCACCTACCTATTGCGCTATAATTTTAAAATGGCCACTCTAGCTAGCTCAAAAACCTTCTCATGATTGAGTTTTCTGAGAATTTTGGCATTAGAAACTTGCCCGAGGAAAGGAGTACTAGCTAGGTATCTACTTACCCAGCACCTAGCTACTTGGTAGCCAATTACTTGGCACTGCTAGTGGCGCTACTAATACTTTATATAAGAGGTGTACTACATATCAGGTACCTTTGGTATCTATTAGTGCTACGAGGCAATGCCACGTCATCTTGTAGGCACCAACATACTTATTGATCATTGATCAGTTTAAGTTGGTCTTTGGCACACTTGAAGTCTTTATAGAGGTTCCGTGGATTGAGTCTGTATGAGCCTTTTGCATCAATATCTACCATGTCATCCATGTGAAGCATAAATCACAGTTTGGGAAGCGCCGGATATGGAATATAAAGCTGGTATCAGGGACACACTACTAGATGCATACCTACCTATGAAATTTAGAAAGCTTTGAAAAGGGCCATGCTAATATCTACATACGACGAGGAGGTAGGTTACATCATTAAAATAGAAACTGTCTTTTCTTTTTTCTTTTTTCTTTTTTCTTTTTTTCATCATAAAGATCATCATGGTCATCATGATAAATAACTTGAGGTAAAAATATTGTAAATTAGGACTGTCTTTCATTACATACACCCACCTGGAAGCTTTTTAACACGCCAAGATGCAGACAATGGCCAAAAGAATCCTGTCTCATAGCGCATGCAACACCTTCTATCTATTTGAGTAGTTTATGCAGTTTTAAAAGTACAATTCTATTACCAGGTTTGTACTGAATTATCTAATAGTATACTTTTTCCATTTCTTCTTCTATTGTATCTACCTAGCTAGGTAAGTGCTAGTAATACTGTGCCAACCCAGACAATATCATCTTATATAGGCCTATACTTTTAATTATTTATTTATTTTTCTAAGAGAAAATGACTGAGAGTTTTTTTGTTTTAATTAAAAATTAAAATCATAATTTAAACCATATATAAATAAGCCTATATATATATTCCAGGTCAGCAATATATTATATGATTTGCTCGTGGGTTGGAAACTAACCCGCGACTCAAAGACAATTATTAAATCATGTCCTTGGATGGATACGCGCGCAAAAGAATGTCTCTGGCGACTTGAATATCACACTTGGCTGCGTATTTGCATTTGGGAGGGCGGGAGGGCATTTGAAAACCTTGGATGTCGTGGTACCACGCAACATAAATAATGTTTTTCCATTTTATTATTTTAATTTAAATATTATTGAATAAAGTAATTGCATTTATTATTATTATTACAAAGGCGAAGATGAGCCCTGGGCTAGGAAGAAACTAATAAAAGAGAGAAGAAAAGAGAAGACATAAAGAAGACAAGCAGATTATTGTAGAGAAGGGAATAATAGAGAAGGTCTGCCTGCGTTGAGGCAAAAGAGAAGGAGAGGAGAAGAGGTTCGGTCCTCGACGTTTGAGGGTTGAGAGACGAGAGCCAGGTAGAAGTCCTTTGATCGAGTAAAGAGGAAAGCTCGAGGAGGAAGGGTTATTATCAGAAAAGATCCTTTCCTCTTTCCACTTTCCTCGAGCAGCGAGTAAAGTCAGTCAGCTAAACGGTTAGAGATTGATTGGCAAAAGCTAAAAGCAAAGCTAACCTTGCCGTCGTTCTTTTGCTTGCAAAATATCGCTATTGAGCAAAGTACACGCTTTGAACTACACGTTGTGGTGACATATTCTCAAGCCGAGGGCAATGAGTAACACCTATGCTAATGGTCCGCGACCAAACAATCCTAACAGCAGCACATACGGGCAGATGAATGGGCAAGTCCAACAACCTCCTCGGGGATATCCTGGCTATTCTCAGCAACCGCAGCAACATCAAATGGCTCAACAAGGAATGCCACAGCAGGTATCCCAACAGCAACAGCCGCCTCGTCCTGCTCAAGGTTACCCTCAAGGTATTCAGCAACAGAGTCACCCTCACCCAGGTGGTGTCCAGAACCCTGGATACCCTAGTCCTCAAATGGCTCCTCGACCGCAAAGTCAGCAGCCGCAAGCTGTACAAATGCCCACTCAGCAAATGTCGAACATGTCCTTGGGAGGAAGGCCTCCTACGCCCCTGCAAGGATATGGACAACAGCAACCGCAACAGCAAGCACCGCGTCCTATGCAGAATGGTACCGCAAGACCACCTATGTCGAGTGGCCTGCCAAATCAACCTGCTATGCTCCGGCAGCATGTTGGACAAAGTAACAATATGCTGCAACAGCAACAGCCGCAACAGCCGCCTCCGCAGCCAGGGATGCAGCAAACGCGCGGCTATCCACAACAATCCCAAGTCCCCAGACCGTCGAATGCCGTTCCGCAGCAACAACAGATGCAACATGCTCCAATGGGAGGAGCACTCCCTCCACGTGGTGTGATTAGTCAACAAAACATGATACAACAACCTCATCAATCAGCCCCTTTCGTTTCCCAGGCACCGGGTCGTGGCCCACCACAGACAGGTGGCCCTGGGTTTCCGCCGAGCATGCAGCAAGCTCCACCTGGCAGAGGCCCCCCAATGTCGATGCTACCTCAGCAGCAACAGCAACAACAACAGCAGCAACCCATGCCTCCGCCTATGCAAGTGAACATGCCCGCACGAGGTCCAGCGCCCCAGCAAGGCCCTAACAGTTCCAACAACTCCGGACCTGCACGTAGAATCGATCCTGCACATATGCCACGCCCGAGCCGTACAATGGAGCGGCAAGAAATATACACGCGCCAGTTCCTCGGCCAAGGCAAGAAGCCGTTGCCACGTGCAACTGATGAGTTTCGAGCTTTGGATGATGGTAATGCTAACCCAAGATATATGCGCATGACGATGCAGCAATTCCCAGCTACAAACTCCCTGCTCCACATGAGTCAGATACCCTTGGCATGCGTTATGCAGCCATTCGCAAAACTAGGCTATGGTGAAGAGGAGCCTCAGATTGTTGATCTTGGCACTTCTGGACCTACACGTTGTAAGCGCTGCCGTGGATACGTTAACTGTTTCTGTGCTTTTGATCACAGTGCTGGATGGTGGGAATGCAACTTGTGTAAGATACACAATACTCTTCCGCCACAATACCAGGGTAACTACAACAGCATGTATGGCTCATCTCAGCAGCCTGAACTCTCCAAAGGTAGTGTAGATTTCGTAGTGAAAGGTGACTACATATCACGCCCACTTCAAGAACCAATTCTCCTGTTTGCTGTAGATGTTTCGACTGCAGCCCGACAAACAGGAACGAGTGGTGCTGTGCTTCGCAGTATTAAAAAGATAGTTGAAGAACATGTGTCTAAAAAAGCAAGAATTGTTGGTGACACGCATGCCCGTATTGGCATTCTTACTTATGCGCAAGGGGTCCACTTCTATGACATGTATGCACCTAGCACCAGTGGGCACAAAGTCCTTATTGTGGCTGATGCAGACGAAGGATTCTGTCCGCTTCCACCAAGCAGGCTTGTGGTCAATGTAGATGAGAAGAGTTCGGAGATCCAAGGCTTAGTAGAATCTCTCATTCAAGAGTATGGAGATCCTATTCCCCCGGTTCCTGGACAGCAACATGGCCAAGGGCCGCCGAACGCATCTGTTGCTGGCACTGCTTTCCAAGCTGCCGTGCATGGCTTGGAATCATGTGGAGGTAAAGTTGCCTTTTTTGTATCCCAACCCCCAACCTTTGGCGTTGGGACAACCTCAACGCGCCGCGAAGACCCACAAGGATATAGCACTTCACGTGAGAGTGGTATGTACACGATTGACACTAGTCGTGAGGAGTCGATCTTTTCACAAAGTATGGGCAAGTGTTGCGAGAAGCAAATCTCTATTGACATCTATTCCTTTGGTGATGATCACAAAGACCTTGCTCAGTGGGGTCTTGCATCCAATGTCACTGGTGGAGAGTTGCATCGTTTCCCTCTCATTGCTGCCGGTGACACCATTTCGCAAGCTGCGTTTCAACAAGTCTTGGAACATAATGTACGACGGAATGCAGCTGTCGAGGCTGTTTTGAAGGTTCGTGTATCAACTGGTATGCGAGTTGTGGAATACTATGGAAATGGTTTGAAGCGTGTCCGCGGTGGGGAGCTTGACATGGCATTTATTGACGAAGATAACTCGTCGATGGTTGTACTTGAGCATGATGGGTCAAACATGGATTCAATTGGAGAAGCCTACATTCAGTGCGCTGTTTTATACACCTCGACACAAGGCCAACGTCGTGTCCGAGTGCACAATTTAGCTGTTTCAGTAACAAATATCATTGGTGACATCTTTCGCAATGCTGATGTTGATGCAATTGCTAACTATCTTTCTCGGAAGGCTGTTGACGAGATGCAACGTAACACGCCCATTAACAAAGTACATGCTGATATGAACCAGAAGATTGTTAAAATGCTCTGTGCCTATCGAAAGCATTGTGCAAAGAACCCGACGGGTCAACAACTCATTCTTCCAGAGGCGCTCAAGCTCCTGCCCCTTTATGCCGTGTCTACTCAAAAGTTAGCTGCTTTGCGTCAGAACTTAGAAGGCCTCAAGTCGCATCGGAGTAATGTTCAATCTGCCCTAGTGCGTGCGGACGCCCGTGTCGAGAGCTTCAACCTGTTGCAGCGTCTTCCACTTGCTGTTTTCCTTAACTTCATCTACCCTGCCGTTTACTCTTTTCAATTAGATGACACGGTGCAATCTTTGCCGCAGAAGCGAAACTTGCCACCTTCATCTACTATTTTTCGTGATGATGAGAAGGGTATTATTCTCTTGTGCAACGGTGTTGACGCCTTCATTTACATTTTACAGGGTACCGACCCTGAGTTAATTAAGCTCGTCACGGGGCACTCTACCCATGCAGCTGCGCTCGAAGCCTCGAAACAAAATACCTATCAGGTAGACGGATTACCTTTTGTAGCACCACCAAGCTCGCATCCTTTGATCGAGGCTTTAGAAGCCTTTCTTCGCCGCGAACTAGCCTACCCACGCGCATCAGCCTCCTCGATCCTTGGCGCCATCCATGTTGCAATCCAAGGCAGCGTTGCAGAGCGCGAGTCATTGAAGTATTTAGTCGAGGACTCTTTGTTCTCCCTCAAGAGTATGCCTGCATATGATGACTTCTTGTGCTCAATCCACCAATCTATTCAAGTCCAGATGAGAAATTAGTAGTAAGAATCGTACAAACGAAATACTTGAGCTCACAATTACCCTTTTAAGTTCTTGGTTCTACATATTCATATTTCAGCTTCACATTTGCAACCTTATAATGCTTTGTTGGAAGGGTACTGCCATGCACTCCAAGAAGTCTGTGTTCCCTTTAAAGCTTTTAAACTCCACAATCATTTTGTTCTAGGTTTTCTAGAAGCTTTGTCAGATGCAGGGGTTGTTTTCTTTGTGTACTTTACTTACTGGGACTAATTGCTACAATAATACCGAAGACTAGACAGGCGCGAAAAGACAAAGCCTTTCGGTTATACATATAATATGCACTTTGCGAAAATGCTTAGACTTTTAAGAAGAGAGCCCGGAAAAGCACTGTAAAGTACAATTGTAGCAAAGTGAGGTATAGAAAGTTAATAAAGTTATTCAATAAGAATTCTTACTTTTGTCATCTTGAGCACGAAATCTTAAATCAGGCAGTTGTTGTTCATGATGGCTGATTGTGTTGATAGTGTTTTGAAGACGACTCATACGGCCATGAACGTTGACTACGCGCCTACTTAACTCAGCCTCTAATTTCGTATTCATTGCTGCAAACTCTTCAGAGGTTAAGCTTGCTGAATTGATTTTCTTGTAACAAGGCTGCTTCGAGACAGGGCCATGGCCCTCACGTGTGCTGATTTTAGCTGAAGGTTGTTCCATTTGTCTATCACCACTGGCTGCCTGATACGTATCAATTTCTGTCAAAAATGAACCTGAACCAATTCTATCTGGCTGGGACTGCTGGGGAGAAAGGTGGCTCTTTAAATGATCTGATAACTCTAAAGAGTCTTTGTTGCTAAATAGCCTAAGCTTTGGTACAGATGAAGGAAGTCTCGCATGATCCTTTTCACTGCCTTTTCTACTAGAGTTTCCTTGATGCAACACGAGTTCTCTGGCGCTGTCTGACTCGTGTAAATCTGATGAAGAGAGCATCGTGGGGGCGTTTACAACCCAGTTTCGGACATTTTCAGGAGTAGAACTCAAAATAGAGAGTCGAGTTTCTGCATTTGACTCCTTCTGGGTTCGACTTAAAACACGATGAATCCATTCAAAATGTTCTTTCTCAGCATCTGATTTTGCAGCAGCTTCCTCTTGAATACTCTGTTGCCTATTTCGTAGCTCATGATTACGCTCGCGTTCTGCGCGTCGCCAACTGCGCGAGTTGCGCACAAGACGCTGTAGTGTTAATGCTGCACGAGTTCGTCGAATGACTAGTGCTTGAACACCAACCCGAGCTGCATGTCCTCGAAAGACCGCTTGCAGCTTTGAAACGCATTTTTCTTGGCGGTTAATAATCTTTGACATCTCCTCTGCAAGAACTCTGCGCCCATGCAATTTGTCGACATAACGAGAGAGAGCGCGTTTAATTACTTGAGCAGCATGCCTTCGTTTGGCAAGTATCTCAAGCTGAGACTTGCGTTCGCTTAGGACCTGTTGCCGAGCTCGTTTACACAGCTCAGTATAGCCAACTAGCTTTGTGCAAGAACTTGATTTGGATAACAGTCTAGACACACGTTCCTTTTTATCAGTAAGCGCGCAGAGGGGGGAACTTTGCATCGTGTGGATTGCTTGCGAAGTTTGGTTTCTTTTCAGCTTCTTTTTGCGTTCACGTCCGTATTGTAGAGCTCTTTGTTCTAACCAAGCCTTCTGGCGTACATACGCTGATTCTTGCGTTGGTGAATTTTGCTGATTCTTGCTTCTTTGTCTTTTTTCAGTCATTCTTAGCCCATCATCGTATGTAAAATCAATATTTTCCACTTCCCTCAAATTTGTGTCGATTCGTTGATGCACATCAAGGAATCCACGAACACGCCCGAGCTGCATCTCATGAGATTCAATGGTTGGCACAATGGGCATTTGGTTCTTGGCCTTGTTCACTGCCGTCATTGGAAGCTGAGCATTAAATTTTGATTTCGTTTTTATGCTGTGCTTTCGGGACTCTTTGTCATCAACCTCTGAGTTCTGAATACCTTCTTCATCTCTTGCATCTTCTTCATCAAAGTAAGCCTTTCGTAGACTTTCTGGGACCCCTTGCCACGCTACAAGTGTATGATGCCCTGGAGAAAGGATGGATGGTAGAGATTTGCGAGGCGAATGGGGCTCCCGCGGAGACACTTTAGGAGAATTGAACTTTGAACTATCCTTCGAATGCTGCATAGATCGTCCAGACTCAACTTTCCTTGTCCCAGCTAGATGAAGTTGAATTTCCTTTGCTTTTAGCAGGTTCAATTTATGCTGCTGCATGCCACGAATTAATAGTTTCTTCTTTGCAGATTCAACGTCTCGGTCATCGCCACGTTCACGGCTCTCACGCTCTTTAAAAACTTTGTCAATTGAACGAACCTTTTGATACTTCAAGAAGTTTTTCAGATCTCGGTATTCGTCATTATCTACTTCAGCACGGAGTGCAGAGGATCGCAGATTAAGAACTTCAAATCCTGGCGTTGCATGGCTCCCGACAATTGTTTGTGTCACCTTAGCTGTGGTTTCTGAAGACTTCCCTGGCGAAGCTGCAACGTCATACCGATAAATTAGCTCTAGTGCTCGCTGCCGTGCTTCCTCCATGTCTACAAGCCTTCTCGGAACTTGTCGCTAACCTGATTCCCTATGGATTCGCTTCCCTGCAAATTGCAAGATAAGTCGGCTAGCGACGGTGATCCTTCAGCTCTGTAAAGAACAAGCAATTGTGTTATCCCTAAAATGACTTCATTTTAGGAATTCTAGCATTTAGCCGTTGGGGCTGATTTGGTCACTTGAAACTGGGTCCAGAAGACGGAAAAAAAAAAAGGCGATAAGAATAAAGAGAAAGATAGGTAATCAAAACATAACTGTGAAGCGCGTCACATATACAGTTTGTTTTGTTCTTTTGCAGTTTACACAGGAGATCCAAGGGTCTCTTGTACGCATGCAAAAATTCGTAGGATAATCTCGTTTCAGGATTTTTTTGTTTTTTAAGTTGGGGTGATTTTTACCTAAACAGATTAGATCTAATATAAATTAAAAATTACATAGCATATACTTTAAGCTAAAGATTGCATATTAACCAGTTTAATATTTAAAACCTCTTTTATTTTAGTCACATTGAGATTAAGCAATGCACAAGAAGAAGAAAACTGGAGAAAGCGTAGACACAAATAGATGTCATTTTTATTTTATAGAATACTGAGCATTACATTTAAATAAAATACATATATATATACAATTTTTGGAGGTGAGGCTGTCGTATAAATGGTACAAAGATAATATTAAAGTCAGTCTCCAGATCCTTTTGGTAAACTAGTGAAGTCTCTACTTTATCAACTTTTCGAGAGAAAGAGATCAAGCATACAATGTCTAACATAGGTCATAGTCTCGGTGTGTTACGAATGTGAATTAAGGTAATCCTCACGGGTCATCGGTTAGACTGAAGTGGATTAATTAGTTTCGTCATTGACTAAGACACTGTATGAACTCTTTGTATGCAGATCCATCGTTACTCCCTTTGCCATAATTTAGATCTTTCCAACTCTATAAGCACTTACCAAGCCTAGCAACGCAGAGAGACACGCTACTTCATTCTTTTGGCCTCAACATACTCCCCAGTTTCGTGCGAAGCATGTTCAATGATTAAAACATGATGTAGAGAGAAGACACGCAACTTGCTAAGAAGCGCGTAGCCTTCCCTTGTTCCTATCCTCTTGCGAGGAGTTTTGGTTTTGCTAGATCTGGGATCAACCATCAACGCACGCCCCACCGCAACCATCCATTGAATGAGTATATTTGTCTAGTATAATCCTATCGTCCATTCGATATATTTGGACTTCAAACATTCATTAGGTTAACTGATAGGTAGGAGCTATTAAGCATATGTAGTTATATGTTATAAGACATGGAGGGTTAATTCTAGAAACTGTTCTACTTAGGTTAGACCTCATGGTAAGTAGTGCACCTGAGTAGATTGATTTATCTATCTATCTATCTATCTATCTATCTATCTATCTATCTATCTATCTATCTATCTATCTATCTATCTATCTAACTATCTATCTATCTTTACCTATCTATCTATTATGGAGGAGTAGGGATGTAGTGTGCAGGTACCTCCTACCTATTCATACGTCTTTATTAATCCTGAGTTGAAATTCACTCTCATTAAAAACATGCACTCCTATCTGATATATATATATTTAATTACTTTAGTGAAAACTTAGTATAAAGCCAAAAGAATATCATTTTCTTTCTTTTTATGGTTACTTGGGGAATAGAAGCCAAAGCCAAAGTCAATCCAATCAAATTCCGCACTTTGCATCAGATGATATGCTTTCTAGTACAATAATAATAATGCGTGGTTCAGTAAGTCACCTAAGTTCCTATGAGCCGTAGCCGTTACAATACAAGTAATGTGAGCTAGAATTCGTGACTCCTGCCAAGTCTCCACTAAACTTCAATGGAGAAGCTCGCAAAAAAGATTCTGCATGCCTTTGTGTGGCCTTATAACTAGTCGGTTTTATAAAATATCAATGAATGTATCCATATAGTTGCTATATACCGGACTACAGGAGTGGTGCTGGAGAATCTCCCTTTTTAATGTAATCCTACGTTTTGCGGGTAGAGGCTGCCTTGTCAGATTCCCTGGCATTAATCCTCGGAGAGTTGTCAAAAATTACTCTTAGCTAAATCAAAAATATCGAGGCCATTACGAAAAGATATGTCTTCCCTCAAAATCAATCTCAAAAACTCAAGCCCCCCCCCCCCCAAAAAAAAAAGAAAAAAAATACAATTTTTTTTTTTCAAATTTATGAAAAGTCCTAGCCGGAGCCTTCATGGTCGCCTTGCACAGTGCAAACTATTCTCATATAGACTTTCATGCTCTAATATTATTTTAAATCAAACTTAAAAAGAATGTCCAAAATAGAAATATTGTTGGTTACATAAGTATAATCGTGTATTATCTGGGGTTTTGGTAATAATTAATTACAATACTAGATGCTGAATTTGATGCTCCGGGATGTCGCATCCAATTGAAGACTGCGTGGGTGATCATTGAAGCAGGAGCAGTGAAAGAGACTTATGTTTAATTCGTTGATATGCATTCAACAAACATTAAGGCATTTTATGAATGCAGCGGCTTCTGCTGCAAGAATAATTGGTGTGCTGGTGTTGAGCATATAGTCCACCAGCACAGCTCTTCGCATACGCGTTGTAATTTCTTGTTTCGCTCTGGAGTGGCTATGTTTGATGCTTGTACTTGTTGCGAAGTCGGCTATCAGACGAGAAAAATCAAGCTTGGTTAAAATGTTTGCAAGTTGATTTAAATTTTACAAACACGAGTAATGCTCGTATTGCAAATCTGGTGTTGTCAATCCTTGCCTTAGAGTTGTGTGTTCACCCGTCATATACATTATATGGACCAACAACAAATTCATTAGGAGCGATTAATGAATACAGTTCGGTTTGACAATTGTGGTCGTACAACAGTTTTATTAATACAATATTTTTGAAGAGCTCTTTATATAGAGCAGCTTCCATGCAAACTGTGACGAATCAAGCCAAATCCAGTAAGCTCCACAATCTCCAATCGAAGCAACTAGTGGACAAGGAAATATCAGAGTTCTAGGCGCTCCGCTGTAGAGCCTCCAGGGTTTAGGACTTACATAGAAAGAGGTAGACAACAAGACTTGCGAGGTAATGAAGCCATGAACCAAAGGTGTATGCACACGATTGATAGAATCAAGTATGGTAGAACCTGAATTGGCGGTTGAAGAGTTGAGCTCATCTAACTTCGTCAATTACTTCTAACACAGATAAAGTGTGTCTCAGACTCCTAATTACACCATAAACCATCTGATTCCAAAGACAATAGATCGCTAACTTTTAAAACCAAAGTTTACCAAGACCTCTTGAAGCCTTCCTTGAGCCTCTCGCCTTCATCGCCATAGCCAACCAGATTCATCTCTTAGCAATAAGCACAAACGTTTGTTTGAATGATGGTTACTACTGCATGTGTATATCTACACTACACTTTTCCCATCTTGAATGTTGTGATGGTTTCTTAAGTCACAATTGCTGCAGTTCTTTAGCATACTGCGAAGGCACAGCAGAGTTTATTCTTACGGAAAGTACATCAATGATAATGGTGATCAAGAGGTGGGAGGTTATTGAAGTAATATACAGCTACTGCCTAACCTAACCTAATTCTCCTGTCCGTTGGACTGACATCATGCATTCATCTCTACCTGTATCCAGACCCGAAACCCCCAAAAACTCATATATCATCCTCTTTCTCTTTCTCCTGAGTTCGTCATCCTTGTCAGACTACCTCTGAACGCTCCACAGCACAAGCTACTCTGCAATAGAGGTAAACTTTTTCTTTTGGCATCATAAGAATTGGCCCAACTCTATGAGTACAGGTATTTATTTTTAAACGAATCTCATTTGCTGCGTACAAACACGAAAATTCCAAGGATAGGATTCATCAGGGGTAGGACGACACGACCACGTATAGCTTTCTCACTTAGATCTTATAATCATTGACATATCTCTGATTTTTTTGATTTTTTTAAATCAATTAAATGTCCCGCCTCCCATGGTGCTAAATCTCTTTCCATGGGCAAGGTAACTACTACCCGTCCAATTGAGCTCCCAGAGAATGTGAACGTCAAGTTGTTCGTTCTAGGGCTTGAATTTTAAGGGTGTCAAAATATCATACAATTTAAGATTTTAAGTATACAAATTATCTCATATTCAGCCTTGTGCGTGCGCTGCCCGAGAGGATCGTCAAGTCATAGCTAGAGTTTTAGCGCAAGATGTGGAGCATCAATATCTTTTGTTTCAGCTATAAGTCTAGGTAGTATAGGTAACTAGGATCTCATGAGGGAAAACAGATTTCGTATCTAGGCTAGGTGGAATTTAGTATCATGGTTAGGTCTAACTGGAGTATTAGTACCAACTTATAGGTCCTTGATAGATATTGAATCGCGTATACATCGCCTTTCTGAGGTATATGGTCTATTACGAATAAGATACAATGGTCTGTCGGCCATTCCGGGCAGAAGGAAGTCGCACACAATTATCAATTAGAAATGTAGGGTTATTGCTAAAGATAAGCATCTCAAGTTACTACTTTTAAGTTTCTTTTTCGAGCTGTTGCTGAGTTTCATTCCGTCTGCGATTGTTTTCTGTCTGTTTCTATTTATAATACATTAGAAGAGAAAATGAATTTGACAAATACTACGTACTCCTATCGCTACGTACCTTGCCCTAGTCATAGATTTTCTTTTTTCTGGACCGTGACTGCCATTGATGGATTGACTATTACTATATAGGTAGATAGGATCATACTATTACCAAGGTTCAAGAGAAAATTTTCTCAAGTAGGTACTACGTAGTATGTGGTTACCTAGTATAGAGGTACGTACCCCACCTATCTAGTCAGTGGAGTATCTGCGCCGAAAGGCTCTCTCTGATCATTGTGAACCTATTATGATGGTGGAAATTCTCGTTCCGTCTTAGCACGAACACAAACAGTTCCCATTGAACCTCCTGGTAAGGAGCACGCGTCCGATATTTGTCTCTGTCGCAAAGGCTACGTGGTGTGGCGCTTTGTTTTGACTTAGTTGCGGGCAGAGTATAAACTTACACTTGGTCAGAGAGCAAGATGGCGCTTTGGAGCGTCCCCATGAGTAGCGGAGCGGCTTTTGCGCGCTTCACCTTAGGTAGGAAGGTCACCCGTGCCGGGCTCGCGGCCTCTGCATCCTCCGCTGCTTCTTTGCCAATCTCCAATGGGGAAGCTCATCGCACCGGAGCTCTTCATCGTATATCATATGTCGGCCAGAACCTGGTTCATGCCCCGCAAGGTTTGTCAGCCTTGCGCAGCCTTTGTACATCCAGAGATACAAACCAAAGAAACGGAGGATCTCGTAAATCTGCCTCAACTAATACTAATGGTTTAGAGTCTAGCAGCACGTCTACTAAACCATGGCGACAGGTTATGATTGCTGCTTTGGGAGAAGATATGTTCAAAGCGCTCGGTCATGGCTACGCTGATTCTAACTCCCCTTTAGATCTGGATATGTATAAGGTGTATCAACTCTTTGAAATCACTGGTAACAAACACACGGATCTAAACCACCCTGTTGCTCGTGCATTTTCAGTGGAAGAGCTTTCTCAGCTTATTACGCCGATCATAAAAAACTTTACAGAAGAAGAGACTGCGCAGATTGCGCTCGAGCTTCGTGCAGCAATGCCAAGATCACGCTATGTAGACTGTTTTCGTAGGCACCTGAATTTTGATCGTGAGGGAATTGACACTCTTGTACAATTCCGTGCTAACCTTGTTGCACATCTCCGGTCGAAACGACTTGATGATGACACCAAAGGTGCCCTGCAGCAGATCAGTAACTCACTTCGCACTGTTCTTGTTCCCTATTTTGGACGCGCAGCCACCACGATGCGGGCTATCACGCCAGAAGATGATCAAGTGACTTTCGAGCATATGCTTCAAGCTGAAAAGGTCCACCCTCTGAATAATGTGGACGAGTTGAAAGAACGATTAAACCCCAAGAATCGTCTTTGCTTTGGAACTTTTTCTCCATTCCAGCCTTTGCGTCCAGTCATTTTTGTACATGTTGGCCTCACAAAGGGTGTCGCTTCTTCCATGGCCGCAGTGGAACAGAATCAAATTAATGCTAATGATGCTGACACCGCAATCTTCTTCACAATTTCCTCTGCATTTGACGGCCTCAACGGGGTTGATCTTGGGCACAATCTCTTGTATGATGTCGTGCAAACAATTAAGCGCGACTTTCCTCAAATCAAGACTTTCTCGACGCTCTCTCCAATGGTAGGATTTGTTTCACCGTATCTGCGGGACTTAGATCCAACACAGTTTGAGAGGGTCTTTCCCAACGAAGCGAAGCAAGTCCTCTCATCGGAACGCGCCCTTCGTCTATTGGAACCACGGGTCCAAGATCTTCTTGATTCCATGTCATCGCACTCTATCAAAGATCTTGTTTTAGCTCAGCTCGACTCTTGCAATTACACCCAGGATAAGGAGGTAATGGAAACATTGAGCGAACCACTCATGAAGCTAGCCAAGGTATATATTGAGAGTAAGGCATCTAATTCTGACATTAGGCAGATGGATCCGGTTGCCAATTTTCACCTTCGAAATGGTGCCGAGATTTTAGCTCTAAACTGGGCTGCTGATCTTAATCCCCGTGGTCTTCGACGTAGTGCGTCCATCATGGCTAACTACCTGTACGAGCCGAGCCATCTTTGGCCCAATGGTTTACAATTTCGAGTGAATGGTGATGTTGTGTCTCACCTTTCACCCCAAAGGAAGAACAACAGAAAATCAAGATGATATAACTAAGGGTACTCAAACCCATGCTTATCTTACCATCTCTTCGACATCGTATGCAACGCATATGACAAAGAGTGCCCAACACTCGGGCTTGAAACGTCTTCGTCCTTTAAATACAGAATATTTTTTAAAAAGCTTTCCTTCGGCTTTTGTCCTTACCATATATTTCTTATCATATTTCAATTGAATCCATTCGAAGATCGCCGCTGGATCGTCCAATAGGCAATTTAAAGAAAATATTCATACTTTTATGTGTTTGCACACGTCCGACGATTTAGTGTAGGATCTGTAGACTACATTGTATATATTTAATTTTAATACTGGGTTTTGCTTTATACATATTCAGTTTTGCTATAACTATGGTTGCTTGCTTTGTTTGTGAGTGTGAAGCTGACAAATACAACTTTGAAAAATATGGTCATCGATTACATGTATCTTGTTATTTTTCTTAGCTATAGTTAAATATATCATGCAAAGATGACACAACTAGAATATTTGATTTAGATCTACAGGAAGGAAAACCTTCTTCTGGATGGATAACTTTTCGCAACTTATTTTGGATATTGATACACCATCATCGTCATTGCTGTGTGCTACTTTCTACTTGCATACGTTGTTTCCTCTTCCTTTAGAAAGTGTATTCAAATGAGCATCATATACTGTATGGGTAATGCCACTGATGTGAAGAAACACGAATGGTACCATGATTATAATAGTAACAAAACGAAATGCAGTTTATAACTGCACTCTAAGAATTTCAGCGACACCTCTAATACGTGCGATACTGGCTAAATACCTGGTTTGAATGGTATGCTAGACACTCCAAAAACTGGCCCGTTTGTCTAGGGCGTTATAGGAGTGTAGTCTCGATGAGTATGAGACAGGAAAGAGAGGACTAGGTGCCCTACGCTATCCTAACAGTATGTTAGGATAGCTCATATGTACTATTTAGTTGATACCTAGTATGGATAAATCACTTTTCTTTCTTTCTCCACTTCTCTTTTCTCATTGTCCTTACCTCACCAGCAATACTGTGACGCCTTGTTGCACTGAGCTTGCTGGGAGAGACTGTTCGCTCAGAAACGCCAACTGAAATTCCATATTTCAGGAAAAACAGTCCTCTTTCCTTAGTCGAAGCGGGTTTGGCAAGACCTCACCATGGACATTGACGACCCCCCTATCCGGTCCACACCAGTCCTAACAACTTGTTCCGTCCCAAAAGCAACAGAATCACAACAGCTGCCGCAAGTGCTACCAGATGGGCTCCACTGTTTCGCATACTACCAGGAAACGGACCAACAGCAACAGCAGTATGCGCAGTTTCTGCAACAACAACAACAACAACAACAACAACAACAACAACAACAACAACAACAACAACATATATATGGACAGCTGGTATTTCGTCAAGAGCAGAACCGTGGCGAACAGCAGAAGCAGGAAAATCATCAAGTAGCCAGACAAGGATTCGTCAATCTCTCAGCGCCTCATCAGCAGTTTGGGTCTGCCAGCTACGAAGATTTCCCGGCGCCTCGAAGATCTGCCAGCGAAGAAACAAGCATTGAGCCTTGCTTTCCATGCGCAATGAATCATCGCAAAAGGAAGTTCGAGTCATTTGATACACTTCCTTTTGGAGTGACACCATTGTGCCGTAATTTATGCTCCTCCCCCGCCCTCTTACACAAAAACAAGGATGAAATTAACTATTCGAAGAAGGAGTTTGCTCAAAGGCACTTGCGCCAACATCGAGAAGAGCTCATCAAGGAAAATATTGGTACGGTTGAAAAGCGCCGTCGCCCACAGCCAGTTATTTATTTACGGACTTTGGATGGGCGTGTAGTTCCACTTGAGTTCACAGGAGCCGCACAAACTGTACGTATGGTAGACATTTCAGAGCAAGCGAGCGAAGTCCTTGGTTTACCGGTCGATGCATTTCGATTAATGTATGACAAGCAAATTGTTAGCGATCTACAGCATAATTCGCTGCACATCCCTCTTGGTTCAGTGTTGCACATGGTTCTACAAGTTGGGCAATGACCAGCTTTTCGTATGAGGCAAAGTCAAACATAAACTCATCCATGTGCAAATGTACCATGTCATAAGTGTCAAACCCAAGGCACGGGAAGAAATTTGCCCACAGTTTATTCAAAAAAAGATTGCGGCGGACGCCGATAATGTGTCCATTTCAAAGTCAGAATCACTGTTGCTATGAAAGAGATCGTGGGATTGCGCGCTTCAAGACAGGCGCTGGGATCAGGGTAGGCTCGAACGAGCCGTACTCTAATCTCAACAGTGTCCCCGCAACCAAACATCATGGGTCCAGTTTGCTGGATTCCAGGTGCATCTTCGAGAGCTGCAGGCGCTCTGAAATTACTTTGACCGAAAAAAAAAAAAAAAAACACCAAAAAAAACCGTCATCTGAATGCCACGCCATTGATTCGTTGGTCCACCGTCCACCCTGGCACTCCATTCGATGGAAAATGTCTGCCTTGGCTTGGTACAAAGCCCACAGCAGTCCATAGAGGCAGACCTATTTAGTCGATGAAACTTGATCTTCCCAAACGCTGAGGATTTGACTTGAGAGTTGCTTCGAAGTATGCCATTCGAGTTCGAGCCGTTCTATAGACGCCTTGAAGGTCGTTCCGCAGACGATAAACAGTTATTACTGATTTCAAAATTGTCTCGCTATCGAAAGGTCTCTGAGGAAACCGAATCACTCGGTCAGTGCCTGGTGTGCCAATGTTTACAACGCTACTTTTATCTGCAAGGTTAAATTACCATTTCCAAGGTGAACGATGTCGCTGTATGTACTTATCTTTATAGTTTTCTTCATTAAAATCAAATTGAACCCCAGACCAAGTCTGTGGGCTTTGGTGAGCTCCAAATTTCTGGCATAGCTTACGCAGTTCACGTGTACTTAAACTGACTGTCGCTCCGGCCTCTAAAATGCCTCATAGCCGGAAATAAGTCTGTAAGATATCTTTTTCACATTCAAGAATCATGTCACGCAGATCTCACGAACAGAAGCTCCACTTCGTAACCTCGCGAGTCGTCAGCATCAACGCTAAAGCTTGAACAATTTCTACTGGAAGTACAGAGCGGGGGACCCATGCGCGTTAGTACATTGCAACTTTCCGTTGTGGACCCCGACCAGAGGTTCGCTGCCTCTCTTGCGATCGAATCTAAACATGCTAACTCAATCTGCGAAGTTGTGGCGTCCTGTCCCCCCGTGGTTCTGTGTCTGTTGCTCTTTGTTTCCATTGTTCGTAGACAGTCAGTTCTGTGTCTTGTCCGCTCATAGACAAATCCTAAACAAGGCACCAAATCGAACAACCAAGTATCAGACGCCAACTTGAAAATTAAGAGGAAATGCTAAGCCAGGGATGCAATGCAACACGCTCTCCCCATCGTCAGTAGCATTCATTATTGGGACGCCAAGGCCCTCAGTTGTTAAAATGATGAATTTGTAGAAGGTGGCCTCTCTCGTTCAAATCTGGGTACCTGAATATGTTTTAATTGAAGTTCTTATTCCAAAAGGAAAGGACACGCGGCTGCAAAATCATAAGAAGCAGCAGAAGCAAGTTCGTCACGCGAGATGCCACACACTGAGCAAGTATTTTTAAAAATCATCGTCTGTCAGCATTTCAAAAAATACTGGCCAGTCGCATGTTGTAGATAAGCGTAAAAGGTTTGCATTAACAAAGATCATACAGCAACAGCAACAAACTTCACGATGAGATTACCCATCACATAAACTATGTAAAAGAAACCAAGTCTTGAGAGAATTAGTGAAGAAAAGAGACTGTACAAGGGAGTTAAGTTGTTGCTCTTTTTATTCTGCGAATTGTTGGGCTGAACAATCCCATGCTGGGAACGTTCTACGCTGATGCTATTCGCACATGTTGGGGTTTGCAGAAGCACGTTGAATCACGAACTCTGATGCTGATAGATTAGTCTCTCCTAGGTTTTCTTCATTGGGTCAATCTCAAGCAGAATCGAAGACTTTTCAACATTTTATTCATATATATTATCACTTTTCTACTCACTGCCAGAAGCCTAACTTATTGTATGATCGAATATTGACTCATGGCAAATATTTAGTTTCCTTTTGCGTTTTGAATTCAAGGATGTGTGCCAGAGTGAAGTAGGTAGATACTGTAATAAAATAACCGTCTTGTACGATTATCAACATAAACTCAGATTCAGAATGCAACAACAGTTACGTGGTGCTAGTTTTCAAACTGACTTCAACAATATTTTGCCCAATACAATTTGCATTTAGTCAAATTTTGGAAATCTTTTGTGTTCCAATTAGTGCATCAATATTTGCATGGTCAATGAGCGATTTAAAACAAGCTTTGTATTTAAATATCATGAAACAAGGAATGAAGGTATTGATCATAGTTATGGTGGCCAGCTTAATAAGCATTAGACATGTTTATGAAACTGAGTTATTTTATCAGGGAAAGTGTCTTTTATATTCAAAGTTTGAATTGAGATCCTGCGCAATAAATAAACATAAACCCGCATCTTAGACATCAGGTCGATTTGTTAAAGCCAGTATAATCGAGTTGATAGATAAAACAAGTTCAATAAACCTGGGTGTGGTAGATGTATCCCTTCAATTTCACGATATGCTGTCGGAGATGTGCTTTGGATGTTCAAATGTTTACGAAAACTCAACGTTCTGCTTTCCACTAAGTCACCTTTGACCTAAATATATCCAGTTTGTTCACTTGTAGCCTTCAGAGGTTTCCCTTCTTGCCTTTGATGAATATTACCCTGCATGAACAGGCTAGATAAGCCAAGCAACAATACATTACGGGTGGGGTAGCATGTGCATGCTACCTTGCGGAATTTTTATATCAGCTTCATCTTCTTCTGGCCATAGAAGAACCCAAACTTACCCCATATATTACTATCATAATTTTGCTGAAGCCTAATGCCTGAACAGCTAAAGTTTGAATTAGTGGTATTAGCAGATATATAGCTACCTGTTTGTTTCTAAAGTCTGAAAATCAAAACTACAACAAGAAAAAGACATAATCTTAAATAGAAATCATAGAGCAAAGGTTAAAATAACAATACTATTATATATTATTTAATGCATCTAGTTCTCGTAGCTAGGGCAGGAAGACTTCACTTCGTTCTAAAACAAATTGGATTTGTTTTCTGCCACCTAACAAATTCATTGGCTGTTTAAAGGAATTATAATCTCAGCAAATGATATCAACTCCCCTGGTCTGGTACAGATCTCTCTCTAATATTTGTGCGTGAGTCCAGCTGACCAGCTAAAAGACAATTATTATCATGTTTTTTCTACTTAGTATCGTGCATACATGAGGTCCAACCTGAAAATCTATTGTTTTACACAGATAATCAAAACTCGTGCCTTTGGAACAATCTTGGATTTTAAAACAACATCTTACTGAGATTTGACCTTTTAGACTCTCTTTTCTCGTCGCGGTTTACTTTGTGATTTCAGTATTCCTTTGGGTGATGCTCACTCAGAAACTACACAAAATGATGAGTCATGGCTTGGGTTGCGACTCCCTCCGAAAAGGAAGAAGGAACACCACTTTCATTTACCTTATTTCTTTTACGAAAAAAGCAATGTTTCTCGAATTTTGCTTAATTTGAACTTGTTTAGAATTTCATCATTTTGGTTGACCTAGATCAGATCTGGAAGATCAGAATCGCAGCACTTTTTATGAGGAAAAATGTTCAAATCCCTTATTGAACGTAGGCAAAGTAGCATATGTGCAAGACTGTGCTCAGCGACTATGTTCAGCACTTCTAAACATATCTATAGCATGTATGGGGGTGTCCAAAAAACGAATTAGTTCTAAAATCCTGAGTACTTCTACCTTGTCAGGTGGAAAGCTAGGAGATGTCGTTGATTTGGAA
The DNA here is from genome assembly GCA_004764695.1 of Schizochytrium sp. TIO01. Taxonomy (NCBI): domain Eukaryota; class Bigyra; order Thraustochytrida; family Thraustochytriidae; genus Schizochytrium; species Schizochytrium sp. TIO01. The sequence goes on along the minus strand of SMSO01000014.1, from coordinate 2,336,925 downwards.
GGAGGCAAAAAAGTTTTTTTTTTAATTTCATGATTATAATTTTTTGAATAAATATTTATTAAAATACTTCTAAAAATAAACAAACAATGCCACCTCATATGACTCATGAAAAAAGGAACAGAATACGTAAAAGAGGTATGCGCTCAATCCTGAAGCCAAAGCAGTTTAGACCGCCCTGTTCGTGTTGGCTCTGCAGAGAAGACCGCAGAGCCGTGTATGTTTCTTGAATCAAGACATCTGGGTTCTGGTGCACCTTCGGCAAAATTAAAAAACACATGTGAGTGGCTTGTCCGTTGAAAATAGGGAAAGTCGAAAATAACCAATTACTACGACTAAACAGGCAACCTTCTCAGCGCAAATCCAATCCGTGTAGTGGAAATGATTTGGAATTTAGAATTCTTTTCTTAAGCGAAAGCGATTCGAACGTGATTACATAAGTTTATGCCCCAACGTTGACGGTTCAAAAGCATTGTTGCCAGAAAGAAACACATTTGGTCCTTGTGGGGTAAAAGGGGAAAACTGTCCTTCCATCTGTTATTTATTTCTGAAGTGAAGGAAAAGAAACAGATAACCCGTGAGTACTATATTGATCGTTCTCAAGTACACCAAACGTTGAGAACAAGCTGGCAAATATAAACAACGAGTGTCGAAAAAAGGGTTGAAGTAAGCAAAGGTACTTCCACTATTTATTTTAATGCCTCGAGGGGAAAGCGATGATCTAAATAAGGTATAGTTACAATTACTCGCTCATGATCATCTCCCTTCACAATACATAAACAGCTTGGAGATAAACTACGACGTTTTTGCCGACTGAGAGCGAGAGCAGGCGTGCTAGATCACAGCAGCTTGTCGATCCTGCAGCTTAGGGTTTGCTGTAGCGTAGGCGGTTGTGATCACAACTTAAATTCTGAAGAGGATAGCGTCTCGCAAAAACGAACCTTTGCTGCTAAGGTTGCATAACGTGTTGAAGCTACTTGCTGTGTAAAGATCAAATACACGCTTGAGTTGTGACCCTATTGTATCTCTAGCACCGTCATGAAAAGTAAATTCTTCCGAAATTCTAGTCGAATGTATTCAACCCAGGTCCATCAAGAACACGAATACGATGATGGCGATGCAATGGGCACAGAGATGTCCTTTAATATGCCAGTAAAGGAGATACAGCGTCCTCCCCAACAATGGAATCTTTGTTTTTGCAACAAACAACTTGAGGATTACTTTAAACAATGGTATTATGGGAACTTTCGTAAATATCAGAAGGGAAGAAGTCACATGGCAATATTTGTTTCAGTTACTGTTTTTTCGGTGTCATGTATTATATTATTATTATCAACTATCACAGAAGATGATTCTACACTGCATATGGCGCCCCGTGTAACTATGTACGCTCTAATTATCACATTTCATTTTCTTGGGCTCGCTTCACTTTCCACCAATGCCAAAGGAGGCCATTTTCCCAAGCTCACTCTGTTTATCTTTCCTATGATCGTAGCTGTTGCAGGAGTATCAATTTTTCGAGGTCTCGAAGAGGTTCTGGCTTCATTCAAAGTATGTTCCCTGCCTGACGCTGAAGTCGGCTGCCACATGTTATTTAGCCAGATGGTACTCGATAATGCAGAATTTACAACACTTCTGTTTAGTGGGTGGGCATTGCAAACTTCGACTCTTCGAGTTTTGTTTGCAGAATCCTGGTTTATCACTCTCATTTCATTATTCGCTGTTCACGCTGTAGCAGCACTAACCTATATGCTTCAAGTAGACCCAAACTACAACCTTGCACCCGAGCTTCCTGCTATTCTGCTTTGCGCCATATGCTTTGCTTGGGCAATGGTCTCTATACGTTGTCAGTTTGAAAACCATTATCGCTCGCAGTTTTATGCTATATACTGTCAAACTTTACAAAACGGTGCAGGTGGAAATAACGACCCTTTATACAATTTGACAAGCGATGAGCACATTGCATTTGAGCCAGAAGCGCCGTCCACGCATCTGGAAAATCTATGTGAGATTAGCGCAAAAGCACTTTCTAAAACTCCATTGGATCGTTTGTCTTTACTTACATGCAGAAATCAGGATGTGCTTTTACTTGACACAATTGGACAAGGAAATTTTGGGAAAATTTATCGTGCTAGGTTTAGGGGCCTAACAGTGGCTACAAAAACATATACATTCTCAAGGACTACAAGTGCGGAACTAGAGTTTTTCTGGCACGAAGTTAGCGTTTTCCAGCGTCTGCGGCATCCCAACATTCTAAGCTTCTATGCAGCTTCTATAAGTGTACCTGAAAAAACAGCTTACTGCGTGTTAGAACTATGCGAGAGAGGTACCTTTGAAGATATTTTAGCGAATCCAGAGTACACGTGGATGTCTGCACGACGCGAAATTGTGCTCGGAGTTGCCCGTGCACTTTGCTACATGCATTCATTTCTAGACGAGATTATTATTCATCACGATCTCAAGCCCTCTAACATATTCATAAGCGCCGGACTGCAAGCCAAATTAGCGGATTTTGGGGTCTCTCTCTTATGCAAGCGCCATATTGGAAGCAGAGAAAGTGTTCCTCAAAATCAAGGGGAGGATGGTAAACTTAGAGGCTCTCCTGTGTTCCTAGCTCCTGAGGTGCATCGAGGAGAAGCATTCACGGAAAAGCTCGACGTGTATGCTTTTGGTCTTGTTCTTTGCGAGGCTTTAGTCGGTGATGGCTTATATGTTGTGAAAGCTTTCAACAAGAAAGGCACATTAGAATCACTCTTGGAGAAGGGCTTTAGACCGCCGATTCCTGAGAGCACCAGGGTTGCAAAGCCAGAACTTGTTGGATTGCTGGAGGAGTGCTGGGCAGAAGACCCAGAGGCCCGCCCGTCTTTTCCCCACAATTACACGCCGCTTGGAAAACCTGGTAGCTGAAGAAGGTCAGTTTATAGCAAAAGGAATAGACAGTTCATCAAGCTTTCATTCAATTTCAGGATCATCAAGAGGAAGGCCATCGATTGTTCTCGAGGATGAACTAAGTGAAGACCTTGGGTCCAAGCTTGCTTCTGGAAATGGGCACAATATTATTGGTTTTAAAACTTGCAATCAAGAAGGTTTGGAGAAAGTGGATTCATTGACTAGTGGCGCGTCAGGAGCGACTGTTGATACGAAAGGCCTTAGCATGAGCACTCCAAAATCTCCAACTGGGAGGTCATATAGTACATTCACAACCAGTAATGTCCCAGGATCTGTTCAAGACATCGCATTTCTTCGTGAACTTTGCAGTGAGCTTCAAGAGGAGCTTCGACAACAAAGTGAGATGTATGAGTCGAAGATAGATGAGCAGAGACAACGATACGAAGAAAAAATCGCGCACATTACTGAAACCCTTTTCTAATGCACCATCTAACAGATTGGACTTTTTGTATATTTGTATACTAGACTGTGCTTATCAAATCATTGTAAAAAAGAATTTTGTACTCTGGTAGGATCCTAACACATATCTGCGTATACGTTGATTAGATTTCTGTTAGTTTAACCATTGCCAGGTGGAAGTTTAAGGCGCTTTGCACTCACATCACTTACATATTTGAGTGTTGTGCCCGCCATATGGTTGAGCTTTTTCTCTCGTATGGAGAATCTCTGCTCATCAAAATAAACTGCGCAAAATGACTTTGGCAAAATATACTTCTCTTGAAATTGCTAATGATATACTCTTTTTTAGATTTGGATTTATGATATGTACGCTATGCTATTTGAACTGAGACCTCAGTTTTGGTAAACTTCAACCGCCAATTGTCAACGTTTTGATGTAGATTAATCCTATGTAATCCTGTCCAGATTTGAAAATGCGCCCCCTGGAAAACCTTGAATTTTTCGTCATTTCTGTCCAGGTGTATTGGGTTGAGAAATATACAAGGTGTAAGTGAAGAAGTAGCAAGTTAGTAAAATTATGAAAATCCGCTACTGTAAGAAAGAAAAGGAAGTAAAACTGCCATGAAAATAGCTTCCTGTGGATGCAGCAACGCGTTTCAATTCTAGAAGGGTTAAGTCTTAATCGAGAAATTGGCAAATAGCAACAATGGAAAAATGGATGAATGGTGATACTCAAAAACAGATGTTTATATCATCTAAAGTGCATTTATGAGCGCTTGCGGTAAGAAGCCTCACGAGAAAAAACGGGAACAAAGTGGTCAGCAGCGCGTTCCTTTTGCCGCTGGACGATGCATTCGCAAATCCACACAAGGTTGCGAATCTCTTGCTCTTTAAGACGAACATACGCGTAAAACGCTGCATACTGAAATTGGCCCTCCCAAGCCATCTCGTTCAGCTGCACTTCGCGCTCGTAAAAGGCATCGTCGATGGTTTTGTCTCCCCGTTGATGTTTGTCGAAGATGTTACGGTAGACTGGGTAAGTCCGAAGAACTGCAGCCAGCTCCATTTCGTCGCCTACTTGAGACAGCTTATCTGTACCTTCGGGATAAAGGAAGCCCATCGACGGATAAAGTGGCTTGCGTTCTGACTCGCGAAGGTTCGGGTCGTTAAGAAGAGTACCGAATGAATTGAGGGTAATGTTGATCGCTGTAGCGTCAGCCCGTGCACGGATCAGGTCCGACATGATAGTCGCAGTATCTCCACCAAGGCCATTGCAAAACTCCATGAAATCCTCGAGATAAAGCTTGCGCAGGGAGCTCTCCAGCTTGGTTGTCGGAAGTTCTTCGAGAAGATTCTGCACGTACGCGGCATCTTGGGAGCTCTTGGCAGATTCTTCCTGAAGAAAGCGTGCAAAGTACGGGCCGATCGGGGTATCAATCAATACTGATTGATACAGCTCGGCGTAGCCCTTAGGACTGTTCTCGAAGGCACAAATACTGTTGAAAACGCTCTCTTCAAACTGGCCAAGTGGGTGTGTCTGCTTTACAAGGGAAGCAATGTCTACATTGGGGTTATTGAGTGTGGCCTTGAGAATGAGCATCACATTGTCAATCATGTAATCATAGCGAATGAACTCAAGAAACTGTACCAGTGGCTGATTAGCATTTGAGCGGAGGAGATTAAACTCCTTCACGAGTTTCTCAAGAGCCTTCTCGCGTACCATGGATGGTGAGAGCTGCGCAACATCAGCAATGTAGGCGTTGTAGTCAGTCTCTTGAAGGTTTAGTTTAACATCAGCAAGACTTTCGCACTGCAGAATGCTTCGGTAGTCCGCGTCCGTGAGGAATCCTAGCTGTAAGCCACGCAGGAGGGCTTCATTGAAACCATCTTGAATGTTGAAAGTTGCCAAGCCACCAGGGGCATAATATTCGAGAAGAGATTTGCCGGGCATCGTGATCAAAACAGAGAAGATGAAAAAGCAACTCAAATAAGCACAGAATCCTACACGGGTTCTTTTGCTGTTGGTTAGACAAATTTAAGGTCTCTGCGGTTCGGTTCGTTGGCCTCGCGTTCCTTCCGCAAGATTGCAGTATCACAGGAAGTAATCAGACGAGCAGTGCAGTGTACAGCGCGTTGAGCGATCGCGATATTGGACGAAGGAGAACAAGGAGGAGATACGCTAGCGGCAAATTTGGCAACACCAAGATGACCAGTCTGACAGCTTGGTGCGCTGACCAACAGGAAGGAGGAAAGCGGACGAGGCTGTTTATATGGTTAAGTGGCAAGGGGCTGGCCCCCTGATGACCTCCTTTCTGAACGTAGCTTAGGTCGAAAGCTCTCTAGCTCGGCCTCACGCGGCGAGAAGAAGCGAGACAGAGAGACGGATTTGCTAGTAATAGTGAAAAAGAGGAGATCATGATGAAATGATATTTTTAGCTATATAAAACAATAAGAGACGTATAAGACCATCATTGTTTTCTTTCTCCCTGCTTTCCTAGTAACAATCAATAGAAATTACCATATAGGTACGTACTAACTAGGCCTAGAAGTTTAGAAACAATTTATTTTTCAAACATTTTTTTATTCCCTTTGTATTTACTTATTAATTTAAACAAAACTAATTAAAAAGAAATAAAGAAATAAAGAATTGTTAAGAAATCATTTGATAGTAATCTTAATTATATAAAACAATAACAGCTGTTAAAAAAACCAAAAAAACATTCAAGACAAGTTTTTAGCTAACCCTTAGCACTACTATATGCCTAGGGATGTATAGCTTCCACTAGTAGTAGGCCGAAAATGAAATAATGATATGATTGCCTATAACCATCTACCGCACCTAGGTACTAATAAATACACTTGCCGTAGAATCATGGCACTACTGTTATCTGAGTATAATTTTACCTATTAACTAGTACCTCCGTACCCTCACCTACTGTGCAGAGGTCAAAGCTAATGAGTGGGAATATCATAGCTTGGGTAAAAACTCAATCCAAACAATCACTGCTACCATGATATGTTTGAAATATTGAGTTGATATTAATTACCTTGTGCGATCTTGCCAACGCAAGAAGTGATCGTTCTAGCTTCAAGTTGGTTAACAAAGCATTGATAGGAGTTGCCTCTGACCTGACCAGTAGAAGTGCTATTACCCAAGGTACCAGATTAGGCCACCACGAATATTCGTTAGGTCTGAAATGGTTTGAACTGAGGTATCATCTCTGTGTCACAGCACATCTTACCTTGGATGAACCTGCTAAAATTTGGTGTGTTCTGAAAGCATCCAGAAACAATGAAACCGGAGGATGCAACCAATTTTGAGGCATCACTGAATGAATTGTTTGAACATTCGGTCGTAATAAAATACTAGAAAAGAGCCTGAGAGATACTTGTTGGCCCCTATGCATGCATCCTGCAATATAAGAAGACACAGGTATCTACTGTACCTGTCTCTTCAACCTAAAATATCTTAGTGATGCGTCGTAAAATAGTATGTTTTCCTTTCCATTACCTTTTTATTATACCTGTCAACGTGACTCTATTTTGATATATATCGGTGACGAGAAAATGTATGCTGGCATGGTAGATACCCATCATAACCGCTACTTAGAAACGTCGCAACAACACATTAGAAAGTTTACACAGTGCAAATGCTTGAACACTATCTGTATTAATAAAGTTCGAGTCATTAGATACATAAAGGTAGCAAGCAAAGGGTTAAAACGGTCTACTTTTGGATATGTTGCTAAACGGCACTTTTCCAGGTGTTCGCTGTAACGATGCTCATTGTCATGAGCTTATGTTTTAGTACAGGACGGATTGCAACATTTGCGGCAACTATAGTAGCTAAGTTGCATTGGGTAGTATGGAATTACATTGATAATCTAAATAAAGAATTTGCTGTATGCATAATCCAGCCCAACGGTGAACTAGGCTTCGTATTGTCTCCCACCTCTATTAACTCCATAGTTACAAAGAATTCTTATTGATTTAAATTTAACTTTGGGAGAAAAAGTGAACCACGGCGATGCTATTTCCACATCAAATTCTTTGCGAGCTGTACCTCTCCAACAGCTCGATCATATAGGACATGTGTTACCGAAGTTCATTGCGAGCTGTTCGGTTCTCAAACCAGGCAAGCTGAGAAATCTCGGGTTAGGGTGAAGTGGGCTTATTTTACAAGTTGTTAATTTTTTTGTATGGAAACGGGCATCAGCATAGAGAAAAGCAGTGACAAGGAGGCGATCGTTCGTAAGGTACGGGAATCACAACTAATGATCAAAGTAACCAAAGGCTTCTTTATGTAAGTCATGGTTCATGAGCGAGTCTTCATTTGTTGCCCATGTACGAGGTATGTTGGTTGAATTCCGCATGCAAGTATCTTTTCTAAACTTTGCAGAGTGAAAAACCACAACAGGTAAAAATGTGGTATATTTAAGTGACATAAGTAGATGGACACAGGTGAGATATCATATTTCAGGTCTCCGCAAAGATGGTTTCTACAACCAAAATTGCGAGATGGTATTATTAAAGAACCCGGGAAACAAATCCTAAAGTGTCTTTGCTTCTTCTAAGCACTGTGCATGATAAATCTGTTTGTACAGTACATGTGAAATCTGACAAATTTAGAACAGCAGCAGAGAAACCTAGTTCGAGACCGTAGCACTCGCTGAAGGAGAAGCAACAGGAGCAATTGTATTCGCAGATTGGAGCGCTTGAGTTCGCTCCAAAGTCCTGAACCCAGGTTTATCCCACGACGGCATTGCCAGATCATACATACGAGCTAAAACACGAGCGCCCATGGAAACGATCATGCCTGCAGCAATTCGAGTAGTGAGAGAGTAGCCCGCTGATCTTGTCATGACATAAGCGGCTGCCCCAGCAAATGCCGCACTAGCATAAAGATCACTGTGCGAGTGCATGACTCGACCATTTCCATGAGCTTCTTTAGGCAAACTGCAAATGATATCCCTTGTAAAGCCTCCAAATGTTGCTGTCATCATACCGCAAGTGCAGGCAATGAATGGATGGACACACATACGGAGCGCATTTTGGCACCCAATCACTGCAAAGGCGCCAATACCAAGTGTGTCAAATGCCCAAATAATATCACCTTCTCCGCCTTCTGCATCCTTTAAAACATTGCCGCTTGGTAATGATGGCCACACCATGGACGTTGCTAATGCCGCAGCAGCCGCCATGAGTAAGTACTCATATTCCTCTACCCAAAATGGCTGCTTGTGGAGAACCATAGAATCGCGAATGGTCCCTCCTCCAACAGCGACGATGCAACCTAGGATTGTGCAGCCTACTGCATCCATACCTACACTTCCTGCTGTAATAGCACCGTTCATAGCGAACGCAATGGTGCCAGCATAGTCAGCTGATCTTAAAAGTCCTCTTGAGCTTGTGAGCGAAGGGTGCCTAAGAAGGCCATCAGGGAGTTCCCCTACTTGTGCTGGCCTGAAGCAACCAAGTTTAGGGTACCTCCGTACACTCTCTTCACCAGCACTATTACTCCTAGGCCCAGATCCAAGTCCCCTACGTAAGGGCCTCCATAAACCCTCCGCTGCGAGCGGCCTCGACCTTAATCTCGCAAGCATCTGGCTTGTTGCGACTGTGCTCCTCTTCGAAGTGCGCTCTCTATTTTCTGCAGTCGACGCGCTTCGGGCCACTAGGTTTCTAGGTGTATGTTCTCTATTACTTGTGTTATGCCCAATGCACTTTAGTAGAGCCGTATGAATGTGTAGGCCTGGGATAAGCTGCAAGCTTTGAAGTGGCTTATTGAGAACGCACCTCAAATTGAGCAATATATGCCTTGCGAAAACGCGGTCTGGAGATCTAGGATCGTGGTTGCTAGTAGGAACAGAAGTGTCGTTACGTCAAAATTGAAAAACAGGCTAGATAGGCACCTCGACTTTGTATAATTGATTACTGCTTGAGTCTTCTTATGGCTCTTGCAAAAGACAAACCTATGATAGAATTCTATCAACGGCCTGAAGGTCGCACACAAGCAAGCCAGGAAGGCCCTTTCTTGTCTTACTCAGCCCTGGTTGACGAAAATTCTGTCTATCTCTCTCTACTTCTAAGGCAACCAGGCAAACTATTCACCTTGTTCGTAAATAACAAAATTGGCTTGGGCAAGCAAGCAAGCAAGCAAGCAAGCAAGCAAGCAAGCAAGCACTCCTTGCTGGTCCTTATTGTCTCTTGCTATTTCTTTCTATTTCTTTTGTCTTTCTTATAGGTAGCCCTTGGCTCTTTGTTGGTTTTTGGTCAAGCACGATGGCGACGAAAGGAAAACTGCTGATGACTTGGCCAGTTCGATACAAGTGAAGGAAGGACCTTGGCCAACCAAAGGGAAGACTTTATATCAGCAATAGAGGGGTATCGTCAGATCGAGGGTCCCACGTGCTCTATGCACGCATAACTTAGACTTCCCGAGTTTGGGTGGCTCACCAATTAATTATTGTCCTTTCTTGAGTCGAAAATTGACGGAGAGAAGAATAAACTCAGAGCGTTTCTCCTCCCTTTGCTTTAAAAACTTTGTCAGTCAACCAGATTGTCTGCTGTCCGCTAGTGCCCTGACAGTAAGCCGCAGAGAGAGGAAGCTGGTCGGCAGGAAGAATGGTAGGCCAGAGGCGCTCAGGCTCCCTGCGACAGACGCTTACAATTGAACGGATTCCGAGCGGTTCTCCTTCGATCTTTACTCTGCGTGATATGGGTCTGCCTGTCTGCCTTGAAACAATGTTGTCTCGGTCTATAGCTGGGAGTAGTATCTCTTCTCTTCTCTCTTTTTCTTTTTCTTCTTCTCATCCTGGTCTCCGGTTACCATTCAACTAATGAGTTTTAGTTGATGGAGCAAAGGCTTTTATGAGTTGGCAAGGTCTGTGTATCTAATAGCTATCGTCCTACAGATAATTTGACACAAATGAAAAAGCAAAGACAACTTTGATTGTTCTTAGGCCTTTTCTGAGAATATGGGGCAGTTGCTTATATCCGCAAATGCTGAAGCAGCTCAACAAATAATTGATCAGAAGAAAGGTCACGTGTTGTTGTATTCTAGAAATTAAGGAAAAATAGGTCTAGCTCAAGTCAAGTCATTGTTGCAGAATTTCAGGGTCTTCAGGCTCTAGAGTGGCACGTTCAACAGTTTAATTTGGCGTATGTTCATTTTCTCCTCCTAAATCTATAGGTGAGACATTCGTGCCGTATTTTGAAAAATAAATTTTGTCAAAAACTAACTCAAATTTGTTTTTACAAAAGATCCTTCTAGGATCTCCTCCTGCTCCCAGCAAGAAGATAAACCGAGCCGCGTTTAGCTTAGGGGCCTACTCATATACCTCTACAGTTTGTTGAAGAACCGTAACAAACTAGTGAGGATAGTGGAAACGGTGTTGGCAAATAATAGCTTAGCACATTTAAATCGAAATTCGTATGTTTATCAGGGGAATGTTATTTCTTCAAGATACTCAATTCTGTTCGGCATGCGTGCGAGGCTGTATTGATATCTCATTTACTTCATTCAAAGTTGCGTTTCTTCGCAGGTATGTAAGTACGTACTACTTGTAAAACAGCAGTGAACTTTGTCGTAATTTTAAAATTAAATTAAAAAATTAAAAATTAAAATTCAATATTTGTTATAAATATGAATAGTGTAGACCTAGAAGTCACAAATTAATGGTAGGTAGAGAAGGAACAATACCAGATCGTGGTGCAAGTTAGCTTCTTTGAAAACAACCACAAACATGCCCCTTTATAAGGATTACAACTTGACAGTAGTATTAGATACCAGGTACCACCTACCTTGTCTAGATGAGGTCGAGTTCTCACATAACTTCATTAAAAAAAATGCCTGTACACATGTAGGCCGTAGCAGCTATTAGACAATAGCAATAACACTCAAGAAAAGACAACTTGAGAAGTGAGTTACTATGGAGAAGGTGGCTAAAAGCAATCAAAATGCAAAAATAACTACAACTGACCAGTTTTTTGGGGAGAGTACTTCATAGCTAGCCATATATAGATGGTGCTAGGTGCTACCCTGGTAGTACATGCTTGATAGAGTGGTCGTCAAGAATTCTGGGTCCCTCAAGTTTACGGTGCTTTGACTATAGTATTACTAGGTCTGCTAGCTGCTAAAGTAGTAGCCGAAGGAACCACATAATGTGGTGGTAGGAGACTAAATTGCATGGTGGAGGGACTCACTGTCAACAGCAGCACCAACATCTCACCTGCAAGAAGAACAACGATATAGAGCTTGGCTAGCTTTCAGCAAAGTTGAGAGCACGTCCCTCGGCTGGCAGGATTTGTTGTAGGTGTTGCTGCCTCCAAGTCCTCGGCAGTCTGGCTGGGCCTTATGATGCGCTCCGTTCTCAGCAAGTCCTCTTCGCAGAGCATCGTCCAGAGGCTAGCTGCCCCTGGCTCCCGTGATCTCCGCGTCTCTTCTCCGTTCCTGTCTTTCTCTCGATGGCACAGTAACGGGGATATGTCCCCTAAAGTTTCCTCTTCCGCGGAAGAGGATACTTCAAACGCTGACTCTAGAGATCCTCCTTCTCGAAAGGAGGAGTTGCGGAGACGCCTTCGCAAGGACCGCATTCCCATGCGTGCCTTCATTCAGCGATCCTCGGACAAGGCCAGCCCGGTTGTCATGGATTTAGATGCATCAGACGCCTCAGAATCCTCCCCTTTCCCGCACGAGGGCGTGGAGGACCTGGAACGGCGCATGGTGAGTGACCCTCGGAGCTATTTCATCCAGACCCTCGGATGCGCAATGAATGTCGCTGACGGAGAGATCTGCGCTTCCATCCTCGAGGGCGCAGGATTCTTTCCTGCAGAGGACGCCTCCTCTGCAGATGTCGTGCTCGTAAATACCTGCGCAATCCGTGAGCAAGCGGAGGCTAAGGCGCTGCAGCAGCTTAGAACCTTCCGCAAACAACGCAGACCAGACCAACAGGTGGGTGTTTTGGGATGCATGGCGGAGCGCCTCAGAGACAAACTGCTTGAGGAGAACCTCGTTAACGTAGTCGCAGGACCTGACGGCTACAGAGATCTGCCAAGGTTGCTGCGGCTGGCCAGGGGTGAAAACCAGGGCATGAATGTACAGCTATCTCTAGATGAGACCTATGCAGACATTGCACCCGTGAGGAGGAGCGAGCCATGGCAAGCTTTTATTAGCATTACGAGAGGGTGTAATAACATGTGCTCATACTGTATTGTGCCGTTCACGAGAGGTAGAGAACGCAGCAGGGCTGCCAAGAGCATTGTCAACGAGGTTGAGGAATTGTCTAAAGCCGGAGAGGTGAAGGAGATTGTTCTTTTGGGTCAAAATGTTAACTCGTACTTAGATCGATCAGAAGAAGGAAGCACGGAGTACAATACAGCAGAAGGGTTTAGGGACATGTTCAAGCTGCGCGATGGACCTGGTGTAAGATTCGCGGATCTGTTGGAACGTGTTGCAGCAGTTGACCCGACGATTCGTATTCGATTCACTAGCCCTCATCCAAAGGACTTTACGGATGATGTATTTGAAGTCATGGCGAAATACCCTAACATTTGCCGCGGAATTCATCTTCCAGCACAGAGTGGTAGCTCTACCGTCCTTGAACGTATGCGCCGGGGTTACACTCGTGAGTCTTACATTGACCTGGTACGACGCGCTAAGGAGATTGTTGGCCCGGAATTGGAGCTCTCCAGTGACTTTATTTCGGGATTCTGTGGTGAAACCGAGGAGGAGCACCAAGATACAATTTCTCTCTTTCGCGAAATTGGGTATGAGCAAGCTTTCATGTTTCACTACTCGAGACGTGAGCGCACGCACGCATACCATAAACTTGATGACGACATCCCTGAGGAGATCAAAAAGCGTCGTTTAGCTGAGGTAATCAGTACTTTTCGTGAAGTTGCACATAAAAAGGCTGAACAAGAGATTGGTAAAGAGTATGAAATCCTGGTGGAGGGCCCTAGTCGTCGCGATGCCACGAAGATGCAAGGTCGCACGAATGGTCTTCGCCGGTGTATCATTACAAATTCTGATCCTGCTGCCATGCCTATAGGGTCATATGTAAAGGTTCGAGTCCACGATGCCACAGCTGCTACTCTCTTTGCCGAGTGTATTACGGATGCTTCTGAAGGCTGTCCGTCAAAGCAGGAGCAAGCACAAGCCTGAACTTGCAGACATTGAGCATAATTCTTTTATACTCGAAGGCAAGCTTGTCTGTTGGCCCATCTTCTCGTCCGCCAGTCTCATTGTTCGCTCATCTCGCTCATTTGTCATGTTTTTCTGACATCGTCTGTCATGCAATCCTCTTTATATTTCCTCTTAATTGTCCAAAGAGAATAGGGTATCAAGAACGCGACTACCACTAACAAGATGCTTTTACCGGTTCCAAAATACTATTTTGGACCCAGGAATACGCCTCTGCTTTAATAGTAATTTCCTTTCACAAGATCGCTGATTCAAGCGCGAGCTATGAAATTATGAAGCATCGATTGATTTCTCATCTACACACTCGCTAGAAAGGGGTCTAAAGTAGAAGCAAATTCAAAGCCTATCTGTTACACAAACACACTATAAAGTATACCGCGTCTTATTTCCTCTAATAAAAATCTGATTCGTGCAAAGAAATATATACTCCATAAAAAGTAATAATCTAAGCACAAATATTTCAATTTAATTAAGAAAAAATGATTGTTCGTTATGCCTTTTAAACGAAAGCGTCAAGGGCATTTATACAGAAGTCAAAAATTTATTTGACAATAGTTTCTTAGCTATGCACCTAAGCATGAATTTATATCAGAGTTTCCCTTGCAGTATTACTGCAAGAACAGGAAAAGGCACTTAGTTCCAGATAACTTTCATGTGTAGGACCTACAGTAACGATGAGACTTACAACGGACTAAAACAAAATAAACAATAGAAGTTTCATGAGCAAGTTTAGCAACATCTAAATGATACGAGTCAACGCTGGAGCAGTTTTGTTGTTATTATGATTGGAAAGGAACAGCTCATAAACTACACCGGACAGTAAGCGTATAGTGCCTACTGATACATTATGAATTTTAGAAAAAGGAACAAGAAACGATGAACAGAAGTGGAAATGCAAGTAGATCAAAGGCGACGCTACAAATCCCAATCGAAAGAATAACGGCAGCATATAATCTTCTATACTTTTATACTTTTCTTTTTTTTTCATGGCGAACTGGTGAGGACAACAATAGAGTCGCCACGTGCCCAGACACGGAGTTTTGATTTCTTTCGCGGGTTTAATAGAGCTTCGGTTTCATCACGAGGCCTATATCCGATGGCGACTTCACATCGCTTTCGCGCACGCGCCATTATTGTCCACCAGTCCAGAACCTCGCCAGGCTCACAGTATTCCAAACACGAGCGTACCTGGATTTCACATCCAGAAGCAGAGAGGAGTTCTGTGAGAACTATATTGATTGATCGGTCTTCTGCAACCATTGCCATAGCGCATGCTACGATTTCGTTCGACATGACATAGTCACTCACTTCGGCCACTGAGATTAAAGATTTCGTTCGAGAATCTAGAATCTCGGAGATAATGATAGTACCTGGGTCCTCCCTTTCCATATGATGTTCACGAGGGCACCAACTACGTTTGATCTCTTGGCGGGCCTCGGCAGTTGTCTGTCTCTGTAAGCGACGTTGAGCAGCCTCAACAGGGGAGTATAACTTGCCGCACTGAATGCCAGGAAATCAGGTCATTAAGTTGGTCATCGTCAGAAGAATTTGCATCAGAGGATGGTGTCGCAGTGCCTTTGCGTTCGTCGTCGTCATTATCAGGTTGATCTCTTTCAGGTACGAAAATCTTTTCGTTATGGGCATCTTGCTCATTTCTCATTTGGTCATGTAGCACGATAAATCGCCGCGGAGCTGGGCTGCTTGAACGTCGTGTAAGGATAGTCAAAGGTTTGATCAAACTCGGGTCAATATCTCCCATCGTTGCAATGGTTTGAGCGTGGCGTTTCTCAATTATGTCTCGAATAAGTAACATGGATGCTAACGACCGGGAATCGGCTGTTTGCATGTTCGTTTCAAAAGCTTCATCGGCCAAAATTAGAATAGAACTGTAATCCTCAAGTGCGAGTCTTTCGAGGTGACGACGTAATACTGGATTACCTTCTTCATGAACAATTCGAAGGTTCCTTAGATTTGACAAATCAACTTTATTAGCGTCCTTGAACTTGCGTAACCGTGTTTTAGTGGGAATAGTAGACATAAGAACAAGCTCGCTGTTTTTAACCACAAGTTTATCAAGTTCAGAAATCATATCATCCATGTCACGGCGCCAGCCACAGAAGAGTAGACGTTCGGGCTTTCGGATAAAGTGCATAGGATGCTGAGCATTCACCGAAAATCGAGCTCGCTGTGCAGCTTCATTGACGGGTTCTCCGTCCGAAGATGCATCATAAGAGTCATCATCTTCAGCAATGACCAGGATCTGATCACCTTTTTGTAAAACATAACCGTCTGGAGGGTTCAATAGTACAGTACGTGGCCCGTTACCGAAAACAGAGCTCATGGAGCCCGCTCGAGAGCGCGCTGAGTGACCTGAATTTACGGATATAGTCCGTTTAGCAATATTCAATGGTGTTGGGGCACGCATAGTTGTGCTAGATGTGTCATCTTCTGAGGTTGAATCCTCTTCGTCGGAAACGTCATCCTCTTCAGCGTTTTGAGGTTCGTGATAGGGAAAGTAAAGACGCTCATGGTTAGGCTCTGGTATGGCTAGGCCTGGAAGCATACTACGATTTCCTGGGGCTGGGGAGGAACCTCGAGAGTGACCCCCAACTTGCGATCGCTCTTGGTTACTTGATTTCCGGCGATGTGTTGGGGTCGGGTCTGACGAGCTCCTATGATCTCGACGAAGGCTTTCAGGGTCAGCACGCAATGGAGGAGGGCGCAGTGAGCGACCCGAGTTAATAATTTCTGCAGCAGTTGAGTTAAGTGAGCCACGGGAACCATGAGAACTTCGAGAACGCATCGGGCTCAGAGGCGGAGAGTCGAGGCGCTTCAGAAGTTGTAGCTGCTGAGCTGCGAGTTCTGGGTCAGCAGGTTTAATACCAATAGGTACAGCTTGATCAAAGACAAAAGATGCGTCTAAAAATGTTTTACCTGTAAGCTGCGGCCATTCCTCCAAATAAAACTCATCACCAGCAAATCCAAGAAGTTGCTCAAGAATCTGTGCCAACCCAGGTTGTCGGGCACACTGGATCATGAGCCGACCAATGATATCATGAGCAACAACAGTCTCCACATTTCCTTTGCCCACGAGCATAACTAGCTCCCGATTATCAACATCACACATTTCTACAACAATGTGACAACGCACATCAATACCGGTGAGAGACATTACAATGCGAACAGCACGAGCATCAGATTCGTCAGCGTCCACATCGGGATCTGAGAGCACAATAACTGCTTTTGCTGTTTGTGCTGAGACCTTAAGGAGATCAGTCATAATCAAAGGGCTTCCACTACGACAAATAACCTTAGTGCCGTATAAGTGCTCCGGAGTGAGTGCACTGGCTAACGCATTCTCCATTTCTTCCTTTTGGCGTTCACACAAGAGAACCACTACGCCACCTCCCTCACTTTCGTTTGCAATGGCAAGCTCCCGGATCGTAGGGATCACTTTATCAGACCAACCGAGTATAAGCGTATGTCCACTTTCAATGACGCGACTGCGACCTTTCTTCAGATCATCGAGGAGATCAGATACACTTTCCGCAATGATACCAATCATCAAAGCAAAGATAAGCATGCCACCAATTGTCAAAAGGAGGGCCACAAGACGCTCAGCAAGGCCTCGTTCTTCAGCATGCGTACCGGGATCTGCGACAAAGGTCCACGCCATCCATACAGACTCTGAATATGTTACATCCGAGCCAGAGTTGAGTCCCCAGTACAGCGTGGCACCAGACATAATAAGAAGGTACGTGGCAAGTAAGAGAGCCACAGGCTTCGCACTAGACCAAGTACTGAGTAGGTAGTCCATACGATAAAAAATGAACTCTCGCAGGCTAAATGTAAGCGTATCATGGATTCGTTCACGAATGCGCCTCTGCTCGATGCTTTTGGGCCTTACATGCCGACGAGGTCCATGCACGCTGTTGAACCCATCAAGATGAGATTTGCTGTCGTCATGAGCATCATCACCTTGTTCCTGTAGTCGATTGACGCTTACGAGAGCAAGCTCGTTCCAGATGAATTTAACAAGCCAACCAAACACAAGAATG
The DNA here is from genome assembly GCA_004764695.1 of Schizochytrium sp. TIO01. Lineage (NCBI taxonomy): Eukaryota > Bigyra > Thraustochytrida > Thraustochytriidae > Schizochytrium > Schizochytrium sp. TIO01. Next base: position 2,319,318 of record SMSO01000014.1, on the reverse strand, counting down.
AAAAGTCCACTGTGAATGTATATGTCAAGAGGAATGCCCATGATTATCTCAAGAAGGGGTGCATTCATATTTTCGCCTTCTAAATTATCGTCGTCGTCGTCAACATCATCTTTGCTAGCAGAATTGCCAGATAATTTAGGAAGCCTTGAAAATGTCGATGATTTGCCTGTACCTTGAGTTCTGTAGCTTGAAACTTGCAGGTTCTCTACTTCGCCCAGCAGTCTTCTTCTCTCCGTTTCGCTCCAGACTACATATACTACTGCTAGAAGAACAACTGTAACAAGTGGCCAATTTACCCTTTTTAAAGCTGCTTTCCAGCGGCATCTTTTTGAAACTCTTAAAAGGCTATGAAACAGTTCTCTTCTTGGGTCTCCTGATGATACTCTAGTCCGAGTTTTTCAAGTCTTGATGGTGTTCTTGTATATCTCAAAGACTTTAAAAGACTTTAAAAGACTTTAAGCAGCTTCTGTGGCGCTGTTGATAAAGGGGATGGCACGACACCACGCTCAGAGAAGAGAAAGAAGAGAAGCCCAAAAGTTACTTATGACCGATATCAAAAAGCAACTCTAAACAGGAGATATTGTAGTTAAATCTGTTTGTTCGTTGGTTCGTTCGTTCGTTTGTTTTGTTTGTTTTTTTGATTGATTTTTTGTTTGTTTGTTTGTCTCGTCGGATTGTAGGTCTAGTTGGTCACGTCGGCGTGCGTTTAGTAGTTGCCTGCCAAATAAATGGCGCGGGACTCCTTGCAGTTTGACCGCTTGCCTGCCTGGCTACCCCGGACTTCAAGTGTGCCCCGACAAAGGATAGAGGGAACCTGGGAATTGATATTCCCTACTCCCGCCGCGACCCTCCGCCGCGACGACGCCTTCAGTCGCGACGCCCTCAGTCGCGACGGCAGGCTCGCTGCTGGTCTGCTGATCGACGCTGTTTCGGCTGCCACTGCGGCTGCTATACTGCCACCTATAGGGTTCCCTATTCGTTGCTTAGCGCTTCCCCACGACGTAGATTACATAACATAACATAGCAAAACAAACAAACAATCTCTACTAGGTAGTATTAGCAGTATTAATATGTTAATGCCTACCTACCTAGGTTTTATATTATTTTATATTTTATTATTTGTAAATTTGTAAATTAAATAAAAAAACAAAAAACTTATTTCAATTAATGTTCAAAATTAATCACTAGGGCTATCTAATATACTACACTACACAAAGCATAAAGTACAAAAAATACAAAACAAACATGTCATGTCTAGCTATAGACATACTGCTCTGTAGACCTTCTCTAGAGCTCCCTCTCTTTGCACTGCGAGGTACCTCTTCCTACCTACCTACCTAGGTAGGTAGTAGAGAAAATCGCTATCAAAATCATGACGACAAATTCTGCGCATACTGGGCAGGGATGTGTGCCTCTCTGCGCTGTTTGCTTATACCTGGGTAGGTAGCCCAGACGGCCAAATGGTGATGGATGGGTGCCGCCAGAGTGACATGCAAGGCTGTTAGAATTAGCCTGTGTCTTGGGATGGTGCGTGAATCTTCGTTCTCTTGTGCGAGGGATATCCATCCATTGAATGGTGGTCTGTGAATGACTTGGCGCTCGACAATGATCTAAATAGATAGGCTAGCTAGCTAGCTAGCTAGCTAGCTAGCTAACATATACCTTAGCGTAGTGGGTGGGTAGGCAGGCAGGTACCTCCAATACCACTAAGTGTTCGCAGTTCGGGCACCTCTGTAGAGAGCTATGTATGTATGTATGTATGTATGTATGCATCTATCTATCTATCTATCTATCTATCTATCTATCTATCTCTGAGGTACGTGCGAATGAGGGATCGTTTGGCCAAGCTGTGCGTTTTGAACTCATTCCCTGGGACTGGCTAGCTAGGTGGCTAGCTAGAGGAAGGTATCGTATCATCTCCCTAGCTACTGAGAGGGTGTACCTACCTACCTGTGTACGTGGTTACCTCTCGCTAGAGCTACACGCCTACACAGCCACACAGCTGCTTATGTATCCATCCATCGATGTGCTCGCTCGCGTGGTGTCATTCATTCCCTCACACACCTGTTCAGGTTCCAGAGTCAGTTCTACCTCTCTCTAGCTGCAGCTATAGATCTACCTACACCACTCTCACCATTTAGAGTCTTCTCCACAAAACTAAACATTTTACCTGTGCAGAAGAACCTCAGAAACTCAACTCAGGGCAAGGCATTCATTCCCATGCCTGTTGATTGCAGCATCACTGGAATCCATGGCTGTGCAACCTCTTCAAGGACCGTTGGCCGCTCTCGCCGCTCTTCTGCAAGTCTTTTTGGCCTGAATGAAAGCTCAAGCCACGTCAATCTCTCAGGCAGCGGCGGTATGGGGCGACATGGGCACGCACGCAGGTAGGTAGACAGGTCTATCTTATCTCTAGTGCGCAGGTGGCAGCACTGGAAGCTAGCTAGCTAGCTAGATAGATAAGATAGATAGATAGGCACCTACCACGAGTGCGAGGTACGATGAAATCTAATGCCTACCGGAGACATGCATCTCTTGATAGTTGAGTTCTTACCCAAGCTAAAGCGATGATTGGTGGGAGTTGTACTCAGTGTCGATGGATAGCTTGGGGCAGCAGTCGTTTATAACTTTCTTTTGTCAATTAGCCTACTACGTCGATTGTTGTGGTGGGAACAGTGTTGAAGAGAAGGGAGGAAAAGAGCAGTAGTAGTACGGAGGAGCTGCCTCTCTACTAGCTAGAGTACATGACGATATATATGAATGAAGACAAAGAGTTCTCCAACTACATGCTTCTAAACAACTACTCTGGCAGCTAGCTGTCTTTCCGGCAACTCCTCAGCAGACTGATGATTGGCAATCAGCTCCAAGTGCTGCAGTCTTTCCTTGAGCACCGCCATGGCAGTAGGAAGTGATACCTATCTACTTAAGTAGTGTATCCCAGAGTCAGTACTGAGAGCTCTGAATCTGCCTGGTGTAGGCCCCGGCAGACGACGGCATGTAGCCTGAAATATTCTTGCAGGCTCTATCGACACAGTCCTGGCTTAAGTATTTTGACCCTCTGCAGGTCCACGTGGTCGACGCTTCGTCACCAGGTCTAATTCTGCCCTCGTTCCAAATCTTGCAGTAATGGGATTTCTCGGCATGCGTAGTCCAACTTGTGGTGGACATGCAGTTGGCCCAGTAATTTGAGTAATCATCGACGTGGTACACTTGGGGGGTTGATATAACCTTTCCCATTGCTAAGGTCGCTAATCCGGGCCAGCGTGAGATTGGCAGCAGCAACGTGAGTGGGAGCAAAGCTATGACGAAGGGACCCCCAGTCCTCCTTACTTGTACAGGCACCATTGTTGAAATAGTAGGTTTAGTTTTAAAGGGTGATCTGATAGATTCCGTTCTTATACGCCGCGCTGCCCATGTAGTCCTTGGTTAATACCCATTTCCCTATTTGGACGGCTGCTTGCAAAGAGTTGCCACACTGCATACTTGAATAAGTGTCGATGTGAGGGCGATGAGTAGTGTCAAGGCACCAAGAACGCACCACGTTGAACCCTGCAAACAGCCAAATGTACTTTCCGTGGCTTCTGGAGAGTGACATGGCATCTGGGTTGCGAATTGCATACGGGCCCTGTACGACGTTGTTTAATGAGCTGACGAAGCGAACGTCACCGAAGTCCATAACATCTGTGGAACTGTTTGCAGCTTCCCAAACATTGTTCATAGCACTGAGGCCTCCAGAGGCCATCACCTGAGGAAGTGGGATTCGATCGTTCGTGAGCGAGTCACAAAGAACGGTAGAGATAAACTACCGATGGAAAGGAGTCCACGCCTTCGCCAGTGTACACTATGGTGGCATAGATGACGGAAGGCTTAGTCAGACCAATACTGCTTCAATTAAGCGAGTTCATATTGGTTTGGACCTTTGAAATCATTTCTGAGAGCGTCGTGAAATCAGTCCCAGGGGATCGCACAATAGCGATCCGCGGTGCCAAACCGAATAGGAACAACTTGAGGCCTGAGGGATGCGTCTGCCTCACCAAAAGGAAGATATATACAATGCCTAATACTCTTTCGAATGCCTGCAAGTGCATGATGAGCTGCACGACGCGTTATATGGACCTCTATGCTCCTTCCTGGTACCACCGCAACTGCTGGTTTAGAGCAGAGCCTGGGTCTCATCGTTACATTCAGAACGGCGTGACTTACAAGATGAACATGTTTCACCAGTGGAAGGGTAATGGGCACATGCATTGCTTGGTAGCTCTAAGCATCAGAGAATGTGTGCTTTACAAGATTAGTATGATTGGCTGGTCTAAGCCAGACATTGAGGACACTTTGTAGCTCTCTGGCCGGACCAAGAATGGCAAGACTCGCATTTCAACTGTGGGCATTCCTGACATTGAGACGAATAACCTTATGAAAGGTTCTAATGACGATGGTTTCATTCGCTGGGTGGCCTACCCCTTCGACGGGTGGCAATTATATGGAACTCCGCGCTTGCCGCGACACGATTACAGGCGGAGGAGAGGATTGGATCGACCCTGATACTGGCTTGTGCGCTTTGTGGCGAGCGATGGCGTGGAGGACCGGGAGAATTATCAGTGACGTGAAAGTAAGCTACGTCCCTTGTTACTTGAAACGGACCTTGCCTCCTCAGATTACCGAGATCGCGACTGGAGTTTACAAGCACAAGAAGGGCAGTGATTTGTATGACGACAGAAAGAGTTCCGTAAGAAATAACATCTCCATTTACTCATTGTTACCTTTAAAAATCCTAATCCGGGCAGCACGCGTCCATTCATTTGCAACGCTAAGAGCTGCTTTACGCAAGGAGGAATGGGCTTAGGAGGACCAAACAACCAGCAATGTATCTTGCTTGGTGGGACTTCACAAGATTTCTTCCTCCAGGCAAAGAAAGGAAGCTTAGCAGGAAAATAAGACGTTGGTGTTATCTGCCTCGGTTAGACGTATACTCGCAAAATCAAGTTTAGACACCACCACAATTAATCTCTTGAACTATTTTTATCCTCTTCTGGTTCGAGCATCTACCCAGTGGGGTGCTGTTTCGGTTGCTTTCCATTTGAGGTTCTCGCAAAACTGATCTTGATCCTTCACAAACATGATGGTAAAGAACCCGATGAAATCATGTAAAAGGAAACCATCTCACAAACAATGGGTTCAATCAAACCCAGTGACTTTGACCCACGTTCTCACTCGTTTATTCCCAGCGCTGTCAGCAGCAGTAACGTTGTCATTCGGAATAAAATCTGGTGCAAGCTCAATCTTTTATCTGAGCAAACCGATCTTTGCTTTAACCGTGCTGGTTGCGTCGGCTGTCGAACATGCGATACATCGTTGGCGACAAGGCTAAGTGATTATTTTCGTCGTCCTCGATGCCTACATCCACCACAGCCGCCTTGTGAACTAGGTGTGCGCGGTCCGCCGTCCCTTTTCGAGTTTTGAGTGGGATCTCTATCCAAGATGCTCGGCATCGGCATCACTGACGCCCAGTTGCCATCTCAAGTTCGTCCAGACTAACCTCGTGAGAAGGTTACACTCCGTGTAAGTTTGTTTATCTGTCAATGCAAGGAATCTAGCTGACTCTCTCTCTCTCTCTCTCTCTCTCTCTCTCTCTCTCTGGCTGAAGCGCAGTTAGGAAAGCAAAAGGACTTGGGAACAAAGCATACCTAATCTCGCTCACCACAAGCCCCACTTGGCACGCACTTACTGGTGCTGCCTGTCTGTCTACTCATGCTTCTCTTGCTAGAGTCCTGCGTGGTGTCTTTTTACTTCTTCTTTTCGGTTCTCTGTGTGAAAGAAAGTACCTGGGTAGGCAGGCGCCTGCCTATGTTGCGCACAGAGTTGAGAAGCCGTACCCCGCACAAAGGCCGCCACGCAGTTGAGAACGCTACTGCACTGCCTGCTGACGACTACACGAATGAGTCCTCCCTTCTTCTCCGTCCTTCCTCATAGAAATCACCATTATGGAAGAGGAGGACTTCCACAGACCACTTTGAAGAGATACACAGACAGACAGACAGACAGAAATAACTAACAAAATAACAAAATAATCAAAATAACGAAATAACAAAATAACAGATAAACAAACAAACAAACAAATAACAAAAGTGAGCTCAAAGTAGGACGGGTCAGATACCAACATCTCAAGGAAGAACCAGAGGCGCTCTCTGTGCTTAGCTCTCTCTCTCTCTCTCTCTCTAGCTAGCTCTACGAGGTAGTCCGCGGCCAGCTAGTCCCTCGGCCGGCGTCTCAGACAGTCTGACAGACAGGCAGACAGGCAGGCAGACAGGACAGTCTGACAGACAGAGGCGAAGCTTAAGAGCGTATGCGAGAGGCAGTCCATGTCCATGTGGTGGGTGCTACGAGTTTGTGAGCCATCTCCACTCTCTGCAAACTAGGGGCGGGAATTGCGGGGTCGCTTTGACACTGCTGCGATGTGCGATGCAGAGCACCGCCGTTACGAGAATCTGTCGTGAGCGGGCAGGGAAGGCGTGGGTGGTATGGTGTAGCTGGGTAGCTCTAGATGTAGTCAGAGGCGCTTTGCTTTGGTGTGCTTTGGTTTGCTGCCTCAACGACTGTGCGCAACAAAATCTCAGCAACAACGCTAGCGCGGAGTAGAAGCACATGCGCAGGTACTCGCCAAACCTGTGTTCTCCGAATGCCTGCCGTCTCGACGACAGGGCCTGCGTGAATAACAGCAGCGCGAGTTCAACTGAAGACCAGTGAAACTCCAGATACCATTGTGGTCCCAATACTCTGCCTTTCTGCTGGTGCTGCTGGTGCTACTGCTGATGCCGCTGGAGATGCTGATGCCGTTGCTGGTGCTGGAGTGGCGTGAGCTCTCAAGTCCGTCCACACAGCCCGGAGATGAGGTTTATGGTGTTCGTTGCATTTCGCAATCAGCCGAGCGCATCCATCATCCATGGGCTTTTGGGTTGGTTCGCTCTCCGGCAACTGCTGTTGTTCTGCGCAAATCAACGCACCAACGGAGGAGAGAGACCTCTGAGGAGACCTGGAGACTCGGGACCATCATTGAACAGAACAGAACAGGACATAACATAACAGAACAAGAAGAAAGACCGACCAATCGACCAGAGCAACTGAGGACCTGAGCAAGATTCCAGCCAGACAGCCAGCCACTGCTGAGCATCGATCCGAAGGACGAAGCAACTCGAGGCACCTGCTTAGTTATGAATTTAATTATGAATATAATTATAAGTTTAATTATGAAGAGGTAGAGCTAGCAAGTTAGCAACATGAACTGTGAAGGCGTCGCGACGGCACTGCTGACTCACACATATCTTCACTATCACACAGGTCCGGAGGAAGGACACACAACTTACTACTTTCTTGAGGAAATAGTAGAAGTTCCAGCAGCATAGAGGAAATAAATGATAGCAGTCAGTAGAACTTGCTAAGCTCGCTTGCTTGCCATTATAAACATTAGAAAATTATTGGTATCATATGTTTTGGAAATAATATGCACATTTTAAACAGTTTTGTTTATATTTCTCGTATTTTTATATTTCTTTAATTAAAGAAAACTATGGTGATAAAAACACTTTTAAACGCTTAATTTAAAAAAATAAAATAAAAAATGAACATGAGTTATTTAAATTCAGAAAGGCTTTACTAATTTATTTATTTTGAAAAAGAAAAAGCTTTAAGAATTTTAATAAGAATAATAATAGTTATTATGGAGGCTATTTTGCATCATGTGAATTTAAAGATAAATAAATAAATAACCATAATAATCATAATAATAGCAATGTAAAAAAGCTTTTCTTAATCTCATGATTCTCTTCTTTGGGCACATACGTTCCTATTTCTATTTCAAAAAGTTCTCTTTTCCATAGACAGACTCGACTAAAGGCGCACAATCTAAAGCAGAACCTGATTCCGCAGACAGACTCCGATGCTCCGGGTTCTCGAGCTTGTCAGCTTCTACGCTCTCGGGTTAAGCCACGACTCCAAAAAAGAACATGTGGCGTGCTCTACATGGGGCAGAGACAGTTGACAGATAGTTGACAAATGGAGACAGAGTACCCTGTCCGCTTTGGAGACACCCCCGAGCGGAACTTGAAACCCTCCGAGGTTTCCAGCTAGGTACCTGAGGTTCCCAATGGCGCACAAAGCAGAAGCTAGCTGCCGTACAGAAGGCACCACCGCCTGCCATAGCAAGCTAGCCAGCCAACCAACTGTCTTCTGGTCGTTCTGATGGCTCTCAGCTACGATCGTGGTCATCTGTCCCGCAAGAGCAGCGCGGACGATGCCATAGCGCCTCCATAGGATAGGACACGGCGAGAAATCGATGTCGTCGATGAGGCTTGCCTGCTTGCCTGCCAGCAGCAGCAGCAGCAGCAGCAGCAACAACAACAATAACTTGGCGAGAGCAACCGTTAAGTCCAGCGTTGTACTCGGAGAGCTCTTTGGATGTTGGACCAATCACTCGCCCGCACTCGTCCGTCAGCAGTCTGCTCCTCTTTTGAACCCTTTGGCTTCATGGAGCAAAGTTATATATTGTCTCAGGTACTACACTGGTACGTTGACAAAACCTGGTCACTTGAGATGAAGAACGTTTCTGAAAGACGATGATTCCAGTGCGATGATGCTGAGAGCGATGTTGACGGCCAGTCCAGTCAGATAGATAATAGCTTGGCAGTACGTGCTTTGGCCAGGCAGCCACCTAGCTAGTTGGATCTTCAACCTCAAGATCGTAGCTAGCTAGGTACCTATACCTGGCTTTTCTACCTACCTGCTTGCATGCTTGCTTGCTTGCATGCCTTAAGCGAGAGATGGACGTCTTGGAACACGTCCTCCTTCACGATGATGTATTTCGCACTGCTGGATACCTGTTTAACTATCTATCTACGAACCTGTCTATGTATAGCTAGCTAGCTATGCGTTATGTGGATTCGGGTCAGTGCTTTGTTATCTCCCGTTGTCTCGAATTCATCCGGACTGTCTGCTCGGTTTGCTTTCCATAACCAGTAAATATTTCGCCTTCCTGCCAGTCTCAGGATCCCTGTGCTCGTTTCTGCGATGGTTTTCTTTGCGACTTCAGGTTAGCCGCTGACTTCGAACTTCGATCGGTGGCTTCTCTTTCTCACAAGTTTTCACTCGTTACTTACTGCCTTTCTACGACTGGAAGGAGAGGAAGGAGACTTAACTTGACCATCTCAGTAGAAGTTAGTTAGGCAGGTATGCGAGGCTAGCTATTGACTTTTCCTCTTTCACTCAAGTTTTCAACAATCAGGCAGTAGGTACGTAGGTAACTAACCTTTCCCCGATCCTACGTTCGTAACAAATCAACTTTTTAGAATTATTAACCTTATTCTCTTTTGTCTTCTTTTGTCTTCTTTTGTCTTCTGTTGTCTTCTTTTGTACTTATGACGCAACCTCTTTAAAAGTGAGAGGTCCTTTGCCGCCAACTGCTTCCCCTCTGAGCGTCCTAATCAGCTGGCTAAGCAGGTACCTAGTTGACTTGCACGAAGAGAGCGCTTCATTCATGCAAACTGTCATTGACACGGAGGTCAGAAGCAATCAATCTTTCAGCTTCGGCCAAACCATTACTGTCGGGCCTCGAAAAGCAGAGGTTAGCTTAGCTAGCTACAGCGCTAGCTAGCTTAGGTGCCTAACTATGTCATTGAGATTTTACTGCTCGATTGATCGTTCGTTCGATCGCGATTCTCCAAGATGTTGAAATCGTGATCTCGCTGCAAACTATGCGCCACTCCTCTGGGTGCTTTCCCGTGCTCTGTGGGACGGGCTGTTCGCTCGGACTTCTTCATTCATTCATTCATTCATTCATTCATTCATTCAATCAGTCAGTCATTCATTCAATCAGTCATTCATTCATTCAATCAGTCATTCATTCATTCATTCATTCATTCAGTCAGTCATTCATTCATTCATTCATTCATTCATTCATTCATTCATTCATTCATTCATTCATTCATTCATTCAATCAGTCATTCATTCAGTCATTCATTCAGTGAGTCAGTGAGTCAGTCAGTCGTGTGAGCACCTCCGAAGGCCGCGCTGCATCCGACTTTCGTTTGGCGTGGATGAACCTTGAATTCGATGCTGTCAGCCACAAAGAGGGTGTCTCAGGTAAATAAACAAACAAACAAACAAACAAACAAACAGAAGACCCCAAAGTCGAAGTCAAACTCAGACAGCAGGTTGGTTCTCGCTGCGCTTGGTAGCTACTTCAGTCTCACCATCGAGCAATCCGAGTTTCTGGCTTCCTCCAGTGCTCTGTCTCACAAGCTGGCAAGACTAGACTCTAGTAGCTAGACTCGGCTCTGGTGGTCCCAATAGGAGCTGCGAACTTGTTCGTGAACAGATAGATCCTGGGGACCACGAACAGGGCCAACTGACTGACTGACTGACTGACTGTACGAGGTTAAGGGCTCCAATGGTTCCGAGCAGACTCATCGATGAATGGTCGATTCTATGAGTTTTTCAGTGAATGATTCAATAAATGAATGAATGAATGAATGAATGAATGAATGAACGATCGAATGAATGAACGATCGAATGAATGAACGATCGAATGAATGAACGATCGAATGAACGAACGATCGAATGTACGAATGGATCGACTAATCCGATCTAGAATGGCGACCAGTTTTGCGATCTCTTGCATTTTTGAACTGCAAGAGAACCGTGGCGCTGCTTCGTTTACCCACCTTGTCTAACGGGTTATGGCGATCTTGGCTTTCTATATATTTTACAGAGGCCTGACAATTGTGAGCGAGCGTGCAGTTCTGTTCTTTTTTCGATTGGGTAGTGTCTCATCTTTCATTTTCCATTTTCCATTTATCTATTTTAAGATTAAACTAAATAAAAAGTTAAACTAACACTATTCTGAAATGAAAGAAAAGGAGTTTTGGTCTGAGGTGTAGCATTACTGTAGCTAGAGCTAGCTGGATGTGAGGAACCAACGAAGCACAGACAACAAGGTTCCTTCAGAGATAAGTCTATCACGAGTTTTAGAAAACAAAATAAAAGCATTTGGAGTAAGAATAACAATCCTAGACTGACAAAGAATTTTATCCAAGAGTGAATCAGTGAAGAAAAGTTTTACCAACAACTTGAGGTAAGTAAGAGAGCCAAGAGGTGCCCCTCCTCGCGTGCCAATTTGAAGCCAACATGCCATAGCATGTTTAGAGGACGGTCCTTTCTCTCTGCAGTGCATCTCCAAAGGTTGAGGTTTTCCTTCTCCCAAGTGATGATTCCCTTCAAGAAGGGTTCTGACCATTACCCATCACGCCTAGCAGGTGCCTAGGGAAGTACCTACAACTATTCTTTCACCTTTTGAAGTTGATTTACGACTACGACTAAAACTATTGCAATGGCTCGTAGGTGAGATCACTAAAGCTCTTTCAGTCTTGCTGTCATCACTGCGATAATATGGTTATGTACTCTACAACTACCCTATGCTCTGGAGTACTAGGTACGGGTTCTCTATGCTGACATTCGCGGTACCTTTTCACTGCCGTGCTGGAGTATACAAGTAGTATGAATCCACTTCTTGTCTTTTTATCTCTTCTTTCTCTAGCTAGAGGGTTTCCAGTTCATTCTCAATAGCTTTTGTTGAAAAAATAAATAAATAAACATGATGGTAAAACATTAGTAGTAACCCATTTATCCTTCTCTACGTTTCCTTACTTTTTCTCCTCTGTAACTAGTAGTTTTTATGCTACCACTACCATAATAGGACTGCTTTTCCCCGCTTTTTTTTTTTTTTTTTTTTTTTTTTTTAAATTTTGACAAAATATGTTTCCTTGACTTAGTATAAGTTTAATTAGGTAACACCTAGCATTTATTTCCTGTTTCTGTTTATCAGGCCAGTACCCTTGAGTAAATAATGTTTACAAATATGAATGATTTGCTTTGACTCACAAATAGATCAATAGTAAGAGTGCGGGAAGGGAGAGTTAAAAAGAGAGCACTATTACCTACTTAGGTGCCTATCGGTACTATCCTCCTACTGAAATCTGAAAGTAAAAAACAAAGCCTCAGAAGAAATAAATATATTTACATATAAAATAAAGCTATTCTTATCTTATCTTTAAATATATAATAAAAACGTTTTCATGTAAATATATTTACTAGGATGATGCCATTCATTCATTCATTCATTCATTCATTCATTCATTATTTCATTCATTCATTATTTCATTCACTCATTCATCTTCTTCCTCCTTCTTTTCTCCTCTCTTCTATTTCTCTCCTCTCTTCTACTTCTGTCTGTCTGCATGTATATATATGCAGTAGTATGCCTGTATGTCTACGAACCTGTCCTACTTAATAAATTATAAACAAAAGGTCTTCTCGAGAAGAGGGCGCCGGCGCCGTCGCCTAACCGCGAGTCGTCTGCATCCCGCCTTCGTTCTGGACGTGCGGAGGAGCACCGTCCTCTGTCTAGTCGCCCCTCCGTACCCTCCCTCTCCTCCGCTTTCGCTGTTCTTTTAGGTCATGCCCTCTTCTGCCGCCTTCATTCTTGGCTGACATTCTCCACTTTGTGGCCCCTAAGAGCAGCAGCAGTAACAGCAGCCGCAGCGGTAGCAGCGTCTCCACTCCTCTGAAGAGCTCGCAATTCTCCTTAAGGTTGCTTTATTCTTTACCGGCATTATCTCTCGCCGTCTTTAAGACCTCTGTTTCTGCTACTTCTTCGTATCGTCTGCTCAACAACAACAACAACAACAACAACAACAACAACAACAACAACAACAACTTCAAGAACATCTTCAAGAACATCTTCGACAAACGTCGAGCAAAACCAATCTTAATAGCAAATTGGATATCAAAGCCTACAACATCATCTGCAACAACAGCGGTTCGAGCAGGAATTCCACCATGGATGTGGGTATGGATGTAAGCATGAACCTCAACTCCATGATGACCACTAATAATGGAGACTTGTCGTCGAACCTGGTTTCGAATTCTGCTGGAGGAGCGCCATTGGACCGCGCATCTCGAGTAGGCAAGCGCAAATGCACTGCTCCTGGGTGCCTCCGGTATGCTAAGTCTCGAGGACTCTGTCTGAATCATGGAGGAGGTCGTCGATGCGAAGAACCTGGGTGCACAAGAGCTGCCCAAGGCCGATCCTCACGATGCCAGGCTCATGGAGGCGGAGCTCGATGCTCGACACCCGGCTGCGACAAAGTATCTCGGGCTCGAGGACTATGTGTGGAACATGGTGGAGGCAAACAGTGCGCTCGTGAAGGATGCTTTCGAAGAGTTCAAGGTGTGTCGAGCTTCTGCTACTCGCATGGCGGAGGTCGCAGGTGCCAAATTGAAGGTTGTGGAAAATCTGTTCGTGGCGCTACTGCCTTTTGTATTGGTCATGGTGGCGGCAATAGATGCTGCGAAGATGGGTGCAACAAATCCGCTCTGGGTAACACAGGGAAATGTATGCGGCATGGTGGCGGAAAACAGTGTCTGCAGCCAGGTTGTACAAGGGCAGGGCAGCCACGCACAGGACTTTGCGCGGAACACACCGGCTACTGTGTAGAATACGGGTGCACTAAAAGAGCTCGTACTAGAAGCAGGCGATGCCTTCAACACGAACTTCTCGAACGCCATAGACGCAATACGGAGGTTGATGAACTGCATGCTACTGCTGTTGCACAGGCTGTCGCCCAAGCAGCATCAATCACGCTGCCATCACTTGAGATCTATGATGAAGAGGATGAAGAGGACGCGATCTCTCCTGAGCTTATTCATGCAACACATGACATTAACATGTCAGGCCACGACCACCACGACCACCACCAACTTCATCATCACCACGATCCTCATGACCATCACCACCACCATCACCACCTTGATATAGCTGAGGATGAAGAAAATGTTCACGATGTTCATGGCCATGATGATCATTCAAATAACTACATTCATGATAGCCAACGCTATCATAGCAATATTAGGTCATCGTCAGGTCTTGGTGATGAGGAGGACCAAGATACACTTGATGCAAGGGAGCACGAAGCTCATGTGAAACTTTCCTTTTACCTCACAAATCAGCTCCGCGCTAACAGCAATAATTCTGGCACTAACAACAACGGATCATCTTCAACACACCAAATGCATCATGGTATGGTCAACAACGCCGAGGACGACGATGATGACGAAAACGGTCCTCTTTTAAACGAAGGTGATGATGAAGAGGAGGACGTGGACGAAGATGTTGACAACATGAACGGTAACAGTGGAAGTAACAGTAGCAGTAGCAGTAGCAGCACCAGCCACCACCACTACCATCATCACCAACATCACCACGCGCTATCTGGGCACAGTAGAGGTGACAGAGAAGACAGTGGGGATGATGAGGTAAACCGGTTTGGTGGTACGAGTGCCAATGCCATTTACAGGAACTTTCATCAAACGTCGCAGCAGCAACAGCAAATGGACTACTATGGTGCTCAACCCCAAGCTCTCCAGCAGCAAACCTTCCATCAGCGAAACTCAGGTCCGAGTAACTTTTTACATATGTACCAGCAAAATCATTTGCAACCTCAAAGATATTTTGATCGAGACTCAACGTATGGCGGACCTCAAGCCCACCAACAAACACAACAGAATCTCCTAAATTTTCGTCAAAATTCGATGGACAAGGACCGCTATCAACAACTCAATCAAACTCTTTACCCATCATACCAGCAAAACCAGTATCAGCATCGCAGTATCAGCAACAGCAGCAACAACAACAACAGGGCCGTTCCAAGTAATTTTACTAGCTCTTTACCAAACCAGTTCCGCCAAACACGACATTACGGTGAAGAGGTGGAAATGACAGACCGCCAGACCTATCAAAACGAGGAATCCCAAAAAATGGAGCCCCCACGCAAGAAACAAAACCAAACAAGAAACTGACCTGCTCTTTCAAATACCGTAAGCTATGCAACGCTTCACGCGAAGTGTTCCAACCAGCCAACTACGAATCCAACCAGCCAAAGTTGCTGTCATTGGGTCCTAATTTAGAATTACAAGGATCAAGATAGGTGCATGGTTGATCATGACACATCACGCAACTGTCCCAACATCAAGGGCCCTTTGGTTATTTGATCACTGCCAGTAATATCTAGATAAAGCGGGCTACCTGGCAGGTATGCAAGCAAGCGCTATCGATTGTGACGGTAATTCCTCTGTATTTGGTTTTTGTCCATTTGCGCAGTCCTCCTTCATTATCAACCGTATTTCCAATCGTGTCTCTCTGAAAACCCGATTGGCGCAATTAGGCAAGAAAACATGATACTTTTTACAATGCTATAAAGTAGACAGTGTTTGTGCTTTATTAATTGCCTACCGGTTCAAAAAAAATGTTGGGTCGGCTGAATCTTCTATGATTCTTCGATCTGTCTCTGCTATTTCGCTGCCCCGTTTCAAGCATCCACCTAATCATTCACACCAAATTCTACAAGCAGGGGCCTCACTGCTCACAAGATTTAGGAAAAGGAGCGAATACTATCGCTGTCCTGCTACCACCATTGAGTTTATCTACACAGCAATTTGTCTAAATGAAGGTACACTGTACATTGTTCTTCTTACAGTTTGCATGGAAACATTTAATCCCACAGTGAGCACACAAACACACGTGCACATGTAGCATTTTTGTTTGCTAATGTTTCCCTCTAAAGGGAAAAGTAACAAACACAGCATAAGGCGTAAATTAAAAAGGTAATATATACTATCTATTTAGATTGCGAGGGCTTGTTTCTAGTTGAGGAAGACGATGTCTTTTCAGGTGGAGTCAAGGGTGGTAGATTGCTCTCAGATTGTGTACGGGATACTGGCCCTGAACCCGTACCATTTGGAGACGTTGCTGATTGAAGTGGAATATCAAAACCCGCTGCTCGACCCCGCCATCCTTGTTCTGCTTTCAATAATCGTTGGTCTTCTTTCGCTTTCTTGCGATCACGTTTCGATACGCCCTTGCTTCGTTTAGGAGTCTCCCGAGATCCATCAGCTATAGATCCTCCAAGATTATCAGTTCCACGAGGCGAGGGGATGCGCAAAGGACTTGCTCCCTCGAATTCGCCGTCCCCTACTCGAGGTGTTATAGCTGCCTCAGCAAGTGCCTGCTCATCATCTTCTGCATTAACATTCCGCTGGCTTCGTGCATCAACAACGCAAACGGTATGTACTGCAACTGAAGCTGCTAGAGACTGAGGACCACGATCTTGTTCATCATTTCCAATTGACCTCGTACCAAGCGCTTCGATTTTGCCTCCTGCATGCACATATACGTGTCGGGTAGCTTGAGCCCGCTCCAATGCTTCTGCTAGAAGACGGACACCTGATTCAGATAAGCGATTGTTCCTGATATCTACAAGCTGCAGTGAACAGGCTGGTGGTCCTGCAAGCAAAGCAGCTAACGCTCGAGCCCCCGAATCAGTTACGGTATTGTCGCGAATATTCAACTCACGCACATTCGTTGAACCTCGCAAGGTCGCTGCCAAAGCATGAATTTCTTCATCACCAATTCCACTTTCTGCAAGCTGCAAAACACCATCTTCCACCTGCGTTTTAACAACTTGAACATATCGCAGCAAAGTTTTACGCTTTGCATCTTCTTCATCTGTGACCCTTTGCTGCATCTTAGAAATCCTCTGAGCAAGATGATCGATTTGATCTTTGCGGCTTTCTAGATTACGAATGGTTAGACGGTGCTCATCCTCCTCGACTACTAGGAGGCCTAATATGTGCGTGATTTTCTCAATCACTAATTCCTTGAATTTAGATGTGCGTTGTGAACGCTTCAAATACGGGTTAATATCAAGGCGATCAAGAAGTTTTTTGGCCGAACTCCGTTTTGCACGAATTAAGATCGTGCCTTGTGTTGGTTTTGGGTCCAAGTAAAATCGACCCTTACCACCAGAAGCACGAACATCTTTGGGATCTGGTTCATCAAAGGGATCGTCATTGCCTTCTCCAGAATTATTGCGTCCCATGGAACTATACTCATGCTTCTCTTCCTCCATATGCTCCTCAGCGTCATGTTTGCCATCGCCACGGTCCTCATCCCCGTTATCTGGTGATTCAAAGCCGAAAGCATTGGCTTTGCCATTCTGACGAATCTTTTTCATAAGTGCAGCATATTTGAGTTGAAGACCCTCTACCTCTTCTTGTTTAAGACGCATTGCTTGAGTCACAATCCGGTTCGACTCACCTGTGCTATTGAGTTTTACAAGAAGTTCATCGGATCGCTCCTGCAAGGTCTTGATTTGGGCTTCCATCTTTTTAATTTCCTCTCGTTGTTGAATCTTGATTTCTTCATCAGCCTGAAGCTTGTTGAGAAGAAAACTGAGACGACCTCCCAATGTACGGACTTTCTCTTCAGCTCCCTTTCGCTCGTCGTGTTCTTTTAGTTTGAATTTCACTTCTTCTCTACAGCGGTGTGCAAGCTGCGCATTATGGGTTTTCAAAGACCGAATCTGATCCAGTAAGACTTTTTTGTCGAGCTCCGCTTTTACCCGCTGCTTGCCTTCTTTTGTTGACTCCTTCAACAACCTTGAGCTTTTCTTTTTTATCGCGACTAGTTCTTGCTCACACTTACGAAGTTGTTCAACCGACTTGCTTTTGCCAAGTTCAGCAAGTTTCAAACGCTCTAGCAACTGGAAAACTTTTTCTGCCATTTCGCGGAGTTGTTCTCCACTGTCACGCGCCTCAGCTTCCATTCGAAGACGCTCTTCTTCTGCCATACGGGCTTTATCCTGCAAATCGGCGTTGCTTCGCCGCAAATTCTCCTCTTCAATTGAGAGTGCACGATTTGCTTCTTCCTGGTCACGTTTTGCTTTGGTCTCCACTTGAAGTTGCGTCTCGAGTTCTACAGTACGTGCATGGAGTGCCCGCATTTTCTCTGTGAGAGCCGTAGCCTGGTCTTCTGCTTGGCGCTTCGCCTCATCAGCAGCCTGCATCTTTTCTAGCAAATGGTATTGTTTCTCTTTCCGAACACGAAGTTGCTCTTGTAGTGACTCTATCTCCACTGCTGACTTGCGTTCCATGTCTGCATTTTGCACACGCAGTTGTTCACACTCTGATCGAAGCAAACGAAGTTCTTCCGCACGAAGTTGACCTTCACGAGCTGCTCTTCCGGCAAGCTCCTCATGTGTTTTGGCTGTTGTGAGAAGGGAGCTGTATTTGTCTTTGAGAGCATCTAGCGAAGATCTCAGCGTGTTGCGTTCCTTTTCTAGTGTTGCTGTTTGTGCTTCTTCTGTCTCTAAAAGCCGCAGAAGCTCAGAGTTTTGACTCGTCATGATCTTAATTTTCTGATCTCTATCTCCAACCTCCTGCTCAATTTTACGAAGAGCAGCTTCTACAGCTCGATTCTTTGATTTTACTTCGAAGTTTTCGTCCTTCAGCTTTCGGCATTCTTCCTCAACAACCAGTTTCTCATTCTGAATTTGGCTTGCCTCTTCCTCAACTCTATCAAGAGACTTGAGCAGCTTAGTATTTTGTTCTGTGAGCATACGTAGTTGTTCATCTTTCATGCGCAGGGCTTCTTGTGCACGCGCATCTCTGTTTGATGCAGAGCTTGCTGCCGTCGGTGCCACAGTCGGCACTGGAAGACGATTATCTCTTCGTTGCTGCGCACTGGTTTCTCGTGATAAGCTATTCGCCCCGCCGCCGCCATCATCTGCAGCAGACATGGTCGCTAAAGTCTTGCCGGACTACTGCCGCGTCAAGACACAGCGTTGCGCCACCCCAGCTGCAGACTACAGTAGGCCTAGTGAATTAAAGCAGGCTTTACTTGAACAGTATTTTAGAGGCAAATGTTCATGCCTCACCTTTCTTCTAGCTTTTTTGCTCTGCTTGGCTTTTGTACAAGTACGCACCGTCTCTGTCTGCTTAAATTCTTATTTTAATGCAGAAAAGTAACAGGAATCGTGTTGATGCGCCTGATTGTCTCTTACGTGCGCCAAACAAAGCTTTGAATATATAGTGCAGAGATAGAAAAGGCGATGATAGAACACTAATGGTGCTGTTTAAAGCACACCTTCGAGTGCAAGTAGTCTTCTTTGCGGATGCTTAGATATCTATACACCATCGATCAATAATCTTTCAACAGCAAAAGATGTAATGCTTCGAAGTCGCTCTAGCGCACATCGCAAAAACTTTTTTAAATTTGAGAACACGGAACACCCAGGTGGGCAAGCGCAGTGGCATATAGTGTATATGAAGGGAAGCGCACACCTTGCCCAGTCGCTTTTACCCCTAGAAAACTATGTACTTTTTTGGTGTGTTATTTTTCTCTTTCAAATACTTTTAGACCCCTTTAAAAGTATTGCATCAGAATTTAATTTCCTTTCAAACAAATAGATCCGTTGCGACTCAACAACGCCTCTTGCTCATAATTTTGGGAGCGCTCCTAGGGGTGTGTACTCTAAAATGTGTTTCTAATGTACACGCCTTTGAACGTTCTCGAAAGAGCTTGCGTACGAAGCATAGCCTTTATATGCACCTTTGCTTTCACAGTAGCAATATTGTCATTAAAACTCTCTTACATTCTCTTTTAATCTTAGTAGCAATTGTCGTACTAAATTCCTTAGATCTGGGTTTTCCCCATTTAACACTTGATAGAATATCTGCACCATATTCCTAGAGCGGCCGTCACCTAGATCTTTGTAGTGTAGTAAGTTGGGTCGCGCACGCCTTTGCGCTGGGCTTTGCGCTTTGCGCGGGCTTTGCGCGACTTTGCGCAGCTTTGCGCGGCCGAAGGACAGCTTGAACGATCACTCAAATGATGGCCAGCAAATCTCGGGCAACTGTGCGAAAGGCAGAATCGCCACGATTGGCCATTCTCCCGAATCCCGGTGCAGCGAACACCAATTATTCAGATCAAACGGAGCTAGAGAATAATCTGCGAAAGCAACAACTCCGCAAAGCTTTACCACCACCTGGATCCAATCGAAATAAATATCGCGCAGAAGCTAACCTTGCGCGCAAAATCTGTGAAGCCCGAAATGCGAAAAAAGGTTATGAGAGGGATGTTGATTCATCTAAAACTACAACTACAAATGCACGAGCGGAGGATGAAACCCTGACGAAAATATCGTCAAAGATTCAGAGAGACATCTTTAATCGCATTCCTGGAACTACAGCATCTGGTTTGAACAAAGCTGAACGAAGCATGGTGAGCGAGGTATGGGTTGACCAAATGCTAGGTCATCACGTGCAGCGAGGTGCAGAAGAAGGTGTGTCGTCAATTAATGCTAAAGCAAGACTTTACCTGAAAGAAAATGGCCTGGACCGCCCTTCCCTAGAGCGTGACGGACTTTGTAAAGATGAAATTGACCGCATGTATCGAGCAATGTATGTTTATAGCATAGGATTTCATCAGTGTGTCACAGACATTGTCAAACAAAGCACGGTAGCTCAGCCTGAGCTTGTGGGGCGTATTTGGCGTACATATTCTCGCCTTCTGGAGCTTAGCGAGAAAGACCATGGGGGGAATGGAGTTGCCGTTCTCGAGAAAAACCATGCGGCAGCAATTGCAGCTCTAAAAGAGTCATTCCGTAAGACTGAGGAAGCCTGGAAAGACAAAGTTGAGAATGCACATTTCGAGGTATCAAAAGCTGATGCGCGCGCATCTGCAGAGGAGAACCGGAGAAACGAGATAGCTTTGTCGTTGCAAGAGGCGCGAGAAGAGCTTGCGCTTTCTCGCTTAGCTATGGATCAAGAAATTGCTCGTCATGCAGACACTGCAAAGGAGCTTGATTCTAGTAGGAACAGGTTAGCCCAGTTAAGTAAACAAATGCGTGAAGAGGCTCTAGAACGGTCTAGGCTTGATGCACAGCTTGTACAATATCGTGACGCACTTGATAGCGCAGAAAAGGCCTCCCAAAATGCACAGTCTCAGCGTCAGAAGGCATATCAGAAAATGGAAGAACTTCGCCAGCAATCAGAAAAAGCAGATGCAGAGGTGAAGGAGATATCGCGTCTTTTACAAGAAAGTGAGCAAGCACTTGAGGCTAAAACAATACAAGCAGCTTTTACACAAAAAAAGTTAAGTGAGCTACAAAATGAAACAAATGAGCTGCGGAGTGGTGACGCTGAGCGTGTTCGCCAGGTCCGAGAGTTGCGTTTTGAGCGTAATCGCTTGCAGCGATTATTGAACGAAGAAGAAAAGAAATTCCAAGATATTCGTTATGAATTAGAGGCGGAGATTACAGAACATGGGCGGGCCTGTGAGGAACTTAACCGGGTGACAGAAACATGTGCTCGCCTTGAGGGAGAATACCAATCCTTGAATAAGGAGCACGCCACGTTGCAAGAGCGTGCTGATGCGCTTGAAACAAAACTTGGAAAGACTCAGCAGCTGAACCAAGAGTTTCGCGAAGAGCTAGACCGATCCTCACTGAGTGTCTCAAATGTTGGTTCAGAGCTAGATTCCATGGCAGGTAAATTCGAGCAAGAAACAAAACAGAGGCTGAAGGTTGAGGAGGCATTGCGGAAAAGAACGATGGAACTTGCCACTTCTGTTGATACATTGGCTCAAGTAAAACGGAGCCTCAATGACCGAGCTGATGCGGCTACTGAAGCAAAGAAAAGAATTACCGTTCTGGAGAATAAAATTACAATTGAAAGAACAAATGGCCAAGAGCGATTGCGCCGTGCAAATGAAGAAGCCAATGGTTTGCGTAGCCAAATTAGTAAGCTTCAGGTTGATCTTGAAGCCCTCCGTCAAGAGAAGGGAACAGAACTTGCTTCTGTAAATGAGAATGCAAATCAGCGGGTTCAGGTTATCCAACAGGAGATCCAAGATCTTAAAGGCTCTATTGAAGGCTATCAAGCAATGGAAACGTTGTTTAACTCGGAGTTCAGTGAAATTGCTCGTCTCGTAAATGTCAAATTTACATCTGCAATGGACTGTGTTCCTGTGCGGGATGCGGTCTCAGCATGTGTCACAGATCAAGTTACTTTTCGAGAGCGCTGTGCCATAAGCGAACAAAAGATTTCAGCGCATGCTGAAATTCTAAGAAATGCGACTCAAGATGCTGAAGCTAAAGCTAGACTTGCTGGTGAGGTGGAACGTCTCGAAGGGGTCGAGGAAGACCTTCGCACTAGGATTATGTCGCTGGAACTGGAACTTGAGGAATCACGGAGAAGTTTACGTGAGGCTTTCAAGGACTTAAATGAAGCAACAGATCAAAAGGCAGCTGGTCAAAAGCACATCGAGTCGCTCAAGTTTCGTTTAGGCGAATCGAAGGCTATGATAGCTGATCTTGAGAAAGAAAGAGAGTCAATTGCCAAACATTCTGATGAGTTGATTGAGTCTATGACAGCTGAAATCGAGCGTGTGAGTGCACTTAAGTCTGCAAATGTGGCCTTGGAGGCCGAGCTGCAAGCAGTACTAAGTAAGAAGCCTAAGGAATAATGTATCTTAAATTCAAATATTCGCAAGTGTATCTTATTGGCCTATCTTAGTTGTTCTTGATTTCTTATTCTCCTCGTTCCTCTTTTCCTGTTCTTATTGTCTCTTTATGCAGTTCTAATGAGGTGGCATTTCAGTTCGTCGCTGAGATGCCATTGAGCTTTAGATACAATTTTAGTGCTTAGCATGAGGCTATTCCTTGAGCAGAAGCTGGCTGACTTTTGGCGATACACCAGTCGCTCCATCAAGTGGAGTTTCCCTTAAGTACGCAAAATGCCCAAATGGCCAAATTGCCAATCTAGTAGTTGACAGAACATTTGCAACAAGAGATTATATATATTAATTTTTAAACATTTAGAAAAAAAAGAAGAAAAATATGAGCATCACTATTTAGCTTACCCTGATGGGTTTATCTTAAGCACATTATTGCGACCTTGCAAGATATTTCCATAATACATGTGGCCAATCGCATCCGTCTTTTAGTTTCTTTGGAACATGATCATTTTCTGCAGATCTGTGCTTTTTGCAACGATCGAAAACCATCTCCAAGGCCTGAAACTTCTCTTACCGACCCCTCCAGCCGTCTAATCAGGAGGTCTTCTATGCTCTCACTAACATGCGCAAATCGTGCATAACTATCCAGCCCGCCAGACATGATGGCTGTAAACTGTAGTTAAATGCTCCATTTCATACAAAGTTGTCTCCTCGCCCATCACAAGGCGGACAATCGCTGATAGCAGTACCTAATGACTATCGGTAGAAGCTTTTCTAGATTTAAAAACTTTTTATATTAAAAAAAGTAATATATAATTTATTTTATCATTTAAAATAAAATAAAAATTGTTTTATTGGCATTTTGACTTCTCGTTTTTCCTGGGTTCGAGTCTTAGATTCTATGAAACAGGCTCAGAGGTAACGAATTGAAATCTTCAGCTCGGGTGAAGAACACAATCACTCGCTGGCCACCTACGTACACGTGCAGACATGCTCAAGCATTACAGGTGATGAGTTCCGGGGTACAAGAGGTTCTCAATTCGTTTTCTCTGATCGCACACTGCGGTTGTCTCGCTACACATGCACAGAATTAGTTTTCACGACATTCTATTTATTACTTTACTTTAAATTTAATTTAATCTTTGAAAAACAAATTAAGTAATAAAAATCTTCGTCCAAAGAAGAAAGGCCCCATTTGCTTGTAAACGAGGGCGATCTCCGCGCAGAACGTGCAGTTCTACGTCGATGCCGCAGGCTATCTTACAGTCATCCTTCTGCTATTTTGCAATGCTGTAACCACGTCTGCAGACCACTTGGCCTAAAGCTTATCGGGGCCCGACGCCAACAGTTTCGCACGAGTCAGCGCAAGTCCTCCTATGAAATAATCAATGTAAATCGACAGGCATGCAGTCGCTCTCGAATGACATCAATGCTTTGACGAGCTGCGAAATGGCCGCCTCCTCTCTCTCTCTCTCACGGTCTGACTTTTCGGCCTTCGTTCGCTGTCATGACCACATCTCATCTACCGTCTGGTTGAAGATCCGATCGCATTCTGAGGCAGCATCGCATTGCGGTTGCTCTTGTGCAGACTCGTCCTCTCGGCGAGATCTGTTTCGTTCTACTGACCACGTCTGTGCGCCTGAAACCCTCAGTTGAGTCCTGACCAGCTCTGGTTCGAAGTTGGCTTGGCCTGGCTTGGCTAGGCTTGGATGTGACAGACTGAGAGGCTGAGAGGCTGACGGATGGGCTGGCCGGCCATTGCGATGTTCTTGAAGACGACGATCAGCTTGCGAACGAGAGGCAGTCTGGGTTTGAGGGGCCGAGCGAAGATGCTGCTAGCTGTAAGTCATCTGAAGGGGTTAGAGGCGTTTCCGCACCAGGATCAGCCAGCTGGGTGAGACAGGAAGCTCATTCGAGGCTTAGGCGTATTCGGAGTAAAGCACCAAGCATAGGGACAGCGCATGCACATGAATGCAGCGGAGATGAAATACACGAAGACCGTCTGCGTCTTTCTCGCCTCCTTTCTGGTCTCTTCTTCTTCTTCTTCTTCTTCTTGTGACCATTTCTAAGAGCCAAATGGCGATCTGACTAACTAACTAGCTAGCTAACTAACTAACTAACTTAGTTATATAGTTAGTTATATAGCTAATTCGTTACAACCTACCATCGTCGTACTAGAATCGAAGAAAGTCTTTCTTTCTGATTCTTTGTTTCAGAGAATCAGAGAAGAAGGCAGGAGGAGGAGGCGTAGTAGGTAGCTAGTGCCTGCCTAGTCAACATTGATTGAAACCCTGGAAAAGAAAAAAGAACGATTCCAAGAACCCGCCAAAAAGAAATATTTTCATCGAATTGGGCTTTGGCTTGGTTGTTGCATTTGCACATCCACTGCGATGTGCCACCTTGAAGGCATTCTGTATCTGATAAAGTGCGTAGCTTTCCACCATGGCCGGGGGCAGACACTCTGATAGCCAGACTGACTGCGGCCGAGGAAGCTCAGCAAAGGAGCAGAAGAAAAGTATCCTATAGCACTCTAGTTTTAGTTCTCTTTCACAATCAATTACTATTGTTTATTTACAGTATAAACTTTGCACAGTACCGTGCGACTTTAATTAAAATATACATATCGTATTAAATTATGCAGTTCCCTCAATTGGAAACCCTCGCATCTACTGCTGCACCTCCAGATTTAGATTAGTTAGCTACAGCAGATTGAGCTACAGCTACGTGGTTTCTTGTTTTTGTTTTTTTAACCTGATCTTACTCTGCCAGGAATTATGGACTGACTGATTGACTGACTGATGAATGTGCTCGCTTAGTAGAAACGAATGAATCAATGAACGAATGAATCAATTGAACGACCAGCTACCAAGCAAGCAAATGTGCAAACGGGCAGACAGTAATCGCGCAGGCAGACGGACACCCAACAGCAGCACAGGGATAATGACTAGGAACCCGCCTCCATTCATGCACAGCAGGCAGATCACGACCAGGGCGTAGCATGCGTCTGACTGACTGACTGACTGACTTACTCACTCACTCACTCACTCACTCACTCAATCTCTGACTGACTGACTGACTGACTCAATGAATGAATGAATGAATGAATGAATGAATGAATGAATGAATGAATGACCGTGTCACTGCTCCTCCTCGTCGTTATAAAAGCCATGGGCAAGCCACGCAGGATGTCGCAGCATGGTGACCTTTGGTAGCTAGCTAGCTAGCGATTGCATGCGGAAATTCTGCAACTTGAAAGCAAGAAATTCATTTGTAAACAAACAAACAGCTGACGGATGGATTGATTGACTCACTCCTATGAAAAGACCCGCAACGAATGGAATGGCGCCACCCGGGTTCCGTATATAGAGATACCATCATGATCGATCAAATGCGAGAGAGTAGGTAGCTTCTGCTGCGAAGTATTGTTTCTCTTCCGAGTGTTTTTGCAAAGGGTTTTCCGAAACCATGCACAGCTTTCCTTTGTCGCTTGTTTTAGGCTTTCGAAAGCCGGGTACCTATTTAATCAATATGATAGTCTTATTGATGTATGAGCTGTATAGGACTCTTGAATTAAAGTTTTATCAATATTATAAGTATCGTAGGTAGTACATTTTGGTTTTGGGGTTCAAATAAAAGAAAAAATAAGTTTTTATTATTTATTAATTTCACTTTATCGAAAAAAGAGAAAGAGAAAAAGAAAAAGATTTTTTTGATGAAAAAATAGAAAAGTAAAAGGTTGCTTTTCTCGCGCGGGCAAAGAGACAATCCGACTGTCGCCGCGCCGCTCGCCAAGATCGCCGGCACTCTAATAACTCCACATCGGGCGCAAAGACTCGGCGGTGGTGCTGGACACACTTGCCATCACGTCTTTGCTCGCCTTGAACGCGGCTTACGAGTCTAGCTTCCTCGCGTCGCATCTTGGTCTCTTCTCCTCGTCGTGATAATCATCTCCTCCACCTTTTCGTCTCTTTTTCTTTGCGAAAGATAGATAGAAGAATAGAAACATAGAAATATAGATTTGCCAATACCAACATCATTGACAGCCACGACGCGAGCAACAGACTATCTACCAACGAACGCCGCTGAGGCGATATAGTACGGTGTATAAACTCCCGTAAGATACAGCCAAGCTATCCGCCAAGATTGACATATCTATCGCCAGGGCCGCGTTACTGCGAGTTTGAAATAGTTGACCGCCTCTCAGCTTCCCTTCGTTGATTGTGGTGTAAATTATCGAGACCAGGAACCCTGCGTCTACAGCCCCTCCTATAAGTCGCTGCGCGCTTGCTTCTAGGAGAAGGTTGTCGCATTCACCTGCATCGATCATACATCTTGCAGGCAGCCAGACCCTAAATTTTGAGTAAATCAGGATACTCTGATTGCGGGGAATGTCACAGCCGCACGGGTTCTCACCAAACATTCTCGGTGAACTCAAGTCAAAGCAAACAGGAAGGTTTACCGGTTCTTCTCCCTCTGCCCAAATGCCCTCTCCCCCTGCTGCAGGCTATGGTGCCGCAGACGCACCTCCAATCCCTCGTCGCCCTAAGATCGACCACACGGAGGTCCGCAGTGGGGGCCCTCCGCCCATGCCTCGAGCTCCTCCAGCTCCACCTTCTTCGGGATCCCACTACGATGAGCCTCCTGCGCCTCCCGTACGCGGCAGTCTCCATGCCAAAGACGACGCCATTCCAGTGCCTCCCAAGATCTCCAAGGCTATTCCGAAGACCTTCACGCGAGGTACCTTGAGCGCCACAGCTGATGCCATTCCAGTGCCACCCGAAGTCCGCAGACCACCGAACGCCATGAATGCAACTGCTGCTGCAGTTCCAGCAACAGCAGTGAGATCTACAGCGCAAATGCGCCGCAACGCCTCGTCACTGTCGCGGAAATCTTCTGGTGGCTCCGGGAAATTTGCGGCAGCAAAGTTTCGTGAGCAAAGAGCAAGACGTCTTGCCGGGGAAAAAATTAGCGATGACGATGATGATGTCAATGCGAACTTCAGCAATTCTGCTGCTGCCAGTGATGATATTGTGGTAGCAGAACCTGCATCTGCGCGAAAACCCAAACGTAGAGATCTCGAGCCGCCGAAGGATCCATTTGAAGAATGGGACACCTATTACGCGGAGGGTGAGCCATATTATGTAAACCGTAAAACCGGGGAGACGACCTGGGATAAACCAGCGGCACTCATCTCTGCGGCAGAGAGTGAAGCACTTTCAGGAGATTTCGTGTGGGTGTCGCATGAGCTCTTGTCCTGGATCCCCGCAAAGATTCTTGAACGCCGAGGTCCGGCAGAGATGATCGTTGCAGAGAAGCCACTGGCTGTAGACGATGATAGTATTGAGTTCCTCGAGCGCCGCCGTGTTACTAAGAAGGATATCGGCCCCGAAATCGAGACCACACAGACACTAACAAACCTCACGAATGACTTGGTACAACTTGATGATGTGCACGAGCCTGCCATTATCGATCTTCTCCGACGTCGTTACGCAGTTGACAAAATTTATACTAGTGTTGGTGATATCTTGGTAGCTGTCAATCCATTTAAGCAAACTGATTTGTTTGCCCCCAGTGTAATGCATAAGTATGCTGAGACTGGTCGAGAAGCCATGGAACTCCCGCCACACCCGTATGCCGTCATCAACAGCGCTTATCGTGCCATGATGGAAGATAGCAAGGACCAAAGTCTTCTCATCAGTGGTGAAAGTGGAGCTGGCAAAACAGTCACGGTCAAGGTATGCCTTGAGTTCTTGTCCGAGGTAGCAGGGTCAGAATCCAATGTTGAGCAAAAGATTCTTGCTGCTAACCCAATTCTTGAAGCCTTTGGTAATGCCAAGACTGTGCGAAATGATAACTCTTCTCGATTTGGTCGCTTCATGGAGATCCACTTTGATACTTCTTGTGGCTCTGGTCAAATTGTTGGAGCCCACACTGTGAACTACCTCTTGGAGAAGAGTCGTGTTGTGGATCAGGCGCAAGGCGAACGCAACTTTCACATTTTCCACTACCTTACTGGCCAATTTAAGCCAGAGCTCCGCAAGCGATACAAGGTTGATGGAAGTGTGCAGGCGTTCAAGTATCTGCCTCAACAGACTGTAGGAGTCGAACATCACGATGATTCAAAGGAGTGCGCAAAGATGCACCAGGCCCTTGAAGAAATGGGGTTCTCTGACGCTGAAACTGATGGCCTCTTCAGATATGTTGCCGCAATTTTGCATCTGGGTAACGTAGAGTTTGAAGAGCATGGTAGCACAGGCTCCAAGATTGCCTCAGGTTCAAAAGCAAACCTTGAAGCAATATGTGATCTTCTTAGTGTTGATTCCGAGAAACTGTCATCTGCCCTCACCATGCATATTTCTCAACAGCGTGATGGGTTGCTAAAGCGCGCCTTTAATACAAAGATGGCCTCGGATGCGCGGAACGCCCTGGCCCGACACCTGTACAACCGCCTGTTCGAATACATTATCAGACGTATTAACCATGCGCTCCTCGTCAACAAGGATGTCGCACTTCGTTCCCAAAGCAGCAGGAATGTGTCAGCTGCTGGAAGGAAAGCATCTGGAGATACTAGCTTCATTGGACTTCTTGATATTTTTGGTTTTGAAATATTTGAGATCAATTCCTTTGAACAACTCTGCATTAATTTTGCTAATGAGAAACTCCAGCAGATGTTCAACAGACATACTTTCACACTTGAGGAGCAGACTTACATCGATGAGGGGGTTCCTTTTGAGAAGATCGAGTTCCATGATTCGCAACCGCTCTTAACCTTTCTTGGGATGAGTGCTTCGGGCGCTGCAGCGGTTCATGACGGTGTCTTTCAACTTCTCGATGAGCAAACCGCGATCAATGGAACTGATGAAAAGTTTCTTCAAGCAGTTGTCTCAAGACATACGACTAAGAGGGCGCTGTTCTCCGACCGTTGCAAATCACGCACGGCATTCCAAGTGTTCCACTATGCTGGTGCAGTGGAGTATGAGACTTCTGGTTTTGTTTATAAAAATGCCGATAAGCTTTATGAAAACCTCGAGACCGCAATCGAAGAAAGCAGTTCCGAAGTTGTTCGAACTATTTTTAGTAAGGGAGACACAGGCCAAACAGTCAAAAAGACACAGGCCTCGACATTCATGAAGCAACTTTCGCAGCTTGAAGATCGTACAAATGCAACTTTCCCCCGATACATCAGGTGTGTCAAACCAAATGAATTAAAGCGCCCAGGCATCTTTAACTCTCCCTCTTGTCTCGAGCAGCTTCGATTCGCAGGTGTCTTTGAAGCGGTAGCAATTCGTAAGCGTGGCTACCCCTTCCGCAAGACCCACGAAGGATTCTTTGCAACATATCGCTGCATTGAACCTTCTGCTGTATCTCACGCTGACTGGATGGCAGCCCGGAAGGCCAAAAGCTGGCGCAAGGTTGCGGAGGATCTTCTTCGTAGCATGGCTTCTCGGACTGTGCCAGCTGCAAAGGATTGCCACCTGGGTAAGACCATGATTTTGTATCGTGCGGAGCAACACCGCGCACTTGAAATTCAGCGCTTAGGTGTCTTGAATCGCGCAGCTGCAGAGATTCAAAAGATTATGCGTGGAGCTTATGTTCGTATGCATGTACCTGATCTCCGGAAGGCTCGGAAGGAGCTTCAATCTGCGATCAATTCGAGACGCATCGCCGATTTGGACACGGCTATCTCGAACGCTAGCAGCCTCTTCTTCAAAATAAGGGAAGCTTACGATGCTGAGGCTGTCAAGGAAGTGTTGCGTCTGGAATCCACCTTGGCACCAAAGATTAAAGACCTGCTCTCGCGTACACGTGATGGTAATGCGTGCTTTGACGACAAGCTTTACGATGAGCTAGACCGCATATGCTCAGAGATGACCCGGTATATGAAACGGGATGCTCTTGCTTTCAAGGGAAATCCAGAAGCTGTGGACTTAATCTCACGTGCAGATAACTTTCGTACACAGAGAGAGGTGTTCCATGAACTTGGTGTGGCTCTTAGTGAAGTCGCCCATGTTCCGGCTAATTTAACTCTGACTAAGCTCGGTGCTCTTCTTCATCGTGCTCCGGAGGCATCTGCCCAGGGATCTCGCCTACGGGATGTAACGCATAAAGCAGAGACTCTCTTGGGTCGTATGGAGGAGGAAGTTGAAATGGCTGAAAAACTGGCGCAAGCAACCGCTTCTTGCGGCGTGGGTGCGCCCTCTGGAGGCAATGATAACATTGATATTTCTCTTACCCGACAAAACATCAAAGCATTGCAATCAGCTTACTCTCGTCTCAAAGATCATCAGCCTGAGAGTGTTGATGGTGTTGATGCTTTGGCTCGTGGAGAGTGGGCCCAGCGTCTTTACTCCGCCATCATTACAGCGATGGATAACGCACAGCATGCTGATGACCCAGAGTGGGAGCTTGTCGAACGCCTGGTCGGCGAAGGTCAAACTATCTTGGGTGGATCCAATGAGCTGTTCACATTTGATGAAACTCAATTGAGTCTTGTGAGCGGCGAATTGGCTCTGCGTGCGCAGGTTGATGCAATTGTGCGTAAACTTGCAGAAGGAATTCAGGCTGTGAATGACGAACCTCTTGCTCCTGCTCTTGACCAAGCTCGTGCTTTGAACCTCCAGTCTCATGCAGATGCAGACGTGCGTAATGTGGTGGCAGAGGCCGAGTACCTTCTCCCCCAAATTCGACAGACTCGATCAAAACTTTTGGCTGCGATCCAAGCTGTGAGCGAGCAACTTCTTTATGAAGCTCTGGTGATGCAGAGTGAATGTGGATGGGGCGAGTCAGCAGACATGGTAGGCCATAAGACGGTTGCCGAAGCCCGTACTTTATATCGCTGGGTACAGAACTTGACACGAGAAGCACGTATCGCCGTCGATGCCTTAGAAGTTGAGCCTTGTCGAGTAATTGTTGATGGCTGCGAGGAAATTCGCTTGAATATTGAAGAGCTTAGCACTCTTCGCGAGTTTTTAGGACTACCTCGCGACCGGCAGCTGCTTCGTCAGCGAGATGCTGCTGTAGCTTTGCAGAACTACCGACGCGCAGTTGCAGTCTCTATAGCACACAAAGACCTGCTTTTTGACTCACAAGAGAATTCTGATAACTTTGCGTTGGAGCACTTCCCCAAGCTGAAGTCTCCGCAAGAGTTTGCAAAGCGTTTTGGTATCACCTTTAGCAAGTATAAGGTACATATGCTTCACTTCCATTCGCCGACATTTGGTAAAATACATACTTCTCTCACTACCATTGAGCCCAGTGCAATGACACCGACTGGTAAGTCTCTGCATAAGACAGCATGTATGTTATTTAAGAACATCTTTGGTATCATGGGAGACAAAATCTATGAGAATGTGGATAGCTTGGTTGTAGATTTGATTGAGACCGGTTTGACAATTCCTGATTTGGTCGACGAGATGATGTGTCAAGTGATGAAGCAAGTCACCGAAAACCCAAAAGACGAGAGTGAAGCCAGAGGCTGGAACCTTTTGGCTATGCTTTTAGCATCCTTCCCACCCTCAGCTCAGCTGGAGAACTATTTGGAGCACTTTTTACGTCGAGCAGGCAGATCTAGGCTTGTCAAGACGCTTCACTGCACGCTATTGTGTGGCCCGTTACTTTCTGCGCCGAGCATTGAAGAAATTGCGTTGCAGCGCGCTCCAGGAAACTCGGATGTTTGGTTTGATGGTCCAAGATCGAAAATTACCCTGCCTAAAGAGACCTTCAAGGGTCCTGTGGAACCTGATCAACGTGTTACCGACTGGAGGAATGGTGGAGAAGAAGAGTATGGGGATTCAGAGGATGCTGTTCCGGCTGCTTCTGGTCCTGGCACACGGTCCGGCCCGCCTGCAGCTCCGCCCGCCCCCCCGTCGTTTGGATCTGGTGCCCCCCCGCCGGCTCCAGCTCCTCGACAGGCAGCACCACTTGCTGGATACGGAGGCCCACCACCGCCACACCAAGTATCACACTCACCAGTGGATAATTTGGGAGGCCCTCCTCCTCCACCGCCTCCAAAGAAACGTGGGTCTGGGCGTTCTTCTAGCAATGATTATGATTCTGCCGGTATCCCTGCAATGTCTGGAGGACCCCCACAGCCGCCTCCTCCAGCCCCCCCTGCTCGTCAGACAAGAGCCCCTGTCTCGATGGCAGGTGGGCCTCCTCCCCCACCGCCGAAACGTGGCAATGGACCTCCACTCCCCCCTCCGCAGCGCCAACTCTCCTCGGAAGTAGACGAAGACGACTTGCTATAAATGGAAGCACCTTTATCCCTTTGTAGGCTTATGTTGGCTTACACCAAAGCATTGGGTTCATCTGCAAACGTTTTAATTGCCACATACATACATTTACATAAATTCATTCATTCAAGCTTTCGCAATCAGTTTCTTCTTTAATTTCTCTAAAACGTCAAAAATGCAAATTTGTGAAATTTTTCTATACCTGAGACCAATCACGATTTCTATGATTTCTGTACGCAAAGCTATATTTCTAATTTCAGATTAGATTTCGGTCAGAAGTACTTGTTCCCCATTTTTCGCTTCAGGATTAACTAAGCTGAAGGAAGTAAGGTGGAATAGAGACAAGCTAGTAGATAACGCTAGATGGAGGAATTAAACAAGCAGGTGAGCAAGCAAGCAAGCAAGCAAGCAAGCAAGCAAGCAAGCAAGCAAGAAAACCAGCACAGTATAGTCAATGCCAGAATCCTGAAGAGAAAAGTGGTTAAAACGCAGATATATAATATACATTCGAATATGGTCCACTACATCGTTGAATATGCATCAGAAGAATTGGGTAGAACCACTGAAACGGGAGATGCCTAAGTAGGCTCCCACGAGGTTTGCAGCACGACAGAGACTTCTAAGTCGGATTTAAACTTGAAAGGTCAGAAGGAGCATTTCTGTTGACATGCGTATTTCCCAAATGTAATAAGATAGCCAGTTCAGAAACCTTTTATTACACTTGTGCAATGATGGTTGCCTCCTCGATTTCATCATCATGCTTAGGCGTGTTGCGTTTTTTGGCACTTGAGGACTTCTGTGCACGAGGGCTTTCAGGTGTAGATGCAACATCAGAGCCAGAGTCAAAGTGTCTAACACCCGACTCGGGGTCTGTGCTGTCCTCAGAAGAGGCGGCTGCTCTAGCAAGTTTGGCTTCGTAGGTGTCCGTAAGGTCCAAAAATGAGAAGATGATGGCAGCAATAACTTCCACTGCTGCAAAAATCCAAATAGCAACCCAGTAGGTGCCACTGTTATCATAAAGCGCACCTGCAACATAAGGACCAACAAAGGATCCAGGAACGAGGAAAAGTACAAAGCTGCCCATTACGGTACCAAGCTGGTGAACGCCATAGAAGTATGCCGTAACTGCAGGCATGAGCGCAATGAAACCTCCACTGACAAAACCAAAGTAAATGGCAAAGAATAGAATGGCTCCTTGACTAGTACATGCGTTCCAAATGAGCAAAGCTGCGGCTGTTCCCCAAATGAGACCTTGAAATGTGCGAACTCTACCAAGATAGTCAGCAACAACACCAAGACTGATGCGGCCAATGGCACTACCGATACCAATGGCTCCAACAGCGAACGCAGCAAAGGTAGAATCATGACCCTGACTTTCACAGTACGTTGCAAGTGCTGCAAAGGGCAAGTTATATGCACATTGGAAGAACATTGACGCTGCAGCAAAGAGGACCCAGTTGCGGTCACGAAAGAGCGCAAAATCGAAGCACCAAGTTGTGTGCTTGATATTCGGTAGCCTGCGCTTGAGGCAAAACATGGCAAGAAAAAGAACCACAATGCTGTAGATCAGAATGATACGAAGGGCAAAACGGAAGCCACCTTTATCCAGTAAGTCCTCAACAACGACGCCCATGACAAAGTTGCCAATACCACCGCCAAACACACAAATGCCAAGGGCAAGAGCACGACGCTTCTCAAACCACATTGGGATTACGCTAATTGCAGGCCAGTATAGAGCACCATGTCCCAAACCAACAAGAAGTCCGTGGCATACAATAGTCTGCCAAAGTTCAACTGCAAAGGATGCGAGAAGCAAACCTGCAGCATAGAAGACAAGACCAAAGATGAAAACCGGCTTGATGCCCACCTGATCTGATACACGTCCGGAAACGAAACCACCCGCCATAAAAAGAGCCACTTGAAGTTGGTAAATCAAGGAAACATCGGCAACACCGACTTCTGGGTAATATTCGAGGTACCTTGTGAAAAAAACGCTGACTGCGTACATGTTTCCAAGGCAGATGAATTGAGTCAAAAAGCTGCCGAGGACGTTCACCCAGGCCCATTTGCCCTCCATGGGCAGAAGGCCATCATCCTCTGGGGTGTCGTTGTTGTTGGGCGATGAAGAGGAGTCATTTGCCTCTTCAGAGTCTGAGGAATTCTCAGCTTCAACTCGAGTGAAGTCAGCCAGCGAGGGCTCACTAAGCTCCTCATGTGGAGTGCTGTGTGAAGGCTGTTTTGAGTTGGAACTAGATGCATGATCCTGGTACTGGCTTTGCACTAAGTCGTCGTCCATGCTAGAGTCACTCCTTGCTGCAAAGGAATTCGTTGGTCCTGCTGCCGCAGTTTTGCTGCGTAAATCTTCAGGCGCTTCTGCCACCACACCTTTGCCGTCTGGCACCATAGTTTTGTCTGAGAAGAGAAGTTGCTGCTTAACAACCTAGAGGCAGTAGCAACAGCAACTTATCAGCTGTCCTGATCTTAAGCAGCCACAAGAAAATATCCAATAGACGCTGCTAGTTTTTTTGGACGAGTCCTGTTGAGGATCTGTCTCAGGCACCCTTGTGCCTTGCTTGATGTGGCTGCAGCTCTATTCTAGTTTTGCTGACGGCACACTTGGACATAATTTTCTAACTTTAAAAGTTACAGTTCACTTTCTTTTAGAATACTTAATAAAAATTAAGTATTAAAAATTATTAAATGTCTTCCTCTTAGAAAAGAACTTAATCTCTCTGTCTCTTCCTCTCTCTAATGTATGATAAGGAAGACTGCACCAAAACTAACCTTAGTCTCAAATTGAAAAGCAAAAGCAAAAGGAACAAAACCAGAAACAAAACAAAACAAAAACAAAAACAAAAACGCAGTGATTTATGACAATTAAGACAAGATACCTCCGACAACGTCAACTTCATTCATTGTTTCCCTAGCTAGTCAGTCGCCTCTTCGATGATCGACCTCGACCAACGCCAGAACTCAACTCGTGGGCCAAAGCTCCAAAGCGGGTCCGGGTCCCTCGGGCTTTCTGCAGCATTCCCTCGAAGGAAACACTCAGTTTCGAAGGCATGCTTAGCTCTTCCCTTCGTACCGCCCAACAGCGATGGCGCATTCTACTTTCCTTAACTAAGGCCTGCGAGACCCTGTTCTGTTCCCTGTCAGTCTGCTTTAGTGTGAAGAATTGCACTGATGGGGCCATGTCGCTTAACAGCGGCACCAAGCACTTTCTGGTCAGCTCATGTCCTCTGCTGTGTATGTGGTCCAAGGAGGGGGCCTCAACAACACAAGAAGCGGCGCTTGAGAGATCGGAAAGGTGGCCTGAAACGAAGTCCTGCCGTTCATTATTGGTCATTGTTCTAGCCTGCCTTCTTTTCCTCAGAAGGGACCCAGGCCAGTGGTCTCCCGTTGCGTTCGCAGCCAAACCCCTCGCTTTTGACTACCGGACGGGAGAAAGTTAGCTTGAATGAATAGTAAATGAATGAATGAATGAATGAATGAATGAATGAATGAATGAATGAATGAATGAATGAATGAATGAATGAATGAATGAATGAATAGTAAACGAAGAAGCGGTCTCCTGCAGTCGATGTAGGGGTCAATGAAAGAAACGAAAGGATGAGATAACTGAGTGGAGGAGTTCTAGTTCTAAACTATCATTCTAAAACTTATAATAAAAAGTTGCCGTAGCTGCTAAAAGTCGCTTTTAGTTTTTTCTTCGTGCACCTTTTCAATTTCAATTTTAATTTTAATTATTGATTTAGTTTCCACAATTAAAAACAATTTAAAAAAAAATAACAAACAACAAATAACAAAAACTAAAAACTGAAAACTATCGGTACCTAAGTATGGAAATCCAAAGTCGCAGCGAACTTTGAACTCCAAGCCGGGACTACACACGGAACTTTGGCTGTCTTGCCGCGCAAGGGTCCCTTTTCTGATGCTCTCTCTCCGCAGAGGAGCCCTGTGGCCCCTCCAAGCACCGCCGCAGACCACCCGGCTTCCATGCAAAGCAGCGAAGAAGCAGCGAAGCAGCAAAGCCGCCAAAGTCTAAGGCGTCGAGTCAGAAGCACAGGCGCGACGGAAGTGCCGCTCTGCTCAAAGGCGCGGGAAAAAGTTAAACATCTTGCTGTGATAAATAACTAACTAAATAGCTAAATCGATAAACAAATGAATGAATGAATAAATAAACAAGCAAGCAAACCTCCTCTTAGCATCCCGGGGAGCTGAATCACCCACGCGCAAAACGGACGCGCAAGCGACGTTTCGTAACGCCTTTTGACGTCTCGGCGTCTTGGGCTCTGTTTGGTTTGGTTGGCTGGTCCTTCTCATGCATGGCATGTTTGCGGCAGCTCAAGCTGGGGGCGCTCGCAGAGAGGCTGCCTGTCGGGCACCGAGGACCCCCTTTCGCGCCTCGAAGCACGCGTATCATAGGCCTGCCGAGCCACAAAGAGCTCGAGGTCTTGCCCGTCGTGGCAGCGCAACTCATAAATAAATAAACAAGCAAACCATCAGGGATCATATTTTTTAGTTTGCAAACAAGTGATCGTTTTCCACTATTTTCTTCGCAGTGGGAGATTATGAGGGAGAGAGAGAGAGGAAGTCCATGTCCGAGCCGCAGCTGTGGGAGAATTGCGAAACAGTCTGTCGGTCTTGCGCATGGAGAGGTGGGGGGTATCATACCGGCGACTTGTTGGCTCGAAGTTGAAGCGAGAAAGAAAGAAAGAAAGAAAGAAAGAAAGAAAGAAAGAAAGAAAGAAAGAAAGACCTTTTCTTTCCTTTCTTTTCCCTTTCTTTTTCTTTTTGCGAATGAAAAGCTTCCTTCGTCAAGTTAGTTGACGACCAAAGATGCTGTTTCTCTTTTTCTCTTCAGAAGGTTGAAAAGTTCTCGCTGAGTAGCTATAATTGTTCATAGCCCATTCCGCGATGGCAGTGGCGATGCGTAATAAGCAAGTTATCTCAAACCGCGAGGACGTCGAAGGCGAAGACAAAGAAAGGCAACGAATCACTCCGAAGTGGGCCAGGCAGGTTTCTACTGTCTCGGCTACAGAAAGAGCTAAGGCAGAAATCTGGTCCTGCAGCAAAGCAAAACTTGGAGCGCTCACTCTCTTCGATTGAATAGTTTACTCGACTACCTTTAGTTTTACTTGCTCTGCTTCAATTCAATTCAATTCGATTCGATTCGATTCAATTCAATTCAATTCAATTCAATTCAATTCAATTCAATTCAATTCAATTCAATTCAATTCAATTCACTATATATACATAAATGTACCAACAGCATTTATGCATTGCTCTTTGGCCATCTTCAGCTGCATCTCAAAGTCCAAGCTTAGGTTCGACTCGGAGGGCATTGCCGTTGCGGCAGCGGTGTTTGATCGGAAATTAAGATGGCCTCAACGACTTAGTTAGTTAGGGCTGACTTGGTACTTGCGATGGATTGATTGACATTTTGATATTGATGACTAGCCAGCCAGCCAGCATCGCATGGAGGTGGAGGCACAGAGGGCTCTTCGGGCAAGCAGACGGCCTGTAACGTTACAAGCCAACGCTGCTGGTTACGCAAACGACCGTTTCCACATCCCACTGACTCGTTCAGGCAGTCAGTCAGTGCACGCGCGAAGTCTCGCTCAAGTTGCGCCCATGCATGCATACATAGATACATACATACATACACACACAATGCCTCCACGACTCACTCGCGTGTTCGGCTGGAGCTGCAACGCTCTCCTGCGAACGAAGGAAGGTCTGCTGTGCCGTGCTTCGCGCCGCGCCACCGGCATGCGCTTAGATTGTTTCTCGAGGCAGGCCGGCACCAGAAAGCTTGGACACATGGAAAGAAGCGCCGTGAATTGAGCGAATTGCAGTCGATGGAAGGCGCATGGCCATTTTGGGTTCCGCAGAACAACGCGTCATCACAGGCGGCTTCGTGTGAGTGAGTGAGGAGTGAGTGAGTGAGGAGGAAGGAGCACGTCTGTGGCGGGATATTTGCGGCTCTGAGATTCTGAAGTGCCGCCTGTAATGCGTACGCCCGAGCTCGAAATGCCTTGCCAATAGCGCGGGAGGCAATTACCGCCTCGAGTTCGAGCTGGTTGCGCGGATGCCTTTGCGTCAACACGTCATGCCAGCGATGATCAATCAAATCAAGAATCGCCATTCCCGCTTGAACTCGTAGATTACTTACTTCTGTAAGTCGTCAAAAAAACCTTCGCACTCATGACCTTAATGCAAATTTCACTGAGACAGCTAACTCTTCGGAACTCTGCATTCTAGTTGGTCGTCCACGATTGCCCGCGTGGAGGGCGATTCTGGCAGCACCCGCTCCCTTCATCGCCACCAGCGCCACACTGCAATGAGGCAAAGGAGCGAATTCAATTTTCAACGAATTGCATTTCAAAGGCCTTTTTTAATTTTCTCTTCTTTCATTTATTGTTTTCATGATTGTGTATTCAGAGTTTATTTCCAAAATCGCTCAAGTACCAACTAAATTAAAGCAGGCTTTATACCTGAACCTTTCCAAGGTTTTTGGTTGGACTTCGCGGCGTGTGCAAATAAATACAATCAAATCATTCTGGTGCACCACACCCTTGGCAGCCTAAAGTGCTCCTTAAACTCCGTCTCCCTCGAGTCAACCTCGCTCGAGGCTTGGCTCGATTGGTCTCCTCTCTCTTCGTTGCTCTGCGATTTCGTTTGTGCGTGCGAATGAATGAATGAATATCATAGGTACCCACCCACCCACCCACTCATGGGTAGCGCTGTCTCCTGCTCTCGGTGTACCTACAGCTTGAACGAGTGGCGGCCGTTTGCAACTTGAAACGAAGCACGTAAGCGAGCGAATGATAGATACGCGCGCTGTCTAATTCCATTCCGCTGGCGCTGGACATGGCGTCTCGAAGTTGGCCCAAGCATGCATGCGTGGAACTCAACTGAAGCTTGTCGAACAATCATCAAGTCTTGAGAGTCATTCTTGATTTGACGTTCTCCCCAAAATCACACCATCGCGTGCGTGGCGAACGAAGGCAATGAATGATGTCTAAATGCGCAGCCAGCGATTTGGGAGTGCAGGTACTTTCGCTTATCTCGTCATCGGCGACGACGGCGGTTTGCCTGCCACTCGCTATTTCTCTGTTTTAAGATAAGACTGGTGGAGGAACCTGAAGAGATCGATCCCGATGGCATCATAAACAAGGCAGGCTTTGGGCGGCCTTGTGCAAAGGTTTCAAGCCACGACAACGAACAACAAAGGGATAGATAGCCACTGGCCTCAAAATTGCCTTCCTATCGTCAGAACTCACGACTCATGACTCATGATATCATGATCATCCTGGCTCGACAGGTTCTTCTTCAACTTCACTTGGCCAGTGCATGAAGCAAAGTCGTCATCATTAGCGAAAACACAACTACGAGAGCAGGAGTGCCGACAGCCTTAGGCACTTACTTACAAAGAGATCAACGCGATCGAGCGCCCTCAATCTATCCTTCGATTCCATGAGTTTCCACCCCTGTTGGACTTGTGAAGTCGTCGTTCATCCAAACGAGGAAAGTGCTCTCAATCCAACCAATCGACTCTAGCTAGATTGAGGCACGATGGCCATTCATCAGTAGGTAGGCAGGAAGGAGCCCGATAACTGCGACTACTTTCTCTTCTTATCGCTCGCCCGACGATATTTGGAGAATAAAACGAGGGAGACTTTGGGGAAACTTTGAGTGAACTCTGTAAAGCGTGTCAACTTGAAGTCTTCAAAGCTTGAAGCCAGTCACTCGAATTGATGTGTATTTATTTGTACTGCGACCTATGTTTGTCGAGGATTTCACCTCTTTGGAGTCTTGCACAAAGTGACTTTTCTTTCTCTTTCTCTTTCTCTTTCTTTTTCTTTTTCTTGTTACGCCGCGATAACGGTAGGTAGGTAGGTAGGTAGGTAGGCAGGCATGTATAGTTTTATATTTAGAAATATATGTGTATGTATATATAAATATTGCTTTCTTCAGGAGAAAGAAAGCACCTACAGTACTACTGAGATTTTCGGCTCCAGAGCTGCCTATCATAAGTCTAACTGCTTGTTTGGCCAAGCGACCCCACTCATTGAGGAAGTACTGCTAGAACACCTTTCCTTTACCGCCTCCTCCCCTGATTTACAATAATTATTTTATTTATCAAATGACATCGACATATAATCTTAATTTATTCAAAAAAACATTAAATATAATTAACGTCCAATGATTATCCAGTGGCCACTGATCCAAGTTCTCATGGCCGCCTCCCTCTTCTTCC
The DNA here is from genome assembly GCA_004764695.1 of Schizochytrium sp. TIO01. Classification (NCBI taxonomy): domain Eukaryota; class Bigyra; order Thraustochytrida; family Thraustochytriidae; genus Schizochytrium; species Schizochytrium sp. TIO01. The sequence goes on along the minus strand of SMSO01000014.1, from coordinate 2,278,424 downwards.
AGCTTTATGTTCAACCTCCATGTCCTTCCCTTTCGCGCTTTCCGCTAAGGCCCCCTCTGACCTACAGCTCCTGTCCCTTCCGCATCGTTTTGGACGGCTCTCCGTGCAGAATCAGACGATCGTGATGACCATATCATGACATGACATGACAGGACATGACATGACCATCGTCGAAGCCCTTCTTAGGCCTGTCTTTCTGGAGAAGCGGCACCTCGCCTTCGGGGGCCTTCTTCCTTGGTCCTCTTCTTCGCGGCCTCGAGCCCAGCGCCGTTCGATCGGGAAAACAAGCACACCAGCGCTCGACGCCTTCGGTGCCCATGAAACGGCACATCGCGGCGCTTTGCGGCACAATATGTCGCCCTGAGTTGCTTAGGTCTGCAGCCCAAACGAACGTTCGCCAACTTCAAGAATGGGCAAACGATCGAACGATCGAACTGACGACTGGCTGAGTGACTGGGTGAGTGTGTGGGAGAGAGAGAGAGAGAGAGTGAGGAGTGAGCCAATCAATACATGGGCGCCCAAAAAGAGAGCGAGCGCTGAGACGCGGGGCTGGAACCTCAGGCGACTGACTACGTTCGCTGTGACCCTTCTGGAGACAAGCTCAGTTGCTATGTAGCACACACCCTCCTGAAAATAGAGGGGACTCAGCGCCGCTCGTGCTGTTAGCGAGGAGGTAGGTGATGGGTATGTATGTATGCCTGGCTAGGCACGCGCTAACTGCAGGGCAGCTTAGTAACGATGCGGGATATGCCTAACAGTTTCGCTGGATATAAGGCTTAGTCCGCCTTACTTTCATTTTATTTTTTTTGAAGTTGTTTCCATTTTATTTTTTATTTTTTATTTTTTATTTTTTATTATAGTTTTAATTGAAGGAAAGAAATGAGTAATGAACATTTATTTGTCTATAAGAATAGCTGCAAAAGCGCCTTTCAGTTGCTTCTTGCGCGGGAAGCTTCGAGCACAGTCTCGAATCTAGAGCCTTTCAACTTGCCAAGCCGAAGCAACCAATCCCTCGTTGCGTTCCAGGTAATCAGTCAGATACAACCGGTTTTCTGCAGCAACAGAGGGCTGGCTTCAAAGCACGTGAAGGCGCCCAAGACCAAGGATCTTCTTTCTGCAGCTCCATCCGAAGAGGGCGGTTTTCTCTCTCTCTCTATCTCTCGCACACACACATTATGAAGTATGATGTATGTATATTGCAAAGCATAAGCTTCGGGGTGAGGTGAGGTGAGCTGTGCCGAAGAAAGAATATTCGGGTGATGGGGTCTGCTGTGCTGAAATGGAGGCGCAAAGGCAATCAGTGATAACTCGATTCGAGCAGAGCCCGTTTCTGAGACCTTCGCAGCCGTCGTCGCAACATCGCAGAGTGAACTCAACCATTGCGATGGCTTCTGCTAAACTGGCAACTTTTGCCTCCTCCCATCAAGAAAGCTGGGCCAGATTTTACACCTACCTACCGAGGTATTAAATAAAAGGAATCTAGAATGCTTTGAGCCTTCCTCTACGTATGAAACTGGAGGCTAAGTTACCATTGACTCGTATTTTATAGATGGATTAGCCCCTGCCGACCCATACTTACATGTGTTCGTTGTTCTCTTATCCTTCGTATTGATCTTGTGTCGATTCGATCTCCTGCCCCGTTTAACATTGGACCTGCGCATGGTCGTTTATCGAATCAATCCCTTCTTACGTTTCTATCACATTTCAAGAGTTCTTCAAGCAAGTCAAGTTCATCATCATTCTTTATTTATAAAATTTAAACTCATTATTTTTTTTAATGCTCTTTACCATACTTTATTTAATGGAAGAACTAAATAAAAATAGTTAAATGCTATTAAAAAGACCGAGCGTTATAGGCATCCCGGCTCGCCTCATTCATAGTTTCCCTTCCAAACGGGTGCAAGAGTTGAGCTATTTGAGGAACAGGATTCAAAAGGTCGCGGTCGACAGCATCCTTCCTATTCCTACACGGCAATCATGATGGCAACTTGAAGACAAACACAAGGCACGAAGTAGGGAACTAGGAGGACTAGCCAGGTGCACGAAAACGAACGGGAATAAATGCAGAGAATCGAGAACCTACACACCTCCAGACGGAGCCAATTCGTGCAGACTTCATTCAGAACAAGATGTGCGTGTGTGTTGTTGAAGATGATGTTTTATAGGAGTGTCAAGATGGCAAACTAATAAGAAGAAGAATAAAATTAAACAAATTAGAAAATCGACAAACACGATGCTTATGAAGCGCTCGATCTAAACGTCAGCATGGACGATGGCAGCACGACAGGGAAGGGGAAGAACGGTTCGGAGGTTGAACAAACAACGCTTCTCGCTCTGAGGAACGTGGCGATTCCAGCGGCAAGCTTACTTGGAGCACGAAGCCTAAGCTAGTTTCAATGCACAGTCCGGCCTCAAGTTGGTATGAATACATTACCTCGAAATGCCAGAGTCTATTCCATTGAGATGATACATTGTAATTATTTAGGCCCTTGTCAAGATCTGGAGGCTACGTAAGAAAATGGCATGGGAGTCCACCAGGTTGTGCACCACGACCGACTTGTGGCATATGACCAAAAGTCAGACTACACCTACAAGCCAGCGCTGTGAGCATTGCTTTTGTAAAAGTGGACAGATGTATTCTCAAGGTATTGTAGCCCTGAAGAAGGTGCTTAACATGAAAAATGGCTAAACTACACCAAAGTCTCATTATGATGAGTGTTGGAATTCTTTCGGGTTGGAAGTAAGAAAAAAATATAGGCCGTTTCTACTTCAACAATTGCCTCGGGGAGCAGCAAAAAGGGGAACATCCTCATAGATTTTGAAGAATAATATCTGCCAAGGGGGCAGCATGAAAACTAATGTGCGAAAACCAGAACTTTGTCTCAGAGTGAGCTAACTGGTTTTCTAATTGCAAACGCACATTCGCTTGAAGCTTGAGCATGTAATTTGAAGCCTGTTGAAGCTATTAGGACGTACGTTTACATTGTACGACATTGTCTTCGTTCATGTAGACCTGTGTTCTCGTGTCTTTGATCCAGTTATGCTGAAGTGTACAAAATTGATAATTGTGAACATTTTGATTCACGTCAACAGTACTTTGCCGGAAATCAAGGTATTGTAATACCAAGATGTTTAATCAATGGTTCTAGAAAAATGGCGCCCCTAGGGTGTCCTGACAGACAATTGTAAGCAAAACGATGCCGGAAATATAAATACAAAAGAACGTGATTCTGCAATGTGATTGCTAGCTGCGATACGGTAAGCTCCGTGTTTGAATCCCAACGTTTTGCAAGGAGATAGATTACAGTTCAGCGAAATCAATGGAGGTTGAATTTTAATTTCTTCTTCAAACTTATGCAATTACGAAAATGTTGGTTCATTTAAAGCTGTCTAATGAAAGCATCTTGAAACTCGCTTTGGTTTCAGCTCATTCGTTGTATTTTCCGTAAGCTTTAGAGTATAGAACCTCCAGGTTCTAGCCAAATTTCCAGCCAATTATTTTGTACTAATCGTCTATCCTTTCGCCTCGAATAACGAGATCCCTGTAAAATGGGGAAGCACTCATAGGTACTTGGTTAATGAATGATGTAGTCGCCAATACCAGAAATATTATGCCTAGATTGTATCAATTAAAGTCTACCATCTTAAAAGAACGGTGTACAGTTTAGGATCTACAAGCATAGGTCACGTACTTTGTGCATAAAGATGATTCTGGCCGGGTCGAGGTGGACTGCAAAGATGAAGAAAAAAACATTGATGAAGGCTTTATTAAGGTCGAATTTAAGAGTTAACGAATGGCTGTCCTGGAAATGAATTATAGGGTTCAAGTATCCATGTAGTAATTATAGAGGCTAAGACATGTTTTTAACGGTGTTAGAGATGCTTGATTAGTGTAGGATAATTTAACCTCTTCAACCATCGACTCAAGTTACACACCATACGTGGATCTAGGTCATGTGTAGTCACACTTTGGTTCTTGAATCTGACAACCACATTTATCTAACTGCCTACTCCTGCTCTATTGTAAGCCCGATGACCAGGAGGGTTTTACATTTGGACGCCAAGAATTTTAGTGATGTCTTGTCCAATAGTTCCTTTGGTTGGAGATCTTAGCGCCTTTGCTCATTTTTTGTCTCTAATCGTTTCAAATTGATAATTTTGCACAGTGTTCTCACAACTTTCTTTCAATTGAGGCAAACATTCTTACTCTTCCAGAGACAGAAGCTACAAGAAGTTGATTCATTAAATGGGTCAAAACACACACAAGGATTTGCCTTAAGGCTCTTGTATATTAAAAATTACAGATGATATTATAACGTATGAACATATTGTTTATGAAATGAAAAATAACATAAAGAAGAGATACTGCCAAATTTTCCTTCGTGTAAAGTGATTGAGACCGCCTCCTTCGAAGGAAGACAATTAGATGCTCAGCCGTAGACATCTCGTGGTGTTGGTATGGATTATGATATATTCATGTGCCGTTGTCTATATCCTTAAAAACCGATATATGTATAGTTTGTCACTCCAGAAGGATTGAGCTTATGTTAAACCTTCCACTTCACCAGCTAATTGCATGACGTATTTAAGCCGTTAAATTGTTATTATTATGGGAGCATTTTAAAGAACCTACTGCGCTCAAGATGGAAGTACATTCACCCCTTTCCAGAAAATCATAGATTGGGATTCATCAAAATTTGTTGCACCGTTAAAATCTTGTTCTATATATTTATATATATATTTTTTTTCAGAGCTCACTTTAGTGAGATGCCAGTTTGACTAAGAAAGCGCTTTCACGTTGTCTACGGAAGATTTGCGCCCGAACCATTTCAATATTAAGCGCTTGAATTCTCGAGTGTTGGAATATGTTTTAGACGTTCTGGGGTTTTGGAATTTGAAGTCTGAGGGATCTATGCATTCAGCATGATCTTTCTTTCATTGTATGGTTTAGACAACGCGTACGTGACAATGAGATGCATGTCTGTACTTATTTCATCCGCTTTACACTCCGGTATCAGCGTTCAATCATTCAAATGAAACAGTATTATTTACGTCAGTCATCCTCTTTTAGAAGAGCTTAGCACGTATGATGGCTCACAGAGAATAAGAATGTGCTAAGATATAGTCAGTCAAATTCTTAGCCAGGTTAAGCTTAAGGTGCTAGTTTTTATGCCTCAAATTACTTTATAAACTGTAGTTCATAATCAGCTTTCTATTATAGCAGTTGTTAAATATTTGGCCTAGAAAGCATTTCTGTAAAAACCTTTTTATGATTTCTTTGGCTGCAACATACTGGCCGGTGATGCTAAAGTCTTGGTTCTAATAAGTTCCATTTATGAGTGTATTGTTATTGCGTCAAGGATTACCCGTGGTTCAAGGCTTATGTGAACCATATTAAGGTTTGCGAAAGATTGTCTAAATAATGCTTCGTGGCTATTTGTATCACCAAGACAGGCTAGGTGATGGTAGACCAAATATGTACAAGAGGCTTGAGTGCATGGCTTAGAGGTTGACTTTTAATAATTCTATTGGGATCCTAGCTGCTTTAATTGATGAAATACTTACGCAGAAGCATTACTTTGTGTATCTAGGAGTTGACAGCCATGAATCTACAACACTTCACAGACATGCAGGTGTCTATAGTATCACTTCTGAGCATTCGAATCTAGATCGCTTGATATCTGAAAAAAGCATAATGGTAGACAAAATACTATTTTTCTTCTTGAATTTGTTGATTGCTCGCACGACGTTATGCTGAAATCGACAATTGAAGAAGTAAGTAAACCTAACACTGCTAGAGTTAAAAAAGCTCCAATATGAGACTCCTGGTATATGCAAGTAACAGGAAAGCTATTGTTATTACACCTGATGGTTTCCAACCCACTAAGTCAGAAATGCGATTCATTTCTCAGAAAGTCTCCAGGTTTCAGAGAGTACCCATGGTTAGAAACATGCTAGAGCTTTAACCTCAGTGTATCATGAGTGAATTCATGATGCTTTGTTTATTAAAACGTAGCTGTATTCATTCTTCGCTGTCCCTAACATTTCACCTATACCTATTAACTGCATCTCCATTTGCCAACCACCAAGTTGATAGGTTTGTCGTTCGATATCTTGAAGCAAACCAATATCGCCTCCAGCTTAAAGTGCAACAAAAAGCTAAATCCGACGCATGAATATGAACAAGACTACAGCTCTGTACATTTCTAAAATAATGTCAATTGTTTTTGCTCGATATGCTTCCTGTAAATTCGGCTCATAATTACGAGTCTAGCAAGTCGTTTTGAGAAGTAATGCATCATAGGTTCATCACGGCTAAATGAAAACTCAGCTTTCGATGCAGGTAAAAGGCGATATCTCAGTCTAAGTCTAAGAAAGCTCTTCACTTCTGGTAGCCTCTGTACCTCTCTTTGCACAGGAGACGAATCTGAAGTATCCTTTTTTTTCAACAAAGTTTCTTTATTATTAATATTTAGAACTGAGCTCATGTATACACTAGTAAACTTGTAGCATTGGCTGCCTTTACAAGTTGGCTGTAAAGATATTGTTCTTGGTATACCAATCGAAATAGCACACATGCTTGCAGTCATGTTCAAAATCTTGGGTGCACTACAATCACATCGTGCCCATTCCTTCATCAAGAGCACTCGCACACAGTGAAGTTGTCAAAACGGTGCTCAGGTCGGATCTATTTTCGTGAACCTCTCAATTGCCCTTTGTAATAATCTTCCTGTTCACCAGCGGGGCTGGTTTCAGACCGAGAAAACCAAGGTCGGGGGGCTAGGTCATGCACAGATCGCTAACACGAGAAAGCCGGGACGTCGGGACCAATCTTGGCTGCAATTCCTAACAAGGGCGCCCGTCTCCTGGGCAGAGCCACCAACTGCCGCAGCTCGTGCCGACATGACGCCATTGTGTAGCGCAAACTTGAGCCCGTCTTTCGCCCAGTTCTACCCGACCTGCTCGAAGTATCCTCGAGGCACGCTTTGCGGGAGATACCTAGGCATCTTCATCTTCGTAAGGCCTCGTGTGCTGCGACTTTAGCGTTGACTTGCACTCCCTCAAACATCTCGGCACGTTCCCCAAATGCCTTCAAAGCTCCAGGTCGACGGGCAGCGAGCGCGCTTCTCTGCCGTGCATCCATTCAACGCCGGTGCTACCAGCCGTGCACCTGACGGCAGAGATAGACAGCTCTTCGAGTCGCCTCCGCGTCGCCGCAAAAAACTGAACGCCAAGCGCACAAGCTCGAGTCTCGCGGAGGCGGTTCGGCGCGATATGAGCGCGTCCTCTGTATGTCCCACATGCGCATAGACTGTCTTTCGCCAGAGCAGGAAAGCGCGTCGAATCAGGTACCGAAACGAGGCAAGCGGTTCAACTGTCCGTGCTTCTGGCATTTGGCACAGCGGTGCTTTGGCGCTGCAGCAGACGGCGACGCTGCTGACTCAGCTGCCGTTGCTTGCTAGTTGCAGGCGAGTTGCAGGCGAGGCAAGGCGCGGAGAGCCCTCGAGAAAGCTGCTCGCAGGGGGGCTCGCCTCGTTTTCCTGCATTTGGTCGGTAGGCTCGACAGCGTGCTTGATGTCCACGGTGCTACCAAGTTGGGTTTTGAGCTGCCGGCTGTTTCAGAATCGCATACTTCGTGTAGTAGAGAGCTCTCTCTGTGCTGTGTTGTGGAACCTCTCAATCCAGAGGCTCAGCTTGTGCTTGCTCAAGTTCTCCATCGTAATGTTCAAGTTCACCCCTGAGTTCACGCCAACATGATACTTTTACTTATTCATTCACTTTCTAGTCTGGCGAGAAGGAGAAATGTGTTCAAGATACTGCATGAAACAACAGTATCCTGCGCAGAGACCGCAGTTGGACCTCGCGTTGTCGCAACGAAGCCGCAAGATATTGGACAGGCATCCCGCAGGATACCAGTATCCAATAATCGTACGGCCGAGAGCCTTCTAGCTCGTCTGCTGGGCCAGGGTCTATTTGGCGCTAGCAAATAGTTTCTTTGAAACGCCAGGATTCTCTTGGTATCTTTTCTGGGACAAATCTTTGTGTCTGTCCGCCATGTCGCTGGCACATCGCACGGAGGAGGCCCCAGGCTCTTTTTCTATAGATACATATCTATTTTTAATTTCTAAAATTGTTTTAAAAATAGAAAGAAGGAATCAACAAAAGAAACCGATGAAAATTCTCTAGAGCTAGAGCAGCTCGAAATATTTGGAGAGGAGCTAAAAGAACAGAACAGAGGTTCTTCGTCAGGCGATTAAATGAGGTGAAATGATTTTGGTGCCAGCGTATTTCACGCGCCTGTGCCCAAACTTGTCAGAATCATGCACGACGAGACGCAGAAAGTTGCCTAGTACCACGAAAAATGTTTTTATCCATTATATGACAATGCCTCTCTTCTGGGGGGTAGTGGGTGGAATTGCACTGCTAGGTATTATGATGTGATTGACAGACTACTATGGTAATGTGCATAAGATGCGCGATTGAACTACTCGTTCGGATTGTGATATCTGTGAAACGCAGATTATACAATGTGAAACGCGGGTCTGCAAAACCCTGTCCCACAATACCTCTGAAATATGCAATTTTGGGTTGCTGACAGAAATCACTAGATAGGGACTTGATTTGTCCATCATCGTGACCTTCGACATTGTCATTAGACTGTTGTATTTCTATAAAGTCAAGTATCATGTGGCTGAGTGGCCTGGCTGTCCAGTGGGATATTTTCTCCCTCCTAGTGGAGCCCCCACATCAGTGTTGTGAGCGAGCCAGGTCGAGTCTTCCTTGGAAACTTGTTTACAGTTCTAAAAGTATCACATAATGGCTGTTAAGATTGAGAACTTTGACAATATGAGGCTTTTCTGTGCTAAGGTTTTATCCGATTAAATTTACGTGGTGAAATTTTTTGGGTTTAATGATTACTTGTCACCATGATTCTTCGAAGACCTTGGCGAAATAGATTATTTTGATTTCTAACAGACGAAGTTTGGCACCCCAATATGCGACACTGATGCTAGACCCGGGCTACGCTACCATGTCAAATCTCGCATATTATTTGTTCAAGACAGGCGTTGTCTTTGCCCTTCAAGTCACTGCTTAGCAGTGATGTGACAGATAGATCCTTCTATCCTTTAGTCTTGACAAGTAAGGAGTTTATTCTACAATGTGTAGTTTTAAAAGCATGTGGGTTATGATGAATACAAGCTTTGCGAAAGCAGCATGGTCAAAACTGGAGGAACTATTTGGAGGGTTTTAGAATTGAAGTCTCAAGTGATTCCAGAAAAATACCCCAATCATCGTTTTAATCAATACGCCCCACCAAATATACAGCAAGAGATGCTGACATATGTTTGCGAGCACAATCTTTATGCCAAACACGTATTTTGTTTCAGCACTGGTCTCGATGGTACCAGGGAAATTGTCACTGGTCGATAAGTACTATGTCAACTTTTGTATTTATGGTCCCATATTCAAGCAACATCTGAGCATGTTAAAACAGGCCGGTAATGGAAAGCACTGGTTTTGGCTCTTGAAGAAAAAGTAAGGATTATCCTTCTAATGCATTTTGCATCACCAGTAGTACAAAAAAATGGACTTATCTAACAGCCTACATGTTCACTCATAATCTGCTTTTTTAACATCCATCCACATGATCAAATTGTTGAAAAAATTAGCCCAGCAACAATTTAATTTCTTTATGCAAAGGCAATGTTGAAACGTAGCACAGAATATCAATCACCTTTCGTAACCTATGGATACATTGATTTACTATTCCAGTAGCTGCTATTCACCAATATCATGGATTCCAGTCTAAAAATCTCGCAGAAGGCAAAGTCTTTCTTTCTTTAATTTGGTTATGAGGAAAGTGTAGATCACCTGGGTCCGACCTTTTATACTATTTTATCTAACACCTCGAATGTGAAATTAGAGGCTTCCTCATCATATATCATATATTTTAAATTAAAAACAATTAAAAACATTTTTAACTTTTTAAAACAAACAAAGGAACATTTATTTATGTGTTTAATTTATTATTAATTTATTATTAATTTATTAAAAAAAAAAAAGAAAAAAAAAAGCTTTTCTACAGATTAGAGACACAACTTATTTTGCATTTGCAAACAGCTCTACGGCAACTTGCTTTGCAAAAACAGTGACTCCGCAGCTCTCTCTCGTCCTGCAGGAGCCCCCGTGGCGGTTTTCTTCGCAGCGCCCACTGCGTGGGTAAACGATACCGATACGCCTCAGAAAGGGAAGGAAACGAAACGAAAGCAACGTGTCCACTTTTTACCAATACACGCGGTAGTGACATCAGAAAAACAAGGGGTCGAAGGAGCAACACTTCAGATGCACTCACTGCCTGCCCAATTCCGCGCGGTTTTCACAGATCAGTGCGACGAGTGCGCTGCGCGGCGCCGCCTGACAACAGTTGCCCCGGCACTGAACGCGTAGTGTCGCAGATGAGAGTCTGCAGCTTCCCTCCGCAAAGCTGGGGTCCGCCGGTTCATTCTGTGGGCGTTTGCTGCGCATGTGCCAAGTTCGCCAAGTTAGTTCTGAGAGCGCCCGCTCTTCAAGGCGCTCGGCGCGGCGACGCTCCTCGCCAAGTGCTCCTCCAGAAGCCTGGACTCGAGCCTACCCGCAACCAGCTCGTGAACGGTGGCGCCCACGCTGCCGGTGTCGCGCTGCCGCAGATCGTCGACCTGGATGCTGCACTCGTAGACGCAAGGCAGGCAGGCCGGAGGATGGCAGCACGCCGGAGCTCGACACCGACGCCCACTCCCGAACCGGTAAGAGCGCTGCGACCATCTTCGCGCTGTTTCGTTGGGTTCCCACTCGCGATCGGCTGAAGCCTGCTGCTCTGAGGGCAGGAGCGCCTTGCTCGGCCCCGTGTCGAAGCAGTTCTCTGCGTCTTCGTGGACCTCTGCCGAGCTGCTCATGCAGAGCGATCGATCTTCGCCGCCTCCATCACTCGTCGCCGACCGTGCAAGCGGCTTCACGCGGATGTCAACCATCGCGAGGGAGCCCTGGCCGGCGCCTTCCTCCATGCGGCGGCTCCCTCCGCGCCAGCCCTCGCTGCAGCCGCCGCTGCTGCGCGATGGGCTCCCCGAATCAAACCGCGCAAGGACCTGCTCTAATCATGGATAGGCCTCGCGGCGAGCTCTAAGAAAGCCCGTTCGAGCACGCGCCTCGTGAGCTTGGGACTTCATCCCGATCGGCGTGTGCTTCGGCCTCGGCGTTGACCAGCCTCCTCGAGGTTGAGTCCCTCTCTGAGTGTCTAACTGTTGTTTGTTGTCTGTTGTCTGCATCTCCACCTGCCCAGGAGCACTCACGCCCTCCTTCCTCGTCTCGCCTCGTCTCGAGGCTGCCTCGGGCGAGGTCCCTCCCGCACACGCAGGAACGCAGGAACGCAGGAACGCAGAACCAGAGCCCTCAAGCTCCAATCTGGGGCTGCGTCGTTGTGGAGGGATCGAATGCATCGTGATGTCGAACTCGATCCTCTGGGTGCCGCCGTGCTCTCGATCCTGCCCGACCAAGTTCGAGCTCGATTTCGATTTCGATTTCGATTTCGATTTCGATTTCAATTTCGAGACTTCGAGACTTCGAGACTTCGAGAGTTAGAGTTCAAGTTCAATCTGGAGTTCCCGACGGATGTGCCTTCTTTCTCGCGAAGCGATCCAGAAAGCGTTGCTCGCCACAGCAGAGGCCCTCCTAGCCGAGACCTATGCGCCTGCTAGGGAGTGCATGCATGCCTACAGTAGTAGGTAGCAGCCAACCTACCCATTACCTCGTGCAAAAATCATGAGCGATTTTGTTAGTCAGCTGGTCAGTCAATTAGTTAGTTAGATGAATAGATAGATAGTTGAACTGCGCTCATTCTTCCACGAGGGTTCGCTTGCATACACCCAACGAAGTCAGCCAGCCAGCCAGCGCAACCGCTCTGCCGTTGCCCGAGGCAGGTCCAGTGCCACGCAGCTGCAGCGGTCCCCATGGGCACGAGCGGCCTCAGGCTCATCCTCGGATCTGCCCAATTTCCAGTGATTTGACGTTCTCCTTCTTTGTTCTTGTTCTCTGTTCTTCCTGGTGTTCCACAGTAGCTAGGTGGCTGCTAGGACTTCACTACTCCGCGCTAGGCCTTCGGGCTTGATCGAGTGAGCGATCTTGCTTCGTGTGGGACTTCTACGGCGCGCCGTAGCAGAGTCCTACAGCGCCAATCGTGCTCTTAACCCTTTGATACAAGTATCCCCCTCGCGAGCGAGAATAACATGGAGCGAGGGGGGCGGCTAGGAGGCGGGGCGGCGGGCGGTGGCGCGCAAATCTGTAGAGAGAGAGATAGCTTACGGGCCGGTGTCCGAGAAGCGCCCGAGGCACACACCTTTGGCTGATCTCATAATCCCTCTCCGCTGTCTTTCAAGGATGCCGACGTTTGGTGAGAAAAAGGAGGAGGGATCATCCCCTTCCCTTGTCCAGCTGGCCAGAACAGGGGAGACGCGGGGAGAGCGGAGAGCGGAGACTCGGCCGGCCTCGATGAGAAAGCTGCGGCAGTTTGAGAGGCCATCAGTGCCCAGTATTTATTTGCAGGTGTTTTGCCTGCTTGGAGAAATATAGGGAGAAAAGAAAGGAAAGGAAAAGAAAGGAAAAGAAAGGAAAAGAGAAAAGATTGGACCTTCTACAAGTTGGAAAAAGTGTTTCATTGATGTATGATTTATGGAGTGTGAGTTTTTTAAAAGATGAATTAGATGAAAATGTAAAAGTTAAATCGTATTTTTTAAAAAAGTAAACCTTTTTGAAAGAAAGCATCTTTGTTTGTTTCGTTCTGTTGAAGAAAGATGTCGGTTTTGGCTTTTCATTGGATACTTGAGGATTGCTGTGATTAAACCGGCACGGTACCTCGCCAAAGCCAAAACGGAGTTCAATATATATTGATCTCTACATAAATCGCTCGATCGCTGCGCAGCCGCAGCCTCAACTTTTATATTGTGCAGTTCCTTCCATCTAGTAGGCAGTTCTCCTTTTCCTCCCTTTACAAAAAAGAAAAGAAAAGAAAAGAAAACTTTCGAACATGAGCTAAAGAACACATCAAAAGGAGCTAAAAGAGTGCGAAAGCCGCTTCCTTCATTCTTGTTTAAAAGAAAAGGAAAAAAAAAGAAAAGAAATAAAAAGTAAAAGAAATAAACACATCCTTCAGATGCACATACTACGCCTAACTAACCTTCGTGTTGACATGCATTGAACCAACACCCTTGCCACGTGCACTTCACAAGGCAATTTGTTTCTCCCCAAAGCTCCTACGGGGACTATCAATCTCTTAGCCAGCGCTGCCACGACCCTGCCTCCAGCTAACAGGATTGCTAGGCGATACTCTAGCCGCTTTCGTATCGCTACCACGTGATCCTCCAAGAACTAAAAATCCTTTGGCGGAGCTCTTGGGATGACTGGGAACAGGAAGAAACAAAACAAAACAAACAAACAAACAAATAAACAAAACAAATAAACAAAACAAACAAACAAACAAACAAACAAACAAACAAACAAATAAGAGCGGCAAGTTTCGAGCGCGAGCCTCCGTCACTGCGGCGCTTCAGCTCGCTCGGAAATCGGCTTTTCGAGGCCACCTTCGGGCGCCCAGGGAGGCCTACTCTCCGACGAGCAGCAGCCTCCTCGTGGAAAGAGAGGGCGAAAAGGGCAAAAAGTCGCCGATTTTTTGGCCGTGTCCATGTTTTATGATGGCGAGTCAATTTGAGACCAGCAGAAAAGGCCACAGTTGTGCAGGAGTCACAGGGTACACCAGGATGTCTCGGGCTTGTAGGTGAGAAAGCCTAGGTGCTCGCGGATAAGAGGGGTCCTCGGGGAGTCTGGGACACGTGCCTGTCTGTCGGATGTAGAAGTTCACTCTGATTACTATTGGAGCGGAGACCAATGGAGCATCCAAATCTTCTCTCACAAAAGTTGGCTTTATTCGATCTTTCCCCCCTCTCATTGGAAAATAAAAATTAAATAAATAAATAAAAGATAAATAAAAGTCTTCTAAGTAGAGCCTCTGTTCAAAATTATATTTTTTAAAGAAAAGGAAAGAAAAGAAAAGGTATAATAGCTTGGACAGTGGAAATGAGAACGACATTGACAGCGCATAATCGTCTGATGTCAGAAAGGAAATAAGTCTGCGATCGCGAGCGACGCTCACGTTGGAGGGCCCAAGCGGTGCGCTGGAGTTGGCGGAGGCGTGCCTTGCTGATGATGATATACACCTGGATGAAGGCAAGCGAGCGGAGCATGTATTATGGGCACGATCTGAAGAGCAGCGACGGCCAGTGCGCCAGAGCTCTTCGATTCCAGAGCGATTGTAGTATATGCAAATTTGCAGCTCGTAGGTGCAAATGCCATTGGTGAGATCATAACGGGAAATCAAGCTGGGCGCCGCTTGACGAATTTCAACACAGCGGAAGGAAGACAAATAAACACAATCGACTCGTGGTGAAGCAGGGCTTGGGCAGAAAGTATCGAGTCAAAGCTCGAGTCGGGTTCTCATAAGCTGAATGAGCGCCGCGAATTAAGCCAAACCGTCGGCGAATGTGTAAGCTTGATCAGCACGCATTCATCAGAAACGAGATTCCAACGAAGACGAAGATAAGATATCTCATTCGCATCGGCACGTGCAGTCAGTATGCCTTTGTAGGGAGAGCCGTGCGGCTGTGAAGCGGATGCTTATCACTGTCGCGCTTGGGTTTCTCGTGTGTCCACGTAACGCAAAACCTGCAAACGCCATCGCAAAAGCAAGCAATGCACGCATGCATGCATCAAAGGTACCTGCAGAATTAAAAGTTAGTTCTGGCCTTTTCCCAACGTAGTACCTAGGTATGTATGTATGTATGTATGTATGTATGTATGTATGTATGTATGTATGTATGTATGTATGTATGTATGTATGTATGTATGTATGCGCTGCCACAACATCAGCTTCGCGGGTGCTCTTGTTTTTTCAAAAGACATCTGCTAGCGCTCTCCGTAGCTGGGTGCTAGCTCCTGCCGCTGTCAGTGCTACGGCGAGGTCTTTCTTCCATGTCGTGAGTGCTTCTCTACCCAAAAGAAAACCAATGCTAGACGCAGTAGGGGCGGTCCTAACCTGAAAAACCTCACAAGAACAACCACAACAAAGCATTGATTAACTTCTTGAAAACTTCTTCTCTCTTTTATCGACAGCAGGCGTGAAAAACAAGCGTACTTTAAGCTCTGCTTTGCTTTCCGTCTCACACTTTGCTTTCCTCTGCTGGCCAAAAGAACATCTTCGTTTGCTTGTTTATTTGTTTGCTGTTTCTATTTGTTTGCTTGTTTATTTGTTTCTTTGTTTGCTTGTTTCTATTTGTTCCAAGCCAGGCTTCAAGGCAGGGCGGGTTTCAAGAGGTCGAGGTGACCTGCCGCCTGCTGGAGGGAGTGCTTGTTCAGAAGGTTGTTCTACGAAGCGAGACCTGAGAACGCAAGCTCTCGCTCACTTCGAAGCTCAGTAAGCATAATAGAGACAAGCTGCTGTTGCCATCGCTTTTCTGTGTGCGTGTGAGAGAACAGAACAGTCACAAGTGCGGTCCTAGGACTCGCTAGTAAAGCTGCTCTATGAGCCTCTACGGCAGCAGTAGCAGTAGCCAGTAAGAGCTTCTTCCTAATCCTTACTTACTTTTTAGAGCACCATCATCTTGGTTAGTTAGTTACTAACTACCAGGTACTATGAGTCCCTGGCCCTAGGCATGGGTAGCGGACGCCTATGCGACCGGCGGCCATCTTACAGAGAATGACGTCACTTTGCAATGAGGAAACTTCTCTCGACCCGTCCTCGGTGTCGATGCTGGCCGGCGTGGATAAAGGCGGTTTGCTCTAGCTTGCTTGGCGGATGCCTTCTTCAGGACACGGAGATTTATACGCCGATCTGCGCTGAGGACTATCGCGAAGATCCTCGAAGGACTCTAACTTCACGCCGGTGTTCCCATCTATCCGAGTTTCTTTTTTCTGTGTTTAACTTTATCTCTGCACTTTATTAGTTTTTCATTTTGAAAATGAAAATAAATAGTGAAATAGTGAAATAATTCAATCAATAAATAAATATTTTGCTTCGACTAATTGTATTGTAGGTTGCTTACGTAGTACTCTAGGCAGGAAGCAACTTGAAAAAAAATCATTTCTCTAACAGCAGCAGAAAGAAAATATTAAAAAACAAACAAAAAAACTTTCCTATTCTATTTTATTTTAGTGTATTTTAGTATTAATTAAAAACAATAACAAAAACTATAAGTAACAAATCAATAGAAGGAGAGTAGAATGGTTACTTACTTACTTACTTACTTTCTTACCTACTTACTTACTTTCTTTCTTTCTTTTTTAAATCAGAAATAGCAGCTGCGGCAGACCCGCTCGCCTCCGCGCCTGCGACCCGCGCTGCCTTCGTCCTGGCGCTTCGAGCGCGAGCTCACTCAGCGAGACCGGCAGGCTGGTACTTATCGCTTCAAACCAGCTTCCTTTTCCCCACTCGCCGTCCTGCTCGGTCGACCCATCTCTACTCATTTCATCGGATCCCCGGAGCGGCGGCAGCCGCAGCCAAAGCCACTCCGGAGGTGCCTAACTTGGACGCGCTCCTAGGCCCTTGAGCTCTGCGGAGGAGCAGCAGCACTGTGTAGCGACACAGCTAGCGCCAGAAGCCAACGCAGCAGGCCCGAGGAGCGGAGAACGCAAGCAAAGGCCGCAGCCTCGCAGGCCTCCATCACATATTCCATAGAGTGCAGAGCCCTCTCATTGTCTCTCTTTTAAACAAGAGCAGCCAAGGGCGTTCTCTTTGTGTTCTCTGTGTTCTTTGTCCAGCTGCGTTTTGTTTTGGTGGAGAAAGAAGGAAAGAAAGAATAAGAAAGGCTGTTCTCTTTTTTCCTCTTTTTGTCGTCCTAGTCATTGAGAGTTGTGGAAACTGCGATACAATATAAAGTTGAGGACCAGCAAAAGCCATCATGATGCTCGAGCGGAGGTCAAGACAGGAGCGGTGGAGTGAAGGCGATGAAAGTGGTGGAGACGCGTGGTACTCGAGGCAACAACAAAAGTTACAGCAGCAACAACAACAGAACGGCGTACACATGCATCATCATCACGCCCTGGGCGCTGGCAAACGCAGAGGAAGGCGTCCGAGCGAAGCAAGCAGCGGCAGCATTCTTATGCATGCAAAGGATAGTGGAGATAAAAGCGATAATGATGAGATGCTGAGGGCTGTATTCCCGAGGAGATCGGCAGCAGTGGCTTACTGGAATCGGTTTATTGACACTCAGGTAGCGCAGGAACTTACTCTTAGAGCAAGCCTCCAGCTGCACCCGAGACACTCGTCAGCGATTCTGCTCAGACTTCGAATGACTCACATCGAGGGTGCGGAACAGAGCTGGGAAATTGTACGGTCTGTACAAGAATTTAGAGCGCTCGATCGTGACCTTATTAAGATGAAACTCCCTGTGCCACGATTCCCAGACACAAACACACTCGAGAAAGCACCAGCTCATGTTATTCTGTGCGCTCTTACAGACTGGCTGGACGGTATTCTTGCGTGCTGGCAGCGTGAGGACAGGTGGGCTCGCGTGCTTTACTTCAGACGATTCCGCAAGGGTCGTAACCAACACCTTGGCAGAATAGCGCAATACCTGGAGACCTTTCTCTTCAATCACGGCTCGGATATTAATTCTTTCCGTACCCTGTTACAAAAATCAAGTGTTTCTCCTCTAGCAGAAACACTCGAGCGCTTTCAGTGCCTCTATGCAATGAACAGACACGATGCAGACGTTACGCTCGCAGCGCAGAAACTTGAGCGCCTGGAACGCGGCCTCTGGCATGTTATTGAGGAGGAAGATGAAGGTGATTCCATAGACTCTCCTGCTGAAAACCCTGCAGAAACGACGTACAAACGTTTTGCTATTCCCCACGTTCAGCCGGGCATAACCTCGCCCGCATCGGCCACACCGAGTTCAGATAACGAGGAAGTCCCGGGTCTTACCCCTGCACCCAGTTTTCGTAATCTTCAATGGCTCGCAAAAGCAGCGCAGTCCAGTGATGAGGACGACGACGAGGATGAGGCAAGAGACAACAGCCGTAGCCGCAGCTCCAGCAGTCTTATCAAGTCAAAGTCCCACCCCTCCGCTGCGAAACTATCTGCTTCAGGCTCCAGGGTTCATCACGACGAGGAAGAAGTAGATGAAGAACACAAGTTACACTCTCACGAACCTCTTCGCTCACGTAGAGGCATCGATTTATCCGCAGAAAAGGCCACTGCTCAAGCAGTTGCTCAGGAGCAAAACATGGCTGCAGACCACCGCAAGTATAGTGCTAGCTCTGTGCACAGTCACGGACCCCGAGGTCAATGCGCGATGGACGACGATGATGATGATGCGCGATCTGTACAGTCTTTACGCTCTTATCGGTCCTACCGATCCATGCGCTCTGCCCGTAGCCGGGGCTCCCGTCGCACACGGCAGAATAGTGATGCCTCAATGTTCTCCGCAGGTTCTGGTCTCTTTCATCTGCGCTTCACTAATAAGAAGTCATCCTATGCATCCATTGTAGATGGGGATACATTTGATCTTGACATGCTGAGCCTGGATGATTACGAGGATGATGAAGATGATGAGTACTATGACGATGAAGACTTCGACGATGATGACCTCCTCAGCCATGCAGATGAATGTACCCATGGTGTTGTCACAGGCCTTGCTTACAATGATTGTTACTCGGACTATGACGATGACGACGATGAAGAGCTAACTTCTATCTATGCAAGCTGCCAGGCCCAAAAACAAAATACCATGGTGAGTCTGGATCACATTCGCCCCCATGAAGTTGGCCGGACAATCAATTATCATATTACTCACCGAGCACCCGCTGGCAAGCCTTCCTGCTTCGCCCTATTTAATGCCACTGTTCTCTTTGATCGCTCCCCAGATCGAGACTGTTGGTCCCCCGTTTCAATTCCGGACACACCAGCCGCCAAAACAGGCTTTTTTCGCCACATGAATAACTACACTGGTCAAGTGTTAGGACAAGCTTCAGTCCAACTTAAACCGTGCACAAGCAACAACGCCTTGGCAAAACAAGACCAAGACCTAATGCAAGAAGGGGAAGCCACTGCTATTAACTGACAGGTATCTGGTGCTACCTCAACTCTGTGATTTTGCTTTGTGATATTTAAGCCAAGCCATGTAACGAAACAAAACCAAACATTGTGGGCTCTTTTCTTCTACAAAGAAAGAGGTTTCACACTTATTATTGGGGTTGTCACTCGCAAGAATGACCGCTCCCTGCTCAACCATTCCTTTATTCATTTATTTCGTATATGTACCCATAAATCAAACAAACATGCTGAGTAGAATTTTGATACTTTGCATTTGTATGTAGTAAGAAATGAAATAGACTTTTGTCATTCTTTTATTTTATGCTAAATTCGTCTCTACTTCACTATTATACTTTCCAGTATTTCCCGAAACTGCAGTACTTACCTTTTAATATGTGGTCCATGTACTGGTTATTGATTATGAACAAAGTGCCCTGCATTTGATTGCGATGGCAACTTCCATCTCTGGGATATGCAAGTCTTCTGATAGTTGGACCTACTTTCAGAAATCATCATATTATCCTATCAATATACTATGCTCGAATGAAAGATACATTTATTTATTATAAGTAAAGAAAGAAAGAAAGAAAAGAAAAATTAGCATTGCAAATGATAGGGACAAATTCAGATTCACACAGAAAACTAAAACTCCATCGCCTGTTTTTTTTGCTGCCCGAACCCTGCAGCATGTCAAGTAGTCTGGCAAATGGTGCCGAGTCTGGGCCCTCACGGGGATACTACTGCTCACAGCCAAACCTGGCTGGTGACGAGTTACTCTTCGTTTGCGAAGGAGACCTGTGGCTGGGCACATTAAGTGAAAAGAGCAAGGTTCTCGCGCACCGTTTGACAACGAGCGGAGACATTACATCACCCGTGGTTAGCCCCGATGCCAGTGCAGTAGCCTATATTAGTAGACAATCCGGCGCTCAGGAAGTCTATTTGCACGATCTCCAACTTACAGGCAAGGCAACGCGAGTGACGAATTGGGGTCAATATGACCATGTAGCCATTGTGGGCTGGACATCTGCAGAAGCCACAGCCAATTTACTTGTACGCAGAGGTGAGTACCTCGGCGCAATATTCTCCTCAATTGTTTTCGAGTGTGATCCTCAAAGGTTATCTTGCCAGAGGCGAGAAGATCTTGGGCTCAATGTCGATTTTGTACATGATAATGTTATTGGTCGCTATTCTTATGATGCTCACATTGGAACATGGAAACGATACGGTGGGGGTCAACGAGGTCAGCTTTGGATCAAGGAGGCAGATGGTAAACAACGTCGTATTTTGGACCAGCAGTGTATTGCTAATCCAGTGGTTTATAAGGGCCGGATCTACTTTGTGCTGGATGATGTCACAATTCGAGGCAACTTGTGTAGTGTTTCTTTAGAATCTCCAACCCAGGCTTCGCTTAAACAACACACATTCCATAGCGGTGCAAAACCCTTTTATGTGCGCAATCCCACCGTATGCCAGCAATCTGGACGTATTGTTTATCAGTATGGAGGTCAGCTTTGGCTTTTTAATGTCCTTAGTTCTGAAGCGCCTGTACCACTTAATATTGTGATGCGTGGGTCAAACCCTTCTCGTGAAGCAATCGTAACGGATGGTACATCAGACCTAGAGACTGTGCGTCTTGATCCCGACGGTCGCTTCCTTTGTGCAACTGTTCGTGGGCGTCTAGTTGAGACTGCTCTTTGGGAAGGTCCTTGCTCTGTCCATGGTGATGTAGAAGCTCGTCTGGTTTTCCCAATGTATCTGAAAGGTAACAATATTGGTGCTTTTCAATATGGGAAAGACCCGAACAACTTCTTGAGCTTTCGCATATTCAAAGCCCAACCAGCTCTAGGCGGCCTGCAGGTAAACAAATCAGATGCAATCGTCCCATCACGAAACGCAGGTAAAACTTTGTCTCTTGGGCAGGTAGGCCTACCTGTGGAGGCTGTTGCAAGTCCCACTGATACATTAGTGGCTTTTGTTACAGAAACAAATAAGCTATTGTTATTAGACTACGGCAGCACAAAAGTATCAAACATTATTTCAGGGCACGTAGAAGATGCTATCTCCGATTTAACTTTCTCCCCATGTGGATCGCATCTATTGTTTAGCTTTCGTTACACAAGTCGCGCAAGCATCATTTACGCGTATAATATCGGAAAGGATCAGCTCATTAAACTCACAACAGAGCAAGGTTATCTTGACCATTGTCCTCAGGTGGACCCTGACTGCAACTACTGTTTCTTTCTTAGCTCAAATCGACGTCTCGCATGCGTCGAAGACTCACTTTGGAATACCTCGCTAGATTGTTACACACCAGTATCAATCATGGCTCGAGCACTCTGCCCGTCGGCCCCGGACCCAACTGTGCTTTATCCTTGTGCGCCCAAAACGGGTGATAGCCAAGGCGATGATGATTACGATGAGGAGGAGGAAGACGATTCTAGTGAAATTGATCATTCTGAAAACAACCGGTGTAGCTCCGACAAAAACGCAGACAGGGAAGATGAGGAAGCAGAGGCTGAAGATGCTATTATGGAGATTACAGATCCTCTTATTCGCATTTTTGAAATTCCTGTAGATATAGGATCTTCTTCATCCCTCCTCGACATCCGAAATCTACATGTTCTTAACGATGGTCGACTTCTCTATGTGGAGGGGAAGGGGGACTCTGGTGCTGGTAACCTTGTTTGCTTTAATATGAATACCCTTAAACGAACGGTACTTCGTACGGGTGACGTTGATGAGCTACAAATTCCATGCAATGGCGAGGCTATGCTCGTTACAACGTGTGACGAGAACGAAGGAGAACTTGACTTTCATTGCTTTAGTATTTCAAACATTGAGGAGACCATAGATGAACTGGCTGATCCTGACGATAGTGGCGATGGCGAAGGAAGCAAAGCCCAGAGACCCTGTAAGGGTTATGTTGATCTTGAAGAGCGTGTGGTTCTCAACATCGTCCCTGACAGCGAATGGGCTCCCATGCTAGCCGAAATTTTTGCCCGGCGAGAGCAGGCACATGCCTTGACTGCATCGTGCCCAGGAATTCATATCTTCCAGGCATATGCTGAATTACTGCCCTATGTACGGTCTAGACTTGATTTCGCCGACCTTGCCGCAGAAATGATTTCTGAATTCAGCATGAGCCACATCGCGACATGGGGCGGCGATTTTTCTGTTCTAGGGCGTTACGAAGTTGAAAGCTCGCAAGGTTTTTTGGGGGTTGAAGGAAAACTTCTTTCAAATGGTTTTGAGATAAAGAAGGTCTATCAGGGAGTCACATGGGCTGCGGATTTGCGTGGGCCTCTTGCCTTGCAGGCGTCTATAGGTGATCGCATCTTGGCTATCAACGGCGTTCAAGTTGGACTCACATATGATATGTCTCTTGAGAAGGCATTGACTGGCTGTGCAAAACGCGAAGTCATTGTAGAACTCTCTCGCCGAGCTGTATATCCCAACGTGTCTGATCCGAAATCCGGGGAGACAGAGTCCTCGAAACAAACGCGCAAAACCAATCAAAAGAATCAAGGTTTGGGGGAAAATGAAAAATCTCAGCTAAAACAGCAGAGAGATGACCGTAATTCGAAAGGCCGGCGCAAAAACAACGAAAAGCAAAAGCCCCAGCAGCATCAGCAGGCCCAACGGCGGGAGCCTGCACGTCAATTAACGCAAGGGCACCGCCAATCTACGAAGTCTCGACCCAAATATGTGAAGACACTTTGCCGAGCCAAATGCGTAAGTTTTCGAGGCCTTTCCCATTTACAGTATCGCGACGGCGTAGAACAGAGCCGCGAGTTAGTCCATGCAGCAACGAAAGATGCAGTCGGATACATTAATATTCCTGATATGGAAACAACAGGATACGTGCGCTTTGCACAAGACTTTTTGGCAGAAGGAAATCGCCAGATTATGCTGATTGATGTTCGTGGAAACCCTGGGGGGTATTCCTCAGAGGCAATTTTGGAAAAATTGGGCAAATCATGCATGGGAGTTTTCAAACCAAAATTTGGAGATTCCTTTACCTTTCCGCTTGATCTGGGATCCACCTTGCGCTATTACATTCTTCTTATTAACTACGAGACAGCCTCAGATGCCGAAATATTTGCCAATACTTTTCGCAAAATGGGCCTTGGCAAGATTGTAGGCACGCGCACGTGGGGTGGCGTAACAGGATATTCTCGTACAAGCTATCTAGTTGATGGAAGTGAGCTTACCATGCCTACCTTGCGATTCTATGGAGGTCAGACGATCGAGAACTGCGGTGTGGCCCCTGATATTAATTTGGATCAAGTGAGTGCTGTTGAAGACGAACAGCTACGCAAGGGCATTGAACTCGCTCTTGAGTTCTTGCAAAGAAATGCAGGCAAGTTAAGCGAGGCTGATTCTCTTCTCAAAAACGGCCTTTAATCAGCTTTTGGGAAGCTGCTCACGACGAAGCTGCGCTTGATGTAAATTCCGTAAGTAGTCAAGTTTACTCGTTAAGAGTACAAGCGAGCGCTGGGCCTGAAGGCTGTCATTCATACATTCTCTCTCTACAATGCTTTGAGATAGCACTTCTGCATCTTTCACGAACCATTCAATGGATTCCTCAGTATGCTTCTTGAGCTCCTCATCCCATTGTGTTTGCGTCCATCCCTGCCATGGTAGAACTATCTCGGCTACTTCTTCTTCCTCCTCGTCCTCCTCCTCCTCCTCGTGGTCGTTGGCCTTGTTCGCCTTGCTTGTTGCTGGTGTTTGCGCAGGCATGGTACAGCAGCTTTACAACAGGAAAGTCAAGTTTCCTGTTGTGAGTGCAGGAATGGTTTGTCCCTGGTAGGTACGCCTTACCTGCGCTGTTTCTATAACTCTAAGTCCTCGAGGTTGCTGAGGCGAAGCCTACCGCTCTCTGATTTGGGTTTAGGGAGACACAGAGAGAAGGAGCGAGAGCTCTGTTTTTGCAATGTTAGTAGCAATTAAAGTTTATTTTATTTATTTTTTTATTTCAAAAACATTAAAATAAATAAATAGAATTTATAATTAGAAACAATAATAACATTTTTAAGGGTGTTACGAGAATTAAATACGGAAATCATTCGCGCATGACAGCAAAGACTTTGCATAAAAGCTCATGTGCGAGTGTGCAATTATACCAAGCGTCGGGAGAACTAGAAATCGCGCAAAAGTGAGTACACGAGATTGAACTTCATAACCATGTTTAAGAGTGGTATTCATCTTGAAATCCCTCTTGATGTTGAGCAGTAAGTTCAAAACAAACTTTTTAGATTGTTGAAAAACAAAACAAAAAAACTTACAAGTTTTTTGGAGTGTATCAGAAGAACGTATGTAAGAAATCTCAGAAACAGCTCGTTTGCAGGCATCATTGGACGCTAAGTATCACACATGAGGTTAGCCTATAATAAAGAGAATCGAAGAAAAGATAAAAAAGGAGAATCGATTCGTTGTTTAATTCACGCATTCATTCATAATGTATTTGTTTGTTCTTGCCGCTTTGAAGCGTCCAAAAGTTGATTGACTGATTGATTGACTAGTCAATAGGCAGGTAGATAGTTGATTTGTATTGGGTTATGTCCCGTGTCAAACAACACGACGGAAACAAGGACCCAACCTTCTCATCGTGACAACCAGGGCTGGTCGTCATGATTCAAGATGAGGTCAATCACCTTTTTTACTGACGCTTGTCGTTTTGACTCGACTGGTCCTGATCATCCTTATCCTCAAGGTGGGCCGGCAGGTCACCCATGGCGTGGACGATCTCGTCAACGGTCTGGTCGATATCCTCAGCAGAAGCTGATGCACTACGCATGGAAGAAGGAAGGTTCTCAATGCGCAGGTCGTTCTGGTCACTCTGGTCACTCTGATCGTCATCATCGTCATCAGCGACGAGGTCATCATCGTCCTCAGAATGTGTGACAGCTCTTGAGAAGCGCGATTTGTTGAGCTCGAAGGGTCCCCAGCGTACTGGCACGCGGCCGTGAGTGGTGTCAACATACCAAAGTTCATACTTTGTCTGGTTTCCAGGTGGAATTTGAAAGGCGACTTGATGAAATGCTGCGCGCTTGCCATCGGGCCCAGGCCTGGTCATTGGCTCGTCAAGAAGCTCGCAGTTGCTGATAATCTCCATATCCCAGTGGTTTGCGCCTGCCTCCACCAGCGCCAGTACATGGCATCCATTCCATACTCGCAGGCTCTCATCCGTAAGGCAGAGCATTCCCGCAATTTGCCCACTGGTTCTCAGGCTCGTATACTCCTCAAACACAAATAATTCCATGCCTCTGTGCGCTGCTCTCGCCGCTTCTTCCAGCAATGGCAAATCAAAGTCCTCCGAGTAGAATTTTGGAGCTCTCGGTATTCTTGGAAGCTCACGTGTCTTCTCCACCGGTAGCCTCCAGTCCTTGTCAAGACCTTCAGGTCCCATTTTCGGAAATGCTTTTTGAATATCCACCGGAGTTCTATCCGGTCCTCCATTGCTACCGAACTCCTCCACGAGGTTCTCGAGGTCCTCTCTCCAGCCGAGGATGTCACAGATGGCCCTCACAGCATCGTCGCAGGGTCCTTGGATCATCACGTCGCGCCAGTTCTCTGGTTGGTTCAGTCTCAAGCCATTGCTCTCATCGCTGGGAATCCGCACGCCGACGGGCTGCATGTTGAGCAGGAGTCTAGGGCAGTCTGGTGAGACCATCTCGGTAAGGCCAGCGAAGGGGTGTACAGTGAGTGATGTGCCCATTACAATCAGAAGGTCTGCCTGGGGCAGATCTTGTGCGCTGCAAATGCCAAACTTTGGGGGTAGGCCTTCTCCAAAAAAGACGATGTCGGGCTTGACGAGACCTCCACAATTGGGCTGGCGGCACCTGATTGGTGTGTTACCTTCGAGAATAGCGAGCTTGCAGTCTTCAGAGTCGAAGGGATGACGGCAAACAGTGCAGCTAGACTTAGCAAAGCTTCCGTGGGCCTCTACGAGCTTGTCGTCGGGTACGCCGGCAATACGCTCAAGCGTGTCGATGTTCTGTGTGAATGCCCGACGAAGAAGACCCTTGTCGTGCAGCAGCCGCACAAAGAGGTGCGTCGGCGAGGGCCTGAACTTGTCTGGCCACATTTCCTTGGCAAGCTTGTAGAAGGCCTCGCCATTGTTCTCTTGAAAGAAGTCCAGCTCGAACACGCTCTCCGGGGTCGGCAGGTTGAACCTCTGCAGGTTATCATACAACCCCGTTCCTGGCGTGCGGAAGTCCGGAATCCCGCATGATACCGAGATGCCAGCGCCCGCCATCACCACCACGGACGCGTACTTCCCATCCCGCAGCTTCTCCACGACCTGCCTCGCCGAGCACTTCAGGCCCAGCACGCCTCGTTGCATCTCCTCGCTCGGATCTCCTCCGCTTCTGGCATTACCCATGCTAAGCCGCACAGCCACAGGCCCGCCCGAGAAGCCGCCTTCGCTCGAAGCTGCCTCCCGCCGCTCCTCCTTCTGCTCCTCCTCCCCGCCAATCCGCTCTGCTTCCGCCGCTTTCCCAGTCCCTCTCTCGGCCTCCTCCTTCTCAGGCCTATTATCCGCCTTCGATTTCGACTTCTTCTTCTTCTTCTTCTTCTTCTTCTCCTTCTTCTCCTTCAATCGCTCCTCCTCCTTCTCCTCCTCAGCCCTCTTATTCCTATTCTTATTCTCCTCCTCCTCCTTCCTGCTCCTCTCGCGCGAACTGCCGCCGTCGCCGCCGCGGTTCTCGCCGCGGTTCTCGCCGCGGTTATTGCCGTTCTTCGGCCGTCTCCCGCCGCCGTTTTGCGCGTGCGCGTTGGCGTTCTTGCCGCGGTTTTCGGCGCCGCCCTGCGCGTGGCCGTTGGCGCTCTTGCCGCGGTTTTCCAAGCAGGCCGAGGCCGACGGGGGCGGCCACCACGGCGGCAGCCGCGCGCGGCGGAGGCGGCAGCAGCGGTTCACGTAGCGTCCAGAGGCGCTGCCGCGGCGCCTTCCTCGCTCCAGCCCTCGGCTCAGGGCCCAGGCCGCGAGAGCGGAGTCAGGGACGATGCCCTTGGAGGAGCCGGAGCCGGGGGGGCCCTGATGCTGCGGCGGCTGCTTGTACGGCGCCGAGCCCGGGCCGAAGGACGTGCTGCACGACGACGCGGAGGTGCCGCTGCTGGAGCTTCTGCGCGAGCTGCGGCGCGAACGGCGTCTGCGGCCCATCGAAGTCGAGGGCGGCGCCGTGGAAGAAGCGCGCCAAGTCCTCCTCCAAGGCGGCGTGCCCCGCGGCCACTGCTACAGTTACCCCTAGCCGGACGCTAGCAGGATCCCCAGAAAGCAACGATGATCTCCAGAGAAATCGAAGATATTTCTTGCAGACAGACCTCGAGCGGAGCCCGGGCGCCAGGCGGGCCACGGCCACGGCGAGGGCGGAGGCAGCGAGGCGGGGAGCACTCGGCCTGGGCTGCGCAGGCAGGAGGAGCAGCGGAGGCCGCCGCGAAGAAGCGAAGCTCGAGGGTGGAGGCAGCGAAGTGGAGGCAGCGAAGTAGAGAAAGGAAGGAAGGGACACCTGCGTAGAGGGCCGGAGCAAAATGGGTTGCGCAGTTTAGATTAAGAGGCGCTTTTTGTTTGATAGATTGATCGATTGATCGATCGATTGATTGAGATTGATTGAGATTGATTGAGATTGATTGATGTATTGGTGATTGATCGATCGAGCAGTCTGCAATTGCGGCGACGATAGCTCGAGGCGGGAACCTGGCGAGGAGACCCGGGCGCCGCTCGGGAAGGTGGACCCGAAAGCGGAGGCCTCGAAAAGATAGTTCTCGACCGGTGAATGCAGGAATGAGTGAATGAATGGAGTCTTGCGATCCTTGCAATCAGTCAGTCAATCAATCAATGCTTGCACGATAGGCAGTATTGTATTACTTGCTGCTGGCTGATCGACCGGCTGGCCGATCGACTGCTGCGCGGCGGAGATCTTGCGAGCGACGCAAGGCGGGGTGCCTCGTCTGGGCAAAGATCGAGCTTTGCAGCGCAGGTGCAGACCTGCTTGCTTTCCGAACGCCGGGCGAGACCTGCAAGCGCTGAAGGATCCGTGCATTGAGTGAGAGTTGTTATTCTTGATGTTACTTAGTGAGTAAGTAACTACTAAGTAAGTAAGTCTGACTGAGGTTTGTTTGTTTGGGCTGTTAGATCCACTGCTAGTGTTTGCGATAGGATGGGGGCTAGCAAATCTATGATATTTCTTCGACCGGGAAAGGCTTTAGTTCCTGCGTGCACCTGCAGAGACAAGTATGGGGCAGTGAAGACGAGGTACAAAGGGGTTGTGGGGGGGTAGATAAGGCGTGTGCGACTGAATAGTTGATCTTCAATTTTGCGTATCCGGTAGATAGATAGACGCCTCGCCTCTAGAGTTCGCTCCAAGGCTTCTTGTCACTTTGGCAAGGCTAGTGGACACCGGTGTGGGGCAGTTTCATCTGCTGGCAACAGCCACTGGATAGGAGACGCGTATGCTTATGAACCTGTTTAAGCATGGCTTGCTTGCAATGCGCTATACAACTTGATGAACAGAATTGCACACGCGAGAAATGTAATATCGTTTGGTCTTGTCGTCTACGTATATCTGCGGCTCTTTTGCATCGAGTTCAATGGACTCATTGCAATAATCCATCCATCCGCCGGCCTGCAGAACCAGATCAGGTGGTATTATTACAGACCTGAGGCTTGCAGTAGTACAATCAAGATTGTTGAAGATTAGATTTTAGTATTGGACTTTACGTTCCAAGAGTTATTTATGCAACATCAATAGGATTGGCAGTTGAAGTTTTCCGTTCTGCGTAAATACAATGAAGCAAAAATGAAACAAAATATATGTGGCGATTAGAAGTTGCGAAAATAAACAAATCTTTTATGCACTGTTATCGACAAGATTGGTGATTTTGTAAGTACCCCCTCCAAGCAAGTCAAGAGCATGAGTATGGTGAGCATCGACTTGTGGCGAATGTGAAATTGTGAGAAGCGTAATGCCCAGGGTATTCTGGGCATAGTCGAAGAGAACATCGATGCCATCCTTGCTAATAGCAGCGGTGGCCTCATCGCAAAGTGCGAACTTCGGACAATGGAAAAATAGACGTGCCCAACCCAGTCGCTGCTTCTGACCACCCGATAAACAAGCTGACCAATCTGCTGTCCCATCAAGGCTGTAGCGCTCATTAACGACTTCAAGACCTACCACCTTTAGAATCTCAAGTGCCTTATTATCAGAAATCTCAGAGCCAGGGTTCGGGTATGTAAGCAGTTCGCGAAGCTGTGCACCAGAAGGCAAAAAACTTTCTTGGGGTAAAACAAACAGCGATGATGGGATCTCCACAACAGCATTGTCTCCATGCGGCTTCCAAAGTTGAGTCAACACTCGGAAGAGACTTGACTTACCTAAACCATTCGCGCCACGAATAACAGTATGCTGACCCGGACAAACATCGAGCTCCAGGTTATCAATCAGCACTGGCGCGGGCAGGATTTCTACAGCTTCATCTCTGTCGAGGTGGTCTTCGCTAAAGTGCCAAAGCGGCACCGGGGGCTTGACAACAGTCCTTGAAATGTGTACATGATCGACTTCAGAGCTCTGGTGTACATGGTTGCCTGAATCCGGAACTCCGCGGCCACTTCGATCGACCTGAATCATGTTCGCTTCGAGCTCATACACCCGTTCTGCCAGGCCGCGAATACGTGGGATCTGGTGAGTGCTGTCAGCAAGGTCCTTTACTGCAGAAGCAAGAGCCCCTAGCAGTCCAGTGTTAGAGAAAAAGTATTCAGTGAGATCCTGTGCGGACATGGAGTGGTCATAGTATCCCTTCGGTGTAATAATCGAAAAGGCAACCATCATACCACCGTATTTGAGTGTGTACGACGACAACCAATCAAGCATGGCATACTGGTTGTTTTCACGATCGATTTCCTCCTTCACGTACTTGTACTGTTGTTCAACGCTTGCCTTTTCGTGTGCAGTACCCCCTTGCATAGCAATCTGTTCACGAAAATTGTGGATGCCTTGTAAAGAAGACCTTAATTCGCTTTCAAGCCGATTTCTGTCGACAGCGCATTGCTTCAGGGGCTTTGGTAAGGCACGTGAGCGTACACGCGTCAAGCTCCAGTTCGAGAACCAAAAGTACATGTAAAAGACACTGAGGTTGCCCAGACCAAGGCGAGAGCCCATGACTGCAGAAAGATGTACGATGTCAATCAGAGGCTTGACAAAATGCCCCACGCCGTGTACTAGTGACGTAGCAAAATCATCGAGGTCTGTAGTAAGTCGTGCAGAAGCATCAGCGAGGTCTCCATGATAGAACCGAAGTCTTTCAGGATCTAAGTACCGGCTCTTCAAGTGCTCAAAAATAATTGAGCGAACATTGAAGGCGACACGTTTCTCAAGGAACTTCATGGAGGCTGTAGTAGCAGCTGCCACCATACAAACAAGGCCAAACATAGCCTGGGCACGAAACAGCCCCTTGTACTTCCTAGCTCCCATCAATCCGGCACAGTGGCCTGACAGGTCGCTAAGCTTTACAGTGATGAACACACGCGTGCAGAGGGTGAGGATATAAAGCATAAATTCGAGGCCTTGGCGGGACCATGCATGAACTTTGATGATCTTTATAAGTTCATCTAGAGCCACCTTTTTGTTTGATTTTGATTTTGTAGCGGCTGCTCCAGTTTGTTTTGCTTCTGCTGCCTCCAAATCATTCGCAGCATCAATCTTCTTTGCCTTCTTGGTGCTTTTTAAGCCTTCACGCTTACGCCTCAGGCTCAAGAGCCACACAAAATACGCTCCCCATGCCGAGAGGAGGACCTTACCATGCGCAGATCGCCATACTGTTGTCGCAAAGTCTTGCCAGACTCCGGAGCCCTTGGTCGCCACTTTGCTTGCTGCGCTCATGATCTTTGTTGCCTAAATTCAACAAGTTTATCCTCTTTGTTAGCTCCAACAACTTTTGCCTTTGATATGATAATCTTTCAGCCTTCCGGGATCCGGTCTGCCTTTTCGAGCAGGTTCTCTCAGTCTCGATTGTATCACGTGGTGTCAGAGATGCGGATGAAATCCGGTCGTGAGAGGTTTGTTCTATCAAGTCAGGGACCAGTGTCAGGCCGGACCTCCAAGCTTGGGTCTTAGAATGACCCCGACCCGATGCCTTTAATGCCTCGGCACTAGGACCAGCGAGCACCTTTCGAGGTCTGTGATCATTGCTGATGAATCGCAATTCATAGCCCGCAAACTTCTTGGGCACAGCATGTTTATTTTCTCTCTTTAATACTATATGGTTCTACTGATGCCTGTCTTTTTAAATTGCAAAAGTTGATTAACTACCGCCCTAATCTTAGTAGTCTATGGTAGTACTAGTATTTACCTACCTACCTATCCAGCTAGAAATTTGTTTGGAGAAGATGAAAAATAAGAGGAAGTGGTATCTAAGACGTAGTAGTATTTCCTACAAAGTATTTTCTATAAAATACCTAGACCTCAAGCCTGGCTTCAAAACCTGGCTTTGAAGGAGCCCGCGAACAGAGAACGGGCGCAGGATTTATACTTGGTAAAGATAGCATGGCGCCTGAGACCATCGTTTCGAAGCCTTGGAACTAATCCTTTGAAGAAAATTGGGATTACGGGAATTTGAAGCTTGAGAACATCTGAATCAAATTTGAGAAACCCAAATTTTCAATTTGCATCTCGATTGATCTTTTATGTAGAAAAACATTTTTATAGAAACTAAACTCTTCTTTCTTTCTTTCCTGTTCTGATTTTCTCCAATAATAATTATGATAAGAAAACTACAAAGCTTAAAGAGTTTCCTTTCTGCTAACTTCCAGATGATAGGAGTCAGTGAACTTTTAATATGTACACATGAACCGCATCATGATATGCATGGAAAATTGAAGATTGAAGATTGAAGATTGAGGAAACTAACAACAGCTTTGAGTTAGCCATTTTATGACAACAAATCAAAGGACAGCAAGCAGCAGCACAAAACGCTGGAAAACGTTTCGCCATCTTTATGACTTCCAGTATCTAAAGATTTGTTACTGTTGGTGTTTGATTGAATAGTTATGTTGAGAAGAGCTTTCGATAGCTGGTTAATTTCAGTTTGTATGCATTCTTAAGACGAGATTGAATCTTTCTCTCACGA
This sequence comes from Schizochytrium sp. TIO01, assembly GCA_004764695.1. Taxonomy (NCBI): domain Eukaryota; class Bigyra; order Thraustochytrida; family Thraustochytriidae; genus Schizochytrium; species Schizochytrium sp. TIO01. Next base: position 2,246,185 of record SMSO01000014.1, on the reverse strand, counting down.
GCTATTTCGTTTCGTGGAGACAATACTGCAAATATCCAGGACATAAACTCAAGTACTCACGTGGATTTTGCATTGATGTAAACCAGAAATTGAATTGCAATTTGATAGGGAAAACAACTTGCGATTAAGTGGGATATTCTAAGAACTTGAAGAGCCCGTGCCTGCTGAGACCATCATGAACGGTTAACCCCTACCCAGCACCCCCTCCCCCCAAATTATTTACAAAAAATAAATAAATAAAGTTAGCTCGTCCTAGGCATCCGCCAATTTCCAGTCCTTTAAATCTATGTCTACCAACTTTTTCTCTTTCTTTCTCTATCTATTATTGTCTTAGCACTACTTTCTTTGGTAGGGTTAAATCTTTACAGGGAGTATAAATATATAATAATTAACTTTTTAAAGAACTGTTTTTTTTGTTTTTGTTTTTTAAAGTAATACTTTCATTAATAACAAGCTCGAAATGTGGGGATTTTAAGCTCCGTGGGTTTAGAATATAGTATTAAGGTATGCAGCGCATCACAAAGACGTCATTTCTTCCTCAACTAGGACAGCCCGCGTCGTTACATACGCGAGCGAATTGAAACATAGTTCAAACGACAAGCTAACATCACGAAAGTAAAGCTTTTTTTTTAGTTCCCTACTTTACTGCATGTTATTATCCAAATAATTCATATTGATTACATTACTTTTAAATTAAATTAATTGAATTGAATTGAAAAACAAAAGAAAGAAAGAAACTATGAAAAGCAGTAATAACGACAGCAATGGAACAGAAGTAGAAAAAGCTCTGGACTAGTAAGAACAAAGATGCATCACATGCTTCATCGGATGCACATTCGGGGTCAAATCCCGTGTTTGCAAGTCCCTCGTTGACGATTCTGCGAGCCTCTTGAACTCGTAGAGGCAAGCAATCTCTGCAGCCTTGGGCACCTTGTCAAACCAATCCAAACAAAATATAAAACCAGAGAGAACAAATAAAAGAAACTAAATATGACGAAGCTGCTCGCAGCCATGGCAGTACTACCATGATACCGAGGAAGCTGCCACAATCCATCACCTCGACAGGATCTTTCTCTCTCTCTCTCTCTCTCTCTCACGGCAGCAACGGAACCCAAGCCAAGGCCCGTAGGGACCAGCGAGACGGGAGTGGAGCCGGAGTCGAGCGAAAGAACTCACCCGTCGATTTGTGAAATGTGGAATGCATTGGAAATGTGTTCGTGCGCAATGAATGAATGAATGAATGAATGAATGAATGAATGAATGAATGAATGAATGAATGAATGAATGAATGAATGAATCGTCGCATTTGACCGTCTCCTCTTTCCCTCTCGCAGCTTCCCGCCGGCGCACAGCAAGCCGCCGCGGGCTGAAAACGCCACGCGACCTGCCGAATTCGGGCCTGGCGAGCCCGCTCGCTTCGGCAGACGCCTATCGCCGCAAGGTCTCGTGCTCATCGCTTGCGCGTGGAGCACCGCCGCTCGCAGTGCACAAAGTCACATCGGGCTCGTCCTCGTCTTCGTCCTCACCGTCTCCGTCGGCGGCGTGAGACGAGACGACAACCCCACTCCTCGCCGACGCCGCGACGCCGCGAGAGAAGGCGTTGCGGCAAGACTCGGCTGTGAAGACAGGGCTCGATAAACGAGCGCAAGAAGGTGCGGACGAAGATCTGAGTGGCGAACAGCTCACTTGGATTAGTAAAGCAGACCAAGACTACGAAAAAGAAGGACCTCACGAGGCCAAACTCTGCTGAAGACCTTGCACTTGGGACTTTGCGTAGATCTTGGGACTTCTGGTGGGCCAGATCGGCACCGGGTTGTGACGGCCAAATACTGGTTGAACTATTGAGTTTCAAATTGCGATTTGTTGATTTGCTTGGGAATTGCAGAACGAAGTTGCGGCGAAAACTTGAACTCATATTAACGGGGAGGAACGGTGGTCCCTTGCTCAGTTTGGCGCAAATGAGAGATCGGCTGAGTGAGGCAATCAAGCCCGCAGTGGCACTACGAAGAAATTTTGCTGATGAAGAGAACAAAACCCATGATGGAGTGACCCTGATGCAAGATCGCGGAATGAATAGCGAAGAGGGAGAGATTACTCTCGCATCAGCTGCTTCGAGCGCCCTTCACAGGCCAGACTTTCGGGATCATGACCACGACCACGACCATGATGATCATAGGCCCCTCCGTCGCACAAGGAGAAACTCAAATGAGGACTGGGATGATGCAGAGCTTGACGCTTGGCTGCGAGATGGCGAAGATACAGACCCGGCGCTCTGTTGTGGAGGTTGTTGTACACTGTTAGCCTTCTTGGCCGCACTATTCTGTAAGTTTGCTAATACATTCACTCTCCCTGACCGTATGTTGGCTTCTCTAGTTTGCAAATTTACTCCATTTGTCGAACTAGGTTACCTTCAGCACTTTCGCCTGGTCTGGCACCGGAAGGCTTTTCTGTGATCCGGTTTGGCTAACCCATTTAGTTGATGTGTTCTATTGCTGATATCATTGTACAATCGCTGCGCAGGCTCTATAAGCCCATATTGGATTTGGCAAATTGGACAAGTAGGAATTTACTCTAAAATTACGACAAGCACGGGAGGCTACGCTGTAGCTGCTCAGACATTGTCGGGGCGATTCGCAAACAACAAGTCCTTTGTCAGGCAATGGACTTACTGGAATACATTGCCCGATTTTGAGGGTTATTGCTCCAATAAGACCATTCTTATAAGTGGCGACTATTACTCAGGATCTATGTATTCTGATTGGGCCGAAAGGTATGGATTCTGTGACGAGGTTGATGGACACTTCTCTACGCCTGCAACTGTTATCATTATACAGGTGTGTTCTACATGTGCCACCATTGCTGCTCTCGGAGCAACCTGCTTTTCTTGTGCAACTCCATCTTCTGGAGTGTGGGCCATGCGCACGGCTGGTGTATTTTCCGTCATAGCAAGCGGGCTAGCTATTGCTTCTGTTGCGCTTGCAGTCAATTTTCCGTGGTACAAGGATTTGCGGGATGGATCTGGCTTCCTTCCTATGCGATATGTAGATATTTACACTGATGCTGTGGGTGTAATCGCTGTCCAGCAACCTCCAATGTCATACGGGCCTGCTTTCGTTGGAATGGCCATTACTTCGATCATTTGTTTGGCGTCAGGCGGCCTCTTTCTTCTTACTACTCAGTCGAGAGCTGCGCATTACGCTGCTAATTCAAGTGGCTTCGAGGATCATACTAGATTGTTGCGAAATAAGACCAGCTCTGCTAACCACGGGATCGAACTTCCAACAATCAATACCGTAAGCCAAGTCTAATTTGGTTACACTGATGCATATATTGAAAGGACATGTAACGCAAATATGAATGCGCAGTTTAGGCATTCCTCTTGAACACAAGTAAAACATCATCTGCCCGATACAAACTTTAATCAAGTTCTTCGCTTGAAGCAGACTTTTCTTTCCTGGCATGCACAAGCTGTAATATATTATATATGAAATAAGAACGCATGCTTTATTTAGAACAAGTAGGGTGGACCACAACAACATCAGGCGTAGTACTACACATCTGCTCCTCCCCATCAAATATCTTTTTCGAATAATAATATTATATCTCTAGTCAATTCTGTTCCTCCGTGGATGCGCTTCACTCTTACTTCATTCTAGCTTGGTCATATTTCTTTTCTTTTATGAAACCACAGTAACTTCGGGGAAATACAAGGTGCGGTACCAGCGTTATCGTCGCACTTGACCACTAATTCGAAGTAAGAGGCCGATAGGATCATCATCATCATCATCATCATCATCATCATCATTTTTTTCTTGATTGGCGAATCTCAAGAGATCTGAAGACGGGTCTGCGGTCCTATCATTACCATCGTCCCAATTTGAGTCATTCTCCCCGTCCATCTCACTACCAGGTTGGTTCGAACCTGAGGATTCAACCGTCTCGTCAAATGTTCCCCGATGAACACGTTTATTTACAGGAGAAGACGTTGAATCCTTGCTGGAATTTTCATCATCTTCGTTGTTGTCATCCAAGCTAGTTTTTCTCAAAACATCATCGCCAGTTTCAAGCCCCCCACGTGCTGTCTGGTTGATATTCAAGGTTTTAGAGTTATCAATATTGCGCAAAGAACACTGTTGTGCCCCCCTGTGACTGTTCGATGATGCTCCTTGACCACCAGGAAGCCCTTGAAGCACAGCATAACCAAGACTATCGTTGCCACCTTCTGACAGACTCCTTGCGGAAGTAAAAGATTGGGGCTCTTCAATAGAATTGCTGATGGACGATCTAGGATTTATTGATGTCCATCGGGACAATACTTCACTTGCATCACCAACTGCTGCTGTTAAACGCAGAAGGCTTGCTGGTGCTTCGTGTAAAGACGAAAACAAGGATAGCGGGTCTGGTTGCTGCAAACGCGCAAGTAGTTCGCTGTAAAGTTGATTTTGAGAAGTAGATGGTGATTCAATACCATGCTGTTGTTTCATCACTTGGGCATGAGCACGTGATTTAGTGTCGTCCCGTTTTCGCTTTGGATCACCCAAACTCACTGAAGGCAAGGCAGCTTCGTCTAATGCAGATGATCCCGTGACACTTGAGTTTGCTGTAGACTGACGTAATTGGTTGAGTTTATCTCCAGGCGCTATAACAGTAGGCATTGTAGAGGCATTGCTAGACGCTGGCCAAGATGCTGTTGCATTCAGAATGCATTGGGCAAGGACCAGACGAAGCTGATCTTCGCTCAACTTATGAAGTTGATCCCACATTGGATTGCCAGTTTCACTTTTAGAAAGATCCTGCAACGCCCTGTGCGCTTGTGTAGGACTTTGGATATCTGGACTCTGTAAAACTAATTGATGCAGAATTTGAAGTTGGCTAATTTGCTCTTCAATTTCCTGACCTACTAACTTTCGCAAGTTGTCTAAACTTGCTACTGGTATTTGCTGAAGCTGTTTTCGAAAATCTTCACTTTTGTTCTGATTCTCCGTGTCTCGCGCGTGACGTGTGGCTGAATAGGATGGTGCACTTGAACTTGAGTGCCTGAAAATTTGCTCGTTCACGTTCTGGGAATATCCTGGCTGTCTGCTTTTTAATTCGGCGTGGGCATTCACTTGCTGTCTAGGGAGAAGATTTGGACTAGTGCCACCTTGGTCTGAGAAGCGAAGAGTCTCGTTTGTACTATTTTCTTCAGGAGATTGATTTTGTGCTGCAACAAGCGATACTTCACTTGGTGTCCTGCTGCCCGTAAGTGCTGACTCGGGAGAAAGTTTAACAGGTCGTAGAGAAGGTTCTGGCATGGGGGGTGCTCGATCCAATGAGAAGCGTCGTCGCCTTCGACAGAACAACTGAAATTGTGGGGACTGAGCACTTGCAACGCACTCTAGCACTACATTTGAGATGTCCGTAGTACCATCGATACCAAGCTCCTCCAAGATGCTTATGATCGGCGAAATAGACGTGGAAGTGCTATTGTGACGGCTGCGCGTTCGCTTAGAGGTATTAGTAGATGTTGTCAATTCTTCAGTCTTAATTATGTTTGTGTATAGTACAGGCTGACTTGTAGGATTTATCAGTGTGCTAGAGGTACTGGAAGTACCAGTGGTAGTTGCCTGTGCCCCATTGCTGGAGCTATTATTGTCAGGTGTGTCAGCAGGACTGTTTTGATTCCGCAATTCCCCTTTGCCATTTCTTTTGGTATTTGTATGGACTGAAGGGGAACTTATTTTTTGTAGACGTTCTTGTAGCAACAGCACCGATTCTGGGTCAACTACCGCTGTTGCTGCCGGTGAAACCAGTTTGAAGATAAATACATGCAAGCAGTGCTCAGCATTACAGCTGTGCTTATTTGATGCCCAACCGTAGTGCCATCCTTTATTTTCCATATTAAATCCAAAATAATCGTCAGCGCCGAGCTGTTTTGGTTCAACTTTGCTTCCATCCAACGTTGCCTGCGCAACAACATCCGATTTTTCCAAGCGTCTGCCACGCATCCATGGTCGAAGAGGATTTTCGCGAGTACGCTCCAATGCCAGAATAGCACTGAGAGGAAGCTGTGTTCCAATATTTAAGCCAAAGGTCTCACCTGCAGGGAGGAATTGTGCCCAGCATAAAATTGCATGCTGGTGCGCAGTTCCGTTGTCTAGGGATGCATCACCAGATTTGCGAAGGTACTTTGCTTTGGCGCTTCCTGAAAGGCTAACAATAACAGGTCGTCCACAAAACCCACGTTCTTTATGCTCTGCAGCACAATGCGGAAAACATCGCAAGTTCTTCAGGCCACCTCGTTTATTGTTGCGTTGATAACGATACTGAAAGCTAGATGGTGTAAAACCAGCATCAAACAAAGGCGAATCGTCTTCGAGGAATTGTTTTACACTGGAATGCTCGACTTCTAGATCTTCGTCCAAGACATAAAGATTCTGTTTTCTGACTGTACTATCTTGCAAAACTGCCATTCTAGGCTCTGCAGCTGGGACCTGAATATTGTTAGCTGCTGATTTCTTACTCCTATTTTCTCCTTCTCCTCCTCCTCTGTATGTTGTTGTGGTGGTGTTGGCAGCTGCAGCTGTGGCGGTGACTGTGCGATCGATACTTTGTTGAGCAAAACGCTGTGATTTGTTTTTATTTTGCTTCCTCCAGTTTGTTGGTGGCGCTTGGGGTAAAAAGTTTGCCTTTGGGTTTTGTTCATACGTCGGGGTCGTGTTCAGAAGATGTAGATGCTGTTCTGCGTTCGCATATCTAGAGCTGCCTTCATCCCATCCCTTTGCGCCACCGTGCATGTGCTTCCTTGGAGGCCCGTGTGGTAAGGCGGCAGACTCGAATAAGAAGGCTCGCAATATCTTTGAAATTTCGATTCCCAATTCAATGAACGCAAACGCTAGCGTACTAATTTCTAGTCCAACACACCAAGAGAAGCCCCCTTCCCTTTAAATGTAATGACAAATTAAGATCGAAAGCAGGAAGAGTTATATATCTATCCCGTTGATGCGCTAATTAATAAGCAGCTTCCTTTCCAATTGAATATAGATGAAAACAACAATCAAAACTCACAGCGTCCGTATTAGGATCTGTTCTGCGAGAAGGAATACGCCTAAATGTCTTTTCCAGTATTACCTCAGCTTCTGTTGTGCCACTTTCTATTATTGCAAGTCAGAACTACACAGCCTTCGCTAGATCAAATGTATGTTTGAATGTTACGTATACTTTTCCAAACGATGTCCGACCAACGAGATCCACAATTGCTTCGAAATTCTGCCACCGCGGTCTCCAAGTCAACTAGCTGTCCTAGTGCACCAGACCACTCGATGCTCACTTGCTTGCTTGCTTACTTGCTTGCTTGCTTGTGCCACGGTAATGTAGTAAGGTTTTTGCTGCTGGTCACCTTCTGGCCTGTAAGATACCGATCCGCAAAAAGAAAGAGAAGCAACGATGTATTTTCTGATGGTGTATACATACCTACAAGTAGGTACCTATGTAGCGGTACCTGGCTACGAAATACTTTACCAGAGAGTGATCTCGCTGTTACCGAAAGCAGTTGAAGATATTTACTGCACCAATAGCAGATCCTTGTCGGTCTGTGGTGTGATCTCTGCTCCAAGTTGTTGGCTTTGGACTCGCATTACTTCCGTTTCTGCAGTTCTTGGTGTCAGTCATGTCGAGGTGGAAGAACGTGACAAAAACCTTCCAGCGCAGATAAGCATTTGCATGGACACCCCAAACCCTCACGATTCCGCAGTTCTTCACCGCCTTGGTCTGCCGCAAGAAACGCCTGCATACATAAACTCACACACTCCAGTCCTTCTCGTGAACGGCCTCGAGGACAATCTGCAGACGCTGCTGCTTCCTCATCACTATCCTCCTAAGCTCCTAGTTTCTGTCCCTCTTCCCTCTTCCCACTTCCTCACTTAACTAATTCTTCTATTCAGACATACTGCTTCTATTATACAGCACCACTTTAATTAATAATTAATCTTGCAAAAAATAAACTTTAAAATTAAAGAATATTATCTTAAAATTAAAATTAAATTTATTATTATTTTTAAATCACGGTATCCTGTTACAATACAAAACATTCGTTTATTTATTATCCATCGCCTGAGTTCATCATATTTTATTTTCGCAGTGCCTCTGAAGAAGAAAGAAGAGTGGCGTTAGTAGAGGTAAGACAGGCCGCACATGGAGGAGCTCTTGCCTGCTTGCCGCCTACCTAAGTCTTTCCCTACCGTTTCCTTTCGCCTGAGAATCAGATCCGACAGAGCGAGCCCATGATCGATGCCCGTCCGCCCCTCCTTCGACACGCCGTCGGCGATCCTCGAGCTTAGGCCCGTCGGCGTCAGCTCCAGAGACCAGTAGCAGATGGATAGATAGATGATGCCAATGGGCGAATATATTCATAAGTTTAGAGATCCACAGAGGCATATAAATGAATAAATATGTATATAGATATATGATAAATAAACAATTAAATAAACAATTAAATAAATAATTAAATAAATAATTAAATATTAGATAGATAGATAGATTGATAGATATATGGGAAGGTACGCCTGGCTTTGCACGTAGCATTTAACAAAGGAGAGGACCCTCGACTTCAGAACAGCCGCATCCAACCTGAAACTTCGAACTTCGAGGAGCTTCAATAAATAGCCTTTGGTCCTTGGCAGGAGGAACTTAAGGCAGCTGTGTGCACCCGCCAGTGGGCAGCATTGGCGACAGCAAAAGCATGGGTTCGGGCGCCCTCGAGGTCATCAACACAGGGATTAATTTAATTAGTTCGTGATCTGTTTCGTAATCTGTTTCGTGAGCTGATTTGTTTGTGCGGAACTCATTCATGCATTCACTTATTTGTTTTGATTATTTGTGTGATTGATTGATTGATTGATTTACTTATTCAACTCCTCTTCTGAAGAGCAGTTATTTGATAAGAAAGGTGATTGAGGGCCAAGAGATCGCAATCTGCATCCCGAAGGCCCAGAAGATGTTAAATAGAGATTTAAAAAACTGACCAAGGTGCTAGGGTTTAGGCTGATATGAAGACGGTTTTGCAAACAAGGATCGTATTGACGATTCGATCTTTTGTTCTTGTCATCATGCTCTTCTCAGAACTTTTTGTTCTGATCAATTGAAACAAAAAGAAAATGGCACTGCACGGAATAGAATGCAATGAAAGGAATATAAGGAAGTATGTACCTAACTACCAGGTAGCTACACTTATTAGTTTGTCTTTATTTTTTATTATTTTTTAAATTAAAAATGATAACCATGACTATCATATATAATTAAAGAAAAGAAAGCGGGCAATTCACCGGGGATCATTCGTTGAAAGAAGCAGAGGCTTCAAGTCGGGAGTTTAGATTTCAAGGGGTTCTTGACTGACGTTCATGAAAGGTGTCGATACGTTCGTCTTGGTCATGATACGCGAGGCTTGGGCAAGTCTCGAGGTGTGCTTCCTTACCGTCGATACGACTTGCTTCATCCTTATTTCTTTTTGTTCATTAAAAAAAATAAAGAATATTTTTCCAACCCGCAAAAACCTTAGGTAATGCACAATAATGAATTCGCATTAAACGAAGTTGAGGATGAAAAGGACAAATGAACGTCGGCTTGACCGGATGTTAAGCTCAGTAGGGAGACACTCTTTCTTGAAGTGGTTTGATTTGAGATACTATAATGCCAGTTGGTAGGTACTATGTAGTAAACGAAAGAAAACGATGGCAAATTATATTTTCAAGTTGATTTATATCGATACTAATAGACTTTGCATAATAATCATAAAACCAGAATTAAAAAAGGAATCATACTAGCCTGATACAAATTAATAAATAAAACTTTTAAAACCCACTCGAACCCTGGAAAGAAGAAACGGGAATGATGGAAGAAAGTAGAAAACAGAAAACATCGCGAGCGATGCAATCTTCAACCAAAGCACCCCAAACCTGTGCCATATCTGTCTGCATCGAAGGCAGAGACAGGAGCATTGCTCAGGATAACGTATAGCGCATCAAAGCCTATCCGAATACATCCTTTGCCACGAAGTTGCGCATAACGCCACACAGTCTACTCCCGCCAACCGGACCGGATTGCCCCAGGCGTATGTCCGCTCCTTTTCTGTGTCTTGTATACTGGTAGTGTTTTTTATTGTTTTAATTAATTTTAATGTATAATTAAAAAAGCATTCATGCGCCTTTTTACCCAGGTTGTCCACAGGAGATGGGTTTGTTTAGCTGCCTGAAAATGAGGAACAAGGACCGTAAGTGAAGGTCCAGAAAATCGGGTCTTTTGCATGAAGACAAAGGCGCTCCCGACAGCAGATACGCGTTGCGTTTTAAGAATGTCTTCGTCTCCAGGAGATTCAACGGGCAGCGCTAAGGGCCATACGATGGAGTACGAGCTGATCAAGAGAATTGGCCAAGGCACTTTTGCTCAGGTCTTTCGAGCCAAGGTGCGCGCAAGTTCGGATCAAAGCCAATGTGATGCAGATTCTTCCGCACAAGCTGCTCAGGACAGCCGCACTAGCAGCAGCAATGATATTGCAATTGCAAGTCTTGAGGCTGGCCAAGATGTTGCCGTGAAGAAAATTCGGAAAGATGAAGGACGCGGTGGACCTGGTCATAGCGCTCGGAAGCTGGCTCAACGTGAGGTGGAGGCTCTCAGGAGGCTAAACGTTCACCCAAATGTGGTCCAGTTGTTGGATGTTTATGAAGAGGGTGGACGCATGCATTTGGTTATGCCTCTGTGTAAATGGGACTTGGAAGCGGTGATCAAAGATCAGTCTGTAACTTTGAATTTGCCCGAGGTAAAGTGCTATTCTCTTGGAATTCTCAAAGGCCTAGCACATTGCCATGAACACGGCATCTTGCATCGGGACATCAAGCCCAACAATGTTCTAGTTGGGTATGACGGTCACATCAAGCTTTGTGATTTGGGTAGCAGTAGAGAACAGCAAGTTGAAAAGGGTAAGATGACTCGCCAGACCATTACCCAACATTATCGCCCACCTGAATTAATTTTTGGTCTCGATCCTTACACCACAAAAGTTGACGTGTGGAGTGCAGCTTGCGTGATCGCTGAAATGCTTCGTCGAGCTGTTCTCTTTGAGGGAAGATCAGACATTGATCAATTAAGCAAGATCTTCTCTGTACTTGGCGTTCCCACGGAGGAGAACTGGCCGTCAGTTAAGGACTTGCCTTTTTTCTTTCCATTCAAGCCATCTGCCCAATCCCAAAGTCTTAAGTTATTGCTCTTCAGCCGGGAAAACTTGAACCTTGGTGCTGAAGACAATGATTCAGCAAACGAGGATGACATCAAATCTCAGATTGTGACACTTTTGGAGAAAATGTTGATCTTTGATCCTGAGCAGCGCCTTTCGGCGGCAGCAGCCGCACAGGATCCTCTTTTCACATCGCTGCCTGTCCCGACTCCCGTACAGCAGCTCATGGAGCCAAAGTCCCTCGAGTCTGCAGTAGATGGAGATGATGGCGTTTCTCTTTCTAGCTCCTCGTTATCAAGCTGGGGAGGTTAGACTGGCTCAGCTGAGCGTGCACAGACAGTACGAGTTTAAAATGATACTGACGATCTATGCAATATTGTAATTAGGCTAGGTTTATTAACTTTTGAAAAATGGCATTACTCAAGCTTTCTCTTCCCAAACAAAAACAAAAAGGAACGCAATTATGGCGACCATGAAGATCAGCAAATAGATGCGCCAATGCCAAACCACAGCTTCAAAACTGAAATGATTTCGTTTGTAAATCGAGAATACAAATATGTCATAATTATTCATAACCAACTCATTTGATCAAAGCTAGCAGTCTCTCGACGCTGATATCTTTTGAAAGAATAAAATAGAAATAAAACATAAATGATTTATAATGTTTGTAGTTGCTTTAAAGATTGAACAGAAAGAAATGGGTCATTTGTTTTATTCAACTTTCCCTCACGCACATTTAAAGACTTAACCTGCTCTTTATGCAGGTGGGGATGAAGAGGGAGAAGAAGACTAACTCGCGAGTCGATGTACAAATTTTCGATAATTGCTCCGCGGTCTTTAATGAATGAACCCTAAATCTCAGGGGAAAACGCCCTCTTTATTTTTCGTGAAGACGGCTCAGAAGCTTGGCAGCATCAACACCGTCGCGCGCCAGAAGAGCACGCATCTCATTGAGCGTGCTCTCTTCAGCAGAGGAAAGGGGTTCTTCAAAGCCAAGAATACGTGCTAGATGATCCACGACAGCTTGCTGAGACGACTGCAACGACTGGTAACCCCATGCATTAGTGTCATCCAGGTAGTTGTCAATAGCATCAGCCTGGATGCCTGTGAGCGCTTCAACAACAGCAAGCCCACAGAAAGGACTGTATTCCTTAGAATAGCCACCCTCATGAGCAAACAAGACACGTCCATTGCATGTTTCTTCAGCGACCTTGATAATATCCTTGGCCATGTTGCCGAAGGCCTCACTTGTCAACATCATGCGAGCAAGAGGGTCACAGAAAGAACCATCATAGCCAGCACTAACGAAAACAAAGTCCGGCTTGAATTTGCGAAGCGCAGGGAGAACTACCTTTTCCATGGCGTAGTAGTAAGCACCTGTGCCAGAGCCCGGGGGGAGTGGAACATTAATTGTTGTTTGACCACGTTCATCCTCGATGATGTCACCTCTGCCAACAGGGTAGTTATTATCCTGATGAAGACTGATGAAAAGAAAATCATCATCACCAAGTGAGGCGGTTTCTGTTCCGTTCCCGTGATGTACATCAAAATCAATCACCGCTACGCGCTGGTGACCAAGTTTCTGTGCGTGCCTCGCGCCAATAACGACGTTGTTGAAAATGCAAAAGCCCATCCCCTTGTCCGGTTCGGCGTGGTGACCAGGAGGGCGTACGAGACAGTATGCATTACGAACTTCGCCAGCATTGATAGCCTCAACTCCAGCAAGAACACCGCCACAAGAGAGGGCGGCAATGCGGAAGCCCTTAGGACCAATACGGGCAATTTCACCAGTGTTTCCACCAACCTCACGCTCGCTAATCTCCTTTACTCGAGCTAAGTACTCTGGGGTATGGAAATAAAGAATCTCTTCATCAGTTGCCGAACGGGCCTTGATGCGCTTGGTAGAATCAAGAGCACCGCTCACAGAGAGAAGAGAGTGGAGACGATGCTTGGTTTCGGCTGCTTCCCAATGCTCTCCGGGCTGTGTCCAAATATCGTAGCTGATTGAACCTGGCTCGTGCCACAGATACAGCTCCTCAAACACGTAACCAGTCTTGAGTCCCGACATTTTCCAGTATCTCTGTCAATTTAAGATCACCCACTAAATAGTCAGTTTACTCGAACTATCCCTCCACCCAGGTCTGGGCAATTCGAGATTTGCTTAGTCTCTTCGCAGCGCTTTTGCCGCGCAATGTCTTTCCATCCTTTGCCGAAGAATTCACTCAAGAGAGCCGCCGTTGGGCTACTAGTATATAGACCCTAACTAGTAGTTTTCTCTCTACTGGTATATCAATCTTACAAGCCAGCAGCAGAGGACCTCCCGTATCTTTGGTGAACCTCGTCCCCAGCCTACACTCAGCAGGTAAAACTATGTGAGATTCCCCTATGAAGCCACTATTTCACTTACACAATCTTCTCGCAGCTTGCACGGCCTCCTGGTGTCCACGACCTGGCTTGACTGCCCCCGTCAATCGTGCTTTGCCGCCGCCGCGCGCCGCTCGCTCTCTTGCGCAACCCCGTGGTCCCATAGTTCGCCATGGGTGGTGCGATCCTCAATGAAACCAGACACCGCGCACGGACCCAAATCAGCTTTGCGTTGTGCAAGTGACTGAAAGGCCCCCTGGTTCGCATGAATGGTGGCGGCGCCGTGAATGAGGGAGCCACACAAATGACCCATTCGGGGCTAAGCAGGAGCGCGCCAATGTCATAGGTAGTCCCGCTGGAGCAAGCGTAGCGAATGGATAGCGGTTGGTAGAAGCAGATGATATTGCTGGTTTACGAGGAGGCAGGAAGTTGTGGTGTCGATTGCATCTTTAAATGGAGTAAAATAGGCAAGTAAATGCCGGCTTAGTTTGATGAAGTTTGTGATTTATATGCGCTTTAGATTGGATGCTCGAACTTGCTTCACGTTACGTGCTCGATGCTTCAATTGCGTGGTTACCTGATTGTAGTACTTCGTTTCGTGGCTGGCTGGGTGGCTGGCTGCTGGTGAGAGGAAGAAATTACAAAGGATCAACGAGCGAATGAAGTGTTGGAAAAAGGAGTGGAGGAATCAATCTTGGCAGCTGAACCGACCACAACTTCGACTTGGTCCTCTCCAATGTATCACAGCTCCCGACTCTGGAGACACCAATAATGCGAGATGTGTAGTCTCTTTGATGGACTAAGATGTAGGTCTTGCAAACTCGTTCTAGCATTAGCAGAGGTAGTAATAACTGTGATGTGGGTGGCTAAAGTAACTAGCTACTCAGATACCTGTAAAGTATGTAAAAACCACGACATCATCAGAACAGGATTTTGCGTTTTCAATAAATAACTGGAGACCTGCTGTGGTTAATGTGCCTAATAGAAGCTCTTCCTAGGAAGGGTCTGTCTGCATCATCATCACTTAAGCAGCTTCAGCAGTATGTTGCGTCAATTATCAGGACCAAGATGACTTTGTCTGTGTCTCGTTTTTTATTTTTTTTTAGTACAAAGTCTTACCTGCCCGACGAATGGCATTCCATTGGTTTTTGGCACTCCGCTACATAGGTATAGGTACCTAAATCTCTGGTAGCACTGGATAGGCAGTCGTTTACCCTTCTCCAGGCCTATACATTCACTATTTGCTAATAGGGAGCGAAGAACTCCAATCAATTGTCTGAAAGCACATGCTTTAAAGAGTATTAAGAACAATGGATGTAAATTAAATGGGTGATATAGTATGTGTTTTATAAGGTTGTAAAAGAATGAATGACGAGTGATAAATAAAAGCAAAGTAAATGAATGTGAATGAATGAATAAATGAATGAATGAAGTGATTGGGTGAGCACCAGTCGGTCGTGGAGTAGCAGCAGTCCCGCGAGCAGGCCAGTAGTCAGGCAACCGGAGAGTCTCCGGTTCGCAGCGCAGCGCTTGCTTCGTGCGGTCGTTGGACTCGCCAACAGCAAGCCTGCAACAGAGCGGTTTGCTCCTCTGTAGGAGTGACCCGAGTCCATTCGCATTCTGCTGCAAGTCCATCCATCCAGTCAGTGGTGTAGATTGATTTGTTCATATTGGACAAAGCAAGGGCAAGGTTGCCTCGTTGCGCACGCTCATAACCTGCGTGCTTGCATTGAGGCTGGAAACCAATCGACAGTATTGCAAAGCACCTCTACTTGGTTGAGTCAGCCTCCTCAGCACTGTAGAGCTTTGTTGAGATTAGCCAAACAAGCAGTCTCGCAAGACGTCGAGTACAACTTATTTGTTGTGATTAAGACTCTTTTGGCTGGCCTTTGGTCCTGCCTTTGACACATACATTCTTTCTTGTGCAGTCTTGAGTGCAGTCTTTCACCCACACAGACTCTACGCAATCAGAGACGTGCATTTATACATACTACATTATACTTTCGTTGACTCATTCGTACATAGATAAACATTCGCACGTGCGACAAATTCTATTTTATTGCACCTTGGATTCAACTCAGTTTGAAGAGACAAAAAGGCTACGTACTTTTCTACTTAAGAAACGAGCTGGCTAGGTTGCAAGCTTGTGTTTTTGTACAAAGACTGTGGATCGCGAGAACTTTGAAAGAGCGCTGTTAGCTGGACCAACTTCTGTGGGCAAAGCTCTTCTGTTCATATCTCTCTAGGTGTAAATAAGGTGTTTGCGGCAGCACTTCTATAGAGGCATCCGCACAAACCCTTTACAGCATCAACAATAACGCAAGAAAGGAAACAGTCTCCTGTATCCATCCCTAGACCCGACCCAATCAACTCAGTCAAAGTCGACTTCACCGGACTCTTTCATGGCTGGTCCAAGCTCAACTTCCGCCGGAGTTGCCAACGGCACCTCTCAAAGCGGCAATGACTACCTCGGCGCTGACCGCTCAGGGTCTCGCTCAGTAACTGGCGGGGGCCGCGGCCTCGGCGAGTCCGCTGCTGCTGCCGCTGTCGGTGGTGGCTCTTCCTCTAGCCAACAGCAACCTGCTGTCGGCCAAGCTCTTGCTGTTGCTCAGCAACAACAGCAACAACAACAATCCTCGAATGGCTCGGCTTCTTCCTCAAACAATACTACTACCAACAGTAACAATGCAACTGAGGACATGCACATGAAGCACTATGCTCAGCAAGCCCAGTACTCATATGGGATTCCAGGGTACCAGGCAAGCGCTGCTCAGATGTACCAGTACATGCCCTCGCCGGGCCTCCACCCGGTGAACTTGGGTATGATGGGCATGACTCATCCCCCGAGCCCAGGTCTCTTTCCAGGACAGTTTATGCAAGCCGCCCCAAGCCCGTACCTCGGTCCTGCTTCGTTGAGCCCTTTTCCTGCGACGCCTCTGATGCAAGCCAGTTCTTCGGCAGGAACACACTTCGACTTTTACCCGAGACCTCAACAACTCGATGGATCTGAACCGCCTGCCCCAAGCCCTGGGCCTTCCCCGTTTCTACATCCACTTCTTCCGCAGTCGCTTTTGGGCACACCCCCGACCACGTCGATGCAATTTCAGCAATTCTATCGCCAGCAACAACAAGCTGCAGAGAAACACGCCAATAATGGAAAACAGAATAAGAATGCCTCAGGTCAGAATGATGCTAATCAAAGGCAAAACCAACAAAACCAGGAATTGCCACCGCCGCTTATGATGCCTTCACTGCAACTTAATCAAGACATGGGTGAGAACGCATATGCGCCGCAAACGCATAACCTGCGGCATATGGAGGATATCCAGAATGCATTCCAGCATCATGCTCATATGCAGCAAGCTATGCCGACGATGGTGCAGTACTCACCGGCGTTTGGACCTTCAGGCTATGCAATGTACGCGTACGCTCCTCAAGCGCAATATTACGCGGCAGCGGGATTCTCGCAGCCAAGTCCAGGAATGATGCCGACGGAAATGATGTCGCCAACACTTGCGATGCCCTCGATCGCACAACTGCCGCCGTCTGCTGCGCAGTCACCTCCAGCGGGTCAGAGTAGCGCAAGATACCTTTCGTCAACCAACTCAGTAGGATCTGCACCGAGTGCGGCACCCTCTCCAAAATCTACTCGCGGAAATGAGGACCGCAAGGGTCCTGCCAAGCTTGAGGTTGATACTGCAGCGGAGTCCAGAAATGCTGCGACTGGCGCTGCAGGAAATGGGAACGACAACGGCACGCCGTGCAACCTCTTGGAGAAGCTGCACAACAAAGTTGGAGTATCCCCGCGCAACGGTAGCGGTGGCAGCGGTGCTGGAAGGCACAAGGATGCCAACGTCCGAGGCCAACAGGCTCAAAGCAACGCTGGTAGTGCTCGAGGACCTGCAAACGGACCTAAACGCGACAAGAAATCTACACCGCCTATTGCCGACGTGGAATGGGGACTGCGATCGATCCGAGGTCAGGTTGTGGAGTTCGCCAAGGACCAACACGGAAGTCGATTTCTGCAAACGCAGCTGGACTCCCCAAGTGTCTCAGCAGAAGACAAGGAAAACCTTGTTGCAGAAATCCTGCCGCATGCTCGTCGCTTATGTGCCGATGTCTTTGGAAACTACACCATTCAGAAACTTCTTACGCACGGCGCGAGCACCCCAGCTCAGCAAGAGCAGCTTGTCAAGGTTGCTATTGAGGGCCACATGGTGGACCACAGCAACGGCAGCTACTCTTGCCGTGTAATCCAAAAGATGATTGAATGCATCTTCAGCGAACAGGGCGAGGAAGTGGCACGCTCGCTCAAACCCGGAGATCCGGGTGCCACGTTGTACTCAGTTGAATATCAGGACAAGCTCCTGCACGAGCTTGATGGACATGTCATTAGTTGTGCGTGCTCCAACAATGCAAACCATGTGCTTCAGAAACTCCTCGAATGCGTACGCCCTCTGTCGCGCATCGACTTTATTTTTGATGCCTTTAAGGGCAACATGGTGCAGCTCTCTACCCAGTCTTATGCTTGTCGCGTTGCCCAACGTGCTATGGAGAACGCTGAGGACGACCGCCTCGAGCCTCTCCTGGCGGAGATCATGGCTAATGTGGAAGTCCTTATTCAGGACTCCTTTGGCAACTACGTGACCCAGCACATCATCCAGCACGGCAGCCCGAACGGCCAAGACGGCTGCCTCAGCCGCCATCGCGCAGAATTGATTGAAATTGTCAAACTTAACCTGCTTCGCTTCTCGCAACACAAGTTCTCCAGTAATGTTGTTGAGCGTTGCCTTGAGTCGGGAAATAAGGCGGAACGTCGCAACCTGATTGCTAAAATGCTTGAAGTCGACCGCTCCGGTAGCAACGCTAAATCAACCCGTTCTGGCGCTGGAACCGCTGCAGGGGGCAGCCAGTCCAAGACCCTCCTTGAGGTGATGATGACTGACCAGTTTGCCAACTATGTCATTCAAAAGGCGTTGGAGGTTGCAGAGCCCGATCAGCGTGAGCAGATCGTTACTATCATTCAGCGTAATGCGGGCACGCTCAAGCGTCTTACCTATGGACGTCATATTCTTAACCGTCTCGAGCTTAACTCCAAATCTGGAGGTTCTCGTCGTGGTCGCCGCAACAACACTGGCACTGGCAGTGGTGGTCGTGGTCAAGGCAGCTCCAGCAACGACGGCCGCTCAGTACAGCATGATAACTAAAGCTCTGCATCCCCAACTTTTTCAACCCCTTCGAGCCTACGTAAGCCCACACCTGCTGCAAGCGCACAAGCAGATTTTTAGCTTCTAGAGATCATGTCAAGGTCACGATCTTTTCTACATAGACGCGTCTTTTACACAATTCATACATACATACACATACATACATACTTACATACTTATACCTCCTAGAGACCCCTCTTTCATACAAACACGAAACACGCATCAAGCGATGACTCGCCTTCGTGGCGCTTCTACTACCGCCCGATAATGCAATTTATTTCAATCAAAAAAGTTGTTAAGTGATGATACAAATGATACTAAGCCTGTTCCCAGATTGCCATCAATTCATGTTCAGCCTCTTCATATACGTTTTTATTATATTTACTTCTTGGATACTTTGCGAAACAATGCTTTGTTTGGGAAGATGCGAAGAAAGGTGATCACTTTGTGTTACTCAGACAGATAAAATTAACTTCACATATTCACATTTCCGTGCCATTAACTTAGACGACCCGTTCGACACGACGTTGCTTAGAAAATTGGTACGTACATTTTGTTGAGGCCACAAACCTAGGGTACAGAGCGAAAATAAACGTAGATTGGACATAGACCTCGACAGTTGTGTTTCACTTCATTCAAGTTGCAACATTTGGTAACTTAACCTTCTGATAATTGAAAGTCTGGCTTACGGAAAATAAATAAATAAAATTTGTGCTTGAAAGTTAATAACCTTTAATAGCGCTTATGATTCCCACACTCTACACTTAATGGCAGTAAATGGCAGAAGGGTGTCGCTGCAATACTATCTCCCCTGCACCTTTCAGTACACTCTCGCCGCTGGTTCTCTGGATAAATTAATTTTAATTTTATTTTATTTTCATATTTAGTACTGGAGTTTTAAAAATAGTAACAAGCAAAGCACACCCTCTCGAAGCAATATAGTATGCATGTACAGTTCAAGCGTTCGAAATTAAACCGCCGGTAGAACATTCGAAGTTTTTCATGTTCCGGATTGTACGCTTGTATCTTTGAAATAGAAGGGTTCTTCATTTTCCTTTTGTATATTCCTTTTATTTCTGAAGATAAACAAATCAATGTTTGTACTACTAGTTTCTCATAGTAACGGCTCTTACTACCAAACTTGTTCTAAAATAGATCGTTAGTAATTATTGCCATATATCTGGTTTAGCTTTAATAGCCACAGAAGAGACTCAACCCACGATTTGTTTGAAACCGCATAGATAGTGAATTAGTGTTCAGCTGCATGCTTGTCTTAAACGCCTCTCGCAGGGTTTTCCGGCGGCTACTGCTGATCTGGTTTAGGCGGAAGCTTCCTTGTGCACAACTAATGTTAATTTCGCCTGTACTTCGTTTACTTTCAAGCACTAGCAAGATCCAAAAGTAATTATCGAAGGTAATAAGTATTCCAGTGGGAGTACCTGTCACCCTGCATTAAAGTGCGATCCTTTCTCTATTTCATCATTTATAACCCCCCCCCCCTCCACGAAGCACACACTTCCTACTAACGTCATAATAATTAAGTCTGAACAAATTATCAGCTAGGCAACTGCAAATCGTCAACGAAGATCGTTGGATGTATCAGCCAAACCTACTTAGGTGGACTGGTAAATTGCAAGCTGACAGAGTCCTTGTTTGCATGCTAGAATGTGGGTTAGTGATGCTGTTCGCAAAGCACGGCAAAGAAGATCTCATGTAGTAAACGAGAGAGCTTCAGCACATGAAATATTGCCGCTTTCGATGCAAAATCGAAGAACAGGCCGCCGCGAGCTCTTGCAGACGCTATTTATCATTGGGGCAGAACTTATTGACAACACGCTGGATATCGCAAATTTCATTTCATTTATGCGGGAGCCATCGATGAGCGATAATACAGTGTATCGCATTCTCTACATTTTGTGTACAATTGGAGTATCCACGTTCTCACTATTTGTTCTTCTCAAGCATATTCAACACGCCAACACAATTCGTGGGGAGATCTATGTTGGCATTCAGGTTGCGAAAGGGAGAAAATCACGTATGCAGCGCTCACGCTCGAAGGAGGTCGTTCCGTCAGAATGGTCAGAAGATCTTGAATGGGCCGATAACGCCTCATCATCAGAGTTTGGGGTATTTAAAACAATGTCCACGAACTCTTTAAATGAGCCCTTCGAAGCTGAGCCATCTCAGCACAAAGTTGTCGAGCTCGAACTTGAGCGGCTTCAGCGTCGTCAGACCCGAGCTCGACTCATTGTTATTGGTGCCTTTGCAGAGGACTTAACCACTTTCCTATTCGCCCTTTATCGCGTTTTCTTTACCACTTATATTGTGAACGAGGTATATATTGACTGCTTGGATGTGCAGGTAATTGATGGAGACTCGTTTCCAATCAAATGTACTTCGCATCAGCTCATCCTTGCAATCTTGCAACTAACAGGAAGTCTCTTTTTATTTGCATTCAAATCATCGTTTGTTCGGGACTACCAACTTCTACAGTCTCTCACAAATGATCTAAAGCAAGAACTGGAAAGAGACTCAACTCAAGACAGCAGCATATTGGACTTGTACAAAGATGGGCAAGTTTCTAATACAGAAATCAACAAGGTCGTACAGATTCGCAAAATTTGCAGGTTCCCCGGACACAACACACGGTTTGGATCTGACTGGTTAATTTTACAACTACTGAGGACCAATCGTGGTGATCAAATCGCTGCAGCTCAATCTTTACAAGCGCTACTTACATGGCGACGCAAGAGAGGGGCAAGTGGGATCAAACGTCAGCTTCTCACTAACGATATGGCTTGGGATGACATTCCAAATTTAAGCAAAGTCAATTCTGTTTTGCCATATGTAGATGCTTACAAAATTGATGAGCAAAACAATCAATTGGTTCAATATGCATATATTGGAGGACGAGCTGACTATGATTGCTTGTTGCATCTTGTACAGAAAGAAGATTTGCTAACATGCTTCATATATGTTGTCGAACGAGCATTACTTCTCTTAGAGAACATCTCAAATCGTACAGGACGATTACACGAACTCACCATCCTTTGCGACGCCAGAGGGAATCCTGATCAAGAGGGTCTTGAATTATTTCTTCGTGTATTCTGCAATATTTGTGAAGTGTTGGGCCAGTACCCTATTCGCCCGAAATTAATATTATGGCAACCAGGAACTGAGCTAACTGAGTTGGCTCGTTCGTTCCCACATGCGCACTGTGTTACTTCAAAGAAAATGCTAGGCATTTTGCTTTCACCCGACTGTATTCCAGTAGAGCTTGGTGGCAGACTTTGCTTCGGAAATCAGTCAACTGTATTAAGCCAGGTAGACCCCTGGCAGCTTCGCCAGTGCCACTTTTTGCCTCTTTCAAAAGGGTTAGGCCACACAGAAATTGATTTACATTTTTACCATGATGTCACGGAGTCAGAGGCAAATGCGGTACTTGCTTTACGAAGACTCATATCAGTCGTTGATCAGCAAGAACGTCACGGTGAACCTCTTCCAGTCCCGAACTCATCTCGTCAAATTGACCTTGCTCTACTTACTCGGCAGGCTTCGGACCGTGAAATCTCGCTTTTGACCTTAAGAAAGCGATTTAAAGCGTTCCATTCAGATGGCGGTGCACTTTACCTTGTCTCTAGTGAGATTGCTTCACATCTTATGCTGTTGAGGTTTGTTCGAAAATATATGAGTTTGTCAGAACTCAAACAGTATGAAGATTCGCAGAATCTACGTTTTGATGTAAGCCTGAGATCTTGCGGGCCATCGGGCATTCTCGCTGCAGCGATCGGGTACGTTGACATGCTTTTAATGCGTCACAAGCTGAAACTTGATGATCTCAACGCTCGTATTAAGAAGGAGAAGATACCTCTTGCTAAGGCCGATGCAAATATATTGCGTATCAGTGAGGCCGCTCACTTTGAGCCACTTATGGGATATGATGCTGCCCATGGGCAAATTTTAGCTTTTCATGCCGAGGGTGGTGTGCGCAGTTCTGATGTTGCCGGTCTATCACATGACGAGATATTCAGAACATGTGCGACTATTTTTGAATATTGGCTAATTTTAATTCAGTCTTTGTCTTCACAAGAGGAGCGTGTTGTGTCTGTGCGAGACATCTCTCATTTATCAAGTCTTTGGCAAGGGCTTGCTTCATCGTGGAGAGTTTTCCATCAAAGTATGCAAGAGTTATGTGTGCGATATCCAAGCTGCGTAAAATCAGATCAAATTACAATCGTGCAAAAGGTCTGGCCGTCTACTGTGAACATGATCCGCAGAGTTACTTCCTACGTGCAATCTACATCAAGCTGGACAAAACCTGCCAAGCCGCGCCTAATGGTTTCCCTCTGTGACCGAGTAGAGGCGCTAAATTGGGTCGATCTTGCTCAAGTTCCCAAATCTCTTAGTGGAAATAGTACACGATCAGACATGCTCAATTCTTCTTTTGGGGAGGTGCTTGCAGTTTATACCACATCTATTCAGCGCTATAAGAAGATTTGGCCTTCTCCAGAAAACCTTCAAGTCAGCTCGCATATTCTATCAGAGATCCCGGGGAAAGCGATGGACGGGAACTCAGCGCTAGTGCTTAGAGACTCAACAAAGCTTTACATGCCACTTAAGCTTCCTCGATTCTACACAGATACACATATCCGCAAAATGAAACAAACCCAGGAGCAGTCCCCCCTGGCCCTTTTGCTGAAAGGCCATACATTACAGACGATTGCCCACCATGCTAGCACCAGGGAAAGAACACCAGAGTGAGCACTTCCTCCATACACAATCGAAAGCGATATTCCATCTAATTTATTCTGGCCAGCAAAAGACTAAAACGGTCGAGCTAGATGTTGTGTTTGGTTCCTTAATCTAAATTAAAAATACTCAAGAACCTCCATCGGTATACAGATATAGGTTGAGTAACTATCTATTTAAACTACTGTGTATTAAAATCTACAAATCTTGTAGGATTAAAAAAAGCTAAGACATAGTCTCTTTCTTCTATTTCTTAAAACCCAAAAACAGAAACCAAATTGTGACTATGCCATTCAGAAGAATTCACTAAAGTCTCAAAAGAGCTTCGACAGTCTAAGATTAGAGAAGGATTGTCCTTGCATGGTGAACATGCATGTTCAATTGAAGAATCTCTCATTGCATCCTTCTTTCCACCTACTATTTGACGTTCTAATTACATTACCTAAGTTGTACGGTTCATATCCTCCTTAACGTAAGGCAAGTTCGAGCACATGCTTAACTCAATCCATGAATTCTTAAAATCCACATCAATGAGTATATCTGCAGGTGTATTACGGAAAGTTCGCTTTTCCAGAGACTCATGAAACAGTTTTGCCTGTGACTCATCTGTAGATCCAAATATTATTCCATCAGCCCAAACTAGTAAACGGCCATGTTAAATATGTTGAGCCCTTAAGTGACTAAGTGTCATAACTTTGTGCTTGACTTGTCTCACGACCTTTTGTCATTTCATTATCGAATCACCTCCATTTGGCGCTCTCGGACTAGCTCTGGACTACTGTCACCTAGTTATCGTTAACTTTAAAAGAAAAATTAGAATTTAAAACGAAAACTAACAGCCTATATATCTCATTTCTATTTTTGAAAAAAAGCTTCTTTACTTTTTTTGTTTTAATTAATTAAAAATCAAGACAGCAGACAACAAAACAAATCCGTAACTAAGGCCATCAAGCTCACCTTGCTGAGTGGGCCGATCGCTTCTGTAGCCGACAAGTCATTTTGGGGTTTAGTCCACGATGGGTCGCCGCAACCGCAAGACGGCTCAGGGAAAGCCATTTTGCTATTATTGTGACAGGGAGTTCGTGGACGAGAATCAGCTCATCCAGCACCAAAAGGGCCGCCACTTTCGGTGCTTGTCCTGTACACGCAAATTCGTGAGCGCCCCTGCAATGAGCGTTCACATGAAGCAAATGCACGATCAGGAGCTTACGGCAGTGCCAAATGCCATTCCTGGCAGAGAGTCCGCGACAGTGCCTATTTCGGGCATGCGTGGCATTCCGATGAACAACCCCGAAATTGCAAAGCGTTATCGTGCAGCAATGGGCGAGGCCGACGATTCTACACCGCAGCGTGAACACCACCAAGCCCACCAAGCCCACCAAAATAACCACCATTATCAACAGAACCAGCAGCATCAGCAGCATCAACAGCATCAGCAGCATCAGCAGCATAATCATCAGCAGTATCGACAGCAACCAAATCAGCATTACCAAAACCAGCATTACCACCAGCAATATCAAAGCTATCCTGGAATGCCAATGCAAGGTGGAATGATGATGCCTCCTAGGCCGATGGGAATGGGCATGCCGCCTCCAATGGGTATTCCTCCTCCAATGGGTATGCCCCCCCCAATGGGTATGCTTCCTCCAATGGGTATGCCTCCCCCAATGGGTATGCCTCCTCCCATGGGTGTGCCACCCCCGATGCCAATGCAAACTCCCATTGCTAGCGTTGTTGTTACTGCACAACCTGTTGCAGCTCCGGCACCGGTTGAGGCTACTGCAGCAACTTCTGAATCAGGCTCAAGCGATAGCATTCTTCCTGCTAGCTCCACGACATCCGTTTCAAATCCTGCGTCCAAGTCTGATGGTGATAGCGCAGGTTCGACTGAACAGAAACCAGACGATCAAAATCATTGCACAACGAAAAGTAATGAAGCCTCAAACACTGAATCAAAGGCTCCACCTGATCATAAAACCACTGATATGACTAAAACAGAGGGCCTGCCTGATGCGGAAGGCCAGCAGGCTCCTGATGTTTCCCAATCGTCCTCGCGGGACACACTTACAGCACATGTTGAGGAAAGCAAGGAGGTCAATGCACCTCCAACTAGTTCTGAGCCTCCGTCAGGCGCAGAACCTAAGGAAGCGTACCACGAGACTCCAACAATATCTGCAGCGCGGGAACGCGATGATGTCGATGTAGATGACGACTTTCTGCACACAGATCCTGGTCTGGTATTTTGCCATGAAATGATATCTCCGGAGGAACTACGAGCAAGATGCCTACAATACAGTGCATCTTGATCACGATACATGCTTAACAATTTGTGAGTTTTATTTGACTTAGTGAGTTTTGCTGTTTGAGCGTGCAAGTAAACATTGATAGTAGGGTGCAGTTCAGTCAATGAAAATTGAAGAGTGAATGAATGATGAATGAATGAATGAATGAATGAATGAATAAATGGTTGATTGCTTGATTGTATGATTGAATGGATGGATGGTTTATTGTTTGATATATACTACTGCTAGTTTTGTCAATCGCACTTGAATTGAACCCCTTACATTTTGCAAGCTGTATAGTGTCGTAAGACATGAAAGCAACTACTACTGCTGCTATAGTTCTTGCATATATGCCTTGCAACGTATCGTTAGTTTATTGAGAACGTGATACAAAGCAAGGAAGTGGCGTCCCTGTGCAATTGAAAGAAGAAGAAGATCCTATCGGAAAGGTGACGATGTTAAAGAGTAATCAAGGTGGTGCGGAAAGAAGTGAGAAGAATAATGAGTGGGAAATGCAGGGGAAGGATTTCAAGCGTGGGGAGGCTGTAGGTAAATAAACTCTTCTCTACTTCTCAATGCCATTATTGTTGTGATCATCATTGGTACGAATTGTATCGTAGGACAGTAGGTATTAGTTGGGAACCGGGAAATTGATACGGGGCTTGGCATTCTTAGTAAACTTGTTCATCTTCCACGATCCTGGCGGGGCCTCCTTCTGTTCCTTCTCCGTACGTGTATGCGTTGCAAGGAGGTCAGATGACTTTGTTGGCCGAGGTTTAGGTAAGCGTCCCTTTCGAACCTGACCACTAGTATCAACATACGGAGAGTCGTGTCCGCCGTCTGAAGAGTTAGGAAAGATAATGGTATTGATGTCTTCGTGCTTGCCTTCACTCGAGCTACTGATTCCATATACTGCGTTGGGGTCGCGCTTAAGTCCACGGTCCTTCTTGCGGCCTTCAATTTTTGGTCGTTGCAAGTGCGGGGCGTCCTTGTTTTGCTGCAAAAACTGATTGACTTGCTTTGGAGTGACTTGCTTATTCTTGACAGCAGCCTTGTTAACTTTAATGAGACATACACCCGCGGCCTGGCTCTGGCTCAGCTTTCCTGGAACCCAGTTGAGGACAACTTCCCCAGCACCCTCTGGGTCAGCCCTGTTTCTTTGGCCATAAGAAAACGTATTGTCCTTGAGATTACGCGTGGGAAGCTTGACCTTGCCAATCACTCGACGCACAAGTAACTCGTTGTGTTTCTCATAATGACCCGGGACTACCTCGAGTTTATACCAAGCGTAAAAGAGCTCAAAAGGAATACCTTGGGAAATGTTTCCACCTTCATAGAGCTCTCTCATGGCGCCTTGAACGAGAACCAGGCTTTGCGAGTCTGTCTTGAGGTTTAACGCTTGGAGAACCTTGTACAAGTTCTTTAAGGGCAGCATACTAGTCTCAGAATCAGCATGCTCTTCGAAAATGCGAATCACAGCATCCTTTGAAACCATGATTTCTGATATCTTGACGTTGATGTTCTGACGCTGCTTACAAATTCTTTGCAATGAGTCCTAGCAGATTGCCTTTTCCTTCCAAGGCGTCTACAAGCAACAACGAGGATTGCGAGCACTGCTCAGCTCCTCGCGCTGTCTGCGCCTTCTACAGGAGACTCAGTTGGTTCTGCCTACTTACTTACTCGCTTACTTAGTTTTACAAAAAGTCGATAGTGTCTTGAAGGCGAATCTCTTTCGCATTCCAATGATATGTGCACACATCTGCCTTTTCTTCAGCGAGCTTAGCAAATTAAATAATTTCCTTGGGAACGTTGTAGAGCCGTAAGTGACTGTTCATAGAACACTCAGTAAGTTTTCAAGGCTACATAGTATGTAGCTCCAAAACGCTATAACCTTACAAAGTTCTCAGAGCTCTACAAAAACAGAGCGATGGATCCGTTGACTATGCAGAGCGAGGATCGTAGGTGTGCGCTTCTTCTCACCGCCGCCTCCGTGCGACGTGCAATAATGCAGTCTTTATAAGCAAATGTAATTATAGTGGCTTAAACTTGTACGTGTTAGACGAAACCTTAGGAGTTTTTGATTCCTCACAAACCTGAGTTCGAACCCCGGTGACTAACATTATCTTTCCATCTTCGAAACGTGTGTAAAACAGACCTGGGTTGAGGGTAGTCTGCAATCAAATGTGGACCCCTGTTGGCAGCGAGGTCGCTAGCACAATCGGCTGACGCTGTCCAGCGAAGGCACTGTCTTCCAACCGCAATTTTTGGAATCGAGGAACAATTCCTCGGCCCTCCTCTCCTCTCCCTCCTTTCTCCCCTTTTCTTTTTTATTTGCTTTCTTAACCTTCCTATCTATTGTTAAAGATAAACCTATGAAATTCGTGATGAAGTGGGACTAAGGCTCAACCCACGACTCAAAGACAAAATACTTGAATCATGCCATTGGATGGATTGCTAGCGCAAAAGGATGCCTCTTGCGGCGCGAATATCACGATCTAATATCTGTTTTCATTTTTTTTTTTTTGTTGAAAACCTTGGATGTTCCGAGTTTGTCGTGCATGGTACCGCATTCATGGCATGGTTTTGAAGTGCAATCATCTCGGAAAATCACTGGTCCGAAACCTAGGTAACTATAGATTCACCTACATCAGAGATGGCATTCTTAACAAAGCACTTTAATAATTTGAAGTGAAGGTTTGTTTCACTTGTAGTGTTTGGAGCTTGGTAGCTCCTTGGCCATTTCATTCCTGGTTCTTCAAGAATATTAGTATCATTCATATGGAATAGTCTCTACTATTTGGGGTTATATTAGTTCCAACGTTGTCATAGGTACAGGATTTCCTCTCTTCGCATAATGCAAAGCTTCTTTCAGACATGCAGAAATTCTGCAAATTCGCATATTTCCAAGAATATGTAGATCCGTAAATACCAAATATGCCATTCCAAATTACACCAAGCCTCAGCAGTATGACTGGCGTTAGATCACAATTAAATGCCAATTGTGAAATGTTGGCTAATGTTTAAAAAATTATCATGTTTGATTGAAAATTGTATATATTTTCGCCATGATCCTGAAATCATGATACTGAGGACAAGCAGCGGAAAAGCTCCGGTTCGAAAAACGTTGGCTTGCATAAAATAGATTCCATACTACTCTAGGTTTCAACAAGAAATAGAAACAATAGACTGTTAGTCTTTAAAATGATAGGAACAGACGACATACTATTATGATACTTCATTGATTTC
The DNA here is from genome assembly GCA_004764695.1 of Schizochytrium sp. TIO01. Lineage (NCBI taxonomy): Eukaryota > Bigyra > Thraustochytrida > Thraustochytriidae > Schizochytrium > Schizochytrium sp. TIO01. The sequence goes on along the minus strand of SMSO01000014.1, from coordinate 2,217,131 downwards.
CCAAGAGCAATCCAGATGTATTGCTGCGCCGCATTGGAGTTTGCGCAGCAGAATGCGGGCGGGCGAGCGCAGAGGCGGATGCTGAATACCTTCGTTTGTATAATTTAGCGGAGCTGCAACGAGCTAGCTTATTGCTGCTACTGCTAATGATTCCTCTTGGGTGATCACCTTTTTCGTCAATGACATCAACCTCCTCATCTGCATTGTTTGATACTTTAAATTGACTGGTTGAGGAATAGTCAAGAATGCTGCTTTCGAGCGCAGGCAATTTAGGACGCAATATACACTCAGGAATCTCGGAAAAGAGAGCAGGGTTAGAGTGACGTAAAACCCCAAAATGTTCCTTAATTGTCGACTCACAATCGGCTAAGATTTTTGGATTCAAAGACGAAACGTTTTTAAGTGCTTCGTTTTTCTTCTTTCGAGACCATTTCAAATAGGCTGGAGTATGATCATCTTGTATGAATTGAGGTTTCACAAATATTTCCAAGTTCTCTGTGTTATTTGTTCGGAAAATAGGAATCTGGAACTCCTCGCGTGTTGTAATTTGAGCTTTGCAGCGTAGATCAAGAGTTTGAAACGCACGAGTCCACTGGCCCTGTTTCCACTTACGAAAAGCAATTTGAATACGGCGCGCCGCAGCTTCCCGTCGCTCGCGCTCACTTACGAGTGACAAAGCTTCTTGAGCACGAACGTGCTGCCACACAATTGCTGGCACAAGTGCTTCTGCACGGTGAGCAAGGGCCATGGCCTTGGCGTTTTCCAGTGCAGTAAGCTTTGGAGGTTTTCTGGCACGATTTATAGCATCAAGTCGTTCTCTTTCCTCTCTCTCTATACGAGCTGCAGCTTGCTCGCGAATTTGATTAGCCCGTTGCTGTGCTTCATTCTGTGCAGCGAAAGCATTATCTAATCGCCGCAAAAAATATTTTTGAATGCCGTCAGAGTCTTGATGCCTCAGGCTTGTAGGATCATGAATAAGATATTGCACATCACTCTGTACTGCATACTTGGTCATTTCTCGACGTAAAGTCATTGTGAATTCCCGTTGGTCGTCGCACCTCTCTTTGACGCTCCGAATCTGACTTTGTGCACGCATGAGAACACGCTGAGCATTTGGCACTTTCTTGACACTGGCATTCGAATAAAGGTGGATTTGCCAGATTGCACCAAGATCAAAAGCTTGATCGCTCGACTCAGTGGACGTATTCAGTTTTCCGGGGGCAAGACTACGGGAAGAAGCAGAGGTAGAAGATCCCTTCTGCTGAGAAGATGGCGAGCTTACTGCATGTCTAGAAGACTTACTTAATGATGATCCAGAAGCAGTTTTTGTGTTTATTATACGCCTTGAAAGTTCATGCCGATGGTCTAGCTCGCGATTCTCCAAAACAATTTCGCCTTTTCTGATCACCATTGCAAAGTCGTTGTGTCTCAGTCCAAAGAAATCACCATGTGATAGCGTCTTTTTTGTACGTTGGGATAGAATAGAGCTTGAGACATCGTCTGGATCAATGACCTTCCATTTTGCTGTGAAGACTGCGCGTTCGTCGTTTGCGACCATAGTGATACGCAGGCCGTCACTTGATAATTTGAGTTTAGTACCTAGTGCCTTTGATCCATTATGGGCTAGTAGACCAACTCGTTCTCCATAGAATACAGGCGCTGTACTTGTGGGATCGTCAAGATTAATTAGGAAAAAACGGCCTGGTAACCGCGCAAGTTCACCATTGCTCCCCATGTATAGTTCATCTGATTTGGATTGTAATACCACTTTGGCTCCGTAGAAAATCTTTTCTTTTCCTCTTGATCGGGTTTTGTAGTTTTCGATAAACGTGAAGTCTTCGTTGATAAGCTGCGAACGCCGTTTTGATTTATAGAGGATCTCTTGGAATTGTTCTTCTTTAATGACAGTATCAAGATTGTGTCCCCATGTAACTTTTTGGACCCGGCGGTTTGATGTTTGTACTCTGTCCCATACTTTGGAATGATGATGTGATCGCACTGAAGACTTGTTTACATCCTCCGTGACTGATGCTTTTACTTCCGTAGTAATACGACGAGACTGAAGTTCATGAGCCTTTTTCTCCTCGGCAATTTGTTTTTGAATTTCAAGAGTCTCGTCATCTATGTCACCATCTCCAGGATGTGAACTTTGCAGCACGCTCTCTAAAGGAGATGCAACTTGGCCTTGTTCATGAGGTAGAGTTAGATTCGATCGAAGACTGGCCTTCTTTCGCCCGCGTACAACTGTGAAATCGCTTTTACCATAGACGCGATCTAGCATCTTGGCTGAGAAAGTTTCTGTGACATGCGAGCTACTTAAGAGGGGTTCTAAAAGCGCACTAACTTGAAGAAGTCCTCTTAAACGGTGAGCGTGTCCTTACTTGTAGTTTGTAGCGCTTAGAGTGACTTGATATCAAGGTTGTGAACAATATTATCTATCCGACCTTGATATATTCCTGACTTGCTAGAAAATAGCGAAGCCTTCTTGTACCGTGTATATATAAAACGAGCACTCCAGAAACACTGCACAAACAGAAGTTGAGATACTATCACGTTTGGCACTATTGTGGACGTCTCCGCCACTGCTACTACTTACGCTCCTCGTTTCATAGAGTTCGAACGCACTCACTAATAGTCAGGATGTTTATAAAGATGTGAAGACACAGTGAGCAAATGTTTATTAGCGATACTCTATACGTGTGCAACGACGTGTCATATGGTGCTGGCTGTTGCTACCCGTCTGCAAGCCTCATGAGGGTTCGTGTCCTCATTCCGAGAGTGAAAGAACGTGTGTACTTGAAGTACACCAGTTCAACAACTTTTGGATTTTGATTATTGTTACTAGGCCTAGGTACTGATGTTATTATTACTGCACTCAAGGCTTTAAAAGAAAGAAAGGAGTTTTTATTTTATAGTTTGAAAAAATATCAAAGAATCGGCATAGTACCTACCTACTTGCTGGTAGCATTGGTGCTATCACTCACAACGGATCAGTGTGTTATACGCAACGTATAATATGATGTAAGGGAAAGATACAGCATAAAATTAATATATATCTACACATTACATGGGCCTGTATGTAGATGCGGTACCTACTTCCAGTGAGTAAATAAGCAAAATCTAAGCTGAAAGCGAGCCATATCACTGATAGATGATATGCACCATTTATGGTTACATCACACTTTGAGCGGTTTGTTTTAAAATCACATGTACCTAAAGCAATGTTCTTCCCACTTGCATTTTTAGAGAGCTTTAAGCAGATCATTTACTTCTCAAAATCATGAACTCATCTGGAATATAGGGCCTCAGCTAGCATTGCCCGGATAAAAGTGTAGATACGCAGTGCATATTAGAATCCTCTACTGTGGAAGCCTAGTGAAATAGGCCAGTAGGCCCGAAGCGAAAGAGTATTTGATGAAATATTTGAGCATGGCGCCAGCATCACTCCTACAATACCTACGTTGCTTTTGAAATCATTGTGCAAAACGAAAAGAAGGCTCTCGTCGATCTGGCCGAATAAGTTTCCACGTCACTCAGAATAAAAATAGAAACTAGAGCCATTCTAATGCAAGCCAAGGGACAAGGCTCCTGCGTAGTCTTCGTGCTTCTCGTTTGTTGCCTTCTATGTGTCTCATCTGGTGCCAAACGCACCAAGGTAAGTCGAATATTGGACGCTGAGGTTGACAGTAACAGTCCCTGGCACTTCTTGAACAATGATGATATCATCCGGAAATCAAGCTTTGCGTCTATGAGAAAAGGCAACTAGGGCCTTTCGAGACATATCAAGAACGCCAGTTTCTGGCAGTGATATACAGTTCAGTACTGCTTTGGATAGTGCCAAACTTCAGGGTGACGTTCATAGGGTCTTTTTAAATGAAACACAGCTGCCGTTTCATGATCTCTTCCATGCGGTGAACATCATGTTACCACTGGCGTTGCCAACGGGAGATATTGCAAATTTTGATCTTCAAAAAACGTCAGTTCTCCCAGCTTCACTAAGCGAGCAGTTTCCAGAATTAGTATCTTACTCTGGGCCTAGTGTCGAACGGGAGCTTCAGATGCATGCGGTTGTCGATTTCAGTCCTGAGAAAGGTCTACGAGCATACGTGCATAGCCCTGGTCGCGATTACTGGATTGATCCAATCTTTCGTGCAGAGCAAGTGTATCAAGTCTACTCTACACAAGCTAGCGCAAAAAAATTAGCTGCACAAGACGTAGCTGAAAATTCGAATACTGAGTACAATTCGTCATGGACATGCGGAGGGCGTGAAAATACTACAGCGTCAGGTGGAAGTAGTAGTAAACCAGAACTTTGGAGAAATTCGTTGCTTCGCACTCCAATGGGTCGTTCGCCTCGGCAAGAAAGTAGCAAACCGGTTGTGGAAGAGTTTACATTCGTTATTGCTTTTGTTGCGAATGGCCAATACTCTCAGTATCATGGGAACACAATCCAGTCGGTTCTGGCAGAAATCCTAACTCTTGCAAATCGGATAAATGGAATCCTTAGACGAGAGCTTGGGGTTACTTTTCAGCTTCACCCCAAAACTGCAGATCTAATTTGCTTGTTCCCATGTTCGAATTTACGAAACTCATACTGGGTTCTAGATGATATGTATAACTATCTTGGCCCCACAAAGCGAGTCTCTAGCTCCTCATACCACCTAGCACATGCTTTGACAACTGCATCCGGAGGTCTCGCTTGCTTAAATGTTTTATGTAATAGTCAATTCAGTCATTGCGGTACTACCGGTCTTCAAAATCCAATCACAGATGCATTTTACGTTGATTATGTACTTCATGAAATTGGTCATCAAATGGGAGCGACGCATACTTTTGATAACTGCGATGGCCTAAACTCAAATAGAGCATCACAGACAGCTGTTGAGCCCGGAAGTGGTAGTACTGTACTTGGATATGCTGGTTTATGTGGCGAATCTGACTTGCAGAAAAATTCGGATCCCTATTTCCATTCAATCACGCTTGAGCAGATGCGAAATGTTTTATGGAGTGTTACAGGCCCAGATAGTTCATGTGGTACATACACAGAAATTGAGGTGCCTGGCCCTGAGGTGTTGATTGAGCAAAGCTGTGTCCTTCCAGCAAAAACTCCATTCCAACTTAACTTTGCTCTTGACAAAAACTCTAACTCGTCTCCAGCAATTTCCTTGTATTATTCTATAGATGAGCTGGAGCCCTCTGCAAGCATTCGAGAATACACATCTCGTTCGACTCCCCGTTTTCGCTCCTGGGAGCCGACTGAAAATAGATTTAGGTCTTTTCCAAATATGTATTATTTGTCGAATTCTATAAAGGGATATGATGAGGTTTTGCCATCACTATCTTCCAACATGACCTTCCGTGCAACTGTGAGGCAGGTCATAACAGCACAGAACGATGATATAGCCGAAGGATATGTTGGTTTAGGATCTTTTGCGTTCAAAGATGTTGAGGTTCAGTTTATTAACAGTAATCAACCTCTTGGAGCAATCTCAATGCCTTTAGCCCCTCAAATTGACAGCAAAGCAATCATCATGCAGGGATCACAAACTTTAGTAACGTGGGAGCCAGGCGACTCTTTTTCCTTGTCAAATCAGATGGAAATACTGATTGCAAAAAACACAATGTCATTGATTGGCTCTTCAATTTCCAGTTACTCAGAAGATGTACATGCGTTAAATTGGTATTCGCTAGGTATTGTGCCGAACAATGGGACTTCGTGGGTAGACATACCCCGGTTGATAACCTCTGTAGATGCTGGAGATCTAACACCTGCCATTTTAATGATCCGGCAACCAGTGCATAATGATCAGGCATGTTTTTTCTTTCAAATTCTGCCTGGACTCTACTTGGTTGATCCTACAGTGGCGCCTTCCATTGTTCCAACGCTATCGCCTAGCTTATCACCAACACAATCACCAACCACTACAAGTTCTAAAGGTTCACCATCGAATACTAGCTCTGGAACTCCAAATGTAATCTCAATCTCAGGAGTGGCACAGGTTCGACCGTATATTAGTATCAGCTTCATTGTATGGATGCTTGTGAGATATGTCGGCTGGTAGTACACATAGTTGCATCTGTAGGCTCAAATATCTCAGAAATCATTATTCCGAGTTTATAAAGGGTAATTCGTAGAATGACCTGAGTACCAATTTCAAGTCATTGACGATAAATGTATACTTCTTAGCCAATTTGAATAGAAATAATTAAATTAAAAATTAAGCGTGACAAATTTTTCCCAATTCAAGTGAGATAGAAGCGCACCTCACCCAGTTCTGTTGCTGTATAATATCGAAACAGCATACGCGAATAGACTTTTTAAGTTGCGTCACGAAACAAAATGTTTGGTTTCATTTGCTTTTTACAACAAGAAAAACCAAGTAAAGAAAAAAAGGTATCATAAACGTGTTGTGTTCGCAAAATCTCTGAACACTCTAAAGCTGACAATATTTCTGTCGACTTCAATAGCATCTATTGTACACTGGACCAGTGTTGATTTCCTAGAGTCCACCCGTTTTGTTCAGGTTTTATTTTGATGTCTAAGATATGCATAAACAGGACAATAATGTGCAGCTTCTTGGAGAGTTAAACCTAGTCAACGGAGATGCACAACTATTTTAGAAATAAAAGGTTGGTTGTGAACCTTATTGATAGCCCCTCCCTCCTCCTCAGTATGGAGCATTTTATTTAGCTACTATTAAAAAAGCTACAGAAATACTCATTTGTCCAGGGTTTTTAGTACCATAAGTAGTGGGTAACCAACATCTTTCAGCAAGAACTTCATCCCTAGGATCTCAGGGGTTGGGAAGAAATGTCTATATAAGGCCATTACAGCACGGTTTCAAACAGCCATGTGGTGTGCATGGGCTTTAGTTACTTGAAGCCACAGCAATTTGTGTAGCAAGTGAAGTTCTTTCAAGGTAACCGTTACACCTGAGATGGTAATTTGCTATTCTTTTTTTGCTATTAGTTTTTTTTTGGCTTTTGCGCTGTTTGGTAAATTCTGAAAAGAAAGTCGCAAAGCTAGCAGAACCATGATACTTTCGCGGCAACAATCACCATCTTTAAGATGTTCTCATCGATAAGTGACAAAACTAAAGATCTTTCAATCGCAAAGTCGAATATCTGCCATACCACACTTGCACGTAGCTTAATGACCCCGTGAAAGCAAGCTACACATCTTCCATTGCTTGCATCGAAACTTGCCGCAAGCAAGGTGAAACTAGGCGACTACATGAAATAGCAAAGTGTAGAATCCAGCACACATTAACGACCATTCCTGACTCTTGTATCGAAAGTAGGTACTATGTATGAGTGGTATAGAAGACTCATTTTCTTTTCTTCTCCTGCTACCTCGAATCAATTGCCTGGCTAGCTGAAGCTGCATTCAGTTATTGGAAAATAAAAGTACTGTGTTGCATTTATGGCTGCAAATGAACCCTATTGTTTGAAACCCATTAAATGATAAATACTTTGGGAGGATTTAATTTCACTTTTTAAACTCCTCCGACGCACCTCGAGATGAAAATCCTTGTACCCAGGGACCTACTACCCATAGTGAACAATTGGTTTTGACGCACATATGCAGCCACTGAGTCTTGCGCAAAAGCGGCGACAGCAACAACCGAAGGCTTACATTTATGCCAACCAAACCACCATGAAATAGGCTTTCCTAAAGTTCCTTCCTTTACGTTGCAACGAACGCCACACATAGTTTCTGCCCATATTGTGTAGGTAGGTCGGTCAGTCGGTTGGTCTAACACAAGACGTAAGTGAACCTTAATGATTTAAAAAAGCGAGAAAAGTGGTAATCTGAAGCTACTAGCTTTAAATTAAGAAGCAGTTAGCTTAGCTGTTGGAAAGACCCGGTCCGTTAGACTATTAATTGTGACGCCGTACCAATCGATGCAAAAGTGACAGGCTTAGGCGAAGTTGTCTTGGCAGGTAAAAGGAACAAGCCAGGCTAGCCCGCAGAGTGCAATTCATTGCATCACTCTATGCCTGGCACGCATGTAACAGTGATCCGGTAGGTTTTGTATACTGTTGGCTGCCTTTATAAAATATGCGGTGGTTCTTAAATCCTCTGTTATAACTATTACTGTGGGCACCCCAATTTACTCAGTTTTACTTACTATTTCACTGAAGCTATTTTGTGAAGATATCAACTTTCCATTTTAAAATTATAAAAATGGTATATTATAAGAATGTAAAGTTTATCTATTCCCATTTGATCTGTTCTTAATTTTTTAAAAAATCATTTTAAAAAAATGTTATTTTAAAAATAATAATAAATAAAGTTAAAAACAGAGATTAGTTGGAGAAGTTGATTTTATTTTGTGAACAAGAAGAGAGAAAAAGAAAAGAAAGAAAGAAAGAAAGAAAGAGAGGTAATAGGTGTTTTTTTTTTTTTTTTTTTTTTTTTTTTAATAAATTAAATAAACTAAAATAGGAACAACTTAAAGAAATATAGGTACTACCTATATGTCGATCAACTTGAGCTCTATCTTTTGCTCCTTTTAAAAATTAATAGTATGTCTCTGCAAGCAGATCTTTGTCAAGCTCGGGGCGATTCTTCATGCATTGTGCATTGTCCAAGCGGGGGTTACAATCGGTTGAGCCCTGGTCAGAACTTTTACTCTTCTTTCCCGAAAATCCCATGCTTTCATTTGCATATAGCAAACCTTGACCAGGACTTCATGGGACAATCCATTCTCCAATCCAATCGCTACTTTACAAGAAGAAAAGGCAATTGAATGGTAGTAGGTACCAATCCTTTACTCTGTACACTAGCTCAACGCAATGGAGCTTGGTGTGAGCTTGGATGTAACCAAGCATGCAAGGCCATTTCAAATTATGCCAGTCCATGCACCTATGCAACAATATCAGTACCCACATCGCGAATGAATGGGGTCAGGAGAAAGAGCAAATTGAGTAAGGTACTGTTGAGAGGTTTAGATTTTCATCCACTCTTATTGGTCCAGGCCAAAGCGTTTCATATCTCAAAGATGTCAACTTAAGGATACGAACAACATCGCCATCTTAAATCATGTGTAGGTACATACTAGGTAATGCCGGGTATCTTTCAACTCAACATGAGATTCCACTCCATCGTAACTGCTCAGGGGAGTTTGTGAATTGACCGCCTAGCGCCGGATTAATGTCTGGCGTGCGCCAACCCACGCGTCAGGGCGTGCGTCTGGGCGTCATATATGAGACGCCGCGAGCGGTCTCGCGAGTCGCGACGCCACTTTCGACGGTCTTCGCTAATTCAACGGCTTTCACAGTTTTCCTGTACACACTCTGATCTCGCCCAAATAAATCTCCACCGCTGCGGTGAATGGATGGATGTTTTAGGTTCAAATTCAGGCACTCGGTCGAGTGAAGAGATGGGCGGCTCGCTGCAGCGGAGTCGCGGAAGGCTTCTTCGAGCAAACCTACAGCACCCTGCCGCCACTGACTGATGCCGATATCTGCCTGCCTCAGCCGCAAGAGAGTCCCAGGGTACCTGCGCGAGCTTCCGGCCGCCATCAGCGAAGATCACATCGGGAGTCAGTCATTCGGTCGATTGGAGCGATGTCCTCAGAACGAACGGAAAACTTAAGTGATCAAGCCAATCAATTGGTTGGCTCATTCATTATTCAATCCCTCCCCCCGCGTGAGTAGACTTTGCACGATTCCTCTTTTCGAAAACAGAAGAAATGCTCTTAGGTCCCAATTAAATAACCAAGTAAGTGAGTAAGTAAGTGAGTAAGTAAGTAAGTAAGTAAGTAAGTAAGTAAGTAAGTAAGTAAGTAAGTAAGTAAGTAAGTAAGTAAGTAAGTAAGTAAGTAAGTAAGTAAGTAAGTAAGTAAGTAAGTAAGTAAGTAAGTAAGTAAGTAAGTAAGTAAGTAAGTAAGTAAGTAAGTAAGTAAGTAAGTAAGTAAGTAAGTAAGTAAGTAAGTAAGTAAGTAAGTGAGTAAGTAAGTGAGTAAGTAAGTAAGTGAGTAAGTAAGTAAGTAAGAAGTAAGTAAGTAATAGCAAGGAAACAACCAACCAAACAGGTACCTAAGCACCTGCCTACTAACATTACTACTACTTCTTCTTCAGAAAAGGTTCCTCGCTCATTCTTTCTGCCTTCCTGCCAACCTAGGTGTCAGCGCCGCGGGATTAGGGTTTCCTGTAGGGGATGTTTAGGACTGCCCCAATGAAAGACCTCTCTCTCTGAAGCCTCTCTGTGGTATTTTAGGTGTCGCCGCACAAAAAGCGTCGGCGGAGCACAGAGAGCTGCGGTGGAAGTCCTGTCGCGACGCTTGCGCCGCAGAGCGGAGGTCGCTGCGACTCGTGGTGTTTCTCTACTGCTGCCGCCGCTGCTGCTGATGGTGGCGGCGGTGCGGGCGCCGAGGAGGCGGAAGGCCACTTGGCATCTCTCTCTCTCTCTCTCTTTGACGCTCCATGTACTGCCTGCCTTCAGTCGAGTCAGTTTTTACTTCCTGTTTCCCCTTCCAGCAGCGCCCTTTTTAGTGAGATTTCGACAGCTTTGCGATAAGTAAATCCGTAGTTCCAACTCTGTTTTCGAGAAATGGTTTATTAGAAAAGCTTATTTCCCTCTTCCTCATCGATTCGCCTATGCGCAAAGTAGACAGATTGACTGACTGACTGACAGACTGACTGACAGACAGAGATTTAATGTAAGTGCGAAAGCGGTGTGGAACCATGACATGACGAAGAGCGACCATGATGGAGATGTCGAGCGGCGCCGCGACAGCTTCTGCTCCCTTCTCTACGACTTGGCCGGTTCGACTCCATGCGCAGGCACCAGAGGCGGCGAAGGCCTCTAAGCCGTCGCGCCCCTTCGCAGCGCGTTCTCACTCACTTGCATTGCAAGTTCTCTCTTTGGCTAGCTGGGAGGAAACTGGTTCCATCCAGCCGGCGGAGAGGGTTTTCATGTTCCATCATCAATAACGAGCAAAAACAGTCTAAGAAGCATCATCGCACGCCCTTCTAGCGATAACGCTAAGAGGCCCCTGGTTTCTCTAGCTAGAAAGAAAATCGATTTTCGATCTCTTTTTAAGTCTTTTTTAGTTTTCCAGCCTGAGAAACCTGAACTTTGAAGAATTCATTTTTAATTTTAGAAAACATAGAATTCGTTTTGAAAAAGAAGTTTGAAAAAGGAAGACAAAGGAAAATAAGAATAAAACTGCGATTCGGAGTGCGAAATGACAGCCTAAATGTCGCGGTGTTCTGCCAAACTCGTAGATTTGCAGGAGGTGGTCGCTCTTGAAATGACCATCGACGTGTTAATAATAGAGCCTCGCCAGTGAAACCACTCAACCGATCAATTACCTGGCTAGCTGCCTGGCTGGCTGATTGCCTCTCGCTAGAATTTGATCGTCATGGCGCTCCCTCCTATTTGCTCACTGGCCATGCTTCAGCCTTATTTACTTATCTGCTATGCTACGTCATACTTATTATTATTTAAAAGTTATTGTTTCGTTTTTTCTTTCTGTTCTATAACAATAAGAAGAACAAGAACAAGAACTAGAGATAGACTTTGTGTATTGGCTCCTTGTCCTTCTCCTTCTCCTGCTGCTGCTGCTGCTGCTCCGCCCTCTTCCACAGTGAAGCATTCCGTGGCGTTACGGTAGAGTATTCTTCGCCTCTACAGTGGAGGAGCGCAGCAATCCCATCTTGGAGAGGCAGGCGGACACACTTCTCTTTTCTTCCCCTCGCGCCTTCTCTTAGGCGCTAGGCCCTCGCTAGCGCCAGCTAGCGAAGGTGCTCACTACTCACAGAGGCTCTGCTCACTAGGTACTCACTCACTCACTCGCTGATTCGTTCATGGACTCCGTTCTGTTTGTTCCATTCCAGTCCTCGCAGATCCCCCTGTTTGTCTGTCTGTCTGTCTGTCTGTCTGTCTGTTTGACTGTCACTCTGTCTGTACGCATTAGCATTAGCATTAGCAGGCGCAGTAAACAGGCACAGGCGATTGATCCTCTTTTGGCTACTTTTCTTCAAGTTCCGTCCACTTTTGATTCAAGTTTCAAGTCTGAGCCCTTCAGAGCAGGCAGAAGGTGGCTAGGCGAGTAGCTAGCACTGCACTAGCGCCCCTAACTACGCCCCATAGTGCCCATCAATTCGTAAAACAGTGGTGAAAACCAACTTCTGGCGTCTTCTTCTTCTCCTCCTCCTCCTTGTTCTTCTGCAAACTCGCGACCTGAGCGGGCCGAGCCGTCGTTCTGGGATGAAATCGGGCCCTTCGGGAACGCCGGCGAGCGCCAAGGCAGCCGGCTTGGGTGCAGGAGAGAGAGCTCGAAGGCATAGGCTCTTCAGACCAGGCGAGTAAGGTGTGCCTGACTCCACACAGATAGCCCCTTTCTTTCTTTCTTTCTTTCTTTCTTTCTTTCTTTCTTTCTTTCTTTCTTTCTTTCTTTCTTTCTTTCTTTCTTTCTTTCTTTCTTTCTTTCTTTCTTTCCTTTGTTCTTTTATTCGTTCTGCGTGGAGCTTCGAGACCTCTGGAACTGGCAGGCTGCTGGGTTACGAGGAGTGTACGCTGCTCAGGCGCGGCCGCTCTGCAGGAAAGCAAGGCGGGCCTGGAGAGGACAAGAAAGAGGGTAATCCACTAAGGAGAAGAAGGGTCGATCAATTCTGCTCGTTTTCGAGTCTTTATTTGTCAAGTCGTTAAGGGAAAAATAAAAAAGGTCTTTCGAAAAAGGAAGAGAGGAAGGAACTCCGCCGTCACTAGATTGAAATTGGCGAGAAATCCGCTCGTAACGACAGGAGGACCGTATAAGGCACGTCTGAAGGGCCTCGCGAAGTAAATTCAAGAGAAGGGGTAGTTGGATATCTGTATCATAGAGTCGCTGCAGAGAGCAGCACACGGGTTCCTCGCTGTCGAAGTTCTTAGAATGACCATGGAAATTGGCACTTTTATTTTTTCCCTATTTAATTTTTTTAAACATTAAAACATAAAATAAAAAATTGCTTCAATAAAATAATTATATATAGTTAAATCTAGAAGCAAAAGTGTTTTTAATTAAAAACTTTCGGTTTGAATTTCCAATTTCCAAGTTTTCTGAGAAGAAGAAAAGAGAGAGAGAGAAAGAGAGAGAGAGACAGGGCGAGAAGGAAGCAAGCGAAAAGTAAGTAAGAAGGAGAAAGGGAAGCAAACATGCATAATGTTAGATACCGTAATTAAACAGACAGGCAATCGATCGAACATTTGAAGAAACAAAAACAAAACAAAAACAAAACAAAGTTGAAACACAATCGCTCGACCGCTCTCTTGCAGCACAGCTGCTGTGGCTGCCGCTGCCGCTGGAGGGACCGCGCTTTCCTCCCGCGACCCGAGGTATCGGATACCTCTTCGACAGAACGCGCAACTGGCCAACGGAAGGCCAGTTCGTCGAGCCGCGACGATCGGCACGCGACGGAAGATCGACCCCGGCGATTGCTAAATCGCCTCAAACCCTGCGAGAAACAAGAAACTAACAAACCAATAGCTCGAGTCCAGGCTCGAGCTGTCCTTCACACGGTTGAGAGCCCCTGTTATCCAGAACCAGGAGCTTCAAGCCTCACTCAAGCCCAAGCCACAACACCATCTCGAATCTAAATTTAAATTTGAAACTTCAAATTCGAATTCAAAGTTGAATTCGAATTTGAAACCTGAGAAATCAATTTGAAAACTCGACAAAGGTGCCTGTAGATTATATTTGTTGTTTGTTGTTTTAAAGTTAGTTGGTCAATCAATTACCAACTGAGTTCGAAACTAAACTTTAACAAAACTAGGTGACGCCAAACCTCGTTCGCGTCTGGCGGCCTGACAGACAGGCAGCCGACTCTTTCTGAGGAAAGCTTAGGCAGTGGAATAGAAACACAGGCTTCACAGTCATGGCGACTGTGGGCAGCGGCGCTCGCGCGGGCGCTTCTTCGATGTCGTCGTTGTCGTCATCTTCTTCTGCAACTCAGGTACGGCGGCCATCTGTGGTGACAAGAAGATTTGACAGCGCTCGCTGGGCGCAGTCCTTCGCGGCGCTACCCGTAGCGGTGATGGCGCTAGTGCTGGACAGCGATGAAAGACTTCGCAGCGTGGCGTGTAACTCGCGCGCCGTAGCTCTTCTTGATGACCCGAAACCCGACGCGGCACTCGACGAGATTCTCAAGTTCGAGCAGAACGCGGCAAGAGAAATTAAGGAATGGATTGCCGGCCTCGACTTGTCGGAGAAGGGCCTTGGAGATCCCGCCACCGGAGGGTCTCCGCACGAGGAACGCAAGGACACGAGCAACGAGGAAACTGTTGTCCCGAAGCGCAGCGACGAGTCACTTTGCGGCAGCGTGTGCAGTTCAGGGAGCCTGAAATCTGCTCTAGGCAAGGAGGCTAGCGGAGGCAGGTGTGTGGGAAGGCCGTCGGTGATTACGAACAGCAGTATTGCCGCGAGGGAACTCGAGGTTGTGGCGACACTGCCGCTGCAAAGGGGGCTGCGCTCAGAGAGTGCGAGAGTCATGGTGAGGATTAATTGCGCCGGAGAGACCGGATTCACAGCGGTGGTGATGGAGCGCACACTCGACGTGCTGTCGCAGGAAAGCTCGCCATCATCAAGAAATTCCTCAGCGGTGCGCTCAGAAGCCATCGAAAGGCTGCTCTCATCCATGCCAAACCCGGTGTTCACGGCAACGAATGATATGATTATCACGTTTGCGAACCCATGTGCGGAAGAAACATTTGGCTACGCACCGGGAGAGCTTGTAGGGCAGAAAGTCAATGTGCTCATGGGTAAACCTGACAGAGAGGCCCACGATAAATATGTGCATAGGTATCAGAGCACCGGGCAGGCTCGTGTTATTGGCCGCACGCCCCGCCCGGTCGTAGGGCTACGCAAAGACGGCCGTGAGCTGCGCCTCTTGCTCACAGTTAACCGTCATGCCACTTTCGATGGTTACTGCGCTGTTTTTGTTGATGCAACTCGCGAGCACCTCCTCGAAGATCATACAGACCGCATCCTTTCCTCCGTGGCCACACCTGTGGTCCGTGTAGACGAACAGATGAAAATCACTTTTGTCAATACCAACACCTTGGACATTTTTGGATACACGCGCGACGAACTCGTCGGACAAAGCGTGAACATTCTTATGACCAGACGCGACCGGGACTCCCATGATTCCTATGTGAATCGATACAGGACAACCGGCAAAGGTCGCATTATTGGTCAAAGGCCTCGCCTCGTAGATGGCATGGCCAAAGATGGCTCTTTGCTTAAACTCTATCTCACAGTCACTCAGGATGCCATGAGTAATGGATTCTGTGCCGTTTTCACAAATGTAACTCGTGAATTTGAGCTAGCGGACCGCACATCAAAAATTTTGAGTTCCATGGCTTCGCCTGTCGTTCGCGCAGACAAATCCATGAAGATTACGTATGTAAACCCGAATGGCGAGGAGGTCTTTGGTTACAAGACTGGTGAACTGCTCGGGCGCAATGTAAGCGTGCTCATGATGCCGAAAGATAGCGAGAACCATGAATCGTATATTGAACGGTATCATCGCACAGGTCAGACCAAAATCATCAATCGTACTCGCCTCGTGGAAGGTCGGCGAAAAGATGGTGCTCGCCTTCTCATGTACATTGCCATCACTTGCGACGGTGATGATGGATTTACAGCATGCTTTACGGATGTCACTGAGGCTTTTGAACAGCGTGAGCGCGTGGAACGTCTCGCTTCTATGGACGCACCTGTGTTTGTTCTTGATCATCACCTCAATATCGACTACGTAAATAAGTCTGCTGTGAGTGCATTCTGTAATGGTGGCACAGCAGAGGCAATTATTGGTTCCAATATTCGCTCTTTACTCTGTTCTTCAAATCCGAGAGGAGTTGACGGTGCCGTCGATGACCTCATGCACACCGCCAAGATCACAGAAAACGACAATGAATCCGTTGCTCCTGATACAAATGATAAAGCTGCTTCTGTTGCTTCCGGGTCTCACTTTTCCTCTGCACAACTATTTAATGGCTTTGGTCGTCGCAAGTCCAGTCGCTCTACTGGCACATCCCGCGATGACAGCACAAACTCCGAGCTCGGTACGCCTGGTGAGCAAATCTTGCGCATGCAAAATCTTGCAGGCATTGAGATGCTGATGCAATATCGGATTACCCAAAATGACCAGGGATACACCATTGCACTATTTGATGTCACCAAGGAGGTTGCTATGAGTAATCAGCTATCTGCAATCATCCGTAACGTTTCTAGTGGTGTTGTGGTGGTGGACAGAGATTTATCTATTAAGTTCATGAACCACCACGGCCTTGCTGCGCTAGGTTATCGTGCGCGTGATGTGATTGATCGTCCACTTTCAATGTTTGGCCCAGACTTTAAAGATCTCAGTTGCTTCGGAGTTCGCAACCTTCTCTCGATTTCTGAAACAGCTTCGGATGATGGAAGTGAGACGATTGTTAGTTCATTTGGAGGTACCCCTCAAACAAACAAAGAACGGCGTACTTTCCGTGCCATCACAAAGCATGGTAACTCTATATATGTTCATGTTGAGGTGACTCAGGCGCTCGACTACTACACTTTGGTGATGAGCGATGTGACTGAAGAGCATACACTGCTCACGAAACTTAATAGCATGCTTGAGGCAACTCCCTCACTCTTGTTCATGTTTGGTGCCGATCCAGGATTTCGTATGGGTGCTCTGGAAGCTGCTCATGTCAATGCGCACACACCAATTGAGAAGCTTCCCATTGGTATGGTGAGTAAATCATGTCGCCGTTTGTTCCATCAAATTCCTAGCTTAGATGCCTATACCACTTTGCAATCACTTTTCAATATCGTCACGCAAGGTGATCGACCGAAGGTGGAGGCCTTGTTAGCAAAAACGTTTTCATCAGACCCAGATACCACAAACACTATCGAGGCTCGAATTAAGCAGGTCCGCAAGGGTGAGCACAGTGTTGCATGGTATGGCTTCTCGGTCACAAAGCTACGCAACGGCCAATGTTTTGTGAGTGCGTCAGACATTGGGGCGGAAGTCCAACTTAGGGAGGAGTTGCGTTCTAAGCTAGTGCAGGGGAGCAGCTCTTTAGCCCAAGCCATGGCCGATAGCTCCCACATTCGTCGTGTTTTACAATGTAAGTTTATTAGCACTTGCGCGAGTTGGAGACTCGCGAATTTAATCGAACATCAATATGCAGCAGTTTGAGTTTATCTGCATACTATATTACTTCACTTCCCGCCGATCAACTAACTCTACGTTTGTTAATTTAATTACTGACCCGTCTTTTCCCCCTGGGAAACTGTAAACAGATGTGGCACACGAGTACCGTAACTTCTTCTTTGGTGCAGCTACTTTGGTGGAGGATCTTTGTGATGAATTGCAGGGTAGTGCAATGCATGAGGACATGCAACAAATTCTTCGTATTCACAACCGCATGGGCCAACTCTTTGATGATTGCTTACTTATGCAAAAGATTGAAGCACAAGAGTACAGCTACGTGCGAACGCAGATTTGCCTCAAAACTGTCCTCGATGATGCAGTTGCATACGCACAGAACAGAGATCGTAAACGCACAACTGAGCATGTTCACTTCAAGCCTATCCTGGGTGAGAAAGCTCTCGACAGCTATATCGTTGGCTCAGCCGCCCACCTTTACCAAGCCATTACGAACTTAATGAGCAATGCTTTCAAGTATAATTGTGACAATGGAGTTGTTGTTCTTGAAGCAAAGGTAGAAAACAATGTTGCAATTATCCAGGTAAGAGACACCGGAATTGGTATTCCTGAGGCGAAGCGTGCAGTGATCTTCGAGCCTTACAAGCGCCTTGCAACAGGCTCTCATCGAGTTGGTACTGGTCTTGGTCTCAGTTTTGCAAAGGATTTTGTCGTGAAGGGCTGTGGTGGCTCTATTGTAGTCAAATCAAACAATGTAGAGGGCCAGGGCACCATTTTTGAGATTCGCATTCCGATTGTAATTCCTCCTGCTGCTGCTTCTCCAACAGGACCAGGTCCCGTCAAGGTCTCAAATAGCGCCACGAACGGAGGCGGGGCATCTTCTGGAGATGTATCCACTTCGGGCGATGACTTGCCTTCACCACCACTTGCAAATGAGGTCGAACTCCCACGTGACGTGGATGTACTTGTGGTAGATGATGATGACATCATTCGTTTGACACTCAGTCGCCGGCTTCGTAAACTCAAGTGGCCTTTAGAAAAGCTGGGTCGCCGGCTTCGAGTTATGGAGGGCGCTTTTGGCGAAGACGTAATCCGAATGGCTTTGGAACAGAACATGACATTTTCCTTAGTCACTATTGATCAAGATATGGGCGCAGATCACTACAGTGGCTCTGAAACGATCAAGATTCTGCGAGATGCAGGGTACATCGGAACTATTGTTGGACTTACTGGCAATGAATCAGATGACGAGAGGCGACAGATGCTCGTTGCTGGTGCTCAGCACGTCTTGATTAAGGGATCGAAGGTCTTCAGTGAAATTGATCGAATTCTGCAAAAGTGTTTACTTGGAGAAGAGTAGAAAAAGACACTACCATGTTTTCCGTTTTAAAATTAAATTTTCCTAGAACAGAGAGAGGAAATAGAGTAAGATTTATATTTCATTACTATTGTATTCACTTTGCTTCAATGATGAACTTGGCCAGAAAACACGGGTAGCAAAACACTAGTGCTCACCTTCGTCGAAATCTCATATAAATCAATAACTGAATTCTGAATACATTCATTCTTTTCTGCAATGCATTTTATTGTGTGCAAAACTTGCCATCCGAAATGAGTGACAAGGACATGATACAAAAATTACTTTATAAAAACAAAAACAAGGAAAGAATGAAGAATGCAAAGAATTCAAATCAGGCGTACATCGTCTCGTTCAACCGGTCATACCTGTGAAAAGGCGATGGTACTGGCTCTGGTGATTAGCACTCAGTTCAGCATGCGTACCAATTTCCGCTACAGCTCCCCTGTTAAGGAGAATAACAGAGTTAGCAACCGTCTGCAAAGGCTCCAAACGGTCATGCGTAATCATGAGAACTGTTGTCTTCTTGCTTTGCAGCATTTGAGAAATCGTCAATTCCACGAGGCGTCGAGAAGCTGGGTCGAGATGCGAGGTTGGTTCATCTAAAATAAGCAAACGAGGGTTGCGAAGAAGGGCTCGAGCAAGAGCCACACGGGCCCTCTCACCTCCACTTAGACCAAGGCCACGCTCGCCAACCCTGGTTTGATAGCCGTTGCTCAGTTCCATAATAAAATCATGCGCATGAGCAGCTTTTGCTGCATTGACAACATCTTCCTCCGTATAATCTCCTGAAGCAAGACCATAAGTGATATTTGCAAGGATTGTTGTAGCAAACAGTTGAGGATCCTGGGGCATAAGACCTACGTAACGTCGAAACGTTGGCTTATGCATAATAGCTAGGTCATGGCCATCAATATAAATTCTGCCAGATGTTGGAGGGTAAAACCCCAGCAAAAGTTTTTGAACTGTGGTTTTTCCTGCACCATTAGTTCCACAAAGAGCAGTAAGAGAACCCGGAAGGAGCTTGAAGCTGACATTTTGCAAACTTTGTCTGGTTGCGGCCGGGTACATCATGGACACATTTTCAAACTCAATAAGACAGCCAGTAGTAGAATCAACGCTGGGTCGGTCCTGTTCACTATCGCAGCGAACACGCACAGGCCCTTCTAAATGATCTTCTAAGGTTTCTAAGAGAGCAAATACTCGTTGGGCAGCACCGGCAGCACGGCTAAATGAGTCTAGATTACTATTAAGCTCACGATACGCATTATTAATCATGTTCCAGTAAAGCATAAATTTAACTAGCTCGCCAGGGGTGAGGCGGTCAGCATACATCAGAGCTTCGTAGCCACCAAATCCAAGAATCAGAAACGTGCCCGTCATGCTCAGGTTTTGGGTGACAACGTTTGCTAGTGCCGTTCCGAAGGCATCTTTGATACCTTTGGCTAACGCATTTCCCGTAGCCTCAATAAATCGTGCTACTTCAGAAGCTTCAGTGCAATGAGCCTTTACCATGCTGATATTGTTAAAGGCCTCTGTTGCAATTCCGTTTGCATCAGATATTCCACTCCAAATTTCCCGGTTCAGTCTGGTGCTCCATCGCGAGTAAACAGTAACAAGGTATGTTATAGGAACCAGACTAGTGAAAGCTATAGCGGTCAGTCTCCAGGAAGTGAAGAGACAACAACACATACCACCAATCATAATAAGAATGTTGGTAATCAAGCTCACAAGAACTGACCGCCACGGGGACACCATTGCGTTTACGTCATTTGTGAGGCTCGCCGTTAGACTTCCAGACATGTTCTGGTCAAAGAAAGAAAGTTCTTGACTGATAAGAGCTTTAAACATATTGTTTCGCACGGTGGTTGCAATTTTGCGGCCAACAATTGCCACACAAACATCTCGCAACACACCCAGAAATACAACCATTAGACCACATACTATAAGCATGCGAACGTGTGAATGAAAGTCTTTAAGGTCTCTTTCAAAAACAGCATCAATGATTTGGCCCTGGAAATTTGGGAGGCCAACTTTCGCTGTAGCGTTGCCGAGAACGCAGATGACGGCAACACTAAGCATAATTGCATGTTGCATGATGAGTATGCGTACAGGATTGGATGTCAAGGAGGCAGATGTCCCTCGCTTTGGGCCTATTACTTTTTGCAATCGCTCGCCTTGTTTGAGAGCCCTAACAGCGTTGTGGAAGCAGCGCCGGCACACATCATAGTCACAGCGCTTGCAGCGATAACCTCGGCCACGGACACGTGTGTGGCAAATATCACAAGTGTTAAACGCCAAGCGAGGCCAGAAATAAAGTTTGTGATGATGGAGTGTCTCTATGAGATGGCCACGGTCTCGCCCGACAACATCAACGGCAGATTTCAGCGCATAGAACTCGCTACTCGCTGCAAGGATGATCAGAAACAAGAGGGGCACTTGCACGTTGCGTGACACAAACTCAACTGAAATGCATCTGATAGCCATGTAAAATGCAATGAATGTGTCGAATGCGAATGCAACGCTAAGTACAAGATTGCGCCAAATCTCCGCGCGCTTGCGGACGCGATACGCTCGAATTTCAGGGTTCACGCTCGGATCTGAAAGCTCGATACCAACCATAGAAGCGGAGCGGTGAAATCCCAGGGGTCTTGCCTCAGCAAGGAGGGGTCGACGAATTTCTGAAGCACTGAGATCAGCGTAAGCTGCAGCAAGGCCCTCGGCCTGCACATGCCTGTTTGCATGAGCCCAGCGAATGCAAATGGTTAACGCAAGAAGATTTACAACTGCTCGGCCGATGCTGAAAAGCAGCACACCATCCGAGATACCCACAACTTTGGTGCTGTGACGTCTTGTGACATGGTCAAAGCAAATGCATAGCACGAGATCCACAATGACAATTGCAACAAGAAGAGCTATCCTGAGTGATCCAGCGGATTCGTTGCCTTCTTTTTTCTTACTTCCACCACGAGAAGTCTGACGAGCAAAGTTTCCAGGTTGTGGTGGTATTGGAGGATCTGGGAGATCTTGGCTGCTGCTGTTCGATCGCATTAAAAGTCTAGCTTCTGTTTCCTCGAATGCTGAGTTGGGCTCCAGCAAGCTTTGGCTGTGATGCTCGCGTCCAGCATCGAGGCCAGAGTCAGACACCTCGAAGAGATCATATTCTTCGTCGCTTGTGCCAGTACTTTCAGAGGAGCCCACCGAGGCTTCTTCAGTGTGGTTCATGTCATTGTCCACC
This sequence comes from Schizochytrium sp. TIO01, assembly GCA_004764695.1. Lineage (NCBI taxonomy): Eukaryota > Bigyra > Thraustochytrida > Thraustochytriidae > Schizochytrium > Schizochytrium sp. TIO01. The sequence continues at coordinate 2,195,391 of SMSO01000014.1, read as the reverse complement.
TCATCAACGCTGTGCACCATGGCTGCGCGTTGGTGTCTCCTGCGACGTATATATGGTAGTACCTCAATGGAGATGAAAATGAATCGATGTAATGCAATTGATCAATACAAGAACATGCTACTTCACTCTTACCACCTTGAACTTCAAAAAATAAAACTTATTTTATTACTTTTAGATTTGAGTGGGAAACGAAAGCCACCGATTACTTTTGGAGAAGAAGTTCTTGACTCAAAACTTCGCACTTCTAGCACACGCCGTTTCGTTGGGTTGCCCACCATGCATCGTGCGGTAATAGTGACTTTCATAAGTAGGTAGTAAAGGTTTAGGTAAAAGAATGTCTGGTAAGTGAAAAAATCAGTGATACTCTGCAGAATCCAACTCGAACTAAAGAGAGTTCCCAAATTATTCTTTTGTACACTAGTACCACTGTAAGGGTAGCCAGGGTGAAGTTCAACATAGGGTTTCATATTTGCAAGAGTGGTTCGTGAATTGCAAAAGCAAGATTTTGTAACTAGTAGGGGCTGTTCTTCTCCTCAAGGCTGCTGTCAATGTGTGGGTAACGGGTGGTGGCCGTCAAAAGAGAGACGCGTTTCCTTGACCTTTTATGTGGGACGGAGGTTTTTTGTGGTAGGTTGTGTCACAAACGATAGCATTGGTAATGCTTTGTAGGAACTTTTATTACAAACTTTAAGCTTCAGAAGCCACAGCTAGACTGTCGCAGTATAAACTGTGCCCAATACGACAAAGGGTTCGTTAGTGATTGCGTTGCACGCAGCAGTCACCTTGTGACATGATGTCTAAGAGTTCACCTTATATATATTTGGGAATGCGAATCTTCAAAATTGGATCTGAAGGAACATGTTTACCACACGAATGAATAAAACGATAGCAAGAAAGGTTGACCCACATTTAGCGATCCCGACAAAACCACGCCTAGTTGTCTTGGCTCAGCTCTTTTATAGAGCCTAGGACCTAAATCACAAATGAGTATTTGTGCTGAAGATTGGTTTGGGATTAGATTATTCGCGAATTGCCCTTACTGTATGAAGGGGCTGTATGACAAACACTAGCAGCAGAAGAAGAGGTAAAACGAGACACACAAAACATTCAAATTACAAAAATCGAGGGAAATCCTAAAAACAAATAAAAACACTATATATATGAATATCCAGATGAACAATTCCACTCACCGGAACTCTACATGAGCGACGGCTTTGCCCAAATGTACACGATCGAAATGTATGGTGCTAAGTAATCTGCAGTGAATAAAGCACAAAAAAAAGCTAGCCGAAATGCGGCAGTCAGATTTCACTTAAGATTGAAGATCGAAATCTTTTGATGCTGCGCGTGGCTTTGAAACAGTAATAAGGTCAGGTACGACAACTTGCGCATCGGAGGCAAGCCTTGCTGCTAAAGCAGGCCACTTTAAGCCGGGAAGCAGCGTGAGAGCAGTCGGTTCTACGATAGCAACAGGCGTCCAACCAAAATTTCTTGGAGAACGCACGTCTTGTTCAAGGTGATCACCAAAGTAAACGACTCGTCTTGCAGCTTCTTTGTCATCTGCATCAACGCCCAAAACTTCGGCAAGCCCAATTGCGTTACCTCCAGAAAGCACTCCGTCTTCTCCCATCTCTTTTGGAGCAATAGCATTCCCAGAGTCTGTGCTAACAAAAAAGCTGGACTTTGAGCTACTTGTTACGACCAAAGTAAAAAGTGAACGCCAAGCCCCACTTCCAAATGCCGCATTCATAACTGCCTGAGTGTGTGTCCAATCTGAGTTTGTGAGGATAAACAATTTGCAAGATCGCTTTTGAACAAGTTTCTTGAGCCATGGGAGGACTTTAACAAGACGGGCTTGAACGTAGTCCTGAGGTGACGTGCTCAATTTCGCTTCAAAACTAAATGCACAAAAGCGGCTTTGTACAAATACGAAGGCATCACGAATCCGTTCGGTCCATGCTTGCCGAACTTGGGGATCTGCTCTTCGTTCATCAGCATCTAAAAACGCTGCCAACACTCCAGCAAAAGGTTGCTCTATTTCAGTATGTAGAACAGAGAATCGATCTTTGTCCTGGAGATCGAGGGGTTCTGAGAAATAATCTTGCTCTTCAAAGTCTTTTCGAGAAACAACAGAAGAGCCTAAAAGACCAAAGATCACCCGAAAGTTAGCATCAACAACGAGCAGGAAGCCATTAATATTATCAATAACAAGACATTTCTTTTCACATAGCCACAAGTACTTCTCCTCGAGCTCATCAGGAACCTGTTGTAGAACTGCTAAGACTGACTCGTCCTCCTCATCTCGAAGTCCATTTTTAATGTGTTTAACCACAGCTTCGTATCGAGTAGCGAACGCCGCCGAGCGCTCGTAGCGAACCAGTGTGTTATCAAGATCAAAGCCAACCCAATCACAATCATCAAGAATGGCCTCCAGGGCTTGACAGTCAGAGAGAAAGCGATTCCCATGCGCTCCGATTACTTCTTCAAGCGCATCATTATATGCCACAGCTTCATCTACTTCTACGCTAAGCTTTGCAGCAAATGCTCGGACGAATTTACCACCAAATAGCGAAGTGCCGGCCAATAAGAGGACGGCGCGAAATGGCGAGAGATCTTCTGGAGCAAAGCTTGACCAGACGTCATCTTCATCATCATCTAATGAGGTGTCCTGTCCATGCAGAAGGAGAAGCCACAAGCCCGCCTCAACAAGATCCTCGTGGGGAACATCAAAGTCTTGGGCAGATCGCTCCAAAATCGAAAGAGGAATTCTCCAACGCTCCAGAACATTGGGATCTAAAGCCACCGGGACCTTATTAACGAGTGAATCCTTTAAGGATGTGAGCTCCTCTTCGCTTTCATCTGCCCCATCGTCCTCAGGCAAGCTCATACCAGCACGGACAAGTGCACGGACAAGCTGCGCCACTTGTTCTGCAGTTTGTGGAAGACTCCATACAAGTGCCGCTGCTCTTGGTTGTTCTATGACGGCCGCATAATCTTCATCTGCTGCTCTTGCAATTGCTGCCGCTGCTGCACCACGAACTTGCGTAGCCACAGTGGACCCAGACCGCTGCAATGAAACTCGGCCTCCCATCTTCTAAATTTGCAAATTTAGCGTGTATTTATACAAGAGTTATTTAGACCCAAGGTATCTGTGTTGCAGTTGGTGCTTGCCGAGCTACCTTTCAGGCCTGCAACTTCTGACGCAAGCCTGCTAAGTCTAAACTTTTGGCAGTAGCAGATGAGTCTGATCAGCCCTCCAAAGTCCAGCTCTCGCCTCCGGTTTCGGGTTTGGTCGCGACCCTGGACCTGCTTCATGGCGATAGCGGCTTTCAATTAGTTCTTCATTTTTCGAGTCATCCCCATCTTCTTCTCCCTATTACCTTTTCGTTCAGAAAAAAGTGCAATCCTCGGAGTTGCTGTCATACGGTGCTCCCAGACCCGGGACTTGCTTACACAATAACTTTATATGGCGCACACCCCTCCCCTTCCTTCCGCGCGGCGCATCTCCGTCACGATGCTGATCACAAACTAACATTCAAGGAAACAAAGGAAACACCCGTGCTCGATGATACCTTTAGGATCGACACGAGTTGGAGTGTGCACGTAAAGTTGGCTTTTCGAAGTCTTTGTTAAGCAGCATTGCAATGCGATACGGCAATCAATCTTGGGCCAGCTTGAACGATTGTCGTCAAGCTCTCCTCCGTGTATAAGTGTAACTCACCCTGGAAATCGCAATGGTTCGACTTGGTTTGTTTTTAAGACCAATAAAGCATCATGAAATAGCAGAAGATAGAGATAGATATGCCTACCGGGCAATCCTCAATCCATGATTCACAGTCCGCATGCAGGTGCCTCCTCATGAAAGCCTAAACGCAAAGCAGTTGCGCGTGGCCATATGCCCCAAGCTTCTACACAACCATCATCTTTCCAATGAGGTAGCAACAGAAGACGCCTCCTTGGTCATCGTTAAGCCATGATTCACAGTCCGAACCTCGTGAAAGCAGTAGCGCGTGGCCACTTGCTTGGTGATTTGGAGGTTCAACCCTCTCTCTCAGGTTTGGGCCGAGACACTGGGACAGCTCGCGAGCGAAGCAGCGGCCAAGGCTGCCAGCGCCGATATTCAAGGCTTTCGCTGCAACTCTATATGGGCTGATCTTTGCTGCAGATGCAGGGTGCTACATACATCTTGCGAGATCTTGTCGATGGTGGCTGTTAGAATACACACCGGGTAAGTAAACGAGAGAGACCTCAGGTATGAATTACATTACATCTGTGAAGATCGGTGTTTAGTAGCTACTATTTTCGGACTCCGACGTCAACGGGAAGGCCGCTGCGAGGAGGCGAAGAGCAGCCACAATCCATTCACTTATCTGTATCCACTTCCGTACGGCATGGGTTCTTGTGGGTGCACCGGCGTCTTGCTCGAAGTGTAGTTTATATCTCAACAATACTGGGTGCCGTTTTTATATCTAGACTTGCGAGAGCAATTGCACGACAGTGGCCTCCGTATAGGTTCCTTGTAGTGCTTTTTGAAGACGGAAGCTCGCCGTATGCACTTGTTTACTGTATATATGCGTTTCTCCCTTCGCTCTTAGCTACTTTGAAGGTTGGTACCTAGGTACCTGAGTAATTACTATGTTTTCTGTTGTAAAATCTGCGAGGTCACTTATGACCGTAGCGTCATCATTCATAACTTTGCAAATATGATAGGCCTATATTAATTTCATGATCTTGACAGTGCTAGGTAGGTACATACACTAAACTTTGATTGTTGTGTCACTTCATGATGATGATCATCATCATTATCACCTCACCATAATGATGATGATGATGATGATCATCATCATCATCATTATTACCTCACCATTATCATCATTATTACCTCGTCATCATGATCATTATCATCATTATCACCTCACCATTATTATCATGATAATCACCATCATCACAATTATCACCACCACCACCTTCTCTTCGAGTTTCTCTCTCTGGGTAAACTGTGGCTTCATGCACAGCATCTGGTACACACTAACAAGAGTCCAAGTGCAGGTTCATCATCGTTTTCTCCAAGATAGCCCGTAATTAGTATCTGTTACATCTAAGTATTACGCCCATCTGCCGTGCGTAAAGAGCTGTTCCATCGCTTCTCCGACTTTCCACCCATTGAGTCATCTTGTCGCGGTGTTTACAAGGACATGCCGTTTCAGTAGGTACCTAGTAACAGGGTACCTACATTGACGTTAATGAATTAGTAGGTTTTAATCTCATTTTCATTCATCCAAGTAATCCAAACTGGCGATCGCTGGCCGCCTAAGATTTTGTTCGTTACACCTCATTGCTTGAAGCATGAGTATCCCTTCGGCTTATCGCAAACAAACACCACATCTTCTGAGCAGCATAATAATGATCGTGACTGATCAATCTACATTAATTCATGAGATCGTCGTTTCGCGGAGTTCAATTTTGTATGTGGTAGCTAGGCCATAATAGTTAGCTAGTTAGTTAGTTAGTTAGTTAGTTAGTTAGTTAGTTAGTTAGTTAGTTAGTTAGTTAGTTAGTTGGTCATATTAAGAATGCGAGATATCATCGAAATTACTGAAGAAGGTATTCACCATTTCGATCGCGGAAGCACGAGCCATTTCAAGTGCTGCTGGAGCTGAGCCACGAAATCCCGGCCACCTCACGGGTACGTATGCAGATTCTGCCACGGGTTTTCTCGTAAGGAGTTACTTATTCATTGGATTCTCATTGATCTATCATAATCATCAATGAAGAAAAAGACGAACAAGGTTTATTTTATTTTATTTTTTCTATTTATTTTTATTTATTAAAAATAAATAGAAAAAATAAAATAATATATATATATATATAAATGACAAGTAAAGAAATAGCTTGAAGGAATGAAATTACATTTTCTGTCGAGTTGCCATGGAATTATTGAGGCTTTCGAAGAGCCTCGAGCTTCCAATTACATTACACCTCGGTCGTCTCCGCCTTGAACAAGTTCTTAGCAGGTCTTCGCGTGACCAAGACTCGATCCTCGTCAAATGCAGCGCCAGCCAAAGCTTCAGAGTAGGTACGTACGGACGCCTCTGGTGGTGATCGATGACGACGAAGAAGCAGCTATGATGATGGAGCTGTTTCCCCATAAGAATCACCCCAAAAGCCACCATTCCTGCCACTGGGTCACATTCCTTCGTTTCATTCCTTCATTCGTTTTCAAGACAGCAAACTTCGTTTCGCTGCGTTCCGAGAGGAAGAAGACAAACGTTGGCTGCCAGGTCTTCAAGCTAGCTGCGCTCTGCACGTGTGAGTCGTGGAGCTTTATGAAGGAGCGGAGGTCTGTTCTTCAGCCTTGAATGGCCTTCTTGATCGATTCTTGTGGTCTTCGAAGTACCCAATGAGATAAAGCATAAATGAAGCAGTATAATATAGCTATAAACCAACAACCAAATCATCCTCCGAGCTTTCACTCGTGAAGCAAAGAGTGAGTCGTTGAAACGAGCTATATGGCACAACGTAAGGGTGAGTATGTAGGTGCCTACCTTCTTTCTTACACCATCATGCGAGGACCTTGAAATAACATCACGAGGATTCATCACTCCACGTGAAAGCAGAGCTCCCGTGGATAAAGAATGAAAAAGAATGATTGAGTGATTGAATGAATTAATGATCGAGTGCATCAGCCCCACCATTCACGAAAAATATTACAGGACTAGGAAATGTAAGCTATTCTCGGGGGTGCGGTGCGTGAGGGTCAGGGCATTGGAATAAGGGAAGTGCAGCATTGAGGTGGCGTAATTAATAAAGGACCTCGATATTGCTCATAGTCTACTTAGAGCCGTGGCGGGATTACATTACATCTTGGAGATTACCACTGTTGTCACAAAGCTTAAATCTTTACTGCCACTTTACGAGCAGAAGCAGTCTTTCTTGGCCAGAAGACCAACAGACCCGATTCCTTCGCAACTTCTCTTAGGTGTGGACTGGGCATCGAGGAGGCACCGATCGTGGGGATAGCTACGCGCTAGTCTGCGACGTCAGAGGTGGCGTGAGTGAACTGGCTTGGTTCGCGGTAACCAGCGAGCAGAGCAAAAATTTTGGGACAAACACAATCTGTTTAGCGAGGGTCTTGAGTTTTGCTTTCAACAAATATCAAATAACACAAGATGACTGCAGGGGGTGTGACCTCGTGCATGGAGGAGTCCAGGTATCGGGGCGTCTTTGCTGCATCTGCGGCTGTGAGCTCTGAGAAATCTGCATCGGGCTCCCAAGCGCTTCTTAACTTATGCATCGGAGCTGGTATCCAATGCCTTGAGGCCGCAAGCCTCGGCATGCCATTTGAGGTGTGGAAGACGCGCATGGGCCGATTCCGCAATGAGACCACCGTCGAAGCCTTTCTCAATGTTTACAAGTCGGGAGGTGTGACCTCATTCTGGGCTGGTCTTGGTCCTAAGCTTGTAGAAAGCGCAACCAAGGGCGCTATTCTCATGGTCTCCAAGGAAACTATCAACGATAGCCTGCTTGCAACTGGAATGGGCCCTACTGCTTCTGGTCTTCTTGCCGGTGCTGGAGGTGGTGTTTGCCAAACCGTAGTAATGGGACCCTGCACATTTCTCGTCACCGGTGCTGTTACTGGCGACAAATCTGTTAGCACAATGGAGCGAGTGAAGCGTACATATGCGCGCAGCGGTATCAAGGGTTTCTACCCTGGTGCCAGTGCTATTGCGTTTCGCCAGGCTACAAACTGGGCCAGTCGGCAGGGTTTCACGGAGTTTGTGCGTGGTCAATTGAAAGAGCGCATTCACGGTGATCCGAACGCTAAGCTTACGCCCATGCAAGAGGTTGCATCTGGTATGATCGGTGGAACCTTGGCATGCTGGAACCACCCTTTCGAGGTGGCCCGCATCGAGATGCAGGCTCGCGGAGACCAAGGCCAAAAGTCGGTTGGTCTTGTACAAACCCTTCGTTTGGTTGTCCAGGAGTATGGTGTCTCTGGCCTCTTCAAGGGAATTGTCCCGCGTATTGGTCTGGGCGTTTACCAAACCCTCTTCATGGTCACTGGAGCCAAGTTGGTCAAGGATGAGCTGCGCCGCGTTGGCATTTTGTCATAAATACTATAGTACTACTACCATGAAAGCAATTCTTCTGAGTTGCGTTGATATTGAAGTGAACAATTTTGTTACCCTTTCTCCATTTAGAATTCAACTGGAATGTTCTTTAAAACTATGCAAAAGTTGTCAGCAGCAACGCTAACCAATATATTTTCCTTCACCTAGGCTTTCGAAGAGCTGTTGCACAATCCTAGTCCTCAATACCACGAATACAGATCAACGTGTCTACACATTCATAGATACAAAACAATTCTACAAAGAATCACTGCAATGAAACGAATAAAGAAGCAGAAACAACACACAATCAGAAAAAGATCCCAAAATGGATTTCTATTAGAGCATAATATCGCGTAAAGAGTACAAGGGTCATTGTCGTTCCGTGTTATGGGTTTTATTTTTTTGCAAACATGAAAGTGAGCCGAAATTAGCACAATGAGTGTCTCAAGGCATTCAAGAGGATCCTGTGGCGCAAAAAAGTTCTGCTTGGATAAAGGCCTGCAGAGCTGGAATGTCTTTTGGACTTTCAACATCAAGTTCCTCGCGCATGGACTCAGGAAGAAATTTAATGTTACCAGTTGGGCGGTAAATAACCCCACTCTCCTCATCGTCTTCAGAGATTTGCTCGAATTCATATCGCACTGCTTTACGTGATACTTTATTCCGCAAAATGCAGCGCATCATTTGACCATTATCACTCACGGCGACTGTAAGGCCTGTTACCTTGCGCATGGCGGACAATTGGTTCTTAAGACGCATAAATTCACTGTCCGAAGGGGAGCTCCGGTCTTGTTCATCCAAAGATGTAGTCGTTTTGCCATCTACATTTCCTTGGCTTCCAGTCGATTCCTCTGCGGGTGGTTGACCGAATGATGCAAGGGCTGTTTGAGCCTCCAAGAGTTCAGCTTTAAGCCGGGCAATTTCTTCAGTTTGTGCATCCGGAGAAGCTTGGGTTGATACTGGCACCGCGCTTCGAAGCACCTTCACCTCTCCGCGAAGCTCTTGAATAATTGCATCTTGAGCCTTGCACCGAGCATTGGCAACCTTACGCAACTCTGCAAGTTGAAACTCCACAGCGGTGGTACGGAGGCTTTTCAATTCGAGGAAAAGCTCTTCAACTCGCGTGGGTTCACGAGTGAGCTCTTCGAGGGTCACTTCGTTGGGATCACGGAGGCAGGCATTAATAGCTTCCTCTTGACGAATCTTATCAAACAAAAGGTTCTCTTCCTTAGTGACCTCAATGAGCTGCTCCCGTGCAGCTTCACTAAGTTCAAGCGGTGAGGTGGAGAAGCTGGTCTCAGAGGCGTTAATTCCATCCATATTGACTATAGTCTCAGTGCTCATGTTTGAGTTCGTAGTAGCATTGGGCATTGTACTCGAAGGTACTAATGGAGCTTCTACCTCCATCAGATTGCCTGAATTTGATTGCTGCTCGAGCTTCGTGTGGTTTCCCGACTTCTCTTCCTGACGCTCTTGCGTTGTCTTGGCAGCTGTTTCATCCGATGAACTCATCGTAGTAGACTCTTTTTCGTCTCCTTCGTGGAGAGTCTCTTCTACCTGCTGGTTCTCCTCAGCAGGGTTCTCGGTTGTTGAAGTGAGTTTGTCTTGAGCTTGGCTCGTCTCTTCGCTTTCTTGCACAGATTCGTCTTGAACTGCATCGTTCTGGTTCTGAACATTTTCGGCATCGACGTCATCGTTCTCATCAAGAGCATCATTACTTCCTTGCTGTTTATCAGACATTTCCACATCTTCTAGCTCCTGGTCCAGGTCTTCTTCCTCTGCGCTACTCACCTCCAACTCCAAAGCAGAGGCGTGTTTCGAAGCAATCTTCTTGGAGCGCTCACGTTTCTGAAGTTGATGCTGTTCCTCATCGACTACCTCCTCCATTTCCTCAGGGTGACTTTCCATAAACTTTTCTGGGTGTTTGCGGTTATCTTGCTGGGATTCTTGGAGTGCTTGGCGTTTGTCACGTTTGGACTTCTTGGACTTCTTTTTGCTAGGTGAGCTGCCTGTAACCTTGCTTTTGGGCACTTCTTCTTGATCCTCTATTTCCCTGAATTTGCGGCTTCTTGTATTCTCCTTGTCCACCGGGAGAGCATCATCGTCGTGGTCGATCTTCTTGACCTTCTTCCCAATCAAAACCTCATTCTCCTTGGCGCCATTTTTGCGCTTGCGCCCTGGTCCTGCAGCAGTTTTCTTCACACGAGGTTTTGGCATGATGTTGCCCAAGATCAAAGCTCACAATCTGTGGCCCTGCCAGCGCAGCACTTCTTCACAAAGTCAGAGCGGTTTCCTCTAGTCAAAGGTACCCCACGCTCTAGCACACGCGTGAGCTGCCTTGGGGCACTGATAACAGCTTTGGTTGTATGCTAGCTGTTTTGGGCTTCTGCAAAGTGAGGTTGCTCGTGTGCAACCGTCAAGCAGAATTTACTAATCTACCTAATAGAACTATTAGGAGGAAGAAGGAAAAACAGTTATATATTTAAAGAACAGGAATTATGGTACTGCGGAATCAAGACCCAGGTTGATGATAATACGAATGTTATAGACTGTGAACTTCAAGATGAGGCAACAGTTAGGGGTGGATAACAATAAGATAAATAAGAAGCATGTCAAAGTTCAAGAGTTTAGATGAATAGGTCGTAATTTCCATATATTAAAGATGGAATTCATTATGAAAAATAAGTGCGGAACTAGCGTCAAAGTAGAAAGAAAAGTATAATTCTAAAAAGAGAGAAGAACAGTGAGCTAACTTTATAGACTAGGGTACAGAGTATGAAAGAATCCAGAAATTATAGAGGGACACGACACAAATAAGAGTGCATCAGGGCACGGACTACAACTACGTTTACAGACTGTCCAACAACCTTGAAACGCTGAGAGTTGGGCATCGTCTCTGGAAAAGAGTAAGAATCTGGAAAACCGAAAAAGTTGAGCATCTCTCGAGGTGAAAACCTACGCACTTTGCCCGAATAAGCAGCACAGACGTCTTCCGGTTCGCCAAGTTCGCCTCTGTGCTCACAGTCCATGTGAAAAATCGAGCCAGATGCGCGATGGTAAGTGTTTCCATATGCTGATGTAAAACAAAAGGTTGTGCGATCTTTTACACCTGTGTAGCCTAAACCTCGAGCCCATTTCTTTTGCAAAATATTGTCACGGATAAGCAGAGATTCTGAGTTCTCAGATGAAAGGTTTTTCTCAATAAACGCACCGACATCATTTACGCCAGCTGGCCCAGACCGACCCCCCTCCTGCTCTTCATGTAGGAGGTGAATAGACTGGTCTTCTCGAAGCTGAAGCTGGGAACAGTTTAAAAGATTGCCATTAATGACAACTTGCTTCATATCTTGGCACTCGCACTCGGGAAGAAGACGTTCAATGCGTTGAGGGTCCTGCGAGAAGCCGGCCAAGACGTCTTCGGGCATGATGCTTGCTTGGGATATAATCATGAAAAAGCGCATACGATTGTTTGGAATCCGGAATTGCATCGGGGTGAGCAAGAACTGTTGGAATACGTAACCACATCGTGCAAGCGTCTCTGTCCATTTCAGATGCGTTTGCGATCCAAAGAAGCCTCGTACATTCTCAAAGAAGATGCATTTCGGGCGATCTTTCATTTCTTCAAGAAGGTTCATGAGGCGGAGAAATGCTCGGTTTCGCTTGTCATCCAGATCAAGTTGTTGTGCCATTTGCGTTGTTGTAAATGGTTGACACGGAGGGGACATGGTCCAAACTTGCGCCTTCCCGTCAAGGTCCTGTAGACGCATACCCTCGACATTGGTTGCACGAACGGTTTCATCAGGGTAGTTATGTTGATAGACTTCCCTAACAACATGCGAAGAATCTATTGATGTCACATGGAGTCTCGATGGCTTTTCCGGAGTACCGTCGCGCAGAGCTGCTTGCAGAGCCACCCGCATGCCGCCAATTCCAGCAAAGAACTCCATCACCTCCACTTTGGCCTCTTGCCCGGAGCTTTCATCCTGGATTACGCCAGGGTTTTCTCCAACCTCCGCACTATCACTGACTGTTGCCATCCTTTGAAGTATCTCTTGGGTTCCAAAGCTTTTGTTGTCTTGCTTGTTCTGCTGCAACAAACTTATGCTTTCTTGCAATACCATTCACCATTGGCCAGCCACCTTTTCTCCTTAATAATTTTTTCTCAAAACCAAAGAGGAAAACTTGGTGCTGCTTCTGTGGACAATAGGTTAAATGAAGAAGGGGCAAGACTTGCAGTTACTTCTATCAGCATGGAAAGAATCACAGGTGTGCACCTTAGGAATGATTTACACACACTCTTTTGAAGTAGTGGTACCTAGGCAGCTACTACCATAGAGGAGGGAAAATGTGTAGTAGCAGGTGGGCTTCTTGGGGATCCATCGTAATGTCCATTTTTAGATAAAAGAGTGGTGTCGGCGGGTGTCAAGCTTCGCATGATGCCGGTACTTGTATATTACAAAAAGCATTGTAATGCTTGCGGACGAAGAGAGTTGTCTGGTTGAATCCTTTGGCCTTATTGGTTGATTATATTCGAAGTAAGGACCATGGGGACCAGGTTAATTATCTCAACCAATTGATGAAGTGTCGCTGCTGTTCCCACTCAATCAATTATCCAATCATTACTCCCTGGTGGTCAGTGCCCTGTTACACCTGCAAGTGCCAGCCCAATCACATGGTGTGTTTTCATTTACTGACTACTAATAGAATATAACTACAGCAATCAAATTCTCGCCTCGCTCACTGTTTCATTATCGCTGTTGCTAGTGACTGGCTTGCTACATTCTCCTGGAACTATCTGAGTTCCTCCTGTAGCCAGTGCCTGCTTAGTAGCAGGACCTAGTAACGCGTGGCACTTTCGCTCAGCTTGAGTGCATGCTGTAATCCACCCTTCTGAATCGCTTCTACACAAGCCATAACTCATACCAGTAACACTCGTTATATGTGTGCTAACAAGTTCACTCTGGGGCATTTTTCTTCGGCCTCAATTGTGCACGTGCGCAACCTCCGACCAAACAGCTTTTAGGTAGAGCTCAAGGTTGTCGCAGGGCCGGTTGGCAGTGGATAGCTTACACGGAAAAGCTCTTGACTAGCGTGCGCTCATCATTAATGTCCGTGTGAAGAAGTTCCCTTGTCACTGAGTTTCTGAGTGTAGTGCTCTGGGCATCTAGGCTATGCCCTTGAACTGCATTTGATCAATCCAAAGAGGCCTGGGAGCTGCTTTAGAAAGCGCCTTCCCATTTTGCTGACCCAAACAGCTCACGGCAAGGGATTTGCGAGGTCCCCATTGGGGCGTAGATTCACAATAGCAAATCTGGATTGCAATAGTTTCTTGTAAACGAGATCATTTTCAAGCCAAATCGGCTAAGCAGAAAGTTTTGATTCCATACAATTGAACAAGCCCAGGAATATCGCTGTCAGCTTGCAAAGGCCACTTAACTTGTATACAAAATGGGCGCGAGCTCGAGCAAAGGTGACCGAGGTGGCAAAGTTAAGCGCTGGTCAAAACGGTTGTCTCTTCGTCATTTTTCAATTCCTCCTCCTCCACCTCCCGACTTTCCTCCTTATGAGTGTGACGGGATTGGTCGCACAGTTTCAGATGTGGTTACTGATACTTCGTGGATGCGCCGGCGACCCGAAGCGTCGCATGATGTCGGTACGTACCGTCCCACAATAGAGCGTACTCGTTCAGAAATCGTAAGGCCGTCAGTCTACAGCTCGCGTAAAAGCTTTTTTTCGCCCCCGGATGAATCTGTGAGCAGTTCAAGAGCTTCTACTTCTCTAGCCCCGTCTCGGGTTAGTCAAGTGGGAAGTCGTCAGATCCGTCAAAAAGTATCTAAACCAGATACTGATTATATTGATTACACAGTTGTACCTTTGCTCTTGCGCTCTGGTATATCATATCAGCAAGCCACAGACTACGGTGAACATCTTGCAGCACTGGAGACACAGGAGGACGTAGAGTGTGTCATGAGTGCGCCCGAAACCCTAGTAAAAGATCTGGTTCTGGCAGGGATCCGCGTCTCTGAGACCTGCCAACTTAAACTCGAGACAGATCGATTCTGGTCTGCCTCAAAAGAAACCCCAGACCGAAATCGGAACCGAAAATCATACGTATACTATCGGTCAAGTGAGCGTGTGGAGAGTTTACGAGAGGAGGTACGAGCACGAAAATCTCTTGCGGACTTTAGCATGTCAGCTTCCTCACCACAGCTCCTCCGTTCTCGCTCATCTGTATCTCAGGCTCGTCCACGAAGTGAGTATAGAGGCGGTCGAACAGATTTTGAAGACGATGATAATGGACGCAACCTGACAGCTGCTGAGCTTGATCACATTACTCGCCTGATTAAAGCAAGCAAGGCAAACCGCTAGTATTAGCAGAAGCTTTGAATTTCAAGTGGTTTAAGACTAGTGAAGAGTTGCACAAGAGAAGCAACGAACTGTCGCTTCATGCTTGGCGATTGGCGGAGACGCTGTTTCACAAGTGCATCAATCACCAAACAAAGATTGACATATCACTGTTATCCAGACATCCTTTAGCATGTTAAATCGGATCTTGCTACATGAGTAGCCTTGAGAGCGAATCTTAAGAGTTGTTTATCATGGTATTGATCAAATAATTGAGACCTGATTTCATTTTATTTTATTTCTAAACATGGATTCTGATTTTTTTTGTTTCATGACAAACAAATTTCTCCCTGACAGCAAGACTTAAGCTCTTTACAAAACTAGCATTACTAAACACGGAGGCTTAATTGATACTAAATGGGGTTGTATTAACAAAAACTAAGAAATCGAATGATATGATGGGTCAGAAGATTTTGTCAGAATATGGTGGTTTTTAGAATCCATAGTGTGTAAGAATAAATGGGATAGCAGGTCGATTCATTTTGGGTAGTAGCTTTGAAGTTGATTCTAGCTGAAGATGAAAATGTGTTTATACAAACACCTTTTGAATGTGTATACGTAGGCTTCGATACCTGCAGAGTTGCGTCAGGTTTGACATGGACGAACGAATAGTCCTG
This sequence comes from Schizochytrium sp. TIO01, assembly GCA_004764695.1. Lineage (NCBI taxonomy): Eukaryota > Bigyra > Thraustochytrida > Thraustochytriidae > Schizochytrium > Schizochytrium sp. TIO01. Next base: position 2,180,258 of record SMSO01000014.1, on the reverse strand, counting down.
CTTGATCAGAGATGGTGGAAGTAGGTCTACAAAATTGGATCTAAAGTTTCGATCTCAACAACACTACTGCCACGAATCACAACCATGCCGAGATCATTCACCTCAGTCTCACTAACGACCTCCTCAGTATCATCGAGGACGAGATTCATAAACGGGTCGTATCCCCGCAAAACACCACGTACAGTGCGGTTTGCATTCAAGCGCACGCTGAGGCGCTTTTCCATGCATCTGTATTTATAGAAAATGGCAAGACATGTTGTTAGTCAATCGAACAGCAAAGCGAGTTTACAAGGTGCGTCAATCTTGAAGCTGATCGGGAGGGTGCGCACGCCAGAAGATCTTGCTTGCTTGCTTACAGGCTGCTTTGCCTCCACGCAAACACGTGTTAGCGTTGGAGGCGAAAGCTCTCGGCTCTGAAGGTTGGTCCATCTCGGGTTGGTGGTGATGGCGAGAGGGTCTGTTGAGAAATAAGCAGAGGAATCAAGTGAGAAGGGGTAGATTAGCAACTTACTTCTTGAGGTCGGGGCCGCTATGCTTGCTCGCCATGGTGCCTATCTTCACAAAGGCAGCGTTGATCAAGTTTTCCTCCCATCTCTCCACTCGCGCTTCGCCAATGGGTTCGGCGAAATAGATGCTCACATAATGTCCCGAAGCACTTTAGTTATATCAACTATATTTCCCCGATGTTAGGATTACCCGATGATAGTGGCTAGTTCCGAATATGATTTATAAATAAGGCCATAAGAAGAGCCAGGATACATTTCTTTCGATAACTATATCAAGAAGGATCGCGAGGTATCGTAGAAACCTCAAACTTTACGGTCTGGAAAGTCTTATTTAATTCAAAGCGAAAACGTTTGAAAGCCCTGTCTAGAGAGCACATTTTGTGAACACTCATCAGGGGGTGGCTGGCTATGTTGCGCTCGTTTTCCAAGAACTCAGGCGATGTATCAAACAAAGCGAGACCGAAACACATGGGTTCCAATGTCCCCCTACAAAGCCACCGCCTCAATGCTAAGGTTTGCTCCTTTCTTTGCAGAGTGAGGGACTTCGTTGCACATTTCCCATTTCTGCAAGAAAAGACGGATAAGACTCCTGAAACACTTGCTTCGCTATAGCTTTGCAACTAACTGTCTTTCTTCTCCGCCTGTAGATTTTGCTCCTTTGCCCTGCACTCACTCCATCAGTCCAACGAGCCTTTATACAGCATTACAGTCTTCTGCGCAAATCAGACGGACGTGCATTCATCGCCAGAGAGAGTCCGCAAGACTCGGCCCATCCTTCAAAGCCCAATATCACTATGAGTATGCAATACAGCAACACAGCAATGCTGGATCATCCAATCGTGCATGTCGCTTTTGTGGTGTGGGGATTCTGGATTCTGGTTAGGACTTGAAACTTAACTCCTCTGCTGCGATGTCCCTTTTCCAGCGATCTCCGCCTTTGGTCTCCGGGTCCCAGCGGCCATGCGCTTAGACTTAATCTAATTTGATTCTCCATCTCCAACGCAAGCGAGGTCGTCGTCCCAAGCAGCAATGTCTCACCTTCGAGTGACCCGATGTACCAGACAGACCGACCTGCGCCGCTCTGGGTTGAACTGCGCTGCCCTTGCTTGCTCTTTCCGAGTCCACGCTTTATGAATAACGCCACCTCCAGTGCAAAAGCGTGGAGGCTTTTCTGCCAGGTTCCAGCATTCATAGTCGGAACCAGCCGCTCCTCTACTACTCTCATGCCACGAGCTTAACTCGCTCGCTTGCTTGCTCGAGCTTGAGCTGCTTTCAGCTTGAGCTTCTTTGACAATCTAGGTCCCTTGGGCTTTCATCGAGACGAAGAAAACAGCCCTCCGATTCTTTCTTGCCGCCCAAGAACTAGCTGCCTGCTCTGCTGTAGCGAAGAAGAACTGCTCTGCACTGCAGCACGAATGCCCATGCCGTAGACATGAGATGGCACGACGTGAGATGATATAATGCGTTACTTCGCGAGGGTTTATGAACCGTTGCTCCGTTCGTTTGACTGTTTGACCTGTTTGTTCGCACAGGACGTCCAACTTCTACTTCATGGACTGTGCCTGTTGGACTACTTTCACGGTAGGACTCAAAAACGTACAGTCAGGCGCATTTTGTCGCTACTTCGTGAGCACTGGTAGCGGCATTTGCACGACCATCATGCATCGCAGTTCGTTGCAAAGCTAGTTCTGCTTCAGTTAGGACGTCGCTCGCGCGGGTCCCTCATCATTTCAGGAGATCCCAGATCCCCAAGCAAGCAAACATTCATCTTTGCGGCCCTTCTCTGAGCTTGCTGCCTCGTCTATCTGCCAATCATATTACCACTATATATTACATTACCGCTTTCGATCATCGCGGAATCTAAATCTCGAACAGGGTCCTAAAACAAGGATCTTGGAGAGGAGTGAGTTATTGTATGTATGTAAGTAAGTATGTACGTAAATGCGCAGAGCTAAGTGCTTATATACCTTTCCAAACACTGTCGCCACGCTTTTCGCTTTTATTGATTTGTACGTTTGCTGCGGAGTCTTCTTAATCTACTCACGTCTTTTGATTTGCGCATTTCTTTCCTTGGAGAGGAGGGCCTCTGTACCCTGGAAAATAAAAAGGAACCAGTAAGTGCAACGATTGTCACTTCTATGAACCGAAGCCCTAACACAGCACCTAATGCGGATCTCAGCCAGTTCAATCTCAAGCACGGCACGAAGCTTGTCGCGCTAACAACTATGAACGCAAAGAACATTGAGCAAACGAGCACACCAGCAAACGAGCAGCCATCTTTCATTGATTTAGTTCAGAAAAAGAAAAAGAATAAGAATAAGAGGACCTACTGCCTTTTTCTGTCACAATCTAGAGGTCACCATATGTTGTGAAGCGCTCTAATAGATCATCTTTCAACAAAAGGAGCCCTGTATCTGTCTACTTTCTGTTTTTATATGTAATAACTTCTTGAGCTTTGAAAATACCATATATAAATTAATTTTATTTTTCACATCTACCTTAATCATTTCCCCTTCAAAGCAAAATCTATTTTAAAATAGAAAATAATTTTAAAACGTTTTTGAAGAAGAATAGCACTCCCTGATTGAGGTAATATTTCTTTATTTAAAAAAAAATATACTAAAATATTAAATCATTAACAAAAAGTAATTAACATTCTATTAAAAAATAAATTAAAAAACATTATTTAAAAAAAAGAAAAAAAAGAATATATCCCACCAGCGCCTCTTACTAGCCCAAACCGTAAGACCTCCTATTCCGGATTGAGTAACTAACCGAATTACAGCAGCACACAAAGCATTGGGAATCAACCTCCTATGAAAGAGACCGCTCGCTCTCCAGGCTTGCTCTTGGCCCTGGCCAGTCTCGTAAACCGTCCACTCCGTTGGCACTAGGCGCGCCTTCTTACAATCCGCACCGCGTGCCTCTCGTTCACCTTGAGCTCATTACGGCAGCCTGATCGCGGCGCCCCCCGCCGCCAATCGAAGAGCGCATTGAGTTCATGCAACCTGAAGAAGCATCAGAGCAGAATTGAGCAGAAAGCGCTTGCTCATCTTTTTCTTTTTCTTTTCTTTTTCTTTTTCTTTTTCTTCTTCTTCTTCTTTCTCTTCTTCGTTTTCGTCTCTCATTGCTTCAAAAATGCACTTATTTTTATTATTTACTCACTCTGACCTCAATTGTCCTCATTCCACGGACCATTTCTCGCCCCTCGACGAGTTCATTACCGAATCGATGACTCTTTCACTGCATCAATCTGAGCAGCCCTCACAATGAAAGGCAACCAAAGGAAACAACCTCAAAGTCGACCCAGCGGGTCTTATTAGTCGCTATATTAGCGCTACCAGGTCGCCTAGTTCTTTCTTCGTTCTCGCAAACCCTCGAAATTGAACTGGTTGGGTTATCTATATAAATAATGAAAAAATAATATATCTATTTCACCACCAAACAAAGAGAACTACGCAGGTACACAATTCGAGCTCCTCGAGCTCGCTCCCTCCATGCGATGCGTGGAGTACGAATCGAAAGCCGCCCAGCGCTCGGCCGACCACGAGGGTGCTTTCGACCATCTTTCACCGACCGTCGCAAGCTAAATAGCTGTAGCTAGCTAGCTAGCTTTCTCTCGAACGATCGAGCGAAGCAGTCTGATGCATCAACCACATCAGCGATCGTCTTCTCCAGCACGGAGGCACCTCCGTCGTCTATCGCAGCAGCACCGCCACAACAGCACGAAGCCAAGCGCTCTCTCTCGCCCCCCGATCTCGCTAAGACAGCCGCGCGGCGCCCGCCCGCCTCTTCTTCACACGTTTCCTTCAAGGTCGCTTTGAATCTGCACGGACCGGTCCGTCTCCGGGAGCTGCTACAAGAGGGCAAGGGCCTCCATGCTTCTACTAAGCTTTTGATCAGAGCTCTCTGCTGTATACAACAAGCTGAGAGAGTCTTTGGAGGTCTTAGGTCTTCTTTGGAATCCACCGTGCCTCTGTGGAAGCGCCGCGACTTGCCCGAGCTCTTCGTGACGCACAGGAGTTCTATGTGCTTGGAGAGCTTTGTTTGTGTCTTTGCTTGCTTGCTTGCTTGCTTGCTTGCTTCATGACGAGGATCCTCGAGTGCCGGAATCCTCTGCGAGTAATTCCAACCCGTAGACTTCCGTTGTATTTCAGGAATTACCCACCAAGAAGATTTGTTGATTTACAAGTTGACGACGGTAGATAAGACGGGTGAGCGGACCTCTTTGGTACCAATCACGTCTTTATTTCTTGTTGGGATTCTCGGTAGCTTCGTGAAGTCTCTTCTCCTGTATCGTTTTATTCACAGAATCGCATCGTCATTGGAATGAGCACATCTATGGCCATCGATGCTTTGAAAGAGGAAAAACGATTTTTTAAATTTTTTTTTTCCTTCGTGTGTCCTGTGCTATAGTCCTCAGTACGATAGATCTCTTCATCGTCATTTTAGTGTCTGCTCTTCTTTAGTTCTCAAAGGAAGAAAATAATTCTCAAGAGCTTTGCCAACAGGTAGAAGGCAGGCAGCTCCTCCAATCGTCCCAAGCAAGCAAGGACGTATAAATCAAGATATTTTCGCAGCTTTCCGGAAATGTGATTAAGAATCGAAGAAGAAGAATATTATTATTACCTATACATATTTATTTAAAAAAGTAAATAAAACTAAGCTAAAACAATAATTTTAATTAATGAAACATATTTTAAAAAAAGAAAAAGAAAAGAAAAGATATCGACATCAATGAACAGACGAATGCTTGTAAGATGAAACAAAATAAACGAGCGTCTCTACAGTTATACCAAGCAATCCAAGACACGCATCACCACGGGTATCCTACGCATGCCGTTGCCGCTCTCGCTGCTTCCCGCTTCATGGATTGGGAGCCTCTCTCGTTAAACAGCCCGAGAATCGAGATGTCTCTTTTACCGCTCAAGCGCTACAACGAGCGAGTGTCTCATGGATGGATACCAACCTACTGAGAAAACGCTCAGCAATTTCATCAATTCTACAACACCTGTGTTCGCACCATAGCGCAAGATCACTCACTATAAGTGAAAGAATCCCAGGTTTCCTTCGTCGCTTATTCTGGTCTTCCATGCCTTACCCGGTCCGGAGCTGAGAGCGTTGCTTACTTATGCATCTGCAAGATTGTAATAATTCAAAGAAGAAGAAAGTACACATTCACACCATTTCACGGCGATCTCGCGAATCTATTGCTCATTCTTGCGTAGCGAGGGCCCTTCCTGAAACAAACAAGATCGACTAGGGAGGGTTTCTATATTGAACAAGGCGTCCTTCTAACTCAACTCCGACAAGCTTTGGCTCTCTCTCCAGGAATCAATCCCTTTCTCTTCATTCGCGCCGCGATGCTTTTCTAAGTCTTCTTCTCCTCAAGGGACTCGCGCTTCCGCGCTTTTCATCCTTCTCTTTCGCTGCATAAGAGTACAGAAATCTCGCATTCATACCATGTATGTATACTCCTTTCTGTATTTTTGTCATTAAAGTACAGTACACACTCTTCTTCTTAAAAAAAAGAAAAAAAGAAGAAGAATCAAATACATTTACATATTATTGAAGGTTAGAACATGTGCAACGCAATTTTCGCGCGCACCCCCATCGGGATGCCCCGCAACGTGTGCAACAGCGCCCCTCGAAACCCTCAGGCGAGGGAAGCCCTACACGGAAATATAGCCATCGCTCTCCTTCGGATAACTTCGTCGGCCACGCACCATCCACGTGCTGCCCAACAGACATCCATCCGCCCACTTCTCAGTCGAAGCAACAGCTCATCCTCGCAGCGACAAGAACTCAATCTCGTCACGCGCAGAGGTCCTACGGGACTGAATCTCCCCCCACCTGCCTATGTATCTATGTATCTATGTATCTCTATCTATTTCTGTTCATTTCCCTCAACGGTTCAAACCAACACACCCCAAAAACTCAAAACAAACGGGCCAACAAGCCAACACACAAACAGACAGTCGAAGCTGATCAAACACAATCCAGCCGCCAGCAAAAGCCAACAAATAAGCAAGCAAACAAACAAACCAACAAACCAACCAACCAACAAGCGCAATGCAGCTGCTTCTGAGCTATGCGAACAAGCGGAATGCACCCCGGTCTGTTCCTGAGTTCTTTTCGTTTCGTTTCGTTTCGTTTCGTTTCGTTTTGTTTCATTTCGTTTCGTTTCTTTCGTTCATTTCTGGCTGTCGCTGCTGCTGCTATGACTCTTGACCATGCGCAATTAGACTCGTCGAGCCCGCTCACTCTTTCCAGGATCCGCGGCCCTGGGCTCAAGGAAGGCTGCGTACCCATTTCCTCTACGAAAAAGGTACTTTTTCTTTTTTCGAAGCTCAAGAAGTCATGTCCACTCGTGTCATTTTCTTCGTTTCTGCTTCCTTTTCGCGCTTCCCTCTTCCTTCGCTGCCGCTTCTGCTTCCTGTGTCCCAGCCACTGCTCCTTAGTTTCCCGTCAGTCAGTCAGTCAGTCAGTCCGTTTCTCTCTGTCTGTCCTTCTGTGCAGCTATTTAGGTGCTTTCTTTATCCTTGGCTTTGCTTTGCTTTGCTTTGCTTTCAATCCTTCTTCTAGGTAGGCATGGGTGATTGACTTGCTTTGCTGCTGTTCACTCAGCTCGTGCCAGCTTCAGAGTGTTCATGCCGTGCACGCGAATGAAAGCGCCGCATCCCTGGCTTCTTTCCAAATGAATCTCAGTCATCCTCAGTTGAACTTTCATGCTTCCCTTTTATTATTAATCTTGTAAATATAAAATTAAAAAGGGAACTAAAATCTGAACTTTTTAAAACACATGAGCCTGCGACTTCGTTTTTAAAATCCGGAATACATAAATGAAAGAAAACAATGTTTAAGAAATGTAGTTTGAGCAATGATGTGAAATTCATATTCAAGATTATGATTTCTCTTTTTTTTTTTCTTTTTTTTTTTTTAACTAAATAAATAATTTGTAAAAAATGAGGCTCTTTCCTTTTTCGAACAAACGAATGAATTGGTTAAATAAAAACATCGCTGTTAATCTTTCTATGCAAAAGCACAACTCAGAGAAGAAGGAGGAAGGGAGAAAAGAGTGCAAAGAGTGCAAAGAGCGCTCGCTCTAAAGCTCCCTCTTCGCCCTTCAATCGATGCCAAAGAACACTTCGTGTCGTCATCCTGCATTTCCTTATTCTTCGCCTATTCCAAACCCGCTCGCACGGAAACAGGCGCAAAGTCTTCGCAGTGCTCTTCCTTTGACAAAAAAAAAAAAAAAAAAGGCCATCTTCAGCCAGCTTCTTTGTCCCATCCCTCGAATTGATCATTCACATGGAATCAACAAATCAACAACTCCACGAGTCAATAAATCGATCGTTCTCACTCTTTCATTTGTTCTTGTTTCTTTCTTCGTTCCTTCGATCCTCCAGTCGTCATCAACAAAAAGGAGAACGAACAGCAACGAAAATAAGGATAACTAGCTGTTTGCGAGGAAGTTCACAGACGTCGACGGTTTGTGCTTCGAAGCAACCAAGAGAAGGAAAAGGCCCCGCCTTCGATTGCCTGGGATACGCATAAAGATCTCTCAGGACGGGGCGGCTTCTGCCTTTCCGAAGAGGCCGCACGAGTCCTGGCGGGCGGACTTTTTTCTCGCGCGGGGAAGCCCCTTTCGCAGTCAGTCAGAAGGAGGGCTAGCAGTTCCTGCTTCTTGTTAAGAGTCTGATTTCTTTTGGAATGATGCAATTGGGTGAGTGAAAGGAGTAATGATAACAATAGTGTATATAAAAAGACAGGGGCTTTCACGCGCGCGCTATTAGGGCTCATGTAGGTAGGTACTTTTCAGAAAGATGGTTTGACTTTTCTGAAACTATTTTGATTTCAACTTTTAAATAGGATAGATACCATATCATATCACATATTAATTGAGCTTTGTTTTTAAACTCGGAAGAAAAAAAAAATGCAAAAAAATATCGTGCAATAATAGAATTATCAAACATAAACACACCCTTCTTTCCTTTCCAGCGCGCCAGTAACCCCGTATAGACGAATGCTTAGAGTGGATTACAGCTTCTTCCCCATATGCTATAAGCGGTATAAGCAAGGTTTAGCTTGACCTGTAAACTTTCATATTGCCCACACATACACGCGCATGGCAAGCACTGTCAGCCACGCTTTAGCAGCACTGATTACAACCTGACTTGCAACAAAGTACTTTTCTCTGCTTTTCAAATTGATTGCCCTTCTCCTCTCTTTCTTTCTTTTTCTCTTTTATTCTTAATTTTATTAAAAAAAAAACAAAAACAAAAAACCTACAAATAAAAGAATAAAAGAATGAAAAGAAAAACGAGAATAGAGACGCTGCAATAAGTGTGTTTGGAACCAAGGAAAAGTAGCCTCAAGACTCGAACTTGAAAGAAAGAGACGGTTGCGTCTCCTCCCCTCATTACCGTGACTCTTTCTTTTTTCTTTCTCTCTCTCTCTCTCTCTCTCTCTCTCTTTGTTCTAAACCTGGCGCACAGCAGTATGTATGATGCCTACGTGAACAGAACAGGCGAGACGTTAATGTGAACAGAACAGGCGAGACGTTAACGCCTGGCTCTGTTGTCCCTCGATGAATGTACTCTTGCGGAGGCGGGGCGAGCGAAGAAGCGGCGAGGACGAGGTATTCTTGGGTACATCGCGAGCCGACGGCCACTCCGCCGGAGCCCGCTTCTGTCGTGGAGGCCGCGTCCCGGCGCCTTGGCCTGGCCTGCCGCAGCGGCGGCGGTATGTACTTTCTTTCGGTTGGCGATACACGTACGTCAAATCGAGGACCACGGTCAGTAACGTAACGCATTGTAACCCACAATATCTCGAAACGCACTTCCTCCTTCCTTTCTTTCTTTCTTTCTTTCTTTCTTTCTTTCTTTCTTTCTTTCTTTCTTTCTTTCTTTCTTTCTTTCTTTCTTTCTTTCTTTCTTTCTTTCTTTCTTTCTTTCTTTCTTTCTTTCTTTCTTTCTTTCTTTCTTTCTTTCTTTCTTTCTTTCTTTCTTTCTTTCTTTCTTTCTTTCTTTCTTTCTTTCTTTCTTTCTTTCTTTCTTTCTTTCTTTCTTTCTTTCTTTCTTTCTTTCTTTCTTTCTTTCTTTCTTCCTAGTGCTGGCAACACTTTCCACGGCCCTCGAAGTGGCCTCGAAGTGGCCTCGAAGTGGCCTCGAATAGCTTCTTCTTTCTCTTCGAGTCCTTCGAGAGTTGAAACGAGTCCCGCGCAGACTGCGTAAATCTCCGCAGCCGGCTTCTGGTCTAGCTTGGTGCCTGGCCCGTCTCAAGAGAGGCCGTCTCGACTGGACTTTTTGCTTCGCGCCTCAAGACTGCTGTGATCCTATGGGATGTGAGTTAGCTGCCCATGGCATACGCATACTATCAAAGCTGAGTCCTCTTTGCTCCACAGACTGACTGTAGGCGACACTAAGTATATCGAAGGGTCGCGCTTTCGAGTACTTCCTATTGGTCGGTGGTCCTGATAGCAAGAGAAAGGTGCAAACAAACAAACAAACAAACAAACAAACAAACAAACAAACAAACAAACAAACAAACAAACAAACAAACAAACAAACAAACAAACAAACAAACAAACAAACAAACAAACAAACAAACAAACAAACAAACAAACAAACAAACAAACAAACAAACAAACAAACTCAATCGCAGAGTCCTCCCTTTCTTTCTCCTTCTTTTCTCTCTTTTCAGAAGGATTTGCTGCTCTTCCGTCTGCGAATGAAAGGACTTTCGTGTTTCACAGTAGTGACATCTTGAACATTGCTTGGCTTTGATTCGAAGTGAAGGGATAGGATTGGGTCTACGCAGAATCCAGAGAAGGACTTGCAAGGCAGTCAGTCTCGTCCGAAGAACGATGATAATTAATTGTACTGTTATCACCATTTCCAACGCAGGCGTCTCTTTAAACTGAAGACATAACAGCGAACGTCCTCCTGTTCGCATTTTATCAAAAGGAAGAAGTGATAAGTCAGATCACCCAAATTAGCGCAAACAATTAGAGTTCGGACTCTATCGGCACTCATTCAGACACGGGCCATCGCGAAGTAAAAAGAAAGGAAAGAAAAGGGGCGAAAGGCAACTTCCGAACTCACCTCTGTCGCATCTTCGCGGCTACTTTGATGATCATTTTGGTAGCGAGAAGCGTGCTCAAGATTGAGCATGGAAGCAAAAGCCAATTCTCCCTTTCCCTCTTTTCATTTCTTACGCATATCTCCGCTGTGAGTGAGCTCCTCTCCGTAACCTTCTCTTTGCAGCAATTGGCACGCCACCTCAAGAACAGAACAGCGCAGAACAGACACCCATTCATTAAACCCGGAAAGAAAGAAGCAGCTTCGAGTTTCTTCACTTCTTCATTTTTTCATGTTTTCATGTTTTCATTTATTTATTTATTTATTTATTTATTTATTTATTTATTTACTTATTTATTTATTTATTTATTTATTTTCTTCGTCTAATAAAATAAGTAATATTTGTCGTGTACTTTCTTGCCTCAAGTGGGGTGCGCGCTGCCTCTATTATGGATTTCCGCTCTCACCTCACTTTTGCTATCACTTTAGCTTTCATTTGAACTGCTTCAAGTCAGAGCCGCAGCGAAGATCGCGCGCTGAAGATGCCTTCAAGCTCCGGCGCTATGAATAAAGTGCACCACATATCGTTCGGCGTTTGGCGACTTAGAAAGTTCTTCGAAAGACTCCGTTCGCCAACATACAGACGAACATCGTACGATCGTACCATCGTCGTATGTGCATCCTAATCAATGGCTTGCTTGGGCCAGGTAAGTGTATAAACAAGTCAGGATTTTCTTCACTGACCAACTGACTGATTGTCTGGGCCGCTCTTTCGATGAATGAAGGAATGAATGAAGGAATAGATGGGATGGACGCTTTTATTTCCTTAGAAAAGCCGCGCCGCTGCTCGAGGCGAATCCCCGCAGTCCCCGCAGCGGCCTGAGTTTTGTCCTAGCTCTAGACCACGCGGCACTCTTTCTTTCCTTCTTTCATCGCCTCATACCGCACTTGTAGACTCGAAAACCGATGAACAGTCTTGCATCGTTTTACAAAGGAAGACGAGTACGAGTATAGAGCACTTCGATCGTGGAATGAATGAATAAATGAATGAATGAATAAATGACTGCGTGAATGAATGAGCGCTTTCATGTTTCATGCACACGTGTACAAATATGAGCGGGTGCGGGAAATCCGCGACAAATGAAATGCATCCTCAGGAGAGAGGCTTACGCTCGAAGAAGGAGCGCGAAAAGAGCCGAGCCTGGATCGCTAGCACGCACGTACGCGAAGCTAAGCTTGGCCCAGATCAAGGCTTCGCCAAATACCCGCCCTGACGAAAGCCCTGGATCAGTCTGTGGCAGTACTGAGCAGGTCAGTTGAAGAAGGCACGCCTGTTTTCTCAGCTAACTTAGACACGAAGGCTTTTCCTACAAAAAGTTCTTCTTCACTGTGTGTACAGGAAAGCTCACTTGAACAAAAAGAGCTTAGCAAAATCCTTTTATGTTTTAAACTATTTCAATAAAACATTCATTTCATTTCATGAAAATCGTTAGTTAATTTAAAACATAAAATAAAACATAAACCAAAAGATTAAAAAGATTAGAGACTTCACGAGTGATGGAGGTAGCTAGGTACCTAATAGTCGTTCCTGATAAGTGAGACTCAAACAAACTTCCAACCCATACCGCAGCCTTGGGGTTTTCTGGGTAAGTGCGCAGAGTAAGAGAGAACAATTTCATTTCCCGACCGTCACAGCTGTTGCAACGGTGACACGGCCAGTAGAGATAGGCCATCTTTGTAAACTTTCGTTTAGTTCGAAGACTCTGCAGGCAACTAACTTCCCATATTAGGCACTCAGGCACTCATATGACACAGCGCAACTGTGCGGACCAGAACATCGCGAAGCGCCTGGAACTGGCTCGAGTAGCAGATCTTCTTCTGCTAGTCCGGCGCAGATCGGCGCCGACTATGTAAGTGATCCAAGATTTCCGAGCTCAGATCAATCTTTTCGCAGGGGCGGCTCCAACGGCGTCAGTTTTGCACGTCAGAGCGCCGTTCTCTGCTGTTTTCTAATGCATGTGTTTGCGATGCATGATGCATGCAGCATGCATGCATGGGTGGCAGGACCCGCGATCTCCAGCTTTAGTTGCCGAGTTTGGAGCGGCATGACACAACCAACCAACTTCCTCGTTCGTGCGCCGTCATCGCTCTGACGATAAAATTCCCGACTTTGCTTGGGCCCAAAGGCGGAAACTTCTCTTTATTCTGTCGCTCCTGAAACTGTCCCTCTGTTGGCGCTCCTTGTGCGTTGATTGGGCGCGTACCCCAAACACTCGCTCGAACCCAGTTCTAGACAGAGATACAGAGATGCATGCATGCGTGCAAAGAAACAAGCAAACATTCATTCATACATACATTCATCACAAAGACAGGCCGACCGAGCTATACACACGTGAAGATATCTAGATAGACAGTTGCATCAGCACGCACGAATACGGCCCGAGTGTTCGGGCGCACGCCACAATAGATCTATCTATCTGCAGGCATCGAAAAGTAATGCATCGAAGCAGACATTCCGTGTGTGTACTGCTCAGATCATTTGCCTTTAAATAAATGGCTTTCAGGAAACTAACGTGTGGCGTGCCTGCGCATATAAATAGAGGTTGAGCTTGCCATAGCAGAGGCTTAGGTTTGGTGACATATGAAAAGCATCGAAGCAATAGCCCAATCTTCAAATTAAAAAATTAATTCAAAAATAGAAAATAAGAATAAACAAGAGGCGGGAGGGAAACCTTTGTCTAATCAACAACAACAACTGAAAAATACTTGCTTTCAAGCTTGGCTTATAAACCAGCTCCCAAAACTACTTCGCAACTCACCTTGATATATCTACATCTATGTATAGGTATACATCTTCTGACGAAATAGGATTCTTGAAAATAATCAACTGAATGGAATCAGCACTCCCACCTTTGCTGTTCTGTTCACTCGGCAATTATGAACATAAGCAGTAAATATTCTTGGAAGATATTTACTTCTTCTACTTTTAAAAAGAAAACGCACTTTTAATCAAGCAGTACAGGCACGTGTTTCAAGACCCGAACTTACTGCCAGAATTAAGGGCGTAAAATTTTGACTATAACGTAGCTAAGGATATATGCACCCTTTATTACAGAGGCTGGAGCAAAAGCGTTCCTTTATTACATCATTCCACACTTTGGTGTTTTTGAAACATCAACCTCAAAGACATGATGGGCGTGGGAGAAAATATTTTGCACTCCTCGTGTAGCACCACAAGGCAGCCAGAATATGACACTCTTCAATAAGCCTGAAGTATGTGGCTGATGGCAGCGTCGCAAGCATGGATTCGTCAATCAGCTGATTATTGCGGCTAAACTTAAGTCATAAACAGGCAGCACCGACTCTTGTTTAGTTCGTGTAGAAACATTTTCTTTTAATTTATGAAATGTTATTTACCATAACTATACATCCACAGTGGAAAACAGAGCACAAACATCATCATAAAATCTACGTTCTGGCACTTCGAAATAACAGAGTTCTGAAAGAAAAGAAAACAAAACAAAAGAAAAAAGTAAGTCCAACTTGAAAGTGAAGAAGCAAAACAGAGAGAGACGGGACTGGCTCAAGAGAGTACACTGCCGGATCGATAAAAGAGGGCGACAAACTGGTAATAGCGGAAGGGAAGCACCGATGTGTACATGAACTGGGCGGCAGACGTTCCAGATCTTCGAAAAGGTCGCAGCGACATGTCAGCTTTCCAAACGCAGCAGCGCCTCAGAGCGACATATGCAGTTTTTTCCTGAACTCCTCCTTAAGCACGAATAAGGAGCAAGCACTTTTAAAAGTTTCAGGCCTGATCCTCCAGATAATAAGAAATGCCAAAGAAAAAATAAAACCAGAAAGTGGTCCCGGAGATCCTGAGGGCAAAGAAAGAGCGCCGACTTTCATCTATTGAAGGCGCCGGCGCTTACTTATCATCTCTCTCAACTAGGCACTCCCCCAACCGAATGGCTAAACCCAACGCGCTACTCAAAACTGTACACAACACAGCCTCCACGAAGGAAGTAGCGCCGGGTGTCATATACTCGCTTGCCCAGCCTTCTTCTACTTCAAAATTACTTTTCCTGGATCATTAGTTTTCAAACTTCTTCTTTCCCAGGACCATATGTATATCAGGTACCTTTTTTTAGGTACATACCTTCCTTCCTTCGCACATACATGTTCAAGCTCCTCGTGAGATCTATTTACTACTATGTTCTTGTAGAGAAAGCCACCAGCATAGCTACCTTGGCAGTTATGATATAACTGGCTAGACAATCGCATATCGATCGTTTGCACATCCCCGAAGGGCCATCTTCAATTTTACGACTGTTCCTTGATAACTTTCATAAAAAAGAAGCTAACATATATTTAGTTAAAGGGTATCTCATGAATTACATGCGTGCTCGCTCGTGTTTTTGAAGACCTTCGAAATTAATCGCGATTGATCCTTCCACCATTGTGCGTTTTTAATCCAGTGCCGATAAACAATATGAACTCGCCTCAGCAAATGACGTCATCCTGGTGCTCCTAATAAGTCCTAAATATATCTCTAGCGGTTTGGAGCTCGGGCAATTTCGCCGCTCAGGAAATCGCCGGGTACCGCTCGCTTTCTTGAGCCTTGGCACTGCTACTTTTCTCTATCGGTCGTTTCCTCAGTTCTCAAATAAATGAAGACTTTTCTGATTTTATACTCTTTCCTGGGAGTCACCATGGGGAGAGCCTGTACTTTGTTCAGTGCTGTCCTGGCAGTGATGAAAGTTTCTTTTAGTTTCTTTTAAAGATCAAAATTTGAAGAAGTCTTCACTTGTATATTTCCTTTTTTCTTTAAATAAATAATTTCTTTTTTAAAAAAATATATTAATGTTTTACTGCAAATTATTAATAATCCTCGAATTCCTTTTTGAATTTGCACTTGACTCTTCTTTTCGACATCACTCTTTCTTCTTCTGTTTATTCTATAATTACAAACAAACCAGAACTTTAAACAGCAAAGCACTTCAATAAGAATTCGGTCAGTATTAGCCGCTGTGGATTTCTTATAAAAACGAGACTCGAAGCATGATCGATTTTATTTTAATTACTTCGAATTATCAATTATTAATATACATCTTTTATTTTTTAAGTAGTTCGAACTCTGGAGAAAGGTACCGCTTATTTGTTTGCATGTTCAATTTCGGATGGATTTCCTTCTCTTCATGCACGATGCCTAGAAGGATAGAACATAGTGATCTTGCTAGGCTAACCAGCGATCGACAGCCGTGGATTAACTGCTAAATCCCGCGGTTCGAGATTGGCAATAGGTGTTCTTGCTCCCTCGCCCTTACTCTTTTCGCCTCGAAATCTTCACCGCAAAGCTCTGCAACAAAGACTCAGTCTCCACACAGGCAACGCGTTTTGCTCACTTTCAAGCCAGACTCGACCGAGCCCAACAATATCTGCAACGAAGAAGCCTCGAAGTCAATCAATCGAGACTTCAGCAGCCTCAATCGCTCACGATCGCTCTTCATAGCACTTTGGGGCAACGAACGAAGGATGAAAACTATTGTAATCCTGAAAGAAACGATAAGCGCCTAAGAAAGACCGCCCTCAAAGCTCACTAACTAACTGACAAAGAGACGACGGTACGCGCGTGCACCATCGATGATGGCCCTCAAAGAACCGAGTGGGCGGTGGAACGTTCGGCCAATGCCTTTCAATATCGCTCCTGCTACAAAGCAACCCGAGTCAACAGCCATCGCCTGACCAAAAGGATAAAGAAAACCAAAACCAGCCAGTAAAGCTCGACGGAGCACTAGAAGCAAAAGTCCTCATCACCATCGCCGAATGCAGCCGATCCCATCAAGACGCCCATTGCACAGAGCCAAGTAATCAACAAATCTGGGAAGTTAGAATTGACCCTGCTCCGTGAGCTCTCCCAAAGCGCTCTATACAGCCTAGTTAGCAGCTATAGTAAGCAAGACTACAAGTTATAAGAAAGCATAGCTACAGCTGGTCTGCTATATATAACAGGGTGCTTGCTTGGCCGGTACACACCCCGTTTGCTACAACATGAGAAACTCTCGAGACGCCAGAAAGCTAGCTCTTCGAGAGCTGTTTGTTTGCGAAAAGACCTGCGAGGCGCCCTTGGGACTGCCCCGGGTAAATGCTTCGGTCTGGTACGTGACAATTAGATCAATGGTGGTACATGCGCCTGCACGCAAGTTTGCGGAGCGGTACCGGAGTCTGGTGCTTGCCTGCGTTTCAACGATATCTTAGTGTGTTGTCTATTTTATTTTCAAGTTCGATCACCATCGTATCCCAAAATGAATTGTTTTCGAAATCAGAGAAAGCTTACTCTTGCTTTCCAATAAATAAATAATAAAACAAAAACAAAAAATAAAAACTTGAATGTATACTTTTTACATAAAATAATAATCTTGTGACTTTGAAATCAAAAGTTTTCTTTTTCTTCTAGCTCTGGAGTAATAATATGCAGTTGACCGCATAGATCCCAATGGGTATGCATTTCCATACGATGAGCAGACTTCGAGTTTGACTGACACAGGCATCGCTATCGATGCTGAAGCAGTTGTTATTGATGCTGAAGCAGTTGTTATCGATGCTGAAAAAAGCAGCTCAACGAAGGATGAGCCAACGGGTTCGACTGAGTCTCCTCGAGATTGCCCGTTCGCTCTCGCGAAGGAAAAGGCACAGACGGTTCTCTCGCAAAGGCCCACCTCGGTTGACCTCCACGCCCGCCAGACGAATCGATAGCGCCGGCGTCTCTGCAAGAAGCAGCGCGGAGGAGGGTCCTTCGTCAAGTGGAGTCGCTGCACAAACTTAGCGCGAGCGAGCAGAATTGCACATCGATGGGCAAAAAAATGAACGGGCTGACGAATTGAATTGATCCATCCGTCGATCCACCGATCGATCGGTTCTGCAGACGGAAAGCCCTCCCTCCAGGCGGGTGGGCACAGCTGGGTTTGCGGTGCTTGCAAAATCCAACGTTCCCTGCAATGCGCATGGATCCACACGCACCGCAAAGACGAAAGCTAGCGCACAGAGACTTGCTTGCTCGCAGTCCATCAGCCCGCCCCTCGAGGATGTCTTCTTCAGGATGGCGGTCCCAGGCTCGACGAGGCGAGGGTTTTACTTACTTCCTTCCTTCCTTCCTTCCTTCCTTCACGCACGGACCTCCAGCATCCCCAGCCCACGACGGGCCGAGGGACCCGGCCAAAGGAGCAGAATCACTCCAGCGCATTCAGGGACTTGGGCGCGCTCGCTCCAAAGCGAGTCCGTTGCCGCCCACATACATACGGGACATCTCAACGCTCCAGGCGCACTGAGGCCTCCTCGCTCGGGTCATGTCAACTCCTAGGCCCCAGGCGCGGTGACTCATTAATTGGCTCGTGCGATGGATTGGCGTTTTCAAATGGTCCTACGATGTTTTCCCACTCAGGACAAACATACAATAAACAATCTGGCAATCTTAACCAAATGAATACACTTGAAGAAACAAATAAATAAACAAGAACGAACAAAAAAACTTGAACAAACAAACAAACCAACAAACTTGAACATGTAATAAACAATCTGGCAATCTTAACCAAATAAATACACTTGAAGAAACAAACAAATAAACTTGAACATTTTATAAACAATTGGATAATCTTAACTAAATAAATAAACTTGAACAAACAAACAAACAAACAAACAAACAAACAAACAAACAAACGACAGACCTTAACTAAGGTTGAGCAATGATGGGACCAAACAGACAACAGGTCGGTAGTCAGTCAGACGGTCTCCCTCCTGCGTCATCGATGTCGCGGCTGAGGCAGCGCGCGCTGGATATGGCGCAAAGGATGGCTTTCTCTCGATTGGCTTTCGTGAGTTTGGGCAGCTTTGCTGGGGCCATGGAACGGTAAGTTTGCAGATGCAACAGCGAATTTGATCGAGCGCAACGCAATCACGAGGAAGGCGAAACTCCCTTTTTATTTTGGTAAATTATAGTTTAGCATGTCGCATCTTAGTAAGTTCTACTTAAATAATATATAATTTATTCTAGTCTATTCTAGTCGATTTGAATAATCTATTCTGATAGTCTATTCAGATAGTCCAGTATAATAGTCTTCTCTTTTCTATTCGATTCTAACTGTATAATGGATGGGTTTTGAATAAGGTATAAACGAAGCTTTTGGTCCTCTCCATGATGTACCTATCTCTTCGATCTCATCACAGAATTGCGATTCCATATCTTCGTCGTTACAACTATGACGAGGACAATTAATATTCGTATTCTCAATAATGGCGACAAATAAATCAGCTTTTTATCCATGTCTGTTCTTTGAACTTCTTTTAAAATAAAACATTTCAAACAGTTCATTTTTTTATTTTTAAAAAATAATTAAAAAATATATTTTTTAAAAAAACACTAAAGCAACTATTTGTTTTGATTCCACGAACGCTTGCCTCTCTCGTTTCTCTCCTCGTTTTTCAAGCCTGTTATCTCCAACTCGTTCTTCAACTTCGTGGTCTTTAGATAGCTAGCACCTCCTACGCACGCGTTAGGAGCCTTGTGGAGGAGGCCGTGTTCTTGTGCGTTCCCTGATGCGAGTTGACTTGACCTGGTTTTGGAACATGGAGAAGCCGCCCCGCGCTTTAAGAAAATAACTTTGTAAGGACTGACACGAAGAACTATTACCTGACTGCCTGACTGAGTCTGTCAGACAAACCGCCCTAATGCTGCTCAAAAGTGCGGCGTGCCAGTCAGAGCACACTCTACATTGATGGAGTGTGCGAGGAGGCTCCAGCCCCGTCCATTTTCGTTGATGCTTTTCCATCGCAGAAGAAGAGGTCCGCTTGAGGAAACAACAGCAATAATAACACCCATAAACAGGAATGTTGTTGAAGAAAACCCCCAAAGTTCTCTGAGAAGAAGAACCTTGCGTGGCTTTGCTGCCACTGATCAATCAGATCATCTCCCGCTATCTCAGAGTCTTTGTTTTGTTCTCTTAATAAGTCAGCTTTGTCCTCTAATCTCCACTTCGCTGTAAGTAAAGCGCGAGGAAGCGATGCCAGGAAGGGAGTAAGTGATATGTACTAGTAGCAGCAGTAGTACCTTCGTAGTTCGTTGGGCTCTTCTTCCCTATTGCAGCCCAAGGTAGGTAGTTTACAATGCTGCTCGAACCCCATCTGAAAAGGGGTTTCTATGAAGATGTCTCTCTTTATTCTCGAGGCGGCTCTCTTCGAGCTCTCGCTGCCTGATTGCGGTGCAGACACGAAGATTGTGTACACGAGCGTACGGATATTCATTCATTCATTCATTCATTCATTCGGTCACGCGTTACGAAGGCGGTCCAACAGACAGACAGCGATCAGTCAAAGGAAGCACAGATGGTTTCAATGTCCAAAGAAAGGCCTATCTGTTTCGAGTCGAGATCTGTGATCATAGGCGGGAATAGGCGAATGAATGAATGAATGAATGAATGAATGAATGAATGAATGAATTATCGTCAGAAGGCTTGGTCAATTAATCTATCAATCAATTAACCAATACATCAATCAATGCCAGTGAATCGACCAAAACGAAGCTGCGAAGCTGCGAAGGAGCAGGGTTGAAAACGCGAACGCCGTTGCGGAGAGGGAAGCGCGAGCCTGGACGGAGCAGACGCTCCCTCCGAGTCCGTGTTGCAGCAGCTTCCTTTCTTTCTTTCTTTCTTTCTTTCTTTCTTTGGCTCCGCTCTGCTGCTTCCAGCAGTAGCTCATGAACAGTTAGTTTGCTTTTTGTAAGCGCGCTCTGTTGCTTTGCTATTCATCGCTTGATTTCGTGAAAGAGTGAGTGAGTGAGTGAGTAATTGAACGGTTGATTTCCGTATTTTGTTTGATTGACAAGACTGCTCGTGTTAGTCTTCTTTTCATTCGTTTTATATTATTTTCCTTAATTAAAATAGAATGATGTCATGCAGTTGAATAAAAGAATAAGTTCACTCCTCACTCGTCATTTACTTTGCGTGCCGAGAGGTCTTTTCCACGTTTTAAAAAGCTAGGACGTACCTATTTTATATTTTTTAAGAATATGGGTAGTGCTACGTCGTTTCTGAGTACTAGGGTTTAGCGTAAGAAATAGGCGTGTTTATTTGTTTGTTTGTTTGTTTGTTTGTTTGTTTGTTTGTTTGTTTGTTTGTTTGTTTGTTTGTTTGTTTGTTTGTTTGTTTGTTTGTTTGTTTGTTTGTTTGTTTGTTTGTTTGTTTGTTTGTTTGTTTGTTTGTTTGTTTGTTTGTTTGTTTGTTTGTTTGTTTGTTTGTTTGTTTGTTTGTTTGTTTGTTTGTTTGTTTGTTTGTTTGTTTGTTTGTTTGTTTGTTTGTTTGTTTGTTTGTTTGTTTGAAGTTGTTTGTTCGAAGTTGTTTGTTCGTCCGTCATCCTTGATTTTTTTTAGGCTTTGGCACACAAAGAGTAATGCTCCGATTAGGCTGTGTGTTGAAGGTTGCAGAGGATGTTGAAAAGCTGTCGTTTCGCTTTTTACAGGCGAATGAAAGCGGTGCAATGGCAAGCATATCAATCATAGGTGGCGAAAAGCGGGAGATCTCTGAGGAGCCCAGATTCGCCAAAGTCTGGAAAGGCTTCCGTAGCCCCAGAGAATCTAATCTACTCAGGACCCCAATAGTAAATAATAGCATATCAGATATTATTGTTACTATTTTAAAATACTCTTGTTGTGATAATGAAGTAATAACAAATATTATTTTAAATAATAAGACAAACCTCCATCATCAATCGAGTCTGTCTTTTTATGGAGGAAAACGCGCGTTTCCCTCCTCACGATCCCACTAACTGCTCAGAAGAGCGGAGCACTTAAGTACCTACTGCCTCTGGATTACCTGTTTCTTCACCTAATCTACTTACTCAGTGTTTGTTTGTTTCATTCATTCATACATTCCTTGAATGTATACATTCAATGTAAGTTGGTTTTCAGAAACCTGCTCGTAAAGGGCGAAGTTCTGGGCAGAGTGAAGGCAAGGGCACATATAAGACGACGCAGCTGCTTTACAACCATCGCTACAGCGTCTCTCTTTGGAGATGCTGCGGCTTTCGCGCTGTCGCCAGAGTGCTGCTTTGCTTGTTCGAGGTTACAGCAAGCTAGCAGAAGCTCATTGATTGCCGATTTCTTGAGCTGGTTACTTTACTTTTGTGTACACTTTACAAGGAGAAAGAAAAAAGTAAAGTAAAAGTAAAGCACCCCCCCAAAATGTATATTATAATGTACTAATTATAATCATAACAATAATCATAAATCTCTCGTTGTTGCGCAATGAAATGAATGGATACTGAGCACCTTACAACATACAATGCAGCGCCATCAATTGATTTCTTCTTAGTTTGGGGCGCGCGCCTCAACGAGGAAGTTGCGGTTACTTTGGTACCGTCGACAGTGACACGAATAATTGAGTGATCAAGTGAGTGCCAGTCGAGCCTTGGTCTCAAACTGGCTTGTATTCAACTAATTCATTCGTTCGCTCATTCATTCACTCGCCTATTCGCACTTATTCTTTCTTTCACTAATTCTTTCGTTGACCCATTTGTCGTGGCTGTTGCTTGCAAATAAATGCAATATATTCTTCTGTTCCGGCGCGTTTTGTCTCATTCGCTTCGATTCTGGTCTGGAACGTTATTTTGTACCTGTCTTCCTCCTCCTCATCCTCCTCAGCTGCTTCTTTCTCTTGATCTTTTAATGCGATACAAAAAGAAAGAAAGAAAGAAAGAAAGAAAGAAAGAAAGAAAGAAAGAAAGAAAATCAGTCAGTCAATCAAAAGTCAAATACATTGAGGCTACGCTGGAGGCTTCCTCCGCGAGTCAGAGCTGTGATTAGTTGATTGATCGATGTATTGATTGATGTATTGATTGATGTATTGCAGCATAGAGAAACAAGAATAGAGAAACAAGAGGCCGTGGAAAAAGACCGTCCATCGAAAGAAGCCTCAGCAGATGTAAGCGAAAGAGGGCAGCTAACTAACTGCCTCTCCCGCATAGGCCCTTTGCAGCCTCGACGTCGATAGATAGAGGCCGCATCGCGAGGCTTTCTGGGTCTCAAACTGCTTGTGTTCAACTAATTCATTCATTTATTCATTCATTCAATCCTCCATTTTTAAAGTTTCATTTGCTGGGTCATTCATTTGCTCCTCAGTAGTAGTCGCATATGTTGCCCTCGGTTCAATATGTTGCGAGTAGGTACCACAAGGTGCATGCTTTTGGAAAGAGCAAGACCCTTTGAAAAGAAGAGAAGCAATGATTGAACATAGGTCGAGTCGGGGAAATGAAAAGAAGCGCGGCGACACGTTACTCAGTATTATATCCATTCCTCTTCTGGTTTCAAGCTTTTTATTTTAATTAAATGATTTAATTAAAATAAAATAAAAAGAGAAAAAAGAAAAAAGAAAAAAGCAAAAAGCAAAAAGCAACGAAACACATAAACGGCAAAGATTTTGTATGAACCAACTGACTGAAAGAGAAGGGAGCGCTCGGACCTACTTAAGCGTCGCGAGTCTTTGAGTGCAGAATGCTCAGAACTGCACCGCAATTCTCCAAAGAGAGAGCAAAAGACAGTGCCCAGAACCTCTCTCTTTTGAGGGCATGTTGTGAGCTCGGAACCAGAGGGCATCCCAAAAGATTTACGCCGCCTTTCGTACGATCTATCTATCTTCATAAGACCCTATTTCGCAATTCTCTTTCTTTTCTTTTTCTTTTTCTTTTTCTTGTTTAATCAAAGAAAATAGATCAATAAACAACAAGAAGAAAAGGGACAAAACTTGCTTGCAAAGTTATGATGCCTCTCGATGAATGCGTTCAGAGTCTCCGTTGGCGGGGGTGTACGTATGCAGAGCGAGGTCAATTGGGATCGTGAATGGTTCATTGATGGGCTTCGAAGCCTTTTCGTGGCCTCTCTGCCGCTGCGCTGAGGGATCGGTTGCTGGAATGAGAAGCAGGAGCGCATGGTGCATATTTGTTTACACGCGAAGCCCGCAAGCGGAAGCGGAAGCGAAAGCGGAGGCCTTGAAAAGAATTGAACAATCAACTTTGAACAAATTTTTTTTAAAAAAATAGGGAAGAAGGAGGAAGGAAGGAAGGAGATGATGGCAGTTGCGATCCTTGATGTGAAAATAAAAGAAGACTCGAAAGCTCTTATTGATTCCAGCAGCTTTGGTACGGAAACTTTCCTCCAAACCAAAAGCCTCAACGATCAGTAAACGAGTCCACGGAAACGAGTCTCCTCGAGTGTGATGTATATGTATGTACATATGTATGTATGTATGTATGTATATTTATTTTTCTATTTCTGTTTATCTGTTGATTTGTTGATTTGTTGATTTGTTTGTTTTGCAGCCCCGTTTATCATTCCCGATACCAAATTATTTGTAGTTGGCATTTAGGTTTGCTGGGAAACGCGACGGGATCGCACCTTTGCGTCTTACCTCGAAAAAATCATCGTCTCCTCGATCGAGACGAAGCCGGGACTTGGTTACTTACTTACATAGGTCCACTTCTGTTCGTAGGTGGATGGATGGATAGATGAATCGAAACTAGGCATGAGAAACTCGGATGTACTGATTTGCGTGTGCCCAATGAGATGGAGATATTCTAGTTTAGTTTTGTTTAGTTTAGTTTTAGTTATTGCCGTTGGAGTACTGCCTTTTGGTGTGTTGGGTTGAAATGAAATGAAAGGGGCTCTTTCTTTTCTGTTCATTGGTGGTGTATTGTATGGGTACGATAGCGATAGCAGGTTTTCATAGATACGTGATAGTAACGATAACAATAAATATCATTCGTTCATTCGTTATTCATTCCTTTACTTACTTACTTACTTATTTGCTTACCTAGAGGCTTACTTACTTACTTATTACACTTTATTTCTTATGAAAAGACTTACTTACTTAGAGACCTAGAATTACCTACTTATTGGGAGACTCAGAATTACTTCCTTATTGGGAGACTTAGAATTACTTACTTATTGGGAGGCTCAAGAGACTTACTTACTTACTTTTCTATCTTTTGAAAATAAAATGGTTAATATTCTTTAGTTTTCATAATTCGAATTGTAGAAAGTCTGATCTCAAGAACGAAAGAAAGAAAATGCATGCAAGCAAAGACTCATGCCTTAATCTTTGAGGCTAGAGCTGCGCAGTTCATAGTGGTTTGGAACCCTCGATATGCAGTATGGCGTGCAAAACCCCATAAACCAACGAATATAGCGATATGACCAAGGATCATTTTTGCGTGGGAGCAACATTTAATAATCTCTTTCGTGAACTCTGCCCAATCAATTGCCCCCTTCATCTTTTGGAAGTCCTCTTTCCTCTTCCTAAGAGAGACTTTTCATGTACTTTACCCTAAAAAATCGTTCGTCCTTTCTTTTCACTCATAATTCAAGATGAGATTCATTTAATCAGCAAGATTAAGACGGAGTATTAACAAAACGAAGGAATGTAAACTTTCTTTCCATTTGACTTTTATTTTTCTTATTATTATTCCAGCGAGTCGAACCTTTCGCCCTTTATCCTTCTTTCGCAACCCAGCTGCAATAAGAAGCAGACCTACTTTTTATTGAAAGCTTCTTTAAAACCTAGGTTGTTCTTTTCAATTCAACAACCATTTTTTCAATCTCGACTTTGTCTTTTAGTTTATTTTTCGTTTAAGTGTTTAAGTCTTTGTTTAAAAAAGGAGGGCAGTTTTTTGTTGGTCTGTTTTTAGCGCTTTTAATTGAAAAGAAAGGAAAAAAGAAAAGAAAAAAGAAAATAGCCACTCGACGATTCTTTCGAGGCAGCAAAACCCCAATCGAGGCCAGTTGCGCCTTCCTCGGTCGATCGCAGTGGTCGATCGGTAGCTAGCGTCGCTTGGAACGCGGCGGCCGCTGGCGAAGTGCTAGCCGGCTGACCACTCTTCTCTCTTGCTTAGCTACCCAACTCAGCTCAACCTCGCAACGACTAACTGCGAACGGACGCAGCTGCTGCTTGCAGCGAAAAGGGGATTGCGTTGATTAGGACTGCGACTCCCTCCTCTTGGTGCCTCCTTCAAATTGTTCACGTGGTAAACCAAAGAAGCTTGGCCCAACCGAACCGGCCTCGTTCTTTTGCTACTCACGTGCCTGCCTGCCTGCCTGCCTACATCGGGTGCGCCTTGGATTGATTTGAAAGACCAAAGCGAATCAACCGCCACACGTGGGTCGGGGCATTTAAAAGATTTTACTGGGCGTCTGCGCAACGCACATTTTTGATCACGAGGTGAGGTACTGAAATCCAGATACTAGCTCTGAGCTTGGAGGCACCAACCAGACGGCATCTGCGAAGCTTGCTTGTAAACAGTAAAGACGGTCTCGACGCTCGAAATAACTGCATCACATACTCCGAAAGGTAGTAAATATAAAGTGGCGTAGTGAAAGATCGCAAGAGGATCTGCCGAGGAAGTTCGCAAGCAGAGAGAGGCACACAAATAGTTTCCACGAACGAAAGTGAATGAGTGTCAGCAGTATTCTCTCTCCCCACGATTTTGATCCAATCGCTACAGCAATGGCATTGCAAGCCACTAGTTGTAACATGCGATTCTCCTCTAACAGCAACAAGACCCGGGCAGGCTCAGCGCCCGTGGTCCCAATTTTGAAAAGGAATGTTTTGCCTCTGCATGACGCAACAACACATATTCACACGCAATCAAATCATCACATTCACAGTGCATCGCACACATTTGTAAAACCAACAGTGATCTCATCATTCTATGAGAACCGCAAGCTCAGTCGCAAACGAGAGCCAAGGCAACATCGCATGCGAGCAACCATCAATTTGCCCGTTTTCAGTGGTGTAGTTGATTCTCTAGCACAGAAAGACATTGATACAGTAGCCACTGTCTCTGAAACGTCTTTGATTGAGCAAAGCCAATTCCAGCTCCACCAGCATGAAGTTGAAGCTGGGCAAACATTCACTTCGGCACACATTTTTGTACAGCCAAACGGCAAATCAATTGGGAACGTCGATATTTATAGACAAAGTTACTCAGGTTTGAGTACTTCACGTCACGTTCCCGACGATGATGACTCTGATATGTCTACCTGTACAAACATCAGCAATCTGTAACACTTATATCAATATTTCCGGATCTACTCAATTCAACTTGTCGAAACGTGTTTATCATAGCTCAACTTAAATAATGCTTTCTGCTACGTAGTTTTATCTCAATCAACCAAAAGCACAGGTATCTCTCAGATTAGATCAAAAACATTGCGCAAAAGTCACAGCTATCCTTGTGCAAACCTAACTACTTTTTAATTTTCACCTATATTTCACACAATAGGCTTTCCAAAACGAGGATAGGCAAATTAAAGAAACTACCTTACTTGAAATATTGTAGTTTCATTCAAAATATCGTTTCAATTGAAGTATGCGGAACCACTTTGTCACATCTCCAGTATGGACATAAAAGACAAGAGATTTACATGAACAATGATTGTCTTCTACCCAACAGAATAATGGTTTAAAATATTTAAATTTTCGTATTTGCAGTAACATTCCCAGAAATCAAGAATTTAAGAACAACAAAGTGCTGCAATCTTATAAACTACGTTTACTACGTTTCCTTGCCGATTCCGGTTTAGTCCCAAGGGCAACCAGATGTGCGTAAGAGAATATGTATGCGTTTAATTGACTGCTTCTTATACTTAAAGTGTGTCTGGCATACATGCGTAACAGAAGGATGTGATACTAGCCAAACCCAAAAGTAGTGGCTGTGTATATAAATGGGAACATTTAACATATCACAATATTGCAAAGTTCATAACGCTTCATATATATATAAAGGATTATAATATCCTCTGAAATGGAACTTTTAAAGTTTGCTTATCACTACAGTTTTTGACATTAGCTTCATTCCTCATATCTAAGACTTTCCACTGCTGTCTTCAAGCTGTAAGCCTCACCTTGCTCAATCAAACTCTAGTTTGATCAGGACTGACAATCAGCGTTTCGATGATATAAACAGGTGATGAGGAATCAGTTTCAAGAATCCCCCTTTAAAGTTTATCTGATAGACGTCACTAAACTAAATACAATTTTCGTGTCTACTATAGTCAATTCAAAGAATCAAGGCAGGTATAAAGCATAACCCCACGCCCACATTCAGAAACCCTGCATTTAATTTTTTCCAGCTTGCTAAGATTCATCCTTCGGTAGAAACAGAGTCAGAAGCTCATGTAGAATTATGGAGAGCAATATGCCGCAAAAAAAATAACTTAAATTCGCCAAGTTATTCTGAAAGATTGGTACCTGTCTCATATTCGTGTGTAATATTAAAGTTATAATTGCAATAATTTAACACCGATAGGTTATCTACTAAAGAAATTTGCTGAAACCCCCACCCCAATGAATATGCAGACAACGAACGCACTGCTGAGGTTCTTGGCATACCTCTGTAAGTCCTAATAAATCAGAATTCACAGGAATAAAATAAATTCATGAGCGTGTTTGCGGAGAAGAATGCTCGAAAAACCAAAAGTGTAAATATGTTTCTAATTGGTCAAGTATGGTGTAAGCAAAGTTGGTGGTTAAAAATTGAGTCAACTCAGACCCCTTCGACAATTAGTAATACAGATAAAGTCTTGCAAAATTTCCTAATAAAATAGGAATCTGTTTTCCTTGGAATTCGACTTGATCACAACAAATCACAAACCCAAACCACAAACCCTAGAAGCCGATATATAATGAACCTTCGTCAATCCTCATACTTTCATCCTTTAACCATGGTGTTGTCCCTGGAGATGAATTCCTAAAAGGTTGATCCCTGTGACACCTAAGAGACAAGTACCTGATCTGTACTCAATACAATTGAAGAGGGGTAGTTTAACATATCTTTTCGACTACCAATATGGACTTCACAAGACGTAATTCTAGTAAATGTGTTTGTCTAGTTTTAGGTTTCGGCTATCTTAGATTCACAACCACGACACTTATGCTTTCAAGGCTTCCAAACGGACGCCGATAACTCTTGCAAAACTGTGTCCATTCATTCGATTGGATTTAGCAATATTGAGGGTTAGCGTGTGGACAACGTCTTGAGCCAATATGAACCTACCGTCGCTCAAAAGACCTGAAAGTTTGATTCTTTGAGCGGCCTTGGTTTGTTCATGATCCAACTTTGGCCAATGACTCTGCAATTTAATTTGTGTCCCCTAACAGTGTCCAATACTTACCTTCTGCACCACGAACTAACGCATTAACGTCGAAGACGTATATCTAGATTAAATATTTAAACATTCATTTCACAATCAGGATACTCCAAAAGTTTGGAGAATATGGACTTATCTTTTCTCAAAGTAGTAAATAGTTGAAACCCAAAGTGAGTACATAAATCTTACTATTTTGGTGTTGCTTATTTCCGCTGCTTCTCGCGTCTATAAATCCTCAAGAGCGGCAGTGTCCTGTTGAATGCAACGCTCAAGGGTCAAGGAACGTCGCTGTATGACTTTCGGCGCAGACAGAATGAGCCGTCTGCTCATAGCTTCGTCTCTAGCTCTCACAGCTTACGCTTGAATGTTGCCCTTAAGTTTTCGTTTCGTCGCTGTATGACTTTCGGCGCAGACAGAATGAGCCGTCTGCTCATAGCTTCGTCTCTAGCTCTCATAGCTTACGCTTGAATGTTGCCCTTCAGTTTTCGTTTCGTCGCTGTATGACTTTCGGCGCAGACAGAATGAGCCGTCCGCTCATAGCTTCGTCTCTAGCTCTCACAGCTTACGCTTGAATGTTGCCCTTAAGTTTTTGTTTCGTCGCTGTCTCTCTGAGCTCCGAGTGGTTGAGTTGTTCAATAGAGGAAAGCGAGATCGCGAGAATGCAAGGTTGATGCATCGCCTTGCGCTCCGCTACGTTCTAAAAAGCTACACAGAGTTGAAAAAAGTCATCTTAGTTGACAGCAGCCCCCCCCCCCCCCGAAGTATCCAGGAGTGCTACGGTCTGCAAAGCGCGTCCGAAAGTTTCTTGCGGACAAACATGCTCTCAAGTCTCCAGCTGCTTCGGGCGAAGAACTAACGTCCTGCTTTTTCCAGTGTGCCCCCCCTTCTAACTAATTTGGACGAATTCACCTCAACATGAATTCGCCTCAAGATGAATTCACCTCAAGACGAATTCACCTCAAGGCGAATTCACAAAAATGTCTTATGATATTGTCAACATTTATATCAATGTTGACATTATTTTCGTTTTCCTTAGGTACGTAACATAATCTACTAAGAGTGCCATCTCTTCCAAATAGAGAAAAGTCAAGTTAGGGAACGACTGGAGCTAGAATGGAGCGTATTTGAAACGTTCTAGAACAGTGTTCTGTTCTAAACAAGCGGTAACTTCTTTATTCATGTTGCCCTCCGCCCTCCAATAGAGTGCTAGGAAATGATATATTACAATTATTAGGTCTTAGAGGTTGGGTAAGAAAATGAGCCCGCAGAGGAACCACCACGCTCCCAAGACTACAAGTAAAGCAAATCTTCAATTCAAGTTGTTCAAGTACAGTGTTAAGAAATGGATGTGGGGCAAGAAACTGAAATGACCGAGGAGCTACCAAGCACCAAACACTACAGGTGAAGCAAACCTTCAACTCAAATTATGAAAGTACTTCAACCAGAAGTTTGGGTAAGTTGTAAGGTAAGTTGTTTGGCGCCTCCCTTCGAGTGCTTCCCTGTAGGCAATCGCATATTCGCAAGTGACGACGCTGAGGGCATCTATGGCTGTGGTTTATTGCGGCGGCCCCGAGCAACACAACACTGATCCTACCATTATCTGTACTATAGTGTCCTCCGCCAAGGAAAAAGAAAAAGCCAAATACCGGGTTGGTGCCAATCCAAATGCCTCTGCCGTTTACAAAGGCATCGGTAGAGAAGTCAACTTCAACAAGCCGAGCTTGAACGTCCTACTGGACTACCAAGATTTGACAGATTGGCATATGCTTGCAATTTGGCTCTGTGAAAACTACCGTGTTATCCTTTTGCCCAAATCGAAATCAAGCACTCATTCACGAAGTCGAGCTCTCCCCTTTAGAAGTGGTGTAAACTAGTTATTTGACGAAAGTATTGCTCTTCAAACCATACAACTAATGTGGTACCATCCACGACAAGCTCGAACATTTAAGATTTTCAAATCCCCCTCCCCCCCCAATACAAAAACTTGTCGATTGTGATGCACAAGGACACCTCTGTTTGCGTCACCGATTTAGGGACATGCATTTAGAATTGTCTTGAGTCGCTTGTTAGCTTTAACCCGCGATTGATTAAGCCCATTTTCTCACCAGAGGAAATGCAAGTTTTGCAAAAGGTTAAATTCTAAGTGTAACTTTTCCAATTTGATATTTTGGCCCTTTACTTATGGCTAGAGTTTAATCTAACATGCGATGGTTAGCAAAGCTGATGAATTCTATCTAAGTTTACTTCAGACCAACGTAAGAAATGTAAATGATGCTGTCTGAAGAATGAATACAATAAAGTAAATTGAATTATGAAAGACGACGAATGTATTTGAATTAACATTGTGCTGGGTAAGTTGATGAAGTGCGTTGCCGTTATTGAAGGCTTACCATACATAGATGCATTTCCTGCAGCACTCACAGCTTGGCTCAACGTAGAACATCTAGAATTGGAGCTCCAGGGCTTGACCCCATGAATCTTAATGGGAGCTCCGGATCTTCATCAAGCGGGCTTTGCCCCATCAAATTTTCTTCGATGTCGGTCTCTTTGCATGATGAATCTTTGCTTAAAGCACTTGGCACCTTCGACAAATCTGCTGAAGCATGTTCAAGCCCCGTCTGCTCCTCGACAGGACACTCATCCACAATTTGCCCAACAACGAGGTCCGTGCCATCCTCTGCAGACATGCTTAAACTATCCAACACGAGAACTGAAGAGGACCAGTGCTCGGATTGTACCAGCACGTGCAACACTGATGAAGGCGTGATGATGTTTTCCAAACAAGGTTTGCAGCGCTCATGCTTGCTGGACGCGCGGCAGTCGTCAGCAGCTGACGCCGCTGCCAAGCATCTCGGCCATCCAGTGGCGTGCAGAGGATAACACGCGCAGCTCTTAGAGGAGCTTTGCAAAGCGCAAGGATTCGCCGAGTCGAAGACAATTTTTGTTGTTAAGCATCTTTGTAAGATGCTTCTAAACTACTTTTCCAGTGGAGGCCTTGTTGGTAGCTGCCCTCTGAGCTCCTCAGTGTAGGGGGCATGCTAGAAAATCTCGGGATTATGTAATAGGACAAGCCTAGCCCATCTTAGGGGAAAAAGAAGATCAGATCATCATTATAACAATTCCAGCCTCAATACCTGCTCTAATCGTTGAACCAACCAATTCAATCTCAACAATGCATGGAGTGCTATGAAGATGCTCTTTCCTTTTAAAAGAGTTTTGCAAATGAATAGGATTTTTTGTTATTTCGTAGATTTCGCGCTCTTCTTCTTCTACTACTTCTACTTCTTCTTCTTCTTCTTCTTCTTCTTCTTCTTCTTCTTCTTCTTCTTTGCTTTACTAATTAAGAATATAATACCTTCATTCTTCTTTGCTTACTAATTAAGAATAAAATACATTCAAATTTTTCAAAATATACTCATAGTTTTTACTTAGAAATAGACTGATTCCGATTGTTTGACTTTTCATCCCTACCAGCTATTTTACTATATTAACTATATGTGTTAAGAAATAAAATAAAAATTAAGAAAACCTTTTAATACGTTCATTTATTGTCTCGGGGTTTTTATTTATGTTTCTCCGAACATCTAAAATGCCCCCAAATATTGTTTAATTTTTTTTAATTCTATTTATAATCTAATAATGTCATTTTAAATAGGTCGTTAAATAGGTCGTTAAATAGGTCACTTGCGGTCATTTTGTTGAAGGCACTGAGGCAGCAAATCTTGCAGCCAAAATATAAACTTGCAAAATCTGACTTGTTAATACAAATCGATAAGTTGCGAAACCTGGTTTTAAAGCCATTCGCTGGTAAATCGATGGATTACATAGATGTAAATAATTTTTAAAAAATGTAGAATGTAGCACTGAGGACAAACCTAGAACCAAGCAAGCATGCTTCATGTTTTTATTAGGCTATCAGAAACTGCCAATTGTTCAACTCAAGGTTACTTGCATCTTAATGGTACAATTTTTGCTGTGGATTTAAACCCATGTTGGTGATATAAAGTCGTTTGTCTCTTATGATCGGCACCATATTAATTTTACGCATGAAATAAGCAATAACATTATTCGCTGCCGTAGAGTAACGTGATCCGAAGATATGATTAAGCAAGTAGCCAAAACAAAACCAGATGGTTTATTTACATCAGCGTTTAAGTGAGTCGTTTTAAAGAATGTTACATCCACTCCACCCATTTTTTACTACGCGTTCTTCTGTTAGTCCATGTGAGAACGGAGGACATGCTAGTGGACTATGCATGCCTCTTGTCGTTTTGTACATATTGAAATAAAGAATCGTTTTGCTGTTAAACTTTTAGCTCTTGCAGAACGGACGTGCAGACATATGACACATTTCTCTCCATACGTTTGTTTTTCGATTTCATTTCGAAATATACTGTTCCAATTTTTTTTATTTTTTTTATTTCAATAACCGCGGTATCACCAATACACAATACAAAGGACAACTGATGAACTGTCTTGTTTGGCAACCTAGCAAACACTTTTCAAAGTCTTGCGGCAAAGCACAAGCAGGCCATTTGAGCTTGCCGCGCGATTTTCTCTGTACACTCTCACATACCATAAGTATGCAGCTCCAAGGGGTGATTAACCAAGGTACTGCATACGCCAGCCACTCAAATAGAAGGCATGGCAAGTCTTTGTGGTCTGCACGATGCGTCGTTGCTCTTCTTCTCGTGGTACTTCTTCAGCTGAGCGTACCGACACATGCGCAAAACGGAGGGATGTACTGTGATCCTGACGACTGCTACCGGGTACTTGGCCTTTACCGGTATGATTTCCCAACCGCAAAGGATATTCGAAAAGCATACAGAAAACTGAGCAAAGAATTGCACCCCGATCGAAATCTCAATAATCCTGATGCCACAGAGGCATTTGCCCGCGTTGGACGAGCATATGAAACACTGATCGACGAAGATACTCGCAAAGACTATGACTACTACATGGATCACCCGGAGGACGTCATGAGGAATCGATACCGATACTATACACATGTGTACGCGCCAAAATCTGACTGGCGCGTTGTTATAGCTGGCTGGGCCATCGGCATTTCGGTCTTGCAGTGGATTCTTCAGTCTTACATGCACAAGCGTGCTCATGAACAAGTCATGAAGTCAGAGCGGTTTATGAAGGAGGTCAAACGTGTTGCAAAGGAGCGTCTCAGCGCAGCTTCTCAGAATACCGCTGCAGGACAGGGTGTGTCAAGCAAAGCAGACCGCCGGAAGAGAAAGCAGGCAGCCAAAGAGGAATCTGCCGAGTTAGAACAGCTAGAAAAAGATGTATCTGTAGAGCTTGCCAATGAGGTTCAGATTGAAGGTGGGTACAGCAAGCCAACAATTCAAGGGCTGTTGCTTGTGAAACTCGTTAAGCTGCCCTATACTCTCCCAAGTGCTATTTGGTTTCAACTTGATTGGTACATTCGCCATAGTATTCGTGGGGAGCCTCTTTCCTTTGAAGAGAAGATGTATCTTCTCACGCAGGCTCTTGGAGTTCAGGAAGGCGCACTGGATCAAGAGTACTCCCCGGAGGAGAAACAACGTCTTATTGATATGGAATGCTGGCATCGTGACAACTTTCAGCGTTTTCAGGAGTTACAATTCAAAGAAAAATATCCTGAGCGCTATAAACAATACATGCGCTGGAAGCGATCAAACCCCGACAGCGCAACAAACTAGTTTCTTTATAGTCAAACTGACAATCTTTTGGGGCTAAACGTCGACTATACTTTTCTTAGATACCTCATGATTTAAAATCTTTACTTCTCTGCGGTCAACTTTTGCTCAATCTTGATGTTCATGCGTTTGTTTCTTTTGCTCGTTTATACATCCATATCAATCTAGAGCTGAGTAATTCTCACAATATCCGGGTGTGCGAAGAGTAAAGCCTATCAGATCCTGTAGGGACTATGAAAGATCTTAAGGGGTCCTCGTACACACATATATAATGATTTGAATCTTCGCCGGGGACACAGAGCTGGATGCCTCAACTTGCAGCAAACTGCAGAAGGTTTATTTCAAGGCTGCCCTCGACCTGCTGCAGAGGCAAAATACGGATAGCAAAGGAAGAAACCTCAGCTTTTGCCTTAATAACCATCACCGGAAAAGCCAGAAGCTTAGTTCGTTTTTGAAAACCTTGAAGAGAGGAAAAGCAAAACCGCAACAAAGGTCTGTCGATGCGATCGAGGTCTTTTATTTGAGTTCGTCAGGCAGGGGGCACAGGTGCTGTACACGAGTAGTTTGCACCGAAAAACCGTGCGGTGTTTATAAGAGTTGTGGTTTCTTCAATAAGAGGAATTCTTGCGATAGTAGAAGCTGAAGGTTTTCAGAAGGCCAACCAAGAACTTGATATTCAATATAAGCAAACAACCGAAGCAAACCCTTTACTGCAAACCGTCCACGCCACGGGCAGGGATCCATCGATTGAACGTAGAAGGTCTTAAAGAAATCCAGCTTTGTAGGCGGCAACATGAAGTTTGGCCGCCGGTTGCTTGAAGAGTTAATGGAGCCAGGGTGGGAGATCTATTATATTCAGTACCATGCTTTGAAGAAACTTATTTTTGCCATGAATAACGCACAGCAGCAACAACGGTTTCAAGAGGTAGAGGTTATTTACAAACAATTCTTTGCTAGGCTTGAGGCCAACCTCGCTGCTGCAGAGGCCTTCGCCTCTGGGATTCTTGCTGATGTAAGTGCCTGCAAAGAAAAAATTCTAGCCGGAGTGAAGGATCTGCGCCATCCCAATGTAGAATCCTCAGCAATAGACCATGACCAGGTTCTTGAAGTTTACGTTTATTGGGCTGAGCGTGTAGCAAGTGTCCTTAAATTTTGTATCACCAATCGCACTGCGATACGCAAAATTACCAAGAAGTTAGATAAAAACATAGTTTGCCTTCATACTGCATCCTGGCAACCAGCTCGACCGCCATTTGATTGCCTTCAAAAAGACTTAACAGCATTAGTACATGCATCCAAAGAGACCGAGTATAACCTCATGACTGTAAGTAGTCAGTTGTCTGCGCGGGTCCGATCAATTCGTGCACACCGTTTTGCCGAAATGGAACGCCTCAAATTGCGGCGGGTAGAGGACTTCGAAAGAGAACTAGTGCGGCCATTCCTTGTTGATAGGCGTGCGATGCGAGAAGTTTACTTTGAGTCTCAGCCTGCAATACTATTAGGCAAGTTACTGGTTGGTTTGGTCTTCACTGGAGCGGTGCTCAAAAGCAACAGTCTTCAACTTCCTTCAAGCATAAACACCTCCATTTTGCAGATTACTGCCCTACTAGTTTGGATGTCCACGACCTTTCTATACATTGTGCACTGCGTCGTTGTACAAGCAAAACTTGGACCTCTGCTACTAGGTTGGCGAAGGTTTGGAATGATGAGTGCCACTTATGTCCTGTTGGATATTTACCTCCGCATGCAAGGGCAGCTCTGGAGCGTTTTTCTAAGCATGTCATTTGCAGACACTTTTACCCTTACAATTGATGATCTGTTCACTTTGTTGGCTGTTGTTGTACTTTGTTTTGTAGAATTAGGAGTCAACGTTTGCTATTGCCTCGGGCCCCGTTGGACCATAGGAATACGAATTCTGTCCACAACTCTGTCCGTTTCTGCTTTTATCGCAGGCATGGTAGAAGAAAGACTTGCACTGGCTGCGTTGTGGATCTCCGGTGTGGCTCTGCTACTTCTGATCGCCTCGTTTGCAGAATCAGTTGCAAAGCTTCGCTTAGATGTTCAATTTCGAAACGCAGTCAAAATAGAACTTTGATAATGCCGTTCTATGATTCAGACAGTATTTCGCTCTTTTGAGGTGATCAAAACTCTCACCGTCTGTACTTCAATCTAAATAAAACAATTTTACTGATGGTCTGGACCCATAAAGTAATGTAACCCCTTTTCAGACCAAGAGTAGTTCTACAGACACGATGACTATAAACTAATCTCACAAACTATAACAAAGTTGATAAAATAGAAAATCCCTCTTTACCCAAGCAGGGCGATGTGTGTTGAGAGTATATATGAAAAAGGGAAATGTAGTCACTTGAAGATAATGGGGGCATAAATTTGTAAAAATCTAGCTTAGCTATCAAAATCGTTGCTCAAGCAAAGATGCTATAATAATGCAGAGACAAAGAGTACTTAGGGGCGAATGACAACCACAACGATGATGACGATAATGACGATAACAATAAGTGCAATGATAAAGTACTTTTTGCGAATTGACTTTCGGGCCTTTAGTGCCTTCTTAAGCTCCTCTTTACCCTTGTCCACGTGTTCTACCGTCTGGTTGACAGAGATTTCAATTTGATCGAGCATTTCACCCTGAGTCTCTACCAAGAGTGCTAAATCCTGGAACATTTGGTGCAACGCGCGGACGCTCTCCTCAAGACGCATGACATCCTGATATTTGGCTTGGACATCCATGTAAGCCTGAGCAACAGGGTCGCTGCCTTGATTAAGGATTGCTGCACGATAGATCGCGTTTGGATCCCCAGATCGCATCGCAGTATCAATTTCTTCGTAGGTAGCATCAGGTTTGACGTAACGCACTTGGCGTGCTACCTTTTCTTTCATCCTACTCTTGTATGTTTGCTGAGCCTGCTGAAAACCACGCACTGCATTCACAAAGTTTTGGGTCGTGGAATTATACATATTTTTACGAATGCGGAGCTCCGAGGCGGGCGCGGATGACTTCTTCTCGAGTTCCTCGGTTTCAGTTTTCATGGTCGTCAGCATTTGCTTCGCATCTGCACAGCGTTTGTTGACATCAGAGAGTACATGGTCAAGCTCTTCACTTGTGTGGTTCTGATCTTCGCTCCGTACGGCATTCACAGCCTCATCCTGCAGGCGGCTAACCTCGCTTGTGCGAGACTTTACATACTGAATGGTATTCTTTACTTGCTCCACTTGAGCAAAAAAATCGCGCATGCTTTTTGAAGTGACTGGGCTCATCTCGACGCCTCCCTCCATCACCATATCCGTTTCCTCAGCACCATCCTGCGATGCCTCCTCCTTTGACGGCAGAATGTCTGACAACCGGCTATGCATTTTCAGATGTTTAGGCTATAGATCTATCTATCTGCAAAAACAGATGAAGAGATCAACTCGAATTTGATTTGCCACGGAGACTTTTCCTTTTCTAGTAATTATGTCCGCTGTACTCCAAAGAATAACAGCGAGTGTCCTGCACAAGACGAGTACCTAAGAAAGTTGCCAGCCTTAGAGTCAGTCAAGGCAGCTGGAACGTGCGACTCAGAGACCACACGAACAAAGTACAACTTGTAACCCCTCAAAGCACCCGAGGCTGATCAATCCAACGACACCAAAGCTACAGAGAAGAAGACCCACGTTTTGCACCCGCACGTGAACTTATCCTCCGAAGCTCTAGAAGGAAATGAAGTTTGCTCTGTGCTCCGGGCGACTTGCAAAGGAGGTGAAATAAAAAGAGAAAGTGAGGAAAGAAACAATCAATAAATCAACCAAATCTTCAGTTTCGTTGACCACAACAGTGCTGCCGCTGTGCTTGACGAAAACCGGAGGGTAGCGAGACGGCAGTCGAGGCTCTCGACCAAATGAAAGATGACTAGTCGCCGGGTGCTGGGGCCCGTGGTGTCCTCCAGAAAAGGGTCGAGGATGAGCGAAAGCGAGACTGTCGATAGCTCGAAGGAGTTGAACGACTGCTGATGGTTTCCTCTTTGAATGAGGAAGTGAATCATCATCTTAAGAGACAGCATAAAAGAAGAAAAAGAAACAATTAAATTTTACCTTATTCAACTAGCTACGCTAGGTACCTACTAGTACAGCCTTGGCACAGTTTCTTCCTTTTGGAGGAAAATGTAAGTTGATATTTCGTAGGCAAATTGCACTACATCTCTCGCATCTGACTCACCCCTTCTCTGCGATGGCATTGGATTAAGGGTCATGCATTTTTGCACATGTCTGCTAGCTGCCGTCTCGTGAGGACGATGATTTTGCGTTCTCCTTGCACTTGTGGAATTTTAGTTGTAAAAATAGTAAAGCACAAGCATCTTCAAGTTTTGTTATTTATATGTTTGCCTGAATTCTTTGCTGCTGCAAGAATAAAGCTCAAGGTTGAAGGCTCCTGACGACCAGTTAGTAGGTCAGGGACAGGGTAGTAGATAAAAGAAGCTTGAGAGTGAAGTAACGCTAGACTCTCACTAGTCTGTAAGAAACGAATCACCTGCGCTTGATGTGGAGTCTATTTGGTCGATTGATGAATTGCTGGACCTTTGGCTGCTTCTTTGATCCCCTGTGCGACGAACCTGGCTCCTTTTTCTTTCTGTTTATTCTAATTTAGCTTTATATGTACACTGATAATTATTGACTTGCACGCAGTATAACCTATTTGCGATATAGACTCTAATGAGTGCTAATGCGGGCCAGCTGGCACTCCACAGCAACAGAGAGGGGCTGTAGCCTACTTGTAGAAAATCTAAAAGCAAGGGTATACAAGTAGGACAAAATATACCAAAGTGAAGAATAAGCACCACAAATGAGTTATCGGTGACGCTCTTTCCTTTTCCCTGAAAGTGTTATCGTTTCCATCTCGTTTGTAAAGATAAAGTGACGCTCTGCAAGGCAACCAGCTGATCAGCGGAGCTGCTCCTGTGCAGTTAGGAGATTGTGCATTTTAAATGCCAGGGCGGCGATGTGGCCCGAATTGTGTGGTAGCTGTAACCTAAATTTCTATTACCCGTCATTACAAATTGAAATGAGGAGAAGGAAAGAAGCTAGTTGTTTCTTTATTTTAGTATTTTTAAGTTCTTTTTGTGTTTGTTTTTGTTTTCGAGGAGAATCTCACAGCTCAATCAACGCACTGGGAGGAGGCGCAAAGCGCTTTGGGAACAAGGTCTCAGCCTAGAGAGGCTCGAGGCAAGATGGCAGAGGTCACAGTACTGTACGCCCTGGCGTCAGAACTGCATGCAGTTCAGGCAGCGAGAGCACTTCGTGAGATGGGTGCCATGGAGCCGGCTGATGGAGGGCGAGCGGGCAAGATCTCAGCAAGCGCCAACGCCTTTGTGGTTCACCCGAGCCCAGAGCAGGTTACTAGCGAACGTGGAAATGCGATGAGCGTGGCTTGGATCACAGCGCAGGCTGTTTTTGAAAGTTTTCCGTTTGAAATTGAAGACCTTAGGTTTTTCGTGCGACAACCAATTCCAAGATCTGGCAAGTACATGTGGCTCCTGGTGCAGACTCCATTTGAGCAAATTGAAGTACAAGATGGCGTTGTGCAGATGCAAGTTGTACGAAGGAATGAGTTCCCATGCCTTGCAGCAGATCCTGAAGGTGATGTGTGGTGGATGGCCTCAGAAAATGATCCGGTAGATTCGTCTTTGTCGAAGACAACATCAACAGTAAATATAGATTCTGGCAGTGCCTCGTGGCAGCAGAACCAAGATCAACGGCGTGAGCGGAACTCTTCCAGGTCAAGAGCGGCCATGGCAGAAGCAGCGGCGAATGCAGCGGCGAATGCAGCAAGTAAATTGAGTGATCGCCTCTCTGGGATGAATATGCAAGATACATTTCAGAAAACTTCACAAGGTGTTGCGAGTAATCTCGGGAAGTTTGCAAGCTGGGCAAAGAAGGGGATTGCGGCAGCCAGTGATGCGATTCAAAACAACGAGACTATTCAATTTCAGTCAAAGAGTGTAGAAATTCGTAAGAAGATTGCAGATGGTGGCTTCTCTGAGGTTTTCCTTGCGCAAGATCCGCAATCGGGCAAGGAACTTGCACTAAAACGTTGTCTGGCACAGACTCGCGAGGATGTGTCTGCACTAAAGCTCGAGGTCTCAGTTCACCAAAAGACAAGGAGTGCGTATGTTATGCAGCTTGTGGACTTTATGGAAACAGAGTCTCGCCGAGTCCCAGGTGCACGAGAGTTTTACTTGCTTTTCCCACTTTATAGTGGAGGTTCTGTATTCGACCAAATGGAGAGCGCCTCTCAAAACCCTGGTTTGGAGTGGCCCTATCCAGAACCTATTGCTGCAGGTCTTATGGCTGGAGTACTTGAAGGTCTTGCCGCTCTTCACGAAGCTGGCTTTACTCACCGGGATATTAAACCGCATAACGTTCTTCTTGAGGTGCGTGGCGGAGGACCGGCTCAACTCCCCCAAGACTACCGCAATATCCGCCCTATTCTCATGGACCTTGGCTCATGTGGCCCACTTAATGCAATCGTCAGTACCCGAAACGAAGCGCGTCTAGCTATTGATGAGGCAACTGTGAAATGCTCCGCACCATACCGCGCTCCAGAGCTCTTTGAAGTTCCTGAGCTACCCTACGAGTATGGGCCAGCTCTTGACGTATGGTCAATTGGCACAACCCTTTTTGCCATGACCTATGGCCGCATGTGGTCTCCCTTCGAGCACCCCACACAGGGAGTTCAGACGCTTGCCATTTTGCAAGCAAATGTACGTTATCCCTCAACGACCAAGTCGCTGTACTCTGAGGACTTCATGAAGATTGTCAAACAATCTTTGCGACTTGATGCCTCTAAGCGGCCCTCTGTAGAAACCATGAGAAAACAACTTGCTAAATTAGCAGCATGATCTCTCCTCCTTTCCTTCACAAATTAAATTCAAAATCACATGACTGTGTTTTATTTCCATTCTGTTTTTATTGTTCAGAGAATTTCAATCCATAGGGTCTGGGTATGTCGCAAGATCGATACCCGAGCAGTTGCCAGTAGCAGCTCGGGACGGGGCTAGCTACTGTTTTTCTTTAGGATATAATATTACATGCAAAAACTCATATGATTTAAGGTCAGCCTCATTGGGACTCGGAACTAGATATATGATTTTGTGCTCTTTCGCAAAGAAAACAATCCTTAGCACTTCGCTGATATAATTATTAAAACTCGCACGCCAGCTTCACCACCTATTCACTTGGTTGTCAGAACTTGAATCGAAAGTACATGCAACGTATTTTGACATCATATTATGAATGTTTCTCTATAGAAATTACCAACAATAATAAGCAAGCAGATAGATAGTCATAAATAATGAAAAGAAGCAAAGTCGAAGAACAACAAATATAAAAGAGGTTGTGCTCCAACTTGCTGCGGCGGACCTCTTCGCTCCGCTCAGTTAGCCCTCCACTTTTCACGAAATCCAAGTCGAGTTTCTCTTTCCTCGCTGCTGTTGTCAAAGCAGGGTCTTGTTTGGGGGAAGTCGCTCTCTTGCTTCTTCTACATCCTCGTCTTCATCATCTCCAACTTTACTCCAACTCCACCAAAGCCACCCAGCTAAACCAAGACTGTCTTCAATCTATCAACGAATTCAACGATGTCAGGGTATGCCTGGGAAACTAACCTTGCGCGGAGCTGGGAAGCTCTTCAAGAAGATGAGCATGGTATCCTTCGAGCAGTGGCCTCTGAAGGTCGCGAAGGTTTAGGACTTGAAGGAGGACGCATGAATGGCACGCGCCGAGTTTCCGGCCCAGAGGGTACGTTGTGTCGCAACATGATTCGTTTTCTTGTGGTGGTGGTAGACATGTCACAGTCCATGGAGGAAAGCGACTTGAGACCGTCGAGACGCGTAGTAACTGCAGAATTGCTGCAAGATTTCGTGGTGTCCTACTTTGATGAAAACCCACTGAGTAGCTTGAGCATTGTGATATCTAGAGATGGCCTTGCACAAAAGCTGACAGACATGTCCGCAAGCTCGCAGAGACACTTGGCGGCATTGTCCCTATTTGCACAAGGTGGCGAATTTTCGCTTCAAAATGGCCTCGAGCTGGCACATGCGGCGCTTCAGAGTGTGCCGCAGCACGGAAGTCGTGAGGTGCTTGTTTTGATGTCTTCACTAAGTACATGCGACCAAGGAGATGTGTTTGAAACCATTGAAAAATTAGAAAGGGCCAAGGTAAGGTGCTCTGTGATTGGGCTCTCGGCTGAGGTATATGTGGCAAAATATCTCGCGGAGCAAACGAGAGGACGTCATGATGTTATTGTTAGCAAGGAACATTTTAGGCAACTGCTTCAGAGCCATGTGCCTCCAGCACCGGCACTTGCAGAGAATCAGAATGGCCTGCGATGTACCTTTGTAAGAATGGGATTTCCATCACAGTGCACTTCGGAACAAGATACCAGTGACGGACGAACCGTGTCTGGTCAAGCGGTGACAGCAGGGAAAACCCTTGCTGCCGATATAAACGAAATCACAAGCAAGGGATACGCATGCCCACGATGCGCCACGGTTGTCTCAGAACTCCCAACAGATTGTCCAATATGCGAACTTGAATTAATTGCTTCTGCTCATTTGTCAAGGTCCTATCATCATCTCTTCCCAGTACCCAGATTTCGCGAAGTGAAAATGGCTGATGCCCTCAAAGCCGGCGCAAACACAATGATTTCTAAAGATCCATCGTGCAGTGCCTGCTCAGTCTCCTTCATCAAAGGTCCAGCAGTAGAGGCTTATTATCAATGTCCTAGATGCGACGCTGTTATTTGCGATGTTTGCGAGCAATTTATTCACGAGACGCTGCACAACTGCCCGTCTTGCCTTCAGAATCGCTCAGCATCCTTATCCGTCGCGAATCGTGTAGAAACACAATAATATTTTTGAGTAATTTTCGAGAAGGCGGCTGCGCCAAACTGGTGCCAGCGGCCTCTGTCACGTGAAAGAGTGCCGCATTCACCTCAACCTTGATATCTGCCTTGGGGTCATCCATCACA
This sequence comes from Schizochytrium sp. TIO01, assembly GCA_004764695.1. Lineage (NCBI taxonomy): Eukaryota > Bigyra > Thraustochytrida > Thraustochytriidae > Schizochytrium > Schizochytrium sp. TIO01. The sequence continues at coordinate 2,136,774 of SMSO01000014.1, read as the reverse complement.
CCAAAACAAGCAAGGGCAACTGCCAAGCATGCTCGTTCTGGGCTCAAGTTGTTCGTGCGAAGCACTAGGGTACGGCCAGAAGCTTTAGCTTCAGTGGCAAGCTTGTAAGCACGTGGAAGGCAAGTGCGTTGCCAAAAATCTCTTTGGTTCAACACCTTCGGCGACGCTTGAAGAATTACAGTTTGGTTATGCGGCAATTTCTTCTCCCATTCTTTATCATTCTTGCTTTCTTTTTGCTGAAGGTCGAATAGTACATGCTTGCTTGCATCAAGCTGAGTGAAGAATGAGTCGTCTGCAAACATCAAATCACATAGTGCATATCTACAATGAGAATGGCTAATCAAAGAACTCCAACAGGTTGAGTCATTTGATTCATTCATTGTATTTACTTGAGATTTGCTAAATTGGGCAATGAGAGCCTCGCACTCTTCATTACTTCGACAAGCCACTAGTTCCTTGCGGTAACGCCAAAACATTAAAGGATTTAGGTCACTTGCCCACATTTCATGGTCATCTCCTGCGCCAGGGATGTATCGCCACGATTGCCGGAACTCTCGCTCAGTGTCGGCGTTGATTGCTACTGAGGCGCTCAAGCAAACAATTGGCACACAAGGGGCTTCAGTATCTTCAGCAGGTAAAGTTACATCTGTGTCACGCGCCTCCACAAGCCAATTTTGGGTACCATCGCAACAGACCCACACTGGACGTAGTGGAGGAAGCTCCGCCATGGCGGAACGAATCACATCCAACGCTGGAGCAGGCACAAGAGCTTTCCACTCTTCAAAGCGAGAAGCTAGCGCACTATACTCAGATTTAGGTACCCATGGAGGTAAATCAAGTACTGAGTCTGTATGACCAGCGATCTGGTTCAATACAAAACACCAAATCGGAACTGTTCTGGAGAAAGAGTCTGGGAAGCGTTTGCCGCGTCGAGTGGCGTCTACGAGGACAACACCACCAGTGTACAACTCGGGAAAGAAACTAACAGCAACTTTGGACCGAGCTGCTGCGCACGCAGCCTGCAAAACTTGTATATTCAGTCTCCGAGCAGCAAAAGTCGGGTGGTTCACGTGCCCATCCGTGCTTTTGAAGTAACACCCTTCTGAGTTAGTATACCATGCACCATTTCGCAAGTTCGCAAAAACGGGTAATCTAGACTCGAAGGTTGAGGAGCACAAGTGCTCTACGAAGCCTGCGTCAGCATGAATTGACTGAATACGGGCAAAGGGCCCATATTCGTCTTGACGCAGGCTTTTCAATGTTTGTTGTAAAAGGTTCTGATGACCTCCTAACGACTCTGTTGGTGCGCGTACAAAGCGCTCCAGCAGACATCCCTTTTGCGGAATTTCGTTCTTTAGGAGCTCTCGTTCAATACCATAACGCTTACAGCACTCAATGACAATGTTGGTTGTCTCCTGCACACAAAAGCTTGAGCATAATACAAACTGAGTTTGTACACCTCGCATTTCAGAGTGACGAAAGATCTCATCAATCGTCTCGAAAAGTAGTTTTACAGCGGCTGTCGAGTACATCACATCCGCAGCAACAATGAGATCAAAGGGACGTCGCGAGAACCGAGACTTGAGTGCATCAAGAGACGGCTCGGTTGCACCCCATGAGAGCTCGGCCGTTTCCACGGGGAGAGTTTCATCAGAATTGATTTTGAGCGTTCGCTTGATCATATCAAGTAGGAACGGGTCACGATCCGTCAGTACTACATAGCCTCGACGCTTGTGAAGTCGAGCCTGCAAGCGCGCAAGAAAGATGCCCACAAGACCAGAACCCGTGCCCAGTTCAAGGATTCGAGTAATTCGGTCTCCGCGTGCAATCGATTGGTCCACAAACGAGTCACTGCCAATGTACCTGCACAGCTCTTCAGCAGCAGGCCAAACAAATTTGCCAGACTGCCAACCAGACCCAGGCTCCATCTCTGCGCACAAAAGCTTGAACTTGACGTCACTCGCTGGAATGTTATATTCTTCAGGGTTCTCCTGGTCAAGGTCTTCACCTGGGTTCACAGCGATGTCTTGAGAACTTGCATTCTTCTCAGTAGCCTTTTCAATCTCCTGATCGTCGATGCTGCTCTGAAGAACTTCATTGTCGTCATCTTGGTCGAATGGATCCTGGAGACCAGATGAGCTCAGCGGTGCTTTCTTGTGCAGCAGGCCTAAAGGCCTCGCCGAGATGCACTTGTCAAGCGTGAGCTCAGGCAGACTCATCTCGAAAAGCTGCCGGAGTCCGTCCGTTTGCAGCTCAATTACACCGCTGTCATCGTCTTCGTCAATCATCTCGAGTACGTCAGTTTTCCTCGAACAATAAAGCTTGCGTTTCCGTCCGTGCAGGCAGTTAGTCCTCTGGAGTCTCTGCACAACGATTCGCTCGCAAATCACGATTCTGTGCCACCATGCATTTTCCCTTATTAAACACTGCACTATTTTCTTAACTAATACCTACCGCAAAGAATCTCCGGACCAGAAACGTCTTATTTGATAACCTTCTCCAAATCGTTACTTGTAACCTCCCTCACCTATTCTTCCGTCCCTAACTAGCTAGGATAACTATCTACCTAAGCTAAAGAAGCATATTTTAAACTCATGAATTTCTTATTTTTTAATTACCTCTTCGCACGAAAATGATATGTTTCTACTTGGAGTATTTTACCCAACTAAAAGGATGAACTGAATTAATAAAGCAAAGTGAATCACCAGTTGTAGTAATGTATCATAAAACCTGAGAATTAGGCACCGTCACTGCTACAAAAGCACTATAGGCGGTGCTATAGTCGTAACTGACCCTTTGAAGTTAGTTAAAATGGGTTGCGCAGACAGAATCATAGAAGGAGAGAGAAGGGAGGGGAAAAAGAGGAAAAAGGTTCTTCAGCTGCAAAACGAAGTGAGTAAATTCAAATTCGAGCAGATCGAGAAATTCAAATTCAAATTCGAATCCAAATCCAAATCCAAATTCCAACTCTCCGCTCAAATCAACACTCACTCGAGGCAGAAAGGCGAAGCGGTGCTGAGGTCGGCCCGTTCGAAGAGCGGCGACGATTACGGGGGCGAGCGGCGGCTCCCGAACGCCCTCGAGCGTCCCCGTCGGGGGGTGGAGGGCGCAAGGAAGCCAACATTATGGCGTCGACGAGAAGATTGAGGGACCAGGCCTCAGGAACCGCGACTCTGAGCTCCAAGTCGTTCGCTGCCGTCGCGCAAACCAACGAATGGGTGAGCAGGCGAAGTCAGCCGGCGCAGCGCAGCAGAGACACGAAGCGAAGGGCGAGCGGAGGGCTGAAATGAAGGCAGGTTTGTTGCTGGGAGGATATTGACTGATCGATTGGAGTTTTGAATACTTCGACGCTTGGCAGCCGAGGCCGCAGAGGACGAGGGAGAAGACCTTCCGAAGAGCTGCTTGGCTTGAAATCGACGCTACGGAGGAGGCAGCAAAAGACATGGAAAGGGAAGGCGAGGCAGACGGCGCCAGACATGGCAGATGGCTTCCTCGCACACCAAGGCGGAGGAGTAAAAATCAAGGCCAAAGCAGGGTGAGGTAGCCTTACATTAGGGAGGTCTACAGCCTGGTCGCGATTTCTTGTGATGACCCGGGAGATAGGCGCTGATAGCAGAAACCTGTAGGACTGAGTCTCTCAGAGAAAGACGTGAATGACGATGAACTTTCTTCTTTGACTTTGAAGTTCCTATTATGTCTCTAGAGAGGTATTACTAGCTATCTATAGGGCCATGGGTAGTCTACCAATTCTTGTTCTTTTTAATTGAAAACAAAGGTGCGACACTCTTTTGAAATGAATAGAATTGAGGTGAAGAATGATAGTTACTACTAACTAGATGGTATGATAGGTTTAGTACGTAGTAGGAGGCGTCAGAAGCTTTGGGGAAAGAGGAAGAGTGGAAAGAGTACCGAACTGAGGAAAGGAAATGTCTACTACCCGTAGGTTTTTACATAGGAGGCAGTATATTGATTTAGTTGGTGTTTCTCCATTGACTCTTTTATTTCTTGAAAGAGTGTGATCAGGTTTTGGATGGAGAGAGAGCCAAAACAGGCCTTCCGACAGGCAGGCATTGAGCAGCACATACACAATTCATGATAATACAGGGGGCAAGTTGCAAAAGTCTATGCAAGAGGGCACTCGTTTGAATTTGTGTTGTTGATTGGCAGGGAGGTAGCGGCTTGTTACTAAAACATGTTTTTTAAGAACAGGTCTTAAGTTAGGCGATGATGGGTTTTCCCCGCACTCCTGTGAACACCCCCACACTTATATATTACCCCTGTGAATGTGTGGAGATACCATACATATCCCATGACTGTCTCTCGGAGAAAGGGGTATCGGAGGAAGTTTTCGGGATTTCCATTCCTGCGCTTTTCTTCTTCGCCTGGTGTTCCTTGAGACGAAGCCAGACGACAGTAATCACCAAACCTAATCTGTTGTTGCCGCTCCTTCTTCATCTCCACCTTTCCTCTTGCCTCTGCTTTCACACTGAAGCCAAGATAGACGACCCTTCGACACGCTCATCTTAAGAAAGCTTGGAAGAAGAATGGCCTCCACACTCATGACGCTGCGCCAGGCGGGTCGCCGCGAGATTCTCACGATGCCCTTCCCTTCAGTGGTATCTACAAAGGTTTCTTTTCAAAACCGCTTGTGCACTACATCTGCGAAGGCTGCTGCTGCACCCAAATCAGCTGCTGTGAGGACGTCAAGCGCTTCGCCAAGCGCTTCTGCAGTAGCTGAGACTACTGCGCGCTCTACAACCACAACTGCCGCAGAAGTGGCACAGCAGGCGGAGGCAACAACTTTTATGGAACGGGTCATCGACAGAGTAGCCCCAGCAATGCGGCTTTACCTCGTTCTGACCCGCACAAACCGGCATTTAATTCTGTAAATACTACATACGTTCATACATGCATATACATATATACACATTGCCGATGCGAGGCTTGGCACTTTCCCAGCTAGCTATTTTCGACGCATGCATGGTACATTACCAAGTGCCTATCTATGCCCTGCCTGGGTATGTAGGCAGCTTGATCTATACAAAGGTATTGTATCCCAACAGCTTTGATTTACTCTGCTTTAGCAGTGTTTTTGGCTATTTTAGTTTCGCTATTTCTTTCCTCATTATGATCTCACACTCCCTATCTTATGTGGTTCTTGACTGGGCTGCTTGGCGTAAGAATGAACTAATTCTTGAAACAACGATGGTATATTTTTCTCTCTTTGCAGTTTTACGTTTCTGATGAAGTTGAATTGATCCTTTGGAGCAGGGTTTTAAAATCATAACAATCTTTGGGGAGCTCTTTCTTTATTCTGCAGATCCAGCAACTTTCGTTTTTAAGACCCATATAAATTCCAAAGAATACAACTTTCCCTCATTTCCATTTTAATCTCAATTAACGACACAGTCTTGAGCTTTCGAGGCAAGTTTGATTCTAGTATTTCAACAATTTTTAAGACTGCAATGCATTCCGCAAACCATACACACTGATTGGTATTTAAATGGATTCTTTAGGTCCAAATTTCTCTCTTGGTCCACCCTTAAAGAAGTGCTGACCGCGTTAGTTATTATATTCCAATCACGATAAGCAACTCTTCACATACTTAAATCATCGAAAGATTCTTAAGGAAATGGAGCAACATGCCTTTCCTGATAGGAATATTAAATGCTTTAAACATCAATGGAAAAACCACGAGAGGTCTGACAAGGATCTGATCTGTTTGGGTCAATGTTCCTAATTGAAGACAATGAATAAACACAAGGATTGGTTTCGCAAGTTCAATGGCGATACGAAATGCGTTGGAGATATCTTTAATATCTTTGCATCGGGGTACAATTTGGATAACCCCAAAAATAGTGCGCCATATCATGGCCAGCCTGGACCAGCCAGTGGTTGATCTGTAATTAGGTCGTACTTCGTACTTTTATTTCCCCTTGTTGCTTAGCTGCTTAGCTTAGTTGCCTCGTTCTCTTGTGTTTATGCGATCTTCTTCGAATGTCTCCTTTTCATAAAGGATACAAACAGTCACCACTGAACAGATAGGCGGCGTTTTTCCAACTATGCGTGTGATAGAGATACACTAACAATCGACATTAACATACAGTTGGGCTGGCGACAGCGAATTATATCCTTTCGAGAGTAAGACTTCAAATAATTCAACTAAAATTGAAGAGAATGAAAAAGAAAATGCGCAACTGTGCATTTTTTTCATAAAAGAAAATTTAGGTAAATTTTTTATTGTGCAAACCTATTTATAAAGTGAAACATATGGCCAAGAAATGCGTTTCGGCTTAAGGCGCGACAAGAAGCTGTTCACGTACGATGTCTAAATTAATGGGCTCTTCGAGTGATACGGTAATAGAAGGGTTGATTTCACGAAGCTTCTCAATTGCCTCTTTGAGAGGAATGGCGTGAGCGACCCGATTAACTTTGTTCACAATTTCGAATTGTGAAAGCGGTGCACCAGGCACACCATACGCTGTCAAGAACCAATACTTGCATGATCCATCGAACAATCCTCCCAACTCTTCCTTAATCTGTTCTTGAGCAAGCTTATTAAACTCCATGTGAAGGAAAACTCGTCGTACGATGGGAAAGAACGCAGGTGGCAAATCGCGCACCTTCACATCAGGTTGCTTCACCAAGAACCAGTCCTCTTTGTCAGCATGCCAATAAGCCGCAACTTGGGAGTGTCCGGTCTCCGGCCATGTGTAACAGCAACCATAGTCGAGACTAGTTCGCTGGTCCATGTGGATTGAGATTGGGAAATCGCGGTGATGAGCTAAACAAACAGTTTGCTGCAGCTCGGTCAACTCTTGGCCTGTCGTATCAAAAAATACCTTGTCGCCAGACATACGAATGGGGAATGTCCATTGCTGCAAAGATGCAGGTGTTTTTGCTTTGAAACCAGTTGGCTCCTCCGCTCTGACGGACGGGAACAGGTCGTCTGACCTTGCCAAGAAAATATTAAATCTAGCAATGAAGGCCTTGTCGACCTTATCATGAAAAATGTCATCCTCGATGACCTCCGCGGTATATTCAAAGAACTCTTCGTTAAAATAATCGATTGAATCAATACCGTTATGCTCTGGCATATCTTCGTCCACTTCGTCATCGAGATTAGATATCTGGACCTCTCCTTCGACTATTTCGAGGGAGTCTGATCCTTCGCGTTCGTCAGCATCATCAGCATCATCACCATCGTCATCATCATCGCCATCATCATCGTCATCATCGAGGTAAAACGCGGCAAAGTCTTCATTAGCCGGAGATTTGATGAAATCAAGCTTCATCTCATTCATCCAAAGCCCTCTATAGACAATCGCAGACATAGCAGCATCGTGTCCAGCGTTATGCCATGAGTCCTCGAGTTCTGTTTCAAGCTTCTTGCGAATAACACGTCTACGCACTTGCCCAAAGACTGTGTCTTTGACGCTATTATAAACCTCAGGCAGCTTCATAAAGCGATCATTCTTTTGTTTAAGAATTTCCTTGCGATACTGTCCAGAAGCCTGAAGTGTACAGATAGATGATGTTGCGAGGAACCGTGCACATTTTTTTAACTGCTCCCTCTCCTCCTGAAGGAGGTCCGAGGCAGGGTCAAAGACAAGGCGGCTGATTTCAGAAAACGTGAGAGCGATGTCACCATTGACCGAGTGGCCTACGACAATGCCATCATTCTCTTCAACCACAGCGCAGACACTTGCGAAGGTAAGTAATACATCCTTTATGTCGCGACCCTTTTTGTGAGCGAAATCGTGCTCGATTCCGTGCAGATAAGTCGCCGCCTCCGAAATCTGAAAATCAGGGTGCGGCTTGACAAGGTAGTGAGCTGGCTGTGTGTGGACCATGCAGCCGTCGTCGTCGAAGAGAACCCATCCGATACTTGCCATCCGAATTCCAGCAGCTTCGAACTCCTGCTGCGTCTTGCAAAATTTCTGTGAGAGGGTGCTGTACTCTGTGTCAAATGCGATCATTGTTGGAGGCCGCTTGACCAGAGAAGACAATTTAGGGGACTTGACTTCCTTCAGCAGGGCAACGGGAGGTGCTGTCGAAGAAGATGCAGTATTAGGAGCATCACCCGCATCCAAAGGCTCGAGGCCGGAGGTTGCGGACCCTGTCAGAGAACGAGAGCGAAGGCAAGCTGGTGAAGGCGAGATGGACGAACCTAAAACGAGTGGGGTAGCACTAGGCGCGAACGCAGAGCCACTGGAAGACACAGTGGAAGAAGAAAAGAAAGAAGTACGCGAACGCCTCAGGCTTCGGCAGCTGCCGAAAGCGACGCGGGAGAGCATGGTGAAGGAGCGCCGCCGTAGCGGTCGATGTAATCTATTTTGGATTTTTTTTTTTGCTGATTTAAACATCAAATTAGTACTAGCCTATTGCTTGTATCGATCATGGTAATTACTCAACAGATCTCTTAGACAATCAGGATGGGCAGAAGAGGAAAGAAATTGCATGTTAACTTCACTAAATTTAAGGGCCATGGCGACCTTCATAAGCGTCAAATCTTCACCTAGCTAGGTATAAATGGGAACGTAGATTTCATTTTCGAGGGAACCAAAAAGGCTGCAAGAATTAGAACAACTGGGTAGGTGGATGCTCTAGCATTCATGCCAGAGTCTCAAAGATTGATATGAGTAATGTTCATTTAAATAACTAATAATGGCGTGGATATTAAAGCAACCATCCAAGGTACAATAACAGTAGTTATGTAGCAACTAGGCTTTAACTGGGCCAGTAGTTAGGCAGCAATATGGTGGTGAGAGTAGAAAGGTATGATTTATAGTCCAGATTAACAATGCTATAGAAAAAAGGTCGTGCATCGGGAGAGAGATAAAGTACTGCTTTTAAAACAAAGAATCCATTGTCGAATAAAAACTCAGCTAATTATGACACTCAACTTTAGACCAGCTGAAATGAATGTTTCGAGAATAATTGGCTTGGTTGAATTGATTTGCCTGGCTCTTGATTTCTTGAACATATTATTTATATTTACAGCATGAGCTATCGAGTGAGACCCAGGCAACTTTTAGCACCATAAACTTGAAGCCCAAGATTCATGTTTTCGAATGAACTATCCTCACGATAAAAGGCATTATCAAATTGCAAATTTATAAACAATGGGTTTTGGTCTTTGAACTTTCAAGATCCAAATAATTTCGATGAATGTTGAGCAGACCATTGATCAAACTTTAGCATTCAAATTACTACAACTTTCTCGAGCTCTGCGCAGCGATACAAACGAACAAAGTATTCCTTACCTGCTGGTTACAGCGATGTAATACTATTTACATCAGCAGTGTGCAATCCAAGATAGCAAACATCCATATCCGTTACTGTTTACATGGTATTTTGCTTAATGAGTAATATGCCATACCCACGAATGATCTAAAGGGGAGAGAAGGGAACATCGGGAAGTCTGTAGATTATGGTGATATCTCTGGCATACATAGCGAAGTAATACTATATTTTTAAAATGTGAATTTGGGACTTAAAATGTTGGTTTTTGACGATTTAGAAATTGTTACAAACTGGAGTCCTGCAACAAGTAAAAGATCCCTTTTCACCAAATAAATTTTTATTGATTGGATAATGTCGAGATGGCGTTTTGAAATACTGTATAAAAAGACAAAATTACTACCTCAAATACTTAAGAAGAGTGTGCAGGAATATTAGTTACAATTGCAAGAGAGGGGAAGTTCCCATCTATACCCATCCAGAAGAAGTTGGCATTGTTATCATTTTATACAGATCTCTACCATTCCTCTGAATATCATATATTTAGACAATGCAAAGGTTTGCGATCTCATCGTACTCTCTCAATCCAGGTATGGAATGGTTCAGGGCTCCAGCTAAACCAAAAGAGGTGTTGTTGATCATAATGCTCACAATTTCCGTGATATGAAAAGGTTGCATCCCTGGTCAAGAAAGTGAACACTAAAATTAAGTTGGACCATTCATATAAATACAGACTCTCTTTGATCCAAAAATGATGTGACTTGCTGTTGGTATCGCCATATGAAATTCCTGAAGTTTTCCAGCACTAGTCACTAGTAGAGAAGAAAGACAAAACGACAGACGCTTGCAATCAATAGAAAACCAAGAGAAGCCTTTCTAATTTTACAGTACGTATGTAGAAAACATCATCCATATTGCCTATACATTTTTTTTGTATTTTACAAAATTTAGTATCGCCTAGGATATTATAACTATCATGCAGATCTGGCTGCAACTGCGATATACTCGCTTTGTTCGCTGATGAAGCTTTATCAAGAGTAATAATAACATTAGATACAATGGTAGCACTTTTCTTCAAACCCTGAAGACCATCGACTATACAATACATATGAGGCATTTTGAGTGTTTTTGAAAAAGAATACTTGTTTGGTTGTCCTCTCTCGTGGTTCGTCAATTTGATGTCAAAAAATAAATTTAATCTATGTTAGACGACGCACAATGTTGCTCATCACGAATGACAACAACAACAACAACAACGGCTTTGATAAACATGAGAAATCGAGATATGGTTTCTCGCCTAAAGAAGGAAATCTCTCCGAGAAGTATGTATCCTCGACTTTGCACCCTGTGCAAAGGTTTTGGCCCTAAAGCAGGATGAAGCTGAACCTTATCTTGATCAATCAACTTGAAATTAACTCTTCAAGTTGCACGACGAACTCACAGATTTGAGAATACTCATTGTTGAAGACCCAGCAGATTCTGTTCGGAGAATAGTTCTCCAAATATTTGGAGACTCGGAGAGCAACATTCATTTCAAGTGAGCAGCCTGCTCAGTATATTGCCCGAGACTTCACACCGGGGACCTTACCATGTTGACACGGCCACGCAGAAGTTCGAGGTGCTAGCTTTTATAAAAGTGCGAGCCACTGGCTTATCAAAAGCTAAGGTGCACTGTTAGCGTCGCATGCTCGTAAACCATGCCTACCGCTGGTATGCATTGGATTTGTTTCACAACTAGGTTTGGGTTTCTTTCTATGTGTGCTGCTCTAATCCATGTTTGGCCTCTACGTAGTACTATTAAAATGGTATATATATTTTAAAAAAATAAATAAAAAAAATTAAGTAATAAAAAAGGTAAAACAAGTAACACAAATAAGCCTTTTAAATTTTAAAGGAGAAAACCCTTTCAGAAGCGCACGAGAGCATGCACGATTATACATTAGGCCTGTGGATCTGACCAGCTCGATACACGTGCCGCTGCCTGAGCGTGACAAGAATTCTGGGGCCACACGACGCGCAAACCAATTGAGCATCTGGGCTGGGAAGCGCCAATGCCACCGGTGGGCCGCCACAGAGCACAAGCAAGTGATGGAAATAAATTTAACTTGAACGATGAACGAAACGGCAAGAGCGCTTACGCGGCCGTCGCACTGAGCAAGTCTTCGGATAAAGTTCTCTCAAGATTTGGGAGACTTGCTTGCGACAACTGGGGCCCCTGCGTGCGTCTATAGAAGTCGACACACACACGCATGGGCGTCCAAGAACGTGAAGTTTCACCTCTTTCTCAGCACACCAAGCGCTCTTTTTGTTTGTTGGTAATTTTTAGGTATAAAAAAGGTACGAAAGCACAAATGGTGCGTCTTTCTTTTACCTTCAATCAAACTAAAAAGGCCCTCTGACTAACAGAAGCCTACAGTATATCATCATCTTGAAGGGTGGGCACTCGCATTCGAGCTTTCTTTCGGCTAGGTAGTAGGTGTCCAGGCACATGCTTATTCTAAACTTTCCTTGCTCTCAGCCGTCCTTCACCGGAGCTGCTTTATTACTATTATTTTTTAATTTTTTTAATTTTTTTTTAATGTTTCCTCTAGCTAGAAAAAGAAAAATGCCAAGAAGTAGTAAACACTAGAACTACTACGGTGAAATGGAGATCAGCTCTAGAAAGAGCTCTGGCTTAAGAAACTGTCGCGGCTGAAGGACTATCGAGGATACCATTCGACGTTACAAGCAAGGCACTGGGGACGCTGAAGAGCAGACGGTTTATGCGAGGAACCGAAGAGGAGAGCTATTACGCAAGAGACTTGGTTTCTTTAAAAACTGCCTGTCATCCCCTATAACTTAGACAAGTACTCTATAGGCTACTTTAAACCACAGAAATGGAGATTATTTGGTGGTGAAAAGTGCAAGTGCCGAGTCCATTTTGAGGTTCAACGTTGCAAATGCTGATGCATGGGAACTAACTACCTACTTTACTCAGGTTGTCCACCAGTCAAAAAGGAAGCATGGGCCGCCGAATGTTTATCACCTAGAAACGGGCTACCGAACCTGAGGGAAATAAGGGCAGAGAAGAGTACGCTCAGCGAAAATTTTATGAAGACTATTTGTAAATAAATGTCGCTGTAAAGTGCAAAGTGTAAGTCTATAGCCCAGCTACCACGCTTTTAGTCATGTTGACACCCAAGAACCAGTAGTGACACTATGGTCACCATCGCGCGTGCAACGTCGGGTAACTGCCTATTAAGAGCAAGAAACCGGCCGCATAAGGTGCTCTTTCTAGAGTCCTGTAGCGATTTTTGTTTACATTTTCTTTGAAAGTCATCAGCTTGTTTAAAGTCGGGCGCGACGTAATAGTAACAGTCTACCAGGATCTGGTTGTAATATACACGTACACCATAAATGCAAACCCCAAACTCATGCCGGCCCGGACATCAAGTTAGGTTGCTGATAAAACCTATTGGTCGTCTCATTGGTTGTTTTCGAGGTGGTTGTCGTAGTGAGATTGAGTCTCATACGAACGGCAAAAATGGGCTGCACACAATCATCACCGGAGTTGGCGCCTACAGTGGCTACAAGTTTCAAAGAAGGCCAATCAACACATGATGATGACCCTACAAAGATTCTGCGAAAGGTCAGTTCGCACGCGATCTCCACTTACTCCGAGGAGGCATTATCCACGACTGGTTCACAGCGAGGAGAAGATGACACGGGTGATCTTTTACAATCCTTCTTCTTAAAGAGTCCTCTATTTGCTGGGGGGAAAAGCAACCGCAAGCTCAGCTACTCCTTCAAGTACCTTGAGAATTATCTCACCGTGGACATTCTCCCAGCGAACCACCTTCTTTATCCTCGTGGCGCAGTAGCTGAAGAAATGGCGATCATTATCACTGGCGCTGTTTCCCGATACGCTGAAGGTGAAGTGACTAAAATCTTTGCTGCAAACGACATCGTTGGCGCAATCGAGGTGCGTTACAACCTCAGTTATCTTGCTAATTTCAAGACAGACAGAAAGACCTTTGTCATTCGCATTCCCAAGCATCTCATCACTGGAGCGCGCATTCCTCCCTACTTGTCTGGCGTGAAGAGACACATGGCGGAGGAAGGTAACAAATGGGTGAGCAAGGTTCTTAGCACTGTCGACATTCTGTCCAAACGCATTTCAAATGAGCGTCTTAGCAAGGCTGCGAACCTGTTCAATGTCACTCGTGTTGGACCTCACCAAAGACTCTATACCCTTGGCGAAAGGGCACTCATCTGGTATGTTCTTGCTGAAGGCAAAGTTGTGGCAACAATGAGCAATGATGAAGACCCTACTGCTTTTAGTGTGACCGAGCTTAAAACCATGCAGCGTGGTGCGGCGTTCGGCGAATGTGCTCTAATTAGCAAAAAGAAATCGCCTACTCGGCCGATGACAGTATCGACTCTAACGGAAGTTACCTTGCTTACATTGGATCGCGCTGCATTTGATCGTCTCGGAAGCACTGCTCCTGATTTACAGCAGGAAATAATCGACGCGATGCGAACCCGTACGCTTCTTACGATAAACCCAGAATCTTCCAAGTTTACACGATTCCTCTCCCCAACTAAAATCGAGATGCTCGCGACAATGGCTGTGCCTATCACCTTTTCTCCAAATGCAGATATCATGGTTGAGGGCTCGGATCACCACAAAACCTTCTACCTTATAGCAGAAGGTTCTGCCGATGTTTTCAAAGGTGAGTCTGAAGAATTCATTCGAACGTTGCAGACTGGGGAATACTTCGGGGAGCTGTCATTGGTCACCAATCGACCTCACTCAGCAACCGTGCGCGCAGGATCCAAAGGTGTAGTTTGTCTTGCAGTGAGTGAAGATGATTTTAGCCGCGTTTTTGTTGATGAACCTTCTGTCTATGCTGAGCTTCGCTTGCGTGTATTAGGCCCACAAAGTAACCTCAGGGATATTCTATACCAAAGAATTAGCCGAGAAGCTTTTATGCGGCATTGTGAAAAAGAGGTGGCACAGGAGAATGTGCAATTCTTCTTTGCCGTGGAAGAGCTGGAGACTCATGGTACACATCGGATTCGTAAGGAGGTCTTGGAGTCCCTTGGGTATGATATCGACAAGGTCATTGAAGCTCGCTTTCGACAGCTTGTGTCTACAGCACGTGAGATTTACTTCAAATTTGTTGATGACAGCGCCCCTCTCTGTGTAAACATCGATGACTACATACGCAAAGACCTTGCAAAACTTTTTGAATCTGAAGAGTATGCTTATGACATGTTCGCTCCTGCAAAGGACGCTGTGTATCGTTTGATGGAAGGCGACAACTTTTCACGATTCCACGATTCTTGGGAATTCGAGGAGGTTCTAGATATAATTGGACCATACGATCCTGAAGAAAAGTCGCGCACTCGTCGATCCCTTGCTCGGAAAATGCAAAGCATCGCATCCCGTAAGAGAGATCGAAAGAATGCTCAAGCTGAGCAGCGCACCGTTAGCCGGAACGATCAGACCCTGTTGCGTGACCAAATTCAAGACTGATCTCTATTCTTTACATCACGGTTAAGATGGTTTAGATCTCTCTTGAGTAAATACAGGAAGTCAGAGTACCAGAGGATGTTTGCTATTCTTCTTCTGTTGTTTTTGTTGTTTTTGTTGTTTGTTTCCTATTTATTGACTTTGATGTGAAAAACAAATGTTACGTAGTTCTTTTCTCAGATTTCAAAAACTTGTCTTACTTTTTATTCTAGTATGCAAAGTCGCTATCACACTGCATTTTCCCGTGATAGGCGTGCCTGGACCTGTGACCGATAAGTATGAAGCACCTCCCGAAGTGTTATCTGCATGGAGAAGATGCATTTTTGTTTTCCTTTCTTTTTTAACTTTTGTTGTCATCAATCTTGAGGGAGACACATTTTGCTCAATTTTCATGGCTCGAGAGCTTGCTCATCAGTTTCACCTTCAAGGTTCAGGCCTGAATTGTAGCAGCCCATGAACGGGTAATGTGCTCAAGGTATTTGCGACGTTCAGCATCACGCATGATCTCAACAAATGTTTCATACTCGAACACGGTCAGAAGAGTTTGCACCAAAGCACTAGCGCCAACATCGGCAACTTTCGCTTCTTCCTGCTGACGAAGAAACTCAAACATCTCCTGGCGGCTAGATCCAAGCTTCTTCAAATGAGCCTCAATTTGCGCCTCAAACTTTGAGGAAAACTTTTCATGAATCGTCTTGTATTCCAGAGGATGCTCGAAATCGCCAATCTTTGCCTTTGCCTCCTCAGCAGACGCTGTTGCAAATGCGTCAGCGTTGTCCTCCATGAATTGAAAAACACCCTCACGAAATGACTTGGACACAAGAAGCTGGGCCACTGAAGCAATCACCTGCTCATGCTTAGCAAGATCCTTCTTCGACGGCTTTGATCGGGTCATCGTCTTTAAATGTAGTGTACTGCGATATGACCTTGCTTGAGCTGCAGGTTCGTTGACTGCAACGATGCTTGAGGAAATTGAGAAAGGGTTTGCTAAGCTCGTTGGGTTTCGTCTATGGATTTCCGGGCACCTAGTCAATCAATCAACTAGCCAGGTTTGTCAATAGTTTAGTTAGTCAGTAACCGTATAGTTAGTAAAATGTTCGTCTTACAAGATGATTTTCTTCATCCTACTTTAGTAGGGGATGCCATTATCAGCGTTCATCATTATCTTTATTGGAAGCAGAGTAGCTTCCAGCAAGATGACCATGATGTAATTCTCTCTAGGACTTTCATATAGAGCGGACCGAGTTTACTCCCATATATTCTTCACTTTTCGTCCCATTCTTTGGGCTCTCTACCCTGCCATGTTTTATTTTTAAAGGGAAAAAAAAGAGTCCCATCGTCAAGCAACGTGACTTTCGTCTCTTCACGAACGCAAATAAAGTAGGCTGCGCATCTTTAGAGTGTAAAACATAGCCTATGTATTTCATGTTACAGCATTGCGTGAGAACTATGAGACCAACATTATGGCTGCAAACTCATAATGTTGTTCGTGAAAGCTTGTTGCGCAGAGACTTTACTTGCCCCATTGCTTTCCCCAGCACCTGCTGCAGGGGATTTTTTTTATTATACAATGTTGGCTTTTCTCTGTCAATGGTACAGATCCCTTCCCGGCCTTAAAACAAGACCACTAGGGCTCCATCCGCTTCCCCATCACTCCAGCGATAAACGGCCCAGCTTCTGAAATACTCACTTAATCGCGCGCGCTCGGGGAAGGGGGGCATTATCTTGGGTTCAAAACTAAAGGAAGTTAAACGAGCGAGGGAATACGGCATGCCATAGAGGAGAGCTACGTTGGCTATCTGATGGAGATTATTGCAAATACATCCTGAAGATATTATGTTGCAAACACATGCGCTATTCACAAGAACACCCTGATAGAAAATTGCCATCCAAGGTATACGTGCTCACGCAGATAGCAACATATTTTGAACCTCGCTAACAAACTCGAATTTACTCCCGTTCAGATTTATCCACCTCTTCAGTGATATGGCCATCATTTTCTTTGATCATCTATTAATGAGTTTAATAATGCTGGGGAGGTCTCTGAGAATAAACATAAACTAATATATGCAATACACCTCCAGCAGCCCGAGAGACACTCACAAGGCATTCTACAACGTCCCTTGACATATGTGCTGGGGAAGATCATTCAATTCACCCCTTTTCCAGTGCTTACGTGGTGCGGAAGACTCTAAGCGTGTTGTTTTTGGCCCCAAAGGATAACATAATGCACAATCTTAAATAGTCCGCCTTAACCCACTACATTCCTCGCAACTTCGACAATGCAATACTCTGGCGAACAATCGTATACAGAACTCACCTAATGAGGGCCTGAAGCAAGAAGGCCTCGTGAATATCTAGCCTTTTGTGTCTATGTTTCTATGTTTATCTATCTGTATGCTCCAGCGAGGGCTCTCGTCGTAGAAACAAAATAATTTTATTTACATAAAAGTTGCACGCCAAGTGCTACTATCTCCTATCTAGATCCGTTAAATTGTCCAGATGATCTAATAGTTCCAGGAGTTCACTTGAAGGGAGTGTTCTGTTCTATGATGTTCTTATCTCTAGAGCTGTTCTTCAGCCGTTCTTTTGTAGTAGTAGTAGTTCTGCTTGTTTTGATCGAGTGCTAGTTTGTGGCATTGGTTATCAGCGTCAGCAGGGTCAGATATCTTGCCGTACGTGCCTTTGGCAGCACACAACTAACAACGATGGACCCCAAGATGGGAGTTGAAGCTGAGAAAACTAGTGCGGATTCTGATGTCGAAAAGAAGATCTCGGAGACAAAGAAGCGGGGTAGTGCCACTGCTTATTATGATGCAGACTTTGCCTGGGAGGATGTTGCTGCAAAGCGCAGAAATAAGTGTCTCGGTGATGAGGCTCCGCCAATGCTTGACAGTGAGGAAGTAGCTCAACGTACAAAAGAAGACAACTTGGCACAGAGCTGGGAGGCTTTCTATGCAGCACATGCAAATGGGTTCTTCAAAGAGCGCTCGTATTTAGCAAAGGCCTTTCCTGCCTTGGTTGATCTTTCAGAAGCACAGCCGCGAGTTCTTGGTGAACTAGGCTGCGGCACTGGTGCTGCAGTTCTACCTCTCTTGAAAGAAATTCCACAACTGTCGGTTCAAGTAGTAGATGTTTCGCCTTCTGCAATCGACTCCCTCAAACTGTTGGCAAATTCTAAGGAATTGGCCTCTCGTGTTGAAGCTAGTGTCTGCGATATCGTTCAGGATCCCCTTCCTATGAAGTTAGCATCGCTAGACTTTGGACTTATGATCTTTACACTATCGGCAATCTCACCTTGTCATCATGCAGAAGTTTTAAGAAAACTATGTGTATCCCTTCGACTGGGCGGACACCTTTGTTTCCGTGATTATGGCCTCTTTGATATGGTACAGACTAGATGCAAAACTCGCCTAGGTGAAAATTGGTATATCAAGCAGGACGGCGTGCAATGTTTTTTTTTCTCAATCGAGTACTTTCAGTCATTGCTCAAATCTCTCGAGACTGAAGTATGTATGGCAGTGCAGGAGTGTAAATATGTCACAGTGAGGAACATCAATCGTAAAACTGGCCAAAACATTGATCGTGTATTTCTCAATGCGCTTTTCCAGCGCATTGATAAAGAAGAGCAGAGTTAGGACAGTGCATGAAACATCAAGATGTTCAATGTTGAGCCCTTAGAGTTGCAAAAGCGTAGCCCAACATGATCGTGTAATTCTCAACACGGTCTCTTATGCCATAATCAGAGATATTCATTAAACTGTGTAGAGAGATGTGGTTCACCAACGAGAAAGCCTGAGAGCTTTCAAGGGCGTGTGGTGTAGTGGCAGCATCCCTCTTTTGGGTAGAGGGGGTCTTGGGTTCAATCCCCAACTCGCCCCAACTTCTTTTTTGCCCGTTTTTTCTTTCTTTTTCACCTAGCATAAGTAGCCTAGGCCTATTATTAACAGAAAAATATCTCCCTTTTTTCTTTTCCTCTTTTCGTAGAAAGAACTTGCTAACCTATATTTTAGAAGGAAAAAAATTATTGTAGAAAGATAGAAGGCTTCTCTCATTTTAGAAATAAGGTGTGATACCATTCAGCAAGAATCTCGTCAAGCTCGAAAATGCTATACAAGTGAATAGTTTGCTTTTGGCTGCAAGTGGTGAAAAAAAAATCAATACCATGATCTGAACGTGTTGATTATGGGTTAACGCATTTATTTCTACACAGATTTCGAGTATCAAACCACGCTAAACTAGCTAGCGAACGTCAATTAAGAAGAAAAATAAAAGAATAAAAGAAAAAAGGGGCTAGCACCAAAACGCCAAGACCCTGTGCACAGGCCTGTTTCCAAATACGGTTTCCAGGTACCAATTCTTCGAATTGGTCTCCAGAGACAAACTCGAAATCCTTCACAAAAGTTATAAATATCTGCAGACAGAAAAATAACAACATGAGGGATTTTTGTTTATCGTCGCTTACTTTTCTTCATAGACTTTGCTTGGAAGGCCTTCCACCCTTGCTTCTTTTCTTCAAGAGCCAAATCCTTTTTAGCTGCCTTCGTTTGTTTTTTAAGCTGCTTCAACATCTTGCGCTTGCGATCCTGCACTCTCTCTGAGTCCCCCTCCTTGACCCGAAGATGCTCTGGGATACTAGCAATATCTTGACTAAGACGCATGTTTGCAGAGTCATTAGACTTGATTACACTTTCTTCTTGCCCAGGAGCAAGACCCGACATTGCTGCTGCCATAGCTTGCTGATCTGTCAAAGGCTGTGCAGCTTCTTCTGCAGTTAGAATACGCAAATGAGGGTAGGCCACCTCTTCCTCATTATTGTAACGCTTAAAACGAACCACACACCCTCGTGCAGTCACGCTCATGATTGTAGCTGGGTACATCTTCCCATCTCCAGCGAAACGTGCTTCGCAAGGCTGCCCAATTTGAACTGCAAGTTTATCGAATTTGACTTTTTGCTTCAAGGGTCGAATAGCTTCAGGCTCTATTGCGCGAAGGGTTTCTGGCTGATAAAGAAAGCGTGCTCTACATTTACCATCAGATTCCTCATACTGCTCAAGCACCGCGCCATTCCATACTCCTGTAGAAGAGTCAAAGGCTTCACACACTGTACCTAATACAATGTTTTTTACAGCTCCACGCCTCTGTCGCATGTTCTCCGGGAGCGTATAACTTGTCCCGGAGTTCTTTTCTTGAACTGAAAATGATTGCGAGCTGGTCATGTCAGCCTGTGGCTCTGCGCTTTTTATCGTCACTTTCGAGTCTAAATCTTTCGCATGAACACCATCCGCCGGTTGAATGTTATTTCTCTCAACATTTTGTAGACTTGACTCAGTTTCCTGCTTTGTTTCCTCTGGGGTGCTTTTACTTTGGCCCTTGTTCTTTTCTTTCCCATCTTCACCTCCATTTTTATTTTCGCCATCATCTCCCTCTGCCACTGCGTCTTCTTCTTCTTCTTCTTCTTCTTCTTCTTCTTCTTCGTCGTCGTCGTCGTCGTCATCATCGTCAGCAAATGCAATAGTCTCTGCAAGGTTTTTGCGCAGCTCGTTGTATGCCTCGTTCGAAGGATCGCTCTCGAGGAGCTTCTCTACATCAGCAAGTTGCTTGCGAAGGCCCTCGACGTCCATTGTGTTCAAGTGGACAGGCCCTTTCTTCTACACTCGAGTTTTGCGAAGAGCTTTAGAAGCAATATACGGGCAGCGACTCCGGTATGTATGAACTGTGCAAAGAAGTTTGAGTAGACTGATAGTTGATTGTATGCTAGTATTTGATTGGCTTTGTTATTCCACGCACTCCAAAAAAGAAAAAGAAAAAGAAAAAGAAAAAGAGACGCGCTAAACTCAAGTTTTTTTAATCGTAAATAAAATCTTCAATCCCTGACAAGATGTCATCATCTGAGGAGCAGTCATCGTTGGTTCGAAAACTAGACCTGGTCGGACTCCTCCTTGGAAAGACCCGGGCTACATTGAAATGATATTTTTAATCATAATCTCGAGAGGCCATCTTGAAACTTCTCGTGCTACTCAAGCTGCATTCGCATTGCCTCTGCTCGTCTGTCGATCAGGGTGACAGGTTTTTAAGGAAGCATCTCAAAGGGCATTCATAGACTACAACGACCTGAAAATCTCTAAATTGCTCCCTCACCCATGAGCACGAGCATAGCATGGTATCGATTTCACTTAATTCGCCTCATTGAAAGATCCACCTAACTTACATCTGCATACGATAGAAACTACCTGCAGATGATGTAGACGTGGCCTGGTACCTTGCGAGAACACCATCTCAACACCATCTCTCGTTGCTACTTATCATTCGCACTTCAGAATGTAGGCAAATAATAGTAAATGTTCTAATAAAGACGGATGAGCATGACATATTTCCATTTAGATAGAAAAGTAAAGAAATCTTCATTTGTCAACTAACAGTGACATGCAGACTACAATCGTTCGCGGCTGCCGATTGGAGCCAAGCAGGCTCGCCCGCTCTGGGTTCCTTTGGTGCAGCCTTACCTGGAGCTGTTGACCGGGAAATCTTCTTCGGCCACGTGGCCGGAGCGGTCGCTTCCCAACGCTTCGCACTTCGATTCTCTCCTTCGGGTGCCAGATCACCATTACCCTCATCGGAGCATCGGCGGTTCGTTGTGTCTAATCTAATCAAGACGGCACCACTTTTGTTGAGGAAATTACTCACCATCAAACCCTTGGTTGAAAGTTCTTGTTTTTAAACATATAAGCGAGAGTTCTGTAGGATCGAGGCTTGGTCGAAGCAAAGAATTTAGGTTAGAACTGGGCTAAGTAGATCTTTCAAGAATGGTGAACTTTGAGGACGTCGTGGACCATTTGCTGAATAACTTGGAGGAAGCTGCTCGCAATGACAATCCAAAGCTTTGCAAAACACTGGTTGCAGATCTCGTGCGAGAGGTTCTGAGCAAGAACCGGCGTTTGGCGGTTGAGAAAGGCGTGGTTTCGTCTATTATTGCAATTATTCAGCAGTTCTATGTGCGGGGATCAGAAAAAGACCAAGTTGCTCGAGTTCAGCTTGTTGGGACCTGCCTAGACATTCTCGTGCACTTGGGTCCATACGTCACCTTGGAGGATGATGTTGCGGCTGTTTGTGTACTTTTACGTGCCCATGGGGTCCACGTGGTGACTGACGCAATGGTTGCGCATTGGAAACTCAAAAATCGTACATTCACCCTCCTTAATTCCAGCCTTCGTGTGCTCTTGCATGCAAGCGCATCTGAGCAAGGAACAAGGATGCTCACAGAGGCTGATGTTCACATCACCCTTGTGGATATGCTTATTAAAGACAATCTAACAGAGAAGTTGACTCTGCTCTTGCTTTTTCGTACCCTGGCCAGCATGGCAATCTTCAATGTCCAAGTACGTCAAGATCTCGAACCGCACATTGAGTTGCTTTTAAAGTGTGGGGCGATGGTGCATAAGGAGGACTTCTACTTACATAACGCGATTAATTCCCTACTCTGCATGGTCAGTACAGGACCATCAGGGGCCAAAGCTATTCTGAAGTACGAGGGATCGTTGGGCTACATTGTTCAAGTGCTACATAACTCTACTACTGCATCTTTAAACTACACTCATAGTGCGATTCAGTCTACTTCATTCGAGTCAACTATTGATGATATGCAGGCAATGTCTTTATCAGAGCAAGAGCTTGCAGATCGCAGACTTGCCGAGCTTCTGGACGCGGAGGAGAGGGCAAATGCAGGCGAATATATTAGCGACAGTAAAGAACAATCCATGTCTCTTCCTGGATCTCCAGTACCTGCTGGATCCCCCCCTCCACCTAGACAGAATCGTCGACGTAGCTTTGTGGGCCTTGGCCCAGGTTTGTTAGGTGAGGGGGACACAGCCATGGACTCTATTAATTCCACTGCACGTAATGCGGTTTCCGCTGGGTCATCTTTATTTAACAATTTGATTCGCAGGAATGGGCAGCAACAGCAACAGCAGCAAAGTGGTAGTAGCCGCACAGGTTTTGCCGCGCCTCCCTCCAAATCCCCGGAACAAGAAGCCCAAGAAAAGATGGCCGCCGCGACACGGCTCTCATGTTGGACCTCGATGTTGCTTCATAATTTGTGTGTCTCAGCACGTGATGACATTCAAATTAGAATGGTGATCTCACAAGCTTATCAAACTGGCAATGCGGCCCTTGGGTCCCGCGTGGATCGACCAATCTTCCAACGCATTTTACGCACCATGAATATCATCTGTACGGATAGCGAAAGTGAGGATCACAAAGTCTCAGAGTCTGGACATGCCGAATCTGGAGAGGTAGATCTCCTAGGGTTCAGTGAGGAAGACGAAAATCGATACGAGTCTCCTAAATCTAGTGTACAGCACTCCTATGCATCTGTGGAAGAGCGTCTGGTGGAGTACATTATACGAGGCAATGAAGTGAATATTGAAGAAGGGACTCTTCTTGCAGGTCATGAAACGGATGATGACTTCACGGGGAGAGCAATTCTTTTGAACCTGGATTTCATTCAGTGCACATGGAATAAAGATGTTAGTTTGACAAGCTTGCTCGAAACCTTAATGGCGCGCTTCAAAAAGCTCGTGACACGTGAAGAGTTAAGGGGTTTGAACGACCTGAGTTCCTCCATGGTGCTCCCACTTTCACCCGAGGCGTCACGGGTTGTTTCCTTTGTTCTCCTTATCATGACTCACCCCAACTTTCAACGAAAACTGGAAAACGAACCACGGGCCCTTGAATTGCTGATTGGTAATGGAGCTGAAAGTAGCCGAGATCACGACCTCGTTTCTTCATTCCACAAAGACAACTTCATCAACATCTTGCAAAGTCTCGATGTTCCCGAGTACGCTGAATACCTAGACCGTTGCATTAACAGTCTGGTTAATGTTACAACTCGTCGCCTTCGCCTATTGCCTCTGCTTCCATATCGGTCATTCCATCATGAAAGTGGCCAGACATTACTAAGTAGCTCACTTATGAGAAGACAAAGCTCTGTTGACCCTGATACAACTTCATTCGCTCGCCCTCGACGCAAGTCAGGCGCCGATAAAGAGCTTGCCGGGCGGCCCGGTATGTCGCCACGAGACATCTTACGGCGCAACAAAATGAGTGGAGCATCCAATTCTGGACCAATTGACATTTCTCAATCTGCTGCGTTGCAAATTTCAAGTAGTCCAGATACTCGATCGAACCAGATTCTCTCATCTCGAAGCTTTGATAGTTCATCTTCGAAGCCGCGAAAACGTACAAGTTTATCTTACTTGCCATCCCATAGCAATCTCATTCTCTCGCCTCTTCTTCATGCTGGAACTGGTAGTCTTCCAGAGGATGATGACGACAGCTCTTCAGGACTTGGACGACGGGATGAGAGGGACTTCAACCTGATTGAGTGGCACGACCAGCCAGGAGCTGTAGCGGTGCAGATTTCTTTGCGTCTTGAGCGTCTTTATATGGTCACAGATCCATGCCGCTATATTGTACTTGCTAACGGACCGATATCAGAGCAGCGTAATTCGTGCACAGCAGAGAAGCGATTCCTTGCGGAGTATGATAAACTCGTTTACTTTTTTAAGACTCAAATCCTTCGTGGTGATACGCCAAGTGCTCGCGCTCAAGTAGTCGAATGCATCATTGATATAGGCACAGTTGCTGCTGGCCCATCGCTACGAAACGGTGCGCTTGTTATGGCATGCTTAGAGGCACTTGGTTCGAGACCAATTCGTAGACTTGAGTTGACATGGCGCAATGTTGCAGCGGACAAGTGGCAAAGTTTTGATGACCTCAAACAACTTACAGGTTTAGGTGAGTTTCTAACAAAACCAAATGCGGGAACTCTTAGTTCGCCAAGACCTGGGAGCATTACATCGCGCCGTCTTAGCGGACGCGATTTTAAGCAGTCTGCTAAGTCAGGGTCTGCTGCATCGTCGCCAAGGAAGTTGGAAAATTCTCTTGTCGGTAAGTCATCCAGTTCTGAGGGTTCTTTATCTAAAGGCCTGAAGAACCCTTCGCAGCTGGAAAGCAGAGACGAAGGGAAAAGCAGTGAACAAGAAGAAGGAAGAGAGACTGAAGACTGGCTTCGGGGAGATGATGAAGCCCGAGCAGTGCCGCTCGGTTTAGACCCTACGCCATTCCTTGGAGGAGCACGAATCCCATATATTCACGGTCTTCTTTTCTCTCTTCAATCGCTTAAAGTGACAGAAACTAGCGAATCTCCTGCCAAAAGAAAACCAGAAACCAGCAGAGATAAACAACAACAGAATGTTGAAAATAAAGAGCGACTTGATCAGCTGGAGAATAGCATGAAGCCACGACAAGGTGCTGGTCATCAAGATAGTGTCGACAACATGGATGATCTATTACTCGCAGCATCACTTCCTGAACCCGTAGCGCTTCCTCGCCGTACAATGAGTAATCTAAGTACAGGCGCGAGCACGAACGAGTTTGACCCCTTAGGATTGTTTTCTTCGTCTGACTCGGTAGAAGGTTCAAAACATGATGGCGGGATGGTCTCCCCGAGTTCGTTGCAAGGTAGGCATCACCATAACTCAGATCCAGAATCATTCATGTACAGTGACTCTAAGGCGCAGGGTCTTGGATTTAACGAACCGTTCATTATGGAGGAAGATCAACAAGTGGCCAACATTGATGCTATCGATATCCCAATTGTAGAAGCTCAATACGAAGTTCTGGCTAAATGGGTAACTACTGTTCGGCGTAACGGTGACTGGTATCAACGAGTGTACGTTCACGAACCTGACGTTCCCTTGCAGATAATGCTTAAATCGCTGGTGAATCGTCCACCCGCGCAGGAAGAAGCTCAGCTCGAAGAAGTTTCTTTGCGTTGCGAGCCTCCATGGTCTCTGGACCAAATGCTTCTTGAGAGTCTTTATGCTATAGAAGGCTGGATTGAGTCACTTTTTGAATCAGAGAATGAAGAAGAAGGTAAAGTTATTCGTGCTTTCCGAGCTCGGCTTCGGCGCAAGGATATCAATACCTCTGTATCAGATCGCACGCCAGGGCCCAACACATATTCTTCAATGAATCAGAGCGTGTCGACTCCTGATGCAAGTGGTAATTCGAGTTCACAAGGCAATGGGCAACAAGGCACAACAGCAGCCCGACTGCGTGTGTTGGCGGAGAATGCCGGTGCGCAAATCATACGATCATCAGGTGACATTGTCAATTCCCTTGGTCGTGGAGGAGCGATTTCAATCGGCGAAGTGTCGCCTACAAACGGAGTGGACAGCAAAGATACTGCTAGCTCTTCGACTAGCGGGAATACAAGCACGGCCCAGCAACAGCAGCAACAGCAACAGCAGCAACAGCAACAACAGTCAAACACAGCTTCGCAGGCAGGTGCTACAAGTCCTCAGCATTTTCGACCTAGCCAAATGCCTGGAGTCCCAGCACCAGCCACCGGAAAATTGATCAATTCTCTCGTCAAGAAGATATCAGGCGCTCGCAAAGAACGTCTTTTTGAGGAAAGCGGTTCCCGTTCTGCAGAGCATTGGGACAAAATTGTTAATCATGTCCGCCTTTGTGTCGAGCGAATCGTATTGTCTCCAGTACTTTCACGCTTACTGCTTGGCGCGTTGCGCGAGCATTCTGCCCAAGAATGTGCATTACAAGAGCGCGGGCTTCTACTCCGAAGCCTTCCTGAAGAGCGTTTGCGAGCGCTGCTAGGCCTTCCGGAGCGAAAGGGGCTAGGACAGGCAACCTGGCAAGGCGCTATTGCAACTCTAAAAAGCTTTGACGATGTAGACATGCCCTCACTTAAATTGAAGGTTCTTCTTCGTCTTAAAGACGAAATTTACGCAGAATCTGGACGCCACCAAGTGATGGATATGAATGCAGATGAATTCCTTCCAGTTGTAACATTTGTTATCGTGCAAGCTCGTTTGCAGCATGCATATGCCACCACAATGCTGCTCCGTGATTTACTTAATGATGAATTGAACTCAGGTGAAGCTGCATATTACCTCACAACCTTCGAGATTGCATTGGGTCATCTTCTGAACATGGACCTGCCAGAGGATGCTCTGGCGCCTGATGTTCTTTCCAAGAACTTTCGTCAACAAAGACGAAACTGATCTTCTTGCTTTCAGATTAAAAATTAAACAAAAAGAGGAAAACAAAATCCAACTTACAATGTAAATAAAACAGCTCACCCTCAAATCACTCAGAAAATGCAAAATAACTTGATTATGTATCTCCAGGGGTTATGGTGTTGTTTACAATAGCTTTTGCACAGTCTGAATCAGCGCCGCACTTATAATAGTAATTCGTCACTTTTAAGACCCGTATTATCAAAAGAAAAGTTAGTGCAGAAATGGTTTTTTATCAAAAAGCTTATTCTGCGTCGATTTGTCTTCTTCCGGAAGATACAAATCCTCATCATTGCGAACTAAAGCCTCTTCACCTGGATCAACCTCCGAAAGAAACACAAGCATGTCATTAATAAGCATCGATGAATAGTTCAGTGCGCGCTGTACGTGCTGATTGAGAAGAGAAGCTTGAGTTTGGGCCGGCCTCTTTGATGCAGGCATCATCATCATTGTTGTGGTCGTGTGGAAAGGAAAAGACGAGGCAAAGTAACCATCAGGGTTATATAACGCTGCTAGGCCGAATTGAAACACCATTAATACAATTGCATCAATAATGTGGACAATAGAGGATCTCAAATAAGGAGCCACAGCCAAGAGACAACCCACCATAAATGGGGTATTAAGAAGCCAGATTCCAGAAAGGCGTCTGAACTTTGAGAAAAACCTCACCTTCTCTTTGTACTTACGAATCGTTATTTCCACTGCTCTCTGAATCCAAATAAAAGCGAGAAGCCGCATAAGAAGCAATGTGAGTCCTGCTTTTGAGTCATAGACATATGAGACATCATCCTTGGGGACATATACATCATAATAAAGTACCGAGAGTGAGGAAGCTGAAAGGTACACGATATAAAATATCATAATTTTAACTCGTCCTTTCGCTGAGATCTTTCTCACTGTAATTGTCCAGCCCTTTGCCAGGACATTACACAATAGTAACATCAAACTTTCAGAGGCAACATGAGCAAAATCTGAGAGTAGTAATATCCGCCACCGTGGTGTTCCATTCATCGCCGTGCTCAAATAATAAACCCAGTGCAAGAACAGCGATGCCATCTGCATTGCGGTGGCTATAAACAAGAACATCACCGTTGCATGTAGCTTTACATTGGCAATGAGTTTCTGGATGACAGGAATCCAAAACATGATTATAAAAAACGAGTACACGCAGAATAACGAGAGAGATACTACAAACATTGAATAGTCCGGAGCCGATAGCTCCTGGAAAAATCCGTCACCATTCAGAAAATGAAGTGACCACTCCATCTCAATACTATCTGCACAACCATAAGAACCACATACTTCGTCTCCATAAACGCAACTTCCAACAGCAGCCATGAAGTATCTGAGACGCTGTGTTGAGAATGTATAGTTTGCTTTTAAGCGTACGTACGCACGCGAATCAATAGTCTCAACTGCGTAGGACACAATTCCAGATTCATATGCGCTGAGCTTAGTGGCAAGATCAGCTGCATCTAGCTTTTCCGTACATGTGAGCTGGCCGTTCACTGTATTTTTCCACAAATCAAATTCGTTGACACCTTGACGCCCATCAAGGTAATAGAAGGCGAGTACCGGACTCTGCGAATACGGAAAGAGTGCTTCAAAGTTAAGGGTTCCATGGCCTGTGGCAAATATATACTTTTCCAAAAACTCCCATGAGGATGATCCTTTGATAGTTCCACTGGCTTGCAGAGCTGTTGCTTGCTCAACCATTAACAGTAGGAATATCGTGAGCGCAAGCAGGCCATTGTGAGCTGCACAGTTTTCTGTCTTCATTGCATCTGTTATTCACAGCTGACTTCTTATTTAAATACTCGGCCAATCAACACAGTTCTCAGTCGCTTAACCTTGTGATTCTGCTTATCCTCAAATGTTGAGCCTCTCAGGCGTGAGGCTACAGGTTCGTCTTTCTCCTGTAAGTCTGTAGTTCGGGTCTCCAAACTTTCTGACCAACGTTCTCTTTATTTCTTCCTATACCTGCGTGCATTTAGTCTGTGAGGCTTGTGTTAATAGAAAGTCCTTATCAGTTTTTCTCATACTTTGATTAATCTAGCATACAAAACAAGAGCGCAAGCATATATTTAAGCGAGGATCAACGGAACTTTTTGATTCCATTAAAAAAATAAATATAATATATATATATATATATATATATTTAGTTATTTATTTTCCATCCTACCTCCTTTATCTTATTCCATATCAACCACCGCCGATTGCTGCTTTAAAGAACGGGACTTTAAGCTCTCGCACTTTGCTTTACGAAATTGAAGGATCTCATCCACCAACTACTCATCAGATTCCTTTCTTTGTTCCTCGCAAGCTCGTCAGCCAGTGGCTGTAAGCAGTGGAACGAGCCTTAGATCTTTCTCGGGCAGCAAAGTTTTTTGCCGGGAGGTAAGCCCATGGGATGGTTGATTGATCAAGTGGAAGACGGTCTTCGAACTGCGCGAAAAGTACGTAGCCTTCAGGCTCAAGAATGTCTCGATCGTTATGCAAGGTCGTCATTGGTCTCATTGACTAAGAAAGTTTGTGAGGATGAATCCCTAACAAAAGATACGGCAAAACCAGAATCTGGGCTGCTTTGCTTCTTAAAACGTGCAAGCAAAGACTGTTCTGAAGAGAACATAAGAGCTAACCACGAGAAAGACGCTTTAAGTAAAAGTGGTGTTGTGAAAGTTATTGGAAAGGAAGATGGAGCTTTTATTGTGACTGATTCAGAACACCAGGCCAGAGTGCTTCTTGATCTAGAAGAAGATCCTGACAGAATAATGATTGAAGACCTTGGTAGTGCACATCTTAGCGTGTCAAAGGCTCTACTTGCATTCGATGAATGTGTTAGAGACTCACAGTTGTCTGTGCGCAAGCAGGGGACCATAATGACACATGTAAAGCCCAAATTTTACTTACGTATTGTTGAAGCTAGGCGGGTTCATTTGAGCAGCCAATCTGTACTAGAAGATTCAAGAGAAGGACTCAATTTACCAGATGCTTTGCCGAGTAAGAGTGAAACCGATGAATTACTTCGAAATTGGTTAATTGTGCCTGGGGAGTTGACGGACTTGCTTCAAAAGATCTATTCCAGTTATTCACCTCAAAAGAACAAATCGATTTGGATTCCTTCTTGCTTGAAGGGCAAAAACGCATCTTCTCGTTCTTCTCTTGAGGTGATTAATGCACTCAGTGCCGACAAAGATAATCATAAGGATGGCAATTACGATGATGACGTTGACCATCATAGCACATTAAGTTCCTCCACATCATTATCAGGCTCAGAGAAAGATGATGGGTGGATGGCATTTCATTGGGGACAGGCTCATGTTGTGGAAACTTGCCAATCTCAGTCTCAGTCTCAGTCTCAGTCTCAGTCTCAGTCTCAGTCTCAAAGTAAGGCCCCGGCATTGGTATCGTCGAGCGCTTGTCACAGACAAACGTCGTCTTCCATGCGAAGTAATAGCCCGCGTGTCTCAAAACATACAAGCGAGTTTAGTTGGCAGTTTCAGTGTACTTGGGACAACGACGACAGCTGGATTTCTGGATGGGCACAACCTCCAGCTAGCTTAAAGCTCCGAAATCATCTCCCATTGAGCTTTGCAATTGACCCACGAACAAAGGATACTCATAATTCTACGGCTCAGTGGCTTTGCAAAATTGAATTAAATCCAACAGACGTGTGGGTTGGCCAGTCTACATTAGAGCGCTCAGTAATCACTCCTGATGTCAAAGAGGCATGGCTTTTGACTGGCGCAGGGTTTACAATTTCTGGTTGCCTTGATAAGGACTCTGAAATTCTCTCAGGGGTGATAACAATGAGATTCAACCCTTTAGTAATGGAGAATCTTGAGCCTTCAAACTTCTCTCAATTTATTCGTGATTCTGGGCTCAGGATTTCCAATGAGGCGAGAGAAACTTTGAGTGCATCTAGGCAATCTCCGCGTAAAGACTTAAGACAAAAGCATTTGCCACTTGTGAATGATACCTGTACTGAGGGAAACGTAGACAAAACGGATCATGTTCATGGGACAACTCATGGCTCTTCTTACTCAATCCAAGGTCCGTATCTTGCAGACACAGGCATTATCCCAGATCGACCAGCAGAGTTCGGCAAGCACATTGATGAAATCGGAATGAAGACCCCCATGTCCCAATCGCCAACATCATCTTTGTCTGTTGTTTCGAGCCCTGAGCCCCAGACAGCTGTACGCAGCGTTCTATCTTCGTCTCGGCCTGCGTTTCGTCAACGATATCGTTCTCTAGTAGCAGATGCACCGAAAACGATTTCAAAGAGTGTAGTAAGCTTAGACGCTGCCAACTCAGCTCAAGCTAGAATGAATCATTCTGAAAGGGAAAACGGAGAACCTAGCAGTTCAATGAATAACAAAAGAAGGGGCAAAGAAGAGCTATTAATTTCGAAAGAGACGAACTCAACATCTGACCTTCAGCAAAATCCTATACCTGGCGGAATTCCTTCTAACTCGCATGTCATATCTGTAACCAGGAAAGCTAAATCTGTGATTACAAAGGGCTCTTTGCACTCACCAGAATATCACTCTGTTGAAGACATTACAGCGGTGGACAGTACAGCGACGGCTCTGGCGGTGACCAGAACCTCACAAGAACAACAACATAGTTTTGTCGAGTCGAAAGAATTAGGACGGCAAGCAGAAACCTTCCCTTTTATGAACTTGAAGAGACCTCTTGAGGGAAAGGAACGAACTGGGCCAGTCGGTTCCTCAAATTCTAGCGAGATACTAGTATCGCCCCCTCCGATTAGCTCCGAAAGCACCAAAAAGAGAAAGGGTTCATCTGCTATTCCTTCTGATGCCTCAAACTCAAACAATGAAAACTCGCTGTCTACTGCAGATGCTGATCCCTCGAATTCAGAGAAACGTAAAGCCTGGCTTTCTAAATTTTTGAAGAAACGAAAGCAAGTCTCTTCTCAAAGTGGAAACATAAATGACAGCAAACGAAGTAAGCGAGTGTAATTTTTTTTGTAAAGGAATAAGGAAGCTGATAGCTTTTCATTTTTCTCTTTTAAATTCAGAATAGAGACAAGGAGAAAAAAACGTAAATACATTTTCATCAACAACAAAGGCATTAAAAGGCTGGTTATTTTTTATCTTGTCTTCCCTTAGTGAGAGAAAGAACCGTGCAGATGTGTGTGGTTACGGATGTTTATATGACTTGGTGTGGTGAGAATTGTATATACTAGTGCTACTCAGATTAGTCATCGAAAGGGTCCTCAAAATCCTCAGTACGTTGTGTAAATCCCCTGGTAATTGTTGATTTGACAGGCTTCTTGACGGCACCCACATCAGAACGCTCTTCATAAAAGGCACGCTCCATCTTAATAGCACCAGTGATGCCGATACGCTCTTCAAGATCACGAGTTGTGAAGTCATCGCCATTGGGAAGGTCTTGGAAACCCATGAGGCGGTCAATAGCCTTGCCATCCTGGAAAAAGATCAATGTAGGCAAAGTACGGATGTTGAGTTTCTCCACAAAGAACAGTGCCTTTTCAGCATCAATCTTGAAAAAGCGGGCCTCCACATGGTTGACAGCCATGAGCTTCAAGTGCTTGTCCATGAGCTTGCAACGCTCAAAGTCATTGTGATAAAAGTGCGCGACACAAAATTTGCTAGCGAGGACAGTCTTCAGGAAATCCTCCTCAAAGACCTCTTCATACTGACCGTGACCCTTAGAAAGGTTCTCCTGCATCTGTGCTTTTGATTTCTTCATCTTGTCCAATCGTGCTTGACGAAGAGCGTCAAGCTCAGCATCGTCATCAAGAACAGCATCGCGGTCTTCCTCATCCTGGTTTTGCTGCTGCTTGTACATGGCAGCAGTCATCACGTCATCTGAGTCCTTCATAAAGGCAAGACGCTCCTTCAAGGGGCGAGAAGCCTCCTCACGAGCCTGCTCGCGGCGTTCTTCCTCATCCTTAAGGGCTTTTTCGGCACGCTGGCGCTCGCCCTTTGCCTTAAGCTCCATACAAGCTTGCTCGAAGCGTGTGGAAACATTCTGTTGAACTTCTTCGCTGCCAAGCAGCTGACCCTGAGGGAGAGGCATTCCTGTCTAGCTTCTGTTGAAGTTTCCTAAGACAAGATCTTCACGACGAGTGCGCAGGTTGTAGTTAATAAACTAAGTTGTTGTCGTTGCGATTTGCTCAGAGTCTTTGGGCTCCACAAAACGAAGGAGCAGTTATTCACGAACGAAACTCTAAGATTAATCTAAAACTTCGTAGGTGTCACCGAAAACCGTGAGTATATTCACGATTTTGGTGAGAAGCTCGCCCAAACAGGTAGAGTATGCTCGATACGAGGCAAACAGGAACCTTCCGAAGCTTTCGCTACCGCGAGTTTCTTGATTGCTGCTGTTGGTGCGCTGTTTCACGAAATAAACTAACGTATCGGCAAAACATAACCTCTAATGTTTTCCCGAACTGTTTCTCCGTACCGTCCGGTTTCTCACTTATAAATGAATGATTCTTATTCTTGGTATGTTCAATGTCGTCTTCGAAACGCCCGAAAGAATCATCTTGAATTTGGCTATTCTCAGGCAGCTTTATGTTGAACTTCATGGTTCTGGTTTTGGAATCCCTACAGCAACGTTTCTGGTTGATGGATTTCTTCCGTTGCGCGTCTGAGAGATTCCCCATGTACTCCATTATCGGTGCACTCTTTGTTTCAACGGATGACAGCTGAGGCGCGTGTTAACTAGTTTCATTATGTACAGCAGCAGGTCAATTTACACATTCCGACTTGAAGTATGGGCCATTTTCAGATTTATGGGGATGGAGGGTTATCTGTTTCAAGGGGAGATTGAGTTGCTTGCAAGTAGTTGAATTATTTCATGAGAGAGTGACCAGGAACTCGCTATATACATTCTGCCTTGGATTTTCTCAGGTATCGTGTTGTGGCAAAGGATCAGAGAGAATCTGTGGGGGAATGGCCAAGTACCTCAGACCCTAAAGACGGAGGTACAAATGTATCATGTGAAACTTAGCCCATGCCAACAATCATACGTAAACCTATGATGAAGATTGCTTCTATAAAAATATCGTTTAGTGGGAAAATAGAGGCAAATATTTGAAGGTAGAAGTGATCCGAAGAAGAGGAATAGCATACAAAGAAAATTGAAATGAAAAGGATATGGTTAGAGTTGGTAGATCAAGGGCAAAATGGGTCATGGCAGTAAATCTATTCGTAATTATTAGTAGTAGAAGCGGGAATATTTCAATTCATTCATCAAAGGGATATTGGTTACATGGCGAGAAGATCATCAGCGATGTCAAGGAGTTCATGGTATTCGTCTTGACCGCAGACGCGGATAAATCGCTGGGAAATTTCTGCGATTGTCTCGCGGAAGCCATCTTCGCGGACAATATCAAAGGATACATGAGACTGGAGCATTTCTTTGTTGGAAAGTACAAAAATCTCACGAACAATTTCGAAGCGGCCTCCCTCGGAGCGAGGAAAGTCACCATGCACGACACACTGCAAGATGCGATGGCCTTCGCGAATAAATTTGGAGCAGCGGTACATGCATGGAATGGAGGGCATGCCTAGTGGAACAACATAGGGGATTTCGAAGGAGTGGTCCCTACCGTCAAATTGGAAAAGAAACTCAGCATTGCTCATGAGTTTCTTCACACCTTGGATAAGAACCCAATCGCGGGACATAGTTACTCGGAAGCGGGAAAGCATACTGCGCACAGTTTGAAAGATAAAGACAGGGTAACCGTGGGCTTGAAGAATTTTGTGCACGGTTTGGCTGTCATCCTCATCTTGACCTGTATTGACCCAGCTTCCACTCACATCAAAATCAGGTGTTGCTGGCTGTTGGTTCGGCGGGAAGGACGACGGTCGTGTCTCACTGCGGAGACGGCGCAAAAAATTCAACTTAAAGGCTGCGTAGCGTTGTGTAGGTTCTGCCTCACTTTCTTTGGGTGTGAAAACTCCTGCTTGATGAACAATACTAGATTCCTTTTCAAGATCCCTCAAAAAGTTTTCCATGGAGATTCCACGTGAGCAAAGATAACCTTCAACGTGCATTTGCACAACAGCAACAAACTGCCGAAAAAGGCCAGATATGTTATCCTCTGTCATATCAATAAGGGCATTGCCCTGGAAGAAGTCACTGATGGCTTGTGTAAAGGACTCTTCTTCTTGCAAATATCCAGCAAGATCAGCCGCTACGCTTCGCACAGCCAGATAAGTTGACTTTGGTGGTGTAGGTTGTGCTTCCGTAAATGCTGCAAATTCTCCGTCGAGAAGACCGCCATAGTTTGAACCCTCACCATATATGTCATTTTCATCCATGAGGGTGTTCATGTCAAAACCACAGACAATACCACCAAGTAGGTTAGAGGAAAAATCCTCGATGGCAGAGTCAGAGGTGCCGACAAGGACGCCGCCATCACGAATCTTAGTGCCTTCCTCTTCTTCGATTTGATCAGGTTTACCACGGAAGCAACTAATCTCCATTAGCTTTAGAAATGCGCTTTGCGGAAGAACAGGTTGACCAGTGGAAGGATCTGAGATGACAGAGAGCCGACGTCGCATCTTCGCACGGAATTCGATGAGGTCATCGTTATCCATGGACTCAAAGGCTGCTGCATCTGGAGAGGATATGGAAGCGCTAGATGGCGATTGTGGCCCTGTGGATGTCTTACGCTTGCGGCCATCCATGTACGTTGGCCTTTCTAGGTCTATCGACGATAGAGATGGTTGCGGGCTTAGGTTTGTAGGTATATACGACGTTAATGGACTTGTGACTCCGGGAGTTGTTGTTGTTGTTGTTGTTGCAGGCGATAGAGGTGAGAAAGAAGAGGAGGAGGACGAGGATGCTGGGGCGCAACCGCTTGAGGAGTCTATGTGGAGCTCGTCTTGATCATTTTGTTGTTGTTGTTGTAATTCTACCGCGGGGGCACGAGCATTGGGTGGCGTCGTTGCAGGAGCCATAGGTTGGAGATTAGCAGTAGGTTTGCGTTGACGACGACGACAGAAAATCTGAAATGAGGGCGAGTCGAATGCGCCGACATTTCGCATTGTTTCTCCATCATCCAATGTTTCGTACAGGTATGTGCGCATCACATGAAAATTATTACAGGTGTGCTTGTTACTTGCCCATTGGTAGTGCCAACCCATGCGTTCAGAGTTGACAACAATCGTGACGCTACCCGAATAAAGGTTCAGCCGCTTTGAGCCAGCCTGTTCGAAGCCATGTTCATCAAATTCAACTTCGCCTTGATAAACATTACCACGCATCCATGGAAGCACCGGGTATTGTCGCGATCGTTCTTGCTTGACAGCATCTGATTCTTTGTACAAGTCCCCGATTTGCACTACAGGAGGATCAGTAGCACCCTCAAATTGCGCCCACACCCTAAGGCGTGAGGGTTCCACCTCGCAATTCCGCACAATTATCTTCACTTGCTGCCCACAAAATCCAGAGGCAATGTGTCGTGATGCGTGGCATAGGGGAAAGCATCGCAAGTTCTTGCGTCCAGTCTGCTTATTATTGCGCTGGTACTTATCCTTAAATGGGGTGACGTATTGTACCTGCATTTTCAAGTTTATTTTGATTAAGACAAGCAATCAAGTTCTATGCTCGTAATCTTCTTGAGAGGATTGCAAAAGTCGTGTTAACTCCACGTCCCAAAACTATGTGCGCTCAGCCGGCGTAAGCTCGTCTCGCTATAAAAAGTTGGATGCCTAAGGAGGTTCGATCGTTTGTCTGTCCTTACTTTCGTTCGTAGCAACAATGAGTTATACGCCAATGCTGCTGCTGCTGCTGCTGTTGCCCGATCCGGTCACAAAGAGCTTTGGAGGCTGCTCAGAGGGATCTCAGCGTCCCCAAGGTTTCTTCCTCGCACGTATCAGCTCCTTGGCGGCGGCGGTCGCGGCGTGGGCCTCTTGCGTGCGTGCGATGAGGAGCTCGTGCTGCGACCGCACGTGGTTCTGATGTTTCTTCTCGTGAATTGTAATTACCATAGCTATCCCAAAACATCATCATGAGAGAGAGAAACTTTAATTACTTTAATTTCTTATTATTTTTTAAATCATAAAAAGAAGACAAAATTGAATTGCCTTGAAGAAAAGAGAGAAACCAAGTAAGAAAGAAATGGTCGAAAGAAATGAATAAATGAATAAATGAATGAATGAATGAATGCATGCATGCATGCATGCATAGACCTGGACAATTGACAAATTAGTAAGCAATAGAAAGCACGCACGATCTATCCCGCTAGACGATTTGGTTTCGCAAGACTCTATGCATAGCTCATCGACAAGATTAGCAAAGGCCTCCAAGAGAACGGCTCACTGACTCGTGGTCCACGTTTCTGCGGGTATTTCTTTACATATAAAAATGCATAGGCGGTACCTGCGACACTCATTCATTTATTCGTTCATTCAATCAGCATTTCATTTCTTTCCCGACTACTAATGTAGAGGATAGGGTACTTCTAGCTTGCTTGCTTGCGAAGAGCCCATCAATCGATACACGCGATGGATTCTTCAAAGTAGGTGTGGAAACGTGCTTGATCATCAAGAGAGCCCTTGCTTGTCTACTGCAGTCAATGCGGTCTTCGAATTGCCGCAACAAACGAATCGAAGTTAGTCTAAATCAGTCAATCGATCAATCGAACGAACAAACAAACAAACAAACAAACAAACAAACAAACAAACAAATAACTTGAACTGTGAAATGGAAGGAAAAATAAGTGGTCCTTGAGAGACGTGCACCGCGCAGTCTCTTAGTATTCGCAGTACCGTGATCCGCGATATCTTTCAGAAAATAAGGTACTTTTACGTGTTATAAGACCAAGCGCAGAGGCTCGCGAGCTCTAGTGCGCTAAAACCGGCGCGATCCAGCATCAAGACTCAGGACTCGAGCTGGAGAAGCCGTCGAACGGAGGTGCGAGAACCTCTAAAAAGGAGGCCAAGGTCTCGACTGCACTTGCGCCAGTTTTTCCAGGTAAGCAGGCCTTCGCCGGAGCGCCACAGTCTCGAGAGCGAGGCTGGAATAGCTCGAGGGAAACCTGGACCTGCGATGACGATGGGAGTCTCCCCTTAGGTCCCAGCTACTTGCGCCTACGAGTAGGTAGCAAAAAGGAAGGGAACGATCAAAATAAAACGATGAAAACATAAAATCCTTCATCGAAATGATTCTCTCTCTCTACATATATATATAATTATTATTATTGGTTATTATTATTTTATTATTTATTTATTCATCGTCATGATAAAAGGTGGAATAAAATAAAATAAAATAAAAGCGATTTGAGGTTGATTAGTTTTTTTAGTTTAATTGGAAACGAGAACTGTGCTTGAACTACACTACACTACACAATTTGAAATGCATTTCTTTGGGAAACGCCTTCTAAACGTACTACTAACCACTACTACTGCGACTAGCACGGCACAAGTGAAGAAGAAAGAAAGGCAGAAGCAGTAGGATCAATAACGGGAGAAAGCAGTCCGTTCGAGCCGCTGGCGCGCGCCTCTGTAGCGAGAGCGCGCACGGCCCATCTTTGTTTGCGGAGGCCTCGGCTGAGCAGAGCGCTTTTCTCTGCCTGAAGGTCTGCGGAGAGAGGGAATGGAGAGAATGTAGAGAGAGAAAGCAAGCAAGCTAGCTAAGGTAGCGGAAAGGAGCGAGTTCATAATAACGAAGGGGACTGACTGACTGACTGGTAGAGAATAACCCTAAGCACGCGTAGCAGTGCTTGGGATAAAAGCAATTAATTCTCTTTCTTTTCTTTTGCAGAGTAAAAAAATGGTTTCGTAAAAGGAACATTAAGAGTCATGATCAGTCGTACGTACGTATCTAACATTGTTATTATCACTATTATTGTTATCATTATTAAAAACAATAAAATTATTATTATTATTATTATTATTATTGAAAATTAAAATGGTTTACAAAAGCGTTGCATGTTTAAAGATAGACAGAGGAATTGCAAAAAGCCAAAAGCGCTAAACTTTGAGTTGGGTCAATCCCAATCTCGATCTTGATCTTAGTCCTGACTGGAATCAACTTTAAAGCTGGCCTCGAGAGACAGACAGTCTGCGTTGGAGCCTGTATTCTGCGGCTCAGAACAGTCGCCCGAAGCACTTTGTGGTGGTGAGGGAATGACGATTGTGAAGAAGAAGAAGAAGACACGTTTTACCTGAACAACTCAATTAAATGAAAATAGATTTCAAGGCGCTTCTTTGTTGTATACCTCAATGGCGCATGAAGCAACTTGAATGAGGATACAAAGCGCGCTCGAATCGGCAACGGGCGCGAGAGAGTTGGGATATTCTGGAGTGCTCGAGCGCGCTTCTTCACATGCAGCCAGCCTCAGTCGCCGATCGTCTAGCTGCGTCCTTCGCGCGAGAGGACCCTCCAAAGGTCCAAGGGGAGAAGAACCGGTGGTTCTCGGCATCGCCACGTGTGCGCAAAGGGTGGAGGATCCAAACACCCAGAACTCGCGATACCTCGCATCGCTGGGCGCAGCAGCGAGCGGTCGATAGCTCCGTCGATGGCTCCGTCGATAGCTTCCTCGATGGGTTCCTGACTGGTGACTGCTGGCTTGCTGGTTTGCAAAATTGCAAATTTGCAAACTTGCCCATTTGCGAAAAGGTATGCTAATCTGCGGCAGCATGCAGCCATGACCATGGCTTCGAAGCTTGCTCCTCAAGGCGCACATACATGGCTTAACTTCGTTCGCTTAAGCAGGCAGGTCAAGGCTCCAAGGCCAGGCCTTGAACTTTTGTCTGTGTGGAGATGCTCGGAGCGCTGATGACGACGACCCTTTCTGCTCGGAAATTCGCTTGGTACGCCCTCGACACAGGCAAGCTCGACCTGCTGGGAACTTGCTGTGCAAGGGATGAAGAAGAGGTCCAATGGTTGCAGTCCGCAACGCCTCTCGCGCGGTGAACTTCGTTCGAGTCGTTGTGCGCCACGGCGAGCAGAATTAGGGCTACCTTCCTAAGGATCTATTTATTGAAACTAGCCAGCATTACTCTAGTACTTACATGGTACCGTGGCTACCTTTCCTTCCAAATGTAAATGATCTTGCATGATGAGCGAGACTTCAAGAAGAAGCAGCAGTCGAAGAACACGCCAGCAAAGTAGCACGCTCGTGCCGTGCTTTCGGCGAGGTGGTAGCCAGGAAGTAGTAGAGGCCCGGGCCGCAAAAGTTCTACTTTGGGCTGTGCAGATAGCACTATGCTCTTAAGGGAATTGCTCGGAAAGGGGGGAAGATTTTCTTCCAGTGATGTAGAAGTACAAATTGAGGAAGAGGTTGAGACAAGCTGTCGCTTCATAAATTGGGAAGCTGATAAAGACCATGAATTATAGAAGAAGATTCGAAGGTGAGACACCACGCAAGGCGTGAAATGGAGCAGCTGCGATGCGTGAAGAAGGTTGAGATTTCTGTATTTAAGAGATTGAAACAGCACGAGAGCTCCTGACGACGACGAATAAATTTCTTCATCAGTGGGCAAGGGTTAAATCGTGAAGTATCGATATGACATAGAGCCTGTTCAACTTGCGTTTGACGACACACATTGCAACTCCACTCAAGATAACATGTGCTAGCACAACATTCTTTTTGGTTTTGTGCCTTTTCAAATGAGAAGAACTTCTGTATCACTACAAAACGCAATTCTATAATACTTGAAGGAGGGCAAACGTGATTAGTTTAGCTCGAGTCTTAAAGAAAGGTTCAAAAAATGTTTGGAGTTGAGACATTAGTAATACGGGACTCGTTTGTATAAAGCTGCTTGCAGTTAGCATGAGTGTACATAATTGCGACTATAGTAATCGAACTCCAATATAAGATTTATAGTGTCAAAGAGCCCGTCCGAAACTTTGATCATGAGAATAGAACTGCAGTGTTTGTTTCCTCACCATACCTTATTTTGGGCTGCAAAATTGGCCATTTCCCTCGAACCTCTTGGCTGCTTTGAGTCTTTGATTTTATGGACAAAGGTAATTGCAACTTCTTAAATTGCCTGCTCCCCAGTCTTGTCAACCGTACATTTTATTTGTGTTGACATTCCCAAATAGTAGTCAATCTTTAAAAAAAGCCAAGGCAACTGATCTTGGTAGCAATTTCCAACGTAAATTATTCGATTGCTCTTAGATATGGCGTATATTTTCCATGGCCAATTCGATAGGAAGTACGCATAGATTTCCCCTTTTTGCATTCACTATAAAGGCTTTCTAGTCTACAGTGCTAGGCGCCTACGTGCTCATAACGAACAAAACCAGAACATCTGAGCTCGAATTTAAAATCCATCTTGATGTGATGATGCAAAATAGCTCGTCAAGCGTCTTTCCATGTTGTGCTAGGTAGGTAGCTAGGTACCTACCTACTAACCTACCTACCTACCTGCCCAAAGTTATGTTCGTCAATGAAGCTCGGCCCGATTGAAAGTACTGCATTGGTACATTTATCGCTTACAGTGGCACACGATATCCCATTTGGGAGACGAAGCGATGTGCCAGGGTTTCCTAAGGAATTCACTAAGTAGCCCTATACACTAGGGTGACGCAATGTCATCCATTGATTCCTGCGATGCTGTCTCGATTGACTTAGATTTGTGAAGGCCACCATCTATGGACATGAGAAATATATAGCTCCACACAATATGAATCAAACACTTTCAATTAGAACTCAACGTTACACCTGCTGTAATTTCAATGGTCTTTTGGAGCTCATTTTATGCTGCTGGTTTCATCAGTTTTATAGGTTTACTGCTTGATGCCAAGAAAATGAAAATGGTTTTTGCCACGATGAGGTAGGCAGAGTATTATCATGATAGTAATGACGATTGCGATCGTAATGCAGATAATTACCATGGCGTATTATCGCTGAGTAGTCTAGTTGGTAACAAGTGGACTTTCACTGAAGCAAAATTCTGCTTCTCCCTTAAGGTAGAAATTGGGTGGCTAGTAACCAGGCCCCTCGAATTTCATTTCTGGGCGTTCGATGCCAGCAAGGTCTTCGCGACACCTTAAGCAATAGCTCGTTGCCGAGAGCATCTCACGGCAGCAGGCCTACATCTTCTCTCCAAAGTCAAATGAACAATCTAGTATCAGTGTAGGTATTATCCAATTCATTGCAACTCCAAGCGAATCAACAATCCACAGAGAAAAACAAAAACCAAGAAAGAATATTTTCAGCCAACCTTCTTTTTCTCATAAAGCAATGCTAGTGCCCCCTAACTGATACTCATAGGGTAGACTATGAAAAGAAAAGCAGACTCACAGAAACTAAGAGCAAAGGAAGCACTAAAACAAGAAATAGGAGCAGAAAAGAATCAATTTCCTGTTCCCAAGAAAAAGCACTTCCCAAGCTTTTTGCAAGTGAGGTATAGGTCATCATAAGTGATACATATATTTTTGTAAGTGAGTTATAGATCATCACAAGTGAGTTATAGCAGCGTAAGCATTGCAGGACATTTCCGCGCGGCAAAGCCAGCCATCTGCTGCGCGGGCGCGAGGTCGTCCTGCGACAGCGAGTGGAGTTCTTTCTGCTCGATTAGTACAACCCCCGGTAAGTCCGGTTGGACTTTGATTTGATTGTGCGCTTTGAACGTTGTTCCTGACGTTTCTCTGCGTCAATCACTGCCTTAGCCATGCAGCAGGACCCGACGGCGTCAGCCATGGCGACGGCGGCCCTCTCGGGCGGTGCTAGCGTCGCTTATGTCGATGATCCCGGCGCAAAGAGCGTACTGTTGAGGCTTGTAGTTCGTGTTGGTTCTCTTGACGAGACTGATGATGAGGTTGGCGCCGCTCATTTCGTGGAGCACTGCGGATTTCGAGGCACGAGGTCCTTCGAAAACGAGGAGCTCCACGAGTTCATTGCGTCTCTTGGATCATCCTTTGGAGCAGATCTCAACGCTCGTACTGGTCTCACAGAGACTGTGTGGATCTTAAATGTTCCAGTATCTGAAGGCTTAGAAAATGATCCCGAGACTGCCGCCAAGGATGCCAACACTTTGCGATCCGCGCTGCATGTGCTCGACGAGTGGGCTCGGCACATTCGCTTTTCAGAAGCGGATGTTGAGGCGGAGCGCAAGGTAATCTTGGAGGAATACCGCATGAAGAGAGGGTCCGGAGCTCGCATTAAGCAGAATTATTGGGAGCGTGCAATGCCCCGTGTGGGGTCCCGCATTCCGATTGGCACTGTAAAGTCCATTCGAAGCCTCACAGCAGAGGGGCTGGCCCAATTCTATCGTCGGCATTATAGGCCGGAAAACTTTGGCCTTGTGGTTGCCGGAAACCTCGGTGCGCTTGGAGGTCCCGACGGACTTCTTCAAGAGATCGAGACCAAAGGACTTTTCGGACCTCGCGACGATAGCTTGCCCCTCGCCGTACGTGAACCTCATCGACTCCCAATGCGTCGTCCTTTGCCACTGATCCTTGACGATGCTGAGCTGCTCGAGACTGTCTTCACAGCGGAAATGTATGAAGAGATGAAGGACGAAGAGATGGCTGACGAGGAATTCTTCCTCTCCAACGAAGTCATCAAGCGAGTCTTCACGAGCGTGCTCGAAGCTCGCCTCCGAGAGGTATGTGCTCGACCCGAGGAGCACGAGGCCGAGCCTACCGACTCCGAGCACAAGAAGAGCGATTCT
Organism: Schizochytrium sp. TIO01; assembly: GCA_004764695.1. Taxonomy (NCBI): domain Eukaryota; class Bigyra; order Thraustochytrida; family Thraustochytriidae; genus Schizochytrium; species Schizochytrium sp. TIO01. The sequence continues at coordinate 2,093,284 of SMSO01000014.1, read as the reverse complement.
AGTAGCGGGCCATGGAAGACCGCAGGCGTGGCTACCCGAATGGCGCTTCATGACACGCCAACAACTTGTACATCACTCTCTGCGCAAATTCACCATATTAACCTTGAAGATACCAGCGCTCGGCGCAGCGCTTTGACCACACTGATCACACGGCTCTTGCGCGAGATTGTACGCCTCCTAAAATTTGGTGTTTCTGTGGAGGAGCTCGAGTTCGCCAAGCGCAAGTGGGCTCGCGTTTTTCTCGAGCGCCTCAAGCCGCAATCTAGTGACTCCCTTGTCTCACAACTGAGTGATGAACTTGAACAGTACATGGCTCTTCGCGAACGCACACCTAAGCCGAGGCCTACATACGAGGCCAATTTTGCTCTTGACTTGCTTAGCGCACAGGGCATGACATGCAAAGATTTGGAAACTTTTGCTAGTCGCACCTTAAAAGCTTTGGTCGAAGGTGCACCCGTGGAAGGTCACTACGCTGTCATGGTACTACAGGGACCTCAGGTTGGAGAGCTTCTTGCAGAATCTGAGCTTGCAGACTTTGTCCACCGCGCTATCGAAATCGCCCAGAATGATGACACCTTACAAGCATGGAACTTTAAGCCACCTTTGGAGAGCGCAGAGGACCTGGGACGTGCTCTTCTGGGAGAGAGGTGGAATCCCGACGTTGACGTGGATTCTTTTCAGCCCGCTGAGGTTGTGGATATGCCTCTATCCAAAGCAAGAACTGTAGTTCTTAGTAATGGACTGCGAATTTGTCTCAAGAGTTTTCCTGAAGCTAATGCAGGTCGCATCTCATTCCAAGCCTTTGCCCTTGGTGGCTCTGCTGATATTTCTGAAGAAGAGGACGCAGCATATTCGTTGTTGAGCTCCGTTGTAGAAAGCAGTGGCGTTGGTTCTCTTGATGAACTTAGCTTACGCAAAGTGGAGACTGAGCACCGATGCTCCGTCCGTTTTCAGCATCATTGGTTTCACCGCGGTTTAGGCGGATCATGCACATCTGAGCAGCTTGAACTTTTACTACAAATGATTGTGGCTTGGTTGTCGCCGCGTCAGGCTGCTCTGGATGATCGTTCATTTGAGCGCTATAAGGAACTAGCCTTGCAAAGTGTACATGCCTCAGCAGCTCGCACAAGCCCCGAGTACAAATTTAGTGAGGCTACCCGCGCGTTGATGCTTGGCGATGAAGATCCGCTGCTCCGTCCTCTCTCTGCCGAGGCACTTGAAGCAGCTCAAATCCATATGGTAGAGGATCTTTTCGCTGATGCATTCACACGCGACCCCGCAAAGGAATTCACTTTTGTTTTCTGCGGTGATTTTTCCATGATTAGAGAAAAGCGTTGCAATTCCATGCTGGAATATTACCTCGGTGGACTTTTGTCTCGTACAGGAACTCCGAGTAAGCGATGGTCTAAGGTTGGACTTCCCCGCCCGGTTAAGCTTGGATTCCCGACTGATCGTATTGTGCACAGGATTCAACATGTTGGATCCCACTCGAGCCACCAAGAGGAGGCCAAAGCACAGATTCTCTTTGGGTTTAAAGTTCCTTTTAATAATTTGCGGGATGAAGTTCGCCAAGATCTAGCCCTTAAATGTGCTTGCAAGGTTGCTCAGCGTCGCCTCTTGACTGTGCTGCGCATGGAGCGCCAGCTCATTTACTCTGTGGCTGTGGAGCATTCACGTAACTCACTCTCCCCATTTGGAATTGCGTTCGTCAGCCTTACCTGTGACTCCAATGTGGCTGACGAGGTTGTGGAGTTGGTGTTCAAAGAGCTCGAAGGACTTACAGAAACTGAAGCACCAAACTCTGCTGGCGCAGACCTTGTGCATAGCGAGCTGGCCGAGTGGCACCGCAAGGCTGTTGCAAATAACTCCTACTGGTTATTCTGGATTCTCGATGCATGGAAGCGCTGCTTGGCGGACATTCACCCTTCATCTTCAAGAGATTCTGCTGCATGGGTCGACGCAAACGTCTTCGCTATGGCTGATACTGCTCATTTCGCAAAGAATAGCCGCGAGACTCTTGAGAATCTTGCAAAGTTCTATGATGACCACTGGTTTCACACACGTGGCTGCGCCCTAGCCATGTTGCCAGACTCTAGCTCTGCTGCCTTGTAAATGGCTGACATTGATTCAACATTTTATTCTTTACCCCCAGTGCATTCCTGACGCCTCTACCGTGTAAAGTTTTTTATTGAAACAAGATGCGATTATTGATAGTGCTTCTCAGTTTTTAAACTCATTGGACGTCTGACTTCACCCGCTGCAGAGGCAAAGCCTACGAACATGCTCAAAGAAAGTTGTCTACTTCTGATTGCTTATTATTCTATAATGTGAAGTTATCAATATTGATGCTGCATTTCCACGCTGGATTTCCACGACACATTACATATGACGCTCTTGCCACGCTTTGCTTGGCACCAACCTTTTTGATAACAAGATTTTATCTATATTCTAAATTTTTTCTTACCTTCAATGCACTGGTAGATGTAGTTATCAAATCTACTTGATGTTTGCTGTTTTGTTTCTTCCGACTGAGTTCCAGAGTGTCTGCTTTCAGACTCCAGCGATTCTCTGCATCGTCCAAATCTCCCATGTTCCAATATCTTAAATGGGAGAAATAAAACATGAAGCATCATTCTCGTGTATGGTCCTCTGGAACCCATTGTCCCTTATATACTAGTTAGGATTAAGTACCTCGTATCACTGCTAAATCGCAAGATTTTCTTCCTCGACGCACTATTCCCAATAGAGCAGAACTTCTGAAACGGCGTTCTAAATTTGAAAAGGAACGTGTGGAACAGCAGCGAAGCTTCTGCGAGAGAAAGAGAGCGAAGAAAAGAGAGAGAAAAGAGAAAGAAGAAGAGAAAGCAAAGGAAAGAGGCGGTTGCCAGGCACGTCTCAGACTCCGATTGCGGTGCCTCGCGTCGCTTTTCGAGAGAGAGATTGTTGTGCGTGGAGCTTGCGGAGGACTTCCCCGCAGGTCCATATTTTCTCGTGCGGCCGTTGGGTGCCGGCTCGTCCGAGCCTCGCAGCCGAAGCACGGATTCGCCAGCGAGATCGAGATAGCTGTGTCTTTGTTGACATCGTCTAGGCTTGCCGTCACGAGGCTCTGTGCATTTAGCGTGGTTTTCTGTACGGCCTTGGTGAGACCGTTTACTAAACAATAGTGGATAAATTTTTGTTGAATAGAGTTCTTCGGTTCGTATATAGAATTCGATCAAAGGTGGATTTTCTTCAGTTGATATTATCCTTTGCATCAAAGTTCAATCAAAATGGCCGCCATGGAGGTAGATCAACGCTCAAACGTTGGTGTTTTGGGCAAACATGATGAACAGGAGGATCAAGAAGACCTTTACAAACGCATGAAGAAGCTCGAGCAGCTTTTGGAGTTCACGGATATCCAGGAGTCGTACATTAAGGATGAAATGAAAAACCTTAAGCGCGAGATGCTTCGTGCCAAGGAGGAGGTCCGACGCATTCAGTCCGTACCTCTCGTGATTGGACAGTTCATTGAGCTAATTGATGAGCACCATGGCATTGTTACGAGTACCGCTGGATCTACTTACTATGTGCGGATCTTGTCTACACTTGACCGCGAGGAGCTGAAGCCAAACTCGTCCACGGCACTGCACCGTCACAGCCATGCCGTTGTCGAGGCACTCCCGCCTGAAGCTGACAGCTCCATCCAGAGTATGATGGCGACAGAGAAGCCCGACGTTCGCTACGAAGATATCGGTGGCATGGATCAGCAGAAACAAGAGGTTCGCGAAGCTGTGGAACTCCCGCTCCAACAGGGTGACTTGTACAGGCAAATTGGTATCGACCCCCCTCGTGGTGTTCTCTTGTACGGTCCTCCAGGTACTGGAAAGACTATGATGGCCAAGGCTGTGGCCAGTGCTACTGATGCGACCTTTATTAAGATGGTCGGCTCAGAGTTTGTGCAAAAGTACCTTGGTGAAGGTCCTCGCATGGTCCGTGACGTATTCCGTCTTGCACGTGAAAATGCCCCCAGCATTGTGTTTATCGATGAGATCGACGCCATTGGTACTAAGCGTTTTGATAGTCAGACCGGTGCCGACCGCGAAGTCCAGCGTATTCTACTTGAGCTTTTGAATCAGATGGATGGTTTCGACCAAACCACTGATGTTAAGGTAATCATGGCCACCAACCGTGCCGACACCCTCGATCCTGCTCTTCTTCGACCAGGTCGTCTTGATCGTAAGATCGAATTCCCTAACCCGGATCGCAGACAAAAGCGTCTCATTTTCCAGGCCTGTACTAGCAAGATGAACCTGTCAGATGATGTTGACCTGGAAGACTATGTCAACCGTCCAGAAAAGATCTCTGCTGCCGAAATCAGCGCCATTTGCCTTGAAGCCGGTATGCAAGCCGTCCGTAACAACCGTTACGTTATCATGCCCAAGGACTTTGAAGAAGGCTACAAGGCTCACACTAAAAAGTCTGACACGGAATTCCAATTCTACTCGTAAACAGTATGCATCATTACAATCTTTTATGTTTCAAACTCTCTCTCTCCACATTCACTATTTTCTTAAAATTTCAAGTTTTACTGCTCCCTCAACAGTTAATCTTCAGCAAGCTATCCATGCGAGAAATACAATGAATTACAAATACAAGAAGAATCATTTTTTTCATTTTTACTTTCAGACTGGCAATTCAGTAATGTATCCTGTTGAATCCAAACCAAGGTTGTGGAAAAGCTCACAGAATCTCAGTGCATCCCTTGTTTTTCTTCTTCATCATATTTAGAGGCTACTCTGGGGCACGATTGCCTCAACCTCAATCTCCACCTTCACCTCCGGGGCGATGAATTTGGCAATCTGCAACATTGTGCAGGCCGGCTTGGCAGCACCTACACGTTCAGCATGGACCTTTCCAATAGCCTCCCAGTCGTTGTCGATGTCGGTGACATACATGCGGGTGCGCACAACGTGCTCAAGTGAGCTGTCGAGGTCCTTGAGCGCCTTCTCAATAATATCAAAAATCTTGCTAGCCTGCTCACCAGCAGTGGCGCCATCAGCGGTGGTGCCAGACACGTGCACCACGTTTCCTACGCGGATTGCGCGGCTGTAGCCCAGCATGGCCTCCCAGGAACCGCCGGAGGTAGCGTGCTGACGATCTTCGAGAGGCATCCTGGCTGCTGTTCTTGTCAGAGTTCTGTCTCCAGTGTCTGTATTACAGTTCTGGCTTCCATTCCACGCTTCGCATTACATCCTTCTGCAATGAATTACACTAAGCATGTAGTGAGTGCTAGCTAACCCCAAACCTAGGCATGTAGGCACTAATAAGTAGTCTGCATTACACCGCAGCACCAATAGTTGGTGGTTTATCTTACCTACTTACCCTACCCTTGTCCACTCCCATGAAGAGCGATACAGTCGTCTTCCGCATAATTACTCATCCAAAGATACGGGGCTACTTCACACGGCGCTTGTGCTCCTCCTTCCAGTGGTGCCTTCATACTTAGTTCTGATATTATGGAGATCCTCACCTCGTTCCAAGATCAGAACAGCGCTGTTACCAGAACAGTGCGAAAGACCTGACCTGACCTCGGACTTGACTATGAGAGCTACCGCAGGTACAGCTAGCAACCTTGCTGCCTGCACTGTGCAGCGTATGGCAGCTAGCAGCAACTGCCGTTTGCACCAACGGCGACTACGTTGGTTTCACTTGTAAGTCTCTTGAAGAATTCCATGAGCACGTGCCATGGAGAGGGCGCTCAAGAGGACTCATTCATTTCCTTTTTATCTTGGAAGACAAGGTACCTTTTATAATATTTAAGACAAAGGAGAACCATACACGGAGTTAGAATGTTGACTCCGGAGCGAGCGTTGAGCGTTGGGAGTGAATTCAACAGGTGCGTCCGTTATGACGGGTTTTGGAAATGGGCTAATTAGCTCCTTAGGCTATTTGCTGATAAAAGAGTTTGTAAGCTGAGTTTTGGGGTATCGTGAGAGTTTCCACACTTTTATAGTCTAACGGGTTATACTTATTTAATACTAAAATATAATTAGCAATAGGTCTTTCTGTTGTGGAATTGTGGTAGCTTTAGCGAGAGGGCCAAACATGAGAATCGTTGAAACTGAGGGACTACTCCTGGATGACTCAGAGTATGATCTGATTCAAGTTGAAAGTAAAATAAAATAAAACTGCACTGTTACAAACATTTTTTTAATGTTATATAAAGGAAAAGGAAGAAGTACTTTGGCCTCTTTTTTATAAAGTACTGATTATGGGAGAAGTGAAACTAGCGTTCTAAATAGTCTTCAGACTCAAAACCTATCCACAACTATAACCTCCGCAGTTTATAATTTAAATGCAATTAGGAAAAAAAGATTAATGATCTGAAATGTATAGTGTTCATGATTATGTATCTTTCCTATTCAGCGCATCAAATCCATAAAGTGGGGTTTACTTTAGATCCTAGCGTGAGGTTATAAGTTTTAAACAACGAACAACTGGACATTTTCATGCTAGAAAATCAGTTGAGTGCGGATATTCAAGAGGCCTGCACAGGTTCGGCTGTGACTCTATAACAGTTGCTTTTAGTTTCTACGGTAAGGACCCGAGTCATATATATATTGAAAAAGAAAATTAGAAATATTAGTAATAATAATCAAGTATTTTTATTTATTTTTATTTATTTTTATTATTTAAGAAAAGAAAAATTGAAAACAACTGAAAAAGAAAAACGAAAAAAAACGTCCTGGCCAATCAGATGCATTCTTTGCTTTGAATGTTTTCATTTCAAACATGTAATTGCTTATTGAACAGTCATTGTGCCCCTTGTCATTAAGGAAGTTTTTAAAAGTCATTAATGGTTGAATGGTACCAATGGTACACCTAAACAGCAGTTAATGAATTAATGTGAGTTGCAAGAAACTGACAATAACGATACCAATAAAAAGCAATTCCTAAATCTTCTTCCTTGGTTCAAGACTGAGTACAAGGAGTCTTATGGTCATAATCTATTTGTTTTCAGAAGTACTACTGTACCTATCAATCACGAATTTACCAAGACAATAGTAAATTGATTTGAGAAATGAACAAGCTCCTAGATCCCATATGCAGCCCGGGAGCTTGTGCTGATGAGCAATCAGTTTTTTCTGACTTCTCTGGATCAGATAGATGGGGCAGCTCCACTTTGGATAAACATTCAGAGTGCAGTCAAGAGTTGAAAAGCCTCGAGCTTGATATTCCATTCCATATTTCTGCTCCGAAATCATGCGAAGAAGCCAGACACCATTTAGACAAGTGTCTCACTGGTTCTGTTGGTTCTAGTTACCATCACAAAATTAAATTTATTCAAAGTATTGAAAGTATAATTGCGGTTGATGAAACTAATAAGAGCGACGAACCACGGGCTAAATTGAACTCTCTTCGGAGTCAAGAAGCTTTACTCGACTCTAAAATTAATACTATAACATCAGAAATAGAGAGAGATAGAGCGAAATGTGCAGAATTTCAAGATTTGACGCAAACATTCAATTCTAACCACAGCTGGTTATTAACAAGACAGAGTTATTGTTTGGATCTGTACTGTAAATGTCCAGGCAATTTTGGAGCGCTAGAAAATGCGATATTCAATAGCTATATTAAATGGGGGTTGCTTCGCTTAAATTTCAAAAGATCTTTTCTGAGGATACTCTCCGAACAAAATGGCGGTCTGAGAAATAGAAAGAAAGCAAATGATGAAATCTCATCATTCGAGGATCACAGAGGCACTATGTCCCCAAGTACACATCAGACACTTGTTGCAAAATCAAAAGGCATATATCGTTCTCGTGCAAATTTTCCAAAACATGCGAAGAAAGCTCTGAAGAAATGGTTTGCAGAGCACGAGGAAACCCCATATCCGTCAAATTCAGAGAAAGATGCTTTAATAGAAGAGACAGGTCTGGAACCAGCACAAATTTCAACTTGGTTTATAAATGAACGTATGCGAAACTGGAGATGTAAGCGCAAACTTTCTGCTTCTTTAATAGACTCACAAGAACATCTTAAACCAACGTCAAATTCCGTTGATGAAGATTTCGCAAAATCAAATAAAAAGCCAAAGTGATATAAAGCAGGTTGAAAGCCTCTTTTCATGAGTGAAGCATGGTACAATTGTGACAATCACAGAGGTAGCTCGTTTTTTTTTTCTTCTTCTTCTTCAGAAAGAAAAGATACCATCGGTATGATAAAAATAAATGTCAAAAGTGATATTATGGTTTCTGACTTTACATCAATTATTGATTTAATCCTATTTCAAATAGAGTAAACCTGTGCCCCCGTGCACTCATCTGATTTTGCCACACAAATTTTGCCACACAATAATTTTGTTATTTGGCCAAACTACATTATAAACCATTAGTAGAGATATGTTTTTACCAAAAAATAAAATTTAGTAAAATGATTAAGGTCAGAGTAGCATGGCTTTTCGGTGAAAAGGCTCAGTAAAGCAACCCAGGTCAACAAATATCTATTTCTCAACGTTGTCTTGAGAAGATTTTGTCCTACAGATATTGGGCAGAGTTAATACGAGTGCGTCAGTCTGTTGTTCTCATTTTGTCTCTCTTTCCAGGTGTAGAGGCGTCTCGTTTCGTGTCATGGGTAGTACCGAAGGTGAAGAGCACGATGCTGATGCTTTTGCCTCCACACAAGAAAGCTCAGCCTCTTCGACAGTTCCAGACGATCTTGCAGGGGGCGAGGCCCGGCAGGACCAGTCTGAGGGCACGGAGACTTCTTTTGACCCCTTCACGGCATTGCAGGCTTTTCCAAGCTCGATAAAAGGCAATACGAATCCTTTTGGGGTTGGTACGACTGGTGCGGCTTCAAAGTCTGTTCGACCTGCAAGTTTTCAGCAAAGGCGCGAAGAATTGCTAGAGTCTGCACGAGCTGTGCAAACTGCTTTTGTGGAGGACAAAGGAGAAGAAGGTGTCAATGAACATAGTATGATAGATGAAAAAATAGAGATTGACCTCGTTAAGTCACCTTCCAGCTCGAGTACTACAGAGGCCGGAGATCTGGAGGCAGCAAACGATGTGCCTCCCGGTTTTGCATTTCCTGTGACTAAACAGATAATGCAGTTTCTTAATAAGATCTCTACGCAAACTGGGCCTGTGCCAATTGGTTCGTCAATGCGAAGTTTTGGAAGCAGTTCGACAATTACCTCTGTTGGCAATAACGAGGCGAGCGCATCCTTTTCGTCAACTACCTCAAAGACACTTGGGCAGAGCAACATTGAGACTGATGAGGATGTAGACGATAATTCATTTGTGAAATCAAATTCGGGAAATATCTCTGTACAATCAACTCGGCAGCCTTCACATTCACAAAATAAAACAGGCTATGCAAGCTTTATTCAGTCTTTAAAAGATCCTCAGGCATCTGATATTGTAGCCTCCATCAAAGCTTTAGTGACACGGTTTTCCGCAGAAGCAGGAAATTTATCAGAGGGCGAGTCTTCTGTTGGAAATCTATTCTCTAGCTGGAATGCAATTAGCTTCTCGTCAACAAGCATCAATAATGGGGGGGATCTCGCCGAGGGTCCCCTGGTCGAGCTTTCTCGCGATTTCCATGCGGCCATGCGCAAGCTTGAAGCAAAAATGAAGGTTCATTCTTTGTGGAAATATGCAAAAGAGGAGAATTGGAACAACACGTGTGAAGCTCTTGAAAAGTTCGTCCTCTCCAAACTACATGGCGTGTTGTTCGGCTGTATGAATAGGTCTAAACTCTTGAGCCGTGAGCTGAGCGAGAAAATAAGACAGTTAAGCTTTTTAAGGCCTGAAAATCTCGAAGTGCGGAACTTTGGTCTGAATAATTTGTCTCAGTGGCAACAAGCTGGATCTGAACTTTCGAAAATGAACGAGTTTAAAAGTCCTCGAGACAAGCTTGTATGCCTGTTGAATGCTTGTCGCCTTGTTATCAGTCTGCTAGGAGCAGACGGGAAACTTTTTGGTGCTGATGATTTGCTTCCTGCTCTGATCTTTGTACTACTGAAAGAAAACCCACAGGACATTCACATGAACATAGAGTATATTGCTGCATTTCGTAACCCTGCTCGTCTCAAAGGCGAGGCTGGATACTTCTTCACGCAATTAGCAAGTGCCGCAGCCTTTTTGCAAACGTTAGACAGTACCATGCTTTCTGGAATGACTGCAGAGAGGTTTGACATTTTCGTGGAGCACTGCAAGCGCGAAATTGAAAAGGAACCGAATTTCTCCTATGGTTGGGAAGGCATATCGTTTGAAAGCGAAGCAATCGTGATCGCCGAGGCTGAAGGGCGTCCGCAGGGAGCAGATGCAATCTTGCCACGCCATTGTGCAGTACGAAATACTCTAGAGGATTCCCTATCATCAAATTTAGATAGCGCTGCTCATGTTCTTGCCGAATTTGCTGGAATAGAACCTCAGCCTGCATCTATCCAGGCTTGGAAGGAAGAGCGGTGCAGGTTTCAAAACCGTGATCTGGATGATCTAACTATTCAAGAAGTGCGGGCATTGCTAGGTGAATACAAAATTATCTCCAAGGCTTTAGATAAACTAATACCATCTCCGAAGGCGCTCTAAAACTCTGACGCCCATTCATAGAAAATAAAATCTATCTATACATGTATTCTTTCTTTGGTTTGTCTTTTGGTATTGTTGTACTATTCTGGAAAGTAGAATCTAGTATCTAGTGCAATAAGTGGACCTGGAGATGGTCTTTTCTTTACCAACATTGAAGAAGAAGACTATGATTAACATCTCAAAAAATATTCAAAATGATGGTAGTAAAGCGTTTCTTAAATTGTTATAATGATCAGATGTCGTATAGGTACTCACACATGTAAGAGAAATGTGCAAGAATCAAAATACAAGGGGAGAAGAGTTCCAGTACGCTAGAGGATTACGAAGAAGGCTGCTGAAACAAAGGTTATAAATTGCAATGCGCAAATCATCGCAGGGAGGATTCCTGAATAGCTTAGTCTTCATCCTCATCTGATGCTGGGGTTCGAGATGTAGGGTCTTTGACGGTGAGCTGCACCTCTCCTTCATCTCCAGCACCGCCGTCATTTTGTTCTTCATCTACATGGTCTAATGAAGAACGAATGATTCTAGTTTCAATTTCGCAAAGATTAGCACGGAGAAGACGGTCACGAAGGAAGGAATCAAAGCAACCAGCGGGAGTATAAAACCCGCCCTGGCTTTCGATTTCTTCGTTGTGGATAACAAAGCATAAGGCTGACTCTATAAACATGGCCGCCGTAAGACGGTAAAGTGTGTCAGTTTTGAAGTAAAGCTGCGCAGCAACGTATGAACCATCCATGCCAATGCAGTGCCCATGCTGCAAAAAGTAGCCTTCATCCATTTCTTCATCAGATGGACCCTCGCCAGGGGAAGGCATCAGTCCAAGCCCACGTGCACATGTGCGAAAAGTACTATTAAGTGCCATGCAGGCAAATAATCCAGCGTCTACATACCATGCACAAACAGCAGAGAAAGATGGAAGCAAAAGCTGGTCCTTGTAACGTATGATGGCTCCGTAATTTTTCAAAACGTTAGATCGACGGATAGTTGCATAGTTGGCTGCGGCAACATATGACGATACATACCATGATTCCTGAAGGCCGGAGTACCCAAAGTAAGAGTCAGAACTATTTGTGATTCGGTTCCATGATCGTTCGCCATCCTGGTAAACATCAAAAGGATCAATCTTGCTGCGCTCAGGATGATAATTTTTCTTGTGGTAGAGGTAGGTATCTATCGTGCCTCCCGAGACCTTTGCACGACCTTCCTCATACAACTCAATACGGTCAATTGTTGTCTCTGGATTGACGTCCTTGAGGGTTTCAAAAAGCTGAAGGACACAAAGGTCGACTGGGACACAATCGTGCCCTGCAAAATTGACGATGCGAGCACCGGTGTTTGCTGCCAATGCAGCGTACTCTCGCGACATTTCTCGTGCCCAAGATGCCTCGCTCGTAATATCGACATATGAACAGCCGTAAACCACAGCCTGACTGACAATAGTCTGACCATACTTTGCGTACGGTCCAGCAGCATTGGCTAGAACACGGGTTTGATTACAAAGTGCAGCACAGCTACTGCGATCTGTCACGTCAACGATTAAAGTTGGCATGTTTGCTAAGCTAGTGTCGTACTGAGTGAGTTCACCACGAAGCTGCTCAAGTTTTTGAATGTCACGCCCTGCGATCGCCCACTTCACGGTCTTTGAGTAGTTTCTAGCCATATAGATGGCTGCCTTTGTCCCTGTGTATCCATAAGCGCCGACAATGACAATATCGAATCTTCGAAGTTCAAGATTCATAGGTTCTGCATCATCATCTCGCGCGCCATTATGATCCTCGCTATCATGAACTTCTGCATCATCAGAAGCAGAAATGCAAAGACCCACACATACCTCAATAATGTTGGTGATAATCACAATGGGAACCACAACGAAAATCAACGTGGGTAACTTGAGGAGTAAAGTGATAACTACATAAGAAGTGGAATCATACGGTGACTCTTTGCTATCGCGGGCCTTGAAGTCTGTGAACTTCTCCACATTATCGTGCATCCTGTGGTCCTCTTATGTGAATAATCTCGAGTTTTGGGTCTACCAGACAGCGCCTTGTGTCTTCCTGGCTAATCTCAGTCTAGAATAACAGTTCCACTATCGTTATGTTTTCCCTCTTCCTTTGACCCCCTTCGACAAGACAACTACAGTGCAATCAGGACGGGCAACTTAAAGTCTAGACCTCTGTCAGGGGCCTGGTCTCGCGAGTACTTACCCAAGGCGTACGTATACACAAATCCTTATGGCGCGCGGCAAATGAGAGGAGGACCCAAAAATTACTTCAGGAGTAACTCGGTTTCTCCTACTAGTACTTCTCTTCCCTTTCTCGTGCAATCGCGTTTTGTGTGCTTTCGACTTCGTTTGCCTCAATCCAGTTCCTTCTCTTTCCAAGGCTCGCCTCAGCAAGACGACTACCTAAAGTATGTTGAGAAGCCAATATTTATTCTGGCACGAACGAAATGAGCCCGGAGCCGCAGACCCGTCAGCAATTTGGGGTTTACTTATCTTGAGGGATTTCCCATTCATCCCTCGCTCGCTACTCCGCGAAATCACCGCTAGGATTGTGTACACGGCAATGGTTCAACGCTCGGAATCATACGGATAGGGCCCGAACTGGTGGTTCTCTTCCACAAAGTTGCAGACTTCACTTTGTTTGATGAACCCCAATTTCAGGTACGACTTGCGCACGTGCAGCAGCCAAAACAACATACATCTATAGTTGAGTCCAGCAAGCTGCCTGTGCGTGCAAGCTCAGCATTCTGCAATCTTTCGCAAGGACTGTCTTCATCGTCTCGTGCGTGTGAGTTGCAGCCGCTAAAGACGACGTGATAGGCCTGAAATTACGATTTCTGACGTGCACAAAACAGAGAATAAAAGTCAAACACATTCTTTTTAATAGATGAAAAAATGTGTGTATTCGAACAAAGAAGATCAATCCAACAACCCTGAGAAAGCTAGCTGCCTTACTAAATCTTTTGGGCTTGAAGAAAAGCAGCTCAATGACGCTACCAGAAGCTGCATTCCCCGCTAAGTAAGTTCCTGCTCCTGACAACATCAACCTCCGCAATGCAAGTTGAAATCCTCAGGCTGGGCGAGTGGTAATCCTGCGGCTTGAAATTAGCAAAGGAGTGGCAGCATTTCGTGTGACTTCTGGTAACCCCTGACGCTGAAGCAAGATAAATCATAAACCTTAGGCAGATCTCAGCAAATACCTTAAGACCTGATGCACACGCGCGTCGACAGAACCAACACGGAACAACCATAGATCCATCAATCACCGTCTGTGACTAAACAAAAAAGGCAGCAAGTGAATGAATATGATGATATCGGGTTCATCGATTCAGATGCCTAGACGCCTGGACGCCTGAGCCCTGGGCTCGGTCAGATTTTCGAGAGGAGTCTTGACGAGAATTATGATCAATGCGTTTTTGTTGGTGAATATCGGATGGAGCACACACAAATTGCAACTCAACATCTGAGTGCATAGTGATAGTAGTAGGTTTTGAAAACTTTACGCATCATGGTTGCATTCACGAACGAGCCTTGCTCGTTAACGCCATACTACGTGGAGGTTTAAAGTCTTTGTCGTGTTTGCCTACTTTCCAATATCAGCATGTGAAAACAAAATTGATTTAAGGAGCAGCTACCAGGTCCACACACTTAAACGAAGCAATCATTTTACTTCTTCTACTTTTACACTCCTACTAGGCAGAGCACTCAGACGGCGTAGGAGGCCTAGAATCAGCCATCAATGTCATGAGAAAATGCGGGTTGGCTGGCACGATATTAGGCCCAGCAACCTTAGGTATTTCATAGCGTTTTTAATGTCTGCAATTTCGCGATGACGACAGTTCTCCGGTTCCCGTTTGCCGAGGAAGGCTACCAAAAGACCATACCTGTTAGCAGCCGCTCGTGCTGCTCCAGCTACGCACTCCTAAGCCTTCCAAAAAAAAAGGCTATTTCAAGAAAAGAACAGAAAAGAATAAAAAGATCATGGTTTAACTTATCGCAGTAGCTTTCACGCGCTGTCAGATCTTATTTCCTGAAGGTGCGTATCATAAAGTATCTTGAAGCACGCACTCTTTGTCTTATCTACGAAAAAAAGCGTGCAGGTCTTCATCTAAACGAAGCCTAATCGCAATTTTGTGGCGTACTACCCACTTTGATGACTGTTATTCTATTGCAGCTTCAGTTCGATGGGAACCGAGTGTTCTTGTTGCAATTTCATTAAGGAAATAACTGGAGAGCACACACCCAAATGACAGCACCTTGAAATTTAAGTGGTTGTGGTGACTCGGTTTACACGATCTTCAGATGCCTTCAACACTCTCGCTAGTCACAGGATGTTATTAGTAGCCCTGGGGCGTGGGTATGGACTCGAGTCAAAGAATATCAGGTAATTACATACCTACCTACTTATCAGCACAAGCACGAAGAAAGGCTTTCGTCCCTTTGCCCTGGGTGCCATGCTTAGGTTGGCACCTTGACTTACGAGTGTTTGCGAGATTACCTTTAGTTAAGCTCGTTGTGAAATGATGTCTTGGAAGACACACCGCCTTGAAAGTATGTATACGAGGGATTCTGGTTTTCGTTCATGAAATCCAAGTTGCACAGGGACGACGAGGCTAGAAAGTACCAAAGGAAGGCACAAACCCTGAAAATCAAGTTCGCCTTCAACTTCGTGAGAACACCTTTAACTTGACTTCTCCTACGCAGGTCCGTACGTAGAAAGGTTCAGCCTTGGGAGGGTGACTCTTTAGGTACTAACCAGGCAGGTAAGCAAACCTAAGGGTCCCTTCATGACGTCAAGCTGTACCAAAGTGGTACAGTATTAAATGGTACCTCTTTTTGGCTGGGTACCACAGAGGACAAACAACTCCAATAACTGACCATGAGTTACATCTAGATATCCATGGTCGCCAAAAATGTAGAAGCGAAACAGATGAGGTTTCTGGACCGCTGAATGCTCCAACTTTCCCGCAAATATTTCGACTTTCTTGTTGATTTACCAACTATGCTGATGGAGCCAGAAGCCAAACGAAGTCTAGAAGGTTATCATTATCACAAGCACCGCCGCATATTTCTTCTCACATTCAGCGTCATCAGACTACGAAACCGCCAGATACGTAACTCTATCCTAAAACCCTCTCGCAATCGAGGTCACCCGGATATGTAATCAACGTCGAGCTCCATTTCAGGGCGTGTATGCGCTGACCGAAGCCTTCAAAGACGACGTCTGACATTCATTCGTGCGGTTCGGGGCTTCGACCATATCCTTAGGTACTCCCGAGCCTCCAAATGCCACGAACCACCAACCCAAAGTCCAGTCTTCTCGATCCTTTACTTTCCCGTTTCTCGTAAAACCACCCTCTCGGCACGTTGCCCCCATGCCACCTTCATCTATAATACAAGCAGATATGTACTCAGAATATGATGTTGTATTTGTAGTCCATATGCCCTTCCGATCTCGTTTCAGTGATTGTAGGGCCAGGATATCCTTGGTTAAATGAATAGTCTTGTAATAAAAAACATGTGGGTTGAATATTACATGAGCTGAGGCGCATGTCCGAGTCCAAGAACTGCGAATGGGTACGTGGAATTGATATTTGGAGATTGCAGAAGGAGCAGAGGCAAGCAAACCGGAAAAGATCGGGCCAGCTCAACTGCGAGAGACTCTTGGTTTGCGGTAGCCGCGGACCAGACGGAGTTGGCGAAGACGCTTGAAATCAAGTAAGCTTGGGATACAGTGAGTTAGCGCGCTGCGAGCAAAACCGCAACGAGCCGCTGCCGAAGTCGACGCACATAGAAGATAGTTTACTCTATCTGTCTGTTGTATCTAGAAATATCTGGATTGACCCTGTGCCGCCGTGCCTCAGACTTGTTGAGGGAGGGGCGCAGCGACGTTCTTGTCTGGCGTTGGAGACTGACGTGATTTGAAAACATTTGCGCTGTTGTCTGGTTTCGATTTATTGGGTAACTGTAGAGCTTGGATAAGATTATTCTTGACAGTTTAGATACGTCAAGAAAGACACGATGATTCGCGACGTGGAACGGTTCACGGACTTCAAGAAGCGCGATGGCAAAAAGGGTCCGTACGATGGCAGTGCCGGCGTAATGAAGTTGTTCACTGCTGTTGCCATCAAGCTTCCTGTTTTGGCACTCGTTACTCCTATTGCCATACTCTCCTCAATTGTCGGTAAACTTCCGTTGATCTCTCGCAAAATCGAGGCTTCCGACCTCGAGATCCAGCCTGTAGAATCCGCGAAGGATCGTTCTCCTCGTGCTGACCGCAAGTATGACCTTGTTCTTATGGGAGCCACTTCATTTGCAGGCGCTCTCGCCGCAAAGTACCTTGCGAAGCAGTATGGATCGAAGAGCGAGTTTACTTGGGCACTTGCTGGACGCAGCCTTTCTAAACTGAAGAAGGTTCGTGACGAGATAGTGGAGATTGACGCTGGCCTTGCCGACATTGACCTCATTGTGGCCGACACAAGTGATGAAATGAGCATTGATCTCATGGTTAACAGCACCCGTGTTGTGATCACAACCGTCGGTCCCTACGCCAAGTTTGGTACTCCTCTGGTGGCTTCCTGTGTTCGTTATGGTACAGACTACTGTGACTTGACCGGTGAGGTTTCTTGGATGCGCGAGACGATCGAGGCCTTCGAATCCACTGCACGGTCCACTGGCGCCAAGATTGTGCACATGTGCGGTCATGATTGCATTCCATGGGACTTGTCAACTCAGGCCCTCGCTAAGAAGATCAAGGAAGTCGATGCAGGCGAAGAGCTCTCAGCTGTCGAGTTCTACGATGATGTGGCTGGCACAATGTCTGGTGGCACCGTTGCAACTATCATCCACCACATGGATAACCCCATGAAGCCTAAGACTTCTCTCAAGTTTAACGCGCTGGACATGAAGGCCGACGGCTCGGAGAGCAACTGCCACACTTCAATCAACATGAAGAAGCTCGGTTACAGTGAGTTGAACAAAACCTGGTACTCGTACTTCTTGATGAGCTCTGTGAACCAGGCCTGTGTTCGCCGCTCAAACGCCCTCAACGGTTACGGATCCAACGTCAGCTACAAGGAGCAGCAGGTTTTGCCTGGGTTTTCTGCAACCATCACGTGGTTGATTAGCAGCATTCTTGGCGGCTTGCTTCTTGGCAACCCTCTTTTACGCAAGTTTGCCTTGGCAACTGGTCTTCTGCCGAGCCCTGGTGAGGGACCTAGCCTTCAAATGCAGGAAGATGGATTCCTTGTCGTCACTGGTTATGGTATTGGCTCCAAGGGTACAAAGGTGAAATCCCAGTTCTACTTCCCGAAGGACCCTGGATACCGCGACACTGCACGCATGATTGTTGAGTCTGGTCTCTGCATGGTCCTTAACCGCGCAGAATTGCCATCTGGCAAACAAGGTGGCATTTTCACCCCGGCCACAGCCCTTGGTAGCGTCCTTGGTGAGCGCCTCTTGAAGACTGGCAGCGAGTTTGAGATTGCTGTTCTTCCGTAAGCCAGAAAAAACAACAACTTACGTACATAGACAGGCTTTCCTCATTTTGATTTGTTCTTTTCTCGCTTCTGTGGAACAATGCAACAAGTCAACCATGTAGATCTATACATACATCGATAAATACATTTTCATACATTTTCAAAAGTAGCTAAACACGTACTCCATCATGGGTGCGTGGATCTTTTGCAAGAGTCACCTGAATGAAGTTCTATCCTGGGCTCTTTGCCGGTTGCAGTAGCAGTGTCTTGCTTTCTACACATAATCATACTACTCGTGCGGTTGTAGCTAGTTCTAGTCTGAAACGAATCCTTACACCAAACGATTAACATGTTAAAATAAAATGCGGCCCTTTGGATGTTGTCATCTTGCAGCAAAGAGATTGTTTTCGAAATAGACATTTGGTTCCGTCTGGCGGTCACAACGTGCTTAACTGCATGCTGATCTTTTTCTTTGTCTCTTTGGTGGTTTATTCAGGATGTGACCCAAACTCTAATTAACGGGTACCAGAATTTCATCTATGAAGTAAGAAACTATGAGTGTGTACTAACTAACTCCACCATCGTATACTCTAACATGCTTTGACTTAGGTGTTTGCCCAGGTTGATATACATTTACTTTTAAGAAGTAAAGCATTGATTGGAGTTGGCTCTGCGAGGACATCGCCGTGATTTCTGGTTCCAAAATTTGTGCAGCAGCCTGCCAGAGTTTTATTTTTTAATTTAACTTTAACTTTAATTTTAACTTTATTTATTTTTCGCACACACATCCGCTCACACCTTCACGCTTTCACTCGCTCACGCCATACAACTTCCACTCCGAGGTTACCAATTCGCCAAATCCTTTCTGCAGTCGCCTTGTGGTTTTTGTCGCCGCCTCAAAACCAAGTTTTAGGGTACCCCGTTGCAACATGCGCTCGTTTTGTATCGTTACGCCATATCTTTCACAGATTCGCCAGAGATTTCATGATTTCGGATTCGCAGCCTTGGTTTCCGCGTCCGCTCGTCGGCGACTGTGCTGGTCGACCCGTAAGTGAACTATCTGGCATTGTAAGTAAACTATTTTCTATCTTACAATGGGATATTTCGCTAAACTGTATTTGCAGACTGGTATAAATTACCTGTAAAGAGAAATTATAAACTAGCGGGTAGGTAGGAGAAGAAAGAGGAGAAATAGAAGAAGCTGAGAGATATCACTAGCACTCGTGTAAGTGGTCCTAAAGGTTGGTCGTAGAGAAGGAGGCGGCGCGAACGCGCTTCGAGGTTTTAGAAATGAAGAACTACTAGTACCTAGTGGCTTCAATAAACACGTCATTCGTCCACCACGTCGCGAGAGTTGCTTATATAGTGGCCTCCGGACTTAGTCGAGACAGTATTCTTATTCTACAAGAACTAAACAGGTCTTCGCTAGCGCGGTTTCTTGGAAAAGCAAGGTTTTCTGAATTGCCTGTTTGTTTGAGAATAAACATTTATCACCAAATCGACAAAAAGAGAGAAACAAAGAAGGAATAAGTCAAAGCACAACAACAAGATGGCGAAGCGTCTGACTAAGGAAGCCGAGCAGCTGGCCAACGAGGACCTGGACTGGGCCAGTGCTGAGCCTGTCGAGGGTGACCTTTTTGAGTGGGACTGCTCCCTCGCGGGCCCCGAAGGATCTCCTTATGAGGGTGGTCTTTTCAACCTCAAGATGAACTTCGGTCCGGAGTATCCTTTCACGCCGCCCAGTGTCATCTTCACCACGAAGGTCTACCATCCGTCTATCAAGAAGGACTCTGGTGAGATTTGCGCTGACATCATTAAGGAAGCCTGGAAGCCTTCGCACAACGTCAAGTGGGTACTATCCATTCTTCAGCAGCTCCTGGCGCAACCCAGCACCGACAGCCCTCTTGAGCCTGAAATTGCGCAGCAGCTCCAGGACGACCCTGATGCCTTCACTGAGGAGGCCAAGAAGATGACACAGAAGTATGCTTGCTAAATAAAAGCCTTGTCTTCTGCAGCCTCAGCTCAGCTCGTTCTCGCCAGACTGCACTCATCTTGAAGCTGCTATTTACTCGCCAAAATTGACGATGTTTAGTACTGCTTGTGTCTGCTGAGACTTTGACCATTGTTCACATGGGAATGACAACTCGAGATCACTGAATTGAGTTTGCCATCTTCTTAGGTTTGCTACTTATCAGTGGGATTCACCTTCTGTCTTCTGTCAAGTGGCTTATAGAACCTCTGAGATCTGGTTGACTTGATTGTGTGCACGAGAGCTTTCTAATCTTTGAGCGTGGGCCCTATTCCTCCCTTTGCTAATTTACTACGAGTTGTTGCTGCTGGAAGTTCGACGTATGGGAACAGTGGCTCCGTATGAGCTCATGGCGTTCTGCAAGACTACTTTTTTTTTCTGATTTGCGGCACGCCAAGTCATGAGCTCGTGTGATTATGTTTGTAGTAAGCCAAGGATTGATCGACTTTTTTTGTTCTTTATGTCTTTTTTTTTTTCAAACTCTTGAATCCTGTTGCATTCTTGTCCAAACATCTTGTCATAGAAAGACCTTAGTAGCAACACTGTATCAACGAATGCAGTTGTATTCCTGACATGAACGAGACTAGGTAATGAAAAAACTCTTTTATAAAACTGGCGACTTCCTTCCTGTGGATTGCCTAGTGTTCGTGAGTTTTAACTATTTCAAGAAAACTTCACTGAATTTTTTCTATTCTTTCGATATTGATTCTCCACATCAAGACAGTTGACATTCCATCTATCTATACTCTGGATAGTATGATTAATTCTTTAAAACTATATATCTCAGGTTACTGATTCGCTATGACTCTGGCAAAATTTGCATTCAATAAAGCTTGTGAAACTTATTGTCGCTACTTATTGAGCACGTCGTCCCTTGAAACGCCAATCACGGAGCATGCCACGACGACGAAGCTCAAAAAGACCCCTCAAGCCGCAAAAGAAGATGAAAATCCCAGCTAGGCTTAATCGAGCAAGAGAAGATGTACCGGGTTTTGGTGGAAGAGCAGAGCTCGCCTGGATACCAGTAAGGGGAATTGCAGCTGCGATACCGCCAGTTTCTCTTTCAAATGGTGGAAGATCAAATGGCTTAGAACGTAACAGTCCACCAGTTGCGCTAATTTTACTTGCAGTATAGCTTTTGGCTGTCTCGACATCAGCCTCAGATTGTGAAGAGGAGCCTAATGAACTCTGTTTGTACTTTTCTTTCAGCTCGCGCTCTTCTTGCTCAATCTTCTCTTTCAATCCACTATCATCCCAAGGTACGTACTCAACGAGGCATCGGTCTTTAGCAACAACATTACGCACATCAACACCAGAAAAGGCTATATACTGATCTATCGTACGGCGTGTACCAAGAACATATTCGCCTAGCTCCGCTCGAGCTTCAAGGCTCTGGTCACTATCTTTAAACTCTATAGCGGTCATGAGGCGCTGAATTGACTTTTTGTATTCTGCCTTGTTTGAGTGCCAGCCTCCACTACCACCCTTTTCTGAGCCATAGTAAACTCCAATCGTAGGTCGGGTGATGCTATAAAAGTCATAGCCATTTGTCCATAGTCGAGCTGCACGGTGGAATTCTTCTCCGGAAAAAACATGTCGTAAGTGCTTATCATTTGGAACCCACCGCTCAGCATGACAGCGGCTGAACGAGAAGCCTGCGGCCCAAAGAGGGGCAAGCAATGGTTTTTTCAGGTTGGCTGCTGCGCCAGCCTGTTTGTTACTGATGTAGCCGCCGCCTCCGATCTTGGCACCGCAAATGTGGGGCATCTCCCAATGCTTGTTACTATTCTTGCCAAGATCCTTGTAATTGGTCGGGTAGGTTGACAGAACAGCAAACTCATTGTTCGTCAAACCCCACTCGCGTAAAAGATCTCGGTCCCAGCCCTTTTTAAATATGGTATGGGCATCAATTTGCAAGCAGAAGTCTTCATCTTGTACAAGCTCAGGTTGCAAACCTCGAGCATATACAGGGCCAGCTGCCTCACTTGCGTCTAGTCTAAGCAGCCTTACTTTGTCAAACTCTACGCACCCATTTGGATTTTCGTATTCACCATTTTCAGTTTTGATCAAAGGTTTATCCCGCAATTCACACAACTTGGCCAATGAATCTTCATCTGTGGGTTTGTTTTGTTGCACAACACCAAACCGAATTCGCTCGGGAAAATCTGCATTATCAAATGCACTTTTCAAAGTAAGTGGTAGACGTGTTTCGCGAAGTGCAGCTACTAGAACCATAATTGTACTTGAGTTCTGTTTCCACCTGTCATCGTACGGGGCATGTGGGTGTCCATAAACCTCTTCTGGGATGTGGACCCAGTTCTTGCCGTCGTGCACTATATTTTCATCATTCCAATGCGCCTTTTTGGCCGGAGGCAGCTCTCCGTATGCCGAGTTTACAGTGAGTAGAAGAACTACAACAGCAGTAACACAAGCATACACATGTCTCAGGGCTGTTCGAGCTGGAGCCGAACGGGAAGATACTGATGTCAACGAGCAGGATGAACCTTCAGGTTGGCCAACCCGTGACGACATGCCTCCTCGAGTAGAGCTTGCGCCTGAAGGTTTGATTGCAGTTTCAGACATTCTTCCCCGCCCCCCGCGCTCGAACCGTGTAGCGCAGCTGGGATTATGGAGCAGAGCCTTCTGTCCCAAGATTTGCAACCTCAACCGAAGAGCTGCAACCAGCTTCTCCTCGTTATCATCGTCTCTCTTTACTACTACCACGAGCAAGCGTAACGCTGTCACATATAGCTCTTAAACTATCAACTCCAAGTAGGAACTATTATTTCGAGCTGCAAAAGTTAGTGATAGCTGTGCTTAGCTCTGAGACAATCATTTGATCGCAGTCGGAGATAACAAATGGCCACGAAGGTACCTAGCTGACATAACTTGCATCATGCATGCAAGTTCTGATAATGGTTTGCGAGCGGCTGACAGAATACTTCAATCTCGGTGCTTAAGATCCTCATCATGAAGCATCGGATTTTGCTGATTGTTAATGATGCATGTACCGGGTGATAAATAAATAAACCTATTAGAAAGGGCAAATGGCAGACTCAGAGGTGGGTTAATCTGAGACAGTCAGTGTTGTGGAGTTTGCGAAGAGGTTGTTTAGTGAGCGAGCTCAGAGAACATCGATCTTGGCGGCAGTGAGAATGCAATTAATTGGCATCGTTTCGTTTCAAGTGGATAGATGTATGTTATCTATGTATGTATGTAATCTGTGTATGTATGTTATCTATGTATGTATGTTATCTATGTATGTATGTTATCTATGTATGTATGTTATCTATATATGTATATTATGTATGTATGTATGTTATCTATGTATGTATGTTATCTATGTATGTATGTCATCTATGTATGTATGTCATCTATGTATGTATGTATGTTATCTATGTATGTATGTCATCTATGTATGTATGTATGTTATCTACGTAGGTTTGTGTCTATGTATATCTTGAGCCGCGGCCTGAAAGAAGATGTTCGTTGCCAGCTTTCTTACTTCAGTCACAGCTTGCCATGTTGGCAACAAGTCTCAATCTCCGGTCGTTTGCAAATTCATGGTTTGCAAAGCTTGAAGCTACCAGCCAGCATCTTGATGGGTTTTGGGGTGCCAGCTCGTGCAAATTCGAGAGATGTACTGCACTCCTAAGAACACGACGAAGTGGCGGTGGGCCTCTTACGTAGCATGCTGTCAGTGAAGAGATCGACCCCTTGGGAACGCTCCGGAGCGGCCTGAACTGCTGGCTGGAGAACCTCAACACCCATCCTGGCATGAAAGAAACCGAAGAAATGCCGCGACCATCGGGGTCCCCGAGTTCCTTCAAACTCCCTGAATAGACCAACCCTGGCGCTCTCCCTCCACGCCTGCTGAGCAAGATTGCCACCCGGCTCCGACAGTTGCCCAGTGGCTCTGGTTTGCTATCTTCGCAAAATTCATCTCGGCATCGCGGCCGGCCTCTCCGTGCAGAGAGTTGCGACCCGTGTGGTCTGCAGCATCGACGCTGGGCTCAGCATCGATACTGGCGTTGTCGAGACTGTCTGCCTGATCGGTGTGGATCATAGGATGCTCGCTCATTCAGAAACCTCGCTTTGCTGCTGGCTTTTCCATTTACCCAATCTTAAAACAAATAAAGAATTATTTTTAAAATAAAATTTGTCGAAGATTGCTAAAATCAGCTGATACATACCTAACTGCGTAATATAGAATGTTACTGCGTTCTTCTTTAATCTGAAAATGGTTTCCACACTTTAAAAAGAAAGTTAAAAAAAAGAAAAGAGTCTAAGATAATCTGCGATATACTATTCCTTTAGAATTTTTATTTTCTTTATTATTGTTTTTGTTTATTTCTTGAAGAGATTATAACCTGTGTACTGTCGCGAGGTTTCATAACGCGATCCCTGCTCGAGGCTGTGCTCAAGACCTTGGAGATGATCAGCCGTATCCTTGGGAGCACCCTGCATCACACACTCAGCCGCGGAGTTTTGTACAGCGACGACTGTTTTCCGCTTTCCTAGTCCCGCCGCCGCTTTGAAGCACGCTTGTGTTTTCCTTCCCGTTCTGGTCACCTGCAACCTGCGTTCCTTTGTTGTTCTTTTGGGGGTGGGCCTAGAACGCAGATTTTTCGAGACTGTCGCGAAATGCGAATCCGAGTAGCGCGTGCAGCGCCACGAAAGAAACCAATCCAATTGCTGGGCTTGATGATTACCGTAGGTGTCCCACGAGGTACGGATAAGCTGTTGCACTTCACTGTCACGGACTGGCCGCTCGACCGGTAGTTTACGGACTCGAAGAAGTTCTCGGGGCTGCACTGTCCAGTGTCCAATTTGACGGGTACGTAGGTACCAAGTATTCTTGGATTCAATTGTCTGTTTAGTTAGGCCTATTTGCTTATTGTTTGATCGATCACGGCAACTTTGGAAGTGAAGAAGGGTCTTCGCAGCCGCGGAAAAGGGGGAGAACAGCTATCGTCTTCCCACGCACAAGCAGCTCCGCAAAGTACCATCCCCAGAGCTCTTCTCGCGATCCTCATCGAACGGTTCCCATCAATCAATACTCCCTCAGCCTGCATCCTTCAACCAGCTATCGTGATCGTGAAAAATGCCCTCTCTCGTCCAAAAATTACAGAGCGACAGGATTAAAGAGTCCTGCGCAACCCCAATTCCACGCATGGGCAAAAAGTATGCAACAAGATCGTCGGGGCCTGATGCGCGATTCATTACGCCTGAAACTCTACGTCAGGACTTCTGGTGCTCTGCAGACATCATCGTTCGTTCCGTCTCAATTCGCACGAGCCTTTGCATCATTGGGTGCAGGTGCAGCCAGAGAGCTTTTACGTTCATCTCCTCCGTTCATCTGCATTAGGATACTTGCTGGTCTCAAGAAGGCCATATCCTGAAGCGAAGAGCTCTTCTCAGAGAACTACGCATGGCATTCTTCAAGTCGAACCAAACCAGCCAGCGAGGAGTCTACGCTCCGGAGATATCCATAACGCAGCACCTTGCGTTTCTGACCTCAACGCATCCGCTTCAGTTGACAAACGGCGACGAGGGGTGCCTCGGGCTCATTTCAAGAGCGCCTTCGCCGCCGCCGACAATGGGCCTAAAGGGATGGACCTCGTCTCGAGCTCCTTTCATCGTCATCGCGGACGGTGCCTTTCGTGATTCCCCATATGACGACAGCTCGCACCGCAGTCGTCAATCAGCCCACGTTGCGGCGGTGATGCTCTTCGACGGTGAAGAAGTCCGCCAATTCGTTCACGATTTACAAGTTTCTGCAGCCTTCTCACGCAGACAGAATGAGAAGCGAATTTGAAAACTAAGGGGTCGGAACCGCGGCAGATCCGCTGAGGAACCGCCTCGATCGCTTTTTAGATTACAGTTGAAAGATAAAAAGCTCGCTCCGGCCGCCTTCATCGCTGCAAAGGCTGAGGAGGGGGAGGCCACTGGCGACCGGCTGAGGTGCCCTTGGCCTCGAGTCAGCCGTTTCTGGGCGTACTTGAGCGCGTTGGCCTCAAGAATTGATTCACAGTTCATCAGAATGAGCCCTTTTTGTCTGCGTGCGAGTCCCTTTCTCCATCATGTTCACCTTCCTCTCCGCGCTTGGAACCCAAAGTTTTCATCGGCCTGATCCCTATGGTTTCGTCTATCTGGGCGCTACCCCTCGAGTGAAAGTTTCGTGTTTTGTCTTTTTGTTCTCGCAAAGTTTATGGTCCGCAAGTTTTTAAAGTTTTTCTCTTTCCTTTCTTTTGTTTTCTTTCTTTCTTTCTTTCTTTTGTCCATTCAGTTCTTTACAACAGTCTGAAAAGAAGAATCCTGAAGCACTGGCAGATAATAGCAAAGAGGGGAAGAGAGGAGAAAACATTCCTAATTCCTTTTAACTTTTAAAAGCGGGAAAGACGGAGTAGAGAAGAGACGCCGCGTCATCGTGCGACGCCTCCTCAGACAGTTAGTGGAGCTAGCCGGCGCTAAGTAGTGCTATCTAGTTGCCTGCGTGCCCAGACTTAATGAAAAAGGAGTCTGGACTTGATCCTCTCTTTCTTTTCCTGAGAGGAAAGGAACAACTGTGAGAGAGAAGCGCCGTCATCGATAGCAGAGCAGAAGCAGGCAAGCCTACGTGCCCGGCTAAGAATGGACGTGGAACGGAACAGGTTTTGAACAGGTTTTGAGCGGGTCTTGGCCATCTCCTGCGACAGCGGCGACTCCTGCTTCTCTCCTTTTATATCAGTCAGTCCCCTTTCCATGATGAAAGAGATTATATTCAGTTTTCAACTACTAAAAGAATGAATAATAAAAGAATGATGATAGGAGCAAGAAAACTTTGAAAAAAGTTGAAAAAAGAGAAAGAAGAAAACCAAAAACAACTTGAAGAAGAGAAGGAGAATGAATCTCTTTCTGCAGAGAGCTTTGGAAGTGCAAGTTTTGAATTAAAATTTTAGTCAACCTTTAAAAATAATAATTTAAAAAGCAAATTACAAATAAATAGGATAATCACAACGTTGTCTGCTCGAATCAATCAAGTCCGCTCCGTCTCCTCAACGGACTTGGCTTGGACCCAGAAAGTTAGCATCGGCGGTTTATCCAGAAAACGACCGGCTATTCAAGAGCTCGAGAAGGCTGCTTCGATGAAGCGATGATGCTCCATCGGCTCATTGACTGGCTGATTTAAGACGATGGATTTTGAGTTTTGTGGGGGTAGGCAGCAAGCAGTCAGTTAGTTGTTGACGATATTTTGATATCTTGGAAAAAACAAAAAACATTAATAAAATAAACAGAAGAGAGAAAATGCGAGGAAAACAACTCACATTCTGCAATTCTGCCGCCGCCGCTGCTCGATTGCGGCAGCTCCCTCATTCCTTAGACTGACGCAGAGGCGCATGTGTCCCGAGTGCGCCTGCCGCCAAGGTCGTCCCATTTGAGCCCTCCACGATCCATAAGTCATGGCAAAATATCTTGAATTTGCCTTACACATGCACTCATACATACAACATACATGGCTCAAATTATGGCTCGTGACATGACGCATGTTTTGAATACAATGCAATCATCGAATGACGTGCTGGGGTCAGTTTGCGCGAGGCAAGCGACGCTCATCACAGGCAGCCAAGAGCAGCGGCGTCCGTGGCGGACTCCGCTGCGAGCAGCTTGGAGCTGTCCCAGAGCGACAGCAGACGGTGGTCTACACTCCGCCAGGGAGCCCATTGGTGGCAGGATTCGAGCGCCGAGGGACTACAACCAACCTGCAATTTGCAGCACGACCAAATCTTGGCCAAAGATGTCTGTCTACGCGTGTGTTGGTTGACAAGCTGTCTACTTCACCAAGCGATCGTCTTGCTTGCCGTTGCTCAGCGTAGATCTGAGAAGGAATTGCACCGCACTTTGAGCATGAACAAACAAATGCAATGGATTCTCCAAGATCTTGGCGAGGAGCGCCGTCGCGAACCCAGGCGAGCGACCTTTTAGTCCGGAGATGCTTCAAGTTCTAGCGTGCGCCCAGCGAACGAGCGAGCTAGTGAGGGCTTTTGCGGATCCAGAACTTAGGCTCTCAAGCACCACCACCGTCGGGATCACAGAGGCAATAGCGAAGAATCGTGGTCACAATTATCCGTATCCCAATCGACTTCAAAACCGGACTCTGGAGTCCGTTCGAGACCTCTGCTAGCCGTGCAGTAGATTGTTTTCAGTCTTAGGCGATCTCATCGATTGGTTTCGATAGGTTAGTTCGTGTGAATCTAGCATGTGAGGCAGCAGTATCTGGGTAGCTAGGTAAGTACCTACGTACCTCGAAGTAGCACGGCTTGCAAATCGAAATGAAGGCCGGTAGGCAGGTCCATAGTGGACTTGAAGGTCAGTGTCGTCATGCCACTAAGCGTGAGTGAGCGAGAGTGAGTGGGTGGTTGGCGTGCTCGGCGAAGAAGGGACTGACGGACGATTCGTGAAGATGGTAGATTTGCAGCGAGATGGAATAAAAACGGCGAATTGGACGAGCCTCATCCAGGCGACAAGTTTCTGCGTAGCAGTCTGCTAGCTCGTGCAGCATGCTCTTGGAGGTGAGTGAGCCTTTTTGGAAATTGTCCACTTCGCCTACTTACCTGTAGTACTACTTCGATCGTCTCCAGGTTCTTCACGCTCAAAGCCTCGATTGACTAGAAAAATCGCGACTCAACGAATTTGATTCTGGGATAGAATTTGACGAGGCCGCCGCGCAATTTTGGCGCTCATGTTTCTCAGAAGTACATCGTGAGCCGTGGTTCTTGCACCAGCCTGGCTGAGTGAAACTCTTTCAGATTGAAAGAAGAACTGCGATACCATAAATGAAAATTGTAAAATAGCCTTCAGTTAGATGCGAATTCGGAACGGCAAACGACGAGTGGCGGTGGATTTGGGCTATTTCCCAAGGCGAGAAATTAACTATACCTCCCGCTACCTCCCTAACGCCCCACCCTGCCAGCCTGTATCGTCGAAGATTTACACTGCATGTCGAACTCAGAAAACCACCATGCGTCGCCCAGAACCCAGGAGGCACTGGGAATCTTTTCAGAAGCTGCGCGAATACTGATCCTTAGCATCATGACCGTCACTCTTGAGCAAGGCGGTCTTACAATTTCCCGTCTCCCGCCTAAGCCATGATTAATGTACAAGCCAACAAACAAATCAGCAAACTAATAAATCACTCTTTTCGTTTGATCTTATGACCTTAGAAAATAACATGAACTCGCTGGAAAGGGCTCACTTTCTTTGTGCACGACAAATCCCACTTCGAAAGGTCCTTGAGGCCACTCCATTACAAGTCGCCGCTGTTCACCCGCCTTGGACGAACTTGAAGACGTGCTAATCTCTCCTCAAAGATCCAAATTTGGGTGTAGGCAGTAGAACAGACCTAGCTACCTAGCTAGGGTACCTACCTATACACTTTGTTTAAAGAGAAGGCGAATCAGCGGCAAGCAATCAATCAGCCAACCAATGAACCATCTTGAAAACCTCCGAGTCACTGCCAACATGGCATGGCATGACATGCCTTATCCTCTCCCCCCTGCATTACTACCCGTTGCAGAATAAAGTAAGAGCTGTGCAGACTTTCTTAGCGAGCGACGCTGACTCGATGAGCGTCTTGTGCGCCTTTTCAGCATGATCACGATCATCCACGAAGGCTGAAGTGGAGATAGAAGATCAAGAGGGACTCGCACTAAGCCGCTTGCTTAAACTCGTAGCTACCTCTGCCCCGCAAAGACCGACCGCCCTGCTTCTTCCTTTAGCTTGTTTCAGCACAATCTCTCGTTCCCAACTACCCCACTGTGGTGCTGGCCTTTCGCCAGGACTATTCAATATACCCCCAGATGCCATAACAAAATTCCGGCGCATAGGGGGCAGGTTGAGCAGCGCGAGCCCCACAACTCTGACCCACATGCTTCCACAACGCATAGCATGTGGGGAAGCAGGGTCGTGAGGGGTACCCGCATCGGCGACGCTAGCGACGACGCAAGGGAACGCACCTGACCGCCCTCTTTGGCCATATCGACGTCGCGGGCTGACGCTCGAAGAGGCGTCAGTCAGTCAGTCAGACAGACAGAAGAGAGTAGAGAACGAGACAGACTGACTCGGACCACCTTCAGGTACTATGCGTTTATGCCTGTCTTCACACATGCGTCCGTTTGGGTCTGCCGCGTCTGTTGGGCTCTCTGCGGTGCATAGGTACAGTCACCCTGAGACCTCACTGCAAGATATCAGCGATCAGCGGCAGCTATCTCAACCTCACTTAAATCTTTAGCCAACGTTTCTGTCCTCTGAAGAAGACAACTTATGCATGGACCTCTTTTAGAAGTCCTTTATTAATTGTGTACGCACTAGCATGATTGAGTTCATTTTCTTTTAAAAGATTCTCTAAGAAAGTTGGTTAGGCAAGCAAGCAAGTAAACACCTCCCTACCCTCCACCCTAGCAGTAAAGTAGGCCTCTTCGTACTTACTTTCTAGTCTAACTACTACACAAATATTTATTTTTTAAAAAAAGCGCAGAGTAAAGTGAGTTGGCGAACTTCTTTCTATCTAAAGGGTGTGCTATTCGTTTGCTCCCTCGAAGGTTTGAGCTTCGTTTCTAAGCGACGGTCAGAGCGACCGAAGGCTCTTTAAGAGAGAGGGAAGGGCACCACAAAGGCGGTGGAGGAGCGGTATCTTTCTAGCTAGAGAAGAGCACCCCGAGCCTCTGCCGTTGCGATTTTCGCTTTTCCGCATTGGAGTTAGTTGGTTGTGCATTCATTCATTCGTTCGCTCGTTCATGAATTCATAATCGAGGACGTTGAAGAAGAAGAAGAAGAAGAAGGAGTCAAGCACTGCCCATGCGACATCTTTGAAGCGCCAAGGAATCGCGAGCGATCTCTTCGCCGGCCTTCGAAAGATCGCATGCTTGCTTTGCAATTCAAGCTGTGCAATTCAAGATGCGCTGTTTTCGACCATATATATTCATGTCGAAGAACCCGTGGGTGTACGTACCTACATACATGCCGCCTTCGGGAACCGAAACGAGAGAATCAACGGCGGCGATGAACTTCTTCGAGGCAGCAGGTCCCTGGAACAACCAACCATGAAGAGAAGAGAAGAGAAGAGGAGAGGAGAGGAGAGAAGTAAGCTTAAACTTGGCTTCTGCTGCAACTTCGGTATCTACGTACACCCACTGGCAAGATACCTGTTCTATAACATGGTTTCTGCTATAACAAACCAATATCTAGTGCTTGTTGGCACGTGTTGGGTCTTTCTCTAGCTAGAGGCGAAGAGGAACTATTGCGTGAGACGAACTTGTATGACTTTAATAAAAACAAACTCTTTTGCTCCCTCTTTCTCTCTCTCTCTCTCTCTCTCTCTCTCTGCCTCTCTTTTCTTTTTTGGGGCAAGCAGCGCCTATTATTTAAAAAAAACAGACAGACAGCTGACAGACAGAGACAGACAGACTGACAGACAGAGAGAGATCTCTGAGATGATCTTTTCTCACTGACAGGCTATTTCTTTCTTGAAAGCTCATAAGACAAGAAACCCATAGCTTATTTTTCTGTTTGCTTTTTATCATACGATTAGGCTGTTTTGAAAATCGTTTTATTATATTTTTATAGTAAATAAAAAATAATAAAGAATAAAGGAAAAGAAAAGCTAGCCTGGCGGCCAATTAATCAAAGGTCATGCCCAGTAAGTAAGTAGTAGGTATGGAACGATAGTGTGAAAGGGAGAAAGAGACCCGCTGCTCTATCCCGTATGAAACCGTCCCGTGCAGAAATTCTCTGTTCTACCTAAATGGTACGTAGAGGTCTTCTTTTTCCAAATTAGTTTTTTTAATTATATCAATTTTCTTTTCGCTTCCTACGGTGTGCATCTCAGGTTTTAATACGAGTATAAGCAGGCACCTAAAAGAGACGGAGGAGGTGAGAGTAGAGAAGGAACTTGTTCAGCCGCTCTTTTTCTTTTCAAGCCTTCTCTTAGTCTACTTGCATAGGAGAACCTACTACGTCTGCCTCCTACTTCCCGAAAAAAGTAAATTAAAAAATGAATTGAAAGGAAAAGGAAGAGAGAATGAATCTCTGAATGAATTGACAAATGATGAAAATAAAAGTAAAAGAACAAGCCAAATAAATGAATGAAGAAGAGACCGCCTCGACGTCGCAGGCAAAGCGGTAACCCTCGTCCCCAAAGGACCTAGAGCACGTCTGCTTGCACAGCGGCATCAAAGCATCACAGCAGAGAAACTATCGCTAAGACAGGAAGCATCCGCAGCAGCAGCAGCAGCAGTTCGTGAATAACAGCGGCTCCCTCGCTCGAAAGAAACACTCAGCTAGACTTGAGATTGAAGGAGGCGTGGCGCCATCATCTTCTTTCTTTTCTCTTCGTTTACTTCTAGCTTTATCGCGCCTCTTCCTGACTGCGCATCCCAAGCAAACAAGCTAAGGCGGTCAGGCAGACTCGACCAGGGCAACAGCAGCGACATCTGTCGCGTCTCACCTACTTCGCTAGGACATAGTCTTCAGAACTTCGTGGAGTATTAAGGAAAAGTAGTGAGCACACACACACTCGCTCCCCTCTGCCGTACATACCTGCAAATTGTACTTCCACAGTACAATTCTAAATCAATCATCTATAGAACTCAATCGCCTCGCTCATCGCAGGCACCTTATAGAAGATCTCTTGAGCCAGAGGTGTAAACACGCACCTAGAGGACCTCCCATACACACCAAAAGGCGGGTAATTGAAAGTGCGTGCACTGTATTAGCTGGATACCTAGCTGTACAGATAGACCTTCTCTGTGGCGGTCAGTACAGTACCGTCTTTGATTCAAGCAAGCAAGCAAATCTGAAACTAGGTTTCTTGTGATTCAAGTACAACAAATACACAACCATCATGGCTGTCTTTGCCTTGCAACTCGAGGAAGACGAGAAGCGTGCAACCCTCATTCAGGGTAGTCTGCGGAAGTCCGTCTCGGTCATCCATGTGAACAAGCGGGGCGATGCCCTTGTGCACGATGGAAAGCGTATCCTAATGATTCCCAAGAAGAGCCTCATCAAGAAGGGCGAGGAGGATGAAGAGGAAGAAGAGGAGAAGGAAAAGGATTCCAACCCGATGCAGAGTACTGAGGCCATTATTCGCGCTTGCGTGCGGGAAGGTAAACCTGAATCTGAAGGTAGGACCCGGCTCGCGCTGGTTCGATCAATTTATCACAACCTTATGAAAGGGGAAGTGAGCACCCGTATGATCTTGGCAGAGTGCAAACGCTTCGGCTTCTTGCGATAATTTCATAGCACCACATGCAGATGGCAAAACAAACATTTGTTTTCCCTCGCCAATTTATCGCATAGAACACACAAACCTAGCAACCAAACCAACAAGCTTCAAGTAGCCTCTCATGATCACATTCGCGAAGACGAACAAGAAGACTCTCATCAACGCACTGACTGACTGATCACCAATACCGTCCCTCTGATATGCGCGCTTATCGTCGAGCCTAACCGAGCAGTTTTCGTCTCGTCCAACACGCGCACACGTTACAAATTGCATTTTATATTTATTCACAACAATTTTCTGACTCTTTACAACTTCCCATGTACAGATCCCCCAAATTACAGGCGAGTTCCATTCTTCACGCAGCTGTTTAAACACATCCCTATTGCCCCAAAAAACCCTATCTATTACTATGAGCACGTGCAGTAAATGAAGAACGACAGGTGCACGGGGGTGTGTACTCTCAAGTCCAACTCCTGACCCGTCGGCGGCCCTGAGCAAGCTCGCCATTTAAGTTTACGTTGCAGTGCTGTTTGCTGCTAATCATCTGTCTCCACAATGCATGTATAGACTGCACGGAGAACAGCACGCTTGACCCTGTGGACTTCATTTTTTTTATTTCTTGCACTGTCTTTTGTAATGCATGCGCTATGTAAAACTACTAGTAGAGAGGTAGGCAGGTAAGTAGGTAGGTATACATTGGCAATTGATCACAAAGGAAGCAATGTTGGCATCCATTTAGATTTTTAGAAATACTTGTAACCATGAGAAGATGTCGCACAGTATGCATAGCAGGTCTGCTAAGTTTTTCAAGAAGAGAACAAAGGTATCAATTATTGAATTTTTGGTGGTTCAGCTCTTTAAAAGGACTTTAATATTATGGATTCAAATTGCATGACCTGCGAGTTTCATCTTGGAGGCAAGTCATGGCCTTGCTTTCATACCCGTTTTTTCACTGTTGGCAACATCCATTGACTCATTGGCTATCCTCAGCATCATGATTTGCAACTTGTTAGTCTTTGTGTCGAAAACAGTCATGAATCAAAATATGATTCTACCTTTAGCAAGGGAATCTCGCACTTGACTTTTTTGTCTCAATGTTTGCGAAAAACAAACTTAACTACAGGTTCATAAAATAAAATAGATGTTTCTTCAAACCTTGGAGTGAGTTCTTGATTTTCAAATCGAGGTTATATTAACACTCGTTTGACTGGGCCAATCGGGATGGGCTAGTGTATAGCACCTTTAAAACTCTATTGCGATTGCTATAGATGGGAAATACGAAAGAAATATCTTCTTTAAATCTAAATTATTTTTATTACAGCTTAGCGCCAGCCTCGTCGTCAATGAACCAGAGAAGTTTGCCAGAGGTAGGACGAACACGCGCAGCAGGCAAGGCTGCCTCGCCTAGTTCGACAAGACCCTCGGAGGTGAGACCAGCAGTAAGAGGAATAACGTCCTCCTTACTCTTGCCAGCAGCCAAGAAGAATACGTTCTCAGCAACATTTAGGACCGGGTAAGTCAGGGTGATGCGCTTAGGGGGCGGCTTAGGGGAGTCCTCAATGGGGGCAACCCACGACTCGGTCTCCTGAAGGAGAGGGTGACCAGGGAAGAGACTGCATGTGTGGCCATCAGGACCCATACCAAGGAGAATCAGGTCGAAGCTCGGGGGAGGGGCACCAGAAGCAGCACTTACGCCAGAGACGGTCTCAAGAACAGTCTGGTACTTCTTAGCAGCCTCCTCAACCGAAACTTCGTAATCAATGCCATAAACCTGGTCAGCATTGACACCCGGGATCTTGGCCAGGAATTCGTTCTTGCAAGCCAACAGGTTACTTTCGGGGTCATCGTGAGGCACAAGACGCTCATCGGCAAAGAAGATGTGCCACTTGGAGAAGTCAATCTCGTCTTGGTGCTCAAGGAGACCAGCAGCGAGAAGAGTGGGCAAAGAACCACCTGAAAGCGCCACAAGAAATTTATCCTTGTCAGCGCTCTCCTTGACAACGCGAAGAACGTGCTCTCCGACAGCAGCGCTAAGGTCGTCCTTGTTAGAGAATTTGAGAATGTTGCTTGTCATTTTAGCCTTTGTTTGAGTGTTATCCTCCAAAGATCCTTGGGCCTTTTCTTCCACGCAAACTTCTGTAGTTTCGCTTTGAGTAATAGAAATCAAACTTGCAACAAAGAACACCACGAGCCACCACGCAATTCCTATCCCTCGCATCCACAGACTGAAACGCCGACCTTTACCACTGTCACGCCTGCGCTATTGAGGCTTCGCAAAGTCTAATCTCGCGTCTAGTGTATTACAGCTCCGTCCCAAACACCAACTGGTATCTGCAGTCTAGAGCTTAATCCGGTCTGCCGAAGACCTTCCTGAGCGCTTCACTCATCTTTTTCGCGCCCTTGTCGGAGCCTTTTTCCTCCCATTGTATCTCAGGCTATCTATCCATTATAGATCTTTTCCTTTTTTTAATTTTTAGTTTGCACAACCCATTTACATTGTAAACAAACATGTTTACAATAACAATCAAGAGGCCGTTGAGCCCAGATGGGTGAGGCCAGAACCTTGAACTTCAAGAGGCCTACACGAGTGAGCTTGCGCGGTAAAATCACTCTTCAGCGTCGAAACTGACGAGGGCTGTATCTATTGTACAATTCACATATAACCGGGAGTTCTGGAGCAAGTAGGCAGTAGTTTGGCCTGTTTGGAGAGAATATAGATTAGTTGATCGACAAACGCGAAGAAGAAAAAAGCGACTAAGAACCATGGCGGCTGCACCAGCGAATGCGATTCTTGATAAACCAGTGTACAAGATGGAGGGCTGGTCGAAGTTTAGGCAAACTCCACAAATCAAGTCTTGTGATATGGTTCTAGAGATGGAAACTGAGTCCAGAGATGTCATTGTGATGGCTCTTGATAAATACCTTTCCTCTCACGAATATGAAGTAAGTTTTTCAATTCAACCAACTCTTAAATAGCCATCAGACACGGCCGGAAGAGGCCAATGACAGCAAACTAATTTTCACAATTTACCTCGGATGTGATCTATCGAATACAGTCTGCAGCATCTCTGATCAAAGCAAACATGGACAAAAAATTTGGTGGACCCTGGCATGTGATTATTGGTGAAGGCTTTGGCTTTGATGTTGTTCATCAGGCAAGACAGCTCATACATGTGCACTACCAGAATGTGTCTTGTTTATGCTATAAATGCTGATTGCTTTTGCAGGTGATGATGCCATTATGATGCTCTCTTTCGCGCATCTGCACTTTTATTCGGAATGCGTGTTTTCAATAGTTACAGAAATGTTGCAATACAGAGCAATTGGTTTTGGTTGACGGGAGGAAGTTAAAATTTGATTTGAATGCGCCGTGTATGACTTTCAATATTATGTACAAGGGAAAACGCTTATTTGTATGCGCAAATTAGAAGAAGTCACTTCCAAACCTTCACACACAACAATCTTCAACTTACTAGCCATAACAGAGTGGGATAAAAACACAGTAAGATAAAGAGATAAAGAATCGACGACACATCCATCTCTTAAATGGCAAAACGACACTTCTTTGGGCAACAAATAAAGAAAGAGCTTAAGTAGTATTCGTGCATTTCATATTGATTAATTTGGTTTCTCTGTGTTTATTTTAGTTCAATGACAATCCCTTGCCCATAGCATCAGCAAGGTCGTCAACCTCTGCCGCATCCTCGGCATCCTCGAGCTCCTCTTCCTCCTCGTCATCGAGGGGCTCGTCTTCATCAGCGTCGTCCACGTTTTCGTCAAGGCTTCCAAGCACGGAGCTACGTCCCTTCTTCTCGAGCATGGACTCTACCTTGGAGACACCAACCTCGGAGATCGTGTTATCATTAAGCTCGAGCTTCTTCAGGGTTGATGTGCGAAGCGCAAAACGGGCGAGAGCCACAGCTCCACGTTGTCCAATCTGGTTGGTCTGCACGGAAAGCATCTCCAACATACACGGAGAAGCGTTCTCAGCAAAGACCTCAGCGCCCTCGGACTCCAGCTCATTGTCATCCATCCACAGCATACGCAGACCAGTGCGGGACTTCACAATGGTGGCAACCTTCTCTGCACTCTCCGCGTCCAATTCCAAACCACTAATGTCAAGAACTGCCAACTTAGGAAGCACCTCGGGGTCTTCCAGAGCATCCAAAAGAGCGTCCTTGTCAATACCAGTATCACGAAGAATAAGATCTGTGACCTCGTTCATAGTCGGAAGACCCTCAACAAGAGCTTCAGTGCAGTCGCTATCAAACATGGAATCAGAAAGGTTCACACGCTTCAGCTGGGGGCCGAGAGCGACGAGAGCCTTGATGAGCGGAAGACCACCATCAGGGCGAACACGGCTCGATGACATCCTAAAGTCTTCGAGAACAGGGCACGCGGAGATGATCTCGCTAGCTGCGCGAGCGCCACCCGGGCCGGACATGTTGTTGTGAAATTGAAGAGTACGCAGATTCTTGGTGGGAAGGCAATCGCGGAGCAACTCAATGGAGAGTTCAGAGAGACCATCGTTCATAAACTTAATCTCTTCCAAGGACTCCATGGCCTTCAGCACATCACTCAAGGCACGAATACCCTTCTCGCCAAGAGCGTTCTCTGACAAGTCAAGAGTGCGGATCTGAGTAGCTGGCAAGGCGCCACACATCTCTTTCAGGACCTCAAGGGCCTCAGCTTCTGGACGGCCGGCAATAATATCAGCCATATCAGCGTGCACAAGCTGCTTCATCTCACGCAAGATCTCGGCAGCAACTGCGGAGGCATCCTTTCCAAAACTCTTGGTGCCTAGTGTGATGGCCACAGCTTCACGGTCGGCATCCTTCAAGAGCTCCTCAGCGCGCTCCTTAGTAAGAGCCTCACGTTTGTCTGAGGTTAAGTTAACATGTTTCTGTGAGCCCATCAAACAATGTTGCCGTCAAAATTATAAGAGCGCCCCAAATCATCAACATCCCATCGTTACAAAATGTGTCACAAAATAAAGTCAGCAGCAGTGACAACGTCTGTTAGTCTTCATTGCAATCTCATCCTTGACAAGCTCCCCTAATTGCCGGATATATCTCTTTACAAAATGCTCCTCCATAGTCCCTTAATCAGCTCGGTACATGATTTCTCGGTCCACATATTAATTTAATGGAGCTCCGACAGGAGCAGTTTTACTCTCCCGAGTCTCTGGGTGTACAAACAATGTGAGGCATTCATGGCGAGTTTCCTTGCAGATTGCAACTACTTGAAGACCCTCCAAGTAATGCGCATCCGCGAAGATCCTCATTTGCATCGTTGCATAGCCGCCTTCAGAGGCCTTCCGAGACATATAGATGGTGCTCCGAGCCGGAGCCAACCGCCATAGCAGGCAGGCAGGCCTGGTGACAATCTTTGGCTGGGAGCGTTCGGCATACCTAGCGCAGAGGATGCTTAATGTTCATATCCTTATCGAGAGACTGTCTCTCAATCTCTACAACGCGCTGCTGGAGCGCACGTACTACGTCTTGACTGGCCATCGTCCTGGTGCTCTCGATTATTCTGTGATTCTGGTCTGCAGAAGATGTCTCTTCTTTCATTCATTAGCCATTCTCTTTATTAGTAAGCACCTACCACCTACTAGTACCTAGTAGTGCTTTCGCTATTTTGTATTACTATAATTCATTCAATTCGCTGAGTAGTAGTAGATCTACTACTAGTAGTTAGGTAGTACATAAGTCTATAATATCGAAATTTAGTACTGCACCTTCCTCACTTCCAGGCTGACTCCCTTTTCGGACGCACCTGTATTTTATTACCCAGTTGGTACTTGGAGGCCTATTGCTAAGTCTTAGGCATGTAGATTCGGATAGCCTATTGCTTTCACGTGCCGACTGAAGACTTTACGCGAATACTGTCAGCTTCTCGCACGCTTGTGGAGGGTAAACAAGAACAGAAAAAAGGTTAACTTCTTAATATTTTCACCACTCAGAGCCTGGATGCATCAATAGATATTGGGTTCTTTCGATATAACCTTCATTTCCGAAATTAAAACAGCAAGCTTGGTGCCTTGATCTCTCTAGGTCTTACAGGGTTAAACTTCGCCATAGTGTTCTTGGGATAAGATGGATATGGTACGAATTTGTGAGCCTCCGCTTAGGTATCGCGACAACCCCTTGAAGTACGGAAATAAATACTACACATAGAGAACTAAAACTTCGACGAAAAAAAATCATGCTGACACGTATGCAAAAGTTCAAGAAACGTTCTGAAGTTGACTGTTGCAAGGTTTATCTTTCCGAGCCTAGGTAGCTTTTGTTCTTACATCTTATATTCCCGTTTTCAAGAAGTAACAGTCTGCAGTGAACACCAGCCCATGATGAGAAACACGATTGTACTGGTTGCTCAAAATTTTCTAGGCACCGGCAACGTGTTTAAATATCCGCGATTTTGCCAGAGAACATGGTGTCCAGGTTTCTCCAAAGAAGGTAATCGTAAATGGTGGTAGGCATGTTACTTTCTTGCTTACGCGAGGCGAAAGAATTAGAAATGTGCAAATGTGTATGTGGTTGGTATTTACCCCATCAAACAACATACGGAAACACCCAAATATGACGAGAAATCTTCACAATCCGTTGTGAAGGCCTCTCCACACTACAATGTACCTGTGCGAAATGCATGTGAATGGCGTACATTCTTCTGTATGAAAAGCTGATATCACTCGTTAGTAGTTAAATACTATGCTTACGTAACTCATTTCCTCTGTTTCACTAAATTTCTGTTCTCTATTCCTTGTTCGCGATTGTACTACTAGATAGTAAGTAGAACTATTTACTACTTACTACCTGAAATGCAAGTTCCGTGTTGACGCTGGTGTGGAGAGAGGTATCAAAGCAATCCTGGATTTAATGCGCTGCGGCATAGTGCTGGCTGCTGCCTTGGTGGTGTGCTTTGCGTTGTTGTTGGGCAGGTTGGAAGACTTTGAGATCGCCCTAGGCTTGAAGGAGAGCAAGATGACCTCGTTCAGAGAGCATGTGCAGCGGCAGGGGAGATCTGCTCTGCTTGTTGGCGCGACAGGTGCCACAGGGTCAAAGATTCTTCAAGAACTGATCAACCGCGGCGACTGGAGCCGTGTCGTTGTGATCTCACGTCGCGACCCTGGTGTTCAAAGCGAGAAAGTCGAGACTATTATCGTCAAGGACATGAAGAATGATGCAATCGACGTTGACAAGATCCGAGGTCTTGATCATCTTTTCGTGGCTACAGGAACCACCCGAGATGCTGCAGGAAGTGCCGATGCTTTTCGTGACATTGAGGTAGGCATTCCTGAGAATATCGCCAAGGCAAGCAAAGAAGCAGGTATCTCACACGCCTCCGTGGTGTCTGCTGGAGGAGCTAACCCTGACATCAGTTTTGCACCTAAATGGTTTCACCCGCTATGGTACACCAAGTGCTTGGGCCTCAAGGAGCGTGCGATTACGCAACAAGGATTTTCACGGGTTTCAATTTTTCGCCCTGGTCTCCTTGCTCGTGAGGGCTCTGATCGTGCTGCTGAAAAGGCCCTTGCCTACATTATGAGCAGCCTTGATGTAGGCTTGCTTGCCAAGGCTATGGTAAACGATGCAGAGACAACCCCGCCGCCTTCTACCCCTGAAGAACCATCCATTTTCACTGGCAACTCCCTCATTAAGAAGCTTGCCGCCTCCTTTACACCATCACCCTGAAGTTAAGTTTGTTTTCTCTTACCTTAACTTGAGATCATCAAACTTTACAACGCGGCTAAGTCTTGGTGCCCTAGATTTGTGTCGATCCCAAGTGAGATCAAAGCATGTGTGACCAGCTGTGCTGAAACAATCGCGCTTTGTTCAAAAATTTAATCCATTTCGAAGAGAAACATGGAAAAGGAGCTCTCTAATTGGAGACAAGTTTACTGCGTCATATATCCAGATAACTCATTGTGCCGAAATATGTTGTTACTGTTTACACATCTTGCTATCCATTGTTGTATTTTTTGTCTTGTCTTGTCTTTTGCTGATGTGGCAAATCCACTGTATTCTTCTTCAGCCCACCATGCTAGTACTGCCCCAATGTTGGTTCCACTATGGGCTTGTTAGGCTGCGACCCGACCCCCTTCTCCTGGGCTATACTGGCCCAACCTTGGCAGCAAGTACACACGGCGTCGTTTACATCATGAAGAACATTATCAACTTGATCGTCCCAAAGCCAAAACTATCGCACCAACGACGATGTTTCGCCAGGAAAGCGTTCTTTGCAGTACCTAGATACGCCCCCCCCCCCAAAGCAAGACCAGACCATCGGGCGTGTCCCCTTGATCCCCTCAGGATTGCTCAAGCGGCGTATATTATCTACATCTCTCGAAGAGCTACCATGAGCTAGGCAGCGCCTACTTCGAAATTATAATCGCAAGCGTCCGAGGGTATCGGAAGACCGAGGCAGCACAGGATCTCCTCTGCAGCTGCACTTGCTTCCCTGCGCCACAAGCGCGGTTTCACTGCCCATGTCCCCGACTGAGGGGCTTGATAGGTGGGCGGCATTGTAAAATGTAATCCTCACTGCATTCACAGTTACACTTGCATTTGTAGTCCCTGTCAGCCCTTGTTTTGGTTAAGTCTCAGGCGGGGTCCGAACGATGCACGCGGCGAAGTCTTACAATCAAGAGCAAAGATTGCGCAGCCAAATCGCAGCGTCAGTAGGTCAAGACAGGTTTCGCGAGACCCGTGTTTCGTGGCGCGTATGAATGAATCTGAGTGCCTCGAGATGGCCGAGTTAGCTGCTTGCTCTGATGGGAATGAAGGTATGTCTTTGATCGGCGAGTTTGCAACAATCTTGAGTGTGCAGGGGGCAGCTCAAGGCTGGCTTCGAAGCATGGTCTTGAAGCAAAGCTATGAACGATGTTCAATTTGTTTTGTGTGCGGCATTCTCGCTGCATAAATGAACATAAATCTGCGAATAATACAATACATTCAACAACGAAGACATCCTGATGACTTCGCGGCCTTGGGAATGGTTCCCCCCTACCTCCAAGGACCCTCCTCCAATGAGAGCCCATGATCGTCAGTGGTTCGCCAACTACATTTACAGTTTCGACCTGAAGGCTTTATGGCATTTTTATGGCATTCTCCATTACAAAAACACACCGTCGCTATACTTTTATCCAATTCTGTGGAGATTCGCGACGAGTTCCAGGGCCGCAAGCGCGTCACTTCTGCGGCGGGTCTTCAAAGGCGAGGCGTCAACACGACCCTCAGCTGAAGGCGGGCTTTCACGCCGGCACCGCCTCTCAAGACCCCCCGATGGGCCCACCCGCGACGCTTTCTATCACCGTCATCGTTCTAGAGATTAGACTCGAAGCTGAGTGAGTCTCTGCAGCCCAAGAAATCTTTTTCTGCCACTCTTTCTTTCAATCTGATCTTTGAGTGAATGAGTGAATGAGTGAATGAGTGAATGAATGAATGAATGAACGAATGACTGGGCTCCTCGTTCTGACCATTGTCGAAGAGTGGGTTTTCTCGCGAGTTTGGCCTCTTCAAGAGTAGTTCTTTCATGCTTCTTCTGAAGCCACGGCTTTGCCTGCCGAACCTTTTCGGATGAGCGCCGAGTGTTTTCTGGATTTCCTGGGAAATGAAATGAACCACTTTAATTATTATTATTATTTTCGAGGTTTTTTTAATGAAATGATAAACGAGAGCCGAAGAAGTTACAAGTTTGACGGTCACGATACTGACCTTCTCAACTAATCGGTCTGAAAGCCCGGTTTTGGCGAGGCAGAGAGGAGACAGAAGAGGAAAGTGACGAGAACAGTCAAAGATACCTAGACTATTAATAGTATTACCTGACGATCAGAATGAAGATCTTGAAAGTTTTTTTTGTGTATTTTTTTAATTCAATGTTTATGGGGTTTTATGTTTTGTGTGTTTGTTTTTATTTTTGTTTGTTTTTTTATGTTACTTGGTTTTAATTATGCGCTATGGAAATGCAATGCGATCGGTGGCAAATTATCCGGAATGCGAAGCATAAAAAGTAGCAGCAGAACAGAATCG
Source organism: Schizochytrium sp. TIO01 (assembly GCA_004764695.1). Taxonomy (NCBI): domain Eukaryota; class Bigyra; order Thraustochytrida; family Thraustochytriidae; genus Schizochytrium; species Schizochytrium sp. TIO01. Next base: position 2,049,907 of record SMSO01000014.1, on the reverse strand, counting down.
CCGCGAGATTGGCTAAAAGACGAGGATTAAACTGGCCTGCTTGTATTTGTGCAGAGGTAGAAGTCGCGAGAAGTTACTCGGAACAGCTTGAAGAGCAAGATGGTGCTGGTTCTTGTACGTCACGGCGAACGCGAAGACTACTTGAAGAAGAAGGAGTGGATCGACAGCGCTAAAAAGCCCTGGGATACACCACTGACAAGTCATGGTAAGGAACAGGCAGAAAAGGCTGGAGAATTCATCAAAACAAAACTTGAAGAGCTGGGACTCCCAAAGGCAACTCGCATCTTCTCAAGCCCATTCACGAGATGTGTAGAAACCTCCGTGGCTATGGGCAAGGCTCTTGGCACGAAACCCAAGATCTGCATTGAAAATGCGGTCTGTGAGGCCATTTCCGAGGACTTTTACAGGTCCTGGGCTCTTTCTGGCAAGTCTGACTCAACGTGGGGTGGTCCTCCTGGATTCACCACTGGATCTGGATACGAAAATGTCAAGTTGCGTGCTCAGGCCCATGTTCCAGCAGCCCAGCTCCTGAACCAAGTTGGTGACTTTGACAAATCTTTTGGTCTTGAAGATGCGCATGTGAGTGTTTTTCAGCCCGGATTTACTATTGAGCATCCTGAAGATCATGATGCCATGCGCGCCCGCATTGGCCGCTTTGCAGCTGCAGTAGCGGCCGCATTCCCGAATGAGACCGTTATCATCTGCTCGCACGGTGGACCTTTGGTTTCGCTCTTCAATTACCTCACCGGCGAACGCTGCCGGCCTTTGGGCTTCACGGCCGTTTCCATCCTCCAAGCTGCTGAGAACTCCCAAACCCTGGATGAGGGTAACCCGAACGGTCCTGGCGCCAAGGCTTTCCAGAGTCTCGTCATGGCATCCACGGAGCACCTCGAGACCAGCGAGGACCTGGGTCTTCAAACTGCATTTTCTGGAAAGGAGGATGATACTGAAATCGAAAAGTAAAGCATGTATAGCCGAGCAAGCTCTGCATGGTCCAGCAAGCGTATTTGGTTCGCTGGAGCTAACAAAGTTCTATTCCTTTTTTAAAGAGCGGCACATTTAGAGATGCTCGCTACAGTATCGCACTAGGTCAGGCATTTCATGCTTGTTGGTGTTTTAAAAATTTGTTATTTTTATCGTCCCATGGACGCTCATTCGTTACGTCTCTCCTGAAGTCTACTTAGTTCATAGGATCCGCTCTTGTTTTTTATAAATTCATCAAGAAAACCAAAGCTATCAAACGCGAGTTTACTTTTTATAATGAACAACCTTCTTAACCTCAAGTGCTTATATTTCTCCGCATCATTCTTCGCTCTCTTATTCTTTACTTTCTCTTTCTTTGGATTCTCCCTTGTTTTTTCCACTATCGACCTTTGCTTTTTGATTTCCTTTGCTGGAGGCTGCCTTAGCATCTAATTGGCTCTGCCGGCGCCGCTCAAGTTTGAGTTTGTGGAAAAATTTTCGTCGAGAATCAATAAAAAGAACGAGAAACTTTTGCAAAACTCGTAACATGTGCTGTGGGGTACATCCATCAGGAGATTCGCCAAAGTAGGACACTGCCTCCCGCGTTGCTGCAATCATTGCGTCAGCTTGCTCCACAAGTTTACCCACATTTGGTTTGATTTGCTCTAAACGGGACTGCATCTCAATTGCGTATGCACTTCCCTTGTGCGCATCTACAGTACGCTCAAGACTCTCCATTGAGGTCAGTAGCTTACGCGCACGCTGTGAAAGGTCTCCTGGATGCAATTTACTAGCCGCTTCAATGGATTTGAGGTCATCATCAAAGTGCAGTAATTCATCTCCATCTTGACGATGTGCAAGTTTGCATAGATAATCCATAACGGTGGTCTTTCGATCCGCTGCACGAGTTTCCCCAAGCTTCAACAACGAATCTAAAGTGAACCCTGCCTCGTCACCATCATTCATAAAGTTACCAATGTCCAAGATCAGTTTAAAAACACGCTTTAGCCTTTCACTGGACTGAATCTCTTCACACCCTCGTAAGATAATACTTATTTTTTCATCGAGCTCTTGCTTCTGATCTTCAAAGAGCTGTCCAAAAACAATGCCTTGTACCTTTCGCTGAACATCCCTTACCTTGAGAATAGACACAAAAAACTTTTCCACAGGCGTTGCATCTTCAAGGAATTTTTCTTCCGTTATACGCTGTACCTCTCTTTCAACACCCCTAGTTTCTTCTGCATCAGGAAGAAGATTAAGTAAAAGCTGTGCTTTGTTCCCCCCAAGACGCTCAGCATCAGCAGCATCTATAGCAGTTCCAATGTCTTCAATACTTGGAAACGATTTACGGAATTGCGCCAGGCCGATGCCAACATTGTTTTCACGCTTTGACGACACCACACTTTTGCGCTTTGGTTTTTCAGCGGTCTTGCCCAAGCTGGATGCCACTGTTTTTTTTGCTTGCTTAGCAGCAAAAAGCTCTTCCAAATCTTTAAGTTCCTCCGCTGGTAATGTCTCGATTGAGGATTGTGAAGCCCATACTGTATTTTCAACTGAGTTAACCTGAAGCGTGTTCCAATGCAGCTTCAGAACGGATCGACCTCGACGCGAGGACTTTCGTTGTCCTGATGGGGGAGGAGGAGCGACCAGGCGATAGGCAATCTCAAACAGTTTGATGGTATTCTCATCAATTTCGTCCTTCAACATTTTTTGTTTCACTGCCGGGGGTGGAATGCCCATCTTGTTCATCTTCTTATACTTTGCAAAGCATTCCATCATTTCCAGTTCTGCCATCGCTTCATCGGGAGATGGACCACTAGGGGGTGGCGGAGGTGCAACTAATTTGAAAGCAATTTCAAAGAGCTTAATCACACCATCTTCTACACCATCTTTCATCATTTTTTGCTTTACAGCGGCTGCAGGAATTCCTAACTTGCCCATTTTTTTATACTTCGCAAATATTTCTAGAGACTCCAGCTTAGTCATGGCCTCCGCGACATTCGCTGCATTGGCAGCTGCTGCAGCTTCTGAAGTAAGTTTATTCGCAATGGCATTAGAGTCTGTGGTAGCTTCCGGTTTCACTTCTGTTGACTTTGATATTTCACTTTCGTTACTTGAAACTTTGTTCGCTTGAACTTTCAGAACTTGCGCAATAGTAATTTCGTCGTCAATACCGTCCATAAGCATTTTTTGACGCACAGCAGCCTCACCAATGCCAAACTTTCGCATCTGCACATATTTGCCATACTTTTCCATATCCAGAGGCTCGTCTGTTTTCTTCTGATCACTAGTAGAGCCACACTTGGGCTCTTCTGGTAATTTAGATTGATTTCGGCGCTTTAATTCTTCAAGGAACGAAGGTGTATCCTCGTTCTTCTCGACTATAATTTTCGATTCCTGCTTTGTCTCACTTGTTTTGTGATCCAATGCTTCCACCACGCTGCCTTCCATGCGAGCCCCTTCAGGCACGGGCTTGAAATCTACATGGGTTCTACCCATGCTATTTGGACTTTCAGATTCGTTATCAAATGGCTCCTTAGAGTTCTCAGGATCTTCAAACTTTCGTGGTAAAGAATTGCGTGTACTCCTTCGGCCACTTTTTCCATCATTACTGGCATTATTGAAGCATGTTGCTGCTCGACTTTGTGAACCCTCGTCGTCACTCTGATATTCACCGTCCGAGCTAGTAAACTTTTCGTAGGATCTATCACCAAGATCTTCATTTCGGTTCTTTCGTTGCTGAGAACCATAACGTGACCCAAGTCTTCTAGATCTACTTGCAGTTTTGAGTTGTCCTTGTCGTTGACTATTTGATATGGACTTCCTACGATGGGTGTTTTCTGCCACACTGTCTTCGTTGCTATTGTAAGACCCAGCACTGCTTTGGGAACCTTCGTCATTGCTAAAATCCTCGCCGCTGTACTCTTCTTGGCAAGAGCCACTTTCAGAATATTGCCCATTCTCTACGTTGCCAATACGACAGCTTTTGCCGTGAGTCCTCCCATGATATCTTCTTTGCGATTGGCGATTGCTCTGTATATTTGATGCTGAGAATTCAGCAGTGAGAGAAGAGTCTTGGCGCTGTGCTTGACGCGCACGATATAGTTGCTGGCGAAACATGTTGCTGACTCCGCGCGGTGTACCTGAAGAAGGAAGGGGACGCAGCTCGGGTTTGCTTTCCGTGATTCCACTACTTGAAGTAGATTTAGAAGCGACGTGGTGAATCGCTTCATGAAAGGCCTCAGTATCAGCAGTAGAGCTACGCTGGCGAGCAGCAGCAGCAGCTAAATTGGCACTTTCGATATAACCTGACCAATTCTTTGAAGACGAAGTAGATGTAGATGCCGTGCGATGTACAGTGCATGATGGCGATGCCAGTTGCGGATCCTCCCATTGCGATTCTCCAGTCCAATCATTGATGTAATAAGCATAACCATCTTCTGTAAAGTATTCGGTCCACGACGGTGTATTTTGACTATGACTTAATTCTGAAGAAATAGGTCCGGCGTTCCCTGAAAAGTTTCCTGTTGACGAATTGGTACCCGTACTGGAGGAAATTGGCCGCTGATAATTCTGATGCGGATAGATTTGCTCGTCTCCATACTTGTGTGGTACCTGGGCTGCAGAATCCCGGGAAAGGTATTGACGCTTTTCATGACCAGAAAACCATGACTCGTATTCACGGAGTAGAGCCAAGCAATCTGTGGCCTTTCTTGACATTGCAAAATGGTAAGGTAAGAAGCCCTCTTTGTTTACTATAAGAGGATTCCCAGCTGATTCTAGCAGCACCCGGACTACGTCTGCATTGCCACTCTGCACCGCGAAATGCAAAGCTGTATTTCCTGCATCATCTTGAGCATTAATGAAATCATCAGCGCCATGATCTATGATAAGGCGCAAGCAAGAAAGAATGTCTTGCAATCGGCCCTGCTGAGCAGCACTTCGAGTCAATACAGTACAGTGCAGGACGGTTCTTCCCTTCGAGTCCACAAGAGCAACATCAGCACCGTGTTTTAGCAACAACTCAATCAAAGGTAGGTCCTTTTGCGAGCATGCCATATGCAGTGGTGGGACACCTTTTTGATCTGGCTCGTTTACAATTTCAGTGTCCATTTTACTTGGAGCAGCAGTTTCGAGCAATAGTCTGACACACACAAGCTTACCCTGGCTCACAGCAGCCTGCAAAGCTGTCTGGCCATAATCTGGATGAGGGTCATTTACAGCACCATATCGCAAGCAAATCTCGGCAATTTGAGCATACCCTCGCTGGCTTGCAATAATTAGACACGTTTCTCCGTAGGCAACCCCCGGCTCTAATGTATCGATGGTAATCGAGTAATTGTTTAATACATCTGCAAACGTGCTCACATGATTGTCATAGCACGCATCAAATAAATCAAGTATAGCATTTTCAATATCTTCATCCTCGAATGAAGGCTGCGGCTTCGTGAGTTCTCCCACATTAAAATTTGAGCAAGGTGGCTTTACACTTGCATTCACAGCATAATAGCTTAATCCATCTAACCAAATATTTAAATCACTTGCACTCATTGCCGCAAGATCTACTGTACGTTCAGGTAAAAGTAACGAGAATGAAAGATGCACGGGTGGGAGCTCTGCTTGTGGCATTGTAAAAAACGGCTTTGTTTGATGCCCGGTTAGAATTTTCATCACTCGGTTCATTGGGATCGAACGAGGCCTTCTGCTTGAACGCTCTGGATCATGCCATTCAATAACTGCCTCGCTATTTGGTGCACCACGAGGAACCACAATCTTAAACCAGCGGCGTTTCCCCGCTCCGCCATGAATTGATGGATTGAAGGCAATTTTCCACAGAATACCTCCTCGTAATAATAGCTCTGCAGCGGTCAGCTGTTCATCACGTGGCATGGGTTGAAGTTTGGGAGCTGGAATAGAGAGAATTGGCATGGCCTCTGGCTCATGCTGAATTTGATTTCTTTCAACGAAAATATTCATCGGTACAGACTGGGAATGCTCCTGAAATGAATCATTCGATGATTCTAAGTTCTTAGGTTGAGTATAGATTGGCATTTCTGGAGGCTCACATGTTATGAACACGGGTCCAGTAGGAGGTTGGGGTGGTGTTGCGTAGTGTTGTTTAGCTGCAGGATCAAAGGCCAACGATGATGATGATTGTAAGGAAGCATTTTCATCCTTCTCTTCTCGCACTTCTTCAATCTGAGTGGTATCTGATAGCACACTTGGAGATGAATTTGTACCTTTCTTAGCAAATGGCAAATGGACTTGGGTTCGCGCAGGCCCGAGCCAATCGCGCCGTGCAGGTTCAAGAGGTGTTGGGTGGATTCTACCATTGAACGCACCCCCCAACATTCTCTGGGGGGGGGCAGGACCATCATTCACAGTTGGCCTTGTTTCCCCATGTGATAGTTGAACAGCTGGCGTCGATCCCGCATGTTGTACCATGAAAGGTTGCGATGAGTTCTTTTGTACTTGCGCAACCTCAGTCTCGCCGTACTCAGCTCCAGATGTACCCGAACTAGCAACGCCATTGTCATGTGTAGTGTCTACGCTGCCATCTCTCTGCACCAATGCATCATCCGATGCAATGACAACTTCAAAAGGCACCACTGTGCTTCCCATACTATTTCAATGACTTCGATCTCGGCTAAGCAAGAAGATCAGGCAGCAACGTTGGAGCCGAACAGCTCCGCGGCTTCAGCTCCAGTTTGCCGGCCTTCACCTCTCTCTTTGCCGTACGATTTCAATTTGCAAGGCTTCGCACGCTGAAAGGTCCTGCGTAGAGGCCTTCAACGTTCACTTTTACCCTTGCTCCTCAGGAACCAAGAAGATGAGACAGAACACTAAAAAGAAGGAACGCTGATGAATAAAAAGCTGTATGAGTAAACGTGGGGCGTGTGAGAAGTACTTCTTATCTTTCTGTTTAAAATAATCTGTTCAATTCACCCACTTCCTTTTTGCGTCTTGAGCGTAGATTGATGTCTAGTCACTTTCCTATCCTTTCGTTTAGACGAGTTTTAAGTAGCAAACTGTTCTCTCAAGAACACTACTATTGCTACAGAACACTCCTACAACATTAAGTTTTTCTGTTCCTTAACTTTTTGTAGCTGCTGATGACCTCGCAAAAGCCTTACCAGCAGCCTTGATATGAACGTCTTTCTCTTATCCTCTAATAAACTGAAGCAAAGAAAAGTGGCAACATGTCCGTATCAACGGATACATGGGTTGTGCAGTCCATAATTCACTTATTGTTCTCTTTTATAATTGTGATTGGACAGAAGGAAGACCGACACTAAGATCTTGAAGAAAAGGGCTTGAACTTCTGCGCCAAAGAAAAATTGAATGTTTAGCCCATTCGGCTTAAGCAGCAGTAGGTACCAGTCGTTGCGGCTTGCAACTTACGTTCTCGAGGAGAGGAAGCTGCAGATCATCAACATTAATTCGTGTGTGTGGTAAATCTTTGATGGGAAACTGATTGTACTTCACTTCGCTCTCCCTTTTTACAGCTCGTTGGGCCAATCAAGAGCAATCACCCGTAGCCGTCACATTTCAGAGTCTTGAGCAACATTTTACGAAGTCTGTTGAGGCCAAGGCAGGCTGCACGCTACGCGACAGTGCCTTTGTACATTGGGAAAGCTATCGATCTTAAGTTGCGTTATCTTTTTCCTTAAATAGGATGAAGAGTTGTTGTGTACAGTTCCTCGCACTCGTGGTTGTCTGTGTAGCCTTTGGAGTTGCAGCATTCTTTAGCAAATATGACAAAGAGATATATCAAGGAATGCAAATGAGTAATGGGTATGGCGCCAAAGTAGGTTGTTCTATTGTGTTCGTAGCAGGACGTGATCTTAAGAGTGCGCTGGAGGCAGAGTTTATCTTCCCGCCTATTCGTCTCTTTTCGATTCTTGAGGTGCAGCCCGAAGAAAAATGTGTTTTGGCTCGTTCGAGATTCTTTCCACAGCTCACCAGAACCGCGTGTTGGCGTTCCGAGCGTCTAGGATGCGCATTACTTCACAACGCGTCAAACTTTACTCCTGTAGATCCTATCGAACATCACCGGAATGCGTCAGCACTATTTCCAATTGGAGATGCAATCGACGAAATTCATGCAAATCAAGTTCGCTCCACAATTGATATGGGTGCTCTGGAAAATGCTCTTGACGAACATTTTGCCGACGAACGCCTTCATACACGGGCTGTAATCCTAATCAAGGATGGGCAAATTGTCTACGAAAGATATGGCGATGGATGCAACGATACAACTCCTTTGCTAGGATGGTCCATGACTAAGAGCTTGACCAACACTCTGATAGGACGCCGAATTCAAGAAGGGAAAATCCCTGGAGGTCTCCAAGCAAAGTTGCAGGATTTCATTCCGGAATATCGTCGAGATGAGCGCGGGCAGATTGATCTTGAGAGCGTGCTCCGAATGACAGACGGCCTTGACATTGATGAGTATTACTCCCCTGGTTCCCTGGCAACACGAATGTTATTCATTAATCAGCAACTTCTTCAAGACGATATTGGCATGCGTATTTCGGCTCATGAAGACTCATGCTTTCGCTATTCAAGTCATTCGACAAATGTACTCTCAAAATTTTTGAGAAATACCTTTAAATCCCATGAAGATTACCTTCGCTATCCAACAGAAAGTATCTTCAACGAGCTTGGCATGGATAGTGCAGTGCTAGAAACTGATCCAGCTGGGACTTTTATTGGGTCTTCTTTTGGATGGGCTACAGCTCGAGATTGGGCTCGATTTGGTATGTTTTTACTCCAAGACGGGGTGTGGAATGGTACGCGTCTTCTTCCCGAAGGCTGGATGGATTTCTCTACCGCGCCTACACCTACTTCCGGTGGAGTGTATGGTGCTCACTTTTGGGGTCATCTAGGGCCTGCTGTAGGTCCTGGTGAAACCAAGTCACGGTTGAACGATTGCGATAAAACCTATCCAAGTCGGACGGAACCCTCTCGTGATTGGATGCGTGATGCATTTCCTCGCGGATCATATCTAGCGCATGGTTTTGAGGAGCAAGCTGTTATCATTGTTCCTGAGACAAACGTCGTGTTTGTTCGACTTGGCCAAATTAAGCCCCTGATCGTTCCATGGGAACCCGTGGCTTTTTATAGCTCTGTCCTACAGGCTGCAGGTGCAGTGTATAAGTAGCAATAGATAACCGATGCTATTAAGGTGCCCTTCTAAAAAATGTAATATCATGATTTGTGTTCAATCAGCGCAAAGGAAAGAAGGAGAACACAATTAATATTTTTGCTTTTATCTACCCAGATTTTAATACGAAAATTTTCGGATGGTTTTTGTTCTATTCTTTTGTTGTTTGAAGTCGGAAGTACAATGAGGTTATAAACAGCATACTGAACAGTGACTGCTGCAAATTTAAAACATAACTTGGTTGACACAGAAAAGACGGTGTAATAGGGGAAATGAAGAAGGTAAGCACCTACTTACTCGTAGTCTTCATCGCCACGCAAGTGCTCAGTTCGAGGGTTCTTAGTACAGCCAGGCTGTGTAAGAATGTGCTCTCGCCAACCATCCTCACCAGGTTTGACATCGTCGTGACAAAGGGGGCACCGGTTTGCTTTTGATGCAGGCTTTGCTGGGCGGCATGAAGCACGTTTTACGTGCTGGTTGAAGTACTGTGCGGCAATTGCCTCCCCGCACCTAGGGCATTTTTTGTGGTTGTGTTTCATCTCACATTCGTTTAGCAAATGCTCATTGAGCATGGCCACTTCGATGACCTGCTCGCATTGCAAGCAACTCGTCAACATTGGACATTCTTTCCAGTAATGAATATCGAGTGCATCGTCAGTGAACTCGGGGTCGTGTCTACCACAGAACTGGCATGTAAATGGCTCCTCTTCAAAAGATTCATCCTCATCCTGGCCATGCTCATTCTGGCTGTCGAGAAGGTCCTCATCGTTACCACGACGGTTACCTTGATGATGTGTCACATTGATATTAATGTTGACATCCTGGGACTTTGGCGAAGAAGCGCTTGGATCATCAAAGTCTTGCGAAGAAGACACTTTGCTGTTTCTGAAACGCGGGTTTGGTGAGCCAGCCAGGCTTCCCCCCACCCACCCGTTGGATTTGCGAGCACTCTTTTTAGATTTTCCCCCAGTTGGTGAGCCATGGGAGCGAGCAGAGCGCGCAGTTGGCTTTGCATCGCCTTCGTGGCGCATATTTGCTCTTTTGGTCGGTGATCGTCCTTGTGACTGATCAATTTGGTCGAAACCAGCCTCATATTCCTCCATTTGTTTAGGACGTAAGTCAGTCAGGTACGGTAACACTGCTTCGCCAACTTGAGCATATGCCTGAAAAACCACCTCCTTGGCGCATTCTCGAACTTCTGCATTCGGGTGAATATGGCCATTGTATGCTGTAATGAGAGTCATCACAGGTTCAAGGAGAAGGCCATTGTTCTCTTTCATTCCGAATTCAGGAATCATCTCAGAAAGAAGTTTAAGACGACCAAGCAGTTGGCGCCACAACATGCTCTTGCCAGGCCGGAGTAGTTTTAAAACTGCGGCTGTGACGAGGTGCACACCAAATGCTTTAAGGCGTGCGAGATGCTGCAAAAGCTGAGAAGTAGCATCACGAATTCGTGCAGCGTTATTGCCCAGTTTTTCCACAATAGGAGTCATCAATGGCTCCACCAAAGGGTGGATGTCTTGGCGCCTCATTGCGTCGTTAGCCTTTGTGCTGGCCATTTCGAGAAGCTTTACACCCTGCATGTAAATATTAGCAATCTTGTCGGAGATTGACAGACGGCAAACAGTGCAAATTGCACCGAAGATACGGCCATCACTGAAGTCGAACTTCTGGTCCATATCGATCTCTAATTTCGACATTGCAGCTGACCGCAGACGCACCTGGCGACTATACAAGCAACGCACAAGATATTCACCAAAAGCATCAACAAGAGGTTGCACCTCGTTTCCTAGACCGGTAGGAAGAGGCTCGGCTTCGGGAAGATCCTCTGCACCAGCAACACCAGACAAAGCTTCTTGAATAATAGCAGGATCTGTTGCCGGACCAACAGGCTCAACCTCGTTGTAAGCACCGTCATCTCCGCCAGGCAAACGGCCCGTGGATCGCGCCGAGTGAATGCCGTTTGGCGATGGCATTCCTAGGGGATTTTGGCTATTTCCATGCGGACTCTGGTGTTGAAGGACAGGAAGCGGACGCTCATCCTCGTGCGGTGCAATAGTGTGTTGCTGCGAGTGCATTGGGGCGATTTCTCGGGAGTCATCAAGTCCAGTTCCAACAGCACCATAATGAGGGCTCTCCTCAGGCCTATCGTTATACATGCTATTCATAGCCTGGTGGTCACCGCCTTGATAACCGTACATTCCATGATTGCTCAAATTGCTGTTGCTATTGTGGTTGTTATTGTTGCTGCCGCTGTTATGAATGCTATTCATACTGCTCACACTGTTGCCATTGGGATAAGGATGCCCATGGAGTCCGCCATTACTAAACTGTTGCGGTTGGAGTTGACTCTGCGACAGTTGGTTTTGTTGAGGCATTGAAGCATTTGATGGCTGGCGAGCGGATGGTCTCCTGTACAGAAGAGGATGAATTTCTGCCTCAAGGTTGCCTCTGACTGCTTGAATATCACGCTTGAGAATGGCTGCTTGGTCATAATCTTCACAAGCCACAGCATCGCGTTTCGCCTCCTCGAGCTTTGCAATCTTAACTCCAATGTGCTTAAGTCTACTTTCAGCTTCTTTGAGCTGCTTAGCCAACTCGTATTCCTCTTCCTCAACAGCGCGCTCCTTTGCCTCGTGGACCTCACGTAGAAGCTTAGCAGTAACAGGATCAAAGTTCATATCCACGGCAAGATCCTGAAGTGGGGGAACCTGCCTTGCCGCAGCTGACGGGTACGAAGGACGTTCAGAGCGTGGATCATGGTGATTAGCAATCCCGATTTTATTTGGCGGCATGTGTCCAATTGGATGTCCAAGAACGTTGATGGCCATGATGCCTGTCTGATTATAGATATTAGGTCTGCTAAGGTGGCACTTGTGAATCAAAAGCTTCAGAAATGAGCCTTGCTTGCCAATATAAACAGACTTAAGCTCTCTCGCTGCATATCCGCTGCGTTCGTTCTTATCAAGACTCAAATGCCCCAGTCTTTTGAAGGTACAGGTTTCGTAAGATGCGCCTCTTCCCACATAAACGTCAATTTTAGTAGCAATGTTGGATTGGTGCGATAGAATCTGCAGCTGTGCAAGCTCGACTTCGCCAATCAAAAACCCAAGTCCAATCTCCTGGGGATACGGACAGAATGCTGGCGATTGCCATCCCTTAGTTTGTGGCGAATGTACATTTAGTTCTGAAGCAGGAAATTCAGGGTGCTCTCCTGAGCAATATACAACCTCGAACTTAATTTGTTTGGGGCCTTTACCTGGAGCAGAGTTGTGAGCCACAGCTGCCTGCCCAGCTCCTGGGCGGGTTTTCTTCATGGCCATTGCGCCGCGCATTTGTTCTTGGTGATACTCGCGCTGACCGGCAGGAGGGCCGTTCATGGCCATGCCTACCATCGTGGGACCTTCGTTAGATCTGCCAACGTCATAGCGGCCACCATGCTCCTCACGAGTGTCCATACTTCCTAATTCAGAAACGACGCCGCAGCCCGCCTCAGGGACCGCCTCAGTCCTCCGCAAATGCGCAGGAGCCCACTTAACTTTGCGTTTCCGTTTTGCAAAAAAATCAGCTAACAATCGATTTTCCAAACAAGTTGACTTGAATTTTTATAAAAATATAAAATCAGCACTAGAATAAAGAAAAATGAATAATACTTTGACCTGTGTATCCTAAAAGTACAACAAAAAATGTTCTACTTATACTCTATGAATAATTGTTGCGATAAGTAGACTATTTTCTTCAGGTAAATAATATACCTAGGCCTATTATTTCAGTTAGCAACGGGGATATACAATTATTTACAATGAGTTTTTCCCTTCTCAGGCGGATAACTATCTTGATCGGCTAATACATTCTCTGGGATCATTGATAATAAGATAATAAGAGTCGAAATTGTTTTCTATGTGTGGTTTACGGCATAGAATTGGCTGCGAGAAGAGCTACAGAGGTTTTCACGAACTTTATAGACCGTTTTATTGATCATAAGCGGCCGTTAGGATACCCAAGTCCTTTATTTATTTACTGTGAGTGTAGAAGTGGTGAAATACACGTGTCTTGTATGTATCAATCAAGTGCTCGGATGAGTGCTGGTACATACGAAGTCTCATGGGATTGGGCGTTGGAAATCAACATCATCATCATCGTCAGCATCAACCAAGATAGCATAATCTTACTGACATAGACTACAGCAACATCTAGTTTGAGGCAGCTTGCTTAAAGACCAGTTCTATGTTTGTTCTTTTAGGCATATTATATGATGCTTCTGTGAAGTTGATCATTTGATGGGATACGATTGTGATTGTATATTAGAGTTATGCTTTCTCGCTCAATGTACGTGGGACTCTGTGGCTGTTTAGTCGGGAATGCAGATAATATTGTGGCTCCATTGAAAACACATTGTATACCTCGATCATCGTATCTTTTTATATTGGATATGACAATAGGCATAGCCTCACTCATACCTTTTTTCCACTGGGTTCATGATCTCAACTTAATTTCTATATCTTATGCATGGTGCAAGACTTGAGAAGGATAATCTCATTAGAGTGTTGGAGGAGAGGTATTGCTTTCATGAATACCTTGGAGGCACACCTCTCTAGCGCTGCTGGTTGCTGAACATTGAGATCAAATCTGGAAAGCGAACGCGAGGAACTTAATAGGCCAGCGACCAGAACAGCGTCATCACTTCAAGGTCTCTCTTAGTGCAATGGGTTGGTTAGCAATTAGGGGTTTGGGGACGGTAGACACGTCAGCTTAAAGCAAATACAACCCGTTCTTGCGTTTCAGAGGACTGTCCAGTTATTTTGAAGACTCGACTCGAGCTCCGAGCAGTGCCTCGAGTTCCTGGGTGGAAACCAGACCCCCCTTTGTCCAGTTCCATAGATAGAGTAGGGCTAGTATATACAAGAAAACTGTTTTAGATGGTTTATATAAATCCAAGTGGTACTATAACGATGAACGTCAAGTTCTAGCCAAGAAGATAGACGTAAAGTGAAGAAGTTCCACCAAGTTGCCATTTGTGTTCGAAGCGTTCACACAATTTGTTATACTCACGAAGCTCTTGCCCACTTACGTCTTTCCTTCACGGAAAAGTCTATATCTGTGCATACTCTACTCTACGAAGATACCGGGTAGAATGGTACTACCATCATTTGATGTATTATTCCTTAGGTCTTCACTTCAGAAGAACGCTCCGGATACGCCAGGAACTCTGCGTTGGCCTGGATGACGCAGAATAGATGTATCAGAAAGGGGTCAACTTAATAACTTATGGAAATGTCCGATTCGAAATCCGGCAGCAAGGGAAGGCACTTCTAAAGAAGCGCCTACCGTGGAACAAGTTGTAAGTGCTAGCGGCATTCTGTTCGAATATTCAACACAATGTGTTTTGCACGCCGAAAGATGCTGACGAAAATTCACTACCACAGACCATAGGATGAAGTATAACAGTGAATGAATAGAGCATTTTTTTAATTAAGGTGTTAAAAAAAACAAATGAGATGGATAATTAATGAGTAGGTAGAAGATCTTCATACATGCAGCGTTGGAAAGCAAAGACCAAACTCGCGTGAGCTGTGAATTCTAGAAATCTTGCTACAACTATACGTCCAAGTGTCTCACCATGGACGAGGCAGCAGCGAAATATGACCGGCAGCTGCGACTCTGGGGGAGCCATGGCCAGAAATGCTTGGCGGAGGCGCACATCCTGCTTCTCAAGGTAAGTGCTCTCGGCGGCGAGGCTCGATAAGGAATATCATCGTATTTACAGGAGGAGAATGCATGAAAAGGGAAGCTATAGGTGAACTCGAGGCTAACGCACGGATTGACGTGGACATGCCACTGCAACTTTCGACATCGCTTGCTTTGATTCCCTGCTTAATGTGTCTTTAGGCGGGACCAACAGGAACAGAAACTTTGAAGAATCTTGTGCTGCCTGGTATTGGCAAGTTTACGGTGGTTGACGATGAGCTGGTTGGCAAGTCTGATCTGAGCAACAACTTCTTTGTGACTCCAGAAACCGAGGGCAATAACCGAGCACAGGTGACTTGCGAACTTTTGCAGGAACTCAACCCGGACGTGAAGGGCGATTACGTGGTGGCAGACCCTGTAGAGTATGTGAGGCAAAAGCGTAGCTCAATGAGTAGCTTTACCTTGGTGATTGCAACGGAATTGGCAGAACACGATATTCTAGCTATCGAAGAGATTCTTTTTCCTAGCAACGTTCCTATCGTTGTGGCCCGTACATATGGTTTTATTGGAATTTGCCGTATCATCAGCAACACACACTGTGTAATTGAGTCAAAACCCTCACCAGAACCCATGGAAGATCTACGAATCGCAGATCCATTTCCTGAACTTAGCACTTACGTTGATAGTGTCGACCTAGACTCTATGGATAGTAAGGAGTATAAGCACACTCCATTTGTAATTATCCTCTTGAAAATGTCTAAAAAGTGGAAGAATGAGCATGAAGGCAAGCTGCCATCATCGATGGATGAAAAGAAGCAATTTAAAGACATGGTAAAGTCGCAGGCTCGTAGTTCTTGGGGGGAGGAAGAAAATTTGCTCGAGGCTTTTCAAAATGCTTTCTTGGCTTACACCCCGAAGGGTATCCCACCGGAAGTTGCTGAGTTGTTTGAAAACCCGATTTGTGGTGATGGTCCACTACCTCTCAAGCTTGAACCTTTCAATGTTCGCTTTTGGGTTATGGCCCGCGCGCTCAAGGGCTTTGTTGAGTCTCAATCAGGAACGCCAAAGCTTCCGCTGTCTGGTAAACTTCCGGATATGACTGCAACGACAAGCATGTATGTAGATCTGCAGCGTCTTTATAAAGAAAAGGCTGAAGCAGATGCAAACGATATTTATGATCGCTGCCTTACTCTTATCAATGCACTTGGTCTTGACTCGTCAATTCTCACACGAGATGATGTGAATCTGTTTTGCAAGAACGCCTACCACATTCGCGTTATGGAAAGTTCCTGTGTTCGCGATGAAATTGACCCAGCAAAGGTAAACAAAGAGGACATGGAGATGGCTATCATGGATGGTGTTGGTGACAGCGGCCCGCAGTCGCCCCTTCTTTTCTACGTGATGCTTCGTGCGTGTGATCGTTTTCTGCGAAAGTGTGGTCGGTACCCTGGTCAAAACGGAAATCTCGAGCTCGAAGAAAATGGTGAAAGCGAAGCCCAGAATCTATTTGGCATGGCGCAAGAAATTAGGAACGAACTTAGTTTGGAATCTCCCTTGAATATCACTATTGACCATGCAAGGGAGTTTGTGCGTTACGGTGCTACTGAAATGCACAATATTGCAGCAATCATTGGTGGTATTGCATCCCAGGAGGCTGTCAAACTCATCACGCATCAATATGTGGTGTTGTCGAACACATATGTTTTCAATGGTATTACATGCACAGGTGCTGCATTTGCCATGTAATACGAATACCTGTATCTGCTTGATGCATAGAAGGTATCTTTGATTTTACATAAAGCGAACTTTGCCACTATCAACATTTCATACTTTTTGATTAACTAAAATTAAGTTAGAGCATTCTATTCTCATACATGTGAATCGACCAATCGATTGAGTTTTCGGGGAGGGTTTGACGAGCATTTGCAACACGAAGGAAGATGAGGTATTTGAATCACATGAAAACAGAATATAACTTCAAATTCAAATTTCAAAACAGTGTTAGGAGATCAAAATCACGATTAAGTGATACTATCTGTGTGGTTTTGCACTTTGGATATAATAATTATTACCCATTATTACTGGGATGAGCTTGATCTGTGAAGCGATGTAGGCTCAGGCGATGCCAATTCTGCTTCTTGTGCTGCAGGGCTTGCAGCAGTGTAAGGAGATGCCGGGATCCACTGACCACGTGCATGCGCAGATCGAGCACCTTCATCTCTCTGGGCAAAAACATTCATTAACAGCGCTGCATGGATGTCAAAACCAACTTTATCCCAAGCAACCTTGTCCAAAACGCCAAGTCGATTGAAAAAGGGCCACCAGCTTCGTGGAAATGGTCCATACATTCCGTCTCCAAATGAACCAACATAGCGCCGAGCGCCTTCCTCTTGTGCTTGGAGGATCTTGCGCAAATAAACGCTTGAGTTCACAGCTTCCACAGGAATGCAAGAATCCATTGATTGTACATGATGACGAAGAACTCGATCGCGCCCCTCTCGTGCAACACTAGGTGGCAAAGGTAGGTCATCGCTGGGTTCGTGGTTCTCTAGAAGCTGTTGATCAAGGTTGTTATCCGGTGGCAGCATGTCTTGGTCATCGCCAAGTGCGCTTTCTGGAGCGCCCCATATGCTGCCGGACTGAACACGGAAAACCTCGTAAGGGTCAAGGAGATCAGAGTCCACTTCGTCCTCACCACTGAGAACTTCGAGAATGCGAGTCCGTTCAACAATACTAGCATCTGCAAACTCCATAATAAGCTGCGTGCATAATGCCCAAGCTACAATGCCAGATATAAGTAACCATGTTCCTTCAAGAAGCACAGCATCAACACGGAAGAGTGCACAGTGCTCTAGCTCGGCATCAATTGATGGCAAACCAAGAGAGCGCAGAATAGGGTCAAGCATCCACTTGGGGATTTCTTTAAAGAACTTGCAAAGCCCCGCTTGTTGCTCTGAAAAGCTGCTTGCAATGATTGCCTCTGAGAGACTGCCAATTTCCAAAACAGCAGCTACAATACTAACAATAAAAACATCAAGAGCGCTCCATGCTTGAAGGATCTGGCAAAAATGGAATAAGCGTTTTGTAGATTGCAATGTCATTGGCACACCCCACAAAATCGCTAGAGTGACGAGCATCATGAGTGGAATCACCATTGCGAAAGCGAAGTACATGATTGTCATAAACCAAGCCCAGTTGCCACCAGAAAGAAATCCACCTTGGCTGCATGCTTCCGGCAGCAGGAGTCCATTTGTTACAAGAGAATATGTCGTGTTCCGTTTTTCTGGTGCTAGAATGAGATCAGCAATTCCCGAAAAACGAAACTCAAATGTGCGGATGAGCTGTCCCGCAAGAGTGTTGCTGAGTGTACCTAAAAGAACAAACCAAGTAATAAATTGACCAATGTTGGAGCATGTGAAACGGCGTCGACGAGGAAATGGTGCGTAGGAGCGGTTTGAGAGCTGCTCTCGAGGAGGACGAGCCATTGACTTTAAAAGTGCAGGTGAGAATTCGCGGCTCTCCATTGCATGGCGATGCAGGTGTGTCATGAAATGTGACAAGCACAAACTAATCATCGTCGCAATCACGAACGAGTATACCCCCCAACCAGGGCGTACAGACATTTTCACTTTTACACGGATTCCGGCGATACTTTTGTCTGCATCAAAACCAAAAGCAACTGCCATAAGGCAAAGAACATATGCATCTACAAGGCTCCATTTGCCAAGCACATCAAGCCAATGAAGAAATTTGCCGCGAAGCTTCTCGCGAGCAGGGATAAACCATAGGCACATCATTGTAAACAGCTTGATATATGGCCAGCATCCAGAAAATGCACCAATAAGAATAGCTAGCCCATAGGCATGTCCTGACCAGAAGTGTCGCAATGAGGTGAAGATTGTAAAATTGAACACGTCATCCTTGAATGCTACAACACCGGACTCGTCCATTTGATGGGGAAATATTTTATGCCCAAGCCAGCGAAATTCTTTGGGAAATGTAATGCTAATATCCGGTTCCACTGTTGCACCTGTGGAGCAATTTGACCATGTAAATAGCGCTGCGTTCAGAATAAGCAAGGTAGGAATGTAGAACAAGCGGATGAAATCTCCACACGAAAGTGGTAAGCTCTGCATTCCGCACATAGGTTTTTTGTTTTGATTTTCGTGGGCCATTGTGTTTGAAGAGCCTAATAATAAAGGGGTTTCGGGCTGATCTTGGAGTGAGCTTAGTGCAGCAGAGCCAGATAAAGGGGCGTCGAGCGCAGTTGCATGATGAGAGGGGTTATCCAGTCTGTTTGAAGACCCAACACTTTGCAGCAAATGCTGCTCCAGGTGGTCATCACGATCATCTCCGTTCTGACATTCATATGGAGCCAAGATTGGCTGACATTGTGAATCACAATCGGCATACTCGGGTCGAACCGGTGGGTCCAAGGGGCGAGCTCCAAGTAATGTATGCTCGAACATTGAGTACCGGCCAGTGTTAGGATCGATATAATGAGGGTTTCGATAAGCCAGTACAAACATGGCGCATGAGAAACAGCTGAGAATACATCCTCCAATTGCCAAACCGAACGAAGGTCCGAGAGCTTGGCAGCGAAGAGGGTTGGAGTTAAGAGCATGGTCGAAAATAAAGTGACATTGAAAATTGTAACCAAGATTGTCAAATAGCGGGGTTCCCATGAAAACAACAATAGTAGCCACTTCGAAAGCGATGGCTGTAAGGCATGATAGAATTGAGCAGAGCACGTTCCTTCGGAAGTTCTGCAAATCACGACGCTCAGCGATTGCTAAGAATGCACAAAATAATGTTGAAAATGAAGCGATAGTAGCAAGAATTGAAAGCGCTCCAGCAGCATGCCCCTTACTGCGAGTTTCTGACTGTAATGTGTAAGGGGCATCACAGCCTTTTGTCATACGCGGCGATTCCGAGGAACAAATGTACGGGCCTCCGAGTAGATCTGGTTGCGTTAAATCATCGCCCCACGTGAAATTTGCTCGCCAGAGACCTGTACCACATGCGCACATGTCACCTTCGAGTTCAGTAGTTGTGTACCACCATAGCGGCAGCGCAGATGCGAGAATAAATGCAAAACATGCAAAAACTCCGAAGAAAAGACCTCCGGCAATGACTCCCCGAGCCATGATACTCCAAAATAAATTATTTGAAGACCAGAATATTTAATTTATCTTGTCTCCCCCAGATCTCAGCTAAGAAACAAAATGATAACTTGCTCTGCAGATAATCACTGTGGTAGCAATCAGAAAGGATTATCTGGTGATAATGATAATAGAATGATGATGTTGCTGGTGATGAGAGATTTCGTTTTTCTTTTCCCCGAAAAGTTTTGGTGGTGACGTGCGCTGCTGTATGATCAGGGAGTCTACTTTTCTGCGCGCGCTCGCACCCTGTGCTAAGTTTCAAGCCAAAATCAACAGGAGGGATTTTTCAGCCCGGACTTAGAGCTATATGGCACGTTCCTCAACTTCAAGATACTCTTTACGCTGACTTGAAGATGCGATTAATTCGCCCCCCAGTACAATGGATGAACCCCCTGCTTCTGAAATTAACCTCGACCGGCCACCAACTGTTTAGTCGTCAACCAAGCAGCCAGCTAGCTGCCTTTGCCCTTGCACGTCTTATTGCTATTCAATCTCTTCAAGAGCAGCTGTGCTTTCGTTCTAGCAAATATTATGGGAAATTCTCACCTTTCGTAGCAGTGAAAATGCGGGTGTCGATGGACGAATTGACTGCTTTTTCAAGCAAACAGAGGAAGAGATGAGACGACCGGGATGAGACACCAGTCAAGAACGTTTCTGTAACTCCACCAGGTGGGTTAGACGGTTAACTTAATTCTTCCGAGGACGCTTGCGAAAGCGGTGCTTTCGTTCACGAACTCGTTAGTAAGCTTCAGCGAGATCTCTCGTTTTCTTTCCTTCTTTTTCTTTCCTTCTTTTTCTTTCTTTTGAAAAACTCAATCGACCAATCAATCAATCAATCAATCAATCAATCGCCGCTTTTTCCGCGTTGCTGATCTCGTCTCCACGACAGCGCAACCGCCGCAAAGAAACAGGTCTGGGCCAGATAGGAGGGGCTATTTGAAGGCTGCAGGGCCCTTTGCAGTGGACGTGGATCAGTCAGAGCTACCGCGAGCGCGGCGCCTTGCGTGACTTATGTCTACGCCTGCACTCGCTGAGAAAAAGGAATTGTTATCAGGACCCGCTTCTACAGCATCTTCTTCTTCTCTAGTCATTTTATACCCCACATGAGCCAAGAGACTTGGATATAATACGGTTCTAAAAGGAGTAGACAGGAACTCCTAGGACATCGAAAATCCGGAGAGGCTCTGCTGCCAAGAATCGGAAATCCGGATATTCAACGGCACTCTAGGTAGATCGATAAGCCTGCTAGGAGTGATTACTGTGGAGATTGATGCCTCATCAATCTACCATGAGGTGCAAAAACTTGGGCTCAACATTGGAAAAAGGGAAATGTGCTGTTGCTTGAATACATTGTGGGTGAATGTTTATTATCTTGGTTGGCCAGAATAAATGACACCATTCCTTGAGAATTATTTGAAGGCAAGTGGACAATCCTTTTCACCGAAATCCATAAAATATTGAAAAGCCAAGGCTTAATACACACGCAATACGCACAGACTGTACTGATCCACCCCACTTGAACATGTGAAGAACAGAAACAAACGTATGTCAGTATTGTCAAGTGCAGTAATCAATCACAACTTCTTACAAGTTATGTTCTTAATTTAGCCCTGTGCTTTCATTCCTTCATGATGCTCTCCATGTCACCCCAAAACTATAATAACGGGTCGCCAACACTCCAACCGATCGACTCCAGGTAGCCTCCTGGGCTGTTTATCCACGACGGTACCTTTTCCATACTCTTCCGAGCAATCAGCAGATAGATAGATATCTAGCAGCAGATGCGTTCTACGAAAGCACCGATCAGTTACAGAACAGCCAGGCATCACCGAAGCGTCCTTGCCGGGGTCTTTACATTATATTCCAGGAGCTCGACTTAGACAAACCTTCAGTTCATTACCAATTGGTGTGCGTACGTGCCTACCTGCGTACAAGTATCAAGTGGAAGGGAGGGAATATGCCGGCACTGACGAATCTCTTCAGCCGTCGATCGTTTCGCTCTACCAGCTAAGTGCCTTCAGCCGAGGCATTTCGATTTTCCACGATCGAAGACAATCTACGATGTATCTTTTCTAGCTTCGGCTCGAGGTAGTCTGCCTATTGATTGCACTGTTATGCACATGCCAGGTGATGGAGGAGGGAGCCCAAGAACTTGAAGTCTTGGCGTTGAAGATTGAGAACTAAATCATCCATCCCTCAAGTGAAACCAAACCAAGTAAAACGAGGCTGCCTGTGCGAGGGGCCTCGATTGAGCTAATTTCTGTCACCCAACGAGGCCCAATTCCATCCCTCCCTCGGGGCCTGTCCTCTCGAATTCCACGCGTGCCTGTAAACTACTACTTCAGGTTCGAAGCAGCGGACGGTTAAGCATCGCGGAATCCGCAGCGGCTCGACCCAACCGCCCTTGCGATCGCCAGCAATTATCACAGGTCGAAGACTTGGGAACACTTGAAGAATGCCTTGCGGACGCCCGCCTGCAGCTGCGTTTGCTTGAGCATTGGCCTCCTTCTTCAACCCAACGCGTCCTTCACGGAATCCCCGGAGGCCTTTGCTTTGAGTTCATCTTCTCCCTCTTGGAGAATCAGCCAATTCGCATATTTGCCCTAATTCAAGCGCAGGTGCGTGCTCTCAAACCGCGCCATGCGTTGCGCATGACCTCCTCATGTCCGTTCATGCTTTCAAGACCATCTTATTGTAGCCTTGGATTCGTCCGAGGTGGTCGCGGATGGACTTTTGCTTCTTCTTCTTCTTCTTCCTCTTCGTTCGAGTGAATTGCATTCTCTCCAATGAATGAACGAATGAATCAAGGAGTGAATGAATGAATCAACCAATTGCAATGAATCGTACAATCATGATCTTCGCCACACTGAAGCGGCAACGAGTAATTATGGAGAGATTGGCATTCATTTATTCATTTAATTCAATCATTCATTTATTCATTTAATTCAATCATTCATTTATTCATTCAATCACTCATTCGTTCATTCATTCATTCATTCGTTCCTTCCTTCCTTCCTTCATTCATTCATTCATTCATTCAATCAATCATTCATTCGTTCATAGCGATAAGGTTGGTGAGTCGCAGAACTCGCACGAGGCTGCGTCATCGTCCATTCGCGGAAGAAAGGAGTCGCAGCTGTCTTTTCGTTACTCTAATTTTATGAGAAGACGAGTAAAAGACTCGCTACTTTCATACAACCCTTAAACGTTATGAACCAAATAAAAGGCTCGAGGTGTAATCTACGAGTGAGTGAGTGAGTGAGTGAGTGAGTGAGTACCTTTACCCCGATTCGTGTAAAGTTCATTGCAAAAAGTTTCATTCGACCCTCTTCTTCTTCTTTAGTTTCCAGCAGTAAAAACCAGCTTAAGAGAAAGGCTTTTGTTTTTGTCCCGCTTTCTTCTCCGCCGGCCTTCCCTCGCCTGCTTGCTCCCATACTAACTTAAGCTTTTCTTTCGCGCTGCACTTGTTTGACGCCTCCTGGAAAGCCAACCAGGTTCCTCTGTGCCTTGAATGGCTGGTGTCAAAAGGCCCTTTCAGCTTTCTTGATTTGACGACCTCGAATGCTCCAGCTTTTGCGCGCTTCTTCTTGAAACAGAGCAAATTACCCGCGTGTACATTTTAAATTTAAAAAAAGAAAGAAAGAAAGAAAGAAATATTATTAAAAGAAATTAACTCTTCTTTTTACCCCTACAAAGTCACAGCAGAATGAGAAAGGGTAAGAAGGAGAAGAAAACGCAGTTCCGGGAGGCGTGCATTGCGAGCTTCGTCCACGGCACCATGGGAAGTCTTGCTCTCCGTCACCGTAGCCGTTGTATTTGCCTTTCACCTTGCTTTCAATCTGCCTACCGAGAATTACGAGTGAAGTTTCGAGCTTCGAAATGCCGGTGCCTCAGCTTTCTGGAGCTGGAGGTGTTTAGCTAAGTTTCGAGGACGGCCCTGCTCCATCTTCTGCAGCATCGTCCCCACGACACGGAAAATGGAGCCATCTTTACGTTTTTTTTTTTGTAAAAGAAAGCATTTGCAGAATATGTTTTTTTTTGTGTTTTTTTTTATAATATGTTTTTTTTTTAATAAATTAAAATATACTTATAATGATGTACAATCAATCGAATAAATAATGTTTAATGAAAAAGTGAAGAAGGAAAGTTTCTTTCAAAGGTCCCACTTTCATGTATCAAAAGGTGAAAACAACTTTTAGTTTATTCTGATTTTTCTTTGGATTGAAAAAGCGCATGGAAAGCAGAACAAAAGCCTTTCCCATTTCTTTTGGAAACGAGGAGGAACAAAGTTTGTGGAGGCGTCATCGTAGGGCCGTCTACCACAAACATTAACAGTGATGCAGCGGACTTTCGAAGCATCGACAGCACTGTAGGTACGTATTAGTCGAGGCTGATATGAGCAATGTTGGCGACGGCCTTCGACAACCCATTCAATACGATGACGAGCCTGAGATTCGACCTCCCTTCGCCCTCGTTCAGGTTCTCTCTGAGATACACTCGCTCGGTTCTGGGCTCGATGACGCCACCTCGCGCTTCATTTATGAGGCTTCAACAACGTGCAAGTAAACTCAGCGCTTTTCCGTATGTGACATGACCAGCATTACCTACCTACTAATCGTAAAAATAGGTGTTCTACGTGTGGTGGAGATCATAGAAGCTCGTTTCTGGCGCAAGTGAAGATTATGACAAAGCACCTGGTTCGAGGATTCGAGACCGCCTACTCTGGCGGGAGTTTATGATTATTCTGCTGGTCGGTTTGAGGTTTATTATTTCGTGAACTCGATCGAATTCGAGCGTATGCTGAGGCGGCTCCAACACGCTCAAAATTGGTTTTCTTCATCGAGATCTTGTGGTTCTCAAGTTCTTCCACCTTCGTTTTTGTTGACTCTCCCATTCACAGCACTTGAAAAAGCGAAATAAAAAACGAAGTGGAAGGCGAATTAAATTGGGAATGAGCAGTCGATCACGAAAATAAAATATCGCACATTCTAATCGTCTCTGCAGCGATGTGGCTTTTATCCTCCGGAACCGTACCACGGCGCGTTTCTACGCCACCGAGATGAGCTTTACCGGCCCAGTTTTGCACACCGCCGTGCTCGAGGACGGTCCCGGGACGCTCGTTATTGAGTACGTCCCTGTGTTAGTCCAGGTCAACCACCTCGTTCCTGCATTGTGATCGACCGTCGCTATCATCATCATCATCTTCTTCGATTATCAGAAAATTGCTGCTGCATCTACTTTCAAGCAGCTGCGACGCATGCGAATCGCAGGATCAACTCCGTTCAAGCTCCTGGCCGTATCTACTTCGTGCTCGGACAGCGTTCAAATCATCTCCAAGACCAAATCGAGTCAAGTCAAACTTATCGAATCTAGCTCAAGGCGACTCCTCGCAACCGCGCCGCAGGTACCTGGGTACGTGCTGCACAAAGCCCGACTTGCGAGCGCGTGAATAGATTGCAGATTTACTTACGCATGGTGAGCTGTAAAACTAGTGTGAAGATCTATTTGCCTTTTGCGTTGCGCAAGCCGTCGATAGTAAGGATCGTTAATGAGTAAGTGAGTGAGATGGTACTTGAACGAACTTGGAGTTGGCGGGATTTTGAGTTAGTTGCTCGTTGGGCTGTTGAGAGGCTGTTGAGAGGCTGTTGAGAGGCTGTTGAGAGGAGAGAGGGATTATGACCTCGAAGTTGGATGAGTTTACGTGAACGAACGCAGTGGGAGGTTCCTCAAGCGAATCGAGTGCTGTCACTGATGCTAGAATGACTCCCTTCTTTTAGATCGCCTAGTTTTGTTTTGTTTTGTTTTGTTTTAAGGCTAAAATTCAATGAATAATTTTTATTTCATTTTCACCAATGTGATTCCAAGTTCTTCCTTCCCAGTTCGAAGCAGCTGGAAGAGGAACCAAACCAGTGGTACTACCTACTGTTCTTTTCCATTCTTACTCTTTCGATAGCTAGCTAGCTAGCTAGCTTGCTTGCTTGCTTGCTTGCGACTGATGTCATTCCACCATCTATTTGCCACGATGCGACGTTACCTTGGGATGGTTTGGAATTTTCCCACGTGCTCTCAATGTTCTGCCTGCAGATCAAACTATTTTTCATCTAGCTAGCTAGTTCGAAGATTGGATGGCTCATTCACCAGGTAGTAAGTAAGTATCTACTACCACTTAAAGTGTTTTTCTCAATTTTCTAACTAATCACTCTTTTTTCTCTTTTCCACCACCCTCAGAAGCTCCGGGCCACTTCACGACACGTCCTTCGCTGCGCGTGGCGATCGATCTGTGGTTGCATTGGCGCAGAAGCTCCTTGCGGCATCGAAGGAGGCCTTGCACCTGAGCCGATTCGTGGCCACGACCCTGCGCTTGGGCCGTTGCTAGCGTCTGCAATTCAGGACCCTCACTCACTTGAGAGCAATAAGTTTCTCTCTTCGTCTGCAAAAGTCTCAAGTACTACGATAAATTGAAAGGCCGCCTTAGCGCACAAAACCCAACTGCTATAGTTTACAATAGCTAGAGGTTACGATGACGCGGCCTGTGACATACACGGAAGATGAAGAGATAGGTAGCTAACAATCGTGGCTTGAAAGAAAAATAAAAGGTAAAAAAAGAAAGGAAAAACTTGCAGAGCATAGTGACATTCTTATCACCCACTTACTAGGTAGCGCTAGTAGTTTAAAATCTAAGGAGCTTCTCTTTTTGTGAAAACTTTAAACTAAATTAAGCGATTAAAGTCTTCTGACGGCGAGCGAGATTTATTACTAAAGGTCATGCATGTGTCATGCAAAATAGAGAAAACGATGATTTGACACGGGTAGCGTTGCATGAGTATGCCCAAGGGTGATTCTTTCACAGCTTTGGTTCTAAACATGAGCTACGTAGCCCGGCTTTGGACCCAGACGATCGTGGACTGCGATGCGAAACGAGCTAAACGATTGCTGGTCCGTCTGATTGTATCACCTCTGCGAGTCTTCCAGCTTCTTGACCCGTGCAAATAAAGTCAGGGGAAAAAAGAAACAAGAAGAGGGAATCATGATTTTCCTTGCCATTTTAAAGGGTTGTTTGAGCTTTTACAATCTTGAGCTTTGCGAAAACGTAAGGAGTTCAGGTTTGCCCACGTGCGCTTGGAGCTCAACGACGATCCGAGCATAGACCTCCGTGCGAGGGAAGGCGCGATGTGACACCCATGAAGGTTTCGGGACCTCGCTATTGCATAAACTCGGGCAACACCGCTCGGTGATGAAAAGCCTCCCACCTCCTTGAAGGCCACATCGCCAAGATCTTCAAACTGGGCCATATCTTCTTAGAGAGCAGATACATGCCTATACCTGAAGCCTTAATTATTTGACAGTTTGTTAGACAATATGATCTGATCGGCTATCCCTAGATGATGTTCTTACATTCTAACTTCGATTTCCCCTATCCTGCAATTTTGCATGAGTAAATTTACACATCCATCTGGAATATAAATAAATATCTATCGCCTTGAAGTCGCCGCGCAGTTCATGAGCCACTTCTTCGTCGGGTCTGCGTCTGCAGTTTGGGCTTTCTTCACTTCTCTCAACCATACTCGAAGTACCTGGCTAGCTAAGCCTCTCGCGGTACACACCTAACGGATGCCTCCCTGTCCGACTGCAAATAATCTGTTTGCCTGAGCCCCTCCCTTCTCTTAGTATTATGGCTAGCGAAGTCGGTATAGGTTTGTATAGGACTGTACCTCCTGGTTTTACACTCACTAATCGTTAAGTTAGAGGTGACTAAGTGACAGGTAGGTTACCAACGCAGTACCTAAACAAAGCAAAAATCGTTGAGGCCATGATCTGGCACGAAAGTCTACTTGGCGAAGGCCGTCTTATGGGCCGATATCCACTCAGCTTCTCTGCCGTGGCAACGAAAAGCGCGGCACGGATGCTCAGTTGGCCTTTGCTGACGAGCTTTTCTTCGTCGATGACACGCAGGAAACCATCCTAGAATAGAAAAACTCTGGTTTATAAAAATGAAGTACCTAACTAACCTCTTCTTCATTTCGATAATAAGAAACACCATTGAAAACGAGAAAAAGAAAACTGAAAATGAAAAGAAAAAAAACTCAGCTTAAGAAGAGATAGAAGAAAATATGGAGAATGAAAGAACGCCGCGCAGGCCCTCGCTCGAGCGAGCGGCGGCGGTACCTGCCGCGCCGTTTCAGGGCAGCGCTGCAGGGCAGAGCGAGGAGCTCTTGCCGGTCACAGGGACGGCCTCCTCTCCTCCGCGAGGGTGCCGCCTACGGCAAAGCCCACCGCTTTGGAGCGTGTGGCAAAGGCTCACGCGAGGCTGAAGGCGGCGGGTTGGACCCTGGTCCATCTGCGCCTCGATTTTCGTTTTCATTTATTCTGTATTTGCATATTTTTTAAAAATAACTTTAAAACTTTAGTTTTTAAATTAAAATTATAACTAACTTCATTTTTGTCTTAGAAACTATGATTCTGTGATGCCCAGAAAAGAAGTGTACGACTGAAGAGCTTTGCAGAAAAGACCCACCTATTATAATCATCAGATATAAGTCCCGAAGTAGTTGCGAAAACACTGCTGAGGCCTCTCGTCTCCTCCTCCTGCTTCTCTCCTGCCTCCGAAGCAGGCGCCGCTTCAATCGCCTCTTTTCGGCGAACTTAACCATTGTGAACTTTGAATGAATGAGTGAATGAATGAATAATCGATCTTTAGTCAACACTGTTTTTTGATACCTGGAGGCTTTTCCAACACTGTTTTCTACATCAAAACATAACAAACAGCAATGGAACATGTGCTCAGTCTTATTCATGAGTCAATCAGTCAGTCAGTCAGTCAGTCAGTCCAAAGCCGCCTCATCGGAGGCCTTTCGGACGAGGACTTAAAGAGTCTCCTTCTCCTCGAGCTCGCTCCAATCAAATGAGCTAGCTGCAAATGCCTCTGCTTCGTCTAACGGAGTCTGCTTTGCTGTAACGGAGGACCGACCTCAAAAGAAGGCGAAGCGCAGTCTAATTCCGCAATAACCATGGCAGAAGACATTCTTTGCTCACTGGTTGTTT
This sequence comes from Schizochytrium sp. TIO01, assembly GCA_004764695.1. NCBI lineage: Eukaryota > Bigyra > Thraustochytrida > Thraustochytriidae > Schizochytrium > Schizochytrium sp. TIO01. The sequence continues at coordinate 2,020,882 of SMSO01000014.1, read as the reverse complement.
GATGTTTATTTATTTGTTTATTTGTTTGTTTGTTTGTTTGTTTGTTTGTTTATCAGGACTCGAAGAAAAAAGGAAAAGAAGAAAAAATCATTGCCAGGGATAACAAATCCGCTCAGCAGTTTACTTAGTTAAAACGTACTCACGCATGAAATCGATGAAAACTTGGGAACAGAACTGAAGAAGCCAAGGCAGAAAGAAGCCTCGATCCGCTGCGGACCAAAGCCGCTCGAGATACACCGGACTGCTCAACTCGAGGCAAGCAAGGGTGGACTGCTTGCTTGATGACCGAGGCGAGCGTGGCGCATGCATGCCATCGATTCGCACCGCTTTTTCACAGCTTAATTCGAGAGGCCAAAGCAAAGAGCTCACGAGAAAAGCGCCTGCCGGACTGAGTGCGAGGAGGGAGGGGCCTAAGGCGCACATGGTAGCGTTTACACTATGTGATGACTAGCACCCGCCAGTTGGTACGTACCGGGTTCCTACTGAAGAAACAGTGAGGAAGAAAGAAAGAAAGAAAGAAAGAAAGAAAGAAAGAAAGAAAGAAAGAAAGAAAGAAAGAAAGAAAGAAGCGGCGATTGCTTTGTTTGTTTCCTTTACTATTCGTGAGAGAGATGTGCGTACCTATCTACGCACGTACACATATGAAGGAGAGAATATCTCCTTCTTTTCTTTGATTTTTTAATTAGTTTTATGTAAATTAAAAAAAGAAACAAGAAACAAGAGAAAGAAAGAATAACCTAAAAATTGGGAAAACTGAGTTTTGATGATCAGAAAAGAAAAGAAAAAACTTGAGAGAACCTGCGCTTCTCTTCTCCTGCATTTGGCACGTATGCCACATTTGTCCTCGAGCTCAGGCCAAGTTGTATTATTCATCCCCCTCCGTTAACCAGCGAAGAAGTGCGGTGAGCGGACATTTGCTATTACCAGATTCGCCTGAGCCTCTGAATTTAGGCCATGTATAGCTAGCTAGTCTGTGCTTTTACTGTTTCCGTGGACTTTGAAGATTAGGCGAAAGCAGAAAGAGAGAAAGAAAGAGAGAAAGAAAGAAAGAGGAAAAGAAAAGAAAGTCCTAAAGGAGTCAGAACCGCGACCATCGTAGCAGGACCACAAAGCGCCGTTTCCCTTTGCGGGGAGCCGCGAGGGCTGCTTGCGGAGAGAAATAAACGCTCGAGTGCCAGCGACTCCACGCGTACGAGAGGGTCTGCGCCGGCCCCGATAGGCCTGGAGGAAGGAAGTCTCCGGAGGCGCGAGAATGAACGAGGTTTCTCGAGGTATCATTTGTTACCAAGCTATAACGATAGCTTTCTTCGACCCACACATTACTTACTTCACTTACTTATTTACTTTTAAAATTTCTTACTTACTGACTCAGAAGAAAGAGACGCAGAGACCAACTTTAGTTTTTACTGTTGCTTATTAGTGATGATTTTGCTTTTCTATTTTGTTTTTCAAGGCAGAAGTGATGAAAAGAACTATGGACGGCGAGAGGTGGTTTTGGAGTAGGGAGCCTTTAGGGTAAAGGCTAGGGCTGCGGAGGAGGGCCAGAGTGGAGAGAGCAAAGGGGGAAAGAAGTGGTACTAAGTTCCCTTTACTTTGGACTTTGAGTGTCTTTCGATGGCCTTTTTTCCTACAGTTATTGACTAATTTCAATCAATTATTTCGTTTAAAACTGAAATTGAAAGAGAGGCGAAGAAGGAAGAAGGGGAAAAAGGCCAAGAACCGAAGAACCGGAGAAAGAAGGGGCGGAGAAGACTTTTCTTCTCTCTCGCCTCTGAAAAAGAGTTTCTTTCTTTCTTCTCTCTCTCTCTCTCTTTCTTTCTTTCTTTCTTTCTTTCATTCTTTCATTCTTTCAGATTTCCTTTAAGTTTCTTTCATTGCTCACCATCTGTGGGCTCAGAACCGAAGGAAGGAGGCTATCGAGGAGACGAGAACTCGCATTCACTCGCTCACTCGCCTTTCCGCAGAGGGTTCCTTACCTTGCATCAATCATTTCCACCGCTTTCGAGAGTGCATGGACTGTATAGCCTACGAATACGCGAGAGCTCAGGATTATGCATCGAAGAGTGGATGGATGGATGGATGCAGGGACTATGCAGCAGCAGCAGCAGTAGCAGGTGGCTAGGTGAATGGCTAGCAGTGAGTATGGAAAGGTTAATTTAGAGCTCAAGTGAGGTATTGTTGGTGGTGATGATGACGACGACGACGATGAGGAGGAGGATAACGATGATGATGATATCAGCAGTGGTGACAACGATGGTGAAAGTTGTGGCGGTGGGGCTTGTTGGCAGAGGACGGCGATGACGCTCTTGTGCTCTTGAAGAGCCTTACTTACTCAGCGTTGCCGTGGCTGTTCTAAATAAAGCACTGCTCCACGGTGAGTGATGTGGTCCGTGGTAGAGTAGGCGTTAGGTGGCGCCTAGCATTGTTTTTTAATTGTTTTTTTTGTTTTTTAATTTAATGCTTTTGATGGTCCCTTCGACGTTTTTGGGTGTTTATTCGTTCATGCTGGTTGCGGAGAAGCGAATAAGTTGCGTCACCATCGCTGCGAAATGGTATCCGAAAGCATCTGCAATGCAGAAATTGGAGGCCAGAACAGCGAAACGCATCGATCTGCATTGCAAACAAATTTGACTGTCGCAAATAGTGAAGAAGGTCATGAACTGCTGCGATTCTGGAGCACCTTCTGCATGAAGAAATGGAAAACGTAGCAGAACAGAGCAGTCTCATGGGAAAGAAAACGGGGAAGCAAGAAAAGACTTTTCACCGACTGAATAAAACAATTGCAGATTTTCTCTTCCTTGTGCGTATAATAGATCCGGCTATGCTTTTATGTAGGAGTCGCTGTTAACTACAAATTTCTCATTGGAAAAGATTGAAAAAAATAAATTGAAAAAAATAAATAAAAAATATCACTTTTTGGTTTCAACTCATACTGATTGAAAAACAAAGTAAAGAAAAATATTTGAAGGAAAAGTAAAAAGAAAGTAAAATGAAAATGAAAAGAAGAAGCGTTGTGGCCAGCGGACTGCCCGCCTCGAGCAAACTGCAAACTGCAAACCAGCCTGAGGCTTCGCTACAGAACTCGCAAGAGCTCACACCCACTTGTGCAAAACTCTTACCGGGAGTCAGACAGCTTCCCCTTGTTGACTCTCACGAATATTGTCGTGCGTGCAGGCCTTTCTGCAGCTCACGCGGGACTGGCGAGGAAGTGAACAAGCCCTGCCATTTACTAATAGGACTCACCGTGTGTGAGTTTGACCAGCAAGAACCCCGACTGCCACGGCAAAAACAGGCGACACAAGAGCATTGAGGAGGAGGCAAGTATCAATCTAGCGTTGGGTGAGCAGCACAGCAGTCTCTCGCGTGACGTCCTAGCGAGTTTCTGCATAACCTGGGGTGCTTAGAGCCTGGCTTGGGTTCTGAGTGTTAAGATTGATATAGGTACTCTTATAGGTATTACAGGGGTGAGCGCGCCAAGCTGCCCAAGATCCAAACTAGCAACACCATCTAAGAACCATGGAGGATCTTCCATTGGGCACATTGGCGCTTGACATTGGCGGGTTTCTCCGTGCCAGAGACCTCGAGGCGCTCGCATGTACATCAAAACGCATGCGTGAAGGGCTAAAGTATGGCCTTACGGTTCTGGCGCGGGAGCGCTGCGGACTGGCCACTGATGCCATCGAGGACTCCTTGCAATCCAATGAAACCTGCTTGGACCTACTTCGCTACCATGACGTCTTTGATGCTGCCGACTGCCTTCGCAAGATGCAAAACTGCCCTGACGAATTCCGACGCCATGTATTCCCCCTTGAGAGGGTTCGTGAGGTCTGTGTGAAAGGCAAAAAGTTCGTGCAGAAGGACTCGCCTGAAGAACCCACCCAAGAGACGCTCTTCGAGGAGACGCGTCACGTGAGCCTTCGGCGCACACAGATCTCGCGCCTGATTCCTGGCAGCCGCAAAAATTGCAAAGTCAAGACAGTCTGTTTCGGACGTAATCATGCTGCTGTGCTTATGGATGACGGTACATTGTACGTACAGGGTGACAATGCGGAGGGTCAACTCGGCATCCCTGGAGCCGGCGGTCGTCGTGCATTTGTCAAAGACCTTATTCGCGTCCCTGGGCTAGACGTTGTGGAGGCTTCCACAGGTTTTTACCACACGAGCATAGTACTTCGCTCCGGCGAGGTTCTCTCTGCAGGAAACAATCAAACTGGTCAGCTAGGCCTCCCTTGGACCGTACAACGCTCAGCGAGCTTTGTTCCACCCTCCGATGATCTCCCTCCTGCTCGAGGAGTTGTTTGTGGACGTGCGTCGACCTTTGTTATGACCACCACTGGAGATGTTTTCGCTTGGGGAAACAACCGTTTCAACTTGCTCGGCCTTGGTGTTGATGCTCCTGATGTTGTTTGGGCACCCCGGCACCTTGAATTTATCACTCACAAAAATGCTCGCGTTGTAGCCATCTCACCGCACGAAGATTACGCACAAACCACGTTCCTGGCTTCGTCTGGAAAACTCATTTATGTAGGTCTTGACACCCGCGGTGAAACACTCATGTCTTACAATTAGTACAGTCATTGTCAACTGCTGATCTTTTGTCTTCGCAATTGCGCACTTCAGGTTTGGTTATGAACACCAAACCAGAAAATTTGAAGCACCATCTGAAGCTTTCTAAGAGTTTGCCTGCATGAAATCCCGGCAATCTGACCCAGATACTGTATATTCCTGTTCAACACAAACCGCCCACCAATCATTTTATGTGAATGAATTTTGGCCCCTGGTCTTGCCAGAGTAGATTGCTATGTTCACAGCAGAAAGTGTAATTGTGAGAATTGTACAATACTCACAATGACGTGAGAAACCTTGATTTTCCACACCTACATTCTACGCCGCATTCATGGGGAAGCACTCAAAATGATACTCGTGAGAAATTTAATTCTAGTTGCACCACCACAAAACATGAAAGCTAAATTACCAGAACATTTTGTACCACAGCATAGTGATCTGGAAGTGAGGCTTTGACTAGCTGAACAAAACTGTGCTGCTCTAGTATGACGTAAGCGGTTCCCTCGATTGGTTATCTCAGGCATATGTTAGCACAACCTACACGCTATAACCCTGTTACTAAAGGGCCTTGCGCCTTTCTGAATTAGAAGATGAAACCTACATATAGATACCATTCACATGAAATCTGCTCTAGGTAGCTTTAACAAAATCAACCTCGAAATGTTACCATATACTTTTAGATTTAGCGTTTTGCTCTATCCTTGCTGTCCTTTTTGATAGTTTCATGATCCTGATTTAGGCTTACTGAACGTTATATTTGCATGAGTTTCTACGATTTCTGACGCACATGTATAAAATTCCTTATAGCGATTCTAATGATCAGCCTAAGGCTCAAAGATAAACATTAATAAGATCGAGTAGAATTACAAACCGGTTGCTTAATACGGTAAAGCAGTTGTTGTTTTTATTGTTAACTGAAGAGAATATACATCGGGTAACTATTTTAAAATGGTCAAGTTTATTTTTCAAACATTCTATCTTCAATTATAGTATTCACCACACGATTAGGAGGGTCTTTAGATTATCGTTTAAAACAAGAAAGACATATTGCCTTGTTCTAGTATACACAGTAGCCGTCGAAAACCTTTGCACAACCTACAAACTACATGCAACCAATAAGGTTCTTAGAGAAAATACTTACCCGGTGATCTGGGATTAAACGTTTTTGTTACACGCGCGATTGTACCTATGGATTTTTTTCAGGGTAGTAAATAAATATTCACGGATGAAGCCTACTGAAATATCTTGGCAGCTACTATTCAATTCTTCGCTACAACAGGAATCTCCTCCAAACCTTCACCCTGATTGGGACTTGTACTCTTCGGTGAAAATATATGTTAAGCAACAAGTCTGGGCGAGCTTGAGCTAGTGAGAGAGTGCCGCTGCAATTTCACAATCTTGAAAAGATTTTATGTGCGACTGTTACAGACCAAACTATAGTGTATTATTTTATTAACTAAATGATTTACGTTGTCTTGTATATTGAGACACCGCGCTGGCTCCGATCTAGACAAAGTATGATTGAGCGCGTGAAAAGTTAACTCGAGCGCGTGGCAGACCTTGAACTCATCTGGAGCGTCTCGATCCAGGCACTTGACTTCAGATAGCACCCTCGGCTCCACAGCCTCTAGCCGTACTATAAGTTCCTTGTGGTGTGTCAGCTGCTCCTTACGAGAGCACACAGAAAGAACTCGATCGGGTAAACAACGTTGTTCATTGCAATTTACGATGCCAGTCAAGGGCAAGAAGTTCCCAGACTTTAATCTTTCTTCTTGCGAAGATGCCTCACGCACAAAGATGAGCAAGATTGCAGGTCGCGGCACCCCTGTTGTAATTGTAATTTACACCGCTGAGGCCCTCGAGTGCAAACCTGCTCTGCAAGCAGCTGAGGAGTTCGCGATGACTCATTCTACTGTTCGGGTCATTTTGCTCAATGTCGAGGATAGTGCTTCTACAGCACAATCTTTCCTTGGTGATGAAGACATTACTCATTGCGAAAGCTTTCTTGGCAAGATTCCGGCCAAGTATGATATTCGTGAGGGAGTCTATCCATTTCACATTGTAATCGATGCCTCTGGAACTGTCGTTGAGGCATCTGAGGACACAGTGGACCTTAATGCTTTGTTTGACTAATATTACTTTAACCTTTTCATTGACATTTTAATCTCAGGGATATAATAGGAACTGAGAAATCCATTTGAAACAAAGTTTGAAATTGTGGTTGTGATTAAATCCAGTCTGATTTTGATTGGGAAAATATTTTTTCTCTGTGCTCATTGAAAATAGTTCCTTGACTTCCTTGCGATAATCACTCGTAGAGAATGTAGTACGCTATGAAACTGATTTGGGTATACTTCATAGGTATAGATTTTCTGGTAGTTATTATGAGTAGCAGGAGCACATCATCAAAGATGTTGACTGGTTTGCAAAGATTTATAGATATATCAACCAATTTAGAGAATCGCAAGTAAGTCTTTTTGATTCGAAGTCAAGGAGGAAGGAAACGTCAACAAGCTCAACGTCTCAAAACTGTATTACAGAAACTCGAAATGTCTTCGTCAATTTATGAGGGGGGGGGGGGGGGGGGGTTATTAGCTCATTTAACTGAACACTATATTACAGCCCTCATCTGGTTTATAAATTTTGAGGTATCAAATAGAAAGAATAAGTTTGAAAACGCCAAGTCCCTTTTGATCTAATTGTATACTTAGGAAGCAAAATCATAAGACTTGACAGGGGCTGTGAGACACTTAGCAGAATCAGAAACTAAGAATAAGAGCGCTGGGTGTTTAAACTATTTCAATGAATATAAAATTCTAAAACTCAGACAATATATTTATATTTTCTAACTAGCATGCCTTAAAATCACTTACTATAATTTTCATCAAACACTTAAGCTGTATCACCATTGTCCGACTTGTTATTGGTCAACTCTTGCAACACATATCTGACAAACAAAAAATATCCTCTCAATGCTTATGCTGGGATAAAGTATTCAAATTTATAGCAGGGAGATTGCTTCAGCAAAATAGAGAAATAGTCCTTGAAAGCTATTGCAAGCCTGATAGGATTCAAGAAGAGACCATATTATGCTTACACGTCTGATAGACTAGGTATATCTAGATCACCAGCCAATGGTTAAGATAGGCAAGATCTTGTTAAATTTCTTGGCATCCAGTCCTGAAGGTTTTGAGTGTGTTTAAAAAGAATTACCAAGATGACCGAAGTGCTAAGAGATTAATCTTGTCAGCAAGAAGTTGACTGAGAAGTTCAACTCAAGAAAATGCTTGAGGATAGTTATCAAAGGTGGCGTAGGCTTTATGAAGTTCGACTTTAGACTTAGTAATCTGCTTTCCGAAGCATACCGATCCATGTTTTAATATGGTCAATACGATAGGCTTGATCTATCTTTGGCATAGCAATTGAAGAGGTTGGGCTGGCGTTTATATTTATAATTTACCTAATTAATTTTAATAATTCTACTGAATATTTATACTTTTGGTTCTTCACTACCTTTAATTTACAACCACGTGTTTGGTTGGCTTGTTTTAATCCTATGTAAATCTTAAATTTTTAAAACTTACAACAATGACATGTCAGAAAGTCTAGCAACATCTTATGCTCCTTTGACTCGAGATCTCAACACAAATAAGTGAAGCTGAGAATTTCAGCACCATGGCGCCACTTTATAGTCGGGAGGTGTGTATTGCAGAAACTCAAAGTGATGATTGGAGAGAAATTATGACATGTGATCTTTAAATCTGTATAATCCGGATGACATAAGCTAGTTCCTATTTCAGCTTGTTACTAACTATAGAAGTACACAAAGATTTTTGAACTGCCTCAAAGGCGTCAAAAGGCTTTGCTTTGTTTTGATTAGTCGACCTTTAGCTGATCACATCACGATATTTAGCGGATCGTAGTCATTAGATGAATTCAGTAGATCGAGATTGCAAGCTATGAATGTCGTCGTGCAAGCCTTAATTTAAAACAACTCATTACAGAATCATATGGTATCGTCATCTAGTATTGTGTGAATTCATTTCTATTGTCCATAGCCAATTGATCACATAAGCTAAGATTAGAGAATTCCCAAAACTCTATGCACTATCCTTCGATATGCTGTCTTAGCTTCAGCTGATAGAATGAATTCTATATTGAAGATGCTCTGGTGTCGGTCCCTGAGTGTGAAAGGAAAAGTCTCTACAAATTGTGCAGATGTTTTGGAAGATGACCGTGAGATAGCATCTAGCTATGAAGAGACCGAGATATCTGATGGTATAGTGAAGTCCTTCAAAGATTTTATACTGTTTATGTCATAAACTTGCAATTTAGTGTCATGAAATTAAAATTCACTGTGCAGTTACTAAGAAGCGTTACCAAGGAGTCTTAACGAGTTTTAATGTTTCTGTAGAGCTTGAACCACAGTTATCAACTCAACATACTAGTATCCATCACATTACTGTGCAAAACCGTGCCTATAAGGTAACTCCTCTTTGTCATAAGAACGGAATTTATAGATATTAGATTTTGGAATTGACCTGGCTATATTTTGGTTTACCTAGATTTGTCAAGGGCTTCAAGAACTGATAGCACCACCGAGGAATCTTGTGCGCAAGATATCGCCAGAGTCTCGAGTCAACCTGTTTTTACCTTGATGAACTTAGGAGTGTAAGGAGTAAGACTGGTTGAGTGAAACAATTGCACCTCTTTTGCTTTGTTTGTGAAAGCCCAAACTCGAAGTAATTGGTTGAGGCATCAGCTTTACCTCTCTTAATTCTTTTCACTATAGGTAATGTCCGTCCTAGGCCGCCGCATCTAAGTTTTGTTTGACTATCATAAGCTACATTTCCAAGTTCAGCCGATCGTTAAGTCTTAGTTGTACGGCGCCACTTGAAGGCTCTTTCAAGATTCTAAGCATCCTACCTTCATCTTCTAATCGGAGATATGTTGGTCTTACTGATCATGTGTATGCCAAGAGAGCATGTGAAACACCTAAACCATCAAGCTGTAACTGATGAGCCACTGAACAGATCCAAGTGCAAAGTATTGATTAGTTTATCGACGATGGTATGAACGGTAAGGGGTTTATAGATGCGGGCTTGGATAAGTGCATTTAAATCTCGCAGAAAAAAAATGTAGAAAAGTTGTTGAGATTCTTGTGAAACTCACTCACTTATTGTATTATTACCCGGCGATCTAAAGAAATAAAGCTTTTTCCGCAAGAAAAGAAGCAAAAAAATATTTTGCATCGACTTCAGTTTGGCCATGCATACCAAAAACATGGACCAGAGATGTAATTGCTATATATCCATGAAATTTGACTTGATTCAGGCTCTTTTGATTCTAATTGGAGCAGCAGCACTGGCTCAGAAATTCTATAGCTAAATTCACTAACATGGTGCTTTAGAAAAGGCGCTGTTCCTAGTACATTCTCATCATATGTCCTTTATTTTAGATGGTCTAAGATTGTTGTATCGACATGTTGATTACTGCATAAATTTCATAGCATATAAACTCATTTTAATGCTGATTGAATTCATCGATACTCTATTTGTGTTATTATATGAATTAGTCTGAAGGCATGCTTACTTCAGGTGCAAATAATGCAATTCCACATTCCAAGTTCGCTTGATATACGCTCGCATATTCAAGAGGGTTAAAAGTATACATTGAAGTAGGGATGCTTATGTTGTACTGGTGCATTCTTGTGACAATGATTCGATGATGCCATAGTCATAGTGGCACTTCCATTTGCGCCATTGTCGGTACCGTAAGATTCATGATCTTCAAGAAACGTTCTGCATGATTATCCTGAATTTGTCCGACAAATCACAGCCCTTCTTTCGATATCAATATCATTAACGACGAAGGAGTGAATTTCGATAGATGCTAGGGCTTAGAAAAGTACTTCCTCGCATAACTATCAAGTAACTTGCAAATCGTGCTGTAGTGTCACTCTTAGAGGGTTTGTGGTGGTGGAAAGCTGAAGAAGTTCGACAGATTAATTTCCGATTGAAGTGAACCCATTGTTAAGACTTCAGGGTTGATAATTGTGGCTGTCGTGTTGTAGTTGGGACTTTCATCCCTTCTGAACATCTGCAAAGTTGAAACAGGACAGTGTATTTCCTGACAGCGATTAGCCAATAGTGCATTTTGTCGAGATTACCAATCAAAGGCTCATACGGAACTTCATCAAAGGCCTTGGTGTACCATAAAGGTCCTAAATTTTTAGGAATTGTATATGATATGAGCTTGAATCTCAGATACAAAGGTGCGAGTCCAACAGAACTCAAGAGTGAGAGTGCAATCAAAGGAGTAGGTAGGGGCAGACCTGAATTAGAGGTTGATGAAACAAGCCAACTAGCCCTCTTGGATTCTTTGTGATAGAGATGGAGTCTGCTTTAGTCTCCTAATTTGAATATAAACAAGCCCATCCGGATGTTCATTCAAGAGGTCAGCAGATCGCTAACTCTTTAGACCTGATTGTATAGTGCGTGTTAAACCTATCATGTGTTCCAACATCCTGGCCTTCATCTCTTCAGTCGGTTTTTGGTTGATCTGGAATCAACTCTGAGCAATCCAAGAATTCAGTGACTTTATCTTCATATTTCATGATGTTGAAGAATACTCATTTGAATCTTAATCTACATTTGATAAAATTTATATACCTTATTTGGATCTCTATGCTGGGTGAAGTGTTTTTGAATACTCATATAGAAGGAAAAGCACTGCAATGAACAGGCGGTATTTTAGATGTGAATGAGATAGCAAATTTACATCAACTTAGACATACTTTCCAATAAAGATTCGCTATATCTTTGGATCGAAGGTTCTTCGATATTCTCAAGTAGATTCTCTTCTTTTTGCCCTAGCAGGTGTAGATAAAACCTTTCCTCACTAGCAAGCTCCCACCTAATTTCTCTCTCAACTAGCGAGCTGCCTGTATTTCATTTGGCTCTATCGTGTAATAGAGCAATTGTGCCATCCCACCCCTCCGCAAGCCACTGTGATTTTAAGCCAAGACATTAGATAACTACTCCAATTTTGCTTTAAGTTTAAACTCTGGAAAGGCACTATTGATACGCAATTTTTTGATGTAGACAGGGCGTTGATTATGGTTTCATTTAGCATAATAGCCCTTGAGATTATGGAGTTATACAGGTACTGATTTCTGCAAACTCTTCTTTTCAAAATAAATGTGCAAGGAAACACACTCTTAGTAGGCTCTCGCTGACGAGCAGGACGGCTGCCAAGTCTGGAGACCTCGAAGAGAGAGGCGTAGACCACACAGGCAAAAACATACTCGGAAAATATTAAGCGTTACTTTACAGTGCAAAGTGTAGATCTTCCCGGTAATAATCTTATTAATAATAATCTCTATATCCTACTATATAGAAGTTTTCGGGAGGCCCAGCTCGCCGACAACGCGAAAAAGAACCCCCATGGAAAGTCACGGCCGGGGCGCCATATCCCGAGCCGGGCCACCTTCAAGAGCAAGTTTGAAACGTTTCGACGCACCAGTTGCTCAGGTTCGACAATATTTTTCGATTGTGTAGCAAAATGTTTAATTTTTTCTAATTAAATTAAAAGATAAAAGTATAATAATAACACACAGAAATTAGTTTTCATATGCAGAAACGAAGCAACCCTGCAAAACATTGATTGGCCAAGCTGACTCGCCTAGAATGGAGTAGTTTTCGAAGACAGCTGCATACTAGGGCGTCGCGACCACAACTCAGATCGTTGGAAAGTAATCGTCTCGGAGGATATCTGGCCTTTTCTGCTAGCTAGATTGCCGATCAACACATCCGTTGCTGGCTTTCACACTCCTCAAATTTAGTTGCAATGGTGGCAGCGTAAAAGCAATAACGCATCTTCTTAAGTAAATAGAAATATGATAATAGCAATCCAATAACGTGTTGTGTTGTTCTATCAAATAGTGTGGCTGAGCCATACTTTTACAAGAATTCCAATATTTTCATGTGCCAACGGGAAGAGCCATCGACTCTCGAATCAGGCCTGGAGTCGAATTTTTACGTGCTGCTCCAATATACCAAGTGAGATAATTCGATGCCTTAGCCTTGGTACTTTAAGAATGGGGAATCAGGGACTTCCATTTCACTCTGCACAACGATTCGCTGATATAATCATTTCTCAAGTCCAGCAGGACACGGCATGGCATAGGGAAGGAAACGTGGGAGGGAGAGAGGGAGGGAGAGAGGGCAGATTCTCCTGCTCTAATGATTTCCATACTCCCCATCGGAAACGAAGATGCCCATTCCGAGGCCTCTTCCTGAAATTCTGCATCTGAAAATCATGATTATTGCAAGCGAAAGTGCAGGGCCGTAGCCTGCATCTTCGGAGATATCATGCTTAGGTTTTGCGCTGTTCCTAGGTTGCGCCTCCGATTCATCATACCTGGATCAAGTTTTTTAATGTTCGTGAGAGTGAGTCCAAAGACTTGTGCACCGAGCCAGTTGTTACCACAGAAACTATTGGCCTGGTAAGAAAAAACAGGATTAAAAAGTACTACTGAGTGCTAATAGTCCCGTATCTACTAAAAACTCTTATCTTACCCAGCCTCTAAATTCCTACCACATAAGGTTCAGAGAACGCTTCCCAGAAGGGAGGAGGCGTTGAAAGCCATCATCGAACATCGGAGTGCACGACGCACCAGGACAAATCAAGTTTATCATTTATGATTGATTTCTGTAGCTCTATCTTAAGAGGGTCCATCGGAAAGAACCTCATTGCTCAATTGCGAAGATGCTGCAGCGAGAGCATTGAAGTTTGTCGTAGCAAGGTTATTGTAATGTAAAGATGTACGCTTTGTCTTTGTTTGAAATAATATATTTAATTATAAGTATCGACGTGAATGTATTGAAGTAAAGATGTTGATAATTTGTAAAATGCAGAGAAGAGAGATCAGGAACCATTAAGAAACTGTAGCGTAAAAATAGTAAATTCATTCATTCAAGGGGCAATTCACTGCTGGATTGACATTCAATTTATATCCTTTTTCTCTTTTTGGGTAATAGCTCGTTTGTACATCTATCTTAGATGCCGAATAGTAAAGGCACTGCCTTGTAAAATGTGTGTCACAAAATCGAATGATGAACAATTGTATGTAGTATTGATCACCAGGTTTTAACCACCTCCTTCTAGAGAATTTCCACCAGATATAGGATAATTAAGCTGTGATACTAATAGTGCTGGCCCAGCTATCTGTGAAATTGCTGATAAGTCATGGTCTCCAGGAGCTTTTTCCAAATCAAAGCTGATGTGAAGGTTCGAAGGAACATTGTTATACACACGCAATAGTAAGTGCATCAAGTACAACAAAGGGTTATAGGGAAAATCCAGAAAATGAGGTAGATAATACCCATTTTCACTGCAAGACTACCAGTGCTGCAAGTTACAATACTGCGGAAAAATTTGAATTAATTCCAAAATCACTGTTGTATGTGCAAACGTAGCGATTTCCTTCGTTATGCTGCAAACCAACCATTGCCAGCAATTATTCTGCTAATCGATTTTTAAAATTACATATTCTTTCTAGAAAAAAGTTTTACTTTTCATTTTTTTCTTGCTAGTATGTTTCTACCTTGAGCATAGGCTCTAATACTTTGCTACGTCCTCTAGGCTACTTGGCAAAGTTTGTGCATACGAGTTAGTTCCAGACTAGAGTAAGATTTGGAGGTAGCAAATCTTTCCTTTGTTTTGAGTACCATCGTAGGCCTTGATTCTGTTACTTTTAGCAGAGATAGGTTTTCACGTAAAGTTTATCTAAAATTCGAATATGATTTTGATTATTGAGAGAGCACTATAACTTTATTTATTTCTCTATGATTAGGAATTAATAGACATTCGAGCACAAGCTGGTCACAACTATTATCACCCTGCGCTAAAACGACAATTAATACAGTGAATCAGGCGTGGCTACAATCAATGAGAGTTGACCAGCAAGTTTGATTCCACGGATTTAATCGAACAGTTGAGCGTCTAAAAAGTAGCATATCCAGATTTTTATGGTGATTTTAACTCTTTGCAACTAAATCAACTTTCCGAAAAAGAGTTGAAGTGATCTTTTCTAATGGGGCAGTGAAAAAGTGAAAGTGGAATTGTTGCTTTCAATCGACGAGGTTGGCCAACTTGGAGACCATGATGACGATTCCGATTTCGTCAACCGCTTGGCACGAAGTTTGTGCACTTATTCGCTTCGAGCTCGTGCCACGCTTTTCAACAAATAAACTCAGTCTGGAACATGAACCATGAAATACAGAAAAGGATTGACACTGAGCCAGGTTTCTCCGCTTGCATCATCACAGACCACCATATTCTGCTTGGCAAAGCATACAAATCAACCAACAGACATAACTTCGTGCAATAGCTGACCAAAAGCCATCACTTCAGGGCCATCAGGCGCCTCCTTGAAATGCCATAAACACAGAACAATGAGAAGTTGAAATAGCTTGTACTACTTTGATGGTCATTTTCATTCTTAAAGCAACTCAAGGTGTGCCAATCAAAGCATATGCTTAGAGATGGTCATCATTTCTTCTTGAGATGTTGAGCGATGAGTCAGCACTGCGACAACCAGGACAGCTCCATAAGCCATATTGATATTCCTTACTACCCAGGGTCCCCTACGTCAGCCTGCTCGTTGCCACAAAGGAGTTTCCTGCATCGAATTATCTAAAGGCCAGCATGTGGTTTTCTTGAGCCCTTCGCAAGACTCGGCAATTTACATTTTCACACGCTAGAAATACTGTGCCGCGTGCCAGCAGGGACACGTGCGCAGTTTTTGGGCTTTGATGAGGAGGCCACGGGCGCGGTGCTCACTTTAGCGAGCCGGCCTTTCAAGGCAGTGCACTGATTTCTCTCGTGCCCAAGGCCGCGGACTTCTTCGTGTAGTACGATGCGGCAGCACAAGCACTGCTGTATTATTTCACAGAGATTTATTCATGAAACTGATTAGAAACTGAGGAAAGTTGAAAATTTGATGAACTTTTTAATGGGATAATTAGAATTCGCATTTCATGGTGGGTTTTGTCATCTTCTTCCATAAACAGTATTATAGATACGGCTATTGACATAGCTAGAACCATGCACACATTTGCCTTGCTACCAGTAGTCATTGTGTTAATCAGCGGAAAGCTGCTCCTTATTACAAGCCTAGCGAATGAAGACCATTAAACTTGCTTATAAATCTAAGCTTGTAGCTTGTAAGAAGGTACGCGATAAGCCCAGCCAGGCAGGCACTATGCAAGGAAGTATGCATGTCTCTTTAGAGAAACCGAGAAACCACGGAGAGGGGGACTCGAGGTATGACTCCAAAACGAAACTTTCCTGCATAACTTTTCAAATTGAAGGTTTTTCTCTTTTTGGTAGTCTTTCTATATTTAATTGAAATCGAGTATAGACAATCCTAGAAATGCAGCTTACAATATGTATTACTTTATCACTTTATTTAATTTTATTTTTTAAAAAGTAGTTTTAAAAAAAGTGGGGAAAAAGATATAATGATTGCAGTCTATCTAAAAATAAAAAAGATGGTTGGCCTTCTTCGAATTTTGAGGATAAAATAAACCTTCATGTGCATGCAACGCGTTGCAATTTGGGCAGCAAGGTGCGACTTAGTCTGGGCAAACTTCATGGATGCATTGAAACTTGTCGGAACGTGCCTTATCCGTCCGAAGTGTCAAGCAGAATACACAACTTGCAACCAAAGCCACACTGCCACGGCCCAGCCCGGCTTTCAAAGGTGAGCTTACAAGTAAGACCAATGGAATTAGTATGTGGTACTAATCCTCTCTACTACTGGCACATGGAACTTGAAGGAGACGATAAGATGTCCACCACTTTCCGAGTCCAGGGGGGACAAGAGATCCTTGGTTGATATTCAATTCATTGATCAGCAGAGTTATAAGCCATGCTCGCTCAACTTTTGGTGCACGAATACTCCTTTGTTTTTGTTCACCAGCTATTGTGCTATAATTATCTAAAAATCACTGCATATTAGGTATCTTGAATCTAAGTTTCATCAGTTCAAAACAACAGGAAGGAATGGCGAATACTTGCTCTTTTCTGCCTCAAGTTACTGGCAAATTCGGGAGACGGTATACACACGCCTCGGCACAAGTTTAAGTAATTGAATCCTTTAATTTGTACTATTCTTCCTTATTATCCTATTAATATTAATTAAAGAGATGCGGCTACCATGAATTCTGGGGCTCTGGGAAGAAAAACGATGCGCGGTTACAAAACTACGCATACCTTCTGCATGTAGTCTTCGTACTTTGCAAGTTTCTGCACAAATGAGCTAGTGGAACTTGCGTGTTGTTTGGGGTTCAAGAATTGCGCCCAAAACCTCGAGGTAAACTATAACCATCGCCAGGTCATGGATTGAGTAATAATGAATTGTACTCATGCATTGTAACTGGTGATTTTTTGGACTCAGAGATCTTTTATCTGTGTACCTTAACTCAGAATGGCTTGGAATGTCTCTCCAAGAAGACGCATGACCTACTATTGCCAGTAGTAGGGTACCTTCAGATATCGTGATAATTGTTCTATTTGTATTGTCAGCTCTTTTCTGCTCGGGTACTACCTAAAAGCACCCAGCCTACACAAGAGCATATAAAGGGTAAGCAGCGAGATATCCCTCGCCAGAGTTCGCAGCCTGACTCGATGAGCCACGCGAATGCTCGTAGAACTATTGTCTGAAATTCCATTTGTAACTTTTTCTTTAATCTTATTAAAGAACGCAAAAAAGAACAGGAAAAAGAGAATAATAATTCTGTTTATTACCCTCTGCATCTAGCTTCTACCGTATTTGGTAAAGTTCTTAAAAAGGGAAAAGTAGATATAAAGCACTAGGTATATACTATGTTTCTTCTTCTTTTTTAATTAATAAAAGTTTAAAATTTATAAGGGGTTAAGTAATCGAAACAAGAAGTTGATGAAATGAAAGATTAAAAGCAGTCAGTTGAGTGGATCAAGTGCTCCTGTTCCTCTTCATAATATGGCCTCTACACCAGCAAACTATCTATCGTTGCCAGCCGCAGCGCCCAGGGCCATATTCTTTTGCAGCTACCGCTTTAGAACTATCTCTACACCTTTTCTTATCTTATTCTCCCAGTCGAAATCTTCGATTTGTGAAGCACTTCCCTCGCTCGTTCTAAAACAAATACATCGTAAGGGCTTGATAAAGATAAAAGAGAAGTTTAAGTGGATGCAATTCGGAGTTGGATGTATAGCTCTCTGAGCAGAGCAAAGCTTGGGTATAAAGTACACGTCCGAGTCTACTAAAGCGCTAGAGTTGCAATTCAAGCAGTACAAATGGTGTAATTCTTCAACGTTGGTTGAACACTTATGCTTTACTGTGAGGATGGGTACTCCAGCTGGAAAATCAACAGCTCCATGCCTAACCTTCACATCTAGCTCGTCGCAGTGGCGCTAAAGATCTACAGCCAGACAGCGATGTATGAAGCGCCACTTGCTGCAAAGACCGCTCCTGAACGGTAGAGCATTTGTCGAAAAGCGACGCTGCGCTATTGAAGAGTGATCTCGCACGTGCAGCAAGTGATCCGGCCCAGCGGATCCAAGTTTTCCTGTCTCGAGGATCAGATTTGCAGTACCTCTCGGGCACTTTTTTGTTTTTGCTAAGGCAGTGGTGAAGGACAAGCCAAAGAACCAACAATGTATGTATGTATGTATGTATGTATGTATGTATGTATGTATGTATGTATGTATGTATGTATGTATGTATGTATGTATGTATGTATGTATGTATGCATGTATGTATGTATGTATGTATGTATGTATGTATGTATGTATGTATGTATGTATGTATTTTTGTATGGCCGTGTAAGTTCAAAGGGGCGTACGCTTGTATTGATGCCAACCAAGCAGCCTGTTATTCGGACACACTTGAGATGTTTGCGCCGCGCTAGCCAATGTCGCCTCAGACCCTTTTTTTTTTTTAAATAGAAAAGAGAAGCACCACCAGGAACGCGAGGATATTCAGGGTTCTACTCTTTAATATTAAAAATTAGAGAACATGATGCGAAATCCCATGTCATAAGCAAAAAGAAGAAGAGAGAAACTCACGCCATGCGCAAATCGCCACGAAAGACCGTCTTAACCAAAACTCCATTTGTTCACAGCCAAAGAAATTAGTACATAGGTTGTAGTAGTTTCGAGTAAAGGGGAACGGCCAGCAACTAGAAGAGAATAGCTCGAAAAGAATTGTAAAAAGCTATATATGGGGCATATCAAAAATAAATTTAAATTAAAAATAATATAAAGTGTTTAATAAAGATAACGAATGATTCAGAATTAAATTTCGAAAAGAAAAGTCTAGATATACGAAATAGGGTCACCCTGACCAACCTACGAAAGACTTTGACCCAGCCTGAAATTCTTTTTCTTTGTGAGTAGCCTGACTCAGTCAACAGTTGATTTAGAAGGTAAGTTGCACAGCTGCTGTTTCGACGAACTTGATCCGCATATATTCACTGTGACAAATCAATGGACTATTTCTTTCCTGATTGCCCGCAATGAGTTTGATATGCAAGGCTCTGGTTTCGCAAGTTCGCAATTATTGTCATATATCTATATTTTAATCTTACTTGTTTGGAAACCTTCTTTCTAGTCCCTGCTCTAGCGCGGCATATCTTCACCCTCTCTATCCCCACAGCTCCCACAAGATGGCACAAAGAGGGTATTGTAGGAGTAAAGCTGCGATCCACTCTCACCCACTTAAAGCACTCGCGCGGCTCATCCTGTCTTGCCTTATGAAAGTGATATTATGCTAATATACTTGCTTCCTCTGGTGTGGAGCACGTCCCTGAAGCCCGTTTTAAATGCTAGAAACAAGCAGCATCCGGCTCCGGGCTCAACTCTAAGCTACCGCGGCCACGTTGCGCCCGGCTCGTGGATAGCTACTTCATTTCCATTCCCCGTGTTCTTTTCACACGTGCCTCACTGAAAATCCAGCAAATACGTGGCGTCCCAGAACAGATGTTGCGTGCGAGAATAAGTAAAATTATACGTCACTTGACAACATGTGCAAGAGAAGTATTAGAATAAGGACCGACCTCAGCATTTTGGTATCCAATAGGCCTTATGGAGTGTAACGCTATTATCTCCCATTTTTATCACCGTCCTTGTGTATGAGTTTCATTTATGTATATCTCAAACGATTAGGAAAGCTCTCGAAATGGAGGACTTATAGAGAGAGCAAAGGTCACATTGAAACTGTAAATACCATATTCAACTTGTATTAAATTCTGAGCAGCATATGCACGTTCCCACCATACGAAATTCGAAGGCAAGCAATAATATTGGTCTTTGCTAGGCTCTATCCAACTTTCGAAACGAAGAATTAAACAAAGAAAGGGCATTGTGGCCGGGAGGAGACAGCCGAGGCTGGCTTCTAACGAATGGTCCTGCAAATTAGATAATGACAAACATTCATAACTAAAAATGTAGGTCTCCTTTTCTCTCGAACTTTAATTTAAAAAATAAATAAAAGCCTTTCATGTTTGATTTTAATGAAAAGGAGGAAAAAACATGCCTTTTCATCATTTTTTATTTTTTTTTTTAAAGGCATATATATATAGTATTACTCAGATAGGTAGAGAGTTTGGGTAATGCTGAAAAGTCCTCCTCTTTTGAGAAAAAGGAAAAAAAAGGATCTTGCTATTTTCAAGAGAATTACAGACTAAATGGACTCAATGTATTTGCCTGGATTATAATGGACAAGATGCAGGTAGATGTCACAACCAAGAGATGACAAAATGTTGCCTCCTTATTCATTAGTATAACAAGCGCCTGGTTGCAAGTTTGCGGCGTTGCTGCGAGGCGATGCGCCACATTCAAGTGACGACTGCTCGCTAGGAAACCTACGAAAGGCTGTGTTCTGTTCACTCGATTTTATTGCAGCGACTGGCTACTAATTGCTTTTCTTCCAGTTGGAACTTTGAACGTAGAGCTTCTTGTCTATTATCATTACTAGTAGTATTTTGAATTTGTTATAATTGCTCAAGTTATTTTAATCTTAAAATAAAAAAGTTTAAAAGGGGGTTGGCATCGACGTACTGACATAGTACAGGCTTCGCTCTGGAGTTTCACGTGTGGCGACTGCGTTTGTGTAGGAACTGCTGCTTTCACATTCAGGTCGGAGGATTGATATAAGATGGGTTTTAAAATATGATACTTAGACTTTGCAAGACGCTTGGCGGATTCGGACTTTTAAAGTAACACCTATACCACTATACATCTTCAAGTCTCAATCATTAAAAAAATAACAATTTCATAAATAATTGATTACAGCGGGAGCAAACAGAGCTCACCGAGGACCGACTAGAATGCGGGCGGAGAAGCTTGAACTCGCAGCTCAAGATAGACTCGGAGCTGGTGCTGCGCCCGAATTCAATTTTTTAGAGCTTGGAGAGTACGACGCGAGGTGCGGTGTCGTTTGTTTTGTCTGCTGACCAATAGCGGAGGTGGTTTTGGGGCCATGTCGCGATAGCTTTTGGACAGCGCGTGTAGCACGTGGAATGTGCTTTCGGGAAGGAGCAGGAAGTTTATTAAAAAAACCGTTCGTCTTCTTTCTACAAATAGGGAACCAGGACTAGCTAGTTATAGGATAACTAATCACCACAGCAGAGTAATTGAAAAATGTGTGTATGGATAGCATCATCATCATCATCATTCTCAACGTCGCAAAAAAGCCATCGAATGAAAGATGGAGTTCGAAGGGTCAATGGCTTGAGATGGGGAGGAGAAACCATAAACAAATGGCAGGCGTTTGGGCGGTGAACACCACGATGAAACTTACAGACGCTTGCTTGCTATTGGACATTCTGTTGCTGGTTACCGATGTAACCAATACTGCGGTGCTCGTTTCAGAAATTTGCACGAATTGCGCACGGGCAAAAAAACAACTTCTTGCACTCCAACCTCTAATTTAATTGGTCGCAAGTTTTCTCACGGAGAAGCCTCCAAGTAACTCCAGGTTTCTTGACTATATTTACCAAAACTGATCATTTTTTCCATCTTTTATAATGCATAATTTTTCTTTGTCAACATGTTTATACAGAGGAATGAATAGTACTTGAAGCAGACTGCATCCATCTCGTCTCCGACTCGAGAATAACAAACATGGACCGAGTTGGAGTGTTGCTCTTTGCATTTGATTAGTAGGTATGTATGTCCTGGTTTCCTAATAACATTGCTAGCTCGTATCTAAATTCTATTCTGATTGGCAGCAATTTCGATGGAAGCAAAGTCAGGGCATGGTGAAGTTGGAAACTTTCTACATTCAGAGCATCGTCAGCAACTTCGACATCCTAGCTTGCTCCGTCATCATACCTAGCACAACGAGCCACCGGTAGGCTGGCAGCCGTGTACCTACTTCGTTTTTCATGCCATACAGAACCACCCAAAGAACCATGACGGTCTTTGAAACTCGCCCAGGATTAATTTATATGGATTGTGCTCTATCTCATGCAATATTTAGATAAAAACGATGTGTTCCAGTAGAATGATTACACATTTCCTTTGCATCAAAACTTTCTGGAGTGCCTAATTGCTCATTCGTCAAGTCCATGCAAGCGCTTGCACTGCAACAGCGTTATAATCAAGATAATTCGGTATCAGGACAGCGTGAATCTTCATGTAGTTGGAAACATTTCTAGGCACCCTGAGTCGCGGCAATCTCACCTGACTTTTCTTGTCCTGTTTCTACCGTGGCGGTGTCCAATGTCCAGGAAATCATGATTTCGGATTCTTTTTCTTTTCAATTGCAGGCTCATGAATATGTTGATTTTTTTTTTTTTAAATACTTATAAAAATGAATTTTTTTAAAAAATAAAAAAAAAAAAGCAAAAAAAAGCTAAATTCATCAAAGTAAAGCTTTCGGACCTGCTACACTGCGATTTTTACTTTTAAAAATAATGAGACTGACTGGTGGAAAACAGAAGAATGATGGGCATATCGATCCAGGTGCGCGTGCATATAGGCACACTTAGATTTAACTCTTAGGCCGGAGAGACGAAAGAAAAAGTTCCCGTTCCTACTCTAGTTTCGATTGTTGATTGTTCTGCCAGCACTCGTTACATATTTCGATAGCGCATTCTATGCTGATTGTTTAGTAGTGTCTCTACTCTCGCAAGAGTTTACGCTGGTTTTCCTAACTATAATCTATAATTAGTACAGCCTCACACTCTTTGGTAAATTGTTACAGAGTCAAAGTTCAGGCGCGTACACAAACAATCACTCTTTTAAGCTTTAAAAGCGCGATGTTCTTTTGTTCTAAAATAAGGAAATCAAATCTCACGAACTCGGAGCGAGACTGGAGAGATAGATGGCACAGAGAGCGATGAGATTGAAAAAGATGCTAGCGGTGAAG
The DNA here is from genome assembly GCA_004764695.1 of Schizochytrium sp. TIO01. Lineage (NCBI taxonomy): Eukaryota > Bigyra > Thraustochytrida > Thraustochytriidae > Schizochytrium > Schizochytrium sp. TIO01. Next base: position 1,997,895 of record SMSO01000014.1, on the reverse strand, counting down.
AAGAATAAGATGTCCTTTCGCTGCTCTCGTGGTCAATCAATCTCCTCAGCGTCTCAAATCTTCTTCATCCTGCTGCCGGCGTCCTATTTTGCAGCGTTATGGTTTGCTGGGCAACTGAATTGCGGCATGAGTAATCAGCCGGACTATGCAATGCCACCTTTGGTTGTGCCGTCCAATCTCGAAACGCATCCATCGCGACTAGCCAGCCACGTTTTCCAGCGAGGGAGTGATTCGCTTTGTCTACTGCTATTATGTCGTTGCAAAGCCTTTAGAAGAGTCGTAGATTAAAATGTTTTTCATTTGTCTTTTTACGGAAGCATGGAAAATGGCGCTTTTTCTTTTGAAAAGGATTAAACAAATACTCGCGTTCAATCCAACTCCTCCCTCTAAAGCTCGGAGTTGCTGCCAGATGTGCAGTGTAATGCTGCGTAGAGGAGCGGGAACATTGGGCGATACCTACACAAGTTCACTCGCCATCGAGGCTGTCTGTATCCAATTCCACAGCAATCGCCGGATGTGTTGAGATTTTAGTTCGTCCTTTTTTTGGCTGTTTGATTTGAGAAAAATGTTCTCAGAACAGAAACTGTTTTTCTTTTCCAGGAAGGCTTTGAAAACAAATTATTCTATTTATTTTTATTTTATTTTTATTAAAATAATACATCTTACATGAAAATAGTAAAACTCCGCGGTGCACAACTCGAGCGAGTGAACTAAGGAGAACCCGCCGTGGCCACGAGCTCGCTCGCTCTCTGTTGACAAAGAAAGGAAGTCCCCTCCATTCCCTTCCATTCCCTTCCTTTGTTAAAAAAATGTCAAGATTAGTTACAAGAGAACGAGAAACAAGAAAGAAAAATCAAAGAAAAATTAAGCAAACAGGAAACAACAAAGACAGACAGACAAACAAGACAAAGAAAGAAACCAGACAAGCTAATCCAGTAATTCCCTATCGCTCTGGTGCTCCTCTAAAACTTGCTGTGGCCTCTGCAATCGAAGCAGCAAACCCTGATTGCTTTGCTCAGCCAGCAGCAGTGCGTGCTTCGGTGCCTGCAATCGGAGGCCTCGCGGGTGACTTCTCCTCTGTTTTGCATTCTTCTTTTTACAGCAGCGCAACAGCAGCAGCAGCAGTGGACAGACAGTCGAACAGTTAGGCCTTGAAACCGAAGACAGTTATCGAGCCCGGCCCTCAACTCCACACGTCGAAGCAAGCGAGCCGAGGGAACATACCTCGCTCATTCGCTCACTCGCTCACTCGCTCGTCGTGTTTTTCCGTCAATTGATGGGCGGTGATTTCTAAGACCAAAATCTACTTCTGCTCGAACGAGTGAAGCTTTGGACTGCAAGCAACTACAGGAAATATAGAACTCTTGTTGCTTATCCAGCGGCTTAGTCACGGCTAAGGTGGGTTTTGCAAAGCTCGAGCTCAATCTCGGCAAGCCAGTCAAGCAGTTATTCATTTGTCTTGGGCTTTTTGTATTGAGCAACTAGCTCTGGGCGTCTGGACACCACTCAGAAAAACACAGCTACTTTTTTTTTTAATTTTTTTTTTTTTTTTAAATTAAACAATTGAAAAGAAGGGAAGCAGCTAAAAGGGAATTGTACCAAATACGCACTGTGTGCACGTTTACTATTGTGGGCATTTCTTCTGGCATAGCAAAGCGGTCGGCAAGGCAGCAAACCCCAATCACATAATTCCGGTTGCAATGAGGCCAAACAGCGCGATGACTCCTCCAATGGTGATTCAAGCATTTATTGTTGTCGTCGCAGTCCTTGCCGTCGCAGCTCAGGCAGTGAATGTTCAGTTGATGGGTGTTCACGGCAGCTTTGAAGACAGCAAATTCACGCAGTACTCCCTTGATGATGAGGATGCAAATGTGGCAATGAGCATGGCGGCTTACATGTGCGAAAACCAGATCAGCACAGTCATTTCTGAGTTTAGCGAAATGTCATCCATTTGCCCTGATCTCAACATTACTTTTAGCGCTACAGACTCTCAGTTCGACGCGGCGAGCGCCGTGCAAGCTTTTCTCGCAGGTATCAATGAAGGTACAACCGACTTTGTCGTTGGTCCCCAGCGGTCTGTTTCTGCTGTACCGCTGTCTCTAATTGCCTCTTCTGAAAACATTGGCATTATCTCTCCTGAAGCGACTGCGGACGACCTCTCTAGTCGTGAAGAATATGGCAACTTCTACCGTGTCATCCCCACTGATGATGATACCGCTAAAGTTACTGCAAAGCTGATGAAGTATTATGGCTTTGAAAATGTTGGCCTCGTATACCTGGAGGATACCTACGGCACTGCATACCGTGACTCGCTCAACGAGCACTTCATTGACCAAGGAATTTCTTTGTACTCTCAGGGTTTTACAATGTATAGTGAATCCGAGGCGTATGAAGCAATGGCAACTCTGAACGAGGCCGATCTTAACATTGTGCTTATTGTGGCTTATGGTGATGACCTAGTCAACCTCGTCGACTATGCTGTGGAAAACGGTATGATGGATGAGGGCAAGCTAATTATCTTCATGGACGTCGTTACGCGTAGTGAACTGGCTGCCATTGCAGCTACCTCAGAAGCTCACAAGCAAGCACTCCTCTATCAGCAACACATTGTTCTTGACAGAGCTCTCGATACTACTGTGACTCAAAACTTTCTTGCTCAATGGACTGCCCTGGCGAGCGACTCTGCCTTCCTCGAATATGTCAACGCACGTCTTCCCTTGGGCTCTAAGTTTCTCCAGCCCAGACGCGGTAGCTACAGCGAGCGAGTAGTCGACGCGTCATTTTTCAATTACTCGAGCGGCCGGGATCTCCTAACTGACGTTTCAATGAGCTTTGATGCTGTTGCTGCAACATGCAGAGCATACTGCCTAGCATATCAAGCATTTGACGGCAATGTTACTACGATTGAAAATGTCCTTTCAATGATTACGGATAGTTCCTTCAACTTTAGTGGTTTGACCGGGCAAATTGTGGTAGACGAAAGCACTGGCACTCGCAATGTCACCTCAATCCAATACGAGCTCGCTTCTGTTATCTATTATGGCGATAATCTTGCCTTCGACCGCGCTGGTTTCTGGACCGGTTCTTCCTGGATGGTCTCGGATTCAATTCTCTTCCCTGGTAACACAACAACTATTCCAGATGACACTTACTACGCAGGCGAAGATCTGAACCTTATTCTCCAGGGCCTGCGTGGTCTTGTTTGGGCTCTCATGGTTGTTGTTGAGCTAATGTGCATTTTCTTCGTGTTCTGGGTCCGTGCGAACAGGCATGCGAAGGTTATTGTCAAGTCACAGCCTCACTTCCTCATTATCAGTCTCATAGGTGTGATGATCTCTACATCCTCTGTCATCCCCCTTGGCATTGATGAAGGTATTGTCACCTCGCAGTTCGGCCTTAACTTTTCATGCAATGCATGGATTGCACTGTGGACATATGGAAACACAATTATTTACGGTGCCCTCATGGCGAAGCTGTACCGTATTATGCGGATCTTCAACAACCCGAATCTCCGTAGTATGCGGATCCGCAACCAGGATCTTTACTGGTTCATTGCTTCGCTTCTTGGAATCACTAGTGTAGTCGTGATCACGTGGTTTTCCTTGGAACCTCGCCATTGGGCACGTGTCGATGATAGCATTGATTCATACGGCAATGTCCTAAGCTCGCATGGTGTTTGCACTGACTACACAAATATTGCCACAATCTTTATGGCAATCATCTTTTGCAAAAACGGTTTGAAGCTGATCGGATGCGTTGCTATGGCTTTTAAGTGCCGTCATGTTGATAAGACATTCCAGGAAAGCAGTTATATCTTTATGGCTGTTGCAAGTATGCTCCAGCTATACCTGCTTGGTATTCCTGTTATCTTTGCTGTCGCCGCTGCTGAGACAAGCATTCGTTTCTTGGTCTTTGGCATGATTGTTTGTATTTCCAACGGTGTTCTCACTGGCCTTATTCTTATTCCCAAAATGCGTCAACTTCAAATCATCAACACCTCCAACTCTGATAAGTCAAACAACTACTCCAACTCTAACGAGAACTCGTCTTCTATTCGTACATCCAAGGAAACAAAGTTCAATCGTGAAGACACAGATGTTGCCACTGCTCTCCGTCATCAGCCACCTTCGATTTCTTTTGCTGAAATGTACCCTACACGCGCATCTGAGTTTGCTACTGATGCAAGTGACTCTGAAGATGACACTCACGAATATGGTTCAACTCAAGTGAACAGCTTTTTCAAGTCGGGAAGCAAGGTTTCTGCACCCTCTACTGAATCAAGGCCGTCAGCACCAGCTTCTAAGCATCGGCCATAAGCTGTGCTACTCAACTATCTCTATAAATTCTCCTCGCAACTCTCACTTTTTCCTTCCCATATCCTCTCTGCCTCGTATGGTTTCTTCACTATTTCAAAGGTTCGAGTTCTAATCTGACTCATCTTCTGTTTTCTAATGCTCAAATATCTTTTCCTCTGTTTATGCTACTGGTTTGCAAAGCTTTTTACAATGACCCATAACTTCAAGAAACATCTATCATATCGTGAATAGCTAGTTACGACATTTCCGGAGCAAATTATGATGGCAATCCTCTCTTTTAAACCTTTACTTTCCAAGCGAAACTCAATTTCATCTTCAGGCAAGGATTACGTTGCAACCCGTTTTTTATTTCTATGGATGTATCATGGAAAATTGAAACCTTTAAAAAATTAAGATTAATTGAACATGAAATATTTTTTTCTACATGTTTTATATCACATATTTTAAATGTATTGAAGAATTGACTTGGCAACAAGGATATCTGCTTTACTCAAATTATAACGAGAGTCAATTTCACCTCCATATGGAAGACTACAAGCGTGATGGATTATTCTGGATCTTTGTTTAGTTTGTGCTCAATACATTGCTTATGTTAGTCCCAGATTTATCTGTCACTCTTTCAAGATTTAACGTTCTCTAAAGTTAACAACGATAATGCCACAGATGCTTTATTTGTGAGGTTTAGGGACCAACAGAGTTTAATACTACAGGCTTTCGAGGATTGTAGCTGCCAGCTTCCATGGCTTGTAATCTATTCAGGCGATCTTGGATAATGCCATCAATCAAATACCTCAGCTCCAAAGATGTTTGGGGCAACTGTTTCACATCAAGTAGTGTACGGGTTGCAAGAGCTTCTAGAACCTCATGCTGAGCACCTGTAATCGCTGCTATTCCAAGTTGCACTGAAATTTGCTCCGGTACGCTGGAAAGTTCTGCGGTTAGTCGCTGAGACTCTAAATACTCTCGCTCAATTTCCGCATAGAGATTTTCGCGGCGGGAAGCGGCCCTCTTCATACTTTTTCGCTGAAAAGCTTCAACTACATGAGGAGGAAACTCTGGTAACTCGCTAATTGCAACGCTTCTTATTATTTCTGGGCCTCCATTGCTGTCATTTGTATCCTTCATCACAATAACTTGAGTTGAAAAGGTCCCGCTAGCAAGATGCTGACTAGCAAGGTCAAGCTCTAGCTCAAGAATGCGATGAAAACGTCCTTCGCGCGCTGTGGCACCTCGCACTTGAATTAGTTCTAGTGTTTCATAGACGCCTGAATCTGACGCCTTGCGAAGTTCCTCCAGCGCAGTCTGCACTGCATACGCAACCTCCTGACTTTGCACGTTAATTACATCCACCGCTGTCACCACATGCAGAATTGAGAGCATAATTATTAGTGCATGGGTAAGTTGGATAAAACTGCATCTTGCAATAACACTTCTCGCTCCCCAAAGAAGATGTCTCTGGGGCTTCCCATTCCCCATGTTCTGTGCCTTGTTGATTAAAGAGCCATCAATGCTGCCTTGAATCCCGCTTCTGATTAGGCCGATGTGCTCATGGTCGATCAGGGCTCTCTTGATCTTACAAACGCAACTTTTCACATCAGTAGCATGAACAGGATTTCTGTTTTGGCTCCTAGCCATATTATGCTGGTGGTGGTTGGGACTTCTTCGTGACACGACTGCTCCGTGCCTTTAGAGCAAGTAGCGAAGAGCAGAGAGGCACAGTTGTTAGACCAGGCAGACTAGCTTCTCGCTGGCTAGCGCCGTGCGAGACCGCTCTGGCCGCCTTTACAGCGGACGGTCGTCGCACTCCTGAAGGCGGACTAGAACAACGTCTGCTAAGTTGTATCTGAATGATCCTGATTCTCATAAGTATATTTTGTGGTAGGACGAAATAGGACTCCTAGGTACGAACATTTTATTTTTTATTATTAGTTATGCCTAGTATCAAATATGTAGCTGAGTATTGTGTAAATGAGGGCGGAAAACTAGAAATCAAACAAAACCAAGTCCTCTACTCATTACGCTATCGGCTGCACAAATCAGGAACTAGAAAAGGTTGTGCTATCTTTAAAGGAGATCATTATATACTTCTTATAAGTATGCGGTTCAGAACTTCGATCGGGTTTTTTACTTTTTATAGCAATGATTCCATTTTGGTGGTGGCGCTCGCTGTCCTCAGCGTCGACCTCCAAAACATTTGGTGCAGCCAGCGATAGGAACGGACTTTATTTCTAGGATGAACCATTCTTGAATTGTAGAAGGACATGTTCAAAAGTATGATGCGGTAGTTAAAAGTCTTTTTTTTTTTTTTTGCGTGGCTAAGGCTAAATGTTGTGACGTTGAAAAGGTGGCACACGAGCCGTGTGGAATAATGCTTGATGTATCAAAAGAATGTGGCAAGTTTGCATGGATTTTGCACCAAGGTACGCAAACTCAGGCTCAAGAGGTGACTCCGAAATTTAGCAAGCCTGGAGACAAACTATTCATGACAAGCGGACCACGTAAAACCAAACTAAAATGTTCTCTTTGATTAATTTACGCTATCTATCTTGAAAGGACCTAAGACCTGACCTGCAGCGTCAACACTTGGAAGTGAGCAAGATAGTTTAAACAGGATTCGCTGCATCGAGGCTCAATTCGGGACCTCGGGGCTGATACTCGCTGTGCGGACGCATTAAAATGTAAAGGATTCCTGAGACACTTGCGCAACGGGACTTTCCGCCGGTGGACTTTTTGTCCACAACCTTGATGTCATACACTTGGGAGTGGTTATGAATTAATGTCCCAATTCCACGTCGCCCTCTACTAAATTGCACCTAGCACAATTGATTCTCCGCTGCCTCCAGGTTGCCGCAGCCACGGCGCCCACTATTGCTTCCGACGTATTTACGTGACAAACCAGCCTTGACACCCTGCCAACATTATGTCAAAACTTGACACCTTGTCAGTTTTTGGTTTCGTCTTTAGCTTTAATGAGTTGAGCTGCACTGCCCTCACACTGCAAAAACATCCTGCCGCAACTTCGACTACAGGCAAGTAATTTCACTAAGTTCTGGAAGCTCATTTTGTACGCAACCTAGAAACCTGCAGGCAGCAGCGGAACATGGCAGCGCTCCACAGCAGCATTAGCCGGATCAAGTCTCCCTATTAACCCTCCAATGAATTTTGCGGCTAGCTCACCGCTTGAAATATTTAGAAATCAACCCTTCACGCGCGGCTCACAGCTCTACAAATGATGATCTGTTTGACTGCTTCGTTTGCCTGCCCTAGGTTCGGTCTTCCTTTAATCCCACACATGAAAGAAAATCAGATTGTGCCACTTCAACTTTTCATTTTTATTTTTAATCAGCATGAGATGATAGTCGCTTTTTACAGTGCCCTCCTGTGCAAGTCTTGAAACACTAAAACTCCTTCGAAGACATTCTTTGCGTCAAATTTGTCAGAGAAGCGAGCTTGCCAATCAAATACTTTATTAATAATGGCAATTAATCAGATGGCTATTTCGATGAATCTTTTCGGGCCCTTTCCTCGTGGCTTTCTCCTACAGCCTTTAGCTTTTAACTTGAAGTTGTCACTTTCACTCGTGTTCGAAATGCCACTACATGACGTAATGCGCGTTTTGGGGTACACAGAATGACCATCTTCCATTGGCACCCCATTAGTGATTTTATCGCCACCCACGCACGGTTGAGAACCATCGTTCAAATTCATAGCTTGCTGGCGTGCTCAAACTGGTCTACGAGCGCGAAAAGCAGTCTTCACGCTCCACGCGTGCAAAGCATCCGAAGCTCGCTGCATTGCAATTCATGGCTTGCTGCTGCAAGCACGTTTTCTGTACGGCAGCACAAAGGTTTCAGAGAACAGAGCTCGGATGGGCCTGTCTTTCAATGGTTCAATTTCTCATCCCCCAGTAGTACCTAGGTACCTTCTACCTCTTCGCTTATCTGTTTGCTAAGAGTCGCCTCTGTCGCTCTTTTCCAATTCCTCTTCTTATCTGCGCCTTTGAGGGAAGAATAGAAACAGCGCTGTTTATAACTTGAATGGGTTATAAATTATGATCTACGAGACAAGAGTAAAACAATTTTCTTCTTATTGGATGGGTTCTCAGTGCTCTTTTCCGAACACTTGCTCACTCATGGTCAGGATCATGATCGCTCGCAAAGCTGCTGGGGCCGCGGCGTTTGTTTCCGCAATTTGGGGCCAACAAACTTGTCTTGAACTCGGACGCGCTGCAGAGCAGAGCTCGTGGCCTTGTCTTTGGCGTGGCCAAGCTTGATGATGCCTGGAGACGTTGTTGGCCTTTTCGTTCACTGCAAACTCGAGTTCTTGAAGGCAAAAGCGATTGCGATACCCAAGCACCTCTTGAAGTATGTATGTGTCATGATCGTTTGTTTTTGTTGTACATTCTGTTCCTCCGTGGGCGTGCAGCACAGAGTAGACGTGGCGGGTCGCTTGGAGCTCGCGAGTTCGTCAACTCGAAACGGCTACGGAGGGCGCTGGCGACTTTGAAGGCCTCTTGCGTGCAGTATCTTGGCAGTGCTCCGTCTGTCTATTATCTGCTGTTGCCTTTTCTGTGGCGCTTTGCAAAGTTCCTCTTTTCGTTCTCTGCGATAGTTGTGACCGCTGAGCAGGCGGGCAAAAGAGAGCTTACTTCCATTGCTATAGAAGGAGCAGGAAATGACCAAGATGCTGCAACTCGAGGCTCCTCGCCTTCAGAATTGTTGTCGTTTGCGGGACTTGCGGCCAAAGGAGTTGAGAGTTACAAATTTACGAACGAGGTTCAATTTGGTGACCATCACCATGCTCGAAGGGCGTGCCTGCGTGGTTTTGAGAGTCTCATGCCACTTTTATTCTAGTTTGTTTAGTTTTCATAGATAATTTGGTACATTTTTAAGAACAATAATACTTCTTTCTTTCTGTTTTTCAGTATTTATTATTATCTTACTTATCTTTTTAATTACTTTTAGGGAAAAAAGGAAAATGTCGGCGTGCAAGCACCGAAAACGGATGGATAAATGAACAGGAAATAAGCACCTGCTGCAGATGCTACTGCCGCGGTCATGAGCGGAACTTCAAAGCCTGGACAGTTACATTCACGCGGCCGCCTGCCAAGCTGGGACTTGCGCGTCCTTAATCAGCTCGAAGATGAGATACATGTTTGTGTATAATGGGGTCTTGGTCATCGATCCACCATGCCGATTTTACAGGTCTTTTGTAAGCTCCTATTTTGTTTGTTTTTTCATCTTTTTTTAGCTCTGAGTTCTTTTTTTTCTTTTTCTTTTTTTTTTGCATGAAAGACCACTATTTTGATGGTATCCACGAGGATAGCTTTCTTTATTTCGCTTTCAGGAGTCTGATGAATAAGTCCTTCATGTCAATGAATGAATGAATGAATGAATGAATGAGTGAATGAGTGAGTGAAAGAATTTGAAGGAATTGGGAGTGACGATGATGTGATATTGGGCTACGTTGGTTCGACAACCTCCCGAGTTCCACGAGTGACTTTCGTGGAAGGGACGGCCGACTACAACCGAGTCCGAGACGCATAGACTTCGGAAGGAACTCGGCAAGGATACAGCGTCTAGACGTCATGACTGACGTGGGGCAAACCTTGGAAGTTCTTTCAATTTGGAGGCGGGACTGCTGGGTGTGACAAACAACCGAGCCTTTTAGTTGGTCCATTACTAGCGAGCTATGGGATGCCCCAACTTAGCGCCGATCACAGTTCTTCTAATTATCGTCTTACCAGGGAGCACTACTACGTGTGATGCTAAGTTTACTTAATGATGAGTATACTTTGCCCCGAGCAGGGGTAGGGAAAACTCAGAATAGTAAGCCTTATCGCCCTGACAAAAGTCCAGCTTCCCCAATGCACCATCCGGCAGTCCCAAATCGTGCGTCTCTGCCCCAAACCCCAAAAGACCTATCCCAGCGATATCAAGGTTATATCAACCTAGGGACAGCCCCGGCAGCAACACAAATATAGCATTGGCATCATTTTGATCGCCCAATTGCTCAATTCTGACGTTCTGTTGTTGTCTGCGGACAGAGACCATATATATTACACCAACTTCTTCAACTTCTTCTAGAGGTTCTACTCGCTCTCGCGCCTCGTCCAGAGGCTATCCCTTCGGCTGAGGTGGGGCTCGCCCGCAAAACCTGTCAAAAACACAGCCAATTTACTCACTTCATCACCATGTTCTCCAAGGTCCTCTACGCTCTGGCGTGGACCAGTGCTTTCCTAGCAGCAACACCAACTCAAGCAACCGATGTTAACATTCAGTTGATGGGTTTGCACGGTGTGCTTGTAAATGACACCTTCACTCAATACACTCTCGCGGAGGAGGTCACCAACGTTGCCATGCTAATGGGTGCTTACATGTGTGAAAATAAAATTAGTACAGTTGTTTCTGAGCTTAGTGGTATGTCTTCTACTTGCTCAGATCTCACGTTCAACTTTGTTGCAACAGATTCGCAGTATGACCCCGCAACCGCCGTCCAGGTTTTGCTCAGTGGTATCGAATCGTCCAGCAGCACAAATTTCGTGGTTGGCCCAACACGCTCTTCATCAGCAATTCCTACATCTCTTGTGGCCGGTTCTGAGAAGATTGGTATCCTTTCGCCCCAAGCTTCTTCTGAGGATCTCTCGGATCGCTACGAATACAGCAACTTCTTGCGTGTAATTCCATCTGATCTCAACACAGCTACCATCACCGCTCAACTTATGGATAGCTATGGCTGGGACTACGTGGGCCTCATCTACCAGCAGGACACATACGGCACAACCTATCGTGATTCCCTTTTGGAGGAAATGGAAGATTTGGGCATTACCCTCTACTCTGAGGGTTTTGATCTCAATGACTCCTCAGGTGCAAAGTTAGGAATGGAAACCCTCAAGGACTTAGACCTCAACATCGTTTTAATCATCGCCTCTGGGTCTGACCTAGAAACCATTGTGGAATATGCGGTCGAGAACGACATGACGAGCGAGGGCAAGCTTCTCATTTTCATGGATCTGGTATCCCGTGCAGAACTTGCTGCGATTGCAAACAAGTCAGAGACATACAAGTCAGCACTTCAGCACCAGCAGCACATCCTTTTAGATACCACATATGGTTCATCAGTGTCTACTAAATTTCTCAACCAGTGGACCGCACTCTCTAGTAGCAGCACGTTCCTCAGCTATGTGAACGCGCGCCTCCCAGGTGGTTCGTCTTTTCTTGCCCCAGAGACCGGATCGTATGTAACAAGAACAGTGACTAGCTCATTTTTTTCCTCGACGAAGGACAGTGATCTTGCTTCCACGGTTGCACTGAGCTTCGATGCCGTTGTTAGCGCGTGCTGGGCGTATTGTGTCGCATCAGGTGATGGCAAGAACGTGTCTGATATCACTGAGATTCTGGACACGCTTACAGACAGCGACGCACTAGATCTTTCAGGTATGAGCGGTGACATTGTCATTGATCCTAGCACTGGAGGTCGCAGCATGAGTTCAATTTCTTTTCAACTGACTTCCATTACTTACGAGAGCGACGCTCTGGTCTTTGCCGAAGTTGCAAGCTGGACTAATGAAGAGTGGGATATGCTCGAAACAGTGGTCTTCCCCGGCAATACTACTTCTGTACCTAAAGCCACTTCATCCGCCGAGGAGAACCTCAATCTAATTGGCACACCTGTGCGAGCCTTGGTCTGGCTCATGATGGTAGCTACTGAAGCTATCTGCGGCTTCTACATCTTCTTTGTGATTTCCAACAAGACAAGTAAGGTCATTGTAAAGTCTCAGCCTGAGTTCTTAGTGTTGTGTATCATTGGTGTCATGATCTCTACCTCTTCGGTCATTCCACTTGGTATGGACGAAGGTATCCTCAAGCACCAGTTTGGCCTCAACTTTTCATGTAATGCATGGGTGCCACTGTGGGCCATTGGTAACACCTTCATTTATGGTGCTTTGATCACAAAGCTTTACCGCATTCTCCGTATTTTCGACAACCCATCTCTTCGTACAATGCGTATTCGCAACAAGGACATGTATCTTTGTATTCTGGGTATGCTTTTGGTTACCATCATTGTAAGTACCATCTGGATCTCTGTTGCGCCTCAGTACTGGCAACGTCGTCGCTCAGCTACTTGGACAGGTGTCAGTGTCGATGACTATGGTAATGTTTTGGAGTCTTACGGTATTTGCACAGATCACAAGGATGTCAAGGGTATCTTTTATGGTATTATCTTTAGTAAGAACGGTCTCAAGCTTGCTGGTGCAACCTTCATGGCCTTCAAGTGCCGCCACGTCGACAAGCAGTTCCAGGAGAGTATTTTTATTTTTATGGCCGTCGCTAGTATGCTTCAAGTGTACTTGCTGGGTCTCCCTGTCATGTTTGCCATCGATGTTAAGGAAACTAGCATTCGTTTCCTTGTGCTCGGTATGATCATTTGCATCACAAATTTCGTACTTGCCACGCTTTTAATCATGCCTAAAATGCGCATGGTTCGGGAACTCAAGGCTAGCACTGAAAAGGGCGTGCATCAGACGGCAGATGAAGATGCCTCAACATCTGCTATCAAGAAGGACAAGTTCGTTGTCAGCGAAAACGATGAATTTGCAAATGCCTTGCGCCAGCAAGGTCCGTCCATTTCTTTCGCCGAAATGTATCCTACACGTGAGTCCGATGATGGCAGTGACGGAGACGTCAGTGACGCCGAAGATGAAGAGATGGGCCAGGCTGGAAACCACCGCTCTCAACGCTCTATCCTGGCTCAGACCGGAGTCCGAATTGCCTAAACATTTACTGAAGATAATAAACCTACTAAGCCCCCCATGTTGTTACTACTATATATCTATCAGAATCATATTATCTTTCCATTTTTCCCATCTTACTATGACAAGGATCGTCAACTACTGTTGTGTGAATTGTTTCTTTGCAAAAGAGCATAAAGTATTATTGAAGTAGTATACAGCCAGGTGTATAACTTCACCCCACCCAACCTAACCTAGCTCTTCTAGCCGACCCTCTTTAGGTCGAAATGATGGTACATTCATCCTACCCAGAACCGGAACCTCAGTAACAGAAATATCATCCTCTTTTCTTTCACATAGGTTCGCCATTATTGTCAGACTACTTTTGCATGCTCTGCTACTCATGCTAATCTGCAATAAGTATATTCCCTCACATTCAATACCAACATACAAAGGGTTCTCATCGGGCTTTGAAGTAGTTGTTTTGGTTTAGAAAGCAGAGATTTAGAGCTGGCTAGATTACATATTCACGTTGGTGTTCAGCAATTAGGGCCCTTACATTTCGATTTGCTTCACCTCCTTTTATCAATCAATAGGGTTAATAGGGGTAATAACGTCTCAAAGAGGATACTGGGCTTCAGGATCCTGATTTAGAAGAAAAAAAGTACAAAAGTATTATAAAACCTACAAAGACATTCCGAAAATAGTTGGGGAGTTATCTAGGGAAAATTGAAACATAGTATCTTTGCTCAACTCTTAACAACTTCATTTGCTGTATGTGCTGACAACAAACGATGCTAAAAAGGTCCATAATAGCAACAATCGAGAGACAGTTACGGCACTATAAAAACTTTGCCGTATAACTTGGAAAAACCGAATTTACAGACAAGTCATTTAATTTTGGAGCTTGAAGCGGCTCATGTAGATCTCACAATCGCCAGGGACACGGCCGTATGAACGCAAGTAAGATTCCTCTCCAGACTTGGAAAGTTGGCAGGCCTTGTCAAAAGCACTGTTCTCTTCTTCGGAGAGAGGAGCGCTCTTCACAAAAGCATCAATGTTGCCCTCAACATGGTGAGCTTTGCTAGCACCAAAGATAATGCCATCATCACCAGAAAGGTATGAAGTATGGCGCATCCACGAAAAGGTCTTCTCGACCATGTTCTCAGCGCCCATAGTGTCGTTCAGAAGAACAATGGCATCAAGAATTTCCTCCTTACCGAAACGGGCACGGTAGATCTTGTGGCCCATTCCAGAAAGAGGCAGCTTCATTGAACGAGGAACATAATCGAACTCGGTGGAAAAACGCCCCTCAGTTGCCTTGGTAATGTCATCCATGGTTTTGTAGCGGCCAGTCATGAGACCACCAGCGAGGGGGTTGAAGGTATAAACACGAATACCAAGGGTGCGTACGCACGGAAGAAGCTCGGAGCAAATGCTACGAGAGATAGGATTGTAGACACCCTGGTAAACAGTAGGCTCGACCCAGCCGTTCTGTCGGCAGATCATCACGCAGCGGTATACATCCCACGATGCAAAGTTGGAGATGCCAAGCTCCTTGAACTTGCCCTCCTCATAAAGGTCATTGCAAGCCTCAAGGGTTTCCTCAATATCAACAGTCATGTCCGGCATGTGAAGGTAAAACACATCAAGACAATCCATTTGCAGGGCCTTGAGGCTGTCTTCACACTGCTTCCGCGTACCCTCCTAAGTAAGAGGGCAGACGAAGTGGTTAGCCTTGGTGTGGACCTTCACGTTTTTGCCAGACCAAGGCTTGCCCTCCTGTTTCAGAAGCTTGCCGATAATCTCCTCGGACTGACCAGCTTGATAGGTACGAGCAGTGTCAAGAATCGGCTCATAGCCAAGCTCTTCACATCCGGCGATATAGATGGCCAGCATCTCGGCAGCCTCATCTTCACCGACCTGGGCCTCGTATCCCCAGGTCATGCAGCCCAAGACCGGGCCTGCCGGACGACGACCATCCCAAGCGCTCATATTTCTCACTTGATTTAGTTCTTTTTAACGTTGTCGATTTGCTTTTGCTTTCCAATTCTGGTTTTGGTTTTAGTTCTGGTTCTGGTTCTGTTCCAATTCGTGTTAAGCATAGTATTTGCTAGCATTTTATCCATGTGCTTCCTTGTAGCTAAAACACACTCATGATTACCCTTTAGAAATCACAATATTTACAAAGATGATAAAGCTGCCTACTGACTAAGGTACTAACAGGTTCATCATTGTGAGTCCCTCGCTTGGCTGCCTTCTTTCAGCGAGGTTGCCTGCTTTTAAGCCTTGCAGGGCGAAGAAGGCACCTATGAAACCAGCTCCAGTTCTGTCGTGCATTCTGTCGTTCATCCCGGCAAGCGCAATACAAATATCTTTCAGCTTTCTTCGAACCAGGTTGTCGCAGAAGCAGGTATGGCCACCGCAAGGACGCTTCTTTCTACCTTTGCTACATAATACCTACTATGGTATGGCTTTGAGCCTTGAAATCACCATGAACGTATTATGAATAGATTAACCACACAAAAATCAGAGCTGAGAAGACCAAGAAGGACACAAATACAATGTGTTTTGAACACTGCTTTCAATTTGTTTCATAGAGCAAATGAAACTATCTTTAACAATATAAATACAACGCTCCATTTGAAAGAAGGAACTATGCCGCCGGCCCCATGTTTTTAAAACTATTTTTTGGGAAAGCAAAAATGAGCTCGCACATAGCTATAAATCCTAGTTGCCGGGCTTTTGATGTAGGTGTGAGGCTCAAACTATCAAAAGTAGGAGGATATTCTATTATACAAGAAATATCGATGGCTAATGGTCAAGATTCGGTACATTGCACGACGATTTGCACATTCTGTCTCCTCTACCAAAGACATCAGCAAGTTTAACTCAATTTAAAATAATTAAAAAGTAGATGTGTTTGCAACCCAGTAAATCACCAACAAGCTCGATTCAGCCCATTGAAGACAGGAATAAAGAACTACTCAATCAGAAAACGACTATTTTGAATCAAAATCTAACGCAAGATTTAATTAAACCAAGGTTTAGTTCAACTTGCGGCATAGACCTGGGTGCTGGTTCTGTCAGATCGGAAGAATTATAAGTTTCCCTCCTTCGAATTTTGGACGACAATAAAGCCTCCAAAAAGTTGCAATGAAACCAAAACTTTGCCAGTCCTGCTCGTTGAGCACCTCGTAAACTCATACACCAGCAAACCTGAGGCCTATCTTTGCAGGTTTTAGAAATAGTTCAAGGCCTCAGTTGCATCCTTCCACCTCTGAGTTGTGGACGCTTACAAAGTGCGTACCACATCTGGAAATGAGAATTTGGCCAAGTCTTTGAAGAACACGATTTCGCCCAAGGTGCCTGCCTGACTACCTTTTAAGAATAAGGAACGCTCTGTCCATGCCAACTTCGCGACACCATCCACCTCTTCAGCTCTAAGTGAGAAATGTATCTAGTTTGGTGTAGGAGATCAATTTGTACAAATAAAAGCCACAAGTCGAGATTCAGCCAACACTTTTTAGGAAGCACTTTCTGTCGTTCAAAGTAACCCTCTGCTGCATCTCAAAATGAGCCTGATTTCAGGTCGAGCTAGGGTGTATTGATTTTGCGCTATCCCTGTCCACTTGTACTCTAGTGCAAAGCTTCTTTGCGCAGCGCATGTGAGATTTTTAATTGAACGTTGCTTGCGCTTTTCTTTATTTAATTGTTTGTTTGTTTGATTATTTGATTAGTTGTCTAATTGTTTCAAAGTCTATGAGGATAACAGGCTATTAGTGTTTATAATAGAAAGATGTTATAAGAATATTCGATTCAGAAGTTCGAGATGTACGACAAATTTTCTTATGTTGAAGTGCGACGCAAAGGATGCCCTGATGCTAGACAGGCTTCAACGACAGCATTTGCTGTAATATTTGAGAGAATAGAGACGAGTTTGTCCTTGGGAAGAAGATGTACTGACAATTAATTCTTAGACGTGGGATAAAAGAGAGAAGGCTTGTTGTTTAAGTCAGAGTCCAAACCAAACGCTTACTACTCATTGCCCACTGTTTAGACAAAGAGAATCTCTGCATGTAAATTTCAAAGTCCCCAGTAAGACGACCATGCATGCGAAAGTTAGGCTCTTGAGCAGATTTGGCAAGCTCATTGGCGTTATCATAAGCCCCAATTTCGGCCGTAGACAAGTATAGTGAAAATAAACATGTTAGACTTAACATGCGGAATCTTGCTTGCCCAAAAAATGATACCGTCAGGAGCTGAGAGGTACGAGTTATATCGCAGCCAGACAAAAGTCTTGGTAATTATGTGCTCCTTCCCGATAGTATCTACAAGAAGTTTGCATGCATCTAGAAGTTCTTCTTTACCATAAAAGGCGCGGTACATCTTGTGCCCGGTGCCCTTTAAAGGGTTCTCTCGAGAACCAGGAATAAAGTCGAATTTTCCGGAAAATTGACCTTGGGAGCTAGTGATGTCTTCTATCGTGGTGTAACAACCGGTCAAAAGCCCCCGGCAAGCTATACACAAAGACGCGCACCAAGGGTGCGAGCAACGGGGAAGAGTTCGCCATTAGGGCCTCGCGAAATGGGGCTATAAACCCCCTTGTACACAGTAGGCAAAACCCAGTCTCTCTCTTTGCAAACTTGAGAGCAGCGGAAGACATCCCAAGCCGCAACGTTCGAAAGTCCGAGTTCCTTGAAATTGCGTTCATGGTGTAGAATATTGCAAGATACAAGAGACTCCTCAATATCCACGCTCATGTCAGGCATGTGTAGGTAGAACACGTCAACGTGGTCGAGTTGCAGGGCAGCAAGGCTGTCCTCAAGCTGCTAGCGTAGACCAGTTGCAAAAAGAGGTGATGCTTTGGGGGCAGCTTTAGTGTGAACTTGAATCGTCTTGCCAGACCAGGGCATGTCTTTGCGCTGTAGTAATTCTCCAAGAAGTTATTCTGTCTGTCCCATTTGATATATTCTAGCTGCGTCAACGATGGGCGGATAGACTCCTGGGAAGACGTCAAAAGGTGAAAACCCCCAGGAGGAAATTAATCAAGGTTTGCTAAAGTATTAACTACATCTCCGAGCAAATTAATATGCCGGGCAAGGAGAACGTGCTGCCGGGTCTCGCTCATACCTACCTTTGGGAAAGAGGCCATTTCAGAAAACCATGGTACCCAAGCTTTGACACGCAAGCGCACAAAATGAGAAACTAGACTGTCCAATATTTCACAGTTAATCCTATTCAAGCAAGCTAAATGTCTACCACTGAATTCTGCTTGAGAGAAATCTCATAAAGCAGACAGAAAACTGCACTTCTCAATATGATTTAATAGAGCGTCACTGTGCTGCATCAATATGCCAACATTATTACGAAGCTGGCTGACTGCACGTAAATTGGCAAGATTTCCAAGGATTGATCTAAAGAAAAGATCGTAATATAATTAATAGCAGGTACCTAGAACCTCAAGGCGGATGGACGCCCTATCTGCGTCTAACATTTGTTATATCGTCTATAGGAAGGGACACACACCAAATGTCTTTATAATAATTATGAGTAGCTTCAACGGATCTTCGATAGGAATACTCTAGAACGAAGATCGGTGTATCAGTGATGCTGTGCACTTCAAGGAGTTTGGTGGTGTCAGTGAGAACTGCGCTTGACAAAAGTGAAGAGAATAGTCTCGCATTAGCGAATATGCCTAGTATAATTATTTGTTAGATTAGAGAACAGCCTTGGGAAGGAAGACTCAGTTCAATAGGAACATGTCGCTATGCTGAAAGGCTGGGGTTGGCAAGTGCTCGTCATTTTGGCCACATCTGCTGCTGCGTTAGTAACATTCACGGCTTGAGACAGCCAGACCCTTCACGTAATGTTGCGTCTTGGACCATCGCCGGTTCCAAGGCATAATAACCCAGAGCAAGAAACGCTGCTCTGGAGACAGCGCTGTCACAAAGAAGAACCTCAGTCAGTGGTACAGGGTAGAATAACAGCACGTGACGTGGTGCACCAGGATCAGTCTGTTGTTTTCCTGCAACACCATGCTCCCGAATTCAACTCTTAACTCTGCCAAAACGAACTTAACGCATCGAACTCCACTTGTGCCTCGACCAAACAAACAGCCATCTTTACAATTCCGCAGCGAGAAGGATAATGAGGCAAACCTCCGAGCATCGAGATATGTATTAGCTACAAAACCTGGCCTGTCGCTATCAATGCATCATTCTGATCGACCAGGATCGGGTGCATCAAGTGGACGTTCCTCCACAAGTTCGCGATCATACTATTCAGACAAAAGCTCGAGATCTCCTTCAGAATGCTCTCAAGGCAGCGCATGCTCATACCGCCGACGATCACATAGTAATTCTGATAGAAAATCGGTAAATGGCGATTCAAGTAGCACCGGGGACCTTTCTGCGCGAAGCAATGGATCCACATGGTCATCTATTTCATCAGTTCGTACAAACGATAGTCGATTTACAGAATTCGCTAATCAAAAGTTTGCTGAATTTGAGCGTGCTCTTGAGGAGGAGCGCGTCAAAAGACAACAAGCTGAGGCCAAGCTTGATAAGCTAATGCATTTGCTAGAAGCCAAAGAATTAAAGAAATAGTGTAATGCATAGCATACTGAAATTCAAAGCAATGAGCTCGCGTACTATATTATAAATTTGGGTTTCTACTCGAACGGAGATTAAAACATTGTTAATAAAAGGGATTCAAAAGTTATATAATTTCTTACTAGATTTACGAGAGTGAAAATGTGTTCCAAAGATTTTTTATGGCCTGTGTCTTGATTTGCTCTGTGTGGTCTAAGACAGCATGGAGCTGTTGGGAAAACGCAGACTTTTGCTCTACAACCTCCTCAAGTTCAACTTGAGCCTGCGAAGTTCTCCACAGCGCGTCACGGAAGTGCTCTGAGATAGCTCGTATCCTGGAGTCAATAAACTCAATCTTGTTGAAAAGAGCTTCACAATCCTGATCTAAGCTATTGGTATCTTGAGTGAGCTCATACAACTGATTAGAGACCGCTTGCTTGGAGAGTCGAAGTTCATCCAGGGTTGTTTTTGTCTCCATGTACTCCTGTGCAGCCTTCCGAAACGCAGCTTCCTTTTCGTGAAAAAGACGCTCAGCCTGTTCAATTTTCCCACGAAGATATTGAACATCATTCTTCATGTCTTTATCGAGATGATCGATTTCTTCGCGAAACATTGCCGCAAGTCGATGGTCCACAAACACGTCGTCATTTGCGAAGGCTGCTGCAGTAAGGTCTGCATGGGATGGCGTGCGACTACCGAGTGTACTTGTCGCATGGTCTTTGCCACTGGTATTGGCACTATCACTGTTTGCACCATTCTCTTGCTGACGTGTGAAGCCACGGAAAAGAATGTGCGTAATATAGTCGCTCTCCAGGTCAGCTAGTTCCTTAGTACTAATTTTCACTCGGAAGGCTGATTCTAACATGTCGGTGTCACTAATATAAACGGATGAACTACGTTGATTCCTAGTCCCAGAAGGTTGCGGGGGTGCCGAGGCTCGCTCATGGCGGAAAAAGTGGCTAAGTTGCTCGAGACTCATGTTGAGAATTTGCTCTTCGCAGCTTTGTAAGACGGCAATACCAACGCGAAAAATTGTTTTCCACCCATCAAATATAAGCACATCCCACACACGCACTAGTTGATCCATCGACATATTGTAGGACATCAGAGTTAGGAACCACTGCGAAGCAAAAAAGTCAGGGGCTAGTCCAATATCGCGAAAATGAGCATGCATCGACGGGAGTTTGGATGAAATCAGACGGTCAAACTGATAAATTCGCAACTTGAGTTGAGGGACACCTGGGCGCCAAAGCTCGCGCATATCGAACCGATTAAGAAAAGCAATCATCAGCCAGAATACTTTATTCTCAAGCATCTCTTGCTCTGCGGCTGGAATACCATCGCTTGCAAGCGCAAGATCTTCTGCAGCATCTGAAGACTGCGTTTCGCATCCAAGTGCTACAGTTATCATCACAGCAACCACAAAATTCATACCTTGGCAGTAACCAACTTTAGGTTCATAAACAGCAATCGCAAGGAGGACATTAAACAACATACGCTGGCCAAGACCATTCTTAACCCGAAAGAGTGCACGATTGGGAAATGTACGGCGCACATCTCGAGCGATTTCTCCCTCGAGACCTGGCTGCTGTGTTAAAACAAACCATGATGCATCCTGATTGTCCGTCTTAAATTTGCTCTTGGCGAGAGAAGAACGATAGGTTGTGAGAGCGCCGCCGGCCCTCTCTAGCGCATCTGCTGATGAGTGCCAGCTCCAAAAACGAAACCTTAATTTATGCGGAAGCCCATGCATTCGCAGACATTGCTTTTCTACGTCACGACTACCACAGACAGCGTTCCAATCCCAGTTCACAGCCCTTGCCACGTAAATATCATGAAACTATTACCTGCCACAAGTTGTGAAGTATTCGCAAGCAACGTTAGTCAAACATTCAACTCCCCGACATCGATCGACCGGCACGCATCCATAAACAACATGACAAACAACTTTCTCATAACGCAATAGAAACGCTTATTCATATGTGCGTCATTTCGATATACAAAATGTCGCTCTATACCCCAGTATTTGCTTTCTGAAGCATCGCGAGGGTCATTTCTTCTGCAAATTCGTGCTGACATAGGCAAAAACCGTCACGTACATCAAGAAACTCTAGCACATGAGTGCTCAAACACACCGCATGTGCTGAAGACATGCTTCTCAGCGCCAAGATCAATTGTAAATCCGCAGCAGAACAGGTTTTCACGACCCAGAGAACAACCTATGGCTAAAACCTTGGAAGGAATTGGGGCGACAGCCTGCTCTTGCTACAATCAACAGCCGCAGTGCTGACCTGGCAGCGCCGTCCGGCACCGCCACAAAGTTTTCTCCCTCCAGAAGGAGCTTCTAACTGCGCCAGCCCCGGCGCCACTCGTTCCGAGGCACGGGCAAACTTGAACTCGTGACTTTGGAAGAAGATTTGATCGTGATTACCGGAGAAGATTGCTTTGTGCTTGAAATGTTCATTTAATGCACTACTTTACTTGCTCAACCCAACCAAATACTAACTTAGTATTTAATTTTCCTAAGCATACACCGTTCTGTTCTTCTGTTTAAAAAATCGCATTGTTAGAATGACGGTGCTAAAGAAACGAACAACAAAATGTGAATTGTCAAATGTCTTCAGAATTGCGAATTTGAGAGGTATATAGAGCAGCAATAATGCACGCAAATACTCTTGAAGTGGGGACGCCGTGGGATATTGACATTAGGTTTAAGGAAATGTCTTTGTAAACAGCGTAAGTAATGTTTGCGGTTTCAGAACCTTGAGATACTCTGGTAGCCAACTTTGTTCATTTGTGTTATCATTCTTGGTAAACAAAATCTTGACCGTCAAGCTTCATTCGTAAATGTCACAGTCGCTTTAAAAAGTTTAGCCAGCCTAAGATGGCCCAAACCAGCGTCTTTAACATATCATTATTTACTCTTCCAAAAGTTCGATTAATTTATCTTTAAATCTACGCTAGTATTCTTTCAGCGCTGTTATAATCAACTAAGCAACTCATTTTTATTTGCCATATCTCTCATACTGCGTCCAGATTTTGACTCAGCTTATCATTCTGTATTATTTTTCATGATTAGTTATAAAGTAGAATAAGAAGTGCACCATTGTGATTTGGAACAGAATGATCGTAACGTTCTCTGTCTCTCACAAGTAATACCAATCTAATTTACCAAAAGGGGAATGAGCGAAGGGCAAGCAAGAGACTACTCCGCCGTAGACTCGTATTGAGGCCCAAGATCGTCGCCATGTCGAACACGAGCAAGCGCACGGTATACGGTAAGTCCCATGCCTCCTCCCCCTTTACCACCGTCTTCTCCAGGATAGCTTGACTCTGTGTCTAGGCATGTTTGGGTGTCCTGAATGAACGGATGGCGGTGCCCAAAAAGGTCTTCGTTAGCGACTTCGAAGAAAGCGCCGTTTGCAGCAGAGCAGCGCATTTTTTTTGGACTTCTTCATTTCCTAGCCATGATTGAATCGATTGAGCTTTGACTAACGACGAAACGTCTTAATCTTCTGCTGACTATGGTGATGTGTTTCGCACGCTGATGTCCTGGTGTTGGTACTGACTGATATCTTGGATGGGATGCTTGGATTTTTGGTTTTACCGCAACAACTTCGACACAAACGCAATGCGTAACTATGATGTTATTTAACCCTGGGATCTCTTCGGCCACTTTTTCATGCGGGTGGCTTTTTGGTGTACGTGGTTTTGTGCTGTATGTGTGTGATTGATCTATGGAATTGAGATATAAATAGTGGGTAATCTGCCATTTGGTGTGGACGAGACGACTATCCGCAATGTCTTTGAGAAGATTGGCCCTGTAAAGGGTTTTCGTATGGCTCTGGACAAGACAACTGGTCAGCCCAAGGGATTTGGCTTTGTTGAGTTTCATGATGATGAGCACGCTGTGGCTGCTATTAATACTATTGATGGCCTGGACTTGAACGGCAGGAGACTCAAGGTAGATACAACAGAAAACAACCGCGAAGGTGATGATGAAGAGGACAGCGCCTGGGCCTCGAGGATCAACGCAGACACCAAGAAGGAAATCGAGCAAGCTCTTCGCAAACTTACGCTCAGCGAGGTCTACGATGTGGTGTCTGAGATGAAACTTTTGATTCAACGTGACCGTGAACACGCCATGACCCTGCTCAAGAATAAACCGGTGCTCGCCCAAGCTTTGCTTACGGCCCAACTTATGCTTGGCATGGCACAAGCAACCTCGTCTACTTCCAGTGCGGCTCAGGAGCCGGCTCATGGATTTGATGCCATGGCTGCTGACGAGGCCCTCGAACTTGTTGAGCAACTTAAATCGCTCACACCCGACCAAGTTGCGGCCCTGAACCCGGAAGAGCGCTCCAAGTACGAAGAGTACATGCGTGCTGCTGGTGCTTTGTGATAGATAATGTTGCAAACTCTGTATTTTGACTGCTTTCTTTTTACACTTTTACCAGATTACGACTAATACTTTAAATTTATCGAGCATGAACGAGATTCATGAAGACGGAGCGGAGTCAATACTCATTCCCTGCTGCATAATTTTAGGATAAACCATGCAAAAATGCCGTGCCATATTCCTGCGTGGCCGGTAGGCAAAAATAGAGTTCCCTCTCTAAATAGGCGGGAGGGGTTCGTATCAGCAGCTTTTCTTCCTTGCTTGATATTGGTAAATAAATTAAAAGTATTCTTCTTTACTAAACTAGATTGTTGGCAGACGCTAGGCTTCATTCTGCCTCCATTTTAAAAATGGTATTTAAATGAAACGCTTGTGCTGTCACCACACGAAATTGTTACGCTGATAATACGAGCGAGTAAATATCTACAATTGTGCACATGTTTGTGGTAGCTGTACAAGTTGTGCATGCAAGCACCTCTTCGGCAATGGCTCGCGAAGAGTAGATGGCCAAATGCAATGTTGTAGCATAAGACATGCATTAATTTGGTCTCAGTTTTTACCTTTAACACTGGCAAAATGAGACCTAATTAGTTTGCCACAATGCTATGGTTTTGGAAATGCCATTGCTTTGCTTGAATTTTCATACATAAATGTTCTTACAGATGCAAGAGATCATCGTCGCCCATTTCGTATCTGGATGCGTCTGAAGTACATACTTCTGGGTTAGAGAACATAAATTCCCCACGTCGATCAACGGGCATCTCATATCCGCGAGCCTTGGACGAGGTGACCTGGTGGTGGTGCGCAAAGACTGTAGCTCCACGCAAGTACTGTTGATCTTCAGTGATCATAATCTTAGATGCGCCAAGGACGCGTCGAGGGGCACCAGAGTCCGTGCGAACCATGGTACGTAGAGCCTGGCCTCGCATCAACATTCCTAAAGGGCTTCTAAGTTCGCTGCTTTGCGTAGTCTTTCGAAGAATCGGGTTTGAGATTGCTTTCTGCATTCTGGTTTTGCTTTTGTACTTGTGCAGATTCGCCCTCCCAAAATAACCTTGCGCTCAGAATGTCTTGGTGCTGAAATGTCCAATCAATGCCCGCAATCAGAAATCTGTCCACTGAAGCAGAAAGTATTTCGCCAGCAACTAGCTGCACAAAAACGTTCGTCTTCAAGATGTTCTCTACAGTTATTGATTAGCTAGCAGTTTCTAGGATGAACTTGAGTGTCAAGAGTGACTCTCTCCCAATCAAACCGCCAGTCTTTAGCTTCGACCTACCTCACGCGTTGCTCTGGCACAGCGAGAGCGACCTTGTCGTTGATAAGTCCGAGATTCTCGTGCAAGAAAACGAGAGCTCGTAGCGCGTATGTTACCTAGCTAGCAGGTACGTAAGTCCGTACAACTATAGGTACTCAGTGCGGAGCTTCGCTGTGCTGGATGAGGCAAAGCCCTCTGAGTCAATCAATCAGTTTAAGCGGCGCTTCCTGGCCCGCTAAAAAGTCTCTGAACAGAGCAGGGCGGCCCGCTCGGTAGAAGGTCGGTAGGTACCTAGTAGGCAATGACACTGACTTCGATGATGTAGAGAACGAGCTCCTCGAGGACGTGTAGTTCTTCGCTTCAAACTTGTCACTTCGAGCTAGTTGCTATTGTTATCTGATAGGCTTTCTACCGCTAGCTTAGTTCTAAAAAAGTTTTTTGCGCGACGATAGATGTGCTGTGCCAACCTGATGACAACCTGCTCGAGGGTCGCGGTTGTACCTCTTGAAATAGCTACCGATAGATAAGTGCTTTGAGCAAATCTTCTCTTGCTTCAAGAACAGGATCGTGCGAATACGCGACCGAACTGCTTCGACCAGCAAAGCCAACGTGCGCTGAGTTGTCTTCGTCTACCACCTCTGTAAGCTCAATCGACTTCGTCCGAGTTATCCGCCGCGGTATTCGAGTTTTGCTTTGCCGCACTCACCGACTTCGTTGCGTAAGAGAAGCGCAAGGCGAGGAAATGTCCTGCTTGCCTGCTTGCTTGCTATCTCAAAGTTGTCTTTGCCTCTCGAGCTGTTTCGGGTTTGCAGGAGGTCTGCAGCGGCTCTGCGTCTGGCGCTGCAAAGATACTCGCTGCTAGGACTCCCTTCCTTCCCTTTTGTATCCTGGACTTATCTGTCCGTCGATCGCTTCGTCTGCAACTAATCTCAATCTAAGTCTGCGATGGATTCAAATCTGCCTTCAATTTGAATTCGATGGATTGATTGATTGATTGATTTCCAATTGGCCTCCAAATCTTTTTTAAGCGGAACCCGCACTGCGATCGGATTCGCTTCCCGCCGGAACCCTATCCTAAGCCGTAGCTGCGCACTAGCACCGGCACTCAGACTTGAACTGAGGAAAAGAGTATGGTAGATAGTAAGAGTTAGCTACGAGCTCTTACTTCACTCACTCAATCTTTTCGAAACTATAAAAAGATAAACAAAACTATAAACCTCTTTATTTCGCAAGCCGATACTTGGTTGGCTATAGTAAACAATAGAGACGCATCCATAGGGAGGGAGCGAAAAAGAAAAACGAGAAAGGGAAAAAAAAAAAAAAAGTGTGAAGAGGGAGTGAATTGCACCCATACTCGCCCTACAGTGCGGTGCTTCGGGGAAATCGGAGGAACCCTGCGCGCCTGGCGGCTCTGTTCTTTAACCGGCCCTAGACTTGCCCAGTACCCTCTGGAGCATCCGTTGGACCCGTCGGAGGAACAAAGGCCTTTGAGGGAAAACGCGCAATGGCCGTTTTCGGTGAATCTAGCACCTTCAGTGAGGGAGTATGTGGAGAGTTATGCACCCGTCGGAGCGCCTCGGAGGTAAGCATGAAAAGGGGCTTAACACCCCTATGGCGGATCGATAAAAGGCCTAACGTGAGAAGAGGTCTAAAATGGGGCTAAATGGCCTATTTATTTGTTGGAAAATGGATGAGGTTTCGTTGGATTTAAGTGTTGGATTAAATCAGACGAAAAGGGTCGAAAAGATCGTAGATAAGAAAAAGAAGAAAGGCAAAAACGTTGGAAATTATCAAGCGGATTTTAGCAGCTGCAAAAGGCCTCTTCGAAGCCGGCAGCGGCGGCAGCGGCAGCGGCAGAATCGAAGTTCTTCAGCGCTCGCGCAGGTCCTGCGAGGACGAAGCTTCAGGCGAGGACACTGAGGCACGCTAAGAGCGGTGCTTCTTCACGAATCAAGCCTCTCTAGCCGTCCCAGACCCCGTGGAGCCGCATCGGATCAGCATCCAGCCTTCTTGCCACGTAGGCAGTGCTAATAATAACCAGAGCTTTGCCTGCGCTTGCGAACAAAGTATACTCCGCGAGGCCAAACTGACCTTTGGTCAGTAAAGCCAAGTGCAAAGGGTACTCTTCGTTGTCAGAAAGGTCTCTTTGAGGTTGCTTCGTGGCAATTTTAAGGTGAAAGCCTTCAATATCTAGCATCCGTGAATCGAATTACTCTCACGATTACCGCTTGTGGATTTAATCCCTCGAGCACATATTGCTGACAACAGAAGGATAATTCTGAAAGACTGATCCTTGCCAGGTGCGGCCCTTATTATTTGCAGAAGAACCTGCGAGAGTTCGCAGAAAACCCATTGTGAACAAGATTTGTTGGGACAGGCAACTTAAGGGAATATCTTTCGTTGAATAGGACACCATCGCAAATTTAGGCACCATGATGATGATGAGCTTGGCCGGTTTGAGGAAAGGAGGTGGTGACTCCAAGTACTTCTCGACGACGAAGAAGGGTGAGATGCATGAGCTGAAAGAGGAGCTCAATGATGCCAAGGCCGATCGCCGTAAAGAGGCCGTGAAGAAGGTTATTGCTGCAATGACTGTCGGCAAGGACGTTGCACCGCTCTTCCCAGATATGCTTAATTGCATGCAAACCGACAACGTGGAGCTCAAGAAGCTTGTGTACCTTTACTTGATCAACTACGCCAAGTCGGCACCCGATGTCGCTATCCTTGCTGTGAACTGCTTCCGCCGAGACGCCAATGACCAAAACCCGCTTATTCGTGCTTTGGCTGTGCGCACTATGGGCTGCATTCGTGTTGACAAGATTACTGAGTATCTGTGTGATCCTTTGCGCCGTTCACTGTCAGATGACGATCCATACGTACGCAAGACAGCTGCGATCTGTGTGGCCAAGCTGTATGACATTAACCCAGAGCTTGCCGAAGAGCAGGGTTTCCTTGAGCTCTTACATGATCTCATCAGTGACTCGAATCCAACTGTTGTGGCCAACGCCGTTGCAGCACTCAGTGAGATTGCCAGCTTTAGCACAGACGGCTCTAAGGTGTTCTCTGTAAGTGGATCTGTCCTGAGCAAGCTGCTGGCTGCACTTGCAGAGTGCAGCGAGTGGTCCCAGGTGTTCATTCTAGATGCGCTTGCAACCTATCACCCTTCAAGCGCACGTGAGGCTGAGTCAATTGTAGAGCGTGTATCTCCTCGCCTCCAGCACAGCAACTCTGCTGTGGTGATGTCTGCTGTCAAGATTATTGTCAAGTACTTGGACATGATTGAATCCCAGGAGACCATCAAGACCTTGACTCGCAAGATGTCCCCACCTTTGGTCACCTTGCTTTCCGCTGAGCCGGAAATTCAGTATGTTGCTCTCCGCAACATCAACCTCATTGTGCAGAAGCGGCCGACTATTCTTTCCAACGATGTGCGTGTGTTCTTTTGCCGCTACACAGATCCGATTTACGTGAAGATGGAGAAGCTACAGATCCTTGTGAAGCTTGCTACAGACCGCAACGCTGAGCAAGTTCTCCTTGAGCTCAAAGAGTACGCAACCGAGATTGACATTGATTTTGTTAAATCATCTGTTCGCGCCATTGGCCGTGTAGCTATCAAGCTTGAGCGTTCTGCAGAGCGCTGCATCAACGTTCTGCTCGATCTGATTAAGACCAAGGTCAACTACGTCGTTCAGGAGGCTATTATTGTCATCAGCTTTATCTTCCGGCGCTTCCCGAATCGCTACGAGTCGATTATTGCTACCCTTTGCGAGAATCTTGAGACCTTGGATGAGCCTGAGGCTAAGGCTGCTATGATCTGGATTGTTGGCGAGTACGCAGAGCGTATTGACAATGCTGACGAGCTCCTTGAAACCTTTTTGGACGCATTCCAGGATGAAACTTCAGAAGTCCAGCTGCAGTTGTTGACTGCCACTGTCAAACTCTTTCTCAAACGCCCGGATGGCACTAAGGAAATCATGGAGTCTGTTCTTTCCATGGCTACTGAGAGTAGCGACAACCCTGACTTAAGAGACCGTGGTTACATTTACTGGCGTCTTCTGTCCACAGACCCGGAGGCTGCTAAGCGTGTTGTTTTGGCTGAGAAACCGGTGATTGTGGATGATTCTGCCCAGCTCGAACCAGCGCTCCTTGACCTTTTGGTAGAAAACATCGCTACGCTTGCTTCAATTTACCACAAACCAGCTTCTGCTTTTGTGAAGCGCACGCGGATCCCGCTTGGCACGGGAATGCGTGATGAAGATGACGAAGAACTAGAGAGTGAGGAAGAGAGTAGCGACGAAGATAGCGACGAGGAAGATACCCCCAGCAGCAAGGGCCGTTCAGCTGCGAAGCAGGATGATAATGAAGACCTGCTTGGCTTCGGTGGCCTCTCGATTGGCGATAGCTCAAGCAGTACCAATGCTGGTGGCTCTGGAGACCTTTTGGGTGGCTTTGACTCCTCTCCTTCTATGATGATGGATGGAAGCACGTCAACCCCTCTTCCGACTCGTTTGCAGGCGTCCGAAGCAGAGGGTTTGCAGCTCGATGGAGACTTTGTTCGCCGTGAGGGCTCTATCTACTTGGATCTTGACTTTAGCAACATGGGTTCTTCCACTCCCTTCACTAAATTTGCCATTCAGTTTAACAAGAACACCTTTGCGTTGGCCCCAGCATCGGTCAACATCGACCTTGGTATGGTACTAATGCAAGGTGGCCCAAAGACCCGATTTAGTGTCCCTATCGTGACACGGCCAGAAATGGCCCAGCCTGGCGTCGCGCCCAACTTGACGATTGATGTGGCTCTCAAAAACGTAGCATTGGGTTCCATCAAGTATTTCAAGATCTCTCTTCCATTCTACGTGCTCTTTGTTGAGCAAGGAAGCCTGGGCAAAAAGGAGTTCATTGAGAACTGGAAGAACCTTGGTGAGGCGAAGGGTCAGGCTACGACCTTGCGCGGCCTTGTGTCAAACCAGATTGACCAAGTCATTCCTGTTTTGCAGCAACACAATATCTTTCACATTGCTACTCGTTCTCCTACTGAGGATCAGCAGGTTGGCTACTTCTCTGTCAAGACCACCACAGGTGCTTCTGTATTGGCAGAAATCACGTTCAAGGATGGCCACGATGCATGCAAGGTCAGCTTGCGATGCGAGATTGTTCAGGTTTTGCCGTTTGCCCACGAGGGCTTTCAGCGTTTGCTTGTGAAGTAAGCAAGCATTGAATTGAGTGTTTTTAATCTTGAACTGCTGCTCTTTGCTGCTGCTCCTGCTTTCAAAACTCTCTTGGTATTCGCTATCTTCTCTTCGTGCCTACACATCTGTTTCCTTTTGTTCAACCAAGATTCAATAAAAGTAACACATTTGTTAAGTGCGTGAACTTTTGCATTTGACGACTCAGATAATCTAGCGCATTGCAAGGGTTATGCGATCCAAGCGACGAATTTGCCGTCGTTTGCACATTCAGTAACTACAGAAAAGCATTATACAATAATCAACTGCTTTACTCCTTTTTATATGTTTTTATATGTTCTCTTCTCGTTAGGCCTTTTTCTTTGGAAAGAGCTTGTGTTTTGGTGTCTCGTAATATGCTGAACTTTTTGATTTTTCCTATTGTTCTTTTACCACCTATCGGATTATTATTCTTAAGAGATAATATCTCGAGAAATTCAAGATGTAGGACATTAAAAACGATTAATCACTACACAAGTTGCTTTGGGGCTGAAGTAGGAGTGAAAGGCAAGAACGAAGTGTCCTATGAAGAGAAATTTATGAAAATAATAACACACTACATTTTTCATTAAGTGGGGTGGACAGAAAAAAGAGATGGCGAAGTACAATGTGAATTTGACTAAGACATCAAACGAGTCAACACACTATCTGTTCAATTCATCACTTTTTGCCAATCTTGGGAGAAAGCTCTTCGCAAAGGTTGTCAAAAGCCTGGTGGAGTTTGGTATCACAAGATGAGTTCTTGGAGGGGCTTTGGTCCGGACGATGGCTGCTTCTCGAGTGGGTGTGCGGGTTGCGAAATCGTGCGCGTAAGGCAGCCGGCGAGGAAGGCCAACCTTCAGGGCTGACTCCAAGCATGGCACTTGGTGTTAATGACAGATCCCGGCGCTTGCTATTAGAAGATTTCGTTTCTGAGAATCCTGCGTTGAAAAGAGGTTTAATGCCTTCTCGAAGGCTAAGTCGCGGAGGTGCATGGCCCGAGCGTTTAGATACCGGCGCACTTCCATCGCTGGCGTCATCCAGGTGCTCCGAGGAAGACCCAGAAGAGTGCGAAGAAAGGGAAGAGGTAGACGTATTACGAGGGAGAAACGCCGCTCCCATTAGTATTTTACCGGTCGTGTAAACCCTTTCTGACATGTTCGAAGACGTTGAGGCTTCGGACGAGGAGGACAGGCCACTACCATCTGAGGCGATCTCAAGCTTGCCAGGCCTCCCAGAAGATCCAGTTGTCATTGTAAAATCCCGATCGCTATCATGGCAGTTGTTTTTACTGCAGCCGGTGCTCTGATTGTTGTTTGATCCTATGGAAGCGGACGCTGTCTGAGTCAGAGATTCGCTAGAGTCAGATGATGGCAGGGCATGGGAAGAGGAAGAAGAAGACCCACCGTTTAAGGCGGGAGGGTGTTGAGGCCCATATGGGCTATCTTCCTTGGTGTCCATGTGATGACTGGAGCTATGCGAGGAATCAGCTGCTGATGTTGGGGAACGTTCTGTGGCATCAATAACTTCAGGGCCGGCCTGTGAAAAGCTTACTCGGCGACACGGGCCAAGAACACTTCGCCGACGCTGAGTTGCGTGTGAAAGCAACTGTTGTGGTGCACGCCTCTTCATGGCAGCAGACATTGAGTTCGAGCGAGATCTCTGGAAAGGCGATTTTGAACGATGATGAGGATGTACAACGCGATGGTATGCTTCATGTTGCAGGCGGTATGGCTCGAGAGATAGTTCGTCCATGCAGGACGATGAGGGAAGGCTGTGCGACAGTTGAAGACCGGTGGTAAGAGTTGGAGACGATACAAGGAGACCAGACCCGGTCGTACCTCTTGGAGAGGCAATCGAAGTCCGAGAAGAAAAAGAACAAGATGTAGACAAAGATCTTGCACGGGGTTTGGGCAAACCGTCTGAAAGAGAAAGCTGTGTAGGCGGAAGCTTGGGGAATGTTTCCACATTTGAGCCTAAACCAGAATTACCCCTTGATCGGACTTGAGGTTGAATCACAGGCGAAGCAACTGGGCTTGCAGTAGCTGCTACGGCAGCAGCCATATCTGCTGCTGAGAGCGACGGAGACACGGGTGAATCGCTATCACGACGCCCCAGCATCGATTTAGGTGATGGATATGCAACCATGGCATTCAAGCCAGAGTGCCACTTGGCCTGGCGCAAATTGGCATTACGCTGTCGAGATTCAACGAGCGTAAAAGGGCTGCTTACTTCGTCTTCCTCGTCATCATCATCATCATCATCGTCATCATTTGTCATGGTAGATTCGCCATCAGGTGCACCAGACCCATCAATGTGCAATTTGGGGGTCCCTTTGCCAGCTCTTGTTGCTGCGTTAACTGTGGTTGCGACAGCATTAGAATAAGGCTCTGCATGGCCTGTTACGGCTATGGAGCCCTTGGGGCTGGAGATCTTGGTGAATTGTTTTGGGTGCGTCTCATCGTTGCTGTTCTTCTGGTCGCGCCCCGCGCCAGAACGCCCAGGGGTACTTACTCGAAGTCCTGAGAAGCCCCTTTGCGACATCGATGAGTTTCCTTTGTTAGCTGCGAAGAGCTGGCACTCCATAGGAAAGAGGCGCACCACGTAGCGTCGCGTGGAGTGACCGAGGGTAAGAATGTTGGCATTTTCAAGAAGCTTGGGGCAGTAGGGCTGAAGTCTTTCTTTGTTGACCCATGTGCCAGCTTTTGTATCGAGATCAATAATATACAGGGTTTCGTCAGCACCGTGAACAATCACAGCATGCTGTCTAGAAAGGGTGGGGTGATTGATTGTGAATCCATGACCTTCTGGACCCACTTTGGGCGAGCGGCCAAGCATAAAGTAAACATGTTCATCAAGACGAAGCGTTGAAAGTGTTTCCCCATTTTTAGTTACGTGAAGGGCAGCTCCGCATGATGGTTTGCACGCCCACTTTGGCAAGACGAATTTTTCACCATTGTTTGGTCTCTCTACCTGAGCAACAGGCAGCCTGAGACTAAGATTTAAACCTTGACTCATAATTGAGTACTAGTGAGGGCAAGAAATGTCCAGACTAGCACGTTTAGGATGTGTATGCACAGAATCCCCTGCTGTAAGACGATCCGCACGATTAATATGGGACAAACTGATAGGATGTGAATAGAACGAGAAGTTCTACTGGAGGATACCCTTGCGAGGAGCTTTTCTTGCCTTTGGCACAGTTTACCCTGCGCTTCAGCTGCGTCAAGTTCCTCTCCCACGCTACACCTCGTGGTATTTGTCACGTAGCTATACTTTCGCCGAGAACTCCGCTTCCTTCACAAGAAGCGAACTTTTCAGTCAGTAGTTGGGCCTTGTCTGACAATGCGAGCAGTCTTGCGGTAAGCTACTCAGGAGGCACTGTCCGATGCAATGCTTGGCAATGTAAAAAAGCTGCAAATAACCTTTTACTATCCAAGTTCTCCAATATCCCTTTTTCCCAAAATGGTAGAGCCCGAGATCTCCTTACTTAACCAGCTCAGCAATGTCAACAGCAAAACTTGTGACTCAGCACTTCGATGTAACAGTTCAACCAAGGTTCGATGTAGCTGCTTTCCTAAGAATGTACAAGAGATATTAAAAGAAGAATCACCCTTCTTGGAAAGGCCTCGTCGGCTCCGAGTTCTTCACTCTTGCTCGCTGATTCCTCGATTAATCAAGCTCCTTGATCAGTACTCCAAGTAATCAATTCACTTCTTCTATCGATGCAGAAATTCTGTGGAGTTCGTCACCAACGAGCCCACGCTCCACGCCAAGAAGGCGTCCTCAAAAACAGCAGTAATAGCAGCGGAAGAAGAAGACTCGAGGAGTCTAAGAATTCCGTAATAAGAGAAAGACAAAGAAGAAAGAGGAGGAAAAGAGAGAGAAAGAACGAAACAGGAAAGAGCAGGAAAAGAGAAGAAATATATGCGGCTTGGAGGACTCCTCACCGCTCCTGCCGCCTTCGGGCTAGCCCGTGGCGTCCCTGACGGCTGCGGTTCTTTGCCTGCAGCGTCGCCACGCCTCGCTCGCTCACTCAGAGCGGCGTAGTCTCGGAAGAAGAGTCGAGCAGGAAAGAGGAAAGAAGACGGGAAGAAAAGGGAATCGAATGGAACGATTCGATGCCTTCTTCCTCGATGCCTCTCGATCACAACGCCTCAGCCCCCGTCAACACCAAGAGAGAACACAGGTAGGCCCTAAAGCCACAACAAAGGATGCCGCACGCGGCCTGCAGTGCTCGGGGCGCGGAGAGGGACCCAAGCCCTCGCACCGCGACGCGACGCGAGTCGCAACTGGACTGGCCTCGCGGGCTTGGGAGGCCGCCTCTTTAGTCCCGACTAGAAATTTGGGGTCTATTCTGCAACTATCTGTGTCAACGTGGCACCTTTCTCTGGTTGAAGACGCAGAGACTACTTGCCGCGGCGTGAGATCAGCGTCTACAATAACCCTGGACGTCCCGAGGTGGTCTGTACCTAATTTCAGTACTGGGACTTTCACAGTGCTCAAGGAAGAAAGTCGAAGTGTTTTACTTTGAGGGGTCCTTAGTATTTACATTAGATACTCGCTAGGGGCAAGGAGTAGCAAGTACACAATGTCGTGGAATAGTGGCAGAGAGCGAGTCCCTTATTCTAAAGAGAGTTGATTTAGTGGCAACATAGTACAAGACAAAGAGTTTAGCTCTGAGAAAGCTGTGAATCTGAGAAGGCCAGCGTCATGACAAAAGTGAATTGAAGCAGGCTCTGTGTGATGTGTGATTACCTTTTCATTCAAACCGCGTTTATGTTTCCTTTTCAAAAACCTGTTTCGACGAGATGGCTGTGCGATTGATATCTGTATACTACAGTACCTCTATTGAAAGAGAGAAGAGACTATGTGATCTGCTGGACGGAACGGTTCACGAAATGTCAGTTTCTCAGCTTCTTCTCTACTCAGAAAAAGATCTAAGCCGGGTGATTTTGTCAGCAAGCCGTGGACAAGATACTCGCTGACGCTCTCTGGGTAAACATATTTTCTGGCTTCTACTCTGACCTTCAAGTTTTTAATCGGAGTTGCGTTTGATAAATCAAACGTTGGTCAATGAGGCATTCATAACCTTTGGGTTGGTTGGAAGAGATGCTAACAGCTAGCTAGCAATATAAAATTATAGGAACAAGGGGAGGACTTCCCATGTAGTTTTGCTGCTTTGCTGGCCAATTTGGCTCCTGGAGGACGATGATGCGGGGCTGGTGAGGGCAAGCGGTGGTGGGGACGAGATATGTTACTTAAGTTGGCGAGACTTGACGTGCAAGGTGCAG
This sequence comes from Schizochytrium sp. TIO01, assembly GCA_004764695.1. Taxonomy (NCBI): domain Eukaryota; class Bigyra; order Thraustochytrida; family Thraustochytriidae; genus Schizochytrium; species Schizochytrium sp. TIO01. The sequence continues at coordinate 1,962,105 of SMSO01000014.1, read as the reverse complement.
AGAACACACATGGCTGGTGGATGAGTTAAGGCCAGATAGAATATTAGGAGACACGCTCAATGTATGCCTTTTATTCTTATTCCAAATATGGAAGGCACATGATGGGAAATGCGGCACTGCGATGCATTATTTGGTTGCAACGGAGGATGGGCGTCGCTGCTATCTGGAATTGTCATGTGATATAGTCAGTGACACGACAACTGGTGCTCTTAAGCTTCTGGTCTATATATCTCACGATGATAGAAAATAAGGAGTATGTGCATATGTATGGCGAAGTTCCTATATGCTTTATTTAAACCCCTGCGTGTATAGCTGATTGAGCAGATCCATGTTTTCAAGGGCGTTACCCAAACATCAAGGTTGCCATACTTATTTTGTTTGCTGTTCGCTACTATCCCTGTTGATGTTCTGTGCAATAAAGAAAAAATTTCTTGTAGATTACTGTTAGTAAACAGCGTCACCACTGGTCTACAAAGCTCACGTGTACTTGATTCTTGTTGTGTACGTTTTGGGGATTTTGTCAAGAGCACAACTGCTGCGTGCTTCCACAGACGCATATGACAATTGTGGATCATCCTCGGAACTGGAGTATGTGTGCCATCCAGTTTGCTTCTCATGATGCACTTGGAGATCAAACACCCTAACTTATTACTTCGAATAGCGATCAAAACAAGTTTTCTAGAAATCATCTCTGGTATGCTCATGTCGAGCCTTTTAGCTTACGAATTCGTGACTGCATCACCAAAAACCACATTATCAAAGCCCAACCTGGCGAAGCACCATTCTTTTTTAAGTTCTTTCTACGGAGATATGGTTATGGTTGATCGCCTCAACGCTGGAATAATGACGAGCCTGGGTCTCTTAACCTCTCCTATTGACCACGATGTCATACACTTTGCGCCAGTGGTACTTGCATTCTCACTGAGTGTCTTAAAAGGTATCTGTGAAATTAGCCTGTTCGATCTCTCTCCACTTGGGTAGCAATGGCATTCTGTGCTTCCTGTTCAAGCCGCTGACTTCTCAGAGGTTAGTCCCGAAATTGAGTTTTCGTAATGTATGTTTCTGTCAATGATTAGAGAAATTAATACTTTGGTAGCAGCGGCAGTGCCTGCAATCACAATGATGTTGGGATTGAAATGAGCATCCAACTCAGTTGTTGCTATTATTCCATTCATTGATTATAAAGATTGGTTTTACTTCAGATTTTTCTTCAAAGCTGATTCTTCGCGCTTTCGAATTTCATTTGGAAAGTTTTCTTTTTGAAACATCTACGGCAGAAGGCGTACTAGTTGATCTTCAATTGTGCTACAAATATCCTAATTTGATTAAGGTCTTCAGCTTAGCACTGGCTGTATTTTTTTGTGTTGTTGTTAATTGCACTCGCCTGTTTTCACGTTTTAAAATGAATCCTTTCATAAGCTTTTTGTCGGTCTCATGAAAGTCTGTGTTCAAGCACTTTATGAAGGAGATCCTCCAGTTTCGTATCATCATATATGGCTTGTGCGAAGAGTGATAGAAGAAGCTTCGCCTGGGCAAAACATTTTAAGAGGTTCCGAAGTTCTGTTTTTGCTGGGGAGTTGGTTGCTGCGAGCGTTGCCGTCTCCATCGTTGCTTTAATTTTCATCTTCTGCTGCAGGAGGTCAGCATTCAAAGTTTTAACTTCACGAAGTCTATTTTAAAAAGTGTCTATGTGAGTGAAGGGTCGTTCGGTTGTATCTTCTTTGGGGGGATCGCCCTTTGCACAATTGTCAAATATTTTTGTAACAAGTTCCTGGATCTTTTGATTTCTTTGTTAAACTTGAAATAAGGTTTCTCAATTTTCTGGAGCCTTACTTCCCGCTGGAGCTCACTGTGCAGCTCACTTTGCTGCTTATTGTGCTGTTCATTTTGCTGTGACTGCTACTGCTGTTGTTGCATACAATAGAAATCGAATTGGTTCTGGTGTTGAATAATATGGGTATTGTGCTGTTAAGAGAGTATTAGTTCGGAGTTATTGTGTTGAGAACAAATTTCTTGGCTTGCAACAATTGCCCTGACCATGAATTTGCATTTTCACCTACTTGAGACACAACGTTACCAGCGCCCTTGAACTAGAACTCAGAATTGAGACTCACAAATTGATAATCCTGTGAATTTTAGCTTTCTCTGCCAATAATCGTTGTATCAATGAGCTCTCAGCATTATAGAATTATTCGATGCCATAGCCGAGACTTCGACAACACGCATCTGCAAACTGTGAAAGAGTACTTTCATCATGTGGAGTGTACGACACTAAATACCTTTCAGAGCCACCCTCTAGAACTTCTTTTGGAGGACTTAGCTATGAATTCTAATTTTCCTTGTCTACTTTTCTAGTTCATATATTTTGGTTCTATCTTCTACTACTTTATGATTTTGAGTGCTATCGAATAGAAACAAATCAAGTTATTAGGGCAAAGTTGAGTGCCGAAAGAAAACTCAAGAAACAAAAATAACGCGAGGACGAGCTTACCGCTTTTTGAGACTTGCAAAGGTAAGTATAAGCTCTGGAGATAAAGGATAATTCATGTCGTTGCATTTCTTATAGAGTGTTCGAAGGCTCTCGCTAATTTGTTACCGTCGCAAAAGAGCAGCAATCACATCATCTAATAGCCTTGTGATAAAGAATAAGAACTATGTTTTCAAAGTTTGATTATGCTCCCTGACTTGTTTTCATGTTGAGAAGGCAAAATATTATTATTAAATGATATCATATGACATTTTTATTTTGTATTGCAAGAGTAGGTTGCATGCATCTAATTGTATATATAATGTAGAGCTAAAACTTCACTAAAGCTTTAGATAGAAAGAACGTTAAAACCTTTTAGGGAGTCGTCTTACAAATAGAAGCTCATTGCCTGTATTGGATACCATTAATATGACCCTTTTACCCTGATGCTTAGATTATGAAATTTCAGGCTTAACGGCTAAAATCACAGCCGATGATGATACAGTTATTTACTCATAGCGATGCCATGGTGAAGATGATGTTTTGCTCTTGTCTAATAAAAATTACGTCGTTGAAAAGATAGAGTTCTAGTTAAAATTTTAATTTGCAGATGCAGAATACAATCGGCATGGAGATCTGATCTAGTTTACAATATGTCTCAATTTCACTTTGAAAAACTACGGTTGTGAATCCTAGTAATTGTATGGTTTTCTTTTGAAATGCTGGGCGATATGAAACATGAAACGAGCAAACTTGGCCTTTTGCTCGTAAATTTGTCATCCTATTTGTTAAAAGCTGGTTGCCTTAAGAAATTTCGAATTTCCAGATCGATAGGCGGGCATCCCTCTGATGATCAGATATGTAAACGAGGATGCTTATGAGACAAGGACGTGAGTGAAGAACGAGACGAAAACAATACTGGTGCAGGAAGATCTACTCTCAGTTCTAGTCAGTTCCTTTACTTTTTGGAAACTATCAAACAAACAAACAAAAAGCTACTTCCATGACTTTATTTTTGAAGAAAATTGTATGCATGAAGAGCCGGGTCTGTAGACCAGAAAATCTTTCTCCAAAATTGATAACACGATTTCTCACATTTCACAACTTGAATGAAAACAAATATATATATGGAAGTTTTATCTGCAACAAACCATACTAGTGTATAACACCGTTAAAAAAAAGAAAAAAGAAAAAAAAAAAGGGGTGTCAACGTAGTAAGTTAGAGGCTTGCCAATTATTTACATAGTTTGTTTGTGAAAAGAGAGCTCAGAAAGGAAGCAATTAATGAAATACAATTTCGAGAATTTAAACACATATAAACATATAAAATAACACCATCCTGCTCTAAAACCCGGGAAGTGCGCACTCTGATAATGCGATGCAACCGTCGCACTAGCGGGTTTCTGTTACCCTTTCCCCTTCTTTCTCATTCGGTTCTCTTCTCTCCATACTATACGACGCCACGCTTAACATCCTTTTACCTTTTACAGTGGATTACAATCGTAATCAAATACAAAACGTCTAACCCGTGCACATGAGGACAAACCAGAAACTTTCAGGGTGACGCAGCTCTGGCTGGCAACATGCTTTTCTTTTGACGAGCTCATTAGGATGTAATTCTAAAATTAGCACACTATCAGCCAGTACTTGTCATTTCATGCTATGAATAGTCTACGGATAATTGTGGAGTTTCTTCTATAGGTATGGCTATTACTTCTTTCGCCAGGTTCGCCCATTCCGGTTGTAACATCTACTGTCGAGGTGGCCTGGGAACCAGAGCAGGCTCAGCTACAAGTCCACGACTCCCTCAGAAGGAAGTAAAAAATCGCTCGGAGCTCCAGCGGAGTGCCAACTTTACACGCGAACTAAAGCCGGCGCGCCCAGGGTGCAAGGGAACGCGACGCTGATGCTCATTCAGTCCTCTCGTCGTTTTCCCAATCTATTTCATCGTGAAAGTTATGAAATTGCGCGTGCACCGTTCTGACAGAACTCTGAAGAAGAAAACGCAGAACCCCGGGTTCCGCCTGCTCGGCCCCAATTAAATATGGAACTCCGGAAAACAACGCTGTCACCACACCAAAAAGAAAAGGCGGCGCTTTTCTTTTTCTCAGAAAAAAAAAGTGATGAATTAGGCTGCTGGTATATATTATGAGATTGTATAACGATGACCACCGTCGTCATCATCGTTCTTCAATGAACCTATTCCTATAGTTTAATATATATATGTGTTACATGAAAGAAAGCCGCGGTGTGAATGCAATACATAGGAGTACTCCTATCCCCATCATCCCACAGTACGTTCGCACACCTTTTCATAGGTTGTAGTTTCTGGATTTGAAGTTCGGGTTTGTTCTTTGTCGAGAGAGATCTTGGAGTTGAACTATTCTATAGCGTGCTTGCAATCATTGCTACTTTTAAAGCCTGCATGTTTCTGGTGTAAGGTTCTTGCTAGTGTGATAGTTCATGCGCAGTTTCCTACGCTTGCCCAATGTGCGGTGAGAGCGAGTGTTCAAGACAGATAAGATCTAGTGCACTTGCACTTTGAGGTAAAAAGTATGTGCCGATCAGTTCTTTCTTATAGATGAGCTGGACCTAGGTTCACGATAAAGAAATATGAAGGTTCCTGGATCCTATTTCAAAATGCAAGTTTAACAGGTAAGGGCTTTGTGCTTGGAATTGAGTTACGAAGCACACCGATGCTTAACATTGCCCGAACGACGGAGAACTTGGATAGCTCGCTCGAGCAAACACACGAAGTTTGTTTTCCACGAGATGAAATATTGATTGCTGTTGAAAGTATCAACGAATTTGCTCAAATTAAACGTTGGAGTCAAGTAAAGGAAAGGAGCCGTCTCAAGAGGCGATCTTTGCGAACTTATTTCTGAAAGTTATACTTTAAAAAAGACGCCGAGCCGAACGAGGGAAGGTATAGATGGTACTGCTCTAGCGCTTGTACCTAGTCTTTCCCTCGCTCGCCGCCCGCAACAAGGTTAGCTCTACTTCGTTGCTGCAAAAGCACATTGTATAATTTGCTAAATTGTAAAAAAGGTAAAAGCAAAAGTTGCATTAGCTTGTTCTTCTCTCAGGCTTTTTCCTTTTTTATTTTTCCTTTTCCAAAAACTTTGTTTCATCATTACTGATTGGCACCTCCAATAGAAAGCAGTTCTTCTGTTGCTACTTTCGAACACTCAAAGAGAGTCACCCTGTTCATGAGAAGAAAATATTTTTACTCTATGCTTCCATCGGTTGCAGCGATGATTTGATTCATTTCGTTCATTGTCTGAGATAGTGTTGTTATCATCATCAAATTTTCAATTAAAACCAAGGCTTTCTGATACGATACTCTATCTGTCACTCAGGTTTAATAGGAATAAAATGTAAGAAAATTCGTTATTGCCCAAGAAAGAGCAAACAACTTGGACCGGAGCTTCCATTTAAATCAGCATGATGAATACTATTTCAAAAATAAATTAAAGTGAACGTTGTCTCTCCAAGACGGGCACTTCATTATTGCTAGTGACCATGAATAAAGCAAATTAAAAAAAAACAAAAAAACAAGCAAGCCAATAAAACATAATTGAAATTTAGGTAAATTCTAGAGAACTTGGAGACTGTCTATAAATCAATCCTCAACGAAACGATGCTCTAATTTGAGCTAAGACCAACAAAAGGAATCCTCTTGTTTTAACAAGCTTTTCAATGGTTTTGTTTTCATTTTTCCTAGCACTGATCAAGAAAATATTTCTTAAATCGAGAGAGGATTTCTATTCTTCTTATTTAATTCGTTGCGTCACCATCATCAGCACCATTCTCAATCATTACGCAAAGAACTGACCCCCTCTCTTCGCATTGGTATGCATAACAGCGTTCACGAAGAACTTGTCAAAAGCACAAATATACTAAATCATATTTTGGTCTTCAAATTCTCTCCTCAAAACAAGGCAAATTTATGGCCGTCACAATCAACATTATGGTCAATCAGCACTCACCATCGTCCTGCTCGCCGTCAGGACTCCAGAGTATTTTATCGAAAGCAAGCAAGCGAGCAATTTACACCTACTAGCATGATTCTCTTCTTCAGGCATTCAATGATCCTGTGATGGTGATGGTGATGAACTTCAAGATATCACAGTGAACGAGGGTGTACGTGTGTGCTCCGTTACTTGCTTGCTTGCGTCTCAAAAGTTCCTGCACGTGACAGTCATTGAACCTCGAGCACGCGGCAAGAATAAAGACCTCTAATTCATGAGACCTCAGGTGGGTGGCCGGGTTTCGCGCGTTGAACACCCACTATTGGCATCGATTGCTCGGTTCTCCGATACGAGAGCTCCCAGTGCTTCAGTGATGCAAACTTTGCCAGCCCAGTCAAGATTACTGCCTCCGTTCTATCCTGTTTGGAGCACACACATATCGTAGCTGTGAGAGGTCCTCTTCTGCGACCTAGATCAACCTAGGGCATGCAATAGCTGTCACGGTGTTCGCGTGCAGCCACTTGGTCGGTCGAGGCCGCGTGTTTGTCTGTCTAAACTTTGGAAAGGCTCGGCACAAAGTTGATGTCAAATCCAAAAGTAAAGTCTCTCCGGGTTGCGCAGAATTCTTTTTCCATCTTCGCGGGTCAGACAGAGATCATTTGACTCACCCACTCAAGCATTCAAGGTTTGCTTTTGGATATTCATACATACTGCCTACTGTCTTTTCAGACCAGCGCTGACCAAAGCGCTGTACGACTCCTTCTCCTCCTTCTCAAGCAGCAGCAGCAAGAGCGGATCTTGCTCGCGAATGATCGTGGACCTATTCAGAGAGCCCAATCTTGACTTTGTAAATGCAGATAGTGAAAGCGAGTCTGAAGAAGGGCGATGATTGTTATTGCTATTTCCGGATGGAGAAGATAATAATAGTTTATTGAGTCACTGTATCTTCAACGTGGCGAGTTCTCCAGGAAACCTTGTTTGGTTTGGTTTGGTTTGTTTGTTTGGTTTGGTTTGTTTGTTTGGTTTGGTTTGGTTTGTTTGTTTGTTTGTTTGTTTGCTTGTTTGTTTGTAAGAGGCAGATGTCGAGCTTATTGCCCTGGCTGAAACGGAACGGGAGACCAGGCTCTGGTCCTTCTTCGAAGTGCAAGTGCATTGCGCCGTCGATGGTCCTATTTTCATGATTCTTGTAATCATTGACACGTGGTAGGTATATCTGGAAACTAAGTCTCTGCTTTTGATTACATTATTGCAGTCGCTTCTTGCCATTTTATCGAATTCACTGTTCTGCTCGGCCTTCACTCCATGTGTCCCTGCGACAACTCGCATAACCAAACAGATCATCAACATTTACAAAGAAGAAGGAAAAGAAAGCATTACAAAAATAGACTTTATCTAATACTATCTTTAAAGTATAGAATGTTGTCTTTTCATTTCAAAAAAGAGTCCTTAATTCTTCCATTTAAATAAAAACAAAAACACTTACTTCTTTAAAAATTATTTTCACTTTTAAAACAAAATAAAATAAAAATGGTTTTATCTATTTTTAAATTAAAAGAAATAGGCATCCCTCTTTTATTATTATTATTATTATTATTATTATTATTATTATTATTATTATTATTATTATTATTATTATTATTATTATTATTATTATTATTATTATTATTATTTTATTATCAATGAATAAAAAGAAACAAAATACGGAAGTGAAAATCTTCACTTCTACTTTAACCAAAAGTGTTTAATCTGTTTTTCTTTTCTTATAGTTGCAAAGCTAAATCTCACGGAAGAAACGCGAATGTGGTAGAGGTAGCATCTTCCTTAAAGACCGCCAGAGGCGTGTTTTCCTCCTCTCTTGAGGTTTTGACTACTATGCTATAAACTGCAGTACCTATTAAGAGAAGTATACCTAAAAACAAGTGTCTATAGTCTGTCTGTCTGTCTCTCTGTTTGTATATCTATCTATCTATCTATCTATCTATCTATCTATCTAACTATCTATCTATCTTCTATCTATGTACCTTCTATCGCTCATCGACATGGTGGTCCATCAGTAGTTTATCCAGCTAGCCGACTCGTAGCCAGATGCCTAGGACCGCCTCGCTTTCGACGTTGGTCCTTCCTTGCCTCATTCATGGTTTGTGCATCTTCATCATATCAGTTTCTGACGCGCGGTTCTTCTGGAGAGCGCTGTTTCCCATTTGAGTTCAGGCTTAAGCCAGCCCATAAAACGCAGACGGAGTCTTCTCTTGTGGTTTGCAGTCGAGGTGCGTGGCTTCGCTTGTAATTTACCTCTTTTCGTGAACGAAGAAGAAGAAGAATCAGCCTCGTTTTGGCGGGTAGACCTCGACGGCGCTCTTCTAATTCACTCTTCGCTGCTCCAGTTGCCATTGGGCCCTCTGTTTGCATGCACCGCATCCAACATCAGAGCTGACGCTTCCGGGGTCTCCTGAGGTCTTCGCAATCCAAGGAAGGACATGGCGATCTTTGAAGAATCGTCTTCGAGAGCGAACCCGCATCGAAAGCGCAAGTTTCGCAAACTTTGCAAGAGATTTCCTGTAACTGCGTTGACTTTCGAAAGCAGAGGTTTCGAGGATTCTCTGCTTTGATAATGTTGTTGAGAAGCCTCCGTCCGACAAAGTAAGTCTCCTCTTTCCTTCTTCTTCTCTCTCTGAGATTCGCTTCGATGCTTTGTCCTCGTCTGTTCGTGTCGTTGGAAGACCCTTCAAAGAGGAGGTGGCAGGTACTAACTAACTCATATGAGTATCAGGGCATACTCCACTTTCACCGTCTTTCTTTCTTTGTTTCTTTGTTTCTTTGTTTCTTTGTTTCTTTCTGTAAAAGGCCAAACGTAGTCATAGAACAAACAAACTAACTAACAAGCAGTTTACTATTTATAAAATAAAAATGTTTTTAATTAAAATAGAAAGTATAGATAAATGTAAAGAAAGTAAAACTTACAAAGAAAGCTAACTCACCCATCTTCCCAATACTATATATATCCTTGTGCTGAAGAAAACAAAGAAACAACTTGAGCTCTAAGAAATGGAGGTACCTAACCTCCAATCGTTGGCGAAGATAGCCTCTTTTGGAAGGCCAAGCTCGAAAAGACTTTAACATCTGGAAGGCGCCGAGAGAGAAAACCCAGTTCTCTTCTTTCCGTGTCCGCTGTCGCTCGTAGCATGAACCGCAGAGGGGCTCTGAGGAGCAGCGCTATGAAAATGGGCGGTTTCGATCACGTTTTCAACTCCAACTAATCAGTCAGCAGCTGTCAACGCCAAACTTTCTCGAACCGCCTTCTACCCTTCTCTCGCTTCCTGCCTAGCTAGCTGGCTAGATAGATTTACCTGCCTGTTGCGTTCATAGATTCATCATCCATTCGCGATCTATTCATCCTCGATTCGTGAATTCATTCCTTCGTTCTATCATTCGCGATTCTCAGCACATGACGATGCTCCACAGGAAGGAAGGAAGGAAAAGGGGGGAGAAACACGGCAGTGAGAGTGTCCTCCTCATCAGGTAGCTAGCCAGTAGGCAGCACTACGTCAGTCCTACTGTACGGTGCCTACCACCTACTCCTAGAGAGGGCCCTCCCTCCCTCTGTCTCAAGTAGTAAGTATCCTTCGCTACGCAGAACTCAAGTACCAACTTGCTGCTAGCCAGGGGTATGTGACTGGTAGCCCGCCAGCTAGCTTCCTCTTCTTCTACCAGCATCGTCGAGAATGGCCCGTAAAGGCAAAGTGAGATTACATCACATAGGGCAAATTCAAATTTGCAAATTCAAATTCCTTGCGCATCAACGCGGAGAGCGTGCATGCGCGGAGCCTTGGCGCCGGCGATGGCGGCTCCGCGGTCGGTTTTATAAGCGACTGACTGACTGACTGTCTGTCTGTCTGTCTGTATGCAGGCTGTGCTCCTCAGGACTCTGCTGCGAAGGTCTCACTCTCCTGGTGTCATCATTTCCTCGAGTCTTGAATTTCGTAGGATCCTCCTGCACAATCTCGGGTGCACCGCGGCGATACAACACATTGCTCGTGCTCGAGGTACCGAGTTCGCAGCCGGGAAGAGGAGATGGTAGACTCGAAGGTCATCATGAATACAGAATCAGTGAATCGATCGATCAATCAATGAATCGATCGATCACAGCAAGCAAAAACCAGCTTTAGAAACCGGACGCCGTCTTTCGTCCCAGGCGCTCTTTCCTTCAATCAAGCTCACTACGGCAGGAGAAGCTAGCGTGCGAGCCCAGGACGGAGGTACAGCGGAGAAAGCTCAAGCAAGCTCAAGCAAGCTGAGGCAAGAGAGCTTTGTCCGAAGAAGGTTTTGCAGTGGTTTCTTGTGGGCCATGGGCCGCGGGCTGCGAGCTGGCGCCGCGCTCGTTCTCAGCATTCATTACACAACAACTTTCAATCAATTCAACTTTCAATCCAGACCTCTTCTCTTGGCCCTCAGAACCCGTGCTGGCACCGGCGGGGCTCTAAATGGCGGTCTTTTTCGCAAAGAAGGCGCGGCGGGCCGTCGCAACTCCTGCATCCGAAAGCACTCGCTGGCGCCGTGAATGTGTTTATCACTTTGAGTTTACACAATCGTACCTACTTCTTCTACGGACGACTTCTGCGAAGGAGTTGGTTGACAAAGAGAAAGGAGGCAGGAAGGAAACCAAAAATTGCGCCCTCCGAGCCCTCAATGCATAACGTAGTACCTACAGGTCGTAGCCAGCTTTGATTGAATGTGAATGATTGATTGTTGATTGTTGATTGTTGATTGATTGATTGATTGATTAATGATTAATTGATTGATTGTTGATTGATTGAGTGATTGAGTGTGTGAGAAGGTCCTCTGGTAAGTGCAAGACAAGCAGGAGTGTGTACGAAGGATCTCGCTATTCACCCGCTCGCGAGGGTGGTCACAGGCCAGCGGAAGTCTGAGAAGCCCGCCCCGGTCGGGTTTCTTTGCGCGAGAGAGCCTGCCGCTGCTCGCGTTTTGTTCGTCAAAGCCGGGTGCGAGCACATCGAACCCACCTTATTCGCGCGGACAGGAGTCGCTCACCGCGGACGATGGAATGAATTCATGGCGAATTTGGCCAATGCAGTGGAGTTATGCATCGACGATACGCAGCACAGCACCCGCGACCTGGACTTACTCAGCAAACAAGCAAGCAAGCAAGCAAGCAAGCAAGCAAACAAACATAGGACAATTAATTCAATTCCCTTCCAACGTGCAAATGCAAACAGGGAAGTCCCTCTCGCTGTGATGTTGGATCGAACGAAAGCAAAGTGCTACGCAGGTTTCGTCGCATCTGTCAGTCCAGAGTCAGCCTGGCACGGAGGCCATTGTCGGAAGGCATGCTTCTGTTTTGGAATTTGGTCTCTGTTTTAGTAGCATCAAAGTTCGGATCAGATTCTCGTCATATTCTTTGGCCCGCCAGAGTTTTCCCACTCTTTATGTAAGACGAACGAGATATCGCGCGAGCGCTAGCAGCCCCATAGATACTGCTAGCTGCCTAGCTGCCTGCCTCGGCAGCCTCAGCTTGAGGTTTCACGCAAGCTGGCGAACAGCAAAGTCCGCAGGTGCCTACCATGCATATACTCGCTGAGTCGTGAAGGCCACGAATGGCGAAATGGGAGTCGCTGGTTGCTGGTGCTCTGTGTCCATTATAGTGAGCGCATATTGGTGTAAAGGATGAAATGACAAAGCGACATTTCTACCTCTTCTGGGTGCTCGAGTAACTTGTGTGTCGGTTTCAGGCCCGGCCAATCGTGCTACGGCAGGATTCATTGGTTTGGGAAGTTCGAAGCAGTTGATGACTATTTCTTTTGTCTGCAAGAAAAGGAAAGAAGCAAAGTGATTCTCTTTTGTTTAAATGCCGAGTCCAGGATTTCTGACAACAAGGAGAGTGAACAAACAAAATGCTTTGCATTCAAGCTCATTCAATTTTGTTGATGGAGTGTTGTCTTCAAAGTTCAAGATGGGTTTGATATTGTGTAGGAAAGCTGTAAAAAATATGTAAAAAGTATAAATGAAAACAAAAGAGCGTAAACTTGTGTATGCGCATAAAATTTTGATACTTAGGATGTACGGTGGGGCTTGCTCGTTTCGTGGATAGAAACCAGACTTTATCGGGACACCATTGTCTCAAAATCATACAACTAAAATGAGAAATTTATGAACGTCCTGGGCAAACTCAAAAATATTTTTACTTCTTGAAACTTTTTATCTTCAAGTTGAGGAACCCTTTCTCGGAAGATGTCATGCTAGCTCTACATATATGTAAAATTTAACATTAACTATAATGAAGTCCTAGGCCCATGAGCGTGCGAGTGGATATAAGAATTTCAATTTTATAATATCGCCACATGATGATTACGATTACATCCATTTACTTTGAACTAAATGGAGATGGCCAAAATAATTTCTTAGAAAGGCCCGCAAACAATAATTTAAATCTACTATAAGTAAATTTCCACCGACAGTAGTATGTATGTAAGTAGAGTACTGTCTTCCCGTGCCTGGATAGCTTCAACGAGTAGACAGGATTAAGCTTCTATCTCCCCTTCCAATTCCAAAGTAAAATAGATTGCTTTCCAGCATCCCTCTTCTCAGAAAATTCCTGTTTAAGCGTACTATAGTTTGAGTATTGATATCATAACTCACTCTTACCTTAACAAGGAGATATTCAATTGCAGGAAGCAATCAATAGACCATTGCGTTGGATCTTATTAAGATAGAGACAAAAGCATACAAGTCAAATCTGGAAATTCAAGGGACTGACATTTTCAAAGCCGACGAATAAGCTTTGGGTGCGTTGTCTGCTCCGAGATCCTAGCGGAATGGGTTCTACAAATATCTCCATTTCAGAGCCGCACGAGGTGAAATTCTTGCCTCGTGCCTGCTCTATAAATGTTCAGAGAACTGACTTTGGCGTCACAATTCGAGCTTTTGTGTCTATCGCAGACGAGCTTGAGTCGATTCCCTGGTCCGAGCACTGCTCTGTACCCGGCCCTTCGATCTGCCTGATCCGAATCGAAGATTGTGGTTTTCAATCCCAGAGTTCTCAAGTGCGAGATGAATCAGGACAGCCAGAAATGGGTGGGCTAGCCTTGGTTTCCTTGCAGTATAACATGCGATACAACCTCAATTTCCATTCCCAACATGGCCAGCTGCTTTGAAAGGGCTGCCTACGCCTGCAGAGAGAGGGAGACCATCTTGCATTTCCTCCATGCCCCAAGCGTAGGCAGGCAGCCCTCTCCTATGCATGCATGCCTTCGCCAGTAATTTGGCGCGTATTTACTTGCGTTCCCTCTATCCCGCGGCCGAACAAACTTTCCTTTCGGGCTCTCTCTCTCTCGCGCGCGCGCCGCAACACAGGTGACACGCGAAGGTGACTGTAGGCTGCAGCGCATGCTCGCGCCGGCGTCGAATTTTGCCAAAGTGGTCCCAAATTTATTTGCTGCAAATTTGCTGCATCCATGCTCCACACTTGTAAATATGTGTATATAGATAGATATAGTTATCGATGAACATCGTCATCCGTGTATGAAGAAGCGTTCAGCAAAATCCTTGAGCCTACGCAGAGTGCCATTTCAAGGTGGCCTTTTCAGCAGTCAGGCAAACCAGAAAATCGCATTTCTCAAGGAGACCAGGTCACGAATGTAGTGCCCGCTTTCTTCTCTAAGTGGTCTCCGAGCACACGCTTGAGAGCTCGTTCTCTACCCTTGGAACGCGAACCTTAGCTGCTCCGAACGCAGCGCTGACAATTCTGAAGAATCAGCGCATGTCAAGGCTCTGGACCACTTCTTCGAGTTAGGTCACTACTGATGGGATCTTTGCTGACTTCACTCACGTCTTTCCTCATCAGAGCTCATCGAAACTCTGCTCAATTATAAAAACCTAAAGATCACCACCTTGTTTCACCCTATCTTCGCACTCGATGGAAAGAGGAGATTACATGCGCTCTCTCTCCTCTTTCCCAATAAGTCGAGAGCTTTGATTTTTAATAATGTGAACTTTTAAAACAAAACTGAGAGAGAAAATAATAATAATAAATGAAAGCCGTCTCGAATGAATGAACGAATTGTGCCTTGAAAATGATATTTGTGAGGGCTGTGTTTTCTGCTGCTGGGAGTTCTTGTTTTTCTCCTGAAATGACATGTGGCCCTGTGTTTTGCTGGAGCGTAGTTTGCGAATCAGGGAGGAACTGCCAGGCAGTTGCCCCTGCTTTAGCATAGTACCACAGAGCGGAAGACACAGCACCGATCAGTGAAAGTTTTGTTGCCTGCCCCCCTCACTGCCTTCGCCTTGACAGAGACCTGTTCGTGCGGGGGCATTCTGCGTATTGCGTTGGTGAGGTAACCATTATAATAAGAGGTGCATTGAGATAAGATGTCTCTAAGACTCGTCTCCCTAGCCCCCAAAGCTCCAGGGCGTCGCCCGGATATCCTTGCACGGAAGACGCCTTGACACACTCGTGATCTACCCCCTTTCGTTGAATAATGTGCTTATTAAAGCTGAAAGATCGTGGCAGATTATGGGATACTTTGCACTTCCAATGACTGTGTTTTGGTCCGCAGAACACAGGCGTCCCCTGGCAGGCGACGCGGCGTTCCAATCGTCTCGCAGTGTATATTATGAAATTTTGTTTCCCCGACAAATTATAATGTTATTTAATCTTCCTACAAATTGTTCTCTCGGGTAAAATAAAGGTCTATCATACTCTACGTGAAACCTGCTCGGAGATCGTTGTGTCGACGAGCAGGTATGGCAGCTCGCATTTTGGCAAAACACTTTTTAAAACTAATAAAATCATATAATAAAAATAGTTTAATTAAAAGAATGTATTTTTGAATTTAGGTGAAAAGAAAAAATAGTTTTCCTTTATACTTTTTTAATTAAAAAAATATGGTTAACACTTTTTACTTATTTTCAATTATAATAAGTTTTCAAATAAAGAATCCTATATCATAAAATATAAATATTCAAGAGAAACGCGAGAGAAAAGAAGAGTGACTTTCTTTCCTTAGGAAAAGTCGTCGATCGCCTTCGACTGCTCGCGCTAATTTGAAAAAGATTGAATTCTTGATATGGCCATCTATCGACGGTTTTCAGTGAGATGTTATGTTTGTATCTCAGCTCAAGTTCAAAAGCACGAGTTCTTCAAGTGCTCCCTACTGTTTCCTACTGCTGGAGCGTGTCAACAAACACAGTTTTCAGTATCAGAAGAGAGAAAGATCAGGAATTGGTTTCAGAAAGGGCCTTTTAAAGCGCAGCAGCCATCGTCTTAAATGAACTCTTGATCTTGAGTAATTTCAACCCATCTTGAGCGCTCGCATGCTCAAAAGCGGAGCTACAGACAGAGTTTACATACGATGTACCGTTCGTGCCTCGCCAGTCCTTGAGCAACCCGGTGAGTTTCAGGCGCGCGACGCCTTTTTTGCATCATCCTATCATGAGCAGCGGCCTCTGAAAGGGTTTCTTTCTCTGTTGCTCTGCTTAATTGAAACAGACGAACAGGTGACACCTATTTTTATCCAGCGTACACTTTCTAATACTCTACTAAAACTTTTTGATGGTATGAAAGTTTTTTTCATCTTTTCTTTCTTCTAAAATTGTTAGAAATCAATTAACGATATTAAAAAAATGAATTCAAAATCTTTGTTTACCAAAACAATGATATTTGTTCCAATCAAATACTTTTTTAAAGTGGGAAAGAATGCAATAATGTGTGAAAGAAAGGGTCAGAACAGAAAAGAATCGATCTGGAACTTTCACCAGAATGATCTCCCTCTATAATTGTGTTGTCGAGGACGAGAGCGAAGAGCGGTGATACAACTTGAGTTGTTCTGTGCTCTTCTCGCAAAGGCATCTAACAAAAGAACTGCAACCTCGTGCTACATTTTCATCTAGCATCCCATCCTATAGCAGGTGATAGTACCTATTACGTGCTTCTGCTGAAGGCGCAGAGCGCGATCCGTGAAAGGGTTCTTTCAAGTTGTACAATAAACAAAGGGGGTACTTACAAAACAAAAGCAAACTAAAAGAAACTAAAAACTGCAGAAAAGGGGAAAGGAGATCTTGAATGAAAATGTCGTTCCTCAAGTTGGTTCCTGGTTCTTCTCTGTTACTGCTAGTGGCCAAAGACCGTGGGCGAAGAGGGCAGTCGATCGAAGTTGGAGCTGATCGATCGACTTCCGCTCCGACAAATGCTCGTATGCGCGAGCTAAGAGCATCTTGGAGGAAGGCGAGGGCCTAAGCGCGGGCTTTCCATCTGTGTCGAAGAGCCGCTCTGGGCTGACTGACTCTGGGACCAGTTCTTCTTTCTTTTATTCTTCAGCTTTTCGCAATTATAACACAATGAATGAATGAATGAATGAATGAATGAATCAAACAATCAAATAAACAAACAATCAAATAAACAAACAAACAATTAAACAAACAAGCGGGACAAGATAGGAATAACAGAGCGCATCGAAATGGGACAAAACTTACTTTCACAGAGAAGTGGAGAAATGAAGAAGGGGAGAACTGACTGCTTCATAGATAAGCCAGCAAAGGCAACCTCAGCGGCCTAGATAAGGATATTTGCGCAGAGCCAGCCTCTCAAAAGAAGCAGGACAGAGCCATGAATCTGCTCATCAACATCATCATAATCATCATCATCATCATGCACAGCAGCAGCTTCGTACCTATTCGTTGGCGGAAGTTACGTTTAGGAGGAGATCCTTTTCTGTTCCTATTTACACGAACTACCATAGAAAGGTCAAAGCCTGCTGCCTCTTACTGGGTGTATAGGTAAGTACTAGACAGCAGCAAGATCAGAAGATTTACTACTGTTCTGCAAAGGACGACACATTTGTCTCAAGTTCGAGTTGCTGGATAGGGCCAAAAATCTGGGATGAAAAGCGAGTGGTGAAACGGCACATGGTACGGACCCTGGTCACGCCTACCTAGACACCCCGTTCGTGTATGCAGATTGCCCAAGTTCTGCGTGGGCTCTTTAGAAGAAACGTATTTATTGTGCCCTTAAGGCAAACTAAAACTTGGAAAACGGACAAACTGAATGAATGAATGAAGGAAGGAAGGAAGCCCATCATTTAGTTTCTGAGGGACAAAAGATGATCAAATTGTAGTGCTGGCGATGAATTAGTTATCAAGGTGCCTTATTTCCCCCTTGAATCAAGCACCTACTGATATGTCCCGCGCAGCTCGCTGTTGGTACGGCGGCTGGTACGTCAAAATATTAGCGCTTTCTGCTGATCCTCTGACCAAATGTAACGGGACGATTGGATTCGCTTCTGCTGAAGATGATCGACTCAAGCGCGATGCGCACGTCCAATCTCCGGAACTCAAGACAGACAGACAGACAGACAGACAGTGAGATCCTTACGAACCACTATGCGAGTCGACCGCACGTGAAAAACATTGGTCCGCTGCGGCACGTTTTTTTATGTTGACGGCACGTCCCTTCGCCTGTTCCCCAATGGGAATTGTGGCGTGCAATCTGTCTGATAGGACAAACAAACCCTGCAAAGCTCGAGCGCGTTAGACAGCACTTTGCTCTTCGGCCTTCCCTTTTCAATGGACAATGGTGCATGCATTGCATGTAGTAGGTCCGCATGCCTCTGTGTGGCGGACCACCCCCTTCTTCAAGTTCTTACTCGGGGGCTTACAGATGTCGCTTCAGAAGGCCAGAGATTGTGCTATATGTGTGTGTAAATAAATGAATAAATGTGCCCGTAGAGCAGAGCAATGGCGGCGGCTGGCTATTGCAGAAGATGCAATGATCGAGCTGTGCAATGCTTGGCAGGAGGGCTTTGCAAGCAAAAGTTGCTGTAAGCTCCAGGCCGTGATTGGGGGGCGACAGGGGAAGAACACGATCTCCTTGCGAGAATGACAGCTTTATGCTCGGGATAATGCTTCGCTGAGTCACCAGCCAAGGCACTGGCAAGAGATAGCGCTGATTTTAGGTTGAGAAACTGGCTTTTGCAGACCACAGAATAGGGAGATGCTCCGACTTAGTGCAAGCATTTGGACGAGAGGGGTCTTACTCATGAGAAGGGGGGGAGGCGAGTGGGGTGGGGGGTGTCCAAACTAATCTTAAACACAGCACATGTACGCGTGGTAAATCTTAAAGATACGTCGGAGGGACTTGCCCAAGACCCCATGGTGCCAGTTGCTGCTCAAAGTCTGGCTCTGAAGTATCAAGGCCTCCGTGTAGTGTAGTATATATAATGTTCGCAAGCTGCGAATTGGTTTCGTCTGTTGGGGTGGAGAGGGGGGATAAAAGCGCATCACCTTGAATTGTGTATGAATAAATTTTGCAACGGAATTTATGATCTTGGCAACTTCAACCCATTCTTTTGCATTACAACATGAATCAAATAAATGAAGATTTTGATGTGACTCGTATGCGACGGCTTGTTTATGTTAGTGTAGAGAACCCGTCTTAATTTCTATTTTAAAGCAATAAGCTTCGCCAATCAGTCTCTAAGTTTGGTGTTGTGAGTAGTTCTTCTTCAGTGTCATCACTAAGCAGGAGGATTTTAAACTGATACTGAGCACAGGAGGGCTCGGAGACAAACCTGTCAGAAATGCGGACCAAGCTAGTCTGTTGTAAGCCATCTCATAATACTTGCTGTTTGCGGAAAACTAGAAGTTATTGCTTGACAATAAACAAATCAAAATTGATTTAAACTTCAGTTGGGGGGAGATTTGCTATTGGAATCGAAAGCACTTTCGGTAGCATTCGATGCGTTTCTGAGGTGGCTGTTTTCCAGTTGCAAGATAATGATGAAGAAGTCTAGGACTAGGCCAGGTTCTACAACTACTCATCAAGAAACAGGGTGCATAATATCACATGAATAGCATGTATGTGACATGCTACTGAGCAATTGAAAAACACGGTGGCACGGACATGTAATGAGTTCAACATCACGAAAGGTTTTTCTAGCACTACGTAGATACTATTCCATGATTTAAGGAAGTTTTAACCCCAAATGGTGCCCTAAAATTGGATAAACAGACAGCTAGGTTGTCCTATTTATGACCAACAAATCTTGAGGTTTATTTACAGAGGGGGAGAAAACTGTTGTTACGAACAACATAATAGATAACTTCATAAATCAGCCGCTACTTTCCTTTTTTTATGCGATTATCGTTAGACGAAGGTCCTGAAATCGCAGTCTCGTGTTCGTTTCCACAACATGACAGTGTGATTCCGTTTCGTTCTGAAAGTGTTTTCTTTGCGCACTCCCGTCTCAATTGATCTAATACGTCACTCGAAAGTTGACTTTGCTTGTGCAAACTCAACAATGGTCACTTTGCATTTCTTCTAAAGGAACTCCAGGCAGCAGCAATGAACATTACTTTCGATTCTGCCGTGTTGGCATCGTGGGCTGTCAAAGGACAGAACTTTAACTGGCGAGCAAAGTAACTGATGAGCCTTCACGTAGGCTTAACACATGAACTTTACACACTGCCGCCGGCTTCCCCCCTCTACTTCAAAAAGGCTTCGAAAAGACTATCATAGCTCATCCATCGTGTTAGTCTTAATCGTCATGACTCTAAGATCGTCCATACCTGTCAGTCAAAAGTCAATCACAATTCGAAAGATGAGGTGAGGCAAACAGTCCAATCTCTTACATTTCGGGCAGATAGATTAGTTAATCGTCCTCATTCATCCTCATCCTCAAAGAAGAGGCGTCAAAAAGGAGACCGTCGAGTGCCTGCTGTTTAACTTTTCAATTAAAATATATTTACTTACTTGGTCTGTGCTTTTCTTCTACTAACTAGCGCAACCCAGAAAGAAAGGGACTTTTGTCGGGCAGGTCCTTTTTTTCTTTTTATCCAGCAGCACTGGCAGTATTCTCAAGCTGAAGACAAAAACAAACTTTCGTTTCGAGCGTCTGACCTTCAGGCCGCTGCCCAGCTCGAAGAAGGAGGGCCTCTGATCAAAAAACCTTGGCTAGCTAGCTAGCTGCCTACTTTCGGTCCTCGCCGTCCTCAGCAGCGATAGATGCATTCATTCCTGCATCCATCAAGATAATTAGAGAGAGAGAGAGAGAGAGAGACTGAGAAACTCCGTCGGGACCGCACTAAATCAAGCATACATAGGTTTTGAAAAGCCAAGTTGGCCTACAAAACTTCGCGGGCCATCCCTTCTTAGTTACTTTCTTTCTTATTTCCTTTCTTTCTCACTTCGGCCACGTACATATTCCCTCACCTTACGAAAGAGGAAAGAAAGAATAGAAAGAATAGAAAAGAATAGAAAGAATAGAAAGAAAGAAAGAAGAACTTTATATACAGCCTCGTGCACGAATGAAATAGAAAAAGAAAAAAAGTGCGTACCCAGGAAAACCCATCGAAGGAGAAAGGGGGGAATTATTTTTAATCGACTTCTTCTTCTTTCTTGAGTGAAGGGTTTTGCAGACTAAATAGTCAACGCATAGGACACTTAGCAAGTGTCCTTGGCGGCCTCCTCCTGATTTGATGATGATTCCTTAGAAAAAAGCAAGAAACGAGTGCTTAGGTTTTAGATAACTCGTAGAACTTAATGCCACTTGATGAATGGTGTTGGGCGCTTTGTAAGTTCTGTGTCATGGGTTTGGGCTGCGCAATGGGCTGGAGCAGGATATGATGAGATTTCAAACAGGCTGCGCTTTTCTCTTTTCTCAAGTCTGTGTCGTAAAGCAAGGCGCCTGGTTCATTTCTTCGCATCGTCCATCATAAAGAAATACTAAAAAATTAAGTTGTTAGATCTGAATCTCAACAACACCATATAGAAATCTGCTTTGATCTTTTTATTTAGTTTGTTGTTACTTTAATAGTTGAAACGCCTTTTTTACTTGGAAAGGAAAATGAGTGTTTGATGAACAAAGCACACTGTAGTGAGGAAGAAGAAGAAGAAGAACCTAGCACTGGTTAGCGAGCAGATACGAAAGAAAGCGTAGCCTAGTTCTCAAGAGCTTTCAACTTTTTGCAGGCGTGTCTCACACATCCATCGTTCCTCTATTTTATCCTGTAAATTATAAGTTTTATTAGTTAGTATTAATAGTATTAGTAGTGTCACTAATATTAAGTAAACGTTTTTCTTTTAATAATTGTTACATTAAATTCAAATTTTAAAAAAGAAAAGAAAAAAGAAAAAAAGGGAGAAGAACGGGCCAGCTTTCCTTCCCAGGTCTTCGAAATCTCTACTAATTTTGCAACAAGTTTCACTCCCCGTGTCTTCACTTCTCTCAAGAAGCAGTGTTTTCGAGCCATGCACTCGGAGCTCTTTCTTCATCACGCGTCCTTTCGAAAGAAGTTCAAAGATCGTGTCTTCATTCCTTGATTCTCACTCCCTTCACTGTGAAAAGAAGGAGAGGAAGAAGAAGAAAAAGAAGAAAAAAACAAGAAAAGAAAAGAAAAGAAAAGAAAAAGAGAACGAACGAGCCATAACTCAAAGAAAGCCCAACTCCAAAGGCGAAATTGTGACAGAGATCATTTAAACTAAAACAGCTGCATTCCTTAGGAAGTGCTAGCAGGTACCTAGGTCGGTAGTAGGTACTAGTTCAGGGTGAGCCAAAGATTGCAGTTAGAAAGCCAGCTAGGCTCTGGGTAGAAGCTCCTAGCGGCAGCGAAGAATAGAGGCAGCCTGGCAGAGAGACAAGTTCGTTTTGAAGTTTCCCCCTCTTTCTCCTGAGCTCTCTCTTTCTTGCGAAGCGCAATAGTTTTGCTCAATAGTTTTGCTCTTCTTTCAAGAAAACAGCTGTGGCAATGAATAGTGAATAGAAAGCAGGGAGGAAGAGAGAGATGGATAGCGCCAGTCGAATCATGGTAATAGCTACCTAGCAGGTGTGTAGTACTCGGCACTTATTGGTTTAAAGAAATCGTTGCCTGTCTCATCTGCTATTTGCAGGCGACCTGAAAACTGAGAAAACAGAGAAAACAAATAGCAAAACAGAGGAGCGAGCGATTAAACAAATGGTCATCACATGGAAAGCAGCGAAGCCTACAGACAGAGCTCGCTTGCTTGCTTGCTTGCTTGCCTTCTTCTTTCTTGCGGAGACACCGCAGGGGCTTCCCAAAGCGGCACGAAAGCAAAACCCGGGCAGCGCCCCAAGTCAGCTCAAGGAAGGAGACCGCAGAGAGACGCTCCTCCTGAATCCTGAATACCTGGATCCCGAATACATGAATCCCAATCACATGAATATCCTGAAGAAGAAGAAGAAGAAGAAGTGAATGAACGATCGAATGAGCGAATGCGAATGAGTGAATGAGAACGGGTGAATGAGAATGGATGGATGGATGCCTAAGGATAGATGAAGGAAGGATGCACGAGCGTGCAATCATGGTTTCGAACGTGCAATCATGGTTTCGAAGATGGCCTTACATCTTGAGGCGTCTGACTGACTGCCTGCCTTTCGTACGCCCGAGTCAAACCTGAGAAGAGAGACAAATAGCTAGCTAGCTAGCCACAGCTATCTGTCTTCGCATTCGAGGCGGCCAGCGAGGACTGACTTGATTGACGTGCTCGAAGAACTTGAGGAAGGCGGCGAGCAACTCTGGAAACCCGGCGCTCGATTCCCTATCTCTACAGTCTGATCTGCTCTGATCTGACCTTGTCGTATCCTATCTCATCTTCGCGAGGGTTGTTGTGGCCAAAGGGATGAAGGCCACCTGCAGCAGCAGCAGTAGCAGCAGCAGCAGCAGCAGCAGTAATAGCAGCAAAGGCCGCCGACGGAGTGGTCCAGAGAGACGAAGACGCACGAGCGAGCGAGCAGCCCTCCCCGAAACTGCCGCTGCCCACGACAGCAGAGTTATGGGATCTGCAAACCCGCCGCGAAGGCCCTCGCTTTGAAGATTCCGCCATTCAAATTGAGCATTGCACCACGAGTTTCAAATCACCGCCGCGATGCGATATTCAAACTTTGAAAGGCAAGCGAGCAAGCTTACGTTCTTTCGTTCTTTCGTTCTTTGTGTCGGACCTCAAAACTACTTCGTTCTACTTTTCACTCTGGTCCTCTGATTGTCTTTGAGTCGAGTCACTTTGCGCTTCGAGTTATTCATTTTACAGGAGGGAGGGTAAAGATAAAAGGAAATCAGTCAATCGATCGATATGAAAGCCAAAGGAAGGAAGGAAGGAAGAACAAGTTGGAGGCGAGCAGCAGAAAGGGCGAATAAAAGAAAGAAAGAAAGAAAGAAAGAGCATCGGCGCAGCGCGAGCAATCGCGCCAACCTCGACTCCTGTGTCGTTGGCCAGAGCATAGCACTCCTCCCTCTTCTCTCGAGCTTTGCGCTCTAGCTGCATTTGAGAAACTCGCGGAAACCCGCGTCGTCGTAGTTTTGTGAGCGAGCGCCCAAGAACTCGAAACATGGATGATGGAATTGATTATAGATCAACAGTTGTTGAAGGGGCGGGATTGATTGATGTAGACAGGCCCAAGCAAGGACAGGCTGCTGCAGAGAGGATAATAGCAGGCTCTGTTGGAGCACTGGAACGTTGAGGCTTCGAGGCGTTTGACGAAACGTTCGCTCCAAGGGCGAGACTTGAAAACCGTGCGACGATGTATTGATTGCGAAGACGAGTGAAGGGCGAAGATATGGGCAATGAATGATCGCGAGGCCTCTTGAAGAGCGGAGGTTTTGCAGCAAAGGAGATCGGTCCCACACGCCTAAGACTGCTGCTGCTGCTGCTGCTACTTAGGGTGGAATAAGATTGATTGATTGATTGATTGATTGATTGATTTCTTTGTCTGCTTGTTTTCATTCACGGAAAGCACTAAAACACGAAAGCTCGCAGTTTAAAAAGGCGGAGGCGCCCGAGTCGTGCTTTCCTCGCGCGTTCTCAGCTTTCTTTCTACTTTCTGATTGCTTTCATTTATTTTTGTCATTTTCTTTTTCCGTAGAACCAATAAATCGTGAACAAGCTCCAATTGCCACCCTTAAGACACTCTCGCCTTTTTTATCATTTTTTACATAAAGTAATGAATGATTCAACATTTTAACAATAAACCGTTCTCTACGCGAGACTCGCGATAAGAATAACAAACTCACACAGAAGAAAGTATTGGCTTTGCACCTCGCACTCGTGCTACCAGCGCCAGTAGATGTCTCTATTGATTAGCATAAGAGGGCGAGAGGTGAGCTTTTTTATTGTGCCTTCCTCATATCTCATCCTGCGTCGCTCATGAATTCTTTCTTTCTGTTAGAGAAGAATTTTAGATCTTATAGTGATGAGGAGGAAGAGGAAGACAAAAGAAGGTATCGTTTGTTCTACCCTTCCTTTTCCTAAGTAAACATATCATGCTTTGATTTTTTAAATTATTTTTTTTAACAGTTAAACGTACCATCAAACTTCTTAGTTTCTTTCATTTTTAGAATTAAATGAAGAAAGAGGAGTCATAGTTTGGATTTGTTCTGATTGATAACAATCTCAGGCTACATAATTAATCAACTAGTCAATCAATCATGAGACCATGGTGGGCGTTATGGCTACACTTCACCACGGACAGGCCATCATCGATTAATTCATCTGCAATCAAGGGTTTCCTTGTTCACGCAAAACCCGTCGGAGCTTAGCTTCGACGTTCTGCATTGGATTGCAATCAAACCGTGTTCTCGTGTCCTCAGAGCCGTGAACTTGGAGCGTCGCATTTTACCTGTTTCATTCTTCGGCTGTTTCCGCTCTTGCTACGGGGTATTAGAACCGGCGAGCATCCTGAGGGCTTCGTCGAGAAATCAATCAGTCAGTCATCCATTCGAAGACCCTTTCGCGCCTCCTTTCTTATTCCTGGCAGTTCTAACAAGCAAGCCATGAATAAGTCATTCATATTCATTCATGGGAACGAACGTCCATCCTTCATTCCTGAGTCCTTCTTTCTTTTAAAATTCAAAACAAAAAAGCGCATTTAAAACCAAAACTTTTTTTTTTAAAGCTTAAAGAGAGAAGTTCCTCTCGACGAGATGGTCATATTTAATCAAAAACAAATGTCGCAGAACCAGAAGAAGAAGAAGAAGAAGAAGAAAGGAGTTAAAGGATGAATACATTTCTTCGAGCTCGAGCGCCTTCGTCAGGCAATGCTGGGATAACTGTGCCTCGTTACTGCCTGTTCGCTTGCTTGCAGCTGTTGGTTGCGGGACCGCCGCATAGGTCCGATCGGGCGACGAGAGGGAGGTCAGCGTAAGCAGCAGAAGGAGGAGCAGAGGGAAGACCTTCGAAGAGGGAGGGCGACATCGCATTGCACATCGCGCCATTCCAAAAGACGGAGAAGGAAAAGAAACGTTTGCCAAAACGCATTTCTTTCTTTCTTTCTTTCTTTCTTTCTTTCTTTCTTTCTTTCTTTCTTTCTTTCCGAAATTACCAAATGCTTTATTTTTTATGCCTGTGCACGCACCTTTTTTCGCAGATGGCCTTGCTCGCTGAGTCTTCAGCTGCTTTAAAAAGAGAATGTTTTCTCTCTCTGCCTCCTTCCATGTTTCAAGAGTAAAACAGAAGTGTAGTAAAGCATCATTCCTTTCTCCCTTTCCATTAACATCATCAGCAATTATGCATTCATTCATTCATTCATTCATGTGTTTACTTATTCATTTTATTTTATTTAACTATTTATTGATTATTTATTATTTATTGATTTAATTAAAGTAAATATGCCTCAAAAAGTAAAAAGGTAGAAAAGCTTTGTTCGATCGAGAACCATAACAGCTGTAATTGAGGCAGTCCGCTCGGAGCTCGCGTGTGCCTCCGCAACCGCCTCTCTTTCGGCCCCTCCCTGAAAGAGAGAGAGAGACAGACAGAACAAACAACTCAAAGAGCTCAAAGAAGACGTTTGTTGCTCGCGGCGCGACAGCCTCACTTATTTACGAGCAGCTTCTCGTTTAATAGCAGGCATGCCTGTAGGAAGGAAATCAAGGATTAGACCACTGACTGATGCGTGCTTACTACTACTACTACTTTAGTTTTGTCTCCCTTGTCTGCGGAGATGGTTCCCTCTTCCTTGGCCGGCCAGCTCCAGGTCTCTTTGTTTCTTTGTTTCTTTGTTTCTTTGTTTCTTTGTTTCTTTGTTTCTTTGTTTCTTTCATTTATATTCATTTTTAATTTTAAAAGTCCATGTCTCTCTCAAGTGGTTTTTCATGGCATGAAGTGAAGCTCTTCAAAAGTCGGTTTTGCGCTTCCACTTTCAGTATCAGGAATAACAGCAAGCACAGCATTGGTATTTGTTATCATGGTGGGTACTACACTTGTTGAAATAAAATAAATGTTTCCCACTAAAGGGAAATATCGACCAATTTTAACTAAGAAGAGTTGATGGAGGAGCAAAGCGAAAAAGGAACAGAGGAGAGGAAAGAAAGAGGAGTAGAGAGAGAAAGAGAAAGAGAAGAAGGAGGAGAACAAGAACAAGAAGAAGCTGAAGAAGCAGCCCACCTCAATTGCTTGCACTTTTGGCCCGTGTTCCGTCGAATAAATAGCCTCGTCTCTTTCTTTCTTTCTTTCTTTCTTTCTTTCTTTCTTTCTTTCTTTCTTTCTTTCTTTCTCTCTCTCTTTCTCTTTCATTCTTTCTTTTTTTCTTTCACTCTCTTTCTCTCACTCTTTCTCTCACTTTCTTTTAAGGGCACACCACAGAGGGAATTTGCGTGCTGGAACCAAAAGAGCTTTCTATCTATATCCTTCCGCGACCCTAACGACGGCCCATGGACCATCATGATACGGGCCCTCAATGATCGGCTCGAGCCCAGAGCTTATTATCTTACAGGCTTACTCTTGACAGACATGTATGTATTGGTCGGCGCTGTCTATCATCCTCCTCGAGAATCCTGAAAAGAGCGGGGGAAAAAAAGGAAGGACAGAGCATATGTGTCTCCTCGTGCGGACCCAGGAGGCGCCCGGGGTGGACACGTGGACCGCTCGCATGGGCTGCTCGACGCTAGTCTTAAGGGGGGCGGTAGAAGTGCGTACCGTTCTTTCGTTTTCTTTCCCTTTCTTTTCTTTTCTTTCTTTGCTTTCTGTTTTCATCCATTTCTTAGTTTCGTGATTTCGTGATTTCGTGATTTCTTTCTGGAGACGGCAATCCTTGGAAAAGCCCGTACATACGTAGGCGGTTGATATGGAGGTGCCGCGTGCTTGAGACTCCACGAAAGAACTCGAAATGACTCGGCAAACCGAACTACAGAGCTCCAGAGAACTTGGCATAAATTGAAAGTATACACAGGTTTGAGGAAAACCTCGTAAAATGGTGTATGTAGTAGTCAGTAGATGCGCAGGAAAATCGAATTGATCGGTCTGTGAAAGAGAGAAATAGAGAGTTTGCGGATCGTGGGCTTTTAATCGCTTACTTTCTTCGTTCGCTCGCGGATCCTTTACGCTGATAGTTTGAGGGAGGTTGCTGAGACAGCTTTCTCTCTCTTTCTTTACCTTGCGCGTCTTCCGCCCCTGAATGAGTTTGGATCGAAGTTGCTCGCAGAAGGAAAGATCGATTGTGCTTCTTACACAATGATGCTCTGTAATCCCCTCTGCAGTCCAAACAAACCGCAATTGGAAACCATCGCTTGCAATCTCTTCGCTCAGGTTTCAACAACAACAAAGAAGATGATGAAGAAAAAGAAGAAGAAGAGGATACTGCTTTTATTTAGGCGTCGAAGGGCCTTTAAGTTAATCGGCAGACCATTTCGAAAAGCAGCTTTGAAACATCGACTCGAGGATTTGCGAAGCTTGTAAAGGTACCTAAGCGATAGTAAAGCTTTGGAAAAGAAGAGCGCGCGCCGGAGCTGTTCTATTGCGTGGCTGTCTTATTCTTCAACATGAAAAGTGAGAGGTTTTCTGTGCCAACTTCAAGAGTTTACAAACAAACAAACAAACATACATACATACATACATACATACATACATACATATAAAATAAATACAGACAGAAACTGAGCTTATGGATGGAAATTGCATACCATATACCCGCAAATCTATAGCCAAACATGAATGATGAACGAGGTTGATCGATCGCGGAAAGAAACCAACAAATGAATGAATGCATCACTGAATGGATCTTTCAATGCAGCGATGAGCGAAAGATCGAATTGAATTAGCCATCGATGTATTGCAAATCCGAAAAGAAAAGAACACTACGCACACATAGTACATGCGGTCACTTGAATGAATGAAATCCTGAGTGCCTAGACCTCGCTAGGCGCAGCGTAAGGAACGCGAGCGGGAAGATCTTGATGTAGCCAGTTAGTTAGAGGTGGCCACGCATGCGCTGCGAACCCCAATGAGCGAGTAATCGTAGCGTGAAAGTGGATTGAAAGAAACACGAAAGCAAAGCCGCCAAAGCCGCGCGGCGAAGCGGAAAAAACTCGACGGCTCAAGGATCACTCTCCTTCTCCCTCTCTCTCATCTTCAGTCTTACGAGTTCTTCGATCCTTTGAGGCCATTTCCTTCAGAATGCTCGAAGAAGGATTTTGTTCCTCCCTCATCATCAGCCACCGGAACGAATGAAGTGTTCGCATATTCGTGTATATATATTTCTCTGTTTGTTTGTTTCGCTGTTTATTGCTATGTAGTAAAGAGAGAGAACGATGGTGGTGATGACGATGTCAGTAAACAACAAAATCCACGCGAGAGAAAGAAAGCGCCTTTTTCAATAATTCATGCGCAGCGATGTCTACGGCTCTGCACGAAAGAGGCGTCGTCAAATCTATCTTCGTTTGCAATCGACCGCCGTTGTTTTGGCGCCCACGACTCTTCGAAAGCATCAATGTTTGATGGCTTATTCGAGGACTCGAAAGAACTAAATTGCAATCGATGGATGGGATCGCATGAGCAAATGTCCCTTAGTTTAAACTTTATTGGTCTTGAGAAGAAAGTGTTGGGTTAATTAAGAAAGCACACGCGGCAAATGCAAAATGAATTTGGTTGAAACACAAGAAAAAATGGCGAATTATCTGCGGCGACCACTGCGACTTTGCTTGGGCTGAGAGGGTCCGAGAAGTGGACAGAAAAGGAAAACAATAACAAACAAAGCTGCGTTCCTGCCTGAGTTTCCCTTCTCCCCATGAATCCATCCCTCTTCACATCGAACATGCGAAGAGAACAAAACCTTCTCGAGGGCTTTACTTTACTTTCTTTTTTAATTAAATTAAATTGAAATAAGATAGTTGAAAAGAGACAGCCAGAGAACCTCCTCTTGCTCTCCCTCATTTCATGATTTGCCCCCCCCCCCCCTCCCCTGTAAAAAAAAAAACAAAAAAAAAAACAATAATAATAGTTTTTTCTTAGATGTTTTGGTCATGATAATAGTATATTTTCTTACTTTAAAAATGAAACATGTTTTTACAAGAATCATGACTATTAAACCTTTAAAACAAAACACTTTTATTATATTCATTATTTTAATTAAAAGAGGAAAGGGAAGGTTTTGCGTTGAATTGAAAGTTCCTCGATTTCAATTACTTTGCATAGTTTTTGTTTTTTTAATTAAGTTAAAAATAACTCAGGTCAGGATTTGTGAGTGGGTAGGCAGGTATTAAGTCCTTTGTTTGTTTCACTCAATCCATCAGTCGTCAACAGTTTGGAACTCGCGATCGTTTCTTTCTGAGACAAAGAAGGAAACACATGCGCTTGCGTGAAAAATTGGCGGTGGCAAGCCGGTGCGATGTGCCTTCTGTTCCAAGAGTGCAGCTCACCCGAAGAAAGCACGGCGTCTCTTCATTCAGACAGCAGAGCCTAAAACAAACAAACATTCTGAGAAACAAACGTTCTGAGAAACAAAGAAACAACCAAACAAACACACACACACAAAAACAAACAAACGAACAGACGAAGCAAGCAACCAAGCAAGCAAGCAACACATAGGTTAGTTATAGTTAATACAAAAGTAATTTTTTTTTAATTTATTTATTCATTTATTTGATTGAATAATAGTCACTTTGCTCAGAATCCTCAGTTTAGGACTGATCACATTCGTCCTTCGACACCTCTGAAGGTGACCTCCGCTCGCAAGAACTCCCATTAAGAAGAAGGCAGCAGAGAACAGACGCGCTCACTGACTGGTATGAAAGAAAGTGAGCGAGTTAGCCATTAGGCGTAGCTCCCTCCCTATCTTTCTCAATGTGCGTATGAAGTATGTAACACCACAGCGGACCAAGTTTTGGCTGTTTCCCCTAAAGCAGTACTACGGCCACTCAATTAGCATAGCAAATTACTCGTGTCTGTCTCTCTGTCTGTCTGTCTATCTGTAAATGGCTCGGCCATTGGTACGTATCTTTGCGATCTGATGCTTATCAGGTGAAAGAGGTGAAAGAGAGGGAAGAGGTGAGGCAATCGAAAGCTCTCAGCTTGTGTCTATTTATATTCGTTGATTTGCTACATGCCTGATTGTGCAATGATTCAAGTCAGTCTTTCAATTTGATAGACGCCGATATTTATTAGTATTATTATTATTATTGTGATTTTTATTTATTGACTTATTGAGGTTTTCACGTCGTTGCCGAGAGCCGCCACACGGGAAAAAGGAGGAGGCGTCCCAAGTATGTATATGTATGTATGTTTGTATGTATGTATGTTTGTATGTATGTATGAATGTATGAATGTATGAATGTCTGGGAAAGAAGAAGTACAGAGAGAGAGTATACAGAGATTGCTGAGATGGCACGATGGTTGTCAGAACGAGCACAAGTGACAGTGGAAACGAGAAGAAGAACTCGAAGAGCTTGAGAAGACTCGGACCAGGAGCGATTGCAAATACCTCCTGCATACACATCGCATTGCGGCTTGGACTCTTGACCGACCGAGTCTGACACCCTCGAAGAAGAAGGAGGAGGAGAGGATCTTGGGCGCACAGACCGTTTCCGCAGTTGAGAACACTGCAAACAGAAGAATGGATACAGACAGCAAAGAAGGAAAGAAAGAACGCAAATATATGGCGATTTTATTTTTTTGTATCATGAGTCTGTGAATGAGTGAATCAGCGAATCAAGAGCTGTCGAAGGGAAGGAGAGAAAGAGAGACCCAACAGTGAGCCGGTCGGTGCTTCGTTAAGCCCGTAGTAGGTTGGTTGGGAAAGGACTCATGAAGGAAGTGGGTGCGGCGATAGGACTCCTTCCTCCGCGTGGATGCACGATATGCCGCCGCAAAGAACGGAGAGGAATGAGGAGGCATGGATGCATTTCACTCCCTGTTTCCAACTCGAAGCACCTCCTCTTCACCCGTCTCAATGGATAGAAAGAAAGAAAGAAAGAAAGAAAGAAAGAAAGAAAGAAAGAAAGAATTAGAAAAGTGCAGAATGAAAGAAGTTAAAAAAGAAAGACGTAAGATAACAGGAAAGAACGCGCGACTGACTCCGACAGAGGCGGTGCTCGTTTGGGGAAAGGAAACTTCAAGTTGGTTAGTTTGTAGAGAAGAAAGTAAGAAAACACGGCTTGGTAGGACATTCGCTAGAGAGCATTAGGAGGCGCTACAAAGGTGGAGGAACTCCGAAAATGATCGTCAGCCTGTTCTTGAGATTTTTAGCAAAGGTGTTTGTCTGTCTGTAATTGTCGATTCATTGATTCGATTTGTATGGTTATATACTCAATACTCAATTCATATATTCAATTTATATGTATTCAATTCATTTGTTTGGTTATTTGCTTGCTTGTTTGTTTGTTTGTTTCTCAGAATGTTTGTTTTTCAGAATGTTTGTTTTTCAGAATGTTTGTTTCTCAGAATGTTTGTTTCTCAGAATGTTTGTTTCTCAGAATGTTTGTTTCTCAGAACGTTTGTTTCTCAGAATGTTTGTTTAGGTATTATAGTTTGGAAATAAAGAGCGACAATGTGAAAGAAGAACGATGCTGAAGAATGCAAAACCCTTGGGAAGGAGGTAGCGAGGTACTGAGAGTGCTGATCTGCGAAAGATTTGCGACGCTGATTCGTTTGTGGCTCATCTCTTCTGCTCTTTTCAAGTTGAAGAACGCTCGTTCGACGACGCCAGTGTCTTCTTCTTCTTCTGCGATAGTTTTTTTCTAAATATACCTATGAAAGAGCCCACTGTCGGCCACTCTGCTTTATCCCTAAGATGTGCCAAAGGACTTTGATATGGCTTCCAGTTCCTTCGTAATTCCTTTCATCATCCATCGCGGCTCGCCTTTTATCCCTCTTTTCGAAAACTTTCTGAGAGCTAAAAGAAATCAATCTTTTCTAAAGCTAGATCCGATTGGGAAGAAAGGACACACTTTGCATAGAAAAGTTCGAGGCCCTTTTTGTTTATGTATTTGTTAGCTGCCGGACTACCTTTTTCTTTACTTTTAATTGCAATAAAAACAAATACTTAGAATACTAATAATGTGTTCTTCTTTAACCTCGATACTTTCTTCTTTTCAGCCCGCGATCACCCTTGCCGTGTTTTTATCTAATAAGGGGTGCTACAACTGCACGAGGCGACACTTCTGCGTTTGCAAAAATAAGACGATTCATCGCCATAAAACTATCATCGCTAGTTTCAAAGGAGGAAACCAACCACCTTTCGAAGGTGAGAACTTGAAAGTCTTGGATGATCATTGATTCTAGTGTGCGATGATTCATTTGTTGAGTCCAGATGCGAAGAAGAAGAACTGTTCGAAAAGGTAAAGGATTCGTTCGAATGCGAAGCGCTCTCCTTGTCGCCCTTTTGCGCGCCGGGTCACAGCGATTTCCCGTTCGCTGCCTGAATTTGTTTTGTTTTGTTTTGTCTGTTTGTTTGTTTTTGTTTCTTTGTTTCTTTGTTTCTTTGTTTGCTGTTCTTCCGAATTGGGCAGGTGGGTAGGTAGATAGGTATACATACCTACAATAAGGTAGAAAGTAGGTACTTAGGTAGTAGTAGTGTTTTGCAAAGGTTTCGATGACAGTGAGTCATCATCATCATCCCCACCCCCTTTTTAGTTAAGTTTCACTTTCATTTTCTTGGCCTGTATTGTGTTTGTATGTATGTATGTATGTATGTATGTATGTATGTATATATATGTATGTATTTATGTATGTATGTGTGTTTGTTTGTTTGTTTGTTTGTTTATAGAGATATGAAGAATGTGTCAGAAAGGGAAAAGAAAGTGTTTGGGAGAAAAATCGAAATCTTGGGTTGGTTTGAAATTGATGAAAGGAGAGTGTCGCGATTCTTCTCTATCACGGATGTTTAGTTAAATACGGAATGCATGCATGAATGGGAATACGAATGAATGTACCTAGAATAAACAAAACGCAGAGTGTGCCACCCCAGTTTTCTTTAAAGTGTAGGTCTTCTTTCGCGAAGAGGCCTCACTCCCTTTATTCTTTCTTTCCTTAGATTTAAAACTTTTACAAACGTAGCGTTTCAAAATTAATTTTGTACTTTCTGCTGTTTAAACAAGAAGGTATGTTGAACATAATTTCATCATTTTATCTAATGGAACGAAGAAGGCAACGAGTGGAGAGAGGAGAGCGCGCAGGTCTTCCAAAAGAGGAGGAGAGACGAGATAATGTTTTTCATCTTAACATTTATTTTATTTTATTTTAAGTTTAAATGTAAAAAAAAATCAAATTGTTGTTTGTTTGTTTGTATGATTGATTGTTTGTTTGTTTAGAGGGAGCGAATTCAACATCATCAGGGTCCGAAACTTGAATCGCCACTACCATAGAAAGTTTTGTGCTTAGGATGGTGCTGTGATGATGCGTATAGGATTGATGAGGTTGTTCTCAGATTGCCAACACCTTCGGCGGGTCCTTTTCAATTAAAACACATCGACACCACCACCCGAATTTAAATGATGATCAATGAAAGAAGAAAGGAGTCCTAGAAAAACAAAAGTGTTTACCTTTGAACCTTAAAAACCAAATTAAATTGAAAATAATCTGAAGGAAGTAAAAGAATGTTGAGAGAATCAGAATAGGAAGATAAGTGCGAACAATTAAAGGATTTTTATTTTCTTTTGGAATGCCAAAGTAAGTAAGCAAGTATTGAAAACTGCTGATTCCATCAATAAAAAGGAAGAGAAAACAAAAGCGGCGAGCAGCGTCTGAAGAAGCAAAAGCAAAACCTGTTCGTCCTGTCGCCCGTGCAACAACTAAGCAAACAAGCAGCGAGCGAGCTAGCGAAAGCAAGCAAGCAAGCAAGCAAGCAACCGAAGTCAGGCACCGCACGACGAGGCAACACCCCACCACATATCACATCCCCCGCCAGAAATCAAGCGACAGCCTGCTGCTGTAGCTTACGAGCGAGGAGAGAAGAAAAGGAAGGCGACGCCCCCCGTGTTTTCTTTGTTTCCTTGTGTCTTTTGTTCTTTCTTTGGTGATCGATCGTGGTCAAACAAGCGTTCGCTAAGACTGCGAAGGTGACGACGGCCTTGTGCTCTCAACTATAGACTTGGAGGACGAAGCGCACCAAGGAAGAGCTCAAGAATAAACCTGGCCGCGCTGTATTTCACTCAGACTCTGTTTTCAAGCACAACCTGAGCAATATAAATCATCACACATAACCTCTAGAATAATGCTGTCTTTGGATAACGAACCGACACGGGACAACAATGCCCTGCTCTACGCCTTGGAACAAGGCCGCCAAGCTCTGCTCCGTGCTCAGCAGGAGCACCAGCAGGCAAAGCAACAGCA
The DNA here is from genome assembly GCA_004764695.1 of Schizochytrium sp. TIO01. Classification (NCBI taxonomy): domain Eukaryota; class Bigyra; order Thraustochytrida; family Thraustochytriidae; genus Schizochytrium; species Schizochytrium sp. TIO01. The sequence continues at coordinate 1,927,109 of SMSO01000014.1, read as the reverse complement.
GCAACAGCAACAGCAGTCGAACCAGAGATTACCTTGGACTCTCTTTGCTGGTCTCCCCGGATTACAAGAAGATGATGCACCAGAAAAGCTGAAGCAGGACCAACAACTCAACTCAATTCCGTACATGCTCATGCAGCAACAGCAGCAGCAGCAACAACAACAACAGGCAAGAGATCAGCAGCAACACCAGGACCAAAATACCAAAATTACAGATGACGAACTTCGTGTGGCCCTCATGCTCGGCAACAATGTTCTTGGAAATGGATCCTCACCCATCCACCAATCCATGAACAGCTTGATGCGAGCCGAGTCCCGCTCTGCCTCGGCTCCCAACCTCTTTGCATCATATAATCTTTCTCCTCAATTAGGCGCAGAACACTCTCTTAACTCACATCAAAACTTTCCTGCCACAGCAAAAGCACCATTGATGTCAGCCCTGTCCCTGTTGTCCGGCCCAGACTCCCTTGGACGCAGCTCCTCTCTCGGCACCACGCCCGTAAGCTCCCCTCTGGCCACCCCTGACTCACCCTCCAGTGCTTTGCCGCGTGGCGGATCCCACCCTAACCTCAGCATGTACTCAAGTCAGGATCCGTGTACCGCCCTTGCAGAACTCGAGAAGCGAGCTGCTCTCAAGCGACCCACTCTTGGTCCCAAGAAACACAGCTCCTCCAGCACCGGATCAGGTTCAACCATGAACAACAAGAGCCGAGCCTATGCATCATGGAGAGATTCAGAGCGCGACGAGGTCGTTCGCGCCCTTCTCGGCATTGTCCTGCAAAACCCTGACGTCAAGTGGCACGGTGGCCGGCGGCAAGATCTTGTTGCCATTAGCTCCACCATGCAGAGCAAGACGCGATCTCAGTGCAGAGACTTTTATTACCGCTGCCTCAAGCAAATTACCAAGCTGCTCAACTCAACTGGAATCAAGGTTGACTTGGCCGCAGATTGCGACCTTGCTCGTGCTGCAATTGTTTTCTACCTTCAACACTACCGTCTCGCCAACGAAGGCACCGAGACTCGCCACCTCACATTCACCGCAAGGGACCAGGCTATGCGATACCTCAACTCAAACCTCACTCGTGCTGTAACAAAATACATGGGCCTCAACAAAGAGCAACGCAAGGAAATGCTTGTCACAGCTTGTGTCGAGCACCTGCGTAAGCAAACCCCTTCCTCCTCTGTGTAATAAAGTCCCCTCCAAACCTCCTGTCTACCCTACTACTACATTACTTTACTCTATTCTACCTTTCTGCTGTTTTGACTGTTGATATGAATTAATCTTTGACCAATATTGTCGTTCAATGTGTTTGATTTCTTTCTTTTGTCGTTTCTATTTACATCCAAAGTGTATATTTCTAATCACCGCAGACCGAAATATCACCCTTTGCTTCTCTCTTGTGTTACTCGTATCTTAATTGTCACAAGCATGCTTGAATATCTCTTGCCTAGAAATTTTACAAAAAGGTTAAGAATATTCATTTCATATGCTCTCAACATTTTAAGACTTCAACACCACTCAGTTTCGAAATGTCTCTATTCTTTGACAATCCCATTTAAAAAAATCTTCGTGAAATCAGCGAATGAGGAAATGCATAGATGTTTACAGGAATAATTTTCAATAGTTGGGAACGTTATTCTGATCAAGATATCGTTGGTAATGTGTTAGCGGATATTCGCGCGGTGACATGGGCCTCTTCCGTTTGAGTTTGACTTTTTGTACGATGGTAGGTACGGGCTGCCTCCAAACGAACTTGTGCGAACCATCCCAACTCAAGCTGTCGTCGCATACTCCGATCATGAGCACGCTCAAGCACACGCTCGTCCACGAATTGACGCCATTCACGAAACACGTTGACCAAAAGCTTACATCGATGTAAGGCTCCAGCTCGACGCCAGCATATTTGATCAGCTGAATACACTATCCAACGGGAGAAGCAATTCACTAATTGTCGACGAGCAGCATGAGTAGCGGCCATACGTAGTAGTAGACGTCGCCGCGCACATGCGTAAAATAGAACCTCAAAAATGTGCTTTCCAACGGAATGGCGATGGTGCCTCGACGCCTTCACCACAAGACGCCATGCGATAAGCAGACGACCTGTTTTAGCTCGAGATAACTTGCCACGTACTTGATTTAGACGGTGATTTTCAACGTCAGACTTTTTCAAGAGACCCTGAGCCAGGCTACTCCAACTCTGCACCGCTCGACGCGACTTCGTTGCTGCCTGCCAAATTTTAAAAATGGTAATCTTCTGCTGCTCCAAGTGCTTTTGTCGCACATCTGCAACAATCTCCTTAAAGTATTTATCCCATAAAATCCAAGCACGCCAGCCCTGAAAACCTCGGCGTGCGCGATTACGTCGGTAAAATTCCCACCAACGGCGTTTACGACGAGACACAAGCTGGTGCTGGAGTTCGAGAAGAACACCACGCAAATCTCCATAATAAGCGGCGAGTCGGCGACCTTGTACAAACCCCCTCCATAACCTGAGAGCATGGGTGCACATGAGCTTGCGATATAGCATTGTACGGCGTAGACTATCCAGACTAGGGCCCAAAACATTCCACGACTTCCATACTTTCCAACGCCAACATAGTCTATTCCATCCGTGACGCAAGAATATCTGCGCCATTTTATGACACCTTTGTACATCTAAGATGCGCCTCCAGTGTTTAATCCATTTCCGAACCCATAGCTCACGATGTACCTGCTCGCCGCGAGTTCTTGTCTGTTGTCGTTTCTTGCTGAAGTTAACCCAGGCGATAATGTGTTGTCGCAAAATTCTCTCTCTTTGTTTCGCTTTCAGTCGTTTGAACCCGGCCTGTTGGCGCCATTTACGCATTGAACGCCTCTCCATTGTGTAATCACACCACTGTGCCCAACTAAATGCTAACATCCTTGTCTCATCGAAGTCTACTGCCTGTTGCCATTGCCGATCTAGGACGAATAACTTCCATGCCGTGAAGCATCGCTGACTCAGGTTGATATCAAAATGAAACCCTGCTGTAAGATCTTTAATTTCCTCAAATTGAACTTCCCGGAGAAAATGTCTCCAGCGCGCAAATGCCCAGCGAAGATCCACCGCGATACCAAACCTTATCTTTTCGTCAAGGTCTTCCTCAATATTTACATTTTCCAAGTCATTTTCCATCAACTCGACAGCGTGTTGAAGTTCCGATAAACGTGCAGCCCGTGACCATCGCCGGGGTAGTCCATCCACGACAGCGAATGTTTCACTACTGCTATACAATGATTCACTAGCCGAGGTGGTCAAGTTGTTAATTTTACTCTCAAGATGCTGCGACGGACTTGAATCATGTGTCGAGACTGACTCCAATGCAAAGGCAGACAGAGGAGATTTAAATGCCATTCGAGTTCGAAGGCCATTGACTTTTCTTTCGTTGTGAAGGCCTGCGTCATTATAGTACATACTTAAAGGAACACAACTTCGTTGAAGGTTGGATCTAATTCCTCGAGAACCTGCATTTCCTGATTGGGCCTGAAGATAATAATTTTCTTCAAGGGCAGACAGGTCCTGGCCTTTAGCTGTAGCTCGACTCGCACGTCTTGCTCGCCAGCTTTCCAACAACTGATCCACTGATTTAACCTCTGCACGGTGAGTCTTGGACTCCTCCTGACTTACGTTTCCTGAGCTAATGCCTATGTTTGGTCTTTGGCGTTTCACATTTTTTACGTGTGCTTTTGCAAAGCCCTTGCCCACATTCTTAGAAGGTGATGAAGGTGCTGGAGTATGTTTCTTTGCAGAGGTTTGCTGCTCCAGAAACTCTTTTGTAGGATTTGCTTTGATCTTGTCGTATTTACCATCTTCACGTTGTTGCAGACGACTTCTGCGAGAAAACTGATTTTCACCAGTCAAAGCTCCTTCTGAAGCTCGTAAAGTCCTGCATTTCGTCCATTTGGCGTTCTCCATATCTCCGCCCTCCAATTTTGGTTGTAAAACAAGCAGGGCCCCCGACCGCTGCTCCTGTCGAGTCTCCATTGACGCAACGGGTCCCAACGGTGTCTAACCGGACAACTAATTCAAACGACAGTATATTGAGGTACAGTATTTCTTAACTTTCCCTGCGGAACTACTGAGCAAACGGCTCCTGCAAGCAGCGCAGAAGACCGTAGACGATTCTCTGGTAGAGCCCCTGCCGCGAAGTGGTCTCCCAACAATTGAGGAGTTCAAACTTTGAAGGTTTTAATCACTCTATCGAGGTGCAATTTTGGGTTGTGGAGTTTTTCTAGGCTATACTATAATTTCCTATAGGAACCTAATATGCAAAGTATTTGTAGTGTAGTTAATTTTGCCATGAAGTCAGACTGCATCATAGTTAGTTCATAAATTTAGCTCAAGTCGAACACTATGCGCAGGCAATATGAATCTTAGTTAGAGTGCTCAGAGCTAAGGAGTGAGACGTGATCTTAAGATCTATAGAGTATACAAAAGGAAGAAGAGATTTTTAACACAACACAATCCACAAGCTATTTTGTGTAATGGAGATCGCTAGCAAGTGCACAGTCACACATTTCAGCAGACTGAATGCTAAGTTTCCACACAATTAGTTATCAAGTAAAGCTTTACTTTGAAACATTGAAACAATTGTATTGTTGTATTTAGCTGTATGATCTTTTCTTGACCACAACTTATGAATGCATTAAAAATATCATCGATAGAGAGCAAAATTCGGGCATAAATCTTGCTAAATGAATCCCAATGATAGAGTAATTAAATATCCTCCTCTCTTGAAGTCTACATGCTGATTTAGTTTATTTACACGGAAAAGACCAAAATCAGAATTTACGAGTAGCATTTCATCAAAGAAATTTTCTCCTTCCAGAGCTCTCTTAGACACTCATTCCCGCATCCCTCAAGTCATCAGGTCTGCTCAAGTATCAAATTCCTATCCTCCGCTGTCTTGCATGGCATGAGTTACCTTCGTTCGCGTTTGTACCCATCATTAAATCAAAATGTCATTCTACATAACTGAATGAAGCGCCAATAATGACTAGTAAGTAAGTAACAGCTAAGTAAAGAGCTTATTAGTATCTACTAGGCCGCAAATCAATCAACGAGATCAATCAATTGAGGTAGGCAGATCGTCTTTAGCTAGCGCCTGCGACGCAGCCCTCATTCTCGCGAAGGGTGCGGAAAAGCCGCTTCGGAGCGTCCTAGCACTATGTTCTTCCTCGTAAGTATAGCTTGAGCTGCCTGCCCTCTGAAAGCGAGGTGCAGAAAAGGTCTCATGAAAACACTCTGATGGCTTGGAATGAATGAACGAACGAACGAACGAAGGGCTAAGCAAATGTCTTCGTGAAGAGCTGCGCCGCGCCGTCAGGAAGATAATATTGGTCCGTAGCGTGGGAAATCGAATTCTTGTGATTGTGGACACGGTAGTATTGAAGAATATGAATTGTGTAGTACAGGCAGGTCGGTGGAAGCGAAGGGAAAAAGCCATAGCATGAAATAATCTTGACACCACCAAAACTAACATTCTATCGGTAAATTTCTTTGCACGACATTAAAATGATTCTGTTGAGATAGAAATCCTTCGAGGAGGAGCTGGCCATGAACCCCAGTGATCTTGGCCCCAATTTGCGCGAGAAGATTAAAACACGGCTGAGAAACTCTGTTGAAGGTGCTGCACTTGGTCGCATTGGTTATGTAGTGTACGTCACCGAAATCCGCGACGAGGATATCAGCAAGGGTCAGATCGAAGATAGTACTGGACAGGTTACATACAAGGTAAAATTCCAGGCAGTTGTCTTTCGCCCGTTTCGTCTTGAAGTCCTTGATGCTGTCGTCACAACGGCACTCAACTATGGCTTTTTCGCCAAGGCTGGTCCCTTGCAAATTTTTGTCTCACGCCACATGATGCCGGACGATTTGAAGGAGGGATTTGATCACGAGCGAAGTGCTTGGGTATCTGAGGATAAAGAGGTAGAAATTAGAGCTGGCAGTGGTGTTCGCTTGCGGCTCATGAACGTTAAATTTGACCAAAACAGCGTCTCTGCTGTTGGAACTATTAAGGATGATTACCTCGGTCTCGTTTCCGTTGACGAGTAAAGTTAAGGGTCTCTTTATTCAGTATTTCTCTTCAATAGAATACGTTCATGCTTGGCGTTCTATTTTCTTCTCTTTCTTCTCCATTATGTTCAACCATCGCACGGCGTCATTGCGCTCTCGCCCCACCCCACCCCGTCGGCGTGGGCCCTAGGCCCACAAGACGTTAATTGGAACACAAAACACTCGCTCCATACCTACTTCACAATGGCAAGACCAACCCTTTTGCATAAGGAAGCAGGCAAACTGAAAAGGAGTCCACTTGGCCTTTTCCTTGTCTTTCTCAACCAGCTGCTCTCGCCCAAGCTAAGGAATAGACCATCATTTCACACACAAACACACCAACCAGATATACAACTATCATACATATATCATGCATAGTTTTTTTTTTTAATATTCTTGAATGTCCTTGCAGTGTTCTACGAATTATTGTTCTATAGTTCGTCATGTTAGGTTTTGTTTCAAATGTAAAAAAATGTTGCTGGCCTTCACAAAAAAAACTTGTTTCTTACATGCTTGCTACAATTCAACAGAGTTAGTTAGACTTAAGTTGTAGACCGTCAAGCTTCAGCAAACCATACTCGCGACTTGCAAAAGCAATCGAAAAATGGCAAATGGGGCCAAAAATGGTCACAGACAAAAGATCACGCCATTGCAGGGGGCCATCGCGAGACGAACTTCGGATAGAACTCGCTGAGCGCACCGGGCCCATAGCCTCCACTTCCAGCCAAAAGTATGCTGCCAAGACAAGAATAACGTAGTCCACTAGAAGGAAAATCGTTGCCCAATTCGCTGTGAGCTCTTCATATAATACAGCCAGTGAACCGCATTGCACAATGCATGCCCAAGCATAAAGATGCACAAAGAGGCCAATGAGCGCTGTCAACCCTGAGTTTGTCATAATCAGATAATGCGCAAACTCTCGATCAGAAAGACGGTCTTCGTTTGTGGCAGTAGTTGGAGTACCGGCCTCCACGTCGCTCCTCTGAACGCCACGGGTTCCGTCAAACGGCATCGCAAAAGGCGGAGCAATCGCAGCGAGCGCCACAACAGCGAAAACAGTAGAGTCAAACTGGCCTCCAGGCCACGCTGAAGCAGTGCCAGGCATGACCAAGATAAATCCAACAATCCACATAAGATTAAAGAAAAGGATGTTGAATGCGCGAGAGGCTCCAAGCTCATATTGCGGCATGCCACGCGGAACAAATCGAGCTTCTGCTCGTTGAATTAAAGCCATAAATGCTGGTACTGCACTGCAGGCAGCTACACCCAAAGACAATGCAGGAACAACTGCTGGCACGAGAGTGGATACATTTGCACGGCGGCGACTAGCCTCAGTCACAAAGCTCCACAAAGTTGTGCATGTAAAGGTGAAGATACTGTAGTACAAGGCCACACCCATGTAGTTGCTCACGGTGTCATTAAAAAATCTCGTAAAGACTGACAAAAGATCGGATGGGCTCCCGGATGCTATGGCTTTTTTGTCCTCCTCAAGCCACGCGTAAAGGCAGTACTGTGAGAGGACTGTGCCTGCGACCGCAAGTACCGCATAGACCATCCATGCTACACTAGGTTTATCTGCCGAGTCCATGGCGCCTCTAGTCACAGTGCTGAGCCAACGAACCGAGGATGGAGATTGTAGTGGTTTGTGCGCGGATTGGCACTGCGATACACCTTAACCCTCTAGAGGCGAACTGATTCTGCCTCGAAAAGTCTTCTGAGAATGGTGCTTGCTTGGCAAAAGTTGTGCTGGTTCACCTCTGCTTGTTATTAGAAAAGAGGTCAAGTTGTGCACACATGAAGAAAGAAAAGAAAGGATATTATATAGGGTCACATTTTGCTGAGAGGTAGAAGTCTAGAGTATGATGAACCTCCTTTTCTGCCGCACGAATGGATGGTTGTTGAAAATCAGTAGATCGGTTGCTTGACATGAAGAAATTATGGTTTACGTTTTGGTGATCATATTCTATTTTTGCCTGAAAGCGATTATCTAAGGATTAGTTGATAAGTATTTGAAGGGTCGCGAGCTAATGTAAAGACTTGCTTAAGTGTACATAAAATCAAGCGGAACTGCGTGGGCATGCCATGTACAGGAATTGTACGAATGCGTAGAATCAGAACGGGCACAAAGTAGTAGCTAATTATTCTATATATATTTCCGCCACTCAGTAATACTCGGGACATAGTTTGGAAATTCGATAGATACGAATTATTCTTCCTGGTCGTTCCAAAGCGAGAGATAGAGGTTACAAGCGTCTATTATTCATTGTGAAAATATACAAATGCTTTTGAGTAAGTTTGAAGGTAAAGGACGCCCCCAAAAGGTGCTGGACTGAGGGGAACGACACAGTGCAGGCGAATTGTCTCGATTATAAATTTGAAACTCTAGCCTCGCGCCAAGAACGATGTTTTACCCACATAGAGATATGAAAGACTTCTATTTGTGCTCTTCATAGCATTGGTGCAAACCTCTCACTCATATTGAATTTAGTGATTCTCTGTGAGTGATCCTCATGGCTCACGCAAAATAAGCTTCTTCATAACAACCTATTAAATTGAATATGGGCCTTTAACATATTAGTCTATGTGCTCGAGTGTCTATAAGCAACACCTGTCAGATAGCCACAGAGGGACACTTCTTCATGGCAAGTTGTATCGTTTTTGTTGCGATGGCCTCGGCATTTTTCAACAACATTCAATACAACATAAGGCTAAACAACCGTGTGCTCTTCAGGACCACCCATTCCATGCTCAGTGTTGTTCTTGTGGGTTGCTACTGCGAGACCCTGCCTACTCCATCTCGTCTTCCGTGCCGCGCATGTAAGCTCACATTTCTCAAACCCAAGACTTTGGATTAAATAAAATTGCGTTGCGCAGGGTTGCTCACTCCTTGTCTTGTCACTATAAGCACCGCATTATCCGGATGGTAATGAAAAATATTTTAGGTAGGTAGGAAGGTTAGTTGTTCGATTCTGACTGATTTGCTTGCGCCTGAAAAGCTCTGGGCTATATAAACCAGACCTACAAATAGCCCGGTCACAACGTGAAAAGGAACTATTATATAGGTGCCTTGACTTAAGCTTTTATATGAGCTTATAGACCCCTGAGTATCATGTTCCGCAATAAGATAATTCATTTCTATTGATATTTTATTTTTTAAATTGTTTTAATTATACTAATTCTTGCAAAAAAGTAAGAGTAACCATATTTTGCTTCGGAGTCTTGAAAGTCATTCTATGCAAAGAAACAGCGCTGATAAATGAAAAGAGCGGAAAACATATTACTTTATAAATGATGGTGATTTGAGATGAGGGAATTGGCATCTAAATCAAATCACGAATTGGGCGAGCACCTTCAACACATTGGCAACTGCACCTTTCAAGAGCCAACATGGGTGATGCAGAGTGTATGGCGTGGCAGATCGTGGACAGCGGTCTGCCCACGGGAGGCTTTGCTCACTCTATCGGGCTCGAAGCGGCAGCGGCCTCTGGTCATGTTCAGGGAAGAGCTGGAGAAGGCGTACGAGCAGCTCCTGGAGGTGCTCGAGGCCACTGTGAAGCAGCAACATGGGCTGCAGGCAAGCGTGGAAACATTGCAGCAACGCGAGATGAGCCCATGGACCTTCCTACATTCGTTGACGCGCAGGTCACATCCCTTGCAGCTTTGGAATTGCCGTTCGTGTATGAAGCGCATTGTGGATCTCAGGATTGGCTTTATCTTGATAAGATGCTCCAAGTGCAACTTGCATCAAATCCAATTGCTCTCAGGGCTTCCAAAGCTCAGGGCGCTGCGTTTCTACGCGTAGCTGCTGCCGGATTGGCTGCGAGTGCGAATGCGCATGGTCAGGTTGAGGCGATGCGGGATGCGGTCACAGCAGGAAAAGCTGGCGGTCTACTAGCGCCAATCTTTGGAAAGGTCATGGCACTGCTTGGCGTAGAGTGCCGCAAGGCACAAAAGATGTACTTATTTATTGCTCTTAGAGACATGCTCTCCGCGGCGAAGCGTCTTGCGCTGATCGGACCTATGGCTGCAGTTCGCGTGCAAGCGTACCTCAGCACCCGGGTAGAGACCCTTGTGCAAAAGTATCAGGATCGCAGTATATCGGACGCACACCAGACATTTGTGCTGGGAGATATTTTGCATTCTACGCATGATAACCTCTTCCGAAGACTCTTCTTGTCCTGAAACCCCTGCATATATCATCGTCTCGATAGCTCCGTGGAAATGGAGACATCACCATATACAAATATAAATATATATCTTATTCTAGCTCCGTCATCATTTATCGTGAGAGGTGATCTTTGCCACCAGACGCCTCAACGTCGCCGCCATCCAGGCCCGCGAAGATTTAACTACCACTACGCATATACGAGCAGCTTGGAATACAATAATGGCCGCAACCCCGTGCTCGTCATCGACGGCAACTCCAGCAACCCCAAAATCGTATGTGCTCGTAGCGAGCCCACACGAACGACATTATTTTCCAAGTTACTTTTTTAATTAAGAAATACGTACGACCATCTACAGTTATTTTATTTTAAAAACTTTCATTTCAACAAGACAGAATATGTTGATAGCTACTTCTGTAGGCAGCTTAGACTTCTGGTGCCACATAAGTATACCCGGTTATTCATGCTCGTTTTAGTTGCTCACCTGCTTTCGAGTTCGATTTTCCAAATGTTCGAGGCTTTACTCCTCATTCTTCTCATTTCAAGTTGAACTTTCAACTTGAGAAATAAAAGAGAAAAAAGTAGCTACGAGTATGTGTGTGTGCCCCTCAGAGTGTCTCCCGCGCTCAACATAACCGAGTGGGCAATAATAAGCATGTCGTCAAGACAACCTCTTATATCTTAAGAAGATATCGGAAAAGTCGCAGTCGAATCCTAAATCAAGGATGGTACGTACGGAGGTATCCAGCTGAAGCAACCATATCATGCATACGAATCTGGCTGTCGCTTTTTGTTTTATTAGCTTTTTTACAACTATTTTATCGATTGATTGCTTGATTTTTTTATCATTAAAAACAAAACAAAAAAGAAGAAGAACAAAAAGTGATACTTATGTACTCATAGTCATAATAAAATCTTTGTCAGATCCGATCTTTGGCAAAAAGGGAAGACAAGGGAGGCGCCAGGACACCGCCACGTGACCACGCCGCCTCTCTTCTGACGCTCGCGTATCTGCAGTCAAACAAACTCATACACATTGCATTCTTCAGAGCCGGCCCAAGACAGAAGACACGCTTCGCTTTCTAGATATCTTGGACAGCTTTGCACACACAACTCTTCAGGTGCTCAGATAGATACACGCCCGGACTATTTTCAGACATTCGCCAATCAACATGGCACACACTCCACCCCATGGCAGTAGATAATTAGCAGAGAGCTACAGCAGTAGTGATAAAAGTGTGTGGAAACAAAGGGCCCTGCAGAGCCCTCGAAAGAGCAGACTGAGAACAGCTGGAATTGCCTTGTGATTGGTACCTACCCACCTACATTTGTCCACAGAGCGATGGCACGCTAAGGAAACCTCGGGCATGTTGACGAAATGTAAGCCAGAAATATCCTTCGAAAAGGCTTGTAAGACGCTGCCTCAGAATGATCTTGTTCCCTCCAGTGGGATGCTCAATTTTCCGCCCTCTCGCAGGAATCAACCATAAGGCCGTACTCCGTGTCTGTTATTTAGTTGATGACTTGCTGTCCGAAGAGCTTTTAGTTTGATTTACTTCACTATAGCCTACTACTAGTGTGTTCTTATAACTAGTTTTAAACTTTAATAAAATTAGTTATAAGAACATTTTAATTTTTAATTTAAAAAAGAGAAGAGTTGGCAAATCAGAGTGAATAAATAAATACCTAGGAGATCGATAATCAACTCGATCGAGTGCGAGCAAAGCTCAATACGCGTACTCTCGATACCTGACTTCACAAGATTTGGTCTGGAAGCTGTGCATTGAGCCGCGATGGGCGAACAGGTGAGCTTTGATGGCAACTTGGAGGTGCAATATGTTGGCACGGTGTCGGAGGTGACTTCAAGATATGCCAAATACCCTCTGCGGTTTATGTTCTTGCCATGCCAAGGCAAAATTGGAGCAGCATGGGTCTACGCAATCACTTATGGAGGAGGCTTTGTTTCAGGAGATACTGTGGCATTCACCACGCGAACAGGGCCAGATGCAACATGTGTTTTGACAACACAGGCGTCGACGAAGTCATACAAAAAGAAGTCGGATAACGCCACTTCGTATCAGGAAACTAGGAACTTCATCGCCCCCGGAGGACTTTTGGTCTTGGCTCCAGCAGCGGTCGCATGTTTCAGAGATTCCCGATTCAGGCAGCTCCAGCGATTCCATATACAGGATGGAGGTTCGCTCGTATTTATTGATTGGGTCACCAGTGGCCGCGAGGAAGAGTTTTGGAACATGGACCTTTACAGCAACCGCACAGAAATTTTTATCGGGAACGAACCAATACTGATTGAAGACATGCGATTCGAGTCTGGCATGGCCAAACAGATGGGCTCTGTCAATGTATTTGCTACAGTTGCCGTCGTTGGCCCTCGAGCAACAGCTGCCATCAAGCCACTCCCTGCGCCCGCAGACATTGAGGAAAGCACTGCAGTTCTCGTTTCTACAGCTGATTTGCCTAACAAACATGGTTTTGTACTTCGACTCGCCGGTACTGGCGTCGAAGAGGTCACACGTATACTTATCAAACTTTTGACGCCATTGGACAGAGATCTCGGCGGTAACCCATACCGATTGCAATAATCAGCTCATATAATGGTAGTCTCTTGGCTGCCCCTGAATTATGCTTTTCAGTCCTGTTGTGACAATAATTTGAAGCAGAGAGGACTTTCGTAGGGAAAGTTCCTATATTTCTCCTCACCGTTTACAATGAGACTGTGCAACCTCTGAGGAAAGCAGGCTTTGCGCCTCGCGACTCCAGATCTCTACAGTGCTATCTACATCAAATGTCCATGAAGCCTGCTTGACAGTGATCAAACATCCACTCTCATAAAAAAGCCGAACCAATAGCAACTCTGGTAGGGAAGACTTAGAATATCCCCCCCCTTCTGGATACGGCAGAGTGCTCGAAGATAGATGCTTACTTTCAACTTGCCGATCCACAAGCCGACGTGCTTCTGCGCGTATCCCATTAACGACACACATAAGGCCATATTGAACGATATTTAACGTTTCCGAAAAGTTACGAACAGAACCTAAGACCCGTTTCACGAAAATTTCATACTCCCAACCACACCCAGGGCATGCCAACATTGTGTTTGCTAGTGCATTAAGCGCACGTGCTTGCACTGAAGCTGTCAATGCGTATGTGTACATGTTGGCCAGAATGGCGTCCACCGCTATGCAGAACTCCTCTTCTGTAAGTCGACTAGAGCATTCCATGCTTGGGTCAAGATTGGCAGCAGGTTGGGTTGCAAACTCATGAGCAAGATTTGCAACAGCCCCCAACGCAGCCTCAACGAGGAATCGGTCGTCGTTGAGTGCTTCGTTGCGCAGTGCCAGTGCTGCGAACCTATAACATCCCTTTGTTGCCATAAATGTACGCACTGGTTCAAGGCATGCCAAGTTCGTCGCAGCTCTCAGCCCCTCGCGCTGCAATACACGATCCTGAGGGTAGGATTGCAATGTGAAACAGATGAAATCCGCTGCACCATCATCTTGGCGCATGGCAAATCGACTCATCTGTTCCGTGGTAGAAACTGTTGTAAGATCTGTAATTGCTCTTGTCACTGATCTCAACAAAGGCGTGTCAAGCATATGGCGCCCCACAAGACCTACACGGAGAATTGAAATCCAAATGCGTTCGACTTGCTCCATCCAAGATCGCGCTGTGCTAGCGAGAACTAATTTGTTGAGTTCCATGCGCCTGGCAGCTTGCGATTTCACCAGCCAACGATGAATTCGCTCGGCTGCTATTCTCACTGAAGACACTGGTGCGGAATCGTCTTCAATTGCATTATCCACAGTAAGAAGATCTTCATTTAATGCATCCACGAAAGGCATTGGTTGATCCTCCACAGCAATTAAAGTAGCTCCCTGGGTAGTGGGCGAGAATGAAGGTGAAAGAGCTGATGTCGAAGTCCTCGAGTGTGTACTGTCTTTTGAGACTGGTGCTGAAAGCTCACCATCTTGCTTCAACGAGAATTGGTTAGCCTCACGCTCCGGGTCCCCTCCGTCTGAATCGTAGTCAGACATCGTGAGAGCGCCTCCAGCCTCGTTGTATGGTAATAACTTGCTTAATTTCTTCTTCACTTCGTATGAGACGACAAATTAACCATACTTATTAGTTAATAGTACTATCGTTCTAATTACGAGTGTTAGTGGAAAGGTTAGACACACTAAGAGCACTGGGCTCGAGAAATAACCGTTGTACAATAAATGGTAGAATAACTGGATGGGATTGCTCAAATCAGGGCCAAACACTGAGGATTGATGAGAAAGGAAATGATGATTGCATAGAATTTTTTTTGGGGGGGGCTAAGCACGTCAAGAGTTACATTGGGGTTTAACGAATGGTTTGAAGGAAGGGTTGGATAAGGTTGGCAGAGTCCTATCTCTACCCAATTAATGGTTAAATTTATACAATCCACAGTTCAAAACCTAATAATAAACTTTATATAAACACTGCTATGCGTGGAATCTAAATCAGAAGCTAACCAAGGAAGCAACATTCACAAATTATTTCCACTCCTGCAATCAATTCCAGTTCTCAAACTGGATGATTCCACAACCCATGTGCTCTTTGCAATCACAATAAGCAGATATACAATGATACATACATACATCACATCTTAACGTTGTCTCTTTCTACATTGCACCGTGAAAAGTCAGTTAGTTTCCGCTGTATTCACAACTTGAAGCCTCTGATACCTCATCTTTCCCTCATGCGCCTCAAGTGCTCAGTCCTGACTCCGGCGCCACTCCGCGCCAAAGTTCTCCTCGAAGGGCCACTGGCGAATCCTGCTCGCCACTAATATCTGCCATATAAACATATGCAGGCAGTATTAGTACAGATAGGTAACAAATAGATTGATAGATAGATAGGATAGATACTCTTCTTGAGAGCCTATGAGGAGATGAAGCGCGGTTACAACTTCGAAGCCACAGAAGAAAGATAATGAATACCTGTGGCGAATGCATCTCATCCAAGAGCATTAGCGTGGAGCTGACGAGTGTGTCTAATTTTGGCTTGCAGAGTGATGCTCTCTGACCCCAAGGCAGTGACGGTAGGTGTTTTGATAAAAACGAACGTGTTCAAGTTGGGAATAAAATTTTGATTTTGATTGGATTGAAGGTCTCGATTGAATAAATGATATTTTAGTTGAATGAATGAATCGCAATTGATAGTAGTTAGTAAACAAAGGAGAAACAGACTTCAAACGACCGGCGCCCAGCCGACCTCGCTCGCAGCGGTATCGCGGAGCCCGCGATTTCGCAGCGGGACTGAGACACAGCTACACCAGAGGCCTGTGGCTCCTGCGGCTGTGGAAACCGTGGCGGCGTCTTCAGCCAAGCCAGCTTTTGCGGCAGTTTGAAACATCGAAATCCAGCATCGTAGGCGTTGCTACCAAAGTCATAGACACGGAGTAGCGGCCCGGCTTCGCTATCGATTGACAGCTACACCGATTAGCGGCAGCAACCCACGAAAAACGTGTTTCCATTGCCCCGGAATCTTTGACAAGGTTTCTGCAAAGCAAGTTCGGCGAGTCGATACGTCATCGGAGTGAATCGAGCCATGTTTGGTGGCCAGAGCAGCAACGGAGGCCTTTTTGGCAGTCAAAACAATGCTCAGAGCAGCAATGGAGGCCTCTTTGGAGGCCAGAATAGTGGCGTAGGCCAAACCAGCGGCAATGGAGGAAGCCTCTTCGGAGGCCCGAACAATGGAAGCTTCGGAGGTGGCTTTGGAGCCCAGAATCCGGGCTCCTCTAACGGAGGCTTCGGTGGCAGCTTTGCGCAACAGCAAACTCAAAATCAGACTCAGACAGCTCTCGTTCCACAGAATCAGCAGAGTGGCTTTACTGCATCTAGGTCAGCGAATCCGACAACGCAGGCAGCGCGTAGCAAAATTTCTGAGGCCTTGAAAGGCGTGCAAAGGTTTGGCGATGTCCTTAAAGAGCTTACTTCGTGGAATTTGAGCCTCGCATATGTCCATGAAATGGATGGGCATGAAGAGGAATTGGACAGCTTTGAGGACGCACTCATGAATAGATTCGTGCCTCAAATTGCCAACTTACTTCGACACCCCGAGAGAGATACTGCACAAAAGGAAAAGGTTAGTAACATGGACAGCGAAGCTGTGGATGTGATCAGTGTGCTTAGACTTGCGGATGAACTTGAACTGGCAGAACTTGAAGCCCTCAACTTGTGGGACTGCGCGTATAGAAAGAATGAACTTCCTGATGAGGTCGGGGTTAGTTTTGATTCTTCAAACACATTTTCAGTTGCTGTGCACCTTTTCTATCACAAGCGTAATCTTGAACTCTCATTGCTTCAGAATCTCATTCCGTTTTTCTCATCTAATTCCGAGGATCAAATTGGCTCAACCCGAATTCGTGAGATCACAGGGGAACTTCTCATCAACCACAAACTTGGCGAGGTTATGCTGAAGCGGATCAGCATGCACAACACGCGAATCTCTGTGCTTCTTGCCCCTCAGAGCCGCAACCTGGCAAGCTTGAATCTGCAAATTCAGTATCTTCAAAAAGAGCGACGCCATATTGCTGAAACCATCTTTGCATTGCTTAATGGTGTAATTGCAACAAACGAAGAAACGCTTGGTCTCATTTCCTTAGTTCGCGAAATGTCCGTCCGCTGGCTGGAAGACCAACAAGTAAGCTCACATGAACAGGAGACAATGGCTTCCTACGAAGCTCACTTTGTCCTCATGCTTGCCCTGGCAGCGGCACTAGATCGCCTTGACAACCTGTACGACCGATTTACTCAGAAGGTTGGGCCCAAGCCGGTACGGAGCGAATCCATAGAATTTATTGAGCGCTGCGAACTCGAGCTTGACTTGCTTCGTGATGCAAACACTAACGCAACTGGTGCCGCATCCTCTGCGCTTAGTTTAGGCTCCAAGCCCCCGCAAGGCACGCCAGCCTTGATGTGGGGTGGACACCAAGCAACATCACTCACCACTGTCACATCTGGTGCAAATGCTCAACGCAACGGATCTGGCGTGGCAGCTAAATGGAAGCACCAAGGTGTTCATGGAGCGACAATTCTCTTGTGGGGTGCTTTTATTGGTGATCTTCGAGTTGAGGATTTTCCACGCTCAGATATTGCCAGCAAGACTCATCGCAACGATACCCTGAACCAAGGATATAAACTCCGTGGCCTTGCCTACTTTCGTGGTCTCCTTCGCAGCGCCGAGTTCATTCAGGATGATCTTCGTAACTCTTACATTAGTATTCTTTGCTCATTCGCAAGAAAGCTTGTCACTGCAAATGTTGAAACTGCTCTTGGTTCGGAGATGCTCAAAGATCTTTACTCAACACGCTCTCGCGAAGCCTTGCGCTTGCGGGAAGAAAGGAGCAACTATTCTGCCAACAATGCGCCTTCGTCCAGTACCATGCTTGGCGCATACGGCCGCCCTCCTGCTAACCAGTATGGCCAGCTCACTTCACACAATTCCAATTCGCGACCATTTGTCCAAGATAAGGAAGCCTTTGCAGATACCTTGGAGGATCTCCTGGGCTTTCTTCGCGCAATTCGTGTGCTGGAATCGAATGGTTCCTATTGTCTTTGGTACGATAGTGAGCTGCTGAGGAATTTTCTTACCGAGGTCAATCAGGAGGTTGAACAAGACAATGATCCTACATCGCTGTACGTGGCTTACCTGGGATTTCTCAGCACCATTGCTCAGTCCAAGGAGGATGCTAAATTTCTTCTTCATCCTCACGGCGGTAGCACGGCCCCTCCTCTAGACTTCTCCAAACTCTTTTCTGTTCTTGAAACCTTTGTTAATCAGCTCGCCGAACAGCAGCAACAACAGCAACAGTCAGGTGTCAGTCATTTGAACCAGCAGGAGCTTATGCCTCTGGCAGACCAGCTTGTTCTGACGTGCTGGCTTGAAGCTCTTAATTCTTGCCTCACTTACCTTCCCGCCATTGAAGTGTTGCATGAGTGTCCGCTCAACCAATTCGTAAATTATGTGACAACGATGCTTCGTTGTCGCCTGGAGCCAGCGCTCAAGGGCCAGATCATCCGCTCACTATCGCTCGTGGCAAAAAGTCTACCGGCCGATCGCAACCTCTGGACTTGGCTCGATTCTGATGCACAGGTAAACACGAACAATGGATCTTGGGGAATGAATGCTCGTCAGCCTGGAATGCAAATGGCTGTCAACAGCTCTATGTTGCAGCCAGCTGTAACCGGGATCCAGAATGGAGCAGTGGGCTTTCTTACTGGAATTCCAACTATTCAAGAAGCCATTCGCCTCGACTTGAACCACAGCGAGGCTGTTAATAATGTCTATCCCCTGACAAACAGTTACCTTCACCTTATCTGGAAGCTTCTCACTGATGTCAAGGATGACAACTATCGTTACCTCGAAGGTCACCGATCTGAAGCAAACGAACAGTCCCGTGTGGATTATATGAATTCTAGTGGTCAGATTGGGGGTATGTCGCAGCCATTTATCCCCTATAGTAATGGTACTTACAACAATACTGCTGCTCCATCGCAAGTCCCAAACCAGAGGTCTGGAATGCTCCCATACCTAGAGTATACTCTTTTTGAGGTATTTTTGAAACTTGATCACCGCAAGTTTCGGGATTCTGGTGAGAAGTGGCGTCTTGCAGCCGGTTGTTTGCGCATCTTTGTGCAGATTCTGAGTGAGTACACTGTCAACAGTCAAGCTGCTCAGAATGACTTCAATGCTTCCCAGACCTACAGTACTGGGTTTTGGGTTATGGCCAAACTTCTCGAGGGTAGTGCATTCTTTCGTCAGCTTCTTGACCTCATTAAAGAGGCAGGTGGCCAAGAAGGGATCCGTGAACGCCGGGAGAGTACATCTACAGCTGAACTTCAACAATATGCTTCAGAAATCGATTCCTTCATGCCTGAAACAAATCAGTACACTGGGCCTATGGGCCAATTTGGCCAGCAAACATTTTCTATGCCTCAAAGTAGCCAGGGCAAAAAACCATGGTTTGTTGTGACCTCACACCGTGCCTACTCAGATGTTCGGAACTCTAGCGTAGCACAAGGTGAAGCACCAGGTGCGCAATATGGTGTTCCTGCCATGCGTTCTGAGGCCAGCGGCTCTACTCCTATGAAGTTCTACGATGGTGGCAGATTCGCCTCATGGCTTTCTCAGCCTCATGCAGCTGGATGGTCATCAGCACTCCGCTTAGCAAGTGATCAGACTTCTTCTCAAGTGAGATCCTACGAGCAGGTTGAGGGCAAATGGTATGGCTGGGATGATGGCGATCTTGGAGGTCGCTGGCGCGAACACGCCGTGCGTCTGGCTTTGCGTCTTCTCAAGCAGGTCTCAGAACGTGAAGAATGGTTCTTTGAGGGTATTCATCGTTCGGATGTCTCTCTTGAGAGCCGTCTGGAGCGTCTTCATCGTCTCTTTACCCACCAGAAGGATCGTTTGCCGACAATTGCTGCCTTTTGTGGATACCCATACTCTGCGGAAATGCGCATGAATTCTATCGAACTGTTATTCCGTCTTTCTGAACAGTCCCCCACTGGGTTAGTCGTCAAGGCATTACATCGCAATCAAGATATGCTTGTGGAAAACCTCACAAGGTGCTTTAAAAATTCATTCGGGGATGAGGCTAACCAAGCCACGGAAAACATGAACTTCAACCCGAACATCTTTGAACCTATCGAAGATGAGACTGTGACTGCCCCGGATGGAGATAAGGTGCTTAACTTAGATCAAGTAGCAAGAATGAAGATGCGAAAACGCATCATTATTCTGTTGATTCAAGGTCTTACATTATCTCGGGGAAATGTTTCTGAGCTTGTGCTTGGTTTACACGATATTGCCACGCGTAGTTCGCCATATCATTCCATTGACCTGCGCCCAAACCGGCTCTGCTGCTTGAATGCCATAGTTGATGTTCTTGAGGAAGTCGATTTTGACACGGATAATGATACCAGCCTTACCGAACTGATGTACCGTCTGGTCCTCTCATTGTGCCGCAGCAAACCTACAGAGATTGCTATGTCTTTTGGTTTGAATACACAGCGCAATAATTTTTGGCTTCGCCACTTCAAGTTGTTGGCCTCAGATGGCCCAAAGAGCGATGATGCAAACTTTGTGCAGTGTGTTGCGTGGGTTATGAACGGAGTTTATTCTGATCTATGCATTGCTCGGTTGAAAACCCTTCCCTCTGTGACTCTCAACGATATGCTCGAAGGACTATTCTCTAGTGACCTAGGCCGTGGCGAGGTTGATGAAGCAGATGCCCGAATCCATGAGGTACTCATGAATCTTTCAACAACTTTCCCTTCGAACGCTTCCTTATCTGCTCATGTACCAGATATTTGCCGTTCTATGCAACAGAACGCCCGGCCTCTCTGGATTCCGTTTCAGGAGTACCACGGCCTGATGCTGTATAAGGTGAACGAAGATCTAATTCGTGCTCAGGCTAGGGATCTCATCAATTCACAGGCTGATGATATGAATAAGAAACGCACGAGGTTTGATCTGGAAAATGCTCTTGAATGGGCAGAAGGCCGTAACCGAGCCATCGATTTGCTCGTCGCTCGTGCGGAGATTGTGTCTGCTTGGCGCGCAATCGTTAAGCTTTCGTTTGTGGATTGCCGCGAGGAGCTGATCCGTGCCTGTAACCTTGGCTCTGGAGATCATCAACTCCTCGTGAACTTCTGCATGGCATTACTTACCAAGCTGAAGCGGACCCCTGACGCCCATGTTGCCCTCGCCTACCCGTTGGCATCTCTGGTACCTTCATTGATTGCGCAGATGCGTTATGGTGATGAAGACCCACAGAGTCCAATGTCAGCAAATGAAATGGCACTAGCAGCGGCTACAGGAAGCTTTAACGCCTCCTTTTCCTGTGGTGAGCAGCAACACTTAAAGAATTCTTCTCGTGATGTTCGCGGCTTAGCACGCCTGTCTCGCGAGGAGCAACGCAGCCTCTTGGAGGGCATCATTGAGGCCTTGCGAAGTCGTGCACGGATGGGCACTAGTGCCGAATCCGTTTCACCTGACCTTCGCGCTGCTTTGTACACGGCAATTTGTGTTTTGGTGAATGGAGAACGTCGCTACTACGCTATCAACCTCGCAAATCAATTCAGTCAGCTCCCGCAGTGGATTTCCGAGCGTGAGTTCTTGTCCAGCGCCGAAGAGTTCGAGAGCAGCGACGAACTTCAAGAGCTTCGCAAGCGCGCCAGGTCGACTTTGGACACTTTGCATGTGGGTGAGCGCCTGAGTTTACTTGAGATTGTTGTACCAGATGCCCTCGAGTCTGAGTCCCCAATGGCTCGTGTTACTGGCTTGGCAACTCTTAAGATTCTTCTTGAGTGTGACTCTGACGATGGAATTTGGTTGTCCCGCTTACGCCAACGCGGCGTCTTGCGCCAGTTGCTTTCTGGTGTTGTAGACCGCATCTGTGCTGATCGACTTATCGCCAATGCCCAAATCGACAAGTTCTACGAGCTCTCTATGGCTGTTCTTACTACTGCTGCACGTTCTCCCCTCGGCGCCCAAGCAATTGTCAAGAGTGACTTTTTGCAGCGCCTAAGCAACAGACCTCTTGTGGTATTATGCGATAAGCGCTCGCTTGACGCCTGGGCTAATACAATGAGCGATGATAGCGAGATGAACATGAATTCTGATTCTGATGGCACAACTCCATCAGGCGAGAGTCTCCAGGAGCGTCGTCACGATTTGGTGCTTCCTTTGCTTCGCTTCCTTACGACGCTGTTCACTACTCTCCGAGCAAGCCGTAGGAATACTGGCACTGCAGATTTAGCCCAGTTACAAAAGGATGTGCTGTGCTTCTTTCGAGTCCAAAAGCGTATGGTAGCTTCTAGTGTTGGCTTTTCTCCAATTTATATCAATGACATCGAGGAGATTTCGTTGATCCTTTCTCTTTTGGCACAAGCCATGCGTGATAACAACCATACAACAGTTCGCGAACTTGGTTCTATTGCAGATGAATTTGATACTCTTGTCTTTGACCTCATCCGCGAAATATGCAGCCCTCAACCTCAACGCGGAGAATGGAAAGATATTATTCAGCCTGGCAAAGGGCCTGAGTCCAAACAACGCTCTGAAGTTGTTACGGCACCACCCGATTTTTCCCTAATGCGGCGTGTTGACAGTGTCTCTCTTTTCCAACTTGATGTCTTTTCTCAGCAGCGAAGACTTCTGCAGCATGCTATTATGTATGCCCGTGCTCGAAGGGACGCGATTCAGCTGAAGGAGGATATGTCCATGGGTCGTAATGATCCCCGCGTACATGCTCTCATTCTGTGCCTTGACTATACCGCTCATTGCTTGGCTGCTCTTTCACGCAGCTCACCAAACAGCTTCACTGATGCTCTGTCTGAACATCGTAAACCTCAGCGTAGTGTTGATGCAAACTCGGCCAATAGTATTGCCTCATGGAGTCAGTACCCGCAATATGCACAATGGTCTTGCTCGACGCTCTTATTTATCTTTGAAGGTTCACTGGTTGTTCTCTTTGCACGCCTCAAGCAGATTAGTAGCGCAGAGGAGGAGAGTCAAGGATCTACATCAGCAACCTTTGGATCGCAAGCTCCTAGTACTGTTCGTAATTGGCTAGCGCACGACAAACTTTTAGCAAACTATTTTGATCCTGCTAAGGAAAAGTCACCGATTGAGCAGCTGGAAGAGGTCGTCAAATCTAACTCCTCAAGCAGCCAGTTTATTCACCTCATGCTGCGTCGGATGCGCGACCTCGCTTAATAATAAGCCTTTTGTTGTACTGGAGATAGTTACTTGGTAAAGCTCTGCCAAGTTAACTTCAAACGAGAGTTTTGCTCCTTCTTTTTATCGTGGAAGGGTGCCCAAGCTAGAGAGATATATGGAGTTAGATATACTTATATTCATTCTTCTGTGTAGTGTTGATGCATGTTAAATTTCGAATGAATCGCAAACCAGACATGGTAAACACCCACAACCCTCTTTCCAAAAATCTTCTCAACGTGATGAAAAAAGGGTATGGGGTTTTCTTAGAAAATAATCAAAATATTTTGAGTACTGCTTCTTTAACTATGAATTCGTTCTCTTCGACATACGTGGGTCATTTCTTCGCATAATCCGAGAGTATCAAAAGCTGTCTAATTGCATCTATATGAGTTTGAAGGAGATTATTGCAAGCATTGCAAGTTGCCAAATTGTTTGAATATGATGTCGTTTTATTTTATTTTATTTTTCCGAGGATATAGTAGCCACGGGCTTCTAGCCAACCACCTTCTATGAAGAAGATTTATATTGAAGGGCAAACAGATAAGTTAAAAAGGGTGCAGCATTCGCTGGACCATATAGAGTAGGCTAGAGTCAATATTTCAATTGATCTGCTTGCAACACCTGAGTACGGAACTTCAACTTGATGGTCGTACGCTTTTGACTTCCGTTGTTTGTACTACGTAATTGCGGTGGTGGGAGACCTCCAAATGCGTTGAAGCCAATACCTGCCGGTCGTTTGTTATTGCGCATTTTATTTCCGTGGATCTTTTGTCGGGCCCCTTGCAAGAAGTATTCAACATCATCACTCCAACCTTCAAGAAAGTTTCCTAAATTCGAAACAGTTGTCATAGAGTGTTCTACAATTGGCGGTGTTTTTAACCGCCAAATGGCGCGCCAAAGCTGTGCCCATGCTAGCCTCATGCGACCATCGTATTCTGTAGATTCGTTTATGGTTACCCACAAGGATGCCACAATATCAGTGGTTGGAACACGAGCGCGTTGGTCAATGTCACCTGGGGCATCGGATAAGGGATAAAATAGGCCAGATGGCGAATTATGGTCAGCAAGTTCTGGGTACGTGCGCATGATAGTGTCTGCATGCATCTTAAGCATAAATTTGACAACATTCCAACGCAGCTGAGGGCACGGATCCGCAACCACCGAGTCAATGATCCACTTCACTACATGCAGCCATTCGATATTACAATCTACAGCTGCCGACGCTTTAAAGATGGAAGGGCGTCCACGTTGATTCACGTATGCTACTACAATGGCCTTGAAAGCCTCTTCGCGAACATTGGGGCCCCAATCATGAGCAGCAACTACAGCTGCAGCCTTGTTTTCCGGTCTTACAGGCGCCTTAAAGACAGCGTAAGCAAAGTAAGGAGTGCTAGCTTCTAAAATACCTTCAGCTTCCAGCAAGCTCAATGCACGCAAACAACCAACCGTTACAGCATGTTGGGTACTGGGTTCAATAGCATCATAGTGCAGATAACGATGAATGTGGTCAATAATCTCGTAGTACTTGCCAAGAACCTGTCGAATGGTGCGGCGAGACCCAATATTTTCAGCGACATCGCTGCCCGCTTTTTCTTCCTCGTTGTAAGTTCCTGCGACAAAATTTACAACAACTTCGGCAGCTGCTACCATGAGATCCTTGAGGTAGTCACCATCATCGTAGTTATTGATAGAATTGTCATTGTCTCGAAGAAATGTAAGAATGAGGTCGCAAACTTCATCAGGGGGTTTCAATGAACACGCACGCATGCGTGCTAAAGAACGAACTGTTGCACGCTTCATTGCATACTCTCCAGGGACGCCAAAGTCATTAGGCAAAAGTTTACCCGTTTTAGGATGAAAAAACATCTTACGAATCGCAAGCAGTGCGAGGTTCAGAGCAACCCAAGGGTGCGAGCCTGGTTGTTGCTCAAGTTGCAAGTTGGCATACTGAGGCTGATAGGCTACCTTAGGTGCATGCTGTGACTGCCACTCCGCGAGCGATAGCATGGCCTCCGCACGCACCCGTGCGGGTCGTTGATAATCAAGAATGCATGCTGAGATTGCGCAAAGATTACGTAGGTCAAAGGCGGCCTCTGCAGACATGGAGGACGAGCTCTCCCCTCCTCCACTCGCTCCGGTAGTTGTACTTGCAGTACCCGCTGCTGTGCCGCTGCCACCACCAGATTGTGACTGGCCGCCAGGGCGTGATACCAAATGATCTGTCGCGGAGCGAGACAAGCTGAGGTCACGAAGTGCTTGGGTTTGAGCCAGTACATCTTTGCTGAGGCTAGAATCGCTGAGAAGTTCAAGATTCATGATTTCAGACTGCCTCCAAGCAATTTGACGAGGCCAAATGAACTCAGGATCTAGAACAACATACTTCACAGGGTTCTCATTATGCCAGACACGGTCATCGCCTTCAAGGCCCATGAGTGTGAGAAGCTCCTTGGTAGTAAGAGTAGCTGGATTTTCCCACTTGTTAATACGCTCCTTTTCAGTTCGTGCTTTACGACCACCTCTTTGACGCTGGCGGGAAGTATGCATGGCAATAGTTTCCTTTTGGGGGTCACGAGCAGTGCCCTTGGTAATCCGCTTTTCATACTGCCAGGTGTCATCCTCCTCTACAACACGAATAGCTAAGGGGAACTTCACGGCTTGTAAACGATCATCACCACGCTGTGCAAAC
Organism: Schizochytrium sp. TIO01; assembly: GCA_004764695.1. Taxonomy (NCBI): domain Eukaryota; class Bigyra; order Thraustochytrida; family Thraustochytriidae; genus Schizochytrium; species Schizochytrium sp. TIO01. The sequence goes on along the minus strand of SMSO01000014.1, from coordinate 1,901,415 downwards.
ATAAATTCAAGTTCGTTGGTACCCGACTTGTACTCAACAGCAGCACGAAGTTCTATAAAAGTGCATCTTCGCAACCAATATGCTGCAAAGTTATCTTTGTCACCAGCTCGGAAATCGGCAGGCTTGAAAGCTGAAATTCGGCACATATGAAGCAAAAAGTCGTATTCTGTAATGCCAGTTGATCCATACTCCCGATTCAGTTGTCTTTGAAGGTCGTCACCAAGATCGACATCACCAAATTCGCTCGTGACAGGTCTTGCATACTCCACGGTAGGTATGGTGCCGTGTCTGACCCATTCACGATGCTGCGCATCTTCCTCAAGTGCGGTAGTCAGATAATGGCGAAGTACACCAGCAAATGGATCATCCCGACCAAGGTCGTCTTCCTCAAGGCCACCCATATTAGCTGCCTTATCAAGCATGTGAATAGTAGTTGTAGCGCGTTGAGAAAGCAAACAATCAAAATCAATGCCACGCGCAGCCCAGAGGCAGCTGTTGACCGGATCTGATACAGGCGAGGGCCTCTGCAATGGCCGCTGCAACACATTTCCACTAGGTCCATGCCACTGCAACACAGCTTCATGGCGACGTTTAGCTTGCTTCATTCGAGTAAATGGTTGAGTAAGCAATTCTCTTGGATCAGTACTACCAACAAAAACATGTTCCTCACGCGCTTTTGAGGCAAGGGGCGGGTTCATTGGTGGAACACGAGGCTTAACCATCTTGTTTCCTTGCTTCGTTGGTTGAGGAGGGGTGTACTCGGCTTGCTTCCAGGTTGCCTCGGCGTATCTATAGGCGAGCAAACCAGCAAGCCCAGCAACAAGCCAAACATCACCTTCGCTCTTGGGACCCACACGACCTCCAAAAAAGCTATAGGCAGCACCTCGTGCTTGTTCGTAATGCAAATGTTTGCCGAACATGAGGCCTGCACCTGCAGAAGAGTCTGGAGTGGGCGATCTTTCTGTACGCAAGATTCCTTCAGAAATAAATGCCATCGAAGCAAAGGGCACGACATCTGCAAATGCGTCTTCTTGAGCGATAAAAACTTGTGAGTATGTCGGGTATGGGAATTTATCCACGCCAAAGTACCGAATCATGTGCACAAGTGCCGCCTTAAGATTCGCAGTGACCTTGCGGAGCGCAGTCTTGCTTGCAGCATCGGGAAAGTGGTATATCCTAATCCACTCGGCATTAGGCGCAGGTCGCTCTACAAAGGGGCCAACACAGAAGCCGATATTGTATGGCGCAATAGGGTCATTGTGTACAAACCGAACGGTCTGCTCGCTATTGGCCTCATTGACAATTGTTTCCACACGCTCGCCGCTCGCGATAACTGTGAGCCCTAGCGGAGCAGTGACCTCAAGTTCAAAGGGATATTTTGCCTGCAACGTGTCCACACACGGGAACCAACACCGTGCTCCACAGGCCGCTCCCAGCGTTTCTGCTGAGCACATCGAGGAGTACGAGTAAACATACGAATGGTGTTTTTTATCATTGCTTCCGCGCTCATACGACCACTTTCCTTCCGCATTGTGTGGGCCGCACCCTGAAAATCTAAGGCCGGCTTTGGGTCTCTCTAGATGATACTCAATCCGAACAGTAAGACGATCTTTGGAGATTTCTGAAGCTGGAATCTCGATGGATAGTTCTCCATCTTTGCTGGCAAGAAGATTTTCGGTCATGAATGCATAAAAGGTTTTGAGGTCACGAACGTTACCTTCTACCACAATCTTCTTCATGAACTCGTGCAGTTTCCACCGAGCGGAAACGCCATTCACGTAAATGTTTTCGATTGAGCATTGCCTACAGTTCATGACAAGTTTCTTGCTTGAATCCCAATCATCAGTTTGGCTTGTCTGGAATTTTGACGATCCCAGCGTAGACGTCGCGCTCGCTGAAGAAGAATTGCCAGCATTAGTTGTGGGCTTCCCGTTTGCAGAGTCCGCAGATGGGACTTTGTCTTTTGTAGCGGTTTTCTGCAAATTCTGCGCTGAGATCGAAGCCGTCGCGAGCGCTGCATGGAATCCATCGCGACGCCGGCACACGAGCAACTCAGTGCATCCCTCAAGACGCTCACGGGCGAGGTCCACGCGGACGGCGAGCCGCTGCTCGACGACCTCCATCCTCTCTCACGCCCAACCCAGCCGCGAGCGAACAACAGAGGCTCAAGCGGCAAGATCGATCACGAATTGAACTTTTTTGACGTACGAAGTTCAATCGCTCAATTCATCAATTTTCCTCTTCTTCTTCTTCAATTATATTCATCGATTCGCTCATCTGTTTATTTTATCTTATTATCACCTCACTTCTTTATCATAGCTTCTCATTCATTCATCAATTGTAGTCGCATTACCATTACATAGTTAATTGGGTAGGCAACTAAATAAACACTGCTTCATTTATATATAACTGATTTGTCATTCATATTTATTTCCCTCTTCCTCTTATTCCCCTTATCTACTAGCCCTGCCTAACGAGGTACTAGCAAAAGGAGCTTCGCATTTATCATCACATTAGGCCTACAATCAACCAGAGGCAAATCCTCTCCATCTTTTGATTAAACTTGGGCAGAACCTCAAGCCATAGCGATCAACGGTTATTTCACCAAAATGCGTTGCTTGTAGGGTCCAAGTGCTGCTCCCGTGTATTTTATGAATCGATGTGCGTGGAGGATGGCTTGCTCCATTGAGTGTGTATCAAGAGCGGGTTCTTCAGTATGGCTGTGACAAAGACACTCTCTTAGGACTTCGTAGTAGTGATAATAGTGCCTATTGAGTCATACATGTTTTGGCCAGCCAGTAGGCACTTGCTAAGCTATATCCTAGGAGCAAAGTAATAATAACGAGGATATAACAAATGAGAGGGTTTGTTTAGAGGGAATAGGAAAAGCAGCGCGGAGATACAGAGAGTTATAGACTTGGAAAGTAGGTTATAGAGAGTTATACTGTATAGTATGTCTATCGGTAAAGCAGTTCATTGATTGGCTTTTTATCATGTAAGTAAAATGAGGTAAAGAGGTCCAACTTAATATGCCAGAAAGGAAGAGTCAACGCTTGGATAACGAATTTGAGAGATGGATCAATCAAATATAGAACGCAAAGTGATCCTCCAGACGGACTTGGTGACGTGAGGCGGAGCGAAGAGTATCCGCCATACAGGAGTAGAGACGCTATAACCAAAGTTCACGAAAGCCCGCGTTACCAGGAAACGTTCCAAACGACTTAGATTTGACCAAGGACGAAGTGGTACCTTGTAGGCGCCATAGCCAGAAGGGAAAGTCTGAGGACAGATCTCACGCGACCCCAAGGTGCAAAGGAGAACTGGGCTTCTATAAGTCCGGTTAAGATCTTTAAGCTTGAGTTCACGTCTGTTTGCATCTCCAAAGGTAACTGAAAGTTTTGGATAGTTTCTGGTGCAACACAACAAAGCTTAAAAGTACCAACGATGAGTGAAGAAGCACACGCCAAAGTAATTATTGTCGGTGGAGGTATCATTGGCGTCTCCACCGCGTACTTTTTGGCCAAAAACGGTCTTGCAGACGGTGTCGTGCTCGTGGAACGCGCCCGAATCGCTGCAGCTGCTTCGGGTAAAGCTGGAGGCTTCCTTGCTCGCGACTGGGGACAACCAGGTCAGACTCAAGAACTTCATGAACGAGGATTTGATCTTCATGAACAGCTCGCTACCGATCTTATGCTCAGCTCATACCGCAAACTCCCAACAGTCGAGGTCAGCGTAAAAGATAACGCTGCAAAATCGTCCGTGCCGCCCTTCAAGTATAACGTGCAGGAGGTTTTGCTCGATGCTGCCACTACAAAGTGCAAAATGATGGATGAAAACACTGCGCAAGTCACTCCTCACGAACTTGTCACAAAAATGTGGAGTAAGGCTGAAGAGGCCGGGGCTAAACTTGTTATTGCAAAGGCTTCTGGGCTGGAACGCCTTGACAGTGGTGGCTTCAAGGTTCGTCTTGAAGGCGATGCCGAAGATATATGTGGTGCTAAGGTAGTTCTTGCCATGGGTCCCTGGGCAGTCGATGCTGAGGACTGGGTTGGCCAAAACCGCCTGCGGGTGCCAATGGTGGGTATTGCCAGTAGCAGCATGATTGTTCATGCAGCTGAAGGCCAGGAAATTAAACCAACTGCATGCTTTTGTGGTTCAGATGCGCAAGGATGCCATTTGGAACTGTACCCGCGCCCTGACAACACTGTTTATGTTTGTGGGTTTGGTGGAAGCCCAAATGTTTCAAAGGATGTTTTGCAGACCATTGGCCCTGATGACGTCAAGCCTAACGAGTCACGAATCCCGCTCGTGAAGAAGTCGTTCGATCACATTACACTAGGCCTTTCTGGAGAGGATAATAAAACCCAATTGCAGTGTTGCCTACGCCCTTGCACGGACGATGCCGTTCCAATGATTGGCCCCGTAAACCCAAAGTCTAATGATCTTCTCATTGGCACTGGCCATAACTGCTGGGGCATTCTTTGGGGTCCAATTACAGGTCAAGTACTTGCAGATATTCTGTTGAAGAACTCCACAGATGTTGATCTTACTCCCTTTAACCCCTTGCGTTTTACTAAAAAATGAAATTAGTGGAGGGTTTGACCCTGTAAAAGGTAAAGTTTGGCAGTTTCTATCATATAGTATTAAGATCCAACTACCTCCCTATATCACCATTTATTTACTGCTATTTGCTGTTCAGAGCATAGGCATTCGTGCAGAGATAAATAGCAATGTCTTACGTGCTTCATCCTTCTAGAACAAAGCGCAAGAGTTTATCTGTAGACACGTCCTCTTGAGTTTATTTTTATTTGTAAGGAGTAAATTCCAATTTTGTTATTTTCGATTTCCTTGAAAGGTTGATCCATTTATCGGCTATGAAATTAGGCAAGGCTCAAAGATACCTACCTAGTTCCCTAAATTTTTTCGGAAAGAAGAAACAATGCTTCTAAACATATAAAATCTTTTTGTATGAGAGTTCAACATTGCGAATTTGGTAAAAATACGCTAGCCCGTATTTAAAATCTAGTTTATAGATGGGAGGAGCGCACCTTGAATGCGACTTACTAGCAATTCGCACCCTGCCCATTATCTCACAGAGATAGTGGGCAGCACACGCTAATGATTGCTTGACGCTGCTGTGCTCCAGATAGAGCTTATCTGTCTGCGTAACATGGAGATTCACATAGCTTTCGCTTCAGAGTTAAACTGCTTTGACGTCTACAGCGGACTGAAATGCCACCTAGCAGGTTTAGATCGTCAATGATGGTGATTCCGGAATCAATGGATGTTCTTGCTAACATTCTATTTTTAAATGTTCTCACCTCTTCGCTTCATCGCAGGTTTCGTGAATATTTCTCAAAGCTTTGTCGCGTTCGTACCGTGTTGACCTCGATCCTCAGATAAAGGAGAAACATTGGGCAATTTTGTCAGACTACCCTCGTCACGCTTTAGTGCGGAGATACTCTGCATAATCAATCAAACTCTAATGTTTTGCCGACAGGGGTATAGTAAAACTCGCTAAGGTTTGTTAATTAATACTTGAGTGTTTAGAAAATCAGGTCTTAAACAATCTGAATCCAAACCTGAATCTCGAGTACCATAAACACTCCGCTCTCAAGATCCGCCGCAAGACTCCGATGAAGGTCGTATCAGTGTCTCTGGCGCTGTTCCTGGCGGTTGCGTCACTGCCTGCCTCGAGCTCCGGCGCCAAAGTTCTTCGCGGCGAGCTATCGGACCATGGACATGAGGCGCTGGAGATCCTCGGGTCTAAGGCTTCCTTCGATGCTTTGGATATGACAAATGATTTCGAAGCCAACCCAGAAAACGGGGATGCCGGCATCTGGGTTGTAAGCGGCGCAACAGGCCGTACAGGACAGCTGGCGTTTGAGGCACTTGAGAGCGTGCAGAATGTGCAAACAAGGGCTCTTGTACGGAATGCTACAAAAGCTAAGTCGCTGTTAAACTGTGGAAACTGCACAGAGGCTGACGGTATCTTCATTGGAGATGTGACGTCCAGGAAAACTCTCTCTAAGGCCCTGCGGGGCGCTTCAGGGCTTGTTATTCTCACAGCATCTTTCCCTCTACAAGATGGCAAGGGACATTACTACTACCCAGATGGTGCCACGCCCAAAGATATTGATTGGCGTGGTACTGTAAACCAAATACTCGAGGCGAAGGCCCAGGGCGTCAAGCATATCGTATTGGTGTCCTCCATGGGCACCACCGTGCCTGATGGAATGTTGGATAAGATTGGTGACGGACATACACTATTCTACAAGCTCAATGCGGAAGCAGTTCTTATGCAATCAGGGCTTTACTTCACCATCATCAAACCGTGCGGTTTGACGGATCAAAATTTGCATTTGGGTACTCAGGTGGGACATTGCGACAACTTCAAGCACATCCCCTTGGCGCCAGTTGTTTCTCGCACCACGATAGCTACTTATATCAAAAGCGCAGTTGACCTTGGCGCTCCTGGTCGCAACGTCCGCTTCGCTGTTTGCTCCGACCCCTTTCGGCCCTTTGCGAAGGATGATATGGCCAAGCTGTACCGCACTGCCGCCGACATCTCTGATTGCTAATTTAATTATTCTTTCTTTTCTTCATCGTGATCTTTTTTCCCATACCCAGGTTTTTCTCCTGAGATATTCCCAATGTATGGAGAGTCATCCTGTATCTCTGCTGCTTCTTGAAATTCCTTTACTCAAGTGAACTGAAGTTCTATGCAGGTTAATAACGCGTATGGAAACATGATATAGTATCCCTTTTAGGGGGGTTGTAAAGATTGCTTGAACTTTCTTAGCAGCATGCAGTTTTTTGTGTTTGATTTAACCAACTTATCGACTCTGTACATTCTTTTATTGAAGACAAATCGGTATAGCACAGCGCATGAAAAAGTATGTCTATTAGTTGTTATGTATTGTTTAGTCCAAAGTCTCTTTCATTAGATCATGTTGCTAGGTGCAAGGTCGCTCAAACCCAAATGGCTAAATGTTTGAGGAGACTAACAAGCGATCGTAGTAACACAAACTGAACATTGTACTCCACAATGTACTCGTTTAGTCAAATTAGCTTGCTAGCTAGCTAGGTAACAAAATCTTGCGTTGGATGTCTTAGAAGAACGAGAAGGAAAAGGCCAAGTCTTCAGGTGCCCGCGAGACGGTACGTGCCTTTTTACGACGCTCAAGCTCGGCTTCATCATCATCAAACGCCTCCAAAAGACCTCTATGATGCTTCTCCAGAGCCTTCCGAAACTCTTCATAGAGCTCCTTGCGCGAGCGGCCTTGAGCTAATCCCGAAACCTGGTGAGGGCGATCCCGCATCAGACGAAGTGATGAACGCAAGTTAGAGCTTGAAATATAGTTTTGTGTCATAGCGACGCAGGCATCAAGATTAAGAACGCAGTGCCACCATCTTGAAGGTACGAACACAAGGTCCCCAGCTTCGGCTGTGAACTCCACGGGGGCGCACTGCTTATCGTAGAATTGTACATACCACTCCATGAGCGAGACTGGTTGCGTTACATCAGCGCCATCATCACTTGGCGTTACACCTGGCGGCGGCGAGTTCGGAGGGTACATGATCCAACGCTTCGAGCCAGAGATAATGGCATTCCAGGCATGCGTGCCATTAGGATCCACGTGCCACTTACTCCCACTGCGAGCTGCTCCAGCAATGAGCCAGCGATAATCTGGTCGTCGCTCTGATCCCATGGCCTCAAACATGTCTCTTGCTGGGTGTGTCTCGGTGTTTCTGAAGTAAATAGGGACCTCATAGTCTGTGCTGAGGCGGTTGACTCGATCAGCAAACTTGCAATCAAAGAGGTAAAGGGGATCTTCTTCGCTCTGGAGCTCGGAGTATTGGAGGAAATCGCATAAGCGCATATCAACAGGGCCTACGCGAAAGGGTTTGCTCTCGCCCTCCAGCACGCGAAGACTTGGTCTGCGTCCGGAGCACAAGGGTTTGTCACCCCACGCCTCATATGCCTTCCATGACTTTCGCAGGGCATTTTTGATAAGAACTGGACGGTTCGGGATCTCAAAGTCTCGCACGAAGTCATCCACAGAGAAACCCTCATCAGCATCGCGAACCTCAATTTCCTGACGCTTGAGCCAATTAGAATCTGGGTCAAGGTTTCCGTAATGGAATGGTCTAAACAGTGCATCGCTGAGAACGATTGCTCCTCGGTCTGAGGTGTATTTTGCATCCGAGTGTAGAACGCTAAGTCGCCAGGAGCCTCTGAAGTCAAAATCCTCTGCAGGGTTCCAAGAGCCAAGAGCTAAATCTTTCCATAAAAAGTCTGCTGAAGCGAATGTATATGCAAGTCTTGAGCATATCGAAAACCTCGCCAAGTCCGCTACGTCCAAAAGTCCAAGCACCTTCAGCAAAACGTCCTCAGGCACGCCAGCCAGCCGACCAAGTCCAAACCGTCCTAAGAGCACTCTCGAGGCCTCCTCAGAGCTCAGAATTAGCGCATTTGACGCGGGCTTCACGCCGAGAGGGTGTTCTTCTGCCCCGCCCATATTTTTAGTCTTCAGACGCCCTCGATGACGCGAAAGAATTCACGCCACACGGGCATCGCATTAGCAATTCACAGTGCCACACATTGCATTCGCCACGATTTTGCAATAAGGTTTTATATACACCCCAAATTCTTTGAGCCACCATATCAACTTGATGTACATCCTAGTGTATAATACCATTTTATGTGAGGGTATATTCTTTTCATGATTAGGCAGTTCAAGACATTGGGAGTCTATACGAATTGTGGAAATCTATTTATAACTAACTATACGCATTGTGGCAATCAATGACCCCCGCGGTGAAGAGCGCTTCGTCTCGCCTGCTAGACATATGTCCCTACGCAAACGTTTTATTAAAGCGAAATTGTTGTCTACCGCGCAGCCCAAGTAGCACGAATGTGAGGACTTCCTTGCTAGTAAACTAGAGAAATATGGTGAGAAGGGGTTGGAGTGTGATTTAATTATGAAATCGGATATTTTACTACCCAAATCGGTGAAAACCTCACCATGGTATTATGAAAATCTCAAAGTATTATAGGTACTGAGGTCGATGAGCGGGGATTCTTTGGATATTTATCCGGAGCCAAGTTTCCTATGCTAACCGAGGTTCGCTCGAGCTTTGATAGAATAGTAAAATAAGTTCATTTGTTCAAACAATGTGCTCGATTCATAAAAGTGAAGTATAGTGACAACAAAGTGAGTTATAAAAATAAACAAGTAGAGCAGACGACTATTGTGCCAAGTGAGTTGGCAATATTAAACCAGTAATAGATATAATGGAAACTACCATAACATCAACATGAAGATGATCATTGACGTCAAAGAGTTGCTTGGCAAAACGGAGTCGCTCTACAGATTCTGCCAGACCTTTTAGATATGGTTCCGCTGATAGCCTCGGCAGCTGCTAGGGTAGTGCTGCTAGCTTTGGTTCTATCGCTTGTAGCGCTAGAGGCTTCCGCTGAGCAGTTCTCGTCCGAGTTGTGCTCAAATGGTCTTCCGCCACAGTGGCGCTGGCGTGGCCTTCCCCTGTGCTCAAGGTTTGAGCGCAAAACATGCTGCTCAAGGACCGACACTGACGCATTGTATGCTTTATGGGCTGCTACACAACGTGCAAATTTTAAACCTGAATGTTCTGCTATGTTCGAAACTGTGTTGTGCATGGCATGCGATCCTGAGGTAGGTTTAGGTAAGAAGAGATCCATCTGCACGAGCACATGCGAGACGTGGTTTGAGGCTTGCAAAGGGGAGTTCTTCGCATCTATGCCAGTTTCTAAGAGCTCAACGGCTTCTCTCGTCCCGTGTCTTGACAATGCTCTTGTGTGCTCGAAACTTGAAGATTTTGTACCCTCTGGAAAAGCGTTATGTGCAAATGCAGGTCTTTCACTCAGCCCGGATGTTTGCTACGATGGGTCTGTAGATCCTAGTGCTTTTGGTGTCAGAGAAGATGCAAGTGGATCTTCGTCTTCGTCGTCGGCTTCTACTTCTGCCCAAGAAAGGGCACTTTTAGCGTTTGCAACATGGCAGAGATGGATTGTCAAGAGCGCGAAGTTAGGGGCCTCTAGATTTATCGCACTTTCGCCTTTCACTAAGGGTATAGCACTTGCTGGAGTGTTCTTAATCCTTGGCATGCTTGCAAACACTCTTCTTTGGTGCCGTCGCACGTTCTCTTCCTCTAGGAAGCCACGCTCTTTGGGATACGGAGCTCATCTCGACTAAACTCCCCAAAGGGTCACTCCCTCCAATCTTTGGGATTGGGATTATTTAAGGTGGATAGAACCTTCACCCGATAGGGAGATATTAGCTCAGATATAGAGTATGGATTTCCATGTTGTGCGAGTCTGTACGTACGACCTCGTAAAAATCATCCTTCGCGTGGCATCTTTGTCAACCTTGGTACTTCGAGGATTTCTTGAAACTAAAGATGATATGTTCTTCCTCAGGATTGTACTCGAAGGTTATGGTGCTATTCCTACCAAAACACGGAGAACGCTATTTTGCGTGCAATTTGTATTTCTCTCTTCCCTTACCTATCTGGAGCGTGGAAGCTGTGCGAAAGAGATAGATATTCTCTAAAAAATGCCTACTTTCTACTCTGCGTGCAGCAAATCTAGATTTTGCCAATGTTTTTTAGTCGCAATGCTATCAAGGTGTCCGTCCTTGTTGGCATCTCTATAATATTAGTCATTTTTGCTCATTTTGCATTTCTGTCCTTGTTCATGCCGATTGCTGTAGAACCGGATTTCACAAGAGGCTGGCTCCCGCAGGCTATGATTTATTGAATTTAAGATGATACTTTGATTGTGATATTCTATTGTATGATTTTCAGATATCAGAATCGAGGCAACTTCTTTCTTTCTTCGGTAATCACCATGGGAGCGGGTGTACTGTTGATGCCAAGGTTTCTGCAAAACAGAAGGCATGTTATTATTCTTTATCGTTGCTCTCTCCGTTTGACACAGGTATGATTTTCCCAACTGAGATAATCTCCTATGAATGACTTTTCGCTTTTTACTTGCTGCCGAGAATACAGAGAGAAAAATCCTTCCCAGTGAAGAAGGCAGTGGGCTCCAATTTACAGTGACGTGCAAACTATAAAAGCTCATCCTGATGTAGAAACCATATATTCTATTTTTACAGTGCCGAAAATATCACAAGGCTGCTCGCCACCTTGCTATCGGGCGGCGTTCAGGTAGTAACTCTTCCGCAGTTTCGGACAGTGTGTGCGGTTGTACTGATAGGGCTAATCGTTGCTTGTTAAGCTTGACTCGCACTTTGACAGGAAAGTATACTTGGGCTTGTTTTCGTACCTTCAATTACACACACAACCGGATATCCGAGCAAATTCTTGCACAGTGCAGAGGGTCTAATCGGTTCCTACATTCTCAGTATCGCCGCCTTACAAGTCATCAACTGGATACTGATTCAGCAGTCTAACGCTCGTGCCCAACCTAGGTTACGACCAAACTGCAAGCCTAAGAAAACTATAATGCCCTTTACATAAGCTCTTGAGACCTCAATCAAAGAAGCGTTGACCAGCAATGACAAGGTAATTCTAAGTTATTGATTAAAATGTATGCTGCCATCGACTTGAAGGCGCAATTGGTGCTACGAGCTCAAGACACCCTGAAAACTACGCTATAGGCACTGTCCTGCAAAAGGTTGTGGCTACTGCAGACAAACGTCCGAGACTTTGGCAGCTCTGATCACACGACCAACTTCACGGGCCTGACCTCCCCCACTTCTCACCAAGTTATGGATGAAATTGTATGTACCATTTATCGTCCTGGTTTGGCGTTGATGTTGAATGCAACCTAGCATCTATACTCGCAGGTTCTCTTAAATACCTGCCCTTGTGACAAGCTAGGTCCATGCAGCTAGAGTATATCTTTTGCAGATGGTTTTGGTGATGTGTAGCGATGATGATAACCTATAGGATGAATGATCATGCTCAAGTCTTGATGGTGCTCGAAGAAGTGCTGTGAGAAGGTCAAACGTCGAAGCGTGATATGATAGGACGATTCCTCCCTTTTCTTCCCCCCTTGTGCGTCATAACTTAAAAGTTACAAAAGGTAAAAAAAAAAAAAAAAAAAAAAAAAAGGACAGAGTTATTGCGCGTAGTCCGGTACCATGGAGAACCCCAAGCGGCAGGATGCAGCGTTCACGACCTTCACCAAAGGCAGCGATCAATTAATTAATCTTGCTTGGCCGCAAAACTGATTTGATAGTTATAAAAGCCAACGTAAGTACCTGTCTTGTGTCAAATTAAATAGTCGACCTTCTTTTGGTTCTTTTGTTGACCTAGAGTTATACTTTTCGACGAGACTAAAGATCATTCTTCTGTATGATATTCAACATTTTTTTTCAATTTTTTAAAGTTAATATTTTCTAACTTCTTTTTTTTCATTTTTTTTAATAGAGGGAAGGTGGCAAGACTGAATGGCGCCTAAGGTCCTGGCTGCATGCAAACCCACGTTCAACTCTTCTTCTTGGGAAACTGGACCGCTGCAAATCCCAACTTTGGACAGGCCTGGCGTGAGCAACATGGCAAGCCAAAAATGGTCGAAAACCTCAGAACCGGCGCCATCTAATGCGCTAGCTCCCTTTTCCACTTTCTACCCACCCACTCACTGTTTGTTTTGTGGTTGTTGGCAGAACTAATTAATAAATTAATAAATTCCTTTTATCGATGGAGACTCAGAGTTCATCTCCCCAAATCGTGGAGAAATAGGTTCCTGCGCTCCAGGTGTAATGAATTTGGGAGTGTGAATCTGTGAATCGCAATTTTGACAGGTCGCAAAGTCCACTTGCGTCACCGCCATCGTCATCATCCAAGCCGTGGGACCTGATACTACTCTAGCCACTGCTGTGTTCGACGTTTAAAGAAAGCTCATCGATGCCCATCGATGGTTTGTGCACTGGCCAGCAGCTTCCATGGCAAGCTGCAGCAGCACAACTTCGAGTTTCGCGAGGGCGGGGACCAGAGCTCTACGATATAAATAGCTCACTCAGCCCATGTGGCGGCGGTGTTCACCGATATGCAAGCAATCGAATCGCCTAAGGAATGCAAGCAAGTCCACGCCAAAGTCTCCATGATTTCTGGCGTGAAGGCACCGAAGTATGGTGTCGGAAGCGAGCTCGATGACGGAAACGGAAACGGCTGCGACTTTCTCTCCTGCTGCCACAAGATGGTTTTCAGCTAGCTACTTGAGCTTGTGACAGACACTCACACTGCGCTGCGCCGGAGCCGACCTGCGGATCGAAATCGCTGGGGGCGAAAGGAATCAATGAATTACACATGAGAAAGTAACTCGCATTGAAGCGGCTCACGAACAGCCCCAAGCTGGTGGCAGCGACAGCTCCGGCACAATTTGTTTGCATCTGTTCAATCCGTGACGTGTGAGTGAGCTTTGTGTTTTGTTGGAGAAGATGTAGAAGAAAGTGATGGAAAGGAGCGACATCTCGACCGCTCGACACTGCCGCGGCAAGCAGAGTAGTAGTAACAGATGCTACCCGTGGGCTTATGCAAATACATACGTGCGCATGCACGAAAGCAGGGATCATCAAAGCTTGGAGCCTTGCTTGTTAGGGCATTAAGCACCGTCAAATCGAAGACTCGCATCGGCAAAAAGCACCGCATGGACTAGAACTTTACAGAAACCATCTTGGCGCTCCACGCTCTTTATCGGCAGGTCACTGATTGGTGGATATGACACAGCGAAACCGCTGCTGCAGACACCGCAAGATCCTAAGGCGATCGGAGATAGCTTAGGTGAAGAAGGTGAACATGTGCAAAATTGTTGCGCTCCAGCTGCTGCAGCAAAGTAGACCTGCAGTCTGGAGGCCAAAAGTGCACCGGCAAGAGGAATGAATTTCGAGTGCTATTCTTACCACCACCACCGTCTCCAGATCCAATATGAGGAACTCGGCTTCGAAGATCGCCTTTTCATTCACGGCCGAAGCAAACTTCGACGGCCAGATGTCGTCATCATTCTCGCGGAGTCATCATTCTCACGGGTTCATCGCTTATTATAATCATAGATCAGCAAAGTAAATTATCTCCAAAATGAAGCTGGTTGTCGAGATTCACTCTTTCAATCTGAAAACTTGGACCCTATCTAACACGGCTTCTGCCAGGTATGCTTGCTCCTTAGGACTGAGATTATGTTATGGCCTTGGTTTTCATTTTAATAGGGAAGGCTCTGCGGTGCCACAAACGTGCCGAATGCTGTAGATTTGATCGAGGCATGCCTTTGACGCTTTGACTTTGACTAAAACAAGCGGAAGATGGTTTGCACCGTCTCACCAAATAGCCTCTGGACAACCCCCAATTGAGGGATCGCAAGGCAAACGTAGTTGAGGTGGCGAAAGAGCTGATCACTGGCTCGTTGTTTTCTGCAATATTTTCTGCAAGTAGGTACCTAGGTACTGCTACAAATGAGGAGGAGCCGGTGGCGTGGCGAGCTTGATTTTCATTTTGCCCAAGGCCCTAAATTAATTCTGACCAGCTCAGCTTTCGCTTCTCCATCTGTCGCTATGGATTGCAGCAAAACAAGATCGCACTCGGCCTATTTCCATATCGATACATTTTCAGAAGAGAAAGATTTGCTGCAAATTCATGCGGATCATTGCGGCCATAGGTACCTCATTTTACTTAGCAATAATCTTCTGTAGTCATCGCTTCACGTTGTGCGATGCAGCTGCAAATAGCATCCCGCCAGCGTGTTTGATCATAAATTCGTGCAATTGAGAGGGAATCTGCATTGCCTCCAGCCTGCCCCGATTCTTTCGAAAGGGTTCAAGCCACTCAGCTCCTTGCGCTGTTTCTTTCTTTGACCTGGTACCACCACCCAAACTGTCTTTTTAAGAGATCCTCTGCTCTCGTGCTATTCTTTAATGAGCACGACAGAGAACTGAGGTTGTCCTAGTTTCTTCCACATTCGCTGGAGGGTAAGATCATAGACCATCTTCAGTTTCCTCACGCCATTGGAGCAAGTAACGATCACAGCTTTATTCATGAATGACAGAGTTTGGCAGCCGGCATCGAAACGTGGGCACCGATTTTCATTCAATTTCTCGTTCTCATGGGATGGGAGTTTGCGAAACTCTAAAGCGAGCCCCTATCGCCAATGTAAAAAATTAAAAATAATAATCGAATCCTTCTTCCCCCAAACAAAGATCTTACTGGCTGCCTTTGGAGACGCAGCTATAGATGCTTTGGGCCTCCACGAAATCCCTCTCCAACCTGTATCTTTGATTTGCAATCATCATCATCGTTATCATCATCATTATCATCCAAACCATGCACAAAATCTGAGTTATACTTGATGTATTAAAATCGCTGTTCCCCTTTCTTGTTACTAAACGTATCACCCCACGTCTTGTAACACCAATCAGGGTCTCTCTCAAGTTTTCGATTAAAAGATCTTGCTATACCTGCGTATATATACTGTTACCGCTTTTAGTAGAACCTTTAAAAACTGCTTTTTTTCCCTTTTTTTTTGCAAAGTTTTTTGTAATTCTTTTATTTCGCATTTTTTTTAAAATAAAAGTTATCATGCTTAAAAAGAGTTGTTCTCGAGAAAGTGCTAATGCTTTGCTATCTGATTCTATAGGCTGCGATAGGACTTCGCCTCTTTCACTTGCTTGCTTGCTTTCTGTAAGTTGGCCTCCACTATGATCTCATATCTAACTCCTATGCCTGAATCCCCTCGGCTCTTATTGGGTATTTACTGTTAACGGTAGGGGTATGTTTTATTTTTAAACTGGGAGGGAACGTTAGAAACCATTTTTTTGTTGCAGTAGTAGTGCCTAATCGTTAGCTAATGTTGGTGTTTTCCGTGTTGATATAAAAAGGTGGATAATTCTGTGCTACGTAGGAGGAGATCGAATGATATGTGGTCTTTGCTCCACTGAGCTTTTGCAGTGGCTGTTATGGAGATATAAGTTTGAGGTACACTCTTTTGATTGTTTAACAATATGGCACCTTGAAGATACATACAGTAAAAGAAAGCCATACTAAGGTTATTTTTAATAGTTTTTCTTTTCTTAGTGGAATGATTCACTTCACTTGGTGATGATGGTCATTCAATAACCGATCGAGCAGCACAGACTCGACACAGACTACGCGCAGCACCATGGACCAAGTCGGATTCAAGGAGGTCTTCACCAGGTTCGCCTGCGATGCTACTGCTGGGTAGGTTGGCTCTTTGCCTAAGGTTTGCTGGTCTTTACTCGGGGATCATCTTCTTATCGCCTCTCCTGCTGGTTGTCAATCTCGTCGTGGACGACTGCGTCGTCACTTGCTACTACTTACCAGCTGGTAAGCATGGAATGTTTACCGAGATATCATTCTTGGGCCTCCCGGATGGGGCCTTTCCATGCGTGGGGGTAAGGGAGATATGCTAGACTAGCTTTGGTCACGGACACTAATCTAGTCAAAAATTGCGGTCGACGCGCGTGGACCCCGTCCAAAGAGACTCAGCTTCCATTAGCAGTGAGGTACAAGATAGATACTCACATATATTAATAAATCTGATGTCCTAGACGATGAGATCTGTGTTGCTCATAAAGCAGCAGCCCAGCAGCATAGGGGAGGATGCAACCAGCAAACTTTTGTCTATGGAGTGAATTTTGGAGTGGTTAAAGATAGGCTTACTAACGACAATATTGTTGCTCGTATTCTGAATAATCATGTATATTTTGATGGGTCTTCTCGGATTGCCATAAATACTGTGCGTGACACCCAACGAAACGGCTATGGAATGTCATGTTAACTTTGGGGAAATGGGTTTCTAATGGCGAATGTCTTATCACGTCTTCTTGAACGTATGGACTGTTGTGATTCAATACTGTGATAATATTCATTTTTTACCCTTTATCTCTGAATGACTACAGCGCGATAGCAGGAGCTGCAGTTACTCCAATTATCAGCGCAGTAGATCGTGCGTTGGCAGAGAACGCCTCCGGTAAACGTAGCCTCTGGCCGAGCTTCTTTGGCGCCCTGCGTGAGTACGCCACACGCCCAATTACTTACTTGAAAGGACCCCAATTCTTTTATGTGTGGGCTGTGTACGGTGGCACATATTGTGCCGCCAATGTAGTGGATACGATTTGCGGCCTTCGCAAGGTAAGTCATAATAAAATCGAGTTGCGGTCAACTCACTGATCTCAGAAATGCATACACTCACAACCTTCAATTACATATGATCTATGCGCGTACCACATATGCATGCATGGCTCAAAAATGGATCTTATTGGAACGTCATCATAACAGTCTGAACCTGCAATGCCAAAACTTGTCACGACTACCGGTATCAACACTGTTGCCTCAATGATGAAAGATCGCGCCTTTGCACAGCTCTTCGGCGCTTCGGTTACAACTGGAGTTCCTATGACCGCCTATGCTGCTTGGCTCACTCGCGATGCTGTGTCTATGAGTTGCTTCTTTACTCTTCCTCCCATCGTGGGCAACATGCTTAATGACTACACAGATAAGGGCTACTACTATGCGCAAGTCTTCCTGCCACTTGCTGTCCAACTCGTGACGAGTCCAATCCACCTCTTGGGTTACAATATCTACAACGAGCCAAATGCACCAATTTCGAGCCGCCTTGCGTTTATGAGAAAGGATTACTTCCGCAGTGTTGCCCTTCGTTGCGTTCGCCAAGCCCCGCCCTGGTCGTTTGGTACCATTGGCAACACTGAAATCAAGGCGCGCCTGCAAAGTGCCGCTGGATTGAAGACCTTAGTTCATGGTACACCGGTGTATCACCTCAGTGGCTAAATCAGCATTTCAGATAGATGTATCTTCTGAAGTTTTGCAATCCCGTAAGGCACATAAATGCGATACTGGAAACCATACAAACTATAGCGGGTTATGTAGTGTGATCTGAGGGCCAGAAGTTACCATGTTTGTCATGTCTTGGTAGAAATAAGAACATATGAGGACATAGACAAACTTCTATGCCCTACGTCCAATATGTCCCACTTTTGAAACTCCTCGACGTTGTCTCTTCTCTTCCTTTTTCTGCATTCAACCCGAGCTCACCAATTTAAGAATTTGTTCCCTACCAACTAGAGTGAAATTGATATGTTTCGTCTTGCTTTTGCTCCTCACGTCATCTATTCATTGTCCAATGATCTCGATCTTTCTTGTGCACTTAGATTTTCTCTTTTCCAATAACCACTGTTCCAGAACTTCTAAAAAGGACGCGACAGAAGGGCAAGTAAAATAAAGATCTCTACCATGCGTGGCATCATTTCCTTGGGACTCGTCCTTCCTCACGTTCAATCGTTGCTACAAAAGATTGCCTGTGCATTTGCGATACAATAGGAATAGTAGGGCTAGTGAGAGAATCAAGATCCGCTCATGTCAAAGATTATGCGCATAGAATTCCCAAGCTTCTAGTTTCTTCACTCCTTAATCCTTCGTCTAACCTTTTCCCCATTGCTTAGCATTTGCAGCAATTCATAAAATCTAACGAATAAAGCAAAACATTTAAACCCCTGATTATGGAACTAGCTTTTGGGTCCATGGAAGAATATTACCAATGAAACAAACTCAAGAAAGAAAAGCCAAGAATTGCAACGGCAGTCTCTTATTTCAATACACTTTGAATTAGACTATTTATTTTTTAATATGAGTAGGACATATTGGATTTATGGCAATACTCTATCTATTAGTTTCTTCATTCAATGTTCCCGACTGGCTTCAAGACGAAAGAAAGAAAAGCCAAATTCAAAATCAGATCGTCCCGTAGTCGGGATCTTGCTGCCACCAGAGTATCTGATTCACGGCATTCGTAAGATACTCAAGCGAATGTTCAGTAGCACGGTTTCTTGCTACACGCAATTTTTCTTGGCGAATATACCTTGTCACGACAGCCCGTCGCGTACATCGAAAGCTTAAGACTTGCTCAATCTCTCGTTTAAGAACATCAGTCCAAAGATCTTCACTAGGCATAGGCACAACAGCAGTTTTCTTATCTGGCTTTTTACCTGTGTGTGATGGATCATATAAAGATTGTTTCCTATTGCGAAGCAGAAAAATCAGATTTGGGACACACGTCAGAAGATTAAAAGGACTTGGGGCAATTGGCATCAAACTATACTTTTCAATGAGTTGCGCAAGTGCATAGAGCCATTGCACTCGTGCTGTCTGTGCAACTTGTTCAAACCGACGTGTCATCATTGCAATTAGTAAATTTGTAAGAAGGACCGCAGCAATCAGCAAAAATCCAAACAGAAATACTTGGTACAATTGAGTACGATACGGTTGAGTTGGGTCATATGTAGTAAAAGCTTCAAACACAGACCAAATGAGAGAAGAAAACGTCTCCCCCGCTGTTTCAAACCCAGGAACTCCTGCTCCTCCAAGAAGGAACACAAAGGCCAAAATGAAAGCAATTAGAACCACAGCAAGGAACGCTAGGAATCTGATTACATCCCACACCACATATTGCATAGTAATCCATAATGGACCTAGTTCTTTACTGGCACTAAAGAGGTGAAACAATCGAAAAGTCGAGAGAATAGCTCCAATCGACATAAGAATGTCATACGCGCTTGAAGATTTGTCGACGCAAAAAGCGGCAGTGATCATTAAGCAAGAAATAAGATCAACGAGATTTACACTGTGTTGCATGAAAGGGCCAAACCCAATCTCTGCAATTTGCTCGATAATACCAACAAAGTTGCCGAGAAAGAATATGAAAAGCACCAATTCAGCGTTCCACATGGTCGAAGCTTTGCCGTTCGAATTCGCTATAGCAAGATAAGCGAATGCAAACAAATACGTAACATAAGACATACTCCATACAGACCATTTAAAATAGCAGCAAGCAAATTCTGTACGAGGTATGTCTACGATAATTCGAAGAGACGGTGAAAACGGCAAGAACCATAATACAGGTGTAAGAAGTACCAAGAACACCAAAAGCCCGATGCTAACACACACACGATAGGTGCCTTGTACGGCCGTTTTAAACCCGGGAACACGTAAAATATACGAAACAAACCCCTCAAGATTTGTTTTTCGATCAACCTCGAAGCGTTGTGAACTTCTTGCAAGAATATAATTTCCTATTGGCGTCTCGTTATGGTTTCCTTGCTTAAACAATGGAAACACGCTTGCAGATAATTTGGCGAGGCTCCCAAGCCCACGTGTGTAAAGGCTATCGTGGGCATCATTGAACCAGATTGAATCGTTTTGTGTCGTAAAAAACTTGTGAGCAACAACTCGTTTCAAACGGTACTTGACAGCCAGGTAGGCACATGTTGTTTTGTGGCGATGCGCCATTGAGCGACTGCTGAATTCCCCATTGTCACGCCGCCAAGCTGGAATATCAGCACGCTCTCTTAGAAGCTCCTCGGCTTCGTCTTGATCTTCGCAACAGTCTAGAATTTCGCAAACAAGATCCTGAAAGCTATCTGCATGGGCTTGGTAGGAATCCCAAAATCTCTTCTCCAACCCAAAGACACTGCGAAGAACATGAGCACACATAAGTCCAATATGTAGAGGGAATCGAGATCGGGCTACAAACCTACGAAAAATCCGCGTTTCTTCGCTCTGGTCGTCCAATTCAATGACCTTATGAAGATAGAGAAGTAGAAAGGTTCGATATGAGGATGCTGTAGGGTTACAGTACTGCAAAACTACCTCCAAGGCTTTCAAGGGTGGTGCCAGTATTGCCCTGGTGTCCTTTTCCAATTCGCTCTTCCAGATCAACTTGCTACCAGCCTTGGCAGCTACACTGAGCTCCAATTCAATGTGAACCAATAGGGACTCAAAGTACTGAAAGTTATCTGCCCTCGGGAGATCTACGGAGTAATTTTTCCTTACTTCCGGGTCATTAAGATTAAGAGCAGTGTGCAGTTCAACCCCGAATAGTAACCTGCGTGCAGTGCTTGACCTTGCTAGAGGGTCGTATCTCAGACGCGGAAGGAGTACTTCCAGTACATCTACAGATCCGCATGAAACACACGAATGTAAACAAACTGAGTTGACCGCAACACTATTGGAGCCTAGCAAATGCTTCACTAATTCTACCTTATTAGCAATTGCAGCATAATAAATCAGTGTACAGGGAACCTCACTATCAAAAGAAACAATCTCTGGTTGATTGATAGCATCCGCATCGAGTTGCTGTAGCTTTTCATTCCGAGGTGTCTTTGGTGTCTCTTCAGCTTTTATTTGCGCATTTTCAAGGCAGATTCGAATCAAAGCATCCACAGCATTGTATGCTTTGTGCAATGCGGCAACGCGGACAGCGCTGCGACCCTGTGTATCTCTAACGTCAGGGGAGGAAGGATCCAAAATCCCAAGCCGTTTCTTTGCAAGTGAGCTATTTCTTCTCGGCTGGGAAGCGTAACCTTCTTTTTCCCATTGATCTTGCTCTTCCTCTTCTTCATGTGGTGGATTGTGGTCTACTGAAACAAAACGACGAGTGAAATCATCCTGATCCTCTATTTGATTGCCATTCGCATTTTGTGGAGCACACAAAAGTTTGATAACGTCGACTTGATCTGTTTCCGCCGCTTCGAAGAACCAGTTCTTAAGAACGTTAAAATCTCGCTTTGCGGGTGGGACAAGATGAAAATAGAAACGAACTTGGTTAATCAGGGAGTTCGTCATTGCATTGATTATTTGCCGTGTTTCCCATCGCCAGAAATGCACAATTGCACCGTCATTATGAGGTCGTGGCTCCTCAGTGCAAAATGGTTCGTCTGGTAGAAAGGACATGACGCAACGAAAGACATGCAAGTGATAGCGAGTCTCCAGACCAGGATAAGAAGGAGACTGAAGAATTTCAACTTTTGGAGCATGTATTGATAGGACGCGAATAGACCGCTTAGATTCTTCATGAGATGGTCGCTGGATGATAAGTTTGTTTCCATCTTGGTCTACAAGATAAATGCTTGGAGCAATAAGCTCCTCGTATATGCCTCGAAAAGTCGCGTCACGTGCTGTTTCATTGGGTTTGAACTTTTCAGCAAGAGACTTGAAGCGGACACGAAGACGACTATCTTCCAGTCTCTGATGCGTCTCGACAAGAACTAAGTTTGGGTTCTTCTCGTGAACAAGCTCGACCTTTGCAACATGAATTACTCGAAGCGGCTTTTTAGCCAAGTTTAGACGTGGCTGATGATAGGACATTACAGCATGCTGCTTTCGCAGTGCTTTATTTTGCACTGCAGCTCGAACTGGGAGATCTTTCCCTTGCGTAAAGACAGGCGAAGCAGCGCTTGGCCTTTGTGCAAGCTCAGTGACCTCTGTAAGGTGCAAGCTTGATTCACCGTTAATAACCTCATCAACGAGTTGTTGCACCTTTTTCGCTTGACCTTTGCCCCAGAGTGAAACATTTACGCCGTAGCATTGAAGCCAGTTTCCAAGAGAAATGTCGGTGAGCTCACTGGGGACGGGGAGAGTGTAATGATAGGCGAGGTTTCTCTCAGCCTCTTGCTGGTGTCGCTCACTCAAGGTAGGCTGTACGTTTTCTTTGTACCAAAACTCTGAAATTCTAGAGAAGATTGAAGAAGCTAGAGGCCCATCCATAGCTGCCAGACGTTGGCGGTAACGGGCAGCTCTGTATTCAAGTAAGTGTTTACCACGAAGCGAATCTTGAAAAGGTAGCGCGGGCTCAGCTGGAGGTGAGTTTTTAGGATCATCAAAAAGTTGGTGCATAGAGGCCTGTTGGGGTGAACCAGGACCGGTAGGACTCGTAGCCTTCTCTTGTTTAGTTGATACTTCTGTTGTTGTTTGGTTGCCGAGAATGGTCCTGTTGACATGATCAGGAGGCATCCATTGCCACAGACGAATGACTCCTGGTCGTTGTTGGTCTATTACGGTGAAAGATCCTCTCCGAGGCACTCTTGTGCTTTTCATGTACAAAGCTAGAGTATGAATATAGTATGCAGTACGTAGGCCAGGGAAGGATCGGCTATCCCGAAACTCATGTGTTGGGCGCTCAAAACCTGTTGGCTCGATGTGGTCGAGAATTGTCGATTGTAGTACAACATTTGCCCTGCGAGCATGTGGGTCTCGCGAGATAGTGCTGGTGATGCTTTCAGCCATTGCACTTTTCGATGATGTATACATTGACTCAATTGAGTTAACGGGCCCCCAAAGACCATGACCAAGTTCTTGTTGTACATTGCGCAAGGCTGCATGATATGGAGATTCTCCGCGTTTGCATTTATATGCCGGTAACGAGTGAACTTTACTGTGATGTTTTTTCTGGTCCATCATCTTCATGATATTGACAAGAATATGCTTTGAGTCTGGTTCAACAATTTTGACACGGACAAGTCGGACAATTCGAATAACACCCAAGTCATCCGTGTACAGATCGCATGAATTGTTACGGATTTCTTCAAAAAGATCTTCAATAGTTTTGTTGGAGCTTTCTACGTTCCAGCTTCCCCAGCTAATGCGATAGGCACTCAATTGATCCTCAAGATATGATAGTGTGAGATTTGATCGATCGTGAGGAAAAAGTTGCTTAAGCTTTCCAAGTGTGCTAAGATCTTCATGTTCGTCTTCATCCTGAAACTCATCCTCAATCTCATTTCCAATAGTTTCGCTTGCGGTGGAGACGGCGCTAATACGAGCTGGTGATGTAGCCGAACTAGAAAGTGGCTTCCTGGTAAAAGATGACAATTTATTCCCCCCTCCATTCTGACTGCCTGTCTTTCGGCCTGTATGAGGCCCAGATAGGGACCTGGCTTTAAGAACAATGGTGACAGGCTGGTGTTCTTCTTCATCAAAACGTTTATGCTCGTGCTCCACTTGGTCGTTGATATATTCGAAGAGTTCTCCATTTGTACGCAATTCATAGTTGTGCTCTAGCTGAGAGGTTTCAAGGACAACGCGACTGGTTGAGCATCGTTGCTTGACAATAGTGGAAATTTGTTCAACATCACATTCATCCCCGGCTTTACAAACCCGAATGCTTCTAGGTTGGACAAGCCCCTTGTCCTGAAACTCGACGATAATATTAGCTGTTGATACCTTTGTACTTGACGTATTACTGCTCCCCGGTGGGAGAGGACTACTCCCTGGAGGAAGAGGGAATTTTCGCATTTCTCCAGTCAGCACGCAGTCCGCAAGTAGTTGGCTATTCTTGGCCACGTAGTTGGGGTACTATTCAACCCAAGACTTCTGCTCAAGACTACACTAGACAAGCCAATTGCCTTTTCGTGCGCAAATAGTGTTTGATTGAAAGACGCTTTGAGCGGCCTACTAGTTGTAAAAAATATATATATATACAAATATATATAGATTTGCGATTGCAATGCCTTGACCGCAGCTAATTTATAGGTCCATTCAACACCAGAATGGCGAAAATCCTCGTTTACGTTGACTCGCCTGCTGGCCAACCAGCCAGCCAGCGAGCTTGCGACGCAGGCAAGCAAGCAGAGCACTCAAGCAGGCTCCGCTGCAAGAGACTCTGACAATGTCTCGGCGCTTTCCGTAATTGAACCAGCCTCGCTGTGAGTTTTGCAGCCTTCTATGGTTCGTAGTACTTTTGATGATGTTAAGCCCCAAGCAAGACCTTATAGAATACTCATACACTTATTAACGAGATCCTTCGCAGATGACCGTTTGGGCTTTCTGGGATTTAGGTGTTCCCTTGAGAACAATAACCCCGCAAGAGAAAAGGGACAGCGCATGCACACCTCTCAGGGGTGCCCGCGCACCCCCTTGCGCACGCGCGGAGTGAATCCATCGTTCTTTATGCGAAGCCGCCTAGCAGTCATTTAACTACTCATAGGCCCTACAGATCCTCGCTTTTTTTCCCCTTTCTCGTTCTTTCTTTCTCTCTTTCTTTCTTTCTTTCAGCCTCACATAAAAAGGCCAACGATGGGGAAACGAATAGGGCCAAGCAATAAGCAGGCGCCGAAGAAATAGTATCAACAAGGCGCCTGCCTGCCTGTGTGCTTATCGACCTACCTGGTCAGCGTCAAGTTCGCGAAAAGGGGAACTTACTTCTGCCGAAGCACAATCGAGGACGTGGGCAGCTAGCTAGCTCTGCATCTCCAGAGATAGATGGATGATAGATAATAAATAAGTGAAAGGAAAGAAAAAAAACAAAACAGGAAAAGAAAGAAAGAAAGAAAGAAAGAAAGAAAGAAAGAAAGAAAGAAAGAAAGAAAGAAAGAACGGCCTTTCCTTCGAGGAAGTGGAATCACGCAAGGAAGTTGAGAGAAAGGCGGGAGAAAAAAAAGGGGTCCCGAATCGACAACGATGAATGATCGTGAATTTTTAGTTTTTAATCCTTAAA
This sequence comes from Schizochytrium sp. TIO01, assembly GCA_004764695.1. Taxonomy (NCBI): domain Eukaryota; class Bigyra; order Thraustochytrida; family Thraustochytriidae; genus Schizochytrium; species Schizochytrium sp. TIO01. The sequence continues at coordinate 1,876,112 of SMSO01000014.1, read as the reverse complement.
AAAAAAAATGTTTTTTAATTTTAATGTATTGATTGGCCTTTCCTGCTTGCTGCCTGCACACGAGAAAGCCACGGAAAGACAAACCGCGATAGGTAAGCGCCGCTCGGGTTGGTTGCTTCGCTGCGGCGCCCCCCTCGTCACATTCCGTATGTGCCCTATCCCTCCCGGGCCGGGGCCTTTGGCAGGCTCTGCGCGAGATTACCTTACAGTTGCACGGCCGCTGATGAGCTGCAGCGAAAAAAAATACGCGAGGCAAGATGGAGCGCTCCACAGAAATAAGCAGGTAGATAAATAAATGCATCAAAACTACTTTGTTTCGACGTATTATACGTGTTATTATCATGATTTCTTGTTCTTGAATAACATACAGAGTAAAATAATAAAGTAAGAGAGAATTGGAGGAGTGATTGTTACCTTGAAAATCACTTTTAAAAAAACTAACCAAAGAGGGAACAAAAAAGAGCGATCTCGCAGTCATCACTCTCATCGATCGCTCATTTATAGTAAGAATTATTGGTCTTCAAGTTGCAGCAGCGCACAATTCTGCGCCTTCAAGAAAGAGGCCGTAACCGCGAAGGCGCGATCAAGTCGAATCAAAGCATGCCTGGTATCCACACCCAGCTACGAATGCATCTTTGGTGGGTCGCCAGGAAGCACCATCTGTAAAGCTCCTGCCAACCAACTTGCTTGTTTGGTTGTTTGCATCAATCATCAATCATCAAATCATGCTCATTTATCTGCCAGGCCAGCGTTTCGAGCGTCGGCCACCACTGCTGAAGATTGATTGATTGATTGGCCAATTGATCGAAGTATCAATCAATTATTGATTCATCAGCAGCTTTCACCAATTGGCGGACCATCAATCAGTTGACAATCGATCGATGGGTTCAAGTATAAATTGATCGAGGTATCCATCCATTCATTCGTATTTCTGTCCATTGCCCAAGTCCTTTCCTGCGATCAATCGCTTGAGTGACTCACGAAGGCCTCTCACTGACACCCTTCGAGCGCCTTTCCTGTTTCAAGCTAACGCACTCGCTAACGCACTCGCCCAATAGGCAATGAATGATGAACGAATGAATGAATGGAATGGGATACCTTTGGAAGGTAATCAAAGGGCGGCAGACGCTCAGGTTGGCAATTCATTCCTCCAGGCAGGAAGGGAGTGGAGATGGCTCGAGCCCAGCCACACAGGCTTAACTGATGGCAGCATCGTGGCCTCGCGAGAAGCTCATCACCGGCGTCTAGCTAGCGCGGGCGTGTGGCGCGATCTCTCCTCGTGCCTCTTGCACGAGCTCCGAAGAATCTGGCGCAAACAAGATGGTTCTCTTTTTTGAGAACAGAAAAGCAAAGATCGAAAGAGCAGGAAGGAGGAGTTCCTAGCGACTCCTACCGGGGCAGCTAGGTAGCAGCAGCTTCTTAACTAACCGCTCGCCCTTTATTTATTCTACGTTTATTAACTATAACTAATTTTAATGAAAAAAACACTAAAAACAAAACAAAAAACTTATTATTACTATTTCTGTTTGGCGATTACTGTTTGGTTATATTCGGAAAATGAGGTTTGACTTTCTAGCGGAGCGAGCGAACTCGAGCGAAAGGCTGTGAAACGAGAAGGCATTGGCGCGGAAGAGGATCAGAAAGTCGCCACTCCGATCAGTGCTGCGGGTTTCAGGGACCTTCGTTCCAAAGCCGAAGATCGCTGCGTTTGTGGGTGGCGGTGCTTGAAAAGTTGAAGTTGTGCCGCCCTGATTGAGCGAGCCCTCCTTCCTTTTCAACCCTCACCGTTCCTCTTAGCACTTACTTAATCGCTGCTACCGACACTTGGAAGCAATACAGCGATGAGAAAGCTCGCTTTCAGATGAATAAATAAATAAATATAGAAATAAATGAATGAAGTGAAGAATTGAATCAATGAAGAAATGTAAACGGCACACGGCGGAAAGGCCTGCGAGCCTGGGGTTCTTGCAACAGCGCCGCCTTTACGCATCCATTTGTTTGTTTATAATTATTCATTTGCCTGCAGCACCATCAAATTGAAGGTGCCTGGTGAGCTTTGCTTGTTTCATAGTTTTTATGAAACAAGTTGTTCAGGGAGACTCCAATTTGACTTATTTTATAATAAAGTTAAATAACATAAATAGGGCAAAGCTAGCAAGCAAGCAAGCAAGCAAGCAAGCGATCGATCGATCGACCGATCGATTGATCTGGTCATGAATGAGACAGACCTTTCGTTAAAGTTGTGGCGCTGTCGCTGTTATTCTCGCTAAACCCGCGGCAATTAGGTCGCCTGCTTTCAGAGCTCCTCCTCTGCAAAGGCCGTTCGTTCTCAGCGGCCTTCCGAGGAGCCTGAGTGAGTGAGTGAGTGAGTGAGTGAGTTCTGAGGAGCCACGACAGTTTGCACAAGAACGAGAGAGCCTCAGATTCCTCGGACATTAATTATTCGACTGAGGCGAACAAAAGAAGCCCAACAAAGTCGAAGAAATCACAGCTCAGCAGGCCTACTTACCATTTCTTCTGCTACTTCTTCTTCTTCTTCTTCTTCATCTCGTCCGTCATCGCAGTCTTCGCTCTCGAAATCGTGGCAATTGCATCCATTCATGGTGGGCTCTTACAGGCAAGCAGCAGGCAGCATTCTGCGCAGCGGCACAAGTGAATGAATCAATCAACAGATCAATCAATAGCCTTCAACCTCAAGCTCAACTCTGGTGGCCGTCCTGAAACTACAAATTCGAGGGATGATTGGCCAGCGAGACTAAGAACAAGAAATCAGGAGTGAGTGAACGAGTGAGAGAGAGAGAGAGAGAGAGAGATCTCCGTCCGTGGGCCTGCTTCAAGCCAGGCCGAAGATCGCAGGCAGTGGCGAAGGCGCTTATGAGCACTGCGGCGCAGTGGAGGTTCAACTCGCTAACTCGCTCACTCAGGCAGTCAGGCAGCAGTCAGTCGGCGTCACGAAGGAGGAAAGCGAAGAACTTCGTACTTCTCCGTCACGCTGACATGGGCAATATTGGCATTCCGAATGCGCGCACGAAGGCGAGAACAAGCATTCGACTTTCTGTCTACAGCAGGCGATGATTGACACACAGATACACTTACATACATTCATATATTCAATAACACTTACAACAATACACGCAATGGTACAATAAAACAAAAATACATACAAAAATACATACAATGATACAAATGATACAATGATACAATGATACGAGGACACACATCCGGTTCTGAGAAGAAGGATGTTTCACCGTTGTGGAAATGAGCAGGTGCCTCGGCAGCCTAGTTGAACAAGAAACCAAAAAGGGATTGGTTACCAAAAGAGGAGCCATAGTAGCAGGTGGTTCGCTTTATGCTGGGCAAATCAATTCCTGACCCTCAGCACTATGGAGGGCACTTGTCATCTCCACAATGAGAGGGTTTGGGCTAGCGCTAAATTGTCCGAATGCAATCGAGTGAGTGGACGGATGCTCGAAGCGAAGAAACTACGAGCGTAGAGAACTAAAAATGAATGACACGACTATAGGACCTGTTTCTGGCATCGAAGTTCGTTAGTTTGGAGAAAGTTCGGATTTCCCTCTACAGAGGCGCTCGCACATTCAGTATTATTCATACATTCATAAATTAGCAGCTGAAGTTTGGCTACGGAAGATACATAGCGAACAAGACTCCCCCAAAATTGCAAAACTGCGATCTTGGCGGTGCTTTTCATTGTTGTTGGATGCATCGAAACTGCTTTCCAAGCTCTGACCTGAAACTCATCTTGTGATGCTCGCGGCAGACAAACCTCGCGTAAAGGGCAGGAGCGCTGGGATTGCATGCAAAAGCTGTTTCTCTGTGTAAGGCGCCGCCATGTCGAGGCTGACGCTGTTGCATGGACTGGAGAAAGAAAGCCTGGGCTCAGCATTCGAGAGGGAGAAGAACTCCCACTGAGAGACCGATGGACATTGTCGTCCAGGCTCACGCGCATGAAGCACTAAGAGTACGCTTGTAAGAAACAACATGGAAGGCGGTCATTAGACCGGAAGATCGAAAGGTCTGTGAGACGTCCTGCCCTAGATTTCCGAACATGTAAGTCACGCGGCGCCAGCAAAACCCGCGTTATTCCATCAATTATATATTTCGTTACTCAAAGCGGAAACAGCTATAAAGATACCTGCAGACAGATTCCACTTGCAGTTCTCAGTAGGGAGTGCAGTCAAGGCATTCTTTCAGAGTAGCGCCATGCAGTCAGTAGAAACTCGAAATTTGTCCTCCCTCAGGTTGACCCTTTTGACAATCAATTCTGGGCTCTCTATTTTGGAAAGAAGGAATATATATATATATATATATATATATATTGAACAGACTTGATGTAGAGATGGAAGAGCTGTCCAAGCCGCATAGCAATTTTTATGCGAGAAACATCTTCCAAAGGAAGATTTTGTATAGGTCAGCATGTAAATCAAATACACATCGTTGCTTTAGCCACTTTGGAAATGAACATATAATTGTTGCTCCGTTACTGTTACTTTATGCCAGAGTTTTTTTCAAAAGTGTGTCGCTCAACAATCAGAAACCAGGTGTGGTAAATAAATCTCCCAGAGATTTCTAGATGCAAGCTTTTTTCAAGCAGTGCTAGTACAAAATCAAGATCGCCCGAAGAGTAGGGTTGTTATGCGTAGAGTACTTCATATGAGGCGCTACGAGTTCATGAAGAAATTGAACAGGGGACGTGACTCTTTCAGAGAGGACGATGATTAAGTAAAGCTCAATTAATTTGCATAATTGTGGCACATATACCTCGAAAGGGAAAGCAAAGAAAACCTATAAATAGGTTTTAAGTTATCACGAGTAGATTTTCATTTATTTCTGTCCTGATGGAGTCCTTGATAGTCCTCCTTACTCCTGACTGCACTCTGCATTGCCAGCATGACGACATACTAAAAAGACAAAATAACACAAACAAAGCAAATGAATAACTGCTTGCATTACATCAACATGAGACTTCATTCTTGTCAAGGAAAGCTTCATGAATAAATTGAAATTAAATTAGGGATGTGTGAATAATTTCTTCTTGGAAAAATGAGGTAAACTGAGCAACCAGCACCGCCTTCCCATGATTTTGGGATCGTCGTAATATTCGCGCTGAGAGCTTCTTGAAAGAGTGTGACTACGACAGAACTATATACTTTTCACCCTTTTGGCCAACCTTCGGTGGCGTACCCGATTGCGCCACACGCCAGCCTGTTGTTTCTTGATAAGTTGAGCTATGACTCTCTCCTTCAATTGTGCCCTCTTGTTGCGTTCTGCCCGTATTTATATCTATCTAAGGTAACTGAAGATCGCACATTAACTTGTACTGCTCCCTGTCAAAGTGCGACATCGAGAATTGGATTTCCTAATGTCCTGCCTGCCGACTTTACGAGTTGGCAGTAAAAAAACGCACTTCAATTGGCGAACAGGCCGCTGCTACGGGTATGTTCTCCGCTCGAGAGCGAGTTGAACCGTGCTCACGAGTATGAAAAGGCCCGGAAACCTCGAGATGGCCTACTTTGCCATTCGAACCAGCCTCCCTCCCTTGAGACGAGACTCGTAAATGTGCGAGGAGGTACTAGTAAGAAAAAAGGGAAAAAGGAAAAAGGGTTTTTCCGTGCTTTCAGGTGAGAGGCAAGGAAAAGTGCGATGGACCATGGATAAATAAATGATCTGATACCCCTACTACAACGCTGCCTAAGTAGCCTTAGGCGGCGGGAAAAGTCGGTTGGGAAAGAAAAAAGAATCAGCGGTGGACATGGATAAATCAATTCACGGCGTCTTTCAGGCGCAGCCAGCTCTGAAGGGCGGCTATTTGACGTGCTACTCGAAGCATGCATAGCAGAAGTCCCGTGATTGGTTTCCTACTCGCACCCGCAAACTCGCAGTGCTCACTCTGTTGCGCACGAGTACGCAGAATTCCGCGATGGATTCAGGCAGCAATAGTAGCGCGAGCGTGTGTCCCTTCGAAACGACCAAATAAAATTTTAACACGTTTTTTTCTACTTTTTACTCCTTTTACTTTTTGTTCTTTAAAATTAATAGAACGGGATAACAGCAGCAAAAGCAAAAGCAAAATCACAAACAAATTGGGGAACAACAATTTTTACTATTTACCAAACATTAACACTTCAAAAGGCAGTAACAAGTGCAAAAACACCCCCTGGAAGCTGGCTCGTCAACCGAGATAATAGCTCGCCCACCGCTTCATACCTGGTTTACAATTTTAATCAATTAATTTTAATTCATTCTGGAAATAAAATAGATTCATTAAAAATTATAACTTAGAAATAAAATTAAATCGTTTCGTTGATGACGAAAACGTGGCTACGGAGCGCCATCTTGGTTTGCGTTACTGCAATGGAGGACCGCTCTCACAGGGCCGTTGAGGGTACCCGAACATAAAATCCATCCACTGTCACGAAAAGGCACCGTCGCGCTGCACAAGGATGGCAAGGATCCCTCTTTCGTCCACCTGCACTCGAGGCACTCAGGTCAGTCTCGGCCTGCCTGTCTATACATTCATTCATTCATTCATTCGTTCATGAATGCCCTCGATTTGTAGCGGCCGTCGAGTTCTTCTCAAAATTCGCGCGACTTAGGGCACACGATTTGGACCACGGTGGTACACAATGCGGATATCAAGGGCGATTTGGCAGGCTCGAAAGCAGCCAATGGGCCCCACCAAGGTCGAGGCGTTGGCAATGCGGTGACTCCGACAAGCGCAACGCTTGCTTCACACGAGGCACACGAGACAGGAATGAACAAGCTACTTCGCATCGCATCGCATTGCTGACAAGAAGAGCCAACCCGGAGGACATTTCCAGCGTCCCCTTTAAAGGCGCGAACTTATAATGCTGCAAAGGGGCGTCCAGGGCATCGCGGTTCGACAACCAGTCATACAAAGGTGGATCGCGTGCGTGTGTGAGAGAGAAAGGGCTCTAAGCAGCACTCGCTCTTTGAACTCGCAACACTGGCAAATGCGCCCTTGAAAATAGGCTAAATGGATTGTGCTCGTAACCTAAATTTGATGTATCCAAATTTCTATTTTATTCTTTTTCTTCTTCGCATAGAAAAGCAAATTGCGCGAGCCCTCTAAGGTCAGAAGCAAGCAGGCATCATTATGGTGCGACTCGTGTAATGCATGAGTATCTTTGCGCCAAAAAAAAAAAAACAGATTCTTCACTCAAAAGTTTGGCCACTTCTGCAAATCGAGGGCGGTAGCAGTAGTTGCGCAGAAAATGAACAAACAGACAAACAAGCAAACATGAACTTTGAGGAAGATCGAAGATGTTTGCGGAGGCTGTGGCTAAGTCCTGGACGAGTAAAAGTCACTTGAACGCTCGACGGTGCTTCGAATACACGGCGAGAATGAGTGGATGTGCAGCCCTTTTATCTAAAAGTCACTGCACAAATATCAAAATTAGGCGTACAGCATTAATCATGCTAGGTAGTACCACCACAAGGTGTACAAACTAACAAGAAAAATGGAAACTAAAAAAATAAAAAATAAAAAAATGGACTCGAGGCCTCGTCTGAAGCTGTGCAGGGTTCGAGGTTCCAGCTACGCTGTTGAAAGTTCACGTTTTGATCGCGTCTCTACTATAGAAACAGTTGAAGATTATCAATTAAATGCTCGCTCGAAGGAAGCGCTATTCTGCCTTGTGAGAGCTGTATGTCATTGGATTAAATAAATGAGCGATTTGTTGAGCAAAAAACTTTAAGCATCTAAGTTGATATGTTGTCTTTTCCCATCCGTCTTCATTATGGAATCCACAAACTACACAAGTTTTTCTGAAAACTCTTAAAATCTAAGCAAATGTGTAGATCTAAAAGCTCATCATAGTCAGTGAAGTCGCAGTGGAAGGCGTGGTTTTAAAGGTCTTCCCAGTGGGTGCAAGTGATTTTTCAAAGCATTCCGTGAGTAGAATGAATGCGCGAAGAGCGTGTGTGTATATGTATGAGTGCAGATGGGTAGAGCTTTCGCCACTCCGTCATTATACCTACAGGCATTGAGTTTTAATTTATTCATTTTATTTGCTCAGTAGTTTTCAGACAAGCCAAAAGGTCACCATTCATCGGAAACCATTCGGTTGCGGGGCTCGAGCTGTGACTTGCCGCTTCCGAACGAAGATCAATCCAACGTTTCTCTGGAAGGCACAGGAACACCAACAATTGCTCAGTCCACACCCGAGTTCTTTTACATCTCGACTGTTGAACTCGCTATGTGAATCAAAGAAAGAGAAGGAAAAGAATAGGAGACTGGTATAGAGGATATATAGCCCATGGGAACACCGACATCTTCAAGAAGAGTAGCCTCTCCCAAAGCTAGACTCGACACTTAATCAGCATCTTAAGGCATAGATATCATAAAGTTAGGACCCTGAGGCAGCAGTGATACTGCGTTTTGTTATCTGGAAACAACCAATGCCTCCCCATGGCCACGCTGCCTGTACCGCTTTTCCCTGTCCTACTTGCGGTCATCCATTCATACAAGGGTAATTTATTTTAAAAATAAAAAACTGGAAACTGAGTACAATCGATTTGATTAAAAGGAGCCTACAAATTTGACGATGAAAATAAATTGATCTTTTTAATTTAAAAAAAGAAAAAAAAGGGGGAAGAACTCGAATAATACTATTCTGCTATAATAATACGAACTCAGCGTCAAACAAAGAAGCGCGCAGCGCGGGCCAAGGGACGTGCAGCGAGGCAGCAGTACCAAGGTAGGAATCAGCGTTTATTCGAACCTAAAAAGGATAGCGGGTTGATTCAGTGAGTTCAAATAGGCGGCTGACGAGAGAGAGGCGCATGAAATCAGTTGTTTGAGATGGGATCTGCCTCAGGAGCGCTGGAAATTGCAATTTGAGGTAGCGTCGCAGTTTTATGGTCGCCTTGTTCGCTTTTTTAAATTGCTACTTCCAAGTACTCATTTCCACAAGTGCTTGTTCCAATTTTGAAGATTTAGTATCATAGGAGAGGCCTAATTAAAGCCTAGCGTAATAGTGTCGAGACTATTTTGTAATTTCTTTTTAAATTATAAGAATTGATTTATTAGAAGAATGACAATCCTCTAATTCGGAAAAGAAAAAGAAAAGAAAAGAAAAGAGTTTCTACTTCATAAGTTTGTGAGATGGAAAACATTTTGTTGAAGATTGTGGAAGCTTACACGGCCAGAATGTATGGATGGTGGTTATCCGGCTCCACGTGCTGCAAACAACAACAACAGCAACAAGAAAACAGCAACAAGAAACAGGTGCGGCAAGGACGAAGTGAACGATGACGTTGTGAGCTTGTTCTCAAACACGTTAAGTTTAATACTGGGAGTCTTAAAAGCTATAGGAAAATGAAATAGTGTTCTAAAGGCAATTTGGCAACCAAGAAAGTAAGCAAGCACGTTTTTACTTTTTCTGTTTTTCATATGAGTTCGCCTGTTCAACATGTAATCACAATCTTGTGGACTTTGCTACTTATTTCATCATGCCTATCATTTATGTTAGGTATTTTTTATGACTTGCACACATTCTGTCATTCTTGTTGGGCTCTGGTTCTTTCACATTGCACGGCTACGACTTGCGAGTAAAACAGATGCCCCGAATACAACATGGTTTAGTGCAGATCACGATCTTTGGTCTGTAATGCTTCCCTATTTATAAATAAGGAGCGTACACCCATAGCACAGTTGATTCGAAATGAAGATTCGCGACAACTTGGTTGCTTGCTATCTGTTGTCCTACATGCCACTGGTAGCCCAATCCTCCTGATTGCGCTTTTAAAATGTTAGCTACAATTTTCCAAGTAAAGCATATGCATAAAAAGGGATTGAAGCTAATGCGTGTAATGAAAGAGACAGATAAGGCTATGTCAGCGCCTGGTGCGTTGCTTCTCCTCCAATATCCTCCAAGTATTGGTTGGCTGCACTCGAAGGTCAATGAAAGTCTTCTTCGCCACGAGTAATTGCACTTCTTGCTTTAAAAGAGTTTTTACTAAATGTAGGCTCACAAAGGGCGAGATCAACTTCTTAGAGTTTTGCTGGCCTTCGCCGCTGTGGGGGAAAGTGGACTCACTTATGAAAACCACTATATATTGTTGCACGAAGTGTTTTAAAAACATTTTTAAAGTCGTAAAAAAAGAAATGTCACGTTACGTATTCCAGAAACTAAAAAATAAATAATAATAAGATTAAGGTGCTTGTTTGTAATACTAATATTCTAAAATAAAAGTAAAAGTAAAATAATATTTAATTATATAAGAGAAATGTTTATAAAGAGAAATGACTTCGTCGGTCGTCTTCCTCCTCGCTCTTTTTTTGGAGCCTGCTTTTATTCAAACTTTCACGTCGCTCTTTTTAGTGGTTGCTTTTGGAGGAAAACGAATTATAGCGCTGCATATGAATTGCTCGCTCCACTTTCGCGATCTGGACATGTGCGTATGGTACCTTCGGTTCGCTTCGATACTAGAAGGCTCGAGCGTTGATGCTTAGTCAAATGTATATAGTCCATTTTCCGGCACCAGCCTGTCTCAGGCCTTCCTCGGCAGCGCACTCCAGAGATCATAATCAAAGCAGTGCACATATTTATTTCAATTAAGATCAATCTGCGTATCTTTTATTTATTTAATAAATAAATAAATAAATAAATAAATAAAATAAGTGAAAAAAAGGAAAGAAAAAAAAAGCACTTGCAAAGTTCATCTTTTCTTCCCCGCTGACTCACTACTGTGAACCGTTTACTAATAATAATAAGCTCAGATCAGATCTCTTGTGCTTTCCTAATATAGCATATGCATGTCCTGAATGAGTGACCTTACCTATAAGAGAGACTTAGTGACCTTACTTATAAGAGAGGCTTTCCATTTGTACGCGATTGTCCGGGTACGTCGTTCACGCTCTGCTAGCCTCACCCACAAAGGCACCAACTCTGTCCGCGGTATGGAGCTTTCATTGCACCCTGCACATGGACGAGACGCCACCTATTTTCCAAATTCATTTTCGAAAAGTTGTGCACCAACAACAGTTCTAGTGTAGCCTACAATAGCACTATCTACTTAATTGCTAGCGAAGAGGCAGATGGATGTGTATTTGTTTTAGGTGTATAATCCATGCAAGGGGATTAACAACAGGGACAAGAACAAGAACAAGAACAAGAACAAGAACAAGAACAAGAACAAGAACTATGGGCTTCTCCAGGCTATGTGTGAAAGCTGCAGCACTCAGTCATTCTAGTGTCACATGCAGAGGGTCTTGTTTTGTTCGGAGTAAAGTGTTTTGTGGAGGCGCGAGGGTGAAGCATTGCGTTCTAACGTTATCTGCGTAATGCGTGCGTGGCCCACCAGACGATAGGTTGGTTTCGCAGATCTGCAGCGCAGCTTTCCTCACATTTTTGTTTGTCGTTGAGAAGGAAAATGGAAAGGTGATGGTTTCAGTACTTTGGAGTACACATTAAACACGTAGCCCACACACATACTGCTTGAAAGACGACACTCTTTGCGAGTGGTGAAACACACCAAAATCAGCGAACCGAGCAGCTTTCGCAAGTTCCGCTTTAACGCAACACTTAGGAAAACCAACTCCTCCGAAATCAGCTTCGAAAACGTGTGCAGAGGTGACCATCATTGCAGCACATGCTCTTTTAAAATAAAATAAAAATCAACTAATTTCAACAATTAATTTAAAATGGTAAAATAAATTGTTTTGCACTGCCAATACTAAGCTAGAAATAAGAAGAGCTGCCCAGATAAAGAAGAAATCAGGAAAAAGGAAATGATAAAGGGACGCAGATAAACGAGGGCTCGTATTTCCTATATGGGACCTAGCTAGGTGCACCTATGTAGCTGTGATGGGTTTGTTGCATCCACGTGCTGCACTTTTTGTTAAGAGAATAAACTTTTACTATTCTACTGTAAAACTTAAGTTTTAATTCATTAAACAAAATGAAAAGTAAATTGACTGCAAAACAGGGCAAGAGAGAGCATACATACAAAAGAGCACGGAGACGGCTCGGGCACAAGGAAGGTTTGCTACCAGGACCTCTCCGACGAGGGCCCGTGCAGTAGTAGGGTACCTCGGCAGCGTCAGTCGGCCCGAGGTCGACAACCCTTCGCGAGCTCTCGTTCATTCATTTGCCACGTCGTAGTAGCTTCAGTTCCTCCGTTTGCTTGCCTGCACACATTGCAAGCGCCAACTGACAGACCGAGTCGCGAGAATGAAGAGTGTCGAAAGCTTCGACTTTTGGGAAGCCAATCGATCAACGTTTTTCCTGGACTTGCCGTCCAGTTTTGACATTGTTTGCCTGTGAAACAATTAAAAGCAACCGACAATGCTTTGACTGGTTGCTCGAGGTTGATCAGGATGTGAAAGGCACAATGAAGTGTACGTGCTGCGCTGTATGCGTATGCACTGCGATGGATTAAAATGCAATGCGGTCTGGAAGGAACGAGCTGCAGAATTTCGAAGCAGGGCACTTTCCTTTCTTTCGGCTGAATAATGCCTTTATTTATTTCATCAAAGCCTAGAAACAAAAGTGAGGAGTTGACCGTCATTCTTCTGAAACCTACGCTGTGAAGGACGCTAGTTTTGCATTGATGGATGCAGGATCGCGTATTTCATCATTCAGCAGCTGCTAATATTTAGTTGCTTGCAATAGAAGAGACCCCGAGCTCAGTCTCCAATGCAATGTCTGGAAATGTATTTCTGCAAACGCAGTTTAGGGCAAGCCAGGTTTTGGCAACGTTTGTTTGCCTGGAGTACATGTTTCTCTCAATATATGTAGACATATATGTATATATATATATAACTTTGCATTAGGTTCTCGAGCTTTGGCCATTCCTACTGGCAAGTTGATCAAGTCAGTAAGGTGTAAGTAAGAGTACCAGAGGCTGACACAAGGCATCCGTCCGAGCTCCTGTGCTGTGATCTCCACGACCCTCCGACCCAGGGTCGGCAGGTGGTCGTGCAGCACGCCACCTCGCAGTTCTTGCCGCTGAGCGAAGTGGTCTTCTGGGCCCAATTCCGCAATTCGATGCGAACTTGTTGAAGAGGGTAGTAGCAAAGAGTGACAGACATTGATCAATATATGTTGATCATCCCTATCATGAGAATGTGCGAAACACAAGTGTGAACCGTCGGAGTTTCTTTTTCCTCTTTCTCAGCGACCTATGGCTTTTTTTCTTTTTCTTTTATTTATCTATTATAAATTTTAAATGTAATCAATTTCTTTCAACGTTTCCAAAGCCAACATTCCTGTCTTCTAATCCTTTTACTACCAGTTCGTCTTTTAGTTTAAAAACGTTTTTACTTTTTATTTAAAATACTTTAACATCAAACCCCTTTTGCCCTTTTCTTGAAGCAGAAAAAGTGAACAAAATACAAAATGACTAAAGCGAAAGAGCCCAAAACATCGAGACACGGTAGGAGTATTCTATCCTCAGCTAGAGTAAACGAGGGCTAAGGAAGTGTGACGATGATCGAAAGTTGGCAATAAATAAACAAATAAATGCAAAGAAACCAGAAAAAACTCAGCCGAAGAACAACCAGGGCTCCATCATGCGCTAGTAATAACGATGTTTATGTCTGCATGGATGCAGAAGGCGGTGTCTATCGTTCGCTCTCGGTGCCTTTCTCTCTCTTCACGTTCTTTCCGAACGTTCTTTCTGAGTTTCTTCGTTTCCCATATTTTCTTCGTTTCCCATGTTTGGGCCGAATGAAAAAGAGACAGAGGATCGATTTCTTTCACTCCAAGAGCGCCAAGAACTTCGAAGAACTCGGGGACCGTGCGGAACTTGGACTTGGCCGCCTCTTCGCAGGAGGACGTGCCGGCAAGCGGCGAGGTCGCGCAGGCTTCTTTGGGAACCGGCAGGGAGCAACCTCGCGAGCTGCCGTGGATGCCTGTGGCGCCGGCAGTGTGCTCGGGGCCTGCTCCGAAAGAGCGAGTCGCGATGGAGTTAGGCGGAGCGAGTCGGCCAGCTTCGTGACACACAAGTGTGACGAACAAAGCCAACGCAGCGGAGGAGTTGGCGTCTTTCTCGAGCTCCGGCACGACTGCCTATCGCGGGCAAGCGGGTGGGACCTCTTGCCAGGGCTCTCGCGCCGTCTGGCCACGAGTCACAAGCCTGGGAACGCGAGGACGCAGCTGTGAACGTACGCAGGAAATGCAAGCAAGCAAGCAAGCAAGCGCTCTGCTGTAGACTGTAGAGCAAGAGCGTGGACTGGAGAAGCGCTGCGCGGGGCCCCGAGAGAAGGGGCTGCCTGGCCCAAAGGAAAGTCGAGAGAAGCCGTACCCCGAATTCCAGGGGAACTACGAAGAGCGATGAATAAATAATAAAGAAATGTGTAAATGTATAGGACTAGGATGAGAGTGCGTGCGTGTCAAGTTGCCTGCGTGCCTTGCTACCTCGTAAAACTTGCTCGTTGCTTCGCTTCTTCGAAGGCCCTCTTCGGTGGAGACAGTGGACCTAGTGTACAAGTGCTTGGATTTTGGACGTGGTAAACTCTTCGGTGGAGTTGGATTATTTATATATTCTTGGGAGTGTGGTCGTGTCGAGGCACTTGCTGGCCGTTGACAACGCTCCAGGCATGCTTGTCTAGCTAGGCTTGGCTTGGCTTGGCTTGGTGCAGAAGCGAGGCAAAGACGGTGCATGATTTCTGTACCAGGGAGAGCGCTTTGTGACAGGAATTTGGTTCAATCAAGAAGTCCGAGCCTCTGGCCCAGCTTGACTCGCTCGCCGGGGAGGCAAGGCAGCCTTGGTGGAGCGCTGAGATTACACAGGAAGATAACCGAAGTTTTCAGCGTTACGATCAGTGCCTCCGTTCGCAAAGGCGTGGAGTGGAGGGAGTCGACCTGGCTGGCGAGTCCACTCGATGGCGAACTTGAAAAAGGGAAGAGACGGAAATTGGCTTTCGTTTTGCCTGTCAAGTCAGTCTGTCAGCCATTTGCCCATATTCTTTCTTTCTTTGGGGAGGAGAACTCGTGAGTTAGTCAGCCAAGTTCGGCTTCCCGCGCGGCGTAAGCTGTGATTGGGTGCTTGAGTCTGTAGCAATCGGTTTTCGAGATTGCGTCGATGACTCGCATTCTTTCTTCTGCCATCAAAAATGAACATGGATTATGCCTTGCGAGTCCCCTTTTCTTGTCTTCGAACATGATGAAAACCACTTAATTATGGGTAATTGTATACAGTTCTCGCAGAGACATGAAATCGGGGGCCCTATCACGGCCGCTCCTTGTTGCTTTCCATCGCGGAGGAAGAAGGACTCCCCGCTGGCCTGCCATCTGTGCGGCCATCAACCCCATCCGCGCCGCGAGCGCGAACCTTGCGTACCCAGAAGCTGGCTCGCCTGCGCTCCTCAGGCGTCTCAAGGGACTGACTGCGCGAACCACTGCATTGATTTCGCGAGACCTGAGTCAGGTCCCCGTGTCAGCCGCGCGAACCTCCAAGGCGCTGGCCGGTATCATCGAAGCAAGGCTCGACTAGCGGGGCCGCCGGCCTTCGGCGAGCAGCAAGAACAGCAACAGCAGCAGCAACTACCGCGAGATCAGGTCGGTGCCCAGCTCGAGTTGGAGCACAACGAATGTGCAGCGAGCAGAAGGCGAAGATCGTTTCATCCCAGTTCCATCATCCTCTTCATTTATTGTGCTTGAGAGGGAAAAGACATTTTATTTATAACTTTTAAAATGTTTCATAAATCATCGATGAAAAAAGGTTTTATTGGGGTATATAAATATGTATGTTTATTTATCATTACTGGTTTTTATAAACTCTTCATTTAAAAGGAGACTATTTGTGACATAGAAGAAGTCCATCTCAATCCGCAGGACTCCATAATCCACATCTTGTTCAAGTAGCGAGACTGAGCTCAGGCTGACTTACCTGCTCTGGGATCCTCATAAACTGGAGGACTTCCCGTCGACCTCCAGCCCTCCGTGGCCTGCCACCACGAAGTCAGTCAATAATAAGTCAAGCAGTCAATCAGTCAGTCGGCATGACATGCATACAATCCTCGGGTGGGTTCGAGTTCAAGATTGTCACGGACGATTTTTATATGGGTGCTTCAGGAAACAAAATCCTTTTCCCAGACCTTTATCTTTAATTGTTTTTTAAATTAAATTAATTAATAAAACATTTTTAAAAGGAAAGCATCGTTTATTAAAGAAACACTTTCCTTTAACTGAAGGAGACTAATGCGACGAAGAAGAAGAATCATCGATAGGTAAGGTACCTGAGGGTAGAACAGGTGAAGGGAGTAAATCGAAGCACTTTCCACTTGGAAAATGGGATTGATTGTCCTCAAAGAAGAACTCTTGCTTGCTGTCAATCAAACTCCAGCAGCACCTAGCTAGGTAAGTACGTAAGTACTCAGAGGCTGAAAGAGCACCAAAAGTTTCGATGCTCTCCCTCTCCGTCGCCGTTTCGTAGGCTCTTGTGAAGTCATTCATTCATTCATTCATTCCATCCACGATCAAATGAACCTGACTTAGCGTATCCACCATCCACATCCATCTTCATCTTCGTCTTCTGCGGAAACCTCTCTTTTTATGAAGTGGTTCAACCTATTATAAGTACCTCCTTAAAGGTCGATGAAACAAGTGAATGAATGAATGAATGAATGAATGAATGAAAAAGAGCAATAACAAATGCTCTTCACGGCGCCTGAGCCAAGTCCCGCGGGTCTTCTCAACGCCACCAAACCCGTGCGGGCGGCCAGCCACGAGGCGGAAGAACGAGGAGGCACCCTCCTCAGCGGCTGGAACTCAGCTTCGAGGCAATCGTTCAATCATTCAATCAATCGACTTGAAAGCTAATGAGCAAGAAAGAGCGACCAATTGATTCAACTTGTACCTCCGAATCTCTCCAATCTCCAATTTCCGCGGTTCAGGTGTTCTTTTTCTTTTTCTTTTTCTTTCTTTCCCTAGCTGTGTCGTTTAATAGTTTGTTGTTTCCTCCTATTACGTCTATTAGTAATTTGATTCTTTTTAAAATAAATTCGCGCGCCCTTCTTAGATTGATTGCCTCAAGCTCAAAAAATGGAGTCTCAAATATTTGTTTTTAAAAATATAATCATGACTAATAAATCTAAAATAGGAGGGAGAATAGCCCTCTTCGTTCTTTTTTCCTTCTAATTCTTCGATTTCACACCTTTCTTTCTTTTCTCCTCCCAACTTGGAGAAGGACCTTTCACGCTGTCTCCTCAAAAGCGGAAAGTGAGGCAGACAGACAGACGTATGGAGGAGACGCAAAGAAGACGTCCCTGGTCCCCGTAGTCTCGCTGCTATGAGTTATTAGGGGTAAGATACTGAAAATCCATTCAAGCGCTTCTCAGAAGCCGGGTAGAAAACTAGGCAAAGGGGTAGTGTTTACGGTAGGTGCCGTCGTAGGCCAAGCAGCTGAACTTCTTTGGGAAGGAAAAAAGAGAAGCAAGAGTGTCGTTTATTCTGTTTCTTCGCTCTTTTATGTATTTTGGTGATTTTCGTGTCTCTGTATACGTACCGTTGTGGACAGCGAGAGGCCCTGTCCAAGCAAGATATGGGTGGATTCCCGCAATCCAAGCCGACGTGAGGCGATAAGACTGAGCACCATCAAATCCACAGGGACCTGGACCGGGAGGAGGAATGCGAGGCAGCTCGGCCTGCCCCGAGGGGAGAAAGGTCTCCGGTTAAATGCGGGAGTTCGCTTTGTTTCTTTCTGTGAATTTGGCGAAGAAGCGACTACTTCTAACCACGGAAATAGGCACGTAGACTGAAAGAAAGGAATGTTGTGAGGGTTTGGTTTGTTCTCTCAGTCTCCTCCCTAATGACTGCTTAGGACCTGCTAGAGACAAGCCGATTTTTAAAATAAAAATTGAATACTAAAGGTAAATAAAAGACATCGCCATTTTAGAAGGTACTTGCCGCTACGGGACACCTATCGTTTCCCGTAGTGCGCGCGGGAATCGATGTGGCGCGGAAAAGGCAGAAAGAACGAAAGAGCAGCGTATAGCATAGCACAGCATAGCGTAGCATAGCATAATAGAACACAGCACAGCACAATGGTACAGAACAGAACAGAACAGAGTAGAAAAGAACAGAAGAAGTTGTAAATGGACAATACTGAGCAATAGCGGCAAAGAATCTTGAATGGAGAGACGCTGGTGGAAGGCAAAGAGAGCAAAGGACAACAACGAGAAATGAACAAATCAAAAGGCAAATAAATGAATGAATGAATAAATAAATAAATAAGTACACAAACAAACCAAGAGCGGCGAAGGCGGTGGTGGTAAAGGTGGCTGCGACGAAGGGTTTGTTGGGCTATGGTATGGACCTGGATCTCTGCACTCAAAAAGCGAACGCGGGAGGGTCTTCCTTTTTGAGGGACCCGGGACGAGATGCAAAGCCCGTCTTCAGAAATGGAACTCTGTTTGTTGAGCCAGTACCTCCAATTAATCAATTGATGAGTTAGTCAACCACAAATGAATGTATCAATCAATCAATGAATCAATCAATCAATTCTTCTACATTGCAGGAATGTTTTGCGATAGCTATCTCTCCCAGTATCTCTCTGTATATGTGAATACATCCACATTTCTACCTAGGTACACAAAGACAGACGGAGATAGGAAAGTGACGTATGAATGTGTTTAGTTGAAACTGGGAGTGAAAGAGTCCAGCTAGCTAGGAGGGAGGTACAAGAATAAAAGACAGACAGACTTACAGATTGTTTGTTTGAAGACATACGTGGTACTCTTATACCATCCCACGCTGATGAGGTAGACTTTCAGACAGACCAGACAGACAAACAGGAATGTGAACAAGTTTAATCGAAAACGAGCTCATCGAGATTTGAGGAAGTGGAAGGTACCTAAGTACTCTCAAGCGAATCTGATTGATTCTCTACAAACGGAGAGGCAAATTGAATGAAACAATCAATAAATCAATCAATCTATCAATCAATAGCAATCATTGATGAGTTTATCGAAGGATTGTAAATTACAAGTCCTATTTCTTGATTATTTTATAGTAATTGTTGTTTAGCTAAGATAGCTAAAGATTATGTAAAAGATGAAAACCATGAACAGAAACACTGAGGAACCTTGGTACTGATTGCGAATGATCAGCTACAATCAGCACAAACAGTCATCCAAGTTCCTCGTGAGGCTCAAAATTAGACTCGTAATTGCCGCCGCTCCTCTCGCAGAACTGCAGCGAAATGCAAATTATGCTCGTAACTTCGCATCTATCTCGCGGCTTCCGTTGATGGATGGAGCCAAAGCAGAACTTTCAATACAGCAAAGGCAACCTTGAAAAATAACTTAGTTTAGCAGGGAAGGAGAAGAGAACTTGACACCCGAACCCCTATAATAACTACTAACTATCCAGCTAGCTAGCTTCTGCCAACTCCTCCATCCCATTCTTCGTTGTTACAATGGAAAAGGGTATTTTATTCATAAAGAATAATAAAAAAGTTAAATACAAACCAAAACATAAAAGAAATAGATACCTAGGTACATAAGAAGCGGGAGAGAAGAAGAGCTTGGAAAAGGACTTCGCCTAAGACGTTAGAAACTAGCACCTAATGTGAAGTGGCCTGGAGTCGCTATACTGGTCCCTCTTCGATCCACTCACTCACTCACTCACTCACTCACTCACTCACTCACTCACTCACTCACACTCACTCACTCTGGACTCTATTTACCCACTCATTACTAAGCCGCCATTCAGTCAGTAGGTACCTACCTACCTATATTGCAGCCCTTACTTACTTAGCTTTACTTACTTAGTTTTACTTACTTACTTACTTAATCACTTACTTACTAACTTAGTGAGTTATTTAGTTATTTACTTTCTTTCTTACTCTTGCGAGGCTCTTCTCCATTTTATACACGCTAATCTCCCGCAAGTTCTTCATTCGCTTTTTATGAGGGAATGTTCCTCCTCCTACGTGAAGAATGAGTAGCGCTCGGAAACAAGGTTCGCCGCTGGTGTTTATTTGCTTGCCTTTTGCCTGTGTTTATTTACTCATTTAGTTTAGGATTGTACTTTTTAATCGTCGAAAAAAAGAAAGAAAGAAGAAGAAAAAAGAGGCTCCAATCGAATTTTGGCTTAGAAAAGATTGAAAATAGTTTCGAAGCCTTTCTCCTTTCCTTCAACTAACACTAAGCACGTACTTACTGGTTCATCATATCGTAGGGATACATACGTTCATCATACGCACTGTAACATGTATAAATAAATAAATAAATAAATAAATAAATAAGCCAAATCTTCGTTCAGGTTCTTGAAAGAACAGAGGAATGGAGAACTCGCGAGGCCGACGGAGGCGCCGCGCTTGGTGATAGACGCCCAGGAGCTGGCAGCAGGGCGAGCAGCGCAGTGCGGGCTGCAGGAAGCACCTCGAAGGAAAGAGGGCAAGGAAGAAGAGGAACACTCGCTCCGGACGAGGCAGGAGCCCACCAGCGCCGCGCTGTCCATTTCGATCGATTGAATTGACTCCTAAAGAGGAGAAAGAAGTGAGTCAACTATCCAACTCCTCCAGTCCCGAACCAGGAGGAGGGCTCCAGGCAGGCAGGCAGGCAGGCAGGGGAGAGGCGCGAGCGAAGCAGCAGAGAGGGCAGGTCTTCGCAGACAGCTTGAGCTGGGAGCTCCAACATTTGCGGGTGGGTGGATGATGGATGCAATAGTTAAAGACCATTTGATTTCTCCTCTCGCGCTTTTTACTGCGCTTGTGGATTAATCACTTTCTTTCGAGGGCGATAGAGAACACCGCCGTTGACCAGAACACTAAAGAACGCGAGGAAGCGCGGACTTTCTTAGTTTTAGTAAGTCCTTTTTTTTTTTAAAAAAATATTTCTTTTTCTTTTTCGTTCTCTTTTTCTCCCCTCTCTTTTTCATTCACATAGAAGGGAGTCGTCATTTTCTTTCAAGCCCCTCCCTCCTCTTCCTCTGCTTCTTCTCAGTTTCTTTTAAAAGAAGTTGATTGAAAGTAAAATGAAGATGGGGAAAGGAAAAAGCAAAGCGAAGCAAAAAAGGGAAACTCGACCATCCAACTCGTGAGGCAACGGGCGCAGAGGTCAGCGGGAGAAAGAAGACTCGCAGGAACAAAGTTAGGCTCCCGGCGGTACCAGGGTTCGGCCCTGTGGCGCGGGAAGCAATACATAACGAGGGGACAGGCAGTCAGTCATGTCAATCTGTCAGTCATTCATTGTGAAAGCTCGCAAGCAAGAAACAAAAAAGAGGAGAAAGAGAACAAAATAGAGAAAACTCATAGTTTTGCTTATACTTTTTCTTTTTCTTTTTCTTTTTAAAATATATATGTGCTAACTTTGAAAGCGGCGCGGGACCGCGCTTGGTGCCCTTTGACCTGCGCGGAAGGTTTTCTTTTATCGTCTAAAACGTTTTCCAGCTTTTCCGATAAATATTTTTAAATAATTCTTTAAAAGTAATATATATATTTTTAAAATCACTTCCTGCACCAAACATGTGAACCACCCGCCGACCCTCGATAGGCTAGCACGAAATTAAGCGACCCTTCAACTCACAAGCAAGAAGACGGGGGAAGAGAAGAAGCTTCGGCGTAGTCTCCTCTGCGGGGTTGTAGTCTCTTTCCTTGTGTACCTCAGCTCGAGCAAACAAATAAACGAGGACGGAAGAAATTTCAAGTCCAAAGGAAGGAAGACAATAAATTTGACTTAGCTTCAAAAAAGTTTGTTTTAGTATTCTAGTATAAACTAAATAAACGAAGCGAAAGGATGAACGAGAGAAAGAAGAAAAGAAAAAAGAGGCGCATGAAAAATAGCGACGGCCCTCGACGCGCACAATTGAGAGATCTTTTTTTTTTTTTTTTTTTTTTTTTTTTTAAACTAAGATAGATGGGTATAGGAAGGCGAAGAAGAAAGAAGGGAAACAAAGGGGAGGAGGAGAGGGCAGCAGAAAAGCGCGAAAGAAACCCCGACAGAGATTACTAGACAGCTCAAAGAAAAAGAAAGAAAGAAAGAAAGAAAGAAAGAAGAAGAAAGAAAGAAAGAAAGAAAGAAAGAAAGAAAGAAAGAAAGAAAGAAAGAAAGAAAGAAAGAAAGAAAGAAAGAAAGAAAGAAAGAAAGAAAGAAAGAAAGAAAGAAAGAAAGAAAGAAAGCGAGGCACGCGACGCACACGCACGCGCTCGACCAACCTGGAGGCATCCAAGCAAGCAAAAAAAGAAACCAACGCGGCTCGGATTGAATCAACGGGAGCGGCTGGAGAAGCAGGCGAGGTAACAGGCACGCGGGAGGCAGCAGCGGCGACAGAAGCAGCAGGGGCCGAGAGAGCGATCGAGGCGAGGTTGATCGCCAGAATAATAGACAGAGAAAAAGGAAAAGTAAAGAAGAAAAGAGGCAGGCCTCCCTCTTTTTCTCTTGTTTTCTATTGCCCCTTCTTAAAGAAAGTGGTGCACGCGCAAAACAAACAATTAGATAACTCGCTTTTGTTGGTTTGATTGTTTTCTTTCTCTTTTGAAAAAGAAGAAAGAAGAAAAAAAAAAAAGGAAAAAAGGAAAGAAAAAAAAAAGAAGATAAATTGATTCATTGATTCATTGATTGATTCATTCATTCATTCATTAAGATTGATCGATCGATCACAATCGCAAGACTCAGCAGAACGGAAACGGGTGAAGGCGCTGCCGCGTGTGCGTGAAAGCACCGGGACTGACGACCGACGCGTCGTTGCCTTGAAGCTGGCTGGTGGCAGAGAGTTGCCCAAGCGAGTGAGCGCGCGAGGGAGCTGTGCCACGGCGCTCCTTTCGTCGTGGAAGGATTGAGGATCGAGAGACTGGCTGAGAACTAAATAGCTCGCTTGTTAGTTTAGTTAGTGAGGCAGATAAGGAGTTGGCTAGGACTCTTGTCTACTTCTTTGCCGATTTCCTTTTTTATTTGGGGTTTTCCATTTGGGTTAGAGCAATTCCTTTTAGACATCGATTTGATAAATTGTTTGTTTTGCTTGGCGGACATTGAGTTTAAAGCAGAACAAACATCAAAGCCAAGCGAGCACATCTCGAGCGCAAATGATGGGCAAGGAAGAACACGAGCTGGCCAGCGCCTTGGCGCTGCTGTCAGGATCGGCAGTGGCCGCAGCCTCTTCAGCTTCGGCTTCCTCATCACCACCACCTGCACCAACAGCGGCGGCTGGGGGCAATACTACACTTGTTCAGAATAATGGCGACGATTCTGAAGGCGAGGACCAAGGTACCACAAGGAGTAGACGCAGCAAGTCAGTCGATGCAGATCTTGACGGAGAGATTGGCGAAGACGGCACGCACTCGGGCAGATTCTCAGAGGAAGAAAAAACCATTCTCTTCAATCTCATCCTTAAGGACCCTGATCTCTTCCGCGCATTTGTACATCAACTCACCAAGCGCAAATGGGGAGGTCGCTCATGGATGAATGAAATCGCAAAGCGATTTAATCAACTTGTGCCGCACCAGCGGAAGCATGATGCAGTACGTCACCACCTCAAACTCCGCAAAGCAAGGAGCCCAGGAACTGGATCTGATGAAGACATTATCGAGTCTCTCCTAGAGCATTCCTTGGACTGTGTCAAAAGTGACACTTGCAGCAAATGCCTGAGTCTGCACCGTGTTCGTGTTCGACTTGGCTATGCGTCATGTGGATGGCCAAGCTGTGAATACTGTGACACCTCTAAGCCACATGTCTTGCATGCTTTTAATGCAAGAGCACTCTTAAGAGAGATTAGAGCCAAGGGCCCTCGTGCTGCGGCCTCCTCTATCCCGACTCTTCAGTCTCCGTCTAGTTCAAGACTGTCCACAGAGACCCTCCCATTCCCATCCCCCCTCAATGAGGACAGTCTCAAGAAGCAGTTTAACTTTACCGCACCCAAGGCCCAGTCGCCGTCACCTCTCACGCTCCAGACCGACATGAATGCAACTCAGACACCAGCCTCGGCAATGGCAGCCGCAGCAGCAGCAGCAGCTGCAGCTATGGCAGAGAACCCGCGTATCGCGAACCTTTTGTCGTTATCGTCAATCATGCCACTCTCGCCGATGCTCTCATCGCGCCTTACCGCGCTCTCATTTGATTCACCAAAGGGTGCCCGTAGTGACCGCAGTGACAGCAGCTCGTCGCTCGGCTCTGAAGTGACTCAGCGCATTCCTACCCAACAAGATATTGGCCACGACAACAAAAATGCTGCTCTCTTTGGAGACCAAGCAAAATTGTTGGCCCTGCAAATGCTACTCAATACCCCACGCGCAGCTGTATCACCGGATCACCTTAACTTTGCCATGAACAACGCTAGCACAAACAACCTCTCACCCACAAATGACACGAACAAGGTTGCCAACTTGCCATCAATGCTGTTGTTCAATAATAACAACACCTCAAACAGCTTAGCAGCACTCCACGCTGCAAAGTTCCAGCAACAATCTCAGCACTTCGGTGGTAACCCCGGCATGAGCTTAAGCACGCTCAGCTCTCTCGCATTAGGCGCACAACAGCTGGCGGCGCTTAGCCCTTCAAACTCCTCAACTCCGATTGACAGGTCTATGGTCCTTCCGTTCAACGCCAAGTTGATGCAGCTTACACCTAAGGATGATGGTTTGGCAGGTAAGAAGCGTCAGGTAGATGATGCCTTCTCGGTTGCTTCCGCAGGTGTCAATAACAACCTTGACTCCGCATCATCAAAGCGTGCCAAGCTTACCTCCTCGAATTGAACAAAAATACCTGACCATACATGATTCTGTCGTCTGTTGATCCACCCGCCATATATCTCGTTAGTCCTCGTAACTTACCTTCTGTCGCATTTCGCGTCCCCCCCTCTGTGATCTCAATGTGTGTGAGATACAATTCGTATAAACCTTAATAACCTTCTTAAATCATCTTGTACAATGTGCATCATGTTGAACTTCTTTTCTTCCACTCAGCGAAAGTGGATTTCTATCATGCCTTTTTCTCCAGCATATGTATCCTTTATCGCAAATTTAAACTTCAGAGTAGCATGATCTTTGTTGCGATTGTCAACCTGCTGGCGGCCAATTACATACGTGTTACCTTTTGTAGTTGCCTAGCTATAGATTTCAAAACAATCCCTCACGTAAGCTCTCTTCACGTCTGCAAGCCAACATGACCATGGTGATTTGTGGCCTCATTTGGCTGTTTGAATTGATAGTTTGCCCATATTTGAATTGCTCTAGCTGCATTTCTGTCCTGCCATAACGAATTAGCCACATACCTTGTAAAAGCATTCAGAAGCTTCTGTTTGAAGTGTTCATGTAGCAAGATCTAAGATCTTACCAATCATTTCGTGAAATATCTTGAGAACACAGCACAAGAGTAATATCTTGTTAGAATAAATCAAAGTGAACCTATCGTCGACACAGATGACATAATCACTCCCCAAACTCAAACAATCAGATCTACAACTTGCTTTTCTTCTTTTAGTATTTTAACACCTATTCTCAAATTCTCAGCCTGCGTTTACTAGACGCAATTTTGATAAGTAGTGAAAAGATTTAAGAAAACGAATTCATTTGCAATGAAAAAAGAGTATGGTACAACACTCCTTCTGCTGTAAAATTAATTTGTCACTGACAATTCTGAAGTACTTTCTTATTCAAACTGCAATAAACCTGTCAAAATATCCACTAACAGAACTCATTTTCTTGATACCACCTAAACGTATCATGAGTGGTATCCTCTCTCCTTTCGTTTTGCATGATTCATTTCATAGCTTGGGTAGTGATTCATTTCCCAGACAACCTCGAATACCATTCAAGCACATTGACATTGAAACCCAGTAAGACTCACTCATATCCTATATAATACTAATAAAAGCAAATGAAAAAAAAAAAGCGCGCTTGGGAAAAAAGTCATACAGGGTTCCCCGTCGATCTCGTTGGTCTTGCTTTGTCTGGTTCACTATTCTGTCTCAAAGCACCTGCATGTAGTGCTCTTGCGGCGCAGATATCCTTCCATGGTAGGAGCTAATGCCCATATCTGAGCCAATTATTGAAGTAGTGGTGTGTTTCCTTCTCTTCAACACGTAGTTTGTAGGCTGATCCCAACATACAAAATATATTCATTATTATCATCTCTAGAGTAGGGTGGTATGGTAATACAACAGTAGTAGTAGCATGTAATAGAAAAGAATATTGTGAGTCGAATGAGCGAACAATCATCATTGTCTTCTGCTGTGTCCAAAGCCGAGTTGGAGGCGCTGAGGGCAGCGCTGAGGACGGCGTGGATATCGGGGCTTGCGCAGGCCCGTCTATTTCGGGCGGTCTGGAGGTTTCCTCGATGTCTGCTCCGTCAGGTACGATGAATCTTGGTGACATTTGGATGCGCGACCCGTACTTGCTGTCGCTGCTCGATGCCGAGGACGCCAGTGCTCCCAGCTCCGGACCTCTCTCAGAGAAGTCCGCCCTTCCTGCAGGTTTGGTCTCCGCTGTGCAGAATGGTCACCGCGTGTACTGGTTGTATGGCACTACAGACAAGCCTCCCGACAACATCGGAAACCCGTACTCCGAATTTCCTGCTGTAGGTTTCAACTGCTACTCCAGCCGTGATCTGGTGACCTGGGAAGGTCCCTTCGAAGCATTTAGACGTCCTGAAGGTTTCTGGGCAGATACCCAGTTTTGGGCTCCTGAAGTCTACATATATCGAGGTAGGCTCATAATGTTCGCAACCATGAAAAAGACTGGAAAACCCAACGAGAGAGGCGTCGCAATTTTGGAATCGCCAGGAGCAAGACCTGAGGGCCCTTTTGTACCAATTCAAAACGGACCAATAACGCCAGCATCGTGGTCCTGCCTAGACGGAACCCTATTTGTAGAGAATGGAATCCCTTTCATGGTGTTTTGTCGTGAATGGACTCAGGTGGGTGATGGTGAAATGTGTGCGATGCAGCTGAAAGCAGACCTCAGCGGGGCTGTAGGGAACCCTGTAACTCTGTTTGCTGCATCACAAGCCTCCTGGTGTAAATCCTTTAACTCATCGTCAACGACGCGCCAGGGAAACTATATCACAGATGGACCGTTTCTTTTTAGAGCAACATCCACACAAGAGTTGATCATGCTGTGGTCGTCGAGGGGACGCAATGATAGCTATTGTGTGGGTGTTGCGAGATCGACGTCGGGAAGCATCAAGGGTCCATGGGTTCACGACAAGGTCCCGCTCTTCCAAAGGGATGGAGGGCATGCCATGGTCGCAAAACTCTACTTTCGCCCCACCCCATCAACCAGCTCGCAGTCAGCACACTCGCTTCTAGTGATGGCTTTGCATTCGCCGAACCGTCAGGTTCGGAAGTCGTCACCGAAGCTTTATGGTATCATGGAAGAACGCGATCCTACGACTGGGCTCGCCAAATTCGATTGGTTTCAATTCCAAGACTAGAATCTTCGCTGCAAGAATGGAATTGTATACAGCCAACTCACCTATTCTCTCCCGTAGACTAAGGAGAGTCAGAACATACAGGTTAGTCTGTTGCAGTCTCTCTAGTTTTTCCTGTTTCTCCTGTCCTTGCTCTCACGTGTCAAAATGTAAAGAATGCGCAAGCAAGCGTTGCTTCACATATTTTGACTATGGCTCTGTACATTGACTATGTACGTGACATTGTAACTCCTATAGAACTCACATTTTCTATAGTTGTTTCATCAATTTGCCCTCCACTTGCCTTCTATGTATCTTACTGCTAGCTCGTGGTGAGCTAGAAGGCAAGATTATGCAGCAAGCCTTTGGGTTTATTGGGTTCCTTGTCACATCAGTGTCTCCTTGCTTGTTTCCATCATTAGACAACACTACCAAACACACGCCATTAAAAAAACAAACCAACACGAAAACTTACGCTAACACGAATACAAAATGCCAAAGCCTTTCTCACGCTTCGTAGTAAATACCAAAATGTATTTTTTCCTTTTCGGACAATTAAAGCTACCATTCTGTTTCATTAAATTAGGCTCTATTCCTGTGCTATTATCGAGTGGAAGCTATCTACAATCAGGATCCTACGTTTTTGCAGTCATTCAATTTGAAACTACAGATCATAGTATATATAAACCCTTCAGTCAAATTACAAGACTTGAAAACGTCGGCTTAGAAACACTATTTATAGTACGATAAGACGGGATAAAATAATGTACTCACTTTTAGAAAATAAATTCAATAATGATAATCTTTCGTAACGATAGAAGGTAAGATGAGATGACTAGATTTTCCCCGTAGTAAAGAATGTAAACCATCTCTAGCTTCTAGGTGTTCGCCAACAAATCACCTTCAGCAGGCATTGGCTTTATTGAAGTAAAGGAAGGGGATATCACTTCAATTGGATCAGTAAATAGTGTTTTTATGTCTTATATGTGTATAATACATCATATGATAGCCCCTTTGTGTTTAAGCAACAGCCAATCATCGAGAAGAATCAATAAAATCAGAAACAGTAACTCGTGTGTAGGCCATCCTGTTGTAAAAGTAATATCACCATTTGTGATAGAGGTTTCGCAAGATAGTGGATGATAATATGGGTAAGAAAACAAGAGCATGGCGCAGATCAACTTCATCCTTCGCTTTGCCAGGCTGAAAGGTGAGGGAAGAAGTGGCTTGGAGCTTGTGCATCTAGAGGGTTTGGAAAACCGCGGTCTTCAACCCGCTGGAACAATTCTAAGCGTTGTTCTGGTGTCATGGCATTAAGCAAAGCAGACCCGATACGATCGATTTCTTCGCTATGAGTATCAATGAGGTCATACATGCGATCAATGCGATATTTACTCAGGAGAAGCTGCGATGCAAGAGATTTTGCCTTGCGACGCATCTCTTGGAATTTTGAGCCCTTGCGACTCAAATCAGTTTCAAGCGCATGGCAGAGCATCATCCAGGAGTTTCCCATGTTACGCTGAGGCCCATGCGAAGCTTCGCCATTCCCAGCCTTCACGCCGTTACTACTTCCACTGCTTTTACTGCTTCCAGCAGCACTCGCATTTGCCAAGTGCTCGCCAAGATTCCTTTGTCCCGCCTTGTCACTTGGATCAGACTCTGTAGCCTCTGCCGACTTTGACGCTTCTGAGGCAGAGCCGCCACTAGAGGAAGGACCCGATGAGCTAGAATTTGGAAAGTAGAAATCATCATCTTGTAAGAGTGCCCATAATAGCATTTTTAGTGTTGTTGTTGGCTCAAGTTCGGTTTCTAACTGCCTGAGCTGGGATTTATGTACACTCCAAGTTTCGTTAAAGGAAAAAAACCTTTTCATATGAGCAAAAGAGTCCAAATGTTGAATCAAAGGTTGACCTTCATATGCCATGAGCGCTTTCAAGCTATCTTTTGAAGATGTGCAACGAGCTGGAGATGCATGAAACCTTTGCAAAAGCTGAGCCTTTTCTTGTTCCAAATCAGAAATTCGTTGTAGCAGACTTATTCGTTCAGCAGGGCGAGCACTCCCGTACGATGGGTCTGAGTTCGATCGTCTGTTTGGTACATATGGAGATCGTCCGGGTGACAGAGCGGGAGAATTGGAATTAGTATGCGCTTCCTTTTCTAGTTTCACAGTGGAAGAACGCTGCCCAATTGATACAGGTGGACGGGGATAGCCATTATGGGAAGGGTTCATCGGCCCAGCAGGTGTAAAAGAACCACGGGATGCATTGCCTTCCACTTGCTGGTATGGTAGTGCGGGATGAAAGGCGGATTCATTGTGGTCACTGTGAACTCCGCTGTGCTGCTCCATGGAAGCGTCGGGTCCTCTAAGCGCACGCTGTGAGAAACCTCTAGATGTACCTGAAGACTCCCTGTGATCCGATGGTTCGATCCCGTCTTTTTTTCTTCGGCGTTTAAGGCCTTCAAAGTTGTTGTCGATTGGTTGGGATTTTGGTCCGTGATATAATGAATCTGCTGATCTTGATGGGGTTCTAGGTGATCGGGATGATGCCGGTAAAATTGTGTTGTGTAATCCATCTTCAGGCCCCGGCAGTGACATATGCTGTTGATGTTGCATTTCATAATTGCTAGTGTTATGAGCTACTACTGCGCTTCCTCCTTTGAGCCCTCTTGATAAGAATGAAGTTCGTTGTTCTGAGCCTTCTTGCGTTTGTAATTGTTCTGTTTCCTGGCTTTGTGTGCTGCGTTCCTGATATGGTCGTTTCATGACGTATGGATGCGATTGTGAACGATGTAGGTCTGATTCTAAGGGTTGAGTTTGTGTTTTGGGATGCTGGGTAGAAAAGTGAGCACCATCTTGCAAGTTTGTTTGGTTTTGAGCATGCGACATTAACCCATTATTGACGAAGTCATCATTTTGGGAAGACATTGTTTCTGTATCTAGCGGGTGAATCATGCCATTTGCAGGATGCATATGCGCAGGTACAGGAGTATTTGCTGCCGAGGAAGCAGGCCATCTGTCCATGTCCATTAACAGTGAAGAATCACTTCTTTCTTGCAGGCTCTGGGCCTGAGTGTATCCCTGCTGATTGCCTCCTGTCGTGGAATCATCTTGGTACTGTTGAACCCAGTCTAGCAGTTCTGCATCGAGATCAATGTCGCCAATGTCATTGTCCATTTTCTCACCAAATTATGTCGCAAGGAGCTCCTTTACAAGCTCAAACAAAAGTTACGGTAGGTCCTTCGCTTCTATGTAAGGTTAATACGCTCGCTGTTTTGCAAGCGATTGAAGAACCACCTCAGTAGGTTTTATGTTTATTGAGATGTGATTAAATATCAAATGCAGTAAGCAAGTAAAAGGAAAATCCTGGAGACACCCTCCCACTCCAGCAACAATCACGTTGCACCAGGAGCTCCGCCTGCACAAATAAATTCGTCTAAGCGCGATAAAGGAGCTAGCGCAACAATTCGTGAGCGTGTCAGAAAGTGTCTTAAAGGTAGGATAATGCCTCAGGAATTCACTCCAAACGAGCAGCTGCCAATTCGCAAAAGCTGTGTTTGATTTATTTGTTTGCCAAGAGCTAGATACAAATTTGGCTGCCCGCTGCCTCCTGTTTCTTTTCCTGCAACAACTGTAGGGCGACGCGGGCTTCGTCAAAGCAAGCGAGGTACCACTCCACGGCTCAAGAACCTGAACGTATTAATAAGCCACCACAACAGAAATAAAAAAAAGCAAGAAGTCCACGTGAGAGGGATGCGACTGCGACTTTGGCGCCAGCCCTGTGAACAGCCGTTTTGACCGAAGGTTGCTGCTATCAGCAGCCTGTCAACAGACACTATCCCCGCAAGAGCCTGGGCCGCCGCTAACAGACGGCCTCACGCAGGCGGAGAACACAGTCCGTACGGGCTGCTGTCTCTGGTTTGCTTTCTGCGAGATTGACGGCGCTTCTTTTATATATAACAATATCTCTACGTATTGTCTCCTTTTTTCTCTTTTTCCCTCGACTACCGAAAACATTATTCCTTACTAAAATACCTTTTCCCTTAAAAGGATTGATTAACAGATGAAAGAAATGACTACTCACTATTCCTTTTAAGTTACTTCATAGTAGGCCTTTAAATATAAATGAATAAATAAACAAACAAATTTTGCATCCATCATGACAAACAAATCAAGCAGACTATTGGCCTTTCCCGCCGCTAAATGGTCGGCAGGACCTGGTTTCCCTCGATAGTATTTCTATCATTCAGACACAGCGAGCGACAACGGTGTGGCGATGGCATCGGTCCACAGGTATTGAGGCATTCTCTCATTCTTTCATACATTCTTTCATACATTCTTTCATTCTTTCATTCATTCATTCATTCATTCATGTGAAGAAGAAAGGAAGAATAGCGACTACCTGTACTTTTTTAATCCGCCCTGAAGCCTCAGCAAACGCCAGCTTTCGGTACTCCTGGGTCCACGAGTTCGTGCGTGCATTGCATCCCAGAAGGAGGTGACTGCGAAGGCCCTGGTCAGCTTCTGCTCCAGTTCCACTGCACGGCAGGAAGGAAGCGCTACGAGTGGAAAGGGAGGCGGGTCCTGCTGCTTCTTTCTGTTGGGGCGCCATTCTCTACTGTGGAGCCCCCCATTCTCTACTGTGGAGGCCCATTCTCTATTGAGCGAGGGCCCTATTCTCTACTGTGAGGGAGGCCCCGTACAGTGGGCTATAGCGCCGCAAGTGCAGGCAGAGAAAATATTGCGCAACATCGCCATCGCCGCCAAAACAGGAAGAACGAGAACGACCTTGAGAAGGACTGACTGACTGACTGCCATAAGAGAGCTCGAAGTTGCCAGTTGCCAGTGCAGACAGGGCCCAGAGCCTGTATAGTTCCACAGCCAAACCTCGATTGGAGCACTGGACTAGCTAGCTCGATAAGCTCATTTGCTGGTTTGTTTGTCTGCCTGAATGAAGCATGACTGCTCTTCTCTTCAGTCGCAGATGATGGACAAATTGCATTCTCGTGCCTAAATCATTGCCGATGGTTCCTAGTTCTACATCCTATCGCGTTGATGATTGTGATGAGAACCTCGAGGTCTAATTTGCAGACAGACAGACAGACAGACAGACATCTCTCACGAGGTTTGCAAAGCGACCAAGGAATAATTGGCAACGAGCGAGAAACCTCGTTGGATTTACCTTGGCGTGGGTTTAGACTTTGAAGAAATTTGGGGCGGTGCTTCGGGTTGGTCAGCAACCTAGGTGGAGGTGTTTGTGGAATGGCCTCAAGCATTTGGCAAAGCGAGAGCTTAGAGATTTTGACTTCCTGGGCAAAATGCTTGATATCTCTAGCTACCTAGAGGAAAAGGAAGACGGTGGTAGCCACGACGGCGACGACGAGGTGAACTTCTTCATGGCAGACACCACCTCATCCACTGAAATACAATGAGGATTGGTAGCTTGCTGGATTGGGGGGAATATCCAAGGAAACCAGAGAGCTTCGAGGAAGGAAGGAAACTTGAAGTACGCAGTAGGTAGGTGTGCACCTAGGGTACTATCCTTCTTCTCAATCATTGGTCTCAATTCGATTCGATTGTTGACATCATTCGGACTAACCTCCTTCACTCCGAAAGCAATCCTGCGCAACAACCATACAGACTGGAAAGCCATCAAAACGATACCTACACATCTAAGAAACTGCAATTCTTATCTACATTACCTAGGCCTAAATATCATTGTGTTTTCACCTCCTTCGTTTTTGTCGTTCTCATCGTTCGTCAAGGTTGAATGAAACCTCGGCATGCAGATGATCACTTACTCAACCCTCCTCTATTATTCGTCCATGACGCGGGCTCCGTTTCTCCTTTCATGAAGTCCACGCCAAGCGACGTGAGGAGGAAATGCTGGAGCAAATTTGGGTTTCCTGACACCACCACATAATTCGCCAGCAAGCAAAATGATCCGTCGGTCAACTTGAACACTTGAACAACCTAGCTGCGTGCAAGCCGCTACGTCTTCAAGAAGGCCTTCTACTCTGCTCAAGGTCTCATTGAACACCGTTGGTCCTGCCAGCACGTGGGGTCGCAAAGTTAGAACCTCCGCAGCGGCAAGAACCCAAGTGGAGAGGTTGCATCGATTCACTTGATCAGTTAGAAAGAACTGTGCAGATAAAGCTAATCGACTTGATCACAGACAAGTGCAGGAGACAGAAAGAATGTCATGGCGTTGTGGCAGAAAGGCCTAACACGCTTGGGGCGTATAAGTAGGTACCTGGGCAGGCAACTTGAGACTTGATGACGGAAGCGATGATGCTTTCGCGATTGCAGCGTAGTACTACTTATAGTTTGTAGTACCTAGCTAGTAGTAATGCCTGAGGAACTAGAATGCCTAGCTGCGATTGAGGAATTCGTCGACAGAACTCGACCTCTGGTGAGGAATAAGGATATCAAATAGACATTCGCTTACCAATAGGTTTCATTTCATTCGAAGGCGAGAATCGAATGAAATACATTTTGTATTTTGATGTGCAACGAAAAAAAAAAATATTCAAAAGCTGCCTTACAAGGATACAGCAACACAGCAGATAAAGCTTCACCAAATACGTCGGATAGAGCCTTGAAATAGTATTGTCATTTTCAGATTGGCACACACTTTGGAATGTTTCCCCTCGAACCCCTCAATATCATGCAGCCGCATGCTGTTTTATGTACAAATTAAGTTATAAACTATGTCTGATGCTTTATTGGTTTCTAGACAGGATCGGCGCTAAAGTAGATTTTAAACGCTTTTAGTAAGAACAAATATGATAATTATTGAATAAATTTGCACTAGCCTTTCATGCACCTGATGCCAAGCAATCCAATCCACCCTTCACCATTTGGTCAACATGTCTACATTGAAATGCCAAATGGCATTTCTTGTTAGGAAGCTTTGAAATACGAGGCAAACAGAACAAGATTAAATTACAGTCTTGGCAAAGAAATGGTATTTATAAGAAGATGGAAATATCAGCACTGTCACGAATGTTTCGATGATAAATCAAAAGAACTAGCCTCGAAACTCACTCAAAACTTTCTGTATAACTCTTCCATTGTATGTCCAGATACTGTTAGCGAAGGGGCAAATTGTTTTTTCATATGACAATGATCCAATGGGGCAGTGAAATAACAAACGTACCTGGGCAACCTTGTCTACAATCTCTTCATCAACGCGTGTTTCGCCTTGTCTAGCAGCTTCTGCTGCAGCTTCTTCAGCAAGTCGACGCAAAAACATAAGGTAATCCACAAATAACTGTTTAAGCACGCAAATGGAGAATAGTTCCATATCAGAATAAGATCAAAACAAATTTGTCCAGCATTGTTAATTTACCATGAATAGATTCTGTTTACCCAAGTGGGTTGGTTCTTCACTTGCTCGCATAGGCTCTCATACCATCTTGATTAGCAAAGCAGAACACAGGCACACAATAGAAAGTACCTCTCGGAGCAGTGATGCTCCAACTTACCATCAGGTCCACGCCCTCGCCAACCCTCATAGTAGGCTCATGGTGGCGAAGGACTTTGCGAAGAGCAGCGCGGGGTGGTTTCACCATGGCAACTCAGAATCAACCAATCAGCCCAACGCAGACCGACGCAGATCGAACTAATCAGCCCGACGTCTATGCCTGTCTCCTATACGACACCACGTGCTTGGGACCTTGGCTTTCCACTTGTCTCGTAAACTGCGCTTACAATAACAGCTGAGGTTTTGAGCGCTCGCGTTCGAAAAATCGAGGTTTGTTGCTCAGGTTTGAGAAGTCTAACGAATGTAGTACCTATCTATTGTAAATTATAGAAGTCGATAGCAACTCCACGAAGGCGACATGACCAGCATTTGCAACAGCTGTACTAGAGTCCATATTGTAATTTGTCAGTTTCAAGATTGAACAAATATAGTTGCATAATCTGTGCAATAAGATAATGTCCCTTTTCCCTTTGCGTGTTGCTTAAACTTCTTCATTCGAATGAGGAACTTCATGGAATCAGAGTTTTCGCGAGAGGGGGCTGAATTTATTCTAATACCAATGCAGATCTATGACGTTATTGATCCACACTCTTGCAGATACCCACGCGAGATTTACTTGGATACTGAGTCGCAGAAGTGACACTCTATTGTAAAGTAAAGCAGGAAGCAATCGCTTTATCAGGAGGAATCTTTGCATATTATGATACCCGCTTTTGGGAATCATTTGCGAAGGCCCTTTTCAATTTCTAGTTGCTTGATCACTCTTTGTTTTAGAATCAGACCAAGATCAATATTTTATCTGCTTCTGCTGCTCGATGTTGTTCATATTGATGTTTGTCGTTTCCACTTTGTGAAGTGTTTGTCTCTCATAGTTTCACGAACAAGGGAAAAGTATTCACTGTAAATAAGGTCAACCAATCGAAAGCAACGCCTCTCTTAACCATCCTCAAGTTATTCATGGCTTTCAGGATCTGTAAAATCATCTTGATCTATTATCCAAACTTTGCCATTTTGCACAACCCAGTTTTGTGCAATATGCGTTTCTCAATCAATTAAAAATAACCGGCGTCTCCAGTTTTTTCCACACCCTTTCCACAATTCATTCGTCACTCAAAACTCCAATTATCCGCTCGCTCGCTCGCGTGGCCACCTCAGGGCGAGGATGGGCGACGCAGCGAGTCCATCACCAAGGGATTCTTCGCCTGCTGCCCCTGTGGCGCCAGCCGATCCTGGTGTACAAGGGAGCATCGGCGTTGACTTGGATGCGGCAGTCCAGGCACTACTGAGGGATCGCGTGGGCCTCTCCGATGAAATGCTAGACGCCGTCCTAGGCGCTGCTACGGGGCGATCTCCACACTCCCGTGGTGGATCATTGTCTTCATCTTCGCCTGCTTCTGTATCTGTGTCTTTGCGCTCGAGCCTCTTTGAGGATGATGAGCTCTCTGCGACACCTCGAATCTCTCGCTACCTTCAAGGCAACACCCCGCGTCTCAACACTGCCAGCGATGCGCTTGCGCTGGAGGATATTGAGACGCTGCGATATGAGAAGCGTCTTCTCGAGTCAAGTCTTCGTCGTGCTGAGCAGAGCGCCGCGTCAAGGCTACGATCAACGGCCCGCCACTACGAAGATCAAATTCGTGTGCTGAAGACCCGTCTTGCAGAGACTCAAAAGGAAGTTGAGCCGCTTAAAAAACAGCTTAAAATCGCTCGTACAGACTTTATCGACTTTGACGACCTCTGTGAGAATCTCTTATGCTCAGCAGCCCACTACCAAACACTGAGAAATGCTGATCGATCCCAGCTTACGGTTCGCGAGGTGGCCCAGATGAAAGTCTTTGAGCTCACGGCATCTTTGAGAGCGCAGCTCGCTGAGGCAGCTCGCGAACGGGAAAAGGCACTTGGAAAAGCTCTCGAGGCAGAGGGCCGTGCAGATCATGCGGAGCAGAGGCTCAATGCAGCAAGAGCAGGCTTCGAAGCTCGCACAAAGGAACTTGAGATTGAATTGGCCGCGGTCCAGGATGACGCGAGAAGGTCTCGCGAAAAGGCCAGCCAGGCCATAAATGAACTAGAGGAGTTCAGAGAAGACAAAGATAGGGTTGGATCCATGAAGAGCAAGATTGTAAAACTGGAAAATGAACTAGCCGAGGCCAAGGAGTTTGGCCGCAGTGCATTGGCGCAGTGTGAAGCGGCTCGAGAAATGCTCGATCGAAAAGCTAGTGAGCTGGAGCATCGAGAAAGGGATCTGGAGATTGTAAAGCAGGATAAAACATATCTGGCAAGAGAAACCGATGCTCGCAAAATGGAAGCCACACGACTTGCAAATGAGCTCGTGAGAGAACAGGATCGTGTGCAAGGACTGCAAACAAGACTGGACGAAGCGAGAGAGCAGCTCCACGAGGCGCGTCAAAAGGCAAGATCCGAGTATGAGGAGAAGTTGGCGAGAGAAGTTGAGAGCATGAGAGAAGAACACCGTGCGCAAGTTGCTCAGCTTAAGGAAACACAGCTCAATACTGTCGAAAGGGAACTAAGGGCGATGCGAACAGCACGGGAAGAGGCTATGGCAGAGGTGGAACATCTCCGAGCTCAGCTTGGAGACGCTCAAACAGCGCTAGATGAGGCACGTCTGGAACTTGCGACAAAAGATGCAACGCAAGAAACTGCTCTAGTACAGGCACGCGGCGACTTGAACCGCCGGGTTTTCGAAATCGAGACACTCAGCGCTACTGTTGATGCCAAAATGGCTGCAGTACGGAAGCTTGAGATTGAAAACGAAATGCTTCGAGATAAATTTGAGATCCTTCGAGATGACTTTGCTGCTCTTGAAACCTCAACGGCCAAGACCATCGTCGAAAAAACTGCGCGTATATCAACTTTGGAAGAAAAAGTGCATGCTTACGAAGCACTCGAGCTTGAGCTCGATGCCGCTGTTGTTGATCAGGCCAAACGCCGCGTTGAAGCACAAGAAGAAGAGAGTGATGGACTTGACGAAGACCCAACCGAGGAAGCAAGTGAGGTTGCGATCAGACGAGGGGCAGATGCGATTATTGAGGAGGCCCGTACTCGGTCAGAGTCAAGCATGTATGCCATGAGCAAACTGCCCATTGCTGCCCAGCGGCGAGTACAACAAAGTGTCCTCCTCGCTGAGAAGCTTATTCGTACGGAACGTGAACTTGAGGAAACCAAACGTCAATGTCGGGAGCTCGTAACGAATCTACGCAAAGCACAGGCCCAGGCTCGTGAAGCTGCCGAAGTAGCTGCAGGGGCGTCGCAACCCCAGGCCTTTCTCCTTGATAAACTTCGTGACCGTGATACTCAACTTGAGAACTCTCGCAAAGAAATATCAGCACTTAATGCACATATAGGTCGTCTTCAACAAGAACTTCAACAGGTTGAGGGAGTTCGCGATAGTTTACATGCTGATTTGCAAAGAGTGCTTAACGATCGACGTGCCCTCGAGCGTGCAATTCCACGCGTTCAGGGCAGGTATTCACCGGCATTGGAAAACCTTACAAAATCGGCACCCCAGACAGGTGAAGAAGACATTAAGCATCATTCAATAGGGAAAATTGGCACAGTCCGTCGGCCTAGATCCTCTTCCCCGCAACAAGGAGCTCCTGGAAGTCAATCAAGAAGAGGTCTTACTAGCCCCCAGTCTGCCCCTCTACCTGGTGCTTCGTCAACACACGGTGGAACAGCTCATTTTACACATCAAACAAGAGAAGTTCAGTCTGCTCGCTTGGAAGGAAGGCCTGGAACTGGGGTTTCCCGTGACCAAAGCACTACTGAAGGGTTGAGAGATTTCAATCTCCGCGTCCAAGTGGATCGTCCCAGAACATCTGGCAGTGCTTTTTCGGATGAAGGGACAACTCACTCCCATGCAGATTCTGTTATAGAGGAGGTCGACCTTCCTGACCGCTTAGGCCAAAGTACCTCGAGTGTAGCTAGCCTTGAATCTTCGTCATTTGTGCTTCTTCAGCAAGATGAACAAGGTATTCCCCTTCCTAAATGGTACCGAAAGCTTCGCCAGAACTACTAAATTCTACTGTGTGTTTAATCATGAAACATTTCACACAGGTATTTAGGAGCTTTACATGGTTGGGATATTATTTTGACTGACTAGCACCTTTCAGAGATGCCGTGGACCGGCTTACTCTCTGTAACATCATATTTGTAACTATTTCTAAAACTAAATACTGCAAGCTAAACACAAAATGTTTATTTTTGATCGCATCTAACACCAAATCAAGTCCATGAACTGGCTAATACAGCAAACTTGATTCACTGCAGTAGAATCCTTATCCTTTTGTCTATCTCACATATGAGAGTGTTGGATCTGCTTTGAAGATATTCGCTAATTTTAAAGTGATTTGGGTTAAATGAAGATTGCGTTAAATCGTTTCATTTTTATTTTATTTTCTTCAGGAAAGAACAATACCCTGTAGGAGACAATAGCAAATTTAGGAACTGATACAATTTTTATATCTCAAGTCTCGTGAGATTAAAATTACTTTGAAAGGATCGAAACTAGTGTTTTAAGTTGAGAAGTTAACATTATAAAATTAATTTCAGACCCATGGAGCTCTTACAGAACTTACATCAAGCTTCTCTGATTTCAAAAATGAACGAGTTGAAGCAAAGCAACTCGGATGGCTCATTTCTGGCTATTTTCTCCAATCTTCAACTATATCTAAAGCTCCCATGTCAAACGACTCGGCACATCGGCTCCAGGCATCACGTGCAGATTTTAACTTCAAGTCGGTCCGAATCTGTGGTGTGTAGTCCATGATAGCAAATCACTTCTTCCCTTCTGTGAAACATTTTAGGTCTAGATAACACTTTCTGCCAAAATTGCTCCTTCTGTTAGTCGTACTATTATCGAATTCAAAGGATTCGAAGTCACAGCGACTGAGCTGAGTCACAATTGCTGCGAGCCTGAATAAGAGTTCCCTGGTGTCTCATGTCACCGGCATAGATGAAAGGTTGAAGAAGAAATGACGCTAGGTTCTTGAAAGTGTTTCTAGCTAGAGGTGATGGAGAAACCGAGTTCGTCTTAAAGCCTCATTGAAATCGAATTGAAGCCTGTAGTACACAACTAACTCTTTTGGCTTCGAGTTTGGGTAGAACAAGTAAAGCCGACGAGTGCTCGCACAGTCGTACCTATGGCTCAAACTTAACTAAACAAAAGCTGCTGACTATGCCATGGTTAACGCCCCAACATGATTTTTTGGCATCTTCTAAGATGGTTGAATTGTAAGCAGCGATGCTTTGATTATTGTCAGGTACTCTTGCGAATCGGACCATCGGAAACAACATCGTCACAGACCCGTCACGGAGAAAGAAGAAATCTGACTGACTGTCTACTGACTTGAAGATGAACAAGAGCAAAACACTTCGGCAATGCTTCCTCGCGAACAGGACTAGCCAACTAATAGTTCCTGCCTACTGTATCGCGATAAGAACTCTTAACTCGTGTGGATGGTCTCGCAGCACAGCACTTGCCGAAAGGAAAAGAGCGAGCAATCGAGGTCATCATGCAATTTTGAGAAATCTGACGTTTGGCCTTACTTTGTACGAGCAATTGATTGATTGATTCATTCATTCATTCATTCATTCATTGACTCATTGGCTCATTGGCTCATTGATCGATCTTGATTCCACTTCACTAAGCATGAGCTTACTTGAACAAGCAAGCAAAGCTCTTCCAACTGACCTGCAAAATCATTGAGCATTCCCAGCCGTCCATGTTGTAATCCCTTGGGCAAAACCACCGCCTGCAAGGAGGTCTTAGAGCAAGCACTTTTATTTCATACCTACAAGCTGTAAAGGCCAAGAGAAAACTTGCCTCAATCCTCTTCTTCTACGCAGCTCAGGCGCAAATGAAGGCCGCCGACTCTTCAGCCAGACCGTGTAAATGGACTTTTTCATTCATCGTAGCAAATGGTGCTCTTGATGATTGTCGAATACCTCCGTCTTCCTACTCCTTAAAATTGATATCTGCTCCTACCTATACCTGTCTCTTATGATTTCTCACAGAAAGAAATCCTACGGTTTTGGCAAACGATATTTTAGTGTTGCTATTACTCCTTATCATTGGCTTTTCATTAATTGATAGTTGTAAAAACCAGCGATCGCGATCATTAGTGAGCACTAAACTGTCAAAGTAGTTGTAGGTGCCTAACTAAGATAATGAATGTGTGGTATCGCGGAAATTGATGACAAGGAAACAAGAAGTGCAAGATGACTATGAGCGGCTCCAAACTGGTCCCGTGCAGCCTCGAGTGAGGCCTTTCCTTTGAAGGACGACAACTTGATCACTGCGCCGGACACCAACGAAGTATGCATGCGTGGTCGACACAAGTTTCATTGCGAAACGCGAAGCACCAGCCCTTAAACAGCGTCAATCTGCTGAGCGTGAACGAAGAAGTCGTATCAATGTTTGTTTTTAATTTGCGTGATTTATTTTTTGATTTTGCTTATTTTATAATACGACAGTGCACTGCAGTAATTAGTAAGTAGCTTATAATACGTATTTTTTAAATTAGAAGAAAATATTTTTAAGTTAAGATGGCGAATTTTGAGAGCAAGGGATCGAATCTCGACTGCGGTCGTAACTATAGGCTATCTATGAATGAGCTCAGGTCTTCGATCGAAGTGGTTTCTTACTTAGAAGGCCCGTTTTGAGTAACAGCAATCACGCCGAGTACATGGGGCCGATCGAAGGAAGTTTTGCGAATGACTGTGTTTCGTTGATTGTTGCCAACGCGCAGAGTTATTGATTAACCGTCCTAGTTGGATTTTTTCAAGTTAGTTTTGTTTTTTTAATAATATATTTTAATTAAACTTTTAAATTTAAAAAAAAAAAAAAGTAAAAAAAGTAAAAAAAAGTGAAGTAATGTGGGATTGGCGTGATAACACAACATTAAGTCAGACAGAACGAATAAACCCAACTACTTGAGCTGGCGCGTGCGAATAAGTATAGCAATGTAACGGCAGTACGCACAGGTCGTAGACCTAAATTACCGGATGATGAAGACGGTATGTATAGCCTCCCAGCGTGCTCTTTGGGATATATTTTGGAGGAAACCATTTTCTTATTTTTATTTTTATTTTTTTTCTGGATTGCGAGATCATTATATTCTAGGATCTTTCAAGTTGGTACCGCGTAACTAATGTGGTGCAGAACCTTTCGAGGCAATAAGATTTCCATTCAGGATTTTTAAGTAACTTCACGACAGTTTAAATATTAAGATTAAGACTGGAAGAGTTCATGTTTTATCACTACGATAGTTACACAATAATAAGCTTAAGTTTGAGATACTTTCGGGGTCATTATGCGGGCAATGTACGTTCCTAACCTTTCGAAGAATCATCATAAGATATCGTGAGATCTTTTACTGATGCCGGAAAACTATGTTTCTGAATATACAAATCAAGCCGCTCAGCATACGCCATTGTGCGTGGTATCATTAAGTTGACTATCAAGTTCTTGTCATCGTTTTCATCTGATGAACCCGATCTAAGGATATTGTCAGGGTTCACATCCTCGCCGAGACTTCAGTTCAACCAGTAAAATAATCTCTCCAGGTCGACAGCATTTTTGATATTTGACATCTCTATGGATAAGAAAAAATAATAGACATTTCTGTTTGATCCAAGCTTGTCTACTCCGCCTTACTATAGTTTGCTCACCTTACTATACTCCGAGAGCGGAGCATCATATTAGTGATTCAAGTTAATTTTTGTTCTGATAATTCTTCTTCAAATGTGCTTGTAAGAATGAGAAAGAAAGAATCTCTGCTTCCGGTTGATTATCAAGACTCTTTTCCAGTTAAACGCTTTCTCGCACACAGATAAAAGTTCCAGCCAAACTAATAACCTAAAATCGTCTCAAGCTAAGACGAGCGAATTTGGTGCATTAAAAGAGAGCTGCAAGTTTTGGAAAGACTTGAACTTCGGTTCGCTTGCGATAGACATTCACGCGAGTGACAGCCTTCAAGATAAGCCTCTCTGAAGGCTCTAAAACCTCCCCAGATAAGTATTACAAAGGCTTCTTGTGTCCCAGTAATACATTCGATTGCCACAGATGTCAGCTGGTGCAAGATCATAGCTTGTTA
Source organism: Schizochytrium sp. TIO01 (assembly GCA_004764695.1). NCBI lineage: Eukaryota > Bigyra > Thraustochytrida > Thraustochytriidae > Schizochytrium > Schizochytrium sp. TIO01. The sequence goes on along the minus strand of SMSO01000014.1, from coordinate 1,833,183 downwards.
TCACACACATAACTCACGCGAGACGCTTGTGACATGAGATTAGAAGGTCCTTTCTGAAAACCAAGATTCGAGAAACAAAAGTACTTTCATAACCTTCCTCTTGCTGTGGGTAGATGCCTTAGTAGAAAGCGCATGAAACCCTCGCCCAAGATAGCTTTCGTGGAGGTCTCCACTGAAAGAAAACTTACTCTTCTCTTCCTTTATAAATAACTGCCTCGGGAGAGCTTAGGGGTACTCTCGCAGCAACCGCACCATCGTCGGATCCTTTATAGCATCTATATACTACTAACCTTAGTAGTTACTGGCCCTTGTGCAAAATAACCATGATTATCCAAGCAGGGGGGTGCTCTTTAATTTTCCCCACAGCTTATCTTTCATCGACTAGATACCTTTTCTGAGGAAGGGAACGGGCTTTTCTCGCGTTGGAGGAAAAAGCGTTAGAAATTAGAAGCCTTTAAAATATACAGGTTTTTATTTGTGAACACTCACTTTGGTACTCGTCGAAAGTTAAAAAACCTAAGCAAAGTGAAAGCGCTTCTTCTTGCCGTCGAGTTTAAAGGAAAGTGAGCGAGAATATCAACAGCAACATCAGCATCAACTAACTCCTCTATAGTCAGTCCTTCACGGAATGGCTTTGATCGATAGCGTATTGTTTCTCTTCTATTTATCTTTTCTCTTCTCTTCTCTTCTCTTCTTTTTTTCTTTTTTCTTTTTAGAGCATGATCGTAGCTTAGTTAAAATATTAAAATACAGAGACAAGCGGTGAGGCCGGCTGGGAGCCGCTCAGGCTGTCGAGAGGCGGCCTCGATCAGATCAGCCTCCCGTCGCCTGCTCTCCGCCTCTGGCTCCAAAGCAGAAAGAAACTAGGCCCAGGCGGCCTCTGACAAGGAAGAAGCCAGAAAGCGCAAAACTGGCTGGATGGATTCAACTCAACTCAGTTTTTTACTTTGATGAAAATAACAAATCCTGTTTGTTTCTTTACAGAGAAGCCCTTTTAAAAGGCATTGTGAGTGCATAGTATCAATGATCAACATTTTGAAAGTCCCGGTGGCTCTAAGTAAGTAAGTCGTAGTGGCTTTAAAGGGGCACTATGATATTCTCGACTGATGACACGGATCTCTTTATCGCAGTGACCCTGGAGGAGACACAGGAAGACAGTCAGAGTGCATGAAGGGATGTCTTGTAGGAGAGAAGGCTTTGGTTGTGGGAGAAAGAGGTACAGCCACAGAGATTTAGAGAGCACTTAGAGAACAGGCGAAGACAGCACGGCAAATCCAAATCGCTCGATTCGAATATCCATCGGTAAGTCCGCGCGCGACGATGACCAGAGGCAGGCCTTCACGCCTTCGCGCTGCCTGACGAAGTTTACACGTCAGGCCCTCCATCCCTGCAACACCCTTCTCTCCTCGCCCTCTCGCTGGCGCCACGTCTTGTTGGCGATAGTGCTCCAGGCAGTCGATTGATCTTGACTGATCTTGGACAATGCATGCAGTTGCCTGCAGTCAGCTCTGTCAGGCCTTTGATATCTCAGTCAGCTGCAAGCAAGCCTCCGCTGGCATGGCTCCACAACTGCTCCTCAGACTGGCGCCGGGCCTGACTGGCTGCACTGCCTCGCGGGGCTTCGTGTCCTCCGCATCCACGACGTTCCTATCGATGAAGCAAGCTGCCAGCGTGGATTCGACGCTCTTTGTCTGCTCTTATGATTCCCTATGCGCTTATAAAATCTCTCTCCTCTGATCCATTGAATGAAAGCAGTTAAGAAACAGTACTCTCAATTAATAGAACACGAGAGAGAGGGATAAGCTATAGAGCTCTATGTATTATATATATAATATATATATTATATACACGGAGAAATAGAGAAAAAATAAGATCAGACAGGCTGTCGCCAATATGCGATAAATGGAGACTACGTTAGATACGTTTGCAAGCCGACGACTCAGGAGAATGACTGCGGCAAGTCAAGAATGTAAAGTCTACGGTTGTTGTAGAGCCGACCAGGTTCGAATAATGAGATGGAGCCAGCGATCTAATCGCGTTCGAGAAGAAGGACTTGTTTGGAAGAGAGATTTTTTAATGGATCTTTTTAGATTTGCTGAAAGGAAAGAAAAGATAGAGAGAAGAAGAACTAACGGTGAGATTGATGAATGATGAATTGGATGGGATTCTCCTTATTGCACGTGGAATGATTTCGGGGTGGAAAAACAGAACGTAAACCCCAAGCAAACAAGCAAAATGTCTGAGGGCAAGGTTAAGGTCTGTGTGACCGGTGCTGGTGGCTTCATCGCCGCCCACCTCGGTAAGCGCCTCAAAGCGCAGGGCAAGTACGTCGTTGCCGTTGACTGGAAGAAGCAGGAGTTCTTCGAGGAGTCTGAGTTCTGTGACGAGTTCAAGCTCCTTGACCTCCGCTCCCTCTCCAACTGTGTGAAGGCCACCGAGGGATGTGAGGAGATCTACAACCTTGCCGCCGACATGGGTGGCATGGGCTTCATCCAGTCTAACCACTCTGTTCTCTTCTACAACAACACCATGATCTCCTTCAACATGGTCGAGGCTGCCCGCCGCGCTGGCTGCAAGAAGATGTTCTACGCCTCCTCTGCCTGTGTGTACAACGAGTCCAAGCAGGAGGACGAGCAGAACCCCGGCCTCAAGGAGGAGGACGCCTGGCCTGCCCAGCCCCAGGATGCCTACGGCCTCGAGAAGCTCGCCTCTGAGGAGCTCGCCATGCACTACGGCCGTGACTTCGGCTTCGAGGTCCGCGTCGCCCGCTTCCACAACGTCTACGGCCCCCACGGTACCTGGACCGGTGGTCGCGAGAAGGCCCCCGCCGCCTTCTGCCGTAAGGCTCTCACCTCCACCGAGGAGTTCGAGATCTGGGGCAACGGTGAGCAGACCCGCTCCTTCATGTACATCGATGACTGTGTTGAGGGTATCCTCCGCCTCATGGACTCTGACTTCAAGAAGCCCATCAACCTTGGCTCCGACGAGATGGTCAGCATGAACCAGATGGCCGACATCTGCATTGAGCTCGCCGGCAAGACCCTCAAGCACAAGCACGTCCCCGGCCCCGAGGGTGTCCGTGGCCGCAACTCCGACAACACCCTCATCAAGAAGGTGCTCGGCTGGGCCCCTGGCATTGACCTCAAGTCTGGCCTTAAGCTCACCATGGAGTGGATCGCCGCCCGCATTGAGGAGAAGAAGGCCGCTGGTGTCAGCGAGGAGGAGTTCCGTTCCTCCAAGGTAGTTACGCAGTCCACCGAGTCCCTCGACTCCCTCAACTAAGCACATTTTTACCCTACACCTTGTTGCTCTGTTTATTCACTTTTCAATCAAGAGTATAATCTTTTGACAACATATCCATAATCGTTTTATGTGTCTCTTTCTAGTTACATCTTCTCCACCTCTTGCGAGTTCTCATGCTCGACGATGCGTTGTTTTTCATTATCCAATTTATATCGACCACGTCACATAACCTTATTTAGGGAACGTCTTCCACGGTATACAACTAATGATAAGGATTGCAAATGATATTACTGAATACAGGTAGTGCTTAGAAAAGGGTCGTCACTGCCTTACTCCTGACCAAAATATACGTCTATTTTACACAAATCTCAAACCAAAACAAGAAACAATGTAAATTGTTCAATTTATAGAAGAAGAGAAACGAAAACAATGGGATGCTATAGATGTCGTCTAACAAAGCATCGTTCACATGCCACTGTTTGTAGAACAAGCTATTGATGGCCTTAAAATATTTAAAGCTCTTCGTTGATTTGGATATTGAAATAGCAAATTGGGAGCGTCGAGAACTCAGCGCGTACAGTACATTTTATTCCGAGGTTTGACAAAGCTCCCCGGATCAGGCCACATGGTACGATGAGTAACTTTTTAGCCTGATCTAAGCTCGCCTGGTCATCATAATCAATGATCATATCCGTGGTCCATGTGAACGAATTATCATGCAAAACAAACACACCCTTGTGATTAGTTTGCAATTTATCAACCTGTTTTCCAAACATAGCTGCCCACAAATCTTTGCATAAAAACTTAACCACTTCTAAAGTGCTGGTGAATTTAGTGTGATGCCTCGTGAAGCGCTCCACAAACCGGTGTCCAATATCATAACCTAGCATTTCTAGCTTGCCAAGGTCATCTTGGTCGTCGCATAGTTGAATCTGCACGCACGCATATTTGCTCGTCGACCCAGTGTTATGTGTTCATCACCAAGTATCAGTCTCGTAGCCAAGGAGCTTTAGTTAGTATCACAAAAAGAAAGAAGAATTTTCATAAATTGAGGCCATCCATAGCACCTAAGAGTAGAACGACAACTTACCATTTCAAATGAAAGCAGCTTGTATGCAAAGGCAGAAACCTCGCCTCTACTCGCAGCATCTGCTCGTGATCTCGCCACAGGGTTTCCACGAGGTGTTCCTGTAGATGCAGGGGTTGGTACCGGTGGCACTGATGCTGTCGAGTTGCTTGTATGATTTGCAGATCCTCCCTGCAGAATATCAGTTCCAACAGGAGGAGTGTTATCTCTAGGTGCTGAGGCAGGTACCGGGGGGGTGGATGTATGCGCCTGTTGTTGCTGCTGCTGTTGCTGTTGAAGCTGCGAATAGTCTTCGACTTGAGTTTCGTGATCTTGTGACTGATCTGGATTCTGAAGTCCTTGCGCCTGCTCTTGCTCGCTCTCTCCCTTGTGCTGCTCGTGCTGCTCGTGCTGCTCGCGCTGCTCTTGCCGCTCGTGCTGCTGCGGCGGCGGCTGCGGAGGTGTCTGGCTTCGCTCCTGAGGCGTCGCCATGGCGTCCAGGGGCTCGGAGACCTCAGTAGATTCAGATATCACACACGAGGTTTCACAAGTTTACGGAGAGGAAGGTGATGTCGATCTTGGTGAGATGTGGTGACGCAAGATCGAGGTTTGTGCTGCTGCTCCTAGAAAAAGATAGATACAACAACAGCAAGTCGATCATTTGCTGTCTGGCAGAACCCACTATGTCAGTAAAATTATCTATAATTATTGTCCCAAAGGATGACCGCTAAATCAGTTTCGCAAGAGCCAAAAGAGCCAAATGTTCCATATGTACCTCTAGATCCAGAGGTTCAATCTTCCCCCCTTTATGAGCGAACTACCCAGAAGAGTAGGTATTGGTACTCTATGGGCTCGGAGGAATCGAAAAGTAGTAAACCAGGGCGGAAGATCAACGAACCCTTTTTCTTGAGTTAGTAAATATCATGATGCTGCAAGTTTCCTCCCTAATAAGTTTCTCTCAAGTCTCTTTGCAAAAAATCCGCCGCGGAAGATGAGGATTTGTGCAAAATAAACACAAAAACTATGGCACGACAGCCTCTCAGACCAAGGTCCCGAAGGGTTCTTGTGCAGGAGTAGTTGTTAGCGAAGCTTCGCACTCTTCCGCAAATTGATCGTTTTTATTTTATTAAATTGTACAAGCGGCCTCGATCTTGAGCGGTCTGGAAAGTGCTTGCACAAGGCATTGTTTTCTTTCTACGCAAGCAACGTCAACGGCAAAGACAAGCGAAAGCAAGCTAGAGACACCTAGATGGCCGAAGCTCTCGCTGAGATTTTGATGTATTGTTTTGGACACTTACTCACTCGAGAATAAGATATGGTAGCATGGTACCTAAGGATAGACTTCTGAGTCTGCTCCACGGAACTAGTTTGGACCATTGTGACTCATATGCTACCGTTTCTGATAGCCATGCGCTATTATACCCTAGAGCGTCGATGCTGAGTTCCGGAAAAGGGACTGAGAATGTTGTCCTACTGTGATTAAGGATATCTATCTGCGAATTAAGCCGAGCACCAGTCTAAAGCTTTGGATCTTTTTGTAATCACGACAAAAGCTCAACTCTAATAAAAGAGCAAACACGCCAAAAGCGTCTCTAAAACTCCACTCCATAAAGGCCAGGTTATACGCTCAGCGAAGCGAACCTGTGATGCCAGAGTTCCAGATATCGTGCACAGGTCCACGTGCCTACTTAATGACGGCGACCAGGATGTATGGCGATGGTTTCTTCAGTTGAGACGATTGCTGTTCTAGTTCGCGTGCCGGATTCTCTCCCTGCACGGGTCTCACAGTGCACTTGATACTTCGCATAAAGTTTTTTCTTTTAACTTTTGATTTACACCACGAGACTTGGAAAATGCGCAAAGGGCAGTATTGACTATGTAACTACTACGAACAGACATCAGGGAGAGAAAACTCTGTGCTTCCACAGAGATCGATCTATAGATTTCTCTGATGACGTGAGGAAAGGAAGTCGCTCGAATTCGAGTCAACAATCGATCCTCCTCCTGCCCACCAGTGTGCGCGGGAGCGAGCAACGGCAGAGCCGCTGGCAGCGTGGCGCTTGCCCGGGAGGCGCCGGCATTGCTCTGTGGCAGACGAGGTCTACACCCAGCAGCGATGTCTCTTCAGGGGTGGGCTTGCAGAAGAAGATCCTCGAAAGGAGGAACGAGACAGACAATGAATTAATTTGACGACCCTCAGCTCTGTTGTAAGTTGCAGACCTCCTCGTTGTCGTTGGACCTTGGGACTGCGGTGACACACGGCGTCGCGGCGAGCCCCTTCCCCGATGAGTGGATGTCCGCAAACCAGAGTCGGAGTCGAAGATAACCTCGAAAGCGCCGAGTCAAACTGAGCGTTGATTTAGGTTTGTTTGGGTTTTGGGTTTTGGGATTTGAAAATGGGGATTTGAATTTGGGATTTTTAGAATTGTTTTACTTTTTGAATTCAAGTTCTGCTGCTTTCTTTACTATAGTTGGCGATAGTAAACTGCTAGAAGTTGGAAAATTCAAATCACTTTGAAAAGAGCTGAAGAAAGCAACAAACATGAACTTTTGAAGAAACAAAGCAAGAACACGCCAAGACATCGATCGACGTCGAGGAAGCAAAACCGAATCGAGAGGCGCTCTGACCTGGACGTGGAGAAGCGAGGCAGCTCCGATGACGCCCGTGGACTCGCAGACTGCCGTGGACGCTGGCCACGGCCTACTTCGAGGTGCCGTCCTGCACGCTTGGCAACAAGCCACTGGCGTGCTCCGGCATCAAGGAGACGCCCATGGAGATGCCCTTGAAGGTCTCGCGGAGCCAGAACAGGAGCTCGCACAGCAACGTGAACAAGGATTTGTTAACGTAACGCCACCCGTGGGGCCTGGGTCCGCTCGTAACAAAGCTGCCGTGCCTAGAGCACCGTCGAGGTCGCCGGGAAGCCTCGGATGTGGCTTCTTAGGTGAGAGTTACCTCACGTTCCCCACGCCTGTACACAAGTTCGTGGAAAATGCAACAGAACTCAACCTTGGACCTGCAAACGACCAGGATGCTATCAATGGACGTGAGGCAGCCCTTGAGCCGCTGCTAGATGTCAAAGAGTTCGGAAACTCTGATGCCTGGGCTCCTCCACCCTACCCTGGTGAGACTGTTTATGATCGACGAGACTCAAGTGGTCTAAGGGCACGCACACTGGCAAGTAACTGCATCGTCTTCGAGTCGCGCTTCGAGAGCGGAAACCTTGCCAAGGTTGTTCGCCGTGCAACAGGTTTCTATGATCTCTACCTGCAGTATGACCCGCGCAGCGAGAAACAGCATGCGCAGTGGTTTTACTTTAATATGCGCAACCTCCGCCCTAACACGGAGTACAAGTTCCGCTTGTTGAACTTTACCAAGACAGAGTCTCTTTTTGGCCGCCATGGCGGATGCAAGCCGCTCATGTACTCGGCACGTCAAGGTGCCTGGCGCAGAGTTGGTACGGACATCTACTATGGTCCTGTCAAGGATCAGCCTACTGCACTCTGCTTCACCTTTACTACTGATAACGACTGCACTGCCACAGACCCCTTTTATATTGCGCCTTGCTACCCTTACAGGTACACTGATTTGCAAAGTTTTCTGTGGCGACTGGAGATCGACAACACACGGAAAACGCGTTTTAAAAGAGAGTTACTTTGTACGACGCTCGGTGGCAACCGCTGTGATGTACTCACCATCACCTCGCCCTCGGATGACCCAGAAGAGATCAAAAAGCGCAAGGGAATTGTTCTCTCTGCACGTGTCCACCCTAGCGAATCCAATGCAAGCTGGATCATGCAAGGATTTCTTGAGTTTATTACAGGGCCGAGTTTAGACGCTAAATTGCTTCGTGACAACTTCGTTTTCAAAGTCGTCCCTATGCTTAACCCTGATGGAGTCATTGTTGGAAACTCACGATGCTCCCTTGCTGGCGTAGACTTGAACAGAAACTATGGGAACCCATCGCCCCGGGATCATCCGACTATTGCCGGAATCAAGAACCTGCTCGGCGAGTTCTCTGAGTCCAACAATGTTGTCCTTTTTTGTGACATTCATGGCCATTCTCGTCGCCATAATATTTTCATTTATGGCTGCATCTCTAAGGGTAGCCGTAAGCACAGCTTTGCTCACCCATCACCTTCAAACTCGCCCGCTGTAGTTGCTTCTGAACCAGAGCCTACTAAGCCAGATGAGCCTATCCGTAGCGATGTTATCAGTGCAATGGATGACTTTCTGGATATTCTTGCTCCTGCCGCAGTATCTACGACTGATGAAAACTCGAGTCCAACCAATTCTGGTCTCTCGACAGCTTTGGAAACTGAGGCTACCAAGTCCAATAATGAGTTGAGAGATTCATCTGCTGAGGAGGCGGAAAAGTCAACGAAGAAATGTGACGATAATGATGACGACGATAACAATAACGATGACGACCCTGACGACGACGACGACGACGATGATGATGATGACGACGATGATGATGATGATGACAACGATGACAACGAAGAGGCTGATAAGGATGCTGCCCAGGACGATGATACCTCTACCGCTGCCGTCTCTGATGAAGGTGAGGCCGGAGAACACTCTGAAGCTGCGCCCTCTGATCAGGATGGAGTAACTGACTCTACAGGTCTCGCATCGAAAAACCGATTGAAGAAAATTACACCCATCAAAAAACGTTTATTCAAGGGGAAGCCTCGTATGCCCGACTTTTCTCAGAACGCGCCTATCCCTGTGCCTGTGTTTCCATCCCTTCTTGATAAGGCGAGTGTGGTATTCTCTCTCGCAGACTGCAAAAATGTGGTTCATCGCGCAAAAGAATGTACAGGCCGAGTCAATATTCACAAGGAGTCTCGCGGAACAATTCTCAGCTACACTCTAGAGGCTTCTCTTGGAGGCATTGACGCAGGTCCCCTTGCAGGCAATCACCTCAATCAGCATCACTTTCTGGACATGGGTGCGGCATTTGGAGACGCTTTGCTAGACTTCCTACTTGAACTCCAGAAACCCAAGACCTCCGCGTAACAAATCGTGTTGGAGTGTGTAGATGGACTTCAAATTTTGCTTCAAACTATATTTTTTTCTTTAAAAGCCAAAATAACAATCATCATACGATAACAGAAGTATAACAGACGTGTCCATGCAGATGAGGTCAAGATTCTTCTCATACAGTTCATTCTTATCTTTGTATAAAACAATATTAATCAATATTTGTCTTTGTCTTGACTAGTGTTGCATCAATAGATTGTAAGCAACCGTATGAACATAAGTAAACCAGAAAGTCGTTTGTGATGTTAAATTATTCAAATACTTATATCTTCATCCTTTCGTCTCTCGTCTTTACATAACCTGGAGTATCGGGTTTTGTATCGGAGTCCATTTCAAGTCTGGATGCTTATAGCTCCAATCAGTGCAATTGGGGATCACATGAATTATCCTATGGTTACACACCCCTGTCGGACCCTGAGCAACGCGACGTTTCATGCGAACCAGAGCATCGTCATCCTTGATTTCAACCACCACTTCACGAGGCTCATCCCAATTTTTAGGGGTAAAAGTAATCAGAGATGGGCGAATGGTGAATTGGCTATCTTTACCGATTGCAATCGCTGCTGCAGAGTCCCCTTCATCATCGACCGCTGGAGCTGGCTGTATAGAGAGTTTGACTAAAACAGGAGCGAGTGGCCGTGTACCAAGCTGAATTGTATATCCTGCTGAAGTATTCTCATCAATGTAAAAGTCCACATCACCTGCACTAAGAATGACACAAGCATCTGGATCCATTTTGTCAAGCCCCTTCTTGGCACGTTCACGCCGAAGCCTTTCTTCTTCAATACGTTGTTGCTCAAGCTTTGCCTCTCTTTCTTTTCGTAATTTGCGTAGTCGCACTGCGTCTGCCACCTCACGTAAACGTCGTTCTTCATCTTCGAGTAATGTTTTCTTGTTTTCCTCTCGCCATTTAGTAAAAATATCACGGCCTTCTTGCAGCTTTGATGTAACCTCTGCACTGCTGAGGCGCCCCTGGAAAGCATATTTTGCAATACGATCTGCATTGCGAAAAAAATTCCACAACAAAGCTTTCGAATACCAGCGCTTCACTGTCTTACGCTTGAATTCACAGAAAACGCCATATGGAATTCCGGTTAACTTCGTCCCGTTCGTCTTCACTGTCATCTTCCTCATCTTCAACCCCGACTTTACCACCCTCCGTCTGAAGGTCTTTAAGAGTAGCTCCGCGCCTCAATGCTTCACGAGCTTCTAAGTCTTTTCGTACTTGCTTTAGCTGCTTCTTCACTGATACATCCTTGGGTTTAACTTTGAGTGGTGTACGGTATGAGAAACGATCGTTTTTTGTAGAATCATAGATCTGGTTTCCTTTAATGTCATGGAAGAAGCGTTCCAAATTGTTCATGGTTCGCTCTTTCCCAAGCATTTGCCGAACCTTCAGGCGCATCTGCAAGCCACCTCGCAGAACATTTGGGTGCATTACGACTACATATGCTATTAAAATGCTATGTTCGTACGTTATTGTTTTGTAGTGATGATAGATTGGGTCACCAGCGAAATAGTCCTTGAAAAAGCGCCGCGCTAATACGCAAGCTATGTCCCAGGTGCTGAACGACTCGAGAAAATGAGCAATCTCGTTATATAGCTGCAAAGATAGCGCTACTTGAATCGGATTCAACCCCTCACGGTTTCGAACAGTCATATCTGCACCTGCATCAACGAGCATTCCGAGCCAAGTCAAAGCCTGCGTGTCCTAGACAAAGTGCATGATGCAGTGCTGTATAACCTGCGGCATCCTGAACATCAGGATTGCAGTCTTCATGTGCTAAGACCTCACTTAATACCGCTTTGCTTTGCTGCAATACTGCTAGGTGTAAAGCGGTAAATTTATGTGCACCACCCTGGTTAATACCCTTGCCAAGTTGATTTGTAAATGTGGGTGAGCCGTGCCCAATATGCGGCTGACGAAGCATATCAAGATGTAATTCTGGTAAACGTCCTCGCTTGTGTGCCAACCGATGATTTTTCCCTAACTTCTTGTCCGCGACCTGCTCGCGCACATGTATTGCATGATACGCTTTTTCGCGTTCTACACGTCGACGCTCTCGACGTTTAATATCGCTCCAAAATAAGTTCCGTTCATCTCTTCGGCGTGGTGTTTCTCGCGGTATATCCTCATGGGCTTCGCCACCATCCAAGGCCTTTTGTTGTTCTGTGCATAGCGCTAGCTCTTCATTCTGTTTAAAAAGCACCGTTCAAGTTCCATTCGTATCAGCTTTCCTGTCCTGTCTTTGAAAGATAGCCTTAATATGAGTTTTCCCAACAAAAACTTACTGCAAGTCGGATGGCACGATCTTGCCTCCACACCACTGAAAGAATACCATGGTCCTTATTTGACGCCATGACTTTTAGCTCAAGCGAGCAACCAAAGTTTTAGATTCCTCGTATCAGCACACTTGTATCTCTTGTTGCTACCACAATACTTGTCGTTGAAGAACTCCTCGTTCTGTAGAAACGTTCCTGCTTCAGGCATATCGATATTTATCACCAATTAGCCTCTACAACTTTAATCCAACGTTTCCTGTCTCCATCGAAAAGTCTACTGAGCCACCATTAAGTACTTTTTCACATCATTGCCTACATCCTCCTATTCTCTCACGCGCCGCTTCATCCTAGTACTCATTCTCAACTCAAAGCGTGGGTACACACCATCACACATGTTTTCCGCGCACGTATCGCGTACTTCTTGCGCACCCCACTTGGGGACATCAAAAACTGCGCCTTAACCTCTCGGTGTGCACATCATTAACACCAATACTAAGGGTGCACACTTAAGGTGGTTCTGGCGCTGGTTGTTGTGCAGTGGGCGCTGCTGGGTTGGCAATTCCGCTCGGCCGTGTTCTGCCGTGCGACCTCCATTCCCCCTATAAGAGCCGCTCGTCCACGGCACAAAGAGAGGACTCTGATCCTCCTATTGCGACCGAGCCTTTCTCTCTCTGCACCACGCAGTGTGCCGGTCTTGGCTTTTGTGCGCGTGCCAGCTCGTTCATTCATTCGTTCGTTCATTCATTCGTGCTCGCTCATTTCTTTCTTTTTGTTTTTCCCTTTTTGTTGTTGTTGGCAAATAAATAAAAATTGAGCAAGAGGAAAGAAAGTCCTGGTTCAATTTAGTCATTCCATCACGCGTGCCACTGCGCTCGTACAGCTCTGGTTTCTTACACGTTGATTTTCCGGGTTCGAATTTGGGTTTCATCCGTGTCTCCTTCGAGTTGAAACCATCGTTGAAGCATTCCATTCTCTTATTTCAATTGCCCATTTATTCCTTCCTTCCTTCCTTCCTTCCTTCCTTCCTTCATATATTCATTCATTCATTTAGTCACTCATTCACTTATTGAGTCGTTCGTCAATTCCACTTCTCCCTCGCTCGATAGGCCGCTCGTCGCGTCGCGCGACCTTTTGCTTTCAGGGTTGACCGGGGGGAGGCTGCGGTCCACGCGGCGCCTTTCCAAAGCAGCTCAGGCCACGGTGCGTGCCTCCTTTGGCTAGTCGCTTCGTATCGGCAAGGCCCAGCTAGATCCCGAGTGGCTTCCACTGCTGTGCTCAAGGGGGACTTCTTTATCTCTGTTACGCTCGTTATTCACAATCTGGGTTTGCTCTGACGTAGCGAGAATAACACTGGCAAAACTACATTCTTGATAGGCTTCTGGTCGAGCGAAGACTTTGCTTGACAAAAGTTTGGGAATCCGAAAGTTAGCTGCCTGGAGCGCGGAAAGTCGAATTCGGAACGATGCGAGGGGTTAACACGGAGGAGGATCCAACTGAGCTCTTCGAGCTTGAAGAAAGCCTTGGAGAAGGCAGCTATGGTGAGGTGTTCAAGGCGAGCTGGAAGGATGGTAGACCTGGCCAAGTTGCTGTTAAGGTGATTCCGATTGACGATGATCAAGCGGACCTCGAGAAAGAGATTGACATTTTACAGTCTACGCATAACGACTTTGTAGTTGAGTATATTGGTGCTTGGCAACAAGAGGATCGCATTTGGATTGTTATGGAGCTCTGCGTGGCTGGGTCGGTGAACGATCTTATTCACATCTGTAATATGGCTCTCAATGAGGACCAAATCCGAGTCATTGCGGCGTCTGTCCTTCTCGGATTGAGGTACCTACATGACGAAATGAAGATGATTCACCGTGATATTAAGGCTGGAAATATTCTTCTCACAGACTCTGGTCATGCCAAGCTTGCTGATTTTGGCGTGAGCGCCAAGCTCGCGAGCGGCCAGACCAAGAGGCGAACGGTCATCGGCACCCCGTTCTGGATGAGTCCTGAAGTTATCTCGGAGAGCAGTTACGACGGCAAGGCAGACATTTGGTCACTAGGTATAACCATCATTGAGATGGCGGACAAGGAGCCTCCTTATTCTAACATCCACCCTATGCGTGCTATCTTCATGATTCCATCCCGGCCACCCCCGACGTTCCTCCACCCCGAGGAGTTCTCAGATGACCTGAATGACTTCCTTTCTAGCTGCTTGCAGAAGGATCCGGAAAAGCGGCCCACTGCTGCTGAGCTCATGCTGCACCCTTTCATTGCAGAGACGTGCGAGGAATTAGACAGCGCTGATGATCGTGGCTATTCGCCGATTATCGAGGAGCTGGTCAATGACAACCTTGAGCTAATTAACCAAGTACGTATCGAAGAAGCTAATGACCGTTCTTGTGGCTACACTACGAGTATCTCCGGGACCCGTGGTCTCACAGCGCGCTATGTTCCTACAACAACGCGTCGGGCCGATTTGCCTATTAACGATGGTAACTCAACCATGGAAATGGGTGATGACTCTGGTACCTTGGTTGCGAACTCCCCCAGTCTTGGAACTGCTATCTACACTCCTCCTTCAGCAACGCAGGCTGGAAAGGAGGCTAGCTTCATGCGTTACTTCATGTCAAACAAAACTAAAAAGAAAACTACCCGCAAGGCCCCTGACGCGGAGACATCCGAAGATGATGAGTGGACAATTCCTGAAAATGCCCAGGAGATGATTGAACTCAATAACCGTCTCAAACATTTAGACTACCAGTTTCAGCGCGATGTTGCTGAGCTGAAAAAGGCCTACGACAAGCGCAGGCAAGCACTTTTATCAGTCGTTAATGGGGAATAATCGATGCCGGTGTTTGATACCTCTGATTATTTTACCAACGTATTGATTTATGATGACCAAAATTAAATGACTTTTACCCTTTCCAAACTACACAGCTTGAAATCACTATGAGCTGCCTTATGAAGTTATTGGATTTTTCTCTCCTAGGATTTGGCCATAAGAATTGTCTTTCGCTTCTGTAAGGTCAATGTCCCGGCAGGATTTTTCTTTCATCACTTCGTCGTCTTTCTTCTTATTATGACCTCTCAAGCTTTTGATCATGCGCCAATGTTGTGCAGGTAGAACATTACCCTTTACTTTCACATCTCGGTCAACTCATTAAGACAGTGGCCACCAGCACACAAGACCTATTCTCCTTTTTCATCAATTTGTTTTAAGATGTTTTATTTTGTTGTATCCCAATTCTCAGCAGTGGTGCAAATACAAGACGAGAAGAGCTATGCTAATTCAATCCAAAGAAAAAAAGCATTTGGCTACTATTAAATTTGAATTCAGAATCATCCGCACAGAAATTCGGCACCTCACTACTCTTACGACTCAATATGCTAGTAGAGACTTTACTCAGTATTTCGTTGGTGTGCGTACTATCTTTTGCCTAAGCTCTTTACATCATTCGTTTTCCTAAACGAACATTTACTGATTTTTTATTGTTATTTATATATTTCATTTTTATTTTAAATTTTAATAATAATCATAATAGTCATGATGACAATAGTAAAACAGAAAGGAACTTTTTTTATTAATAAAATGTTAAACCATGAGATATTCCCTTTATTCCCCTCAACTTAACTGTCACAGAATCGATCACTCAATCGTTAGTTGAAGTATTAATCAAACCTGCAATCGCGAGCTCGTGAAAGCTCACGAAAGCTCGCGAGCTGCCAGCCGTTTGGCAAGCCCTTGCACGAGATCTTTCTTGGCGAATTAAGACTGCTTTCTTCACGTATTGTGAAGTCAGCTTCGGCTCCTGGTTAAAGTTTAAAGCTCTGTGAAAGTTTGGCGATCGCTGAGTAGGTTGTCGGAGTTCCAGAATGGGAGATCTTGCTCAAGATGTGGTCGGCGTGCAACAAGAAGATGACTTTGTGGGTGTTGAAGGCGCCGCGCAATCTCTTGACCATGAGGAATTGGTAAATACGTTTACTTCGTTTCTGCGAGACTCTGAGTTTCGTGAGACGTATGCGGACAAAATCGAGGACATGGTGGAGTCTAAGGTATATCGCCTTTATGTGGACATGAATGATTTGCGAAAACATGACGCTGAGCTCACGCTGAGAATGCTGCGTTTACCGCTTTCTCACATTGCTGCTTTCGAGGAGGCCCTCAAATCAGTGACATTGGCACAGCACCAGGCTGAGGACCTTCGTGATGATAAGGTAAAGTTCCACATTGGTTTTGTCGGCAGCTTTGGAGCTAACCATGTTTCTCCGCGTGCCATGCTTGCTCGTTGCCTCGGCCAACTCATTTGCGTAGAAGGAATTGTTACGAAAATGTCCATCGTACGCCCTAAGCTTGTGAAGAGTGTCCATTACTGCCCTTCAACCAATAAACATATCATCAGAAACTACCGTGACGCTACGTCGTTGGACGGTTTGCCTACAACCACCATTCAACCAAAAGAGGACGGCGAGGGAAACCCTCTTGAGACCGAGTTCGGCTTCAGCGTTTTTAAGGATTTCCAAACTCTAACCATTCAAGAAATGCCCGAGCGTGCACCCATGGGTCAGTTACCTCGATCTGTAGATGTCATCCTTGACCACGATCTGGTGGACCGCTGCAAGCCTGGTGATCGTGTCAAGGTCGTGGGGGTGTATCGTGCTATCCCTCTTGGTAGTGGTCAAGCTACGCAGGCTTATATGAGTAAGCTTGTAGCAAATTCTGTGCAAACCATTGGTGACGAGGTTCAAGGTATAACAATGACTGCGCACGATCTCCAAAATATTCGAGAGCTGGCCCAAAATAAGGATGTTTTCCAAGTCCTATCTCGCTCTCTTGCGCCCTCCATTTATGGACATGAGTACATCAAGAAATCTCTCCTGCTGCTCCTCCTGGGAGGTATGGAGAAGAATCTAGAGAACGGTACCCACTTACGTGGTGATATTAATATACTTATGGTTGGTGACCCTTCTACCGCAAAATCACAGCTGCTTCGTTTTGTCTTAGGCATCGCTCCTCTCGCGGTATCTACAACTGGTCGAGGGTCGACCGGCGTCGGTCTCACGGCAGCAGTTACAACTGATCCAGAAACTCGAGAACGCCGCCTGGAAGCTGGTGCTATGGTTCTTGCTGATCGTGGAGTTGTGTGTATTGACGAGTTTGATAAAATGGGTGACAATGATCGCGTTGCTATTCATGAAGTCATGGAGCAGCAGACCGTCACCATTGCCAAGGCAGGTATCCATGCCTCCCTGAATGCTCGTTGTTCGGTGGTAGCTGCTGCTAACCCTATTTACGGCCAATACGACAAAGATCTTTCCCCACAACGCAATGTAAATCTCCCTGATTCCCTGCTGTCACGTTTTGATCTTTTGTTCATTGTGCTTGATAACCTTAACCCTGAACATGACCGTGCAATCTCGGACCATATTCTTCGTCTTCACCGATACCAGCGTCCTGGCCAGGAAGGCGTTCCATTCCGTACAGGTGGAGGCGATATGGCAGCGAGTGCGCTTGAAGAGTCTGATGATCGCGAAGATATGACCGCTCCTGTACACCAAAAGTTTAATCCTATGTTGCACGGTGGCTTCGCTGCAGGTGCAGGTCGTCGTGATCAGCTTTTGCACCCAGAATTTATTCGTAAATACATCCATTATGCTAAAAGCCGTATTAAACCTGTTCTCACAGCGGAAGCTTCGGAATTTATTAATCAGGAATATGCAACTTTGCGCCAAGAGCAAGAAACAAAGACTCTCCCCGTAACAGCTCGTCAGCTCGAGAGTTTCATTCGTCTTTCAACCGCACATGCTAAAGCCAGACTTTCTAATGAAGTTGAGGTTTCTGATGCTGAGGAGGCTCTTCGAACTATGCGCTACGCTTTATATCATGATACGATGCCTTCTGCAAACACACAGGCCCAAGATACGCAACCTGGAAACGAAAATCCCGCTCCGACAAACCGCACCCGCCTTCGTAGGGGCGGTGGTGACAGCCTTGAGAGTGATGTTAGTAGCGATGAAGGAAGTGATGATCTCGATGGCGATGATGGCCAAGATGGACGCGGTGGGGGTACACCTGGAACTCGTAGTGACAGGCGATCCCGCAAGGGAACCCCATCCCAGACCCGTCGAAAACGAGCTCGTCTTGACCAACACAGTTCTGCAGCAGACCAAAGAAGTACTGTCGCAGAGCAAGACCCGGATGAAGAAATTGTGGACGAATCATCGATTCGTTTCATGACCGTGAGGACTGTGGTGATGGACTATGCTCGCAACAAGCGCACTGAATGTTTTGCTGCAGAGGCTGTACGTGAGCTCGCAACTGAGAAACTCCGTGAGAGCGACCGCCATGCTAAGGCATACTCTGAAAAGGAATTTGATGGCATTCTTGAACGTCTGGAAGCCCGTAATCGCATCATGTACCGTGATGGTGAAATCACAATAATTTAGTCTATCTACTGAACACGTTTCGAGACTCGGTTTGTAGATAAGATAGTTATTCATGCCCCTTCGGTAAAATATAAACTCCCATTTAGTAATCCTCGTGACAACTTTATACCCGTAGCATTCAAAATAAAAATGGAAAATAAAACATCTATATTTTGTGTGAAATCAATTTTATTATCTTCATTCAAGTGTTACTTTTTGTCTACTGAAGTACGGGAAATTAGAAATTAGAAATTAGAAGTAACGTCTAGATTATTGCTACCGAACCACCTTTCTCTTATATAGTTAAAATTTGCTTTGTTTAAAGACGGCATGTCAGCTCCGCACGAAGCTACAAATTAAGATAGCTTATGCGAAAGTCTTAGTCTTGTGGAAATATTTGAATGATTACTTCTTAGCTACACTTCGCTGAAGCAGATCAAAAGAATCGCCTCCTGACTCAGTATGGATTTCGTCAAGGTGCGACACATCACGAATGGTAGAATAGATACGTGAAAGTGCTCTTGAGACATTCTTGAACTCAGGGCGACGGTCTGGTTCTTGATCCCAGCATCGCTCAATGAGCGGACCACATTGTTTAGGATAGCCAGAATGCGGGAGACGGAGACGTTTTCCCTCGACTACAAATTTACGCACGTCACTCGGTTCCCAGGACGAAAAAGGAATCGCCCGGGTGTACATCTCCCACATAAGCACCGCAAAAGCATAAACGTCAACCTTGCGCGAAAAGAGGCCACTTTGCAGAAGCTCAGGTGCCATGTATGCTGGTGTACCAGCAGCAGTGACATTTGTAGAGACCAATCCGAAATCACACAGCTTGATGTGAAAACCTTCGCTTACGAGCACGTTGTGAGACTTGATATCACGATGAATTATTGCCGGACTTTGATCGTGAAGGTACTCCATTGCAGAAGCAAGCTCGATTTGCATTCCTAGCAGTTGTTTTTCGGAAAGAGAATGGCGTGAGTTGTGCAAAACCTCAAATAGTGATGACTCACAAAGCTCAAGAACCATGCAAAACTTAGGGGGGCGTGTGCAAGCACCGAACATCTCCACAATGTTCGGGTGCTTGAGCTTGCTCATGACGTACAGTTCATCCATAAACTCTTTCTTCAAGTCCTCATCGACACGAGGGTCGAAAAGAGTTTTGAGCGCGACACGACGGTCTTTCCAATATCCTTCGTATACAATTGCAAAGCCACCTCCGCCGATTTGGTCTCCAACTTCTACATCCTCTATATCAATATTCCTCCACTGGCTGTCGCTGTTTTTAGCCTCTGAGAAGGCGTCAGCGTCGTCTTCGAGCTGGCTTCGCACGTTTGTGTGCTTGCGGAAGGATCCGGAGAGACATTCAATGTCTTCCTCTCTGCACTTCGATTCACGTTGCATTTTACAGTCTGTTCGGAAGAGAGTGAGTACCGCCTCGATTATAAAATGTAGCACAGATCACCAACACTTAGATGAGAGTGCCTTTTTCTACAAGTGCAGACCACGTGTACGATAAGCCGAGGACGCCAGAAAAGGCCCTGATGTCTGATCAAGTTCTTAAAGCGAAAACCCCCTGGCCGAAATCACCACCCGCAAATTGAGTTAAATCAGCACCTGTCAGGTAAATGAACACGAATTTGCGTTTCGACAATACTAGGCAGTAGGTATTCTCTCTTCAGCGCCTGATCATTGAAGGTTTATCCTTTCGAGATTGCCAAGCGCTCTCGCCTGCATATCCAACTACTTCAACTCTATTATTCCCTTTTCAACGGCTAAGTAGAGGGGGGGGGGCACAGAGCATCAGTGTTGTGCCTCCGCTCCAGTAATTTTTACTAATAGTGTACAATATTATAATAAAACAATTGTAACATGCCCCCCACATCCTCTGTGTATTGAATGGTTGAAGACCACGGAAGAAAACTCGCACGGGAGAAATTGCCAGAACTACAACCATGCTGGCCGTTCTTCACAACGGGGCTCGAGCTTCGGTTCGAAGGGTGGGCTTAGCCCCCTCCTTACGAGAACCCTGGTCGGCGTCTGCAGGTCTTTTGGGATCGAGGAGGCTGTTGACTAGTGTGGCGGGGGGAAATGAACAGCGAACTTGGACGCACTGGCCCAAAAGAGGCCTCAACATTCTGTGGAAAACCACGAAGTATACTTATCTGGGTCTTTCGCTAATTCCTACAACGCTAACGCTTGCTGCAGGGTACCACTGGGCAGTAGGCCATCCAGAACAGGTGGTACGAGCTCATGCGTTTTTCGCATGGACCGGGTTCACTGCTATTCCGTTGTCTATGTTTTTGCTGGCAGCGTACCCTTTCGTAGTAATACTGGATCCACAGAGACGTGCGTTTTTAGATGAAGTTCAACGCACGTGGGCCAAGATGACAATTTATCCTTTCTTTAAACCACAATTTGAGGGCATAGAGCGCATTAAACACCTTACAGAAGGGGATGTTGCTGTGGTGTATGTGTCAAATCACCAAAGCTGGACTGATATTTATGCTTTGCTGTGCTTGCCATTTCCAATCCGCTTTGTGAGCAAGGAGGAGATATTTTACATCCCTCTGGTGGGCTGGGTCATGGGTCTCATTGGCCACGTGGGAGTACGTCGTGGTAATCGTCAGAGCCGCGGCTCGGTCGTTGACGCATGCGTGCAAAAGCTGCAGGCCGGCGTTTCTGTATATCTATTTGCTGAAGGCACGCGCTCAAGAGACGGCCTAGTGCAACCCTTCAAGCGCGGGGCTTTCGTTATTGCCAAGGAAGCCCATGTGCCTATTGTTCCTATTTCCATTAGCGGAACTGGCAAGCTCATGCCTGCCCGCCACGGTGAGACCTGGTTAGAGCGCAGTGAAGACGCACCAGTTCTAATCCACATTCACAAGCCCCTTTACGTTGAGGATTTTGAAGACAGTGACTCTATGCTCGCAGAAACCCAACGCATCATTGAGGGTGGCATTCTCTCGCAGGTCCCGGCTCATGTGGTCGAGTCTTAAATCTAAAGCAAGCCACCAAATAAAATAACCCATCAACTGATTGACTTCCTGAAAGTCAAAGAACCAATATGAGTCCAAGAGGAGATTGATACTAGTACGCCCTCTGTGTACCTCAATTTGGAACATCTTATTGGTTGAGTGAAATTACATTTGTTTCCTTGCAGCATAGCAGACCCAAGTTAGTGCTATTCTGCGCCTCTACAGATGGAAGTAAAATTACAAGCAAGTATACAAATGGAAGACCCCTTGATGAACTATTAATTTTTTGCCATATGCAAGCAACAAGACCTGTCTTCTTCGTTAATTCGCAAAAATGTTTACTGTCTAGTATTATATATCTCACATGTGCGGCCTTCTTGCACTATATTCTGCAATGTATTCCAACTGATGCAAACACACCTACTTCTAATTCATGGGAAGTTCACAGATGCCTATCCTTATTTCTAAGCACTAGAAATCAACGCAGAATTCTAGATCCCGCTTCATCTTCATCACCCTTACCTACTTACATTAAATCATAGCACTCAAGATTGTGATGCGGGTTTGTTCGAAGTACCTACCGTAAATAGTAGAAGTGTGATAAGCCTTACCTGGTCCTATTTAAATGTATAGTAAATGATCAATCGATCTTAAAGTATTATTCTTCTCTCGTTTTGTGATGCCGTGGCAATTCAAGAAGACTTTGTTGCAAGCACCATGAGCGAGTCTAACCGCTTCGTGGGCGCTGCAGGCGACAAAGCGCGCCGCCTTGAGCAGCGGTAGGTTCTGTAGCAGCACAGAGGCGCCTTCTGGCGACCTCTCTTTAGGAGTTGAGCAGTGGCCTGTTTTCCATGAGGTAGCATACCATTGAAGAAAGTGACGAGAATAACGTCATCCTTTCGAAAGCCACATCCGAAGCGTGCTGGACTTCTGCTCATCTCAAATATTAACAAATAGAGATAACTAACTTTAAGAAGGAACAACATAACATCCTTCATACCTGCGTGCGATGAATTGTTCTTGTTGATTGATACACGAATGCGGTGTGGATGACACAACTTATAAACATTTCATGATCTCAACCGCATGTGGAATGGCTACGTGGACTGCCTGGTACGGAATCTAAATAGTGTGGAGGAGGATGAAGATCCCTATGGAGCTCTACAGACCTACAAGACATTCCATGCTCGGGCCAACAAAAAAGAGGATTTTGCAGCAGCCGTGGACTTTTGCAGATCAGGCAGTATCGTCCTGCTGAAGAAGCAACATTTGACTGCAGGCACAGAACTCGCACTGCTTCTTGTAGAGACTTTGGAAGCAGCCAAGATTGAGCAGGATGACGATGCTAAAGCTGTGGTCATGGATGTCGCTAAGGCATTTGAGACCGTCACTGCCAGCAAGGAAGCCGCGAAAAACCAAGCTCGTTTCCTAAAGGCGTGCATCGTATGGTCTACGCTCAAGCACTGTGGAAAGTTCGAAAAGGGTGACCCTGAACTTCACCGTCTTGCTGCCGGCGCTAAGATTCGCATGGGCGACGTCTCTGGTGCTGCTACCCATTTTCTCCACGCTCGGCAGCCTCAGGAGTTTGCTACCTTTCTTTACCAATGGTCATCTCTTGGTTACAAGGGTGAGCGAGATCTTTTCTTGGCACGCGCAGTACTCCAGCTCTTGGCACTTGAGAACCTTAAAGATGCCAATATTCTGTACGAGACCTTCGTGAAGCTACTTATTTTGAAGAAGGAGCCTCTCAAAGAAACTCCCCTTGCCCACTTTGTCAAGTTTCTGCTCAAAGCTGTCGAGCGCGACGCCTACCCTCTGTTTAAGATGCTCTGCGAGAAGTACCAGCCGTCAATCCAACGTGATCAAAATTTCCAAATGTACTTGGATCGCATCAGCGAAATTTACTTTGGCATCAAGGCACAGAAGAAGGGCTTCCAGGCACTCATTGATAGTATGCTTCAAGGATTTGGTGCATAATTAAAAGCTGATATAATATAATCAAAATTCATACATACTATCTCCCATTTTCAAACATCAAATTAAGCTTAATTCTTGCTAGACAAGATGTAAACAAAATATAAAATTCAATCCAAGACTATCAAGAATCTTGATTTCTAGCTTCTGAAGAGCATTGCAACTGTAGTGCATCAGTTTACTGTCAGAGGATATGAAATAGAGTTTTATGATAAATCCTCATGTATAACCCAACTGATTGTGCAAGTATGTTCGCTTTCACTGATATTTCCTGTTTACGTTGACGGTCTATGTTTCAAAGTGCGCCGTTTCCGCTCTCTAGTCGTGGTACTATCACCAGAGGAAACTTGCGAAACATCGTCGACTTTCCCCCTGTTTGCGATGTTGTCTCTGTTGGTCTCAGATGTAGATAAATTTGCGTCAGAACCAGGAGCGACTCTGCTGTTGCTGTTGCTGCTACTGCTACTACTATTGATGCTACTATTACTATTAGTCACAGGTTGTGCGGTGCTACCTGCACCATTTGCAGTAAGTTCGCCTCTACTTTGTGAATTTACACTTTCACCAGCACCTGGGCAAAGCTCTGACGTTGACGAAGAAGACTGTGCAGTTGGTACGGCAGAGTCTTCCTCAGATGAAACACGTTCACGTTTTTTACCACGAGCTACTGCTCCTGACGATGGAACCGTAGCGCTAGTGCGCTGAGAACTTGAGCTGCGACTTGCGCTTCGACGTGAAGCAATGCGCGAGGCTAAATCAGGGGTAGGTGGAACAGATTCTCGCTGCGTTCTAGTTGTAGAAGAACTAGTTGTAGAAGTTTGCCGACTTCGCAAAGGAAAAGAAGGGGTATCCACATCGGCCATAGAAAGGAAGAAGTTTGTCAAAATCTGAGGACTGCCAACTAGGGAGAACCCTGGCGGGATTCCAGCTTCCCCAAATCTTGGGAAAAAATGTGATGATGAACTAGTAGAGCTGCCTTCTTCAGGATTCCCATCACCCGGGTCAGCGTTTCTACTGTTGTTAATGTTGCTATTGTCATCACTGAATACGGTGTTACGAGCGCTTGTACGAGTTCTGCGGCTAGAAGCAGATGCTTGACGCACTGTAGAAGAGCTCAATGACAAACTACGTCTACGAGAAGTTTGTGAAGTAGCAGTAGAAATTGAGGCGGAATTATTGGTATTACCAGAGTTGTCGCTGTCGATGTCCCTGGTTCTACTGCTGCTAATTCTGTTCCCTTCACTAATAGGTCGACGTAGTACGGAAGAAATTGAAGGGAAATCATAGGGCAAAGGAAGTGGTATAGACATACGGCTCGGCAGTTGGGGTGGGTTGGAAGATTGTGAGCCTGCTGCTTGCATAGTCGGCTGCGCAGGCGTTGCAGGTGTTGCAAATGCTGCAGATGCTGCAGGCGAGGCAGATGAGGCAGAAATCCGTTGACCAAGACGCGGAGGTTGCAAGAGTTGATCTTGAAGTTTGGTAAGCTGTGAAATACCGGCAGTTACTTGTAGCAATAGCTGGCCTCTCTGAATTCCATCTGTGCTCGTTCGAGAGGTGAGAAGTGGATGGAGTGCACGTCGGGTCTCAGTCAGTAACTCATTTAAAACAGCACGACCAATCAAACGCTCACCGTCAATACTGAAGTTACCAACACGAGCTACGTCTGATTGCATCTGATGTGCCATGTGATGTAAACGAAGTGCACGATGCCGCAATATTCTTATATCTCTCTCCTGTTCACGAGTGTTCTGAAACGCAGGCAAGTTGACACTGCTGCGAGACGAACTTCCTTGACCTCCGAATCTCAGCGGTGAGATAGGTGGAGGAGAGTTACTTTCTGAATTACTGCGAGATTGGTCTACTGGTCGCTCAGCTGAAAAAAGGCTGTCCCCAAAACCGTCCAGCTGAGGGTTGAAGAGGTTTGAAACAACATCATGAAGGCCAGGGCCGACTTCAAGGCCCATAATAGCGATATGTGGAATGGGTCCTGCTCCTGCAGCTGAAAAATGTGACATTGCAGAATACATTGAATTCAGTGCGTTTCGACGAGTTACGTTTGGACGGGTTGCGGTGCCGTTGCGAGCAGAACTTTGACTTGAAGATCGAGAGTTGTCTCTTTGGCCATTACTACTGTCTTGAACAGCACCTGGAGGTAATGGGGGGGCATCTTGACTTCTCTCCACAAGATGGATAGTCACACCATCTTCTAGAGAGCATGATGCGAGCGATTCGTCGTTCTTGAGCACACGACCTCTGAAGATAAGCCTCTGACGATCAACCGCCACGCCTAATTTTTCATGAATGCTTGACTTTAAGTCTGGCACCGAGCTTGTTGAAGAGAGTTGTACAGGGCTGGCAGACTCGGAGTTAAGTTGCTTCACGCGAATAGTCCACATCGGTGACGCGGTCGTCATTCTGACAGCAAACTCAACGTCAACTCAACTACAAAGCCCACCGCAAGCAATTTCTAATTTACCGAATTAGGTTGCCCCTTAAATTATATTCGCGAGGATCCACACGTTAATGATGCTGATTTGCCCTGATGAAGCGGCAGATTTTTAGCGAAGTTTCGGCTGCTACAAAATTTACCCCGTCGTGGAGAACGACTCTGGAATACCTTAAAACCCTCTTGTTGTACGCAAAGTGATGACGGACAAAGGAATTAATCGCCAAACCTTGTGAAGAACTCTTTGCGTGCAAATCTCTAACGAAATGTGTAGATCTTGCGTCCGCAGCACGTGAGCAAGTAAGCAGGCAAGCAGGAAAGTAAGCAGGCAAGCAAGAGAGGTTGACGTTCGTTCTTTCTTTCTTTCTTTCTTTCTTTCTTCGATTAATTGTTTAAGCAATTGATCAGTGGGCTTGCTTATGTGATCCTCCCTCGCTGCAAGCGCGACCACGCCACTCCGCGGACCGCCGCGGAACCTCGGCCCCCGGTCCTGAGGCACTACGAAGCGCCGACTTCTGTTGAAACCAGTGCAGTTTAAATGATTGATTGCTCAACTAAGGATTTGTTATTGAAATAAAACAACTCCAAATTCCCTCTTTTCTTGTTCATTTCTTCTGTTCTTTATTTTTTGCTGTTCTTTTTCTTTTTCTAATTTCTTTCTTCGTTCTTTCTGCTTTCTCCAACTTCAAGTTAATGCCACTATTCGAGGTTTCGGTGATGACGCTGATCTCGCTTCAGGACAATCTGTTCTTCAAGATCCCCCATCGCATCTTTACATTATCACTGAAGATATTATTTTTCTAGGTGGTTATTGCTTTGCTTGATTGCTCTACTGAGAGATAGAACCCAACTTTCAACTTTGCAATTCAGAGTCTTATTTGATGAGGATGAAAAGGGCATACGAAGTGAGATCTATTATTGAGTTTGGTACAGCATGGACTTGGAAAGTAACTTATATTAAGTCCTGACTTGAAACAGAATTGTGAGTCTGCAGGCCAATGTGGCAATGAACTCTATCCTTCATTCAGGAGATATAGAAAGAGATAAAACGCCATTCAAATGGCGAAAGTACAAAAGAAAAACAGGCTAAATGTGCAAACATATCTTGACAGTATTCGAAGGAACGAAGCGATTGGAAGAGCAGATAATCTAATTAAGCTTCTTCCCAGACGAAGGTCTGAATATCGAGTTACAATTGTCAGCGCAACACAAAACTTTGATTGCCAGAAATTATGGTACGAATGCCTTCAAATGTACGCAAGGATTCCGCAGGTGCAATTTGGTATACGAAACAGCATAAGGCACACCCCACCTTTTACATATTATTGAGAGCGAGGAAAGGCTGCATATGTGTGATAGTTTCCAAAAAGCATGTTAGAAAACCCAGGACACTGCTATGGTGCTTAGCTTATCAGCGCTCTTAAAATGTTATTAGAAGCGCGCACGCACGTAATCGGCACCCTTCCAAGCGGTTGATCAGTCATGACTAGGTATTAGTAGTGTGGAAAAGAAAAAAGTCAAAAGTTAAAAAACTCGAAACAGTGCTGATGAGAGCGCAGTTAGCTAGCTCTCTCGTTTGAAGCAGTTCCATAACTTCTCAGGAGACAGACTCACGCAGAGATAGGGCTGCAAGGCTACTTGCTGTAAGCTTTTCATCCTTTGAGGCAGCACAGCTCCTCGTGGCTCTGTCACATACTGGAAGTGAGATCGTCACACTGCAAACAAACTGCAGGGATTGAAGATGCCCGTCCTTAGAAGTCAAAGACATGGGCGCCGTCGGGGTGCTTCTTTTATGCAGAAAGCTATCGATCCTAAAAAACGACGCAGTTCAAGCAGAGTTCACATTAAAGAAGCTTGTAAGGTACACTCGGGACAGATGAGGACACTCTTTTTTAGCACCAGTGCCAAAGCAAAACCTACTACAGCTTTGACAACTTCTACATCAACAATGCCTACGAAACGTACTTTAGAACGCATTAACGCCAATCCGCCAGTGTACATAGTACACAACTTCCTTACGCAAAGCGAGCTCGAGCATCTTGATCAGATAAAAAGTGGCAAAGATGCATCGAAGTTTGGGAGTGATTCGTACATGATGGATATGGGTGGCAATAAGGTATTCTCAGAACATCGAACCTCAACATTCTTAAGCTTACAAAAAATGGGGGATGCGAAGGTTCGCACGATTGAGCGTAGAGCTGCAGAGCTTGTTGGAGTTCCGACTGAGAATGTGGAGCCTTTGCAAGTCGTTCGCTACAGGGATGGTCAGCATTTTGGTCTTCACCATGACTGTAGCGTTTTGAAACCAAATGGAACTCTATCTCTATTAGATATCAACGAACCAGTTCGCCTCGTGACTTTTTTTGTCTATCTAAATTCGCTTAGTGAAGGCGAAGGCGGGTGCACTTACTTTCCTAAATTGAAACTTCGAGTATCGCCGAAACGAGGCGCAGCTGTGTTATTTTGTAATATTAATGAGCACGGGACCCTTGATTCGCGCGTTATCCACCAGGCTGAACCAACTACGGCCGGCGTGGTAAAATTTGGTATGAACATTTGGGTATCTTCGGTTACTCAGATGGCCTATGCACAAAGTAAGACTGGTCTTCGGCTGAATGCCTTGCCCAAACCTAGCCCTCGGCATAATGAAAACGGAGAGGAAGTAAATAGGATAGACCAAAGGGCTACTGCTGATGAAAAGTCCGACTCTCCTCCAAAACGTAGAAGGATGCAACCGCGTAGCAATATATGCTCTACTAATGGATGCAGCGCAGTAAGATACCGTAAACACTCGCAATGTGAGCTACACTATTGCATAATTGGATATAAAGAAAATCCCAACCCAAATCTTAATGTTTTTGCTTAAAAACTGATTTTATAGATAGTAAAAAAGCGTCTGCCCATTCTTATAACTTGACCCACTTCCTATACATTTCTCAATGTCTCCTAGATAATACTCCAGCTCTTTCGTATAACCTTTTTCTATTGATCATGATACTTCTTACTTAATACGCTGATTAGCACATGTGGTCCTTCGCTGTCGGAAAGATCCGTTTCCGTAATTGTGGAGGTCACCTTCGACCATGATATTGTTTAATAGTATGATGAGGCACTGGTGCGCACGTGCATGCGGCGCGGTGCTTTGAAAAAGACCACTCACTAAAGTCTTGCGGAAACTCAAGCGCTTGCGTATGTATGCCTAGGCATAGGTCACCACCTCAACGTGGGGAAGTCGATCTGCAGGAGGTAACTGTAGAGACACACCGACAGTGCCGCGCGTTTGTACGCCATGAGTGCCGATGCT
The DNA here is from genome assembly GCA_004764695.1 of Schizochytrium sp. TIO01. Classification (NCBI taxonomy): domain Eukaryota; class Bigyra; order Thraustochytrida; family Thraustochytriidae; genus Schizochytrium; species Schizochytrium sp. TIO01. The sequence goes on along the minus strand of SMSO01000014.1, from coordinate 1,804,428 downwards.
GAAGCGGAGAGCCAGGACTTTGCTCTAGGAGATCCTGACCATGGACTTGCGAATGAAGAAACTGCTGACCTGACGATTGTCAAGGACATTATGCATGCGGAGAACATTCGGAGCACACGAAGCACACGAAGCTTCACGGTAAATGGACTACAGAGAAGGTCAGATCGCGCTCTGAATGCGAACAGAGAAGCAATTATGAAAAAAATAACACTCAAACCAAGGTTGCAGGAGTGGCAAGCCGGGGGAAAGCCCTTGCTTGTTCCATTGTATGCTCGAAAAGCTTTGGCAAATGTTCGTGAGGTACATGCGCCGCAAGTTTTTATTTTTGAGATTCTACGAACTATGTTTGGCCTCGGATTCGTCATGCGGCAAGGAAATAATCGTGGGGATCCCAATGACCCTGATGCACAGCCTTCACGAGTGCGAATTTCTCAGGTGTTCACGGATAATCGGGCGCCTATAATCAAGAACACAACAATTCGCGCGGAAAATCTGCTCCAAGTAGGTGACGTCGTATTACAAATTGGTGATTGTCCGATTGAACAATTGGACGAAGCGAACAGTGCCGTTTATGAATGTCAGATTGGAAGTCATGTACTGGTACACATCATGCGAGGTGGTTTTAGGACCCCCAAACCAGGCCGCGACTCCGAAGAAAATATGCTTGCGCGAGCACATGCGCAAAGACGAAAGCAGACGGTAATCGAAAAAAATAAACTTGAGGAAGAAAAACTTAGGCAGTATCATCAAGATCGGTTTGATAGACGCCTTGAGGCGCTTGTCATTGCGCAAAAGTCTGAAATTCTTTACACATTTGTAGAAACGTGTACAGAGTTATTCTCTTCTCCAGAGGTCGATCTCATGTCTATGCTTCGGGACACATTTGTTGGTAGTGGAATCGAGTACGCATCAGAGGAGAATACTGTTGAACTTTTTCTAGATTTTGTCGATCTTCAGTCTACAGTCCCATTGCAGACCTATGCGTTGATGCGCACGCTAAGTCGTCATGTAAATGACATTCTTCGCTGCGTACAGCTTACGCTTAATTTTGGTTGGAGACCATTAGACCGTCTTTCGTTGCAAGGATTCAGTATAGTTCGTGGCCTTGATAAAAAACAGTGCATACGCGTTGAGGGAGAAGAGGTTAGCACACGTGCGGACTCGGGCCTTGATAAGCCATGCCTCTATGGAAAGCCATTTGCTCGCATCTTGCAAGCCACTTTGCCCATGGTGGCTCGCCTGTCACAAGTTACTCTTTCGAACTCAGCTTTCGATGACACATGTACAGAGGAACTTGTCAAAGCGCTTCGGGGTTGTGCGTGCTTGCGTAGTCTAGATCTAAGCCAGAATATGCTAGGCCCGTCATTTGCGAAACAGTTTGCCGATGCATTGAATGACGAAAATTTGGGATTGCGTCTTACAGTGGAAGTTCTGAACCTGTCATGGAACGAACTTGGTGGCGAAGGGGCCGAAATTCTTCTTAGCAGACTATCTGCAGCAAAAGCATCTGCGCTAACAGAGCTTTCTCTCGCTTTTAATGGCATCACTGACCGGTGCGGGCCTGCCTTGCGTAAGATCCTTGAGGAGGAGTCCCCATTACAAGGTCTCAATAAGCTTGTTCTTGCGAACAATCGTTTCACAAAAGCAATTGGAACTCATTTGATTCCTGGCTTACGAGCAAATAGCACTTTGGTAGACTTCTCGTTGAGTTTCAACCCTCTTGGTCTCGAAACGAGTATGGCACTCATCGCTTGCGTGAGGGAGTCTGAGAATCTGGCATTGTTCTACTTGGAAAACACAATCAGTGATGACTCCCCTTCCAGCACAGCACCAAGCGAATTCCCCAATGCTGATGGTGAGAAATCGCTGACTTTTTGTGATGGCTTAATACAATTTATATGGGAACTTAAAGAGCATATGAACATCCTGCGTCTGCAACTTCATGGGTTTGAAATTATTGAAGTTCATTTGGAATATCCCCCTAGACTAAGGCATCTAGTTGGCACCATTAAATGCTATGAGCCTTACTTGGGATTGTCAAAAGCTGTCGCTGCAGAAGAGCTCACAGCACAATCAAGTCACTTAGACCTCTCTGCAAGTATATTTCACGATCGAGTTAAAGAAGCCGATTCGTATGCGTTCTTTGATACTATTATTGTTGCTCAGACTGCAATGTATACTGATTGGCAATTTATGGAACCAAAACTTATTCGATTTATCAAAGATGAGAAAGACATTATAGAAATCCGTGCTGTGGTTAGCGAGAATTATTTTGAACTTTCTAACGTTCACCGCTATTATGCAGCCATGGGTAATGATCATGACTGCATCGGGTTTAATGAATTCATGGACATTGTTTTCGAGTGTCGCATCTCTGACTCGGGCTGTCCCGATAATGTTGCGCAAGGCGCCTTCATCGCTGCAAATGTAGAGCTCAAGGCTGAAACGAAGGAAGCACAAATGGCCATGAACGAAAATCCAGACAATGCTCTTTGTCTTTATGAGTTTGTGGAAGCCCTCATTCGACTTGCAATGCGCAAATTCTTCGATAAGAAATCATTGCGAAGCGCACCTACACGTAAAGATGCTTTTGAATGGTTATTGCTGGAGAATATTTTCCCGTTCGGGAAGCGCATGACAAGCAACTGCTTTCGGCGGGACAAGCTTTTTTACTACGACATAGTGACTGTTTTGACGACCTACAAACTCAAGATTGACAAGCTATGGCGAACATATGCTGGAGTGACGGGTGCAAATTTACTGATGAAAAAGGATCATTGGCTAGATATGATTAATAGCACAGGTGTAAGTCGAGCCTCACTAAGTGCCTTGGCTCGGAAAAAAGGCGGCGATATATCACGTTCGATCTTTAACCCCCTGGTAATCAAACTTGCTTTTTGGTCAGCGCAGACGCTAGAGCGGAACAAACTTGTGCGCAACGTACGGGATCGTGCTCGAAATATGAGTGCAGCCTTAAGCTATACGGAATTCCTTGAAGGCATTGTCTATCTTGCGGATGCAATAGGACACCCTATAGTAGTCGAGGACGTGGGCTTGCCGGCTGATGCCTACCTTTCTGAGAAGCTAATCTGCGTTTTGGAAATGCTTCTAGGAGCAGCACCGCAGGACTGCTTCAAGAAAGCGAGCTACCCATCGTTGCTGACTGGGTTGCGTGAAAAACATCAAGCTATGCAGTACCCTGAGCGCGATGACTATTTATTTGAAGCTAAACCAGGGAATATTGGAGTGTCACAGCCTTTCCAGATAGACTCTGCTATGTTAAACAGATCGGACGATGAGACAGAGAAAACACCTGGGGAAGAACAAAACTCAGAGGGTAACTTGAATGAACCCTGAATGATCCGCCGAAGTAACAATTAAGACAATGTATGACACCTTCTAAATGAGGATGAAAGATGAGAAGATAGGAACACTGTTCCAGCGGTTGTGCTACTTACTCACAGAAAGAGAGAGTATTCCATGCTGATAAATGAGCGAGTTGTGTAGCGAAGACAAAGATATTTGCATTCGTCATTATTATTATTGTTGATTTTCTGCTTTTAATTTATGTGCATTGGTGATAGGTAAACACTTGTGATGATTATACATGAGGTACATGGATGAACACGTCCGTGCCATAACCTTCCATAGACATCAAGGTGAGATCGCCGTTGAAGTAACGCACATAGCCGCGTGCGACACCCAGTCCATACCCGAGACCAGCCATGGGGTTTTCACGGCCAAAATCGTGAAGTTCCTCCAAGTGTTCGGGGAAAGCATCATGCGCCGTAGTAAACAAATAAGAAAAGACCTTTTGTGTAATGGAGCGTGGAATTCCTCCACCAAGATCACTAATGCGAATCACAACATCTTCATTCTTCTCACCATCTGCAATAACCACGCGAATTGGAGGCATGTCCTCTCCTGCATGCCGTTCTGCGACGGCACGCATACTATTTTTCAGAAGCTCGAAGAGAACGTAGTAAAGATGGGAAGGGATGTAAGGGAAAGTTAGGTCCACACGCCCGAGGAACTCAACTTCTGGTGCATCTGCATACTGACGCTCACACATGTACCTTGCATCCTCTGCAGCAGCACGTGCAACCTGTGCCGCAGAAGTTTTGAGGCAGACGAGTCCAACAAAGTCAGGTGGTTGCTCTTCGTACAACTCCAGAAAGTGACCGATGAGGATACGAATCGCAATACGGCTAAGAAAGAAACGATCAAAGTAGTCATGAATCTCACGCACATCAGAGAGATCCTTATTCACTCTTTGCAACAGAGCACTACCTTGTTCACTCTTTTTGAACTCATGCAAACCCTTGGCGATCATCACAAGTGTATCCTGGTGACGTTGGTAAATGCTACTAAGCATATCCTTAAAGGCCTCGTCCTCGGCGTGGATCGCACCCGCGAGTCTCTCCTCGTCAAAGGACATCACTTCCTCGAAACTCTTTACATACCAGTTCTTCACCTCTTGTATCGCAGGCATATTACCTAAACCATAAGGCGCTAGCGACAATTCTCGAGCGCGATGTGCAAAACGCACAGGGAGCTCCCTTCGCAAGAAGCTTGCAATTTGGACGCGTGCAAGCTTCTTTCGATCTTGATCACTAATTTCTGCAGGAAAAGGTGATTTTTCGCCTCCCTTGAGCTGCCTCAACATTTCGGCAGTCTCTTTCCAATTACCTTGGCCCTTACCGAGGAGCTTGCCGGTACCTGTATCAATCAAGGTTCGGATTCCCACAGGTGTCTGAGAACGATTTGCGTAGCGATTCACAAGATCCTGAAGGGCTTGATCAGGGTCACTTGACGTTGACGCTGAAGATGAAAATGGCTGCCACCTTCGTTGGCCAAGAGTAGCATAAGTAAATGATGTGGTTGCGCCTAAGATTGCTCCACGCGAGCTCCTTGATGCCACAGCATTGTGAGCACGGAGCGCAAGCATCTTCAATAACGCTTCAATAAATCTTAACTTCAGGCTACGATAACCTCTCAATATACCTCAAGATAAGGTGGTCTATTGCGCTTCTCTCCAGTTTTACCCAAGGCAGCCTCAAGCGCGATTTAAGAGCTCCCAGAACTTCGTTGTCTTGCTCTAAGGTCGTCTAAATCGGAAAGAGACAGCACGAGTTAGCTGAAGCGCTCAGCCTAACAGCAATCTCGCAAGCAGGCGAGAGCTTAGCCGGTGGTGAAGTTAAATGAGGAAGAATAAGCGAGTCGGCAGCGCAAAGAAGGCGTCGGCTCGTGCGTACCGCTGGCAGTCTCAGCCACAGCGGCACGGGCTCTTCGGGATTTGCATTCTGCTTGCTAGCTCTCACTTCTTTCCATTCCAACAAACATACCTATGAATTGGCCTACTACCACTACCACCACTACTACCACTACCACTAACAAGAATAGGAATGATCTATGTATGTAATTAAGAAAGAAAGAAAGAAAGAAAGAAAGAAAGAAAGAAAGAAAGAAATTATGGGTAACCACAGAGAAACTTTGAAAGAAGAATAAAACAAACTAACACAGATATCCTATGTAAACCATATACATAGAGTGAAGCACGAGGAGCAAAAATGTAAAGATCATCATCCATCCGTCTATGCAGAAGAGACTCTGAGAACTGCACAGAACAACTCCTCCGGAGCCGACCCATAAACACTGCAGACCGCCATGCCCTCCGCATTGCCAGGGCACATGCCTTCCCAGCAGGCACCTCGCTGCATACGCAGAGAAACACAGCAGAGCGAGTTAGTTCATGGCTCCTTTCCCTGAAAACACAGCCGCAGAAATAACAGTAAAGCGAAGAAAGAAAGAACATCTCAGAGACACACACACAAAAAGAGAGAAAGAGAAAGAGAGAAAGAGTCCTCATAGCAATAAACATAACAAAACACAGCTTTCGTTATATCGCAGTAACGATAGCCTCTCTCCCGTGCCCGCCACCATGATGCACAAATCAACCAAGACATCAGGCCCCAGAAGGCGACCAGGAACGAGGCAAAGCTGACACGGAGCAGGCAGACGAGGCCCTTTCACGGGCGAGCCTGAGCAGCGAACACGGCCTCGTTAGCTGATTCGGCTCGCGCAGCAGCGAGGGCAACAAAAACGAGGAGGGGACAATTGCAGAGGGCGTGAGAGGAGGCCCACGTGGGTACCATGTACCATAAAAGAGGACATAATCCGCGGTGTGCGAACGACGCCGCAACCTTCCGAAGCAGAGGAGTGTTCTCGCGACGATGGCGGCGAGACACAGCGGCACAATTAGGGGTTGAGGTTGATCAGCTTGGGACTTGGGACGATTTTGTGGTCGAACTTGAAGTAGAGATCGCGGTCTATGAGGATATTGTGGTTTTATGGTGATGCGAAGTTTTGGGCGGAGTTTTGGGGCGCCATTCTGAAGACTGAGCATGCGAGCTGAGCGCTGGGTAGCACTGTTAGAGAAAATAGGTAAGAGTTATTGGAAATGGGGTGTAAGGTCTTCTTAATAATGATAAATTATGGAAGGCGCACATGTAGGAGATACGTTTTGGGAGCGCACGTTTTGTGGTCACCGGGGCTGAGGACGACCCTACCTGATGGCTGAGAAACTTGGTCATGATAGAGTGGAAGTTCCATTGGAAAAAATCTGCTCTCGCGCACTGTCTACTTTCATTTGATTAACGAAACGCACATCAAATCCTGTGGCGTGCGACGATCCGAGAATAAATTAGGCAATTTGCTTGTACTACGATTCTACCTACTGACCACTACAGTGCTCCTGTGACTACATAAACTGGACACGTACAGCATGTGTCAATGACTTAGTATGTGTAAAACCTACAATTCAAAGCGAGCGTTGCACGTGGGAGGAGCAAGTCGAGTGCTTCGAGTTCCCAATACCGAAAAATAGCATGACTCTGTCAGATGTAGCGAGGAGACAAATGTCAGACCGTAGAGAAAAGTCTTCTTTTGCTACACATACCGGTGGACATCAACTACGAGAAGACTATATCTTAAATTCCAGTATGTCCAGAAGAAGGATACCATGAGGAAGTGGAGAGGTGAGTAAACATGCTCAACAGCAAGGAAATATCCAGGATAAACAACCCTACAGGACGCGCGAGATATATAGTGCGTGCGCTAAAGCGCACCGAGTCACTTGTCGAATGGCTTTGAGATGTTGTTATTGCCCAGCAACTCCTTATTGCCCCTCATGCAACAACCCGTAACGCGAAAACCTTTGAATAGTTCTTTTTGCAGAATGGAAACTAAAATTCCGCCCGATCCCAAGCGTGAGCATTTTCTAATTGATGCTAATTGTGTCAAACCGTAAGAAAGCTTTGGAACCCAAACGAGTTTGCCAACGTTAGCGCTTTAATAATGTATTTCGACCCGGCTCATATGACGAGTATGTCGATAGCACAGTAGTCTAGACAACAAATTGCTTGTGTTCTCCAATTATGAAAGGAGGGTGTCTGATCTGACGGAAACGGATGTCAAAATTTGCTTAGAAGCCCAAACAGAGCACAATCAATGCCTTGAGTACGTTTACTAGCTCGGTAAATTGATCAGAGAGAAGCTTTGGTCCCAAGAATACATAGGCTTAAGTAGCGAGCGAGCTCGCTACAAGGTCGGAAAACTAGCATGAATAGCTTTCTGCAAGATCTTGCGAATAGCAATTGGTTTTGGCTCACATTAAAAGAAAAGCGTTCTCGCTGTTGACGTGGTGTCGATCAGTGCAATAATTTACATAGTGGCTGATCGAGCTCTCCCCTTGCTCAAGTCGCTGGGATTTCAAATGCAACAATATGTACATCACAATGAAAGAAGATGACGATCTCAATGCCGCTAGGAGAAAAGCTCGTTGCAAGCTACATTTAGGGCATTTAATCGATCAGGATGAGCATTGCTCGCGCTGTCCAAAATTTCCTATGCCACAAAGCAGCTAGTGAGTTGTAAAATGCACATCACTTCGTGAATTTTTACTTGATTGTGCGTGGTGGCCAGCTTTATGCATTGGGGAATTACAAATAGAAATAGTACTCATAATGAATTGCATGGCCATTTTATTACAGAATAGCCAAGGATCACATGGGATAGTAGCTACTACTAGGTATTTTAATCATCAAAATCTTGCTCGTAGGTACTTACCTACCTAGGTATTGGTTGTGGTTACTTAGTTTCTCACAGCAGTATCGTTCGGGCACCTCCCTTGCCACGGTGGACAAATGTGTTCTATATCTTGACTATCTCCCTAGTAGTCCCCATCGTTGGACTAGTTGATGTTTGCTTGTTGACCTGAGAGGCAGGGACTGGTACTAGGTACCCCTACTACCAAGAGTCCAAGAAGCGGCTTTGTGTGAAGGTGACTTTTCTTAATGTTACTGCACAATGAATTCCTTGGTTGCAAACAATGCAGGCCAGGCGTACGCAAGCAGGATCTTATGCAGTTGTCAAGAACAATCGATGCTGCAATGCACTTGGTCTCAAGACTCTCACCGCAGAGTTGGCTTGCTTAATTCATTGTGCGCTCTTGAAGCTTCGGCTGCATTTTCTTAGCTTGGCTGTAGCAAGAGAGATTGATTCGAACGACCGCAAGTGATTGTCTGTGGTCGCAAGGCAACTTTGGGGAGTTGGCGCTTCCGTGAAGTCGCACACTACTAAGTAATGTAGACATAAGGCCTATGTCACCAACATGTATATTCGTGATAATTCTAAACAGCAATCTTCTTTTCACTCCCCTTTAAAAATAGAATTAAACATTTTATTTTCATTAAAAAAGAAAAGAAAAAAGTATTTTGATTATTTTAATTAAAAATAGATGAACAAGACGGCACATGTTCGAATCGTTTCGATACATCAAAGGCACACAAGTTCGTTTCATCATCAGCAGTCAAATATCTTCAAAGTTTCGTAGCTTTCGGGTTTTATGCTGTTTCTCAATCACCCCAAATATGCCTGCGAGGAAGGCACCCGCAAAGTAGGCGGTATTAATTTCTATGGCTTTCTTCACAATTTTTTATTATTTAAAAATTAATTCTATTTTTAAAAGGGAAGAAAACAATAGGAAGATAGGATGTGTGATGTCGAGAAAGAAAATGCAAAAAAAGACAATGATGATCAACTGCACCACAACAATAACAACAATAACAACGACACCAACAATGACAGCAGCAGTAACAACATCATCATAAGCAACAACAACAACAACAACAACAACAACAACAACAACAACAACGACAACCTTGATCTAAGAGCTCTGAATTCGCACGGCGAGCATTCATGAGACAAGACAAAGTGCAATTTGCTGATCTTCACAAGGCTGTGTGTGATCGATCGATTGAGCTTACTCAGAAGACCCTCAGCTCGTGAGATCTACTACAGCCAATGCGGTCGATGATTGCCCATCATCACTGCATGCATATTCAGACGAACAAACAAATAAACACCATAATTCATGACCATGATCATGATCATGATCGATTCATCGTCCATCATTCATGATCCCGGATGAGTGTATTTTCCCACCAGCTTGAAGTTCCAACCTTATGTTCAATTTGTTTCTTTGTTTGCTTTGTTTGCTTTGTCTATCTCAGTCTGTGCGACTACAGCGCACAGCGGAAAGCGGCGATGATTTGCGCTCGGCCAGATTTCAGGAAAATGGCGGACCCTGCTCTGCTTCTTTTTAGTCGCGACGCCGATGCCCACAATGACGCCACAGGCGTAGTACCCGGCGCCGTCTTTCCCGCGGGCTTCAAGATGCTTCAAGCTCTGCAAGAATGAAATCAAGCAATCCTCGGCCTGCAAATAGCATCATCATCTGCAATCGTCCACCGCAGAAGCAGCGAGCTTCGAGTCCAAGTCCAAGTTCTCCTTCAAGTCAACTAATTCATTGCAATGCAAATACTTCTGTGTAAGTAATATCAATTCCTCGATCTCAGTGGACTCGCGCGCGTTCCAACCTCCGTTCTCTCCAAACTGGAACACACCGGGTCTCCTGCGCCCTGTCCCACTGGCCTCTTTTCGCCATACTGTGCCGTATCTCTCTTCCACCCTTCCACCCACGCCGCCAAACTCCTGGCCTAGCCCATCTGTGCTTTGCGCCCCCGCACCGAAGCACCGGCCTCTGGCGCTTCCAGGGGTCCTCTCAGGAGTCTCCCCCACGAGAAGACTTTTGGGTTGCGGCGAAGGCCGAAGTTGGCGCCTAGTCACGCTTAGGCGCGCCTAGTCTTGCCCAGGGAAAACCATTTCAGGAAAAGACGAGCACTGACGGGGTTTGATTTCATTCAAGGCAGAGAGCGGGCGCCATTTTCCCACCAGACCCGCGCATGCGCCCCTTCACATCCATAAGTGCGTAGAAGGTGCGTACCTGAGCATGCATATGTGAAAGAAAGAGAGTAAGTAGATATCCACGCAGAGAGGATATCTTTCTTTCTTTCTCCTTTCTCTCCGGCGGACGCTACGCGTGGCCTTCCTCGAGCCGGAGAAGAGAGAGGCCTCCTCGCGCCGCCTCCAGGCCGGCCAGAGCGCAGGAAGGGCCCAGGAGACAGCGCCTCGCCACTTCTGCGGCGAGAGCCCACGCGCTTCAGGTGCTCTCGGCGCTCGCGGTTCCCTCGTGTTCGCTGCCCTCCCTTTCTTATGCAGAGGCCTCCGCTCTCCGCGTCCCGTACATTCGCACCGCGGCGCCGGAGCGAAGCTTACACGCTGTCCCGTGCGGCGTGCACAGAGAAGGGGAAAGCGGTTTGGTATTGTGCGGAGGGGGTGCGGATCTCACAGAATGGGAGAGCGTGGTGAAAGCGGTTCTTTTCTTTACTTGAAATGTCATGAAATTTGAAATTTTGAATTCCACATTGCTTTCTTTCTTTCTTTCTTTTGCACTTTCTTACTTCCCCTTCTGCTTTCTTAGGAGCTAGCTATGGAGCAATAGGAGTGGTTGAAAGAAAGATTGAAAGAGGATAAACAGGTGTGATTAGTTTAGTGTCATTGTCGTGGTAATGCTGAGTTTAGTAATCTTTCATTTCGATTTTTCATTTTATTATTTTTTTAATCCAGTAAAATATTGAAGAGAAAGAAGTAAGGATACAACCCAAAGCTACAGCTCAAGAGACAGACGATCAACAATCTCTCAGGGAATGTCTACGCCTGTGTCCTTATCTACCATCGCAGGAAATAAGTGGCGGATTGAAATAAAACTAAACAACAAACGAACAATAGTCGGAATATGAAAACCATTCTCCAGCGCGAAAGATATTCTTCTTCTTCTTTTTCTTTCTCTCTCTTTCCTTCCTTCCTTAATTCTGATCAATCGATCTTATTTTATAAATAAACAATTCAGACCCTTCAAAGGACCATGATTGGAAAACGCTGAAAAAGGCAACGAAAACAGCTTTCAACGATGAGGAGGATGAATAAGGTGAACGAGACCATTGCGGCAGCCTCGCGATGCCCCATAGAGATAAAGCCCTCTGCTTAAAGGCGCAAGCAAGCGACGATAAGGAGCCGCGTTTTCGCCCGAAGACTGTCTTCTGTAGAGTTGCATTGTTAGGATGTTGCTCAGACTACGTCATAATACTTTGCTCGCCAGCTGACTGGCTAACTATTACCATACCAGGTCAGTATTAGTAATTAGTAGTGGCTAATTAATTAGCTGTGCAGCACAAGTGGCTCCCCTTCCTGCCAGGAGCTTCTACAAGTTCTGCCGAGGGGCACTGTATTATGGTGAGTGGTCTAGTTAATCTGTGGCTGTGGTAAACTTGTATTGGAATATGCGGTGCTGCTTTGCACTCGCAGGAGCGGCGCATAAAAGATGCTTTTTTGTTTGTTTGTTTTTCCTTTTACCTCCTATCGATAGCAGGCTTTAAAACGATTTTACTTTTTTTGGTTAATGGTTACTTTACATACATATGAGTGAGAGATATAGATACACATTCAACTAGGCCCCAGCTAGGTCTAGTATCACTGATAGGAAAATGCTGCATGTGCAAAGAAAGAAAAAGAAAAAAGAAAAGCCAAGAAGAAGAAGAAAAGACGAGGGGAGAAAAGGAAACTTGCAAGAAAGAAAAGAAAAGAAAAGAAAAGAAAAGAAAAGAAAAGAAAAGAAAAGAAAAGAAAAGAAAAGAAAAGAAAAGAAAAGAAAAGAAAAGAAAAGAAAAGAAAAGGCTTCGCATTGCTTTGCTCTGTTTAGTTTGTTCCTTTCCTCTAATAAGATCTGTTCGTTGTCTGCCTCCTTTTCATTGCTAACATTGCTCGTATTACTCGGACGAAGCTGCCTCCTCCGCAACTGGATAGACAGAAAGATAGTTCATAGATAGATACACAGGCCCGTCTTCAGCACTTGCAATGCGAAGCTACAGAGCACGGCATGGCCTGAAAGGAAAGCGAGCAAGAGAAAGCACGCAAGTGCACCAAAGTCGAAAGAAGATGGGTGTCCAGGATACCTACAACGCGCAGTGATATATATACAAATTGATTTACAAATTGATTATTCATCAGAAGAAGGAAGACTCATTAACTCGTTCATAATACTAACATGCGTATGCTGCTTATTACACGGATAGATAGAGAGATAAGATAGATGCTCGAGAGTCGCTGCATTACGTTACATTCGATTGACCTCGTGTTTTGCTCGTTGATGCGATGTATCGCATGCATTGGAGAAGAAGAAGACCTGAGACTTGACTTGCTCCCTCCCGAACAGAGGCTCGAGACCTGCCATGAAAAGAGCGTCTCCCGTCTCTGGAACTGCTCAAGTGTAGTTGAAGTTGGCTGGAAATCGCTAAATAAGGCCTGTCTGTGTGCCGGTTCTGAAGTCTTTTTAGTTCGTTTGCGAAGATATTCTCTACCTCCATTGCCTCGTGAATCGCCATCTTCGAGATAGACAAGCAGACAGACAGACAGACAGGCAGGCAGACATCGCCAGCCAGCTCCCACCCATTCCCTTCGCAAGCACCGCGACGCTTGCAAGCACACGCCTCGAGCCAGGGATTCGGATTGATTGTAAATCCTAATTCGTGAAATTACAATGAAGCAATCGTTCAGGATGGACGGACCCCAAAGGTGCCAGAGAAAGAACTGCGCTTTGCAATTTGCTCCGCAAAGGAAACTACAACCTTAACGTAAGGCATACAGGGCTCCGTCACTTCATCGCCACTAGACAGGCGCACACAATACAAACGCGAGTAAGGCCGCCCAGAAGGGCGGGGCTACAGTATGATGGGTCTGTCTGTCTGTCTATCATTGCACTGCCGCCGAGTCCAGGATGATGCCAAGGCTCGCTCTGATCTGCATTGCATTGCATTGGATTGGATTGTTTTTTTGTATTAACAAAAATAAGGGATCTTATCTTTGTCTGCTTGTCTTTCCTCCATTGGTATTTTATTTGTTTATTTGATTAAGTTTAAATAAATTTAATTTTAAAGAAAGCATATTTATTTTTAAAATTCTCGATCTATAAAAAATAAAATTAGTCTTTTAGTTGTAAGAGAACAAGGAGGTCATCGAAATTGGCGGAAAGGGAAAGAAAAGAGGAGGAAAAGGAAAGCAAAGTTAGCTTTGTGTAGTTAGAAATAGGAAGGGAAAGGAGGAGCCAAAAGAAGAAAGAGGGAGGAAAAGCTTTCCAAAAAGACTGAATGAAGTCAAAACTTCTCGCAAGATACGCGGCACAAGCTAGCTAGCTCCACGCTCTGCAGACGCGCCGTCATCGCCGCCAGTACGCCCCCAAAGCGGGCCATCGACAACTTATCCACCGCACTGCATTGCATTGCATCGCTCTGCATTGCATTGCATTGCGTTACACTGCACTGCACTGCCTGCGCTGCCTCTCTTGCAAATTACAATGTTCTAGTAGCCACCTACGGAATGTAATGTAATGCAGAGCGCCGCACCACCAGCCTCCTAACCGAAACTATAGCACAACGCCAGTGCAGAGTGCTAGCGATTGGCCTAGAAGGGCGCCATAGGCCAGGGATTTTTAATCAACATGATGTTAAGCAACGCTAGTGCTTAGCTAGGGGAAAGAAATGCATTACGTCTAACTCAGATTAAGAGGAACACCTGCTCTAAGAAGGAGAGAGACAGAGACAGAGAGAGAGAGAGAGAGAGGAATGCGCATCATCGCGCATGTCTAAAGTATCTATCTAAAGTATCTATCCAACTAACTAACTAACTAATGAGTAATTAGCTAATTAATTACAAATTGTTTGATATGCAAGCGGTACCACATCAAAACTTTTTATGTTGCAAAGCAATTGCGATTGATGATCACGGTTTGTTTTGTTCGCGATGGTGACACCGATGGGGCTGAAGGAATGTGGACCCTCACTCACCTCGTGTTCAGTCCCTTTGCTTTCGTGCACGTTCTTCTGCTGCGACGCCTAAAGCAGAGGCAAAGAAGAGCAGGCCGTGACATTTGTTTCTTTCTTCTTCTTCTTCTTCTTCTTCTTCTTCTCTCCATACCCGTGTCTCTTTAAATTTAAGGATAAAGGATCATCCGTGTGATTGATCCATCTCAGTGCTTCCTCAGTTCAATTCATGAGCAAAATGTCGAGAGATTCAAGTCGAAGAAAGAGGCGTCTTCTACTACGTTCTGACATACATCAACATACAACATACAACATACAACATACAGCAAGAGTGCCCACTTAATTGATTGCCGCTTCGTGTTGTTGATTGAGCTTTTGTCCCTGCTTTGCTCTGTCTGTCTCCTCGTCTTTTCTTTCCTCCTTTTTCTCTCTCGCTTTCTCTGTGCTGGATAGAAGAAGTTAAGGTGATAGTAGGCAATAGGCACCTACGATGCTATCTATCTGTCTATCTATCTATCTATCTATCTATCTATCTATCTATCTTCTTTCTGAGATGAAGATATCAGTAGGGAGGGGGTAGCCACTCGTAATGGAGGGTAGTAAAGTGGTAGTCCATGTAAAGAAAAGGTCAACAAAAAAGAAAAGAATCAACCTCAGGAAAAGAAAAGAAAAGAAAAGAAAAGGGAAGAAAAGAGAAGAAAAGGGAAGAAAAGGAAGGAAAAGAAAAGGAAAGAAAAGGAAAGAAAAGACAATTGCAATTACAGACGAGCGAAGAAAAGGAGAGAAAAGGAGAGAAAAGAAAAGGAAAAGAAAAAGAAAAGAGGAAAGACAAGAGGAAAGAAAAGAAAAGAAAAGAAAAGGAGTCGCCGTAATGCAGAGTGCTACCGTAAGTGGTAGTGGGGATTAGTCCCGCACAAAAGAGGTGATTTTCTTTCTCTATGTATTCACTATCTAAATGTCTGTTTGTCTGTTTCTGTAAAAGAGAAGTTTAAAGGGAATAAGCAGAGACCTCTTATAATAAGCCAAACCTGGAGAGAAGTCGAAGGCAAATCTCGAGCAATCACTCAACGCTCGTACGTAGCTCGCGCCCGTCGGAGAGGTCGCTCCGCCACGACGCCACGCCCCGCAGAGACAGACAGACAGCAAGCAGCACAAGAGCCTCTGCATCAGCATCACTACACCTGCTAGACCTTGCTGAAGCGCCGCAGGAGACACGATGCGGTAATGCGGCTAATGGCCTCCTCGTGGAGTCTGCAAGGCTTTTTTGAAAAACCACCCCGCTCCTCGACACTCCCTACTTCAACCACCTAGCTACCTGCCCTCGTCTGCCTTGCATCATGACGGCCGCCTCGCCCTCGCTGCTCGTGCGATGGACTGGACGCCGATGAAGCGATGGTCCTGAGGCCATGTCGGTCGCTATATCTATTTGTACTTCTTGTTTCTTTATGTGTCCATTTATGGATCTCTCCTCTTATCTCCTAATGACGAAACCTCCGTATAATATGTATATAGTAATATATACTTATATCCATGATATCGTATCATCTCAATGATACCATGGTGCGAGGGCTAGTTCACTATGAGGCAGGGAGGAGAGAAATGAAGCATGACAGTGAGATGGGAAGGCGCGCGATCGAGGGAAAGAAAGCTCAGTTGAGGCCTCGAGAGGATTTCGTGTCAGGGTGGTTTGTGGTGTTATCAATAATGCTCTTTCTTTTGTGCTTGTGTTTTTGTGGGGGTGAGACGAACGGAATGGATCGATCTAATTATTTGGAAAGAATGAAGAGGAATGACTAACGAATGAAGTGGATGTGTAAAACGATTGTTGACATTGTACAACGATTATGCAAACGCGATGATAATAATACACAGAATTGGTGTCCAGGAGCCCGCACAGGTGCCCTTGTTGTAATCTCGACTGTCAAACAAACAAACCCCAGCCAAAATGAAGGTTATGGTTGCAGTGAAGCGTACCCTTGACTACGCCGTCAAGGTGCGTGTCAAGGCCGACAAGTCTGCCGTCGACCTCGCTAACGTGAAGATGTCCATGAACCCCTTCTGCGAGATCGCCTGCGAGGAGGCCGTCCGCCTCAAGGAGAAGAAGATCGCCAAGGAGGTCATCGCCATCTCCGTCGGCCCCAAGGCCGCCCAGGAGACCATCCGCACTGCCCTTGCCATGGGTGCTGACCGCGGTATCCACATCGTTACCGACATGCGCCACGACACTGAGCTCCAGCCCCTCGCCGTCGCCAAGATCCTCAAGGCCATCGGCGAGAAGGAGTCCCCCGACATGTACATTCTCGGCAAGCAGTCCATCGACGGTGACAACAACCAGACTGGCCAGATGCTCGCTGGTCTCATCGACAGCCCCATCGCTGCCTTCGCCTCTGAGGTGACCGTTGACGGCAAGAAGGTCAACGTGACCCGCGAGATTGACGGTGGTCTCCAGAAGCTCGAGCTCAGCCTCCCCGCTGTTGTGACCGCTGACCTTCGCCTCAACGAGCCCCGCTACGCCACCCTCCCCAACATCATGAAGGCCAAGAAGAAGAAGATTGAGGAGATCAAGGCAGAGGACCTCGGCATTGACCTCACCCCCCACGTCCAATACACCCAGGTTGAGGACCCTCCCCAGCGCAAGGCCGGTATCAAGGTTGACTCCGTTGAGCAGGTCATCAGCAAGCTCAAGGAGACCGGTGTGCTCTAAATTGATTGATTGTTTGTTTCTCCCTCCCCTAGAATCCTTTTTACACACCACTCTCACTCCCTCGACATCTTCTTCATAGCAGCAGCTGAAGGCGTCGCAGATGCTGCGCACGTGCAATGCTTCCGCCTGCCCACATACTTGGATAGCAATCACCCTTTCAAACACATAATTTGAAAGCGCTCTTGCCGCAGCTGTCGCTTCAACTGCAAGCAAACCCTACTGATTTTCACCTAAACATTGACGTACACATTTTTTCGTCGCTTGGACACAACAACGCATACCTCTCTCATTTCTATTACTTGAAGTTTTTATTGCTTACTACTTTGTGCTTTCTAATCTTCTGCACCACTGCACCAATCCTAGTCAAGTTAAAATTTTTAGGTTGCTACCTGCCTCTTGAGGTACGACGGGAGTTCACTGCAACTTTGGGAGATGCGTCCTTCTTTCACATGACTTCTGTGTGCATCTGTATAATTTGACCAAGTCAAATGATGATTCTATAATCTGCGTCTGAGAACCACGCGCTTTTTTATAAGGATGATTTACAAATATCGAAATATCTAGTACCAAGTTTAGACGGACTTTGTTCAATTTCATGAGCCTGTCATGGGAAAGTTTTGCTTCTCGTCATAGCAACGCAAGTCTGATCGCATGCAGACATTGTTTTAGAGAAGGCACGTATCAGCCTACGTTTGAAATCTCTGTCAATTTATTTTTAAAAATAAATATTCTTTAAAACTATGTTCGTTGCCATATGATACAGAGACTTCAAAGAAGCTACTTATTTGGATAGAGGAGCCTCGGACTCGAAATATAATAAATAAGGCATCACAACGTGCCCAAAACAGTTCGTATGAAAGGAGCATGCAAGATGCCGGGCTTTGACGTTGCCCAAGACTCTGTCCATGCAACTGAACGCGCTCCACTCACAGGTCGTGAAGACCTTTTAGAACGACTTGCAATTGGCACGAGACGAAACCAACTCCCTGATGATGGAAACAATAGCTCCCAATACGGTGAAGAGATTGACGCCACTGCACTGAGGACCGATTCGTCGTCTTATATGACAGAACATGCACCCGATGCTAGACCAGGAGCTACAAATGTACATCATCTGGATGACACAAAGCATGCAGGCACTGACGAAAGATTAATGAAAGCTACTGAGGCAATGAAGTTCCAAAGTCGAAACAACCAACAGTCAGAGCTGCTCAAATATCTTCAAATCTTCTCAGATGCCATGACAGCACGTGCAGAGAAATTGCAACAAAGCATTCAGGAGTTAGATCTGAAAGCACAAACAATGGCCACTGATCTTGATGATGCACGCAACCGAATCACACTGCTCTCTTATAACCAATTTCTCGAAAGTCGCATCGAAGACGAAGACGAAATACACTTAATACAGGCTAGATCCCCTTCTTCTGCCTGCCTTGGGGATACCACATTTGTCTCACGTCCAAGTAATGAAGAAATTGCTGCTCTTATTGAAAAGGGCCTCAAGGACTTTCCTGAACCCATGAAAGAAACTATGGAGGGGGGTATTAAACCTCGCTTGCAGCAGCCTTCTATGAACCCATTTTCTGATGACGAAGAAGATGACAAAGGCGGAGAGGCAAAGAAATATAAACAGCATTCTACTCACAATATCCTGGAAGGTGTGGCTACCTCACCATCGCCCAATGTTTTGGCACAACCGAACTCAAATACGACGGGAAACCTTCACCTCAAACTGCATGTCGATACTCCTGATGAGGGACACTACTTGAGCTCCGAAGATGGCCGCAAACATGCTAGCAACGATATCGATGATGAACCTGACGACCTTGCAGAGCTTGAACGCATGATGGGGACTCATAAATCTGACGTATCTGGATCCATTAAAAAATCGTCAATTATACCTGAAGTTAGTCCTGATGACAGCAAAATAGATAAGAAACGCCAACTCATCAATAGTTCTCTTACAGAACTTTTTTCTAAAGGTGATCAAATATGCTCCCCTAAGGGCAAAGGGCTGGCTATGGCGACATCTCAATATCAACAGCCACCAAATGATATAGAAGAACATGTCCCAGTTGAGACGAGAGTGGAAAGGCCAAAGCCATCAATTCCTCCTCAAGTGAACCAAGTTAATATGGCATCAAGAAGTTCAGGAGCAGGAATGGATTCCAACAATAAAGACACAATGCTCATTGATATGACTCCAAATATACAGCAGGATGTTTTTCCTCGAAACTCTAAAAATCCGTTCATCGCAGAAAAGCCACTGGAGATACCTCCACCCAAAGAACTTGCAGGTCTTGCAAAACTACCAACCGCTATTCTCAATAGCCAAACAGATAGGAACGTTTTATCTCCTCCAACCAAGTTGTCTGATAGCAAGATACCTTCCAATTCTGGTGCGCAAGATGTGCCATATTCTTCTAAGGCACCAAAACTGTCAGCTTTTCAAAACGAGAAATCAACTCATCGCCGGAAGCTCTTAGCAAACTTATTTGACAGTGATACCGAAGCTAGTGAGGACGAACAAGGATTCCACTCCCCGGAAGTGTTGAAAAACTCCCGAAAAGTCTTAGCAGTACAAGAGAACACTACCCAAGTTCTGTCAGACCTTCCATCAAATCTTGGAAACTCAGAGTTGCCTCTTTCAGTGTCAGCCGGGCAATTGAAAAGGGAGCATAGGCCTATAACTGCGTCCCGAGCAAGCTCGGCCGCATTTAAAACGAAGTCTTTGTTCGACTCCTCAGATGAATCTGATGTAGAGCATTAATTTATTTTTACTATTATTAAAAGTTATTTCTTCCATTCATCTGGAGTTTCCGATTATAGTACTTGCTTCAACCTTGGCGGAGGTAAATAAATTAGAGTCCTTGCGACTTCCTCGGCGAGCACGTTATCTACTTGAATTATGATACTGATTTGAGGGGAAAACTGAAGGTTGATACCCATTTACAAAACTACACATGTTACTTTAAAGTTACTATTTCGCTTCGCAGAGATTCAACAATTGATGTTAGTTGCTTGATTTGCTCAGATAAGTCTACAAGCTTTTCAGAGGTAGATTTTGTGCATGCTCCATTTTTTGCAAGCTCAGCAGGATCTTCGTTACTTTCTTCTGCTTTTGTCTTGCTCCAATGCTTGCGACCATCACGGCCCAGCAGCAATTTAGCCTCGCTCCATGTTTCGATGCGTAAATCTGTTGAGGAGATATTTTTCGAATGTAAAAGGTCGCGAAGATTGTCTTCAATTCCCCCAGTGATAATCTCCTCCCATTCCCGATCTGATGCAGACCGTGCTGACGGATATACATCTGTAACGATAGCGATAAGAAGATTGAGTGAGACTGTTGCAAAGAGAATGTAGAACACGTACAAAACAGCTCCAAGATATGAACTGTGGCCGGTATGAGTAATGCCATTCCAAGTTTCAACAAAGGGAGTTAAAAAAAGATTCTCGAATGTTGATATCATGGTCGAAAACTCAGTCACTGAAATGCCGAAGCCAACATGAAAAGTTAGTGTCAACAGAAAGCAAGCTGTGCAAATAACTAGCAGATAGATCAACACAGCTGTGTCTGTCATGGTGCTCAACAGGGCTACGACTACAGGTCCAATAGAAGGAATTGTCTGAGTAGCTTTTAGAAGCGGAAGTACACTAAGGAGAAAATACACTGCAAAAAAGCGCCTCTCGATCTCCAAAAGCCGCTGGGCACCAGTCAAATCCATATACTCGTCGACGCTGTTGCGTAAGTCCATTATCACATTCTTTGTAGATTCATAGACGTAAACATCAAATAGCAAAATTCCGATCAAAAGGATTTCAATCATCCACTCCTCCCGCCGGCGGCGACGGGAGCGATGCTGAGAGCGAAGCCAGCTGCGAACCTTTGTAATAGTAAAGAGCACAACCATCACGAATACAGCAATCTGAAAAGTTCGGGACGGCGGGAAACGACCATACTCAAGGCGAAATGGCTTAACGTCCATGCTGAGTGAACTGAGTCCAATAAACGTGGAAGTTTGCTGAACCTCAACTATACCATAGACTTCGTAGAAAGGATTGTATAAGTTGAGTTCCATGGAAATCACATAGACGCCGGGGCTAGTCCAATTTACAGTTCCTTCATCGAAAACGGTAACCATGTCTTCTGGGTTAGCCTGGGGCAGTAAGAGGGACATGTAGTTGCTTGGTAGACTTGTAGATTCTATCTTAGAGTCGGAGCTTGTTGAGCTTTGATAGTACTCAGTGGTATACTCAAGAGCGTTCAGATCGTACATTTTGAGGGAAATTGCCCCAAATACAAAATTTGAGTTGCGAAGCCTAGTATAGTTTTCACTGCGCATGAGGTCTTTCGATATAAACTCATCCCGGATCCATCCCATAAAATCATCTGGGCCGTCAACATCGGCGGTACTGTTTTCAAAGTAAGTCTCAAGTTGAATAGCCCATGTACCCTCTGCAGCCATATTGTAATCTGGCGAGAGCTGTACTAAACAGCCAAAGGAGATAATCAAAAGCAGCATGAGACTAGTCTCCCTGACACACATTTTAATTGCTGTTCGTCGACGCCATGCACTTACTTTAGAAGACTTACTCATCGCCTCGACCATCTGTGCAGCTCTATCTTTATCTCTCTGTGCCTTTTCCAACAGTTGATCAAGCTCCCGAGTAGAATTGATCTGCGAGCTTGCTCGCCCAGCAGATTCTTCATCTGCACTTTCTGCAATCACATCATCGCCAACGTTTGCTACATTCGCTCCACCGACTTGGTTTGCGAAACCAAACAAGTTCCCTATATGCGTATCTATACGTTTTACCAATCCAAGGCGTCTGCGAAGAGACAATGGTCTTGACATAATTGCTGTTGACTTTGGCGTCGAAATGGGTTGGCTCATGATAGTATTGGTATTTTTTCGTTTCGGGTGCGGCTCGACTGAATCTAGACTTGGAGGATCATTTTCCATTCCGTTGCCTTCGTTACGAAAGGTGTCCATACCATGTAAAATTGAACTCATCGAAATGCGGACTGTTCCAAGGTGACCATTTTCTTGCATTTGCCCATTGTTCGGACCTCTACGAGATGCACTACGCATTGTTTGAGCTTTTTGCATTTCATATAGAGCACGTTTGGCAATGCGGTCCTGCAGGTACTCCACTTTGGCACTCATTTCAATATGTCTGAGCAATGCACGAATATAAGGGCTCAGCATTGCGCTTCGATCAGCTGGGCCATCTGCCAACATAGGGTTTGACCCATGTTTTATTAACAGCTCAACAATCTCGATGTTGTCAGACTGAACAGCAAGGGACATGGGGGGGTACATGGAAAGTGCCATGCCAGGTTCTGGTGTTGGATCCGGTGTAAAATTTCTCATGGATGGTTTTTGGATTACTTGCATTGCGGCTTTTGATGGACCAACACCTAATCCATCAGTATGATAGGTTCCGTCATCAGGATTGCCTCGATCACTGAGTGATAGCTCGCCCAAGTCAGAACCTTGTGTACCTTGGTGAATTGGCATGCGTTGCACGTTAGAGCCTTGTGCAGCAAGGCTTGGAGTCCATAGCTGTTGAGAATTTGTTAGATTTTCGGCAGGAATTATTCGCGCAGCTCGTGAGCGCTCACTACCTAATCCTCGTGAACGGAACATGATACGAAACACACGCCATTTAGATTGGGCGCTTTCTCGGGCGGTCGTAGCATTCCGCTTCAAATGAGCTGGAGAGGTATGATCAAGGTAGCTCGATGAATCTTCCATGGAAACTTTCTCTATTACGCCACCTAAGCTAGCATAGTCCACCATATCTGCGTTCAAATCTACAATATCATTGCTTTGATGTTCCTGCTGGAGACGCTCTGTGATATACTTACACACCTCAACGTGTCCTTGGTTAGCAGCATGGTGCAGGGGGGTGAATCCCATTGCATCACACACAAGAATCCTGGCTTGATGTTGAATCAAAACTTGGCACAATTTTAAGTTACCCAAATAGGCGCAAAGCGAAAGAGGTGTGAGCCCATTAATGTCTCGGAGTTCTATGTTCGCCCCTAGTGTCAAGAGGCGTTGCGCCGTTGCAACATGACCACGCTTGATCGCAATATATAATGGAGTGTGTCCAAACTCATCAATTGCGTTCAAATTTGCCCCTACATGCATACTTGATCGTTTGGAAAGTAAAATATTCACAGATTCGATCTGCCCACGTCGGACCGCTGCGAAAAGAAATTGGTTGAAAAGTTTGCGGCGGATATGCTTCAGCTGACGAAATGCGAGTGTCATTTTTGCTGGTTGAGTAGTGTCACGCCGCCGTAGAGGCATCATGGCCGTACTGAAGCGGCGATCGCGGCGCCCCTGTGAGATGTTGGGGTCTGGAGAAGCTGGGCTTGTCGCTTCGTCGTCAGAATCATGAAAGTTTTCTGGTCGCCGAATAATCCATCCTGACATCAAAATTACTTTAATAGTCTCGATAGCCCCTTCTCGGAGTTGATTTTTCTCCTCTGATGTTAAAACATAGTACGGAACTAAAGACGCATTGAGTTTCAGATCTTTACGAATGTTGCGGTTTGGAGCATACCTCCATCCCTGCCGAATCTTTTCACTAGCCCAAACCTCATGTGAGTTCGAAGCAATTCGATCAATAAGGTTATCTAATTGATGCGGTATTAAAAATCCACTTGTATCCAGAGGTACACAGTCTGGACGTGAGATATCCCAAGCGAATTCAGCATATTTGGCTGCACCTGCATGAAGATCAGAAGTTGTTGCCATTTTCAACCTACTACGTTTGTCTGGACCTGGCGTCATTAATGACACTGCTTTCATTAACGTCGGTGGGCTAGAAGGTTCTGTACTAATGGATAATTGTGAACGCTCAAAGCTTGGGACCTCTACTTCACGAACAAGCTCATATCCAAGTGAAAGAATAACTTTCAGTGTCTCAACAGACATATCCATATTGTACTTTGCGCCTTCAATAGACAATGAGTCAAACGGGAGAAGATGAGGATGGAGACGCTCTTCGACATCTTTGTCTCGACCATAGCGCCAGCCTTGAAGGCTCAGGGTTTTTGCCCACACATTATGCATGTTTCGAGCAATCGATTGTGATAAGCGAAAAAACTCTGCGGTGAGACGGACTTGACTTGTTCTGACTGGGTGGGGAATAAATCTATATCCTTCAATTTCTCGAATGTCTGTTGCAGCTGTAGCACAGCACGTATCACGGTTGCAATCACACTGTGAAACCACAACACCGCAGGGCTCCCAATCCTTGTCCGGAAAGTGTTCAAAGTCGAGTTTTGAATAGTTACTGCGACATGACCCAGGACCATGGCAACGATCTTTACAGACAAGGCAGACACAGGTCTGGCATATTTTGCATTTATACAGATACTGGCCAACTGGATCTGTACGATTGGCAAATGAAACAGTACAAGTTTCCGGATGCTCTATACGCTGTGTTGTCTCTACAAGAGCATCATCAATGGTAATTCGATTTTCATCAGCAAAATTAAGGATACTCTCGCATGCCTCAACATCACCCATGAGTACAAGACGATGAAGAAGCTCTTGCATTTGCTCAGGTGATGATGATCCAGCGTGGCACCCTAAGCGCAACAGCAAACGAGCACACTCCAGGTGACGTCGCTGAATCGCTAAGTCTAACTCTACGTTATCAGTGCCCTTGATCTTTACATTCACCTTTACACGATGTCGGAGGCCCTTTTTCAAAATTGCATCCATGAGTTTACGCTTGCGGTTTGGGTCGCAACTATCGAGAAGTGAACGAATGACCTCAAAGCGCCCATTAAATGCAGCCAAGTGAAGAAAAGTTATTCCAGAATGAGTCTTTGCATTGATAGGAAGACGAGAAGTGTTTTCATACCCTTCCAAAGCGCGACTCCAGTCTACACGTGCAAAACAGCCAGATTTTGCGCTAAAATGAAGACTGTTCCACCTTTCCTTATCAGTCTCTTGCAGAAGCGCAATGCGATCTTCAACTTTTGGCTGTGAACGCAACAATAATTCAATCACGGTGGCATGTTCTGTTGTATTTGTCATACAAGCATACATAATTGGTGTTTTACCAAATGCGGACCTCAGTTGTAAAGAAGATTTAGCATCGTACTTCAAAAGTGTCTCCACAACTTCTGGCAAACCATCTCTACAAGCAAACATGAGTGCACTGAGGTTGAATTGCAAACTCTGACTAAATATGAGCTCTCGAAGTTGGTTGTCGTCGGCGTACTCCAAAAGAGTTTGGACGACTTTTGTTCGATGTTTAGGCTCTTTCCCTTGGATAGCAAGCATGAGTGCGTTTTCATCCCGTCTTGTGCGTACTGAAAGATTCAGGCTTTTGCCAGCAATTAAGAGTACCTGTCTCAGCGTATCGACATCTCCCATCTCACAGCAGGCATGCAATACATTCTTCCCACTCCATGAACACAGTTGGTTTACAATTGAAGACCTGACAAGATTTGCAACATCATTTTCCCACGCTGTGCCAGTCGCTGTGCGAAAGATAACAGCTTCATAGACTCGATCCACTTCCACAAACAATGCGACTCTGTCATTGCGCTTAGTTATTTCTAAGGTACCATCAATTCGAAGTCTACGATTAGGAATATTCCCAATTTGGGATCCTTCTGACTTGATGATATGAACCTTTTCACTTTTGAAGGCGTCAACAGCATTTTTCACTCCCTGCGGACTAATACCTCGACATCCATCCTCGATGTAAAATACTTCAACACCCTGCAATAGCGACTTTGCGTCTAGTAGTGTGTATTGAACACAGTAGTCTGTAGCAAGGCCTACAGCATAAATTTCTGTCACTCCATTTTCTTCTAGTAGGTCACGCATTTCTGTCAACACCGATGAACCGTTATCTTTGAAGACAGAATAACTATCTCGCTGAGGGTTGCAACCTGCATACGTAAAGATATCTGAGACTTCAACCTTAAGGTCTTTGTGTAGTTCTGCACCATGGGTTCCTTGCACACAATGATCTGGCCACATGATCTGTGCACTTCCAGTCGTCGGTAGATGTACACATTCGAATAGATCTGCGCCAGGATTGTTTGTACGAAACGAGCAATGATTATAAGGATGCCAATCTAGGCAGAGGTATACAAAGTCGAACTCCTTGCTTCTTAATTTGTTAATGACTGGGATGATAGCTTCTGCGTCTGGCACAGCAAGCGAACCATCTTCGCTTGGGACGAAATCATTCTGACAATCAATGACCAGCAGGGCACGTACCGGTTTAACGGAGGAACCGAGACGCTGCATTTATGTTTTGATTTTATCCTCTGTGAAGCCTCGTGAGTCTAATTGTCACTGGTAAACCACCGCGTTCAACATCCAACACCTGTTGTTTCCTTTTCCAGTCTTGACCAGTATGGTGTCTCACCTCCGCCACCTTTCGATGCAAGCAATTTTTATCTGCAGATGCAACTCTGCAATACTTATTAACCTCAACTCGCCAAAAAGAAGCAAAGGATTAGCTTGTTGGTGCTCTGTTCCACAAATTTCTTCACTTTGTCTGTTTTCTTGTGTCGTCTTTCTTGTCTCAGCACGCCTGGTCTCTTGTAGGTTAGTTCGCGTTGCAGCTATAACGCCACCACAAGGCAAAACCTGGGGTCGCAGCTAGAGCTTCTCGCCTTCCGTTGCAACAGCAGCCTCAGTAACAGAAAAGCTGTGTGGCTGCCTCCTGACCGCGACTTTGGCAAAGACCTCAGTCGCGCAAGGGGAGTGCAACGTTCTTGCAGAAGGTGTTTGATGGGCCATTTTCATTGCCGGTGACACTCCATAACACCCCAAACTCTTACCCGCTCGCACACTGTTTTTAGAAATGCACTAACTACTACTAGGCAGCTACTAAGCAAAAATTAAAAAATGGCAACGAAAAGAAAAAAAGTAACCCCTGTAAGCTTTGACAATGATGGCTTGTTTGGAGGTGAATTTTTATCGCCACCGCTATTTCCGCACGAGAAGCTTCTTTTGCACGACCATACAGATCGAGGAATCGTTATTTGTATTATCCTGTTTAGGCCCCTTCGACACAGGTGCTCTCACCGATTCTGATATTCTTTAAAAAATAGGATGACGTGTGAAAACACTTCCGTTTAATGAAATATGTCTGTTTGCTGAAGATATTAGATTCTTGAGTGCACGGCTTCGCCAGTAGCCGCGGTCCCACGGGTCAGTTTTCTATATTCACCCTCCAAGTTCCCCGTGGCTGATGAGCCCAGACTTGCAATGTTTCCCCAAAGTTGCCCAGATATCAGCAATCAAAGCGAAGCATCATATCATCATAATCAGATACTACAGATTCCTTCCAGATGGAAGATAACCGCAAGTAAAGACCCAGACAGGTCATAATAGCTATCTATACTCCACCCACGCCCCAAGAAAGAATCAAATGCAATCACATAAAAACCTACTCCAATAAACCACATAAATGCCATCCTATAAAAACCATCGCAACTGGCAGCCCAGGCTGCAAAGAATCCAAGAAAACAAACGAGACAAACCAAGGTTGACAAGAGCAAGGGCATCATCATATGATCATCATCCCTGCTTTTCTCGTTATCATATAGCCGTTTAGAAACCGACCTTATTTTACTCTATGGAAGAACTACGGGAAACGCGACCTCAATGTGGGGTCCTTAAAATAAGGACCAAAGCTGGTCCCACCTTGGCGGCAGCCAGCCCATAACTTATAAGTAGATATACATTACTAGCATTTATTTATATAGCAGCCGTGAAAGGTGAGATTTATGAGAAGCTGGAGTAAAAATAAGAACAATCAAGACACCCCAGATCTTCGCCTCGCACGTAGGGATCCCGTCAGAAACCTCTGAAGTACCACGCTCCAGAGGACCCTGGAGTTGTGGAAAGGACTGGATGTCGGTCTTGGTCGTTCCCCCAGCGCGAGGCCGCACTATCATCAAGATTAAGTTCTACTTTGGTGATGATGACGATGGTTTCTGTTTTTCCAGTCCACCGCTGTACTAAAGATATATATAAATAAATGTATGTATGTTTGTATGCTACCATCGTAGGGCAGCTCCTAGTGATAGCGGTAGTGTTAGCAGTGCGTAGGAGGACCCTAGGTAGAGAGAGACCTACCTTCTTTTGTTCTGTAAGTAAATGAATGAATGAATGAATGAATCATAATTGATTGAATGATTAATTAATTAATTCTGTTTGAAAAAAAAGTAAACGAGAATTAAGAGAAAAGAGAAAGGAGCGAAAGCAAGCAAACAAATCACAGTCGGAGTTTCGACTTCGCAGGTCCCTTGCCGGCCGCTGCGGCTCTGGCGGCGTGGCAGCAGCGGAGGCAGTGCGGGGCGCTCTCACTAAACTTGGGTACCGTAGTCGGACCGGCTGTCCATCAGCCGCCGTACGGAGACAGCTCGCTTCGCCTGCCTGCCTGGGCAAAAGCGAGCCCCGCTGTGTCGTCCGCTTCAATCGCTCGCTCGCTAAATAGCTAAGAGTTTCTTACAGGAGCGTAGGCCGAGGAATACTCTACATTCTACCCTATAACGCATAGTGTCGCGTGCTATACTGTACTGTACGGTATAGTGGGGTTATTAAGGCGAAAGTAGAGTATAGACTTTGGTTTATACGGTAAGGGCATCAGTGCTTTCTTCTTGTTGAGTAGATAAATCTAGGTGGCATTCCTCCTTGGCGGCGTGATTGCTTCTGGTGACTCTTCGCGATTTGGCTGTTTTGTATTGAGGTTGTGGTGTTGCAGAGAACGCCGGTTGGTTGCCTGCGGAACGTCAAGGCTGGATTGCACTGGTTCCAGAGAGATTGGTTCATTGATTCATTGATTCATTGCTGCGTAGGTAGTGCTGAAAATAGCAAGCAGTTAACTAGATCAATTCGTTGGACGATCGATTATCGCTGGATCAATCGAAGTAATTGGCACGCAAACTTGAATTACTTTTGGACGGTGAAACAAGCTGAGGGATCTAGGGGCTCCGGTTCCACGGCTTCAGTTTCGTGGCCCGATTGAGGATCTGGAGACACCTGTTTTCACGGTTATTTTTATTATCTGATAGTTTCTTTCTCGGGAAGTCTCGCGTGCGAGAAAGCCTGTTTTGTGTGACTAAGGTCAGATTGTTGCGTGACTTTTACCTCAACGTGGGCAGAGAGAAGTTATCTTGAAGGGGTGCGAAGACTTGGTAATATAATACGTTGTCTTGGGAGTGTGGTTGAAGCTTGTAATTGAGGTTTGGGAACCTTGAAAATCCGATTTCGATAGCTTTAACGAATTCTTCGTCTGAGGTGGATTGTTTACTCGAGTTGTGCCGTCACAGGTGTGCTGTCTGAGGGAAAGTAAATCCTGCTCCGCGCAGACAGCTTGTTTTCTGGTGCCGGAGTAGGTCTTATGTCGCACTCACAGAGCGTTAGCACAGGGGGCTCTCTCCCGCGGAAATCGCTAGGCTCGGAGCCGGCGACGCCGACAGGATTCGCAACGTTTCCAGGTCTTTCTTCTGGAGCTTCAACACCAACAAATTCTGATTCAACCCGCCATGTGTCAGGTGGTCAGAGTAGTGTAAATGCAATCGAAGGGTGGTTTTTTCTTGAAGATTTCGTAGTAAATCTTGCTGTGGGTATCGAGCAGAAGATTGCACAATTAGATTCTATCAATGCCTCTGATGACAGTTCTGGTGGAATGCCAGATATGTCTACTGGTCATCCGGACTCATTCTTAATGCAGACACTTTGGGAAGACTATCCTCGCAAATGCCCTTTCTTTGTTTCAAGCCTGCGTTCTTGGCTTGCCCTTCCTCGGCCAATGTTCGAAGGCTTACTCGCTGCAGTTCTCGCATGGGCAGAGTTGCCATTTTCTGCCCAAGACAAATTTCCAGGTATTTCAGTGAGAAACAACCGTTTAGTAGAAGTGCTATGGTCAAGATGTGCTGGTGACGTTTTGAATCATTTGTTACGCTATGATGCTGCTGGTGGCAATGAAGCAGCAATGAGTCGGGATTGGACTAAACTTGAGGAGCTTGCCTTAGCGCACTGCTCGCTTAAGCCACCAGCTGGCTCTGGCCGAGAGCAAGTTCCACGAGATATTATGAGTCGTATAATTGCTCAAGCTCAAGTTTCATGGGCAAGTCTGATTGGTCTTGCGGTGAAAGGGAAACCAAGTCTAATCACCCACATTTTTAATTTGCGACCATCATTTCTAGTATGGCAATTTGTCGATTTGACCCTCACTAATTCAAAAGTAGCTCGAGAGGTACTTGCTCTACTTGTGGACCAGTTGGCACAACCAAAAACAGAGAAAGCGTCGCGTCTCGTCATGCTTCTTGCTTTCGAACCTATTTTGGAACGTATTAATTTCCAGCCTCTCCTTGAGCGAGATGCAAACTGGAAATCTGTCTTTAATGACGTGGTTGCAAATCGTCTCTTTAAACTTGCAGAACAATTGGCTAAAATTGAAGAGTTGAAGGCCGCGGCTCTTTCCTTAATGCTCACGATTTTGATTCATGCGCCTCGCGACTTTCATGAGTCAAATTATGCATCATTTTTCTCCAAAAGAGTTTTGCGACACCTCTCGGAACCACGAAAGGTGACACATTCGTTGGAGATTATTCTACGATCTTTACGTAACCATCGCTTTGCGCGCCCTGCAACTGGCTTTGATGCTTTTGAGAACTATGTGCCTATGCAAACACGGTTTCGTATGTCGCATAGTGCTTTTACATATGTAACAACTTTAAACCGCCGTGCTCTTGAATCAATTTATATGGAGGTGTTTGAGCGCTCAAAATCAAAGGCACTTACTTCTCTCAGTGGCTCATCTTCTTATAATCTCGCAAATAGTGCACCCCCAACAGTAAACACTTCGTCATCTCCTGTTAATACCATTGAGGTAGACACAGGTAATGTGGGGTCACTTTTCATGAGCGGAAACCGTACCAGCCAAAGCTCTGTGGTTTCAGTTGCATCTTATGGCTCAACATCATCCTTCAGTAAGGCCCCTTCAATATCTCATGCTCAACAGCACAGCATGCCAGCTTTGCCGAAGAATCTCGTCGTTTGCAAACACATCCTTCTTCAGCTTGCAGCTCATGATCTCACTATTTTCCGTGATAAGGCTTTTCCTTCTCTATTACAACTTCCTGACGACTTGGCGCGTTGCTCATCTTCAGCCGCAAATCGCGCAACCGTGGGTATTCGTGCTTTGTGGGACATTCTTGGCCCAGGGACCAGTGTCTTCCGGGAGACTGCATTTTGTCTTCACCATGGCCAGATAGATCCCAATCTTGCAGCTCTCAAAGACATATTAAAAGCTTCGGTGCGCACAATCACAGGTATGATGTCCTCTTTGCAACATGCCTTAGGTCTCGAAGCAATGGGGCAGTCAGAATACCCTTTAGTCCCTACCTTGTTGTGGGATGGCTGTATGGGTTTCAGCAGTTCTGGCGACGACACTCAAAGTTTGCATGATCCAATGGGTGACCACCGTGGCTACCCATTTGCTTGGGCAGACCCTACTAAAAGCCAATCTTTCGATACTTATATATTTACGTCCAATGGACTGGTACTAGAGCTTCAACATCTTCTCAACACTTCTGATGTGTTTGAAGGCGGCAATGAAGTTGCCTTTCGAGCGCGGAACCTTACCGACAAGTATGGCGCAGAATTGCAGATTGCTCAAACAATGAGACTTCGATCTGCTTTTTTCAAAAAACGATCAAATCCTGCGCTCGATGTGTTCCGTGAGCTCATTTATATTTTTCCTTTGTTGTCATGCTCACCAGTTCAGGGGCGCCCTTCGTCTGGCGAAGCACCGCTGCCTGACGTGACTCTACTTCTACACGCAGATTGGTTTATTGCAACTGCTATGTCGCATGCATTGCAGAGAATTGTAGGTACTGCACCGGATGACAACATTCGCATTCGTGTCCTTCTAAAACTTGCACGGGAAATTCGAGGCTCTGTACGCCGTGCACCAACCTGTACGCGTGTTGTACTGACATACCTTCGCCAACTCACGTTACTTTTGCGCCTTTGGCTGCATCTCCGCTCTTGCAAAACCAACGAAGAGCTGAACAAAATGCCAGAACTTCTTGATGTTGGAGGGGAGCCTTTACTTACTCTCAGCATTGCTCTCATGTGCTTTCCTTGCACAAGTGTCCGAATGCATGCTCAAGAAGTTATTGAATCTATTCAACAGTTATGGCCGCAATTCAAAACTGCGTGTAAACGCCTCACTCGAGTATTCTGCAAACATGAACCATTCTCCTTCCAATGTGCTTTAAAAGCATCATGCGGTTGTGCAGCCGTGTCATCAGATACAGAATTGCATCGTCGTCGTACCGCTGATGACGCTCAGCCTCTTAAAGTAAACCACCGCAGTTCACCCACCGCATCTACATCTTCACCGATGAATGGACAGTCCCTGGCTCACCCGACATTGCATCAACAACACTTGCAGCCTCATCACCACCATGAACGAAGCGCCACTGCTGATGGAAATACCAGGGGTAGCCCTTTATCTGCAGATAGCCTGCGTCACCATATTCACTCCAATCAGCTTCCTCAGACTGGATCCCAGACAATGCCTGCTCTTGGTGGAAATCAAATCATTCCAACGCTATCTACTGCTTCTACCTATAGCCATGGTAGCATGGGAGAAGGGGCCGCCCCTCGTATTCCTGTCTTACGTGGAGCGGTCCCACTTGATACGCTTTTCAAAGGAAGCACTGCTCCACTTGAAGGGGCGTACGATTACATCGCTCTGAAGGAAGCACCCTTGGTAAGTCGGGATGAATTGTTCATGTGGTACCGTGCCACTGGTGTGCCTGTTGATGGACTTGATCCTCGATGTGGTTCTGGGCGGTCTGACCAGTGGGCAGATGAGCTTGTTAAGATTACTAGAGAGCTGGTTGAATTTCCCGATCTTTATGAACTTCTTCATCAATCCACTGTAATCCTGCTGGAGTGGCTCAACAAACTTTCAGCATTTCATATTGATCATGATCAGATTTGGTTCTTTGAAGCCGTCTTACGTAAATCTGCTGTGGCAACCGTGCTCGGGCTCAGCGGAACAAGTAAGGAATTGGATAGATCCCCACTGAAAATCGAGCCAGACTCTGTTGATTGGCCCGGAGAAATGGAGAATGATACTGAAAATCTTCTTCATGATTTGTGGGACGCAGCCATCCGAATTCGTCCCACTTCCCAGGAACAAATTGCTTTGCGGCGTATCGTCATCGATATTATAGGACGGAGCTTTCATCCCAAGTGCGTTTCTCGTGCTATATCACTATGTTTGTCTTGGCGACAGACACGCTTGACAACTGGCTCAGGGCTTGCGCGAGCCACAGTTAATGAAGAAAGACCCAAGTTTGGAAAATTTAGGCGAAATCGAGCGAATGATAATTCCACACCTCAGCACATTGACGGTGACCCTGGTACGGTTGAGCAAGTATGCTGCTCTTCATTGCGGATTCTGCTTACAAGTGCAACTCGTCATGCGCAACTTCCTGGCTGGGAACAAGCCTTGCGAATGGTTTTTGATTACATGTCTCATGTTGCACAATCTGAGCGTCTTCGCTCTTCAGAATGGACTGTGACTCAGGAGTTTGTCAAACTTGCACTGCAGAGCGCAAAAACTCTTCGATCAAGTTTCCCTTCTGAAATTGAGATGCCTCAGGTGGTGCAACGAGCTGACCAAGTGTGGTTGCGTGCAGAGCGACGGCGCATTTGGAAACTTATGCAATCGATTGTTGGCTTTGATGACGTCAAAATCTTCGCTGTACAGTCAGTCTCTAATCCTCCGCGTACCAGCCTTGATGGTTCTACTCCTACTTCAAACTCTCATAACCGCTCTGGAGCGACAGACGTGAATGTTTCGGGGAGGAGCTTTGCTCAAGGTGATCGGCAGCCTATTTCAGAAGCCAACTTTCGTATGATTCGCGAGCTTGCCACCCAGGTCGGCGCGCAAATGCTTTGCTTAGGCCCGACATCTCTGGGAACTGTGGCACCACGACCTGATGAAATGCTGTGGGCTTGGTTCTATTATGACGAAGAGTGCACGAAATCGTTGAAGCTAATAGCACCATTGCTGAGAAACTATCTGGTGGCTCATTGGCATGTTGGGGACGTCGAAGCTGCCGGAGGAGGCACATTTGGCCCTTACATTGAAAGATGGTTTGAGGAAATTCAGAAACAGTCGCTTGGTCAAAGTCATGCTGACGCAATTTTTGCTGCATTTTCAGATGCGATCAATGCCTGGCTTTTCCGTGGTTCGGAGCATGCTATGGTCCGACCGCTGGAGCCAAGTGCAATCACATTGCTGGCATTTGCTGCCCTGGTGCTTGCCTCAAGCCACGAACGACCCGGCTTCCGGTCAAGAGCGTTCGGTATCCTTGATGTTGTTGAGCGCTCTGATTCTTGGGCCAGGCTTGAAACT
This sequence comes from Schizochytrium sp. TIO01, assembly GCA_004764695.1. Taxonomy (NCBI): domain Eukaryota; class Bigyra; order Thraustochytrida; family Thraustochytriidae; genus Schizochytrium; species Schizochytrium sp. TIO01. Next base: position 1,770,003 of record SMSO01000014.1, on the reverse strand, counting down.
GGAAATGCACGTGGTAGCGCTCTCCCATATGAGCTACATAGTGCTAGTACTTTAGGGCAGCAAACTTGGGCGTCGGATTCCAAAACGATTGAACAAGCAGCAGAACAAGCCTCGATTATCCTAGCAGACCGTTGCTCAGGTATTGGCGCAAGCCTCCTAAGCCACCTGTGCCAGCGGCTACCTGCTTTGTATAAAGCCAAACTAATGCGCCACGCAATCCAGGTGTGCATTGCATTTGCTCAGAGTCCTTCGACCCGGGTTTGTGGTACTACATCTACCTTCACTGCTCCACAAGACCCAGACTTTGTGCCAGAAACCCCACCTCACCTTGTCCGCACACGTAAATCTCGAAGCAATAGTGCTCGAGGCTCACAGCGGGGCGGGGCTGAGGTCGATGATATTCGTGTACAAGTACCTCATGACTCACATGGATCTCGTAGGGCTGCTCATGGAACCATGGAACTACAAATGCGACAGAGTGTACAAAAAGATATGCGTCGTGCACAAAAATCTTACTTTAACTTGGAGGAAATCTGGACCGCTATTCTCGACGTCTTAAAGGTTGTGGAAAACGAAAAGCGAGCCATGGGAAGTACGAAAGTTTTGGTTTGGGATGGGCGAGATGCACTTGATATGCTTTTGCCACTTTGGCGTGCTCTTTGTCAAAACCATGCCACAACCGTAGTTGACTTTCTTCTTGCACATATTCTTGAAAGCAGCTCACCTCAGGGACTTCCAGTGCACCGCGAGATTGCCTCCTTTTTCCTGACTGCTATTGCACCTGAAGTCTTTGCTGCCTCTCCTAATATCATTCTGAACAACCTAGTTCTTGGTGTACTCTACCGTGTCAATCTTTCAGATGTAGTTCGCGGACTTTTTGCAGGCCCAACCTCCTCCCCATCGTCGCAGCGGCCTCGCATTTTACAGGAGTGGATTCAACTCGCTCTTACTCAAAATGCAGACCCGATAGGACATTTATCGCACAACCCAGAACGCGAACAAAACTTGATGACACTTTTGCAAAGTCAACGTTGCGTCTTGCAAGCACTTAACCAATGTGCTACAGGAAACCGCAAACTCTGTGCTATGGCATTTCCTCAAATGCTTACTTTTAGTCTCTGCTCCATCGTGGGCCTGAACCAACGTACCCCGCGAACATCGACCCGTGATACTCGTGGGGCAGCCTCAGCTTGTATAACGCAGTTATTGCACGCCCTAATCCATGAGCGACTTATTCGAAAACACTCTCGAGATGCTGCTGCAGATCCTATGCTTGCTGTCACACTTCCTGCCCATCTCACAGGTCCATCAACAGAACGACTGCTGGTATTGGCTGAAGCAAGCCCACTTGAATATACAAAACAGGAACTTTCTGAAGTAGTCTCTGCGATGGTTGAGCTTTTGACCATTTGTGCACCGGATGGAGATTTGTTGCATTTATGGTGTCAATGCCTCTTACTAAACGCGCTGGGCCTCTATCAACAGCAAATGCTTTGGAAGCCATCTTTGATGGAACGTTGCCTCTCTGTGTATGCCATACTTCGCACCAAAATAAGTGGTCCACTTTACCTTGTTCGGGGCTTCGCAGAAGTAGATGAAGCTGTCGCTTCATGGATCGAAATTTTAGGTATACTACGTATGAGCCACCAAGCAATGTATAACAAGTCACCCGACCTACTTGAGCGGACCCTGTTTTGCATCTCTCAGCTGACAGCTGTGCAAATTTCACCCACTCTTTGCAAATTTATTCTGAATATTTATGCTACCAATGCACAGAATAAGCAAATCGAGAAACTTTGTCAAAAGCTATTGCTGCATTCGTTGCCTGAAACGCTCGATGAAGAAAACGTGTGCATTGATGCTCTTGAAATGAAGCTTCAAGACCAGATCACCAGTGAACTCGTTTTATTTGAAGAGCAGGACGAGGTCTTCGGCAACAGCGAGATGGAAACTGATGATGAAGATCCAAATGACTTACTTTCATTGAGTGCTCGCTTGTTTTGTTGCGGTCTTTTGCGGATGGAACTCCTATGTGTGCTTTTGCCTATTGTTACGATGGGAGGTTTAGCGCGCGGGGTTTTGATTGAGGAAACAATAAGCAAGCTGAACCTACCTGCAGAAATTCAAGACTCATTAAGAGCTATCATCCTTCGTCCTACGGATGAACAACTGCTGCAATCTACATGTGTTGCTTTAATGGACTACAAAGGAGCGGAACTTTTTCGCGTTAGGCTTCACTACGGCCTGCCTCCGCCAAATCAAACGCACAACGTGCACTTCCCACTCCGATACATACCTAACAGCAGTGTTACGAATCGTGACCTGTATGCTACGCACAGCACCCGCAACATACGTTTCGCTTCTACTTCTGATACGAATGGGCACAGCAGTTGAAATTGCGAGTAAACCTAAGGCGATGCGAAAAGTCGTGCGAGAGCTGCTGCAGGTAGCACATGATGCTTCAATCCTATGTTTGAAGCCTGAGGATTCTGCTTCTCGAGTTGTGCCGTCTTCGTCAGTATCGTCTGCTCAGTCAGACACAACTGGGTCTCTTCCTGCTGCTCCACCTTTCCATTCAGAAGGGTTTTCTACACGAAATTTGACTTTGTCGTTGGACATGTATAGGGAGGATGCATTAGCAAACATGGCAGCACTGATTGAATCCGATGCTAGCGCTCTTGAAGAACTCTTGTCTCAATTCATGTTGAGACCGGGGTCGCCTGTGGGCGGCGCAACAGTGCAATGGCGAAGGGCTTCGGATAGCGGATTTCGTGGAACTCGGCGGGCCTCTCTAGAAAGTGGACTTGCACTTGAATTACAAGGTGTCGAGGAAATGAAACTTGGCAGCAATATCCATCAACCTCCCACTATCGAAACTCATTCCCGGGCAGCTTCGCCGGTGCTCACGAGTCCGAATTATACAGGACGAGATTCAAGTGATGCTAACTTTGATGAATACACGATTGGTGGTGTTGCGTCATTTGACAGATCCAAACATCTAAACAGTCGACGTGATATGTCTGAGAATTCTTTGGATAATTTTGCTCATATTCATGAAAGTGAAGACAAAGAGGATGAGGGAGACTTGAGTGACTCTAGTGATGAGATACACCAGGACACCGGCATATCTGGATGGACAGCCTCTTCTTATCGTCCTGGTCGAACGCCTGGCACGATTCGATTGATGCGCTATAAAACCCTTGACAGGGGAGGCGTTTCGGAACAACAATCTGCTGTAATGCGAAGGAGCTTTTTGGAAGAACTTCTTGCGGATCGGTCGAATCACAAGCAGATTGAAACCTTTATAGTGCAACAGCCTTCAATAGACACCTCCTGGCTTGAGTTCGCTCTTGCTGTTATTGACTTCAAGAAAAAGCCCAGCAAGGATCTTGCTGAGTCAGTTAACAAACAATTCATTGTTCTAGATGGGCTAGACACGATTGACGTGCCGGATGAACTGCGTGACTGTGTAGAAAGCGCCATTTTGGAGGACCGCGTCTCGTCAGATTTGTTTGACGAAGGATTTAGACTTGCTCTAGACTACCTTGATAAGAACTTTCTTGGGCGCTATTTGCGTTCATCTCAGTATTGCGAAGCCTAAACTACGCGATCATTCACAATTCAGTCTTTAAGTAATTTGATGCAACTGAATCTTTTCAACAACTTGCATTACCGACGAAACTGGCTTTTTACGTACATTCCACGCTTTCGTATTATGAAATCATGTAGTAAAGTTATTTTCTTATCTTTTCTTTAAATCGCGAAGTGCTCTATTATAGCACTGTAAGTCCTATATAGACGAATGAAATGGAGAGTATTTTACATTTAAACTTTGTTTAGGTTGAAACGTTCTACAGTATAACCCACCATGGTTGGACCGGTCGCCTGAGGTGACTACTAGGTGTTTGGATTCCAAGCAGTAGAGCATGTTTATCGTGCCGTACCTTCGGTCTGGTCCTCAAAGACACGAGTATTAATTTGTGAACTTGAATAGAGATGCAAAATCATAAAATTTCTTTCGATTTACAGCAGCAGCTTAGAACGACCTTCTCTGCCACTACGACTAGCTAGTTTATTCTATGGCACGGTTGAATGCGATGAAGATATTGTTACTTAGCGGCGTACTTTGCAAGGACATCGGGCTCGACTTGCCAGCTAGCTCGCTTCGGCTTTTTAGCGACCTCCTGGATTGTTGCCTTGATGCAGGTTTGGGTTGGTGGTTTACCCTTATCACCCTTGAAATCGTTTTCCACGTATGCTTTCATCAGTGTCTTGTCGATTTCTTCCTGGACAAGCTGCGTAAGCTTCTTCAGCATGAGATCTGAGCCTTGCACATTTGTTACTAGCACAGACATGAAGATCTCTGGGAACAACTCTGTCTGGCCATCCTTTTTCGAGCCCGGCGTAGATGCAAGTGGTGCAGTAGCTTGAGACCTCTTCGGCGAACCTGTGGAACTTGTTGTGATGTCCACAATACCATCAGCCAGAAGAGCTTGTTCTTGGCGTTTCTTCTCATCTTGCTCAATCTTCTTCTGGGCAGCAGCCTTTTGCGCAGCAGCTTTCTGCGCGACCTTTTCATTTTGCTTTAACAACTTTAAGTCTGCCTTTGACAACATTTCCTTGGCGATTTCAGTTTCGTTAGGTGGCTCGAGAGATAAAGGCTCCTCAAGGTAGGCCACAGCTTGCTCATAAGTAGTAATGTGCGAAAGGGGAAGAGCTTTGACAGGATATGACGAAAGGTTCGTTGCAGGATCTGTACCGTCATCCGCAGCCTCGATGCGTTCGCGGTCATAGACGATACCAACAGCGTAGCGACGAGCACCACGAGCCGGTTGGGTCTTTTCATGAGTGCCGCTCGTAGCAGGATCTTCATATTCGTCGTTATCCATGGCATCGGAGGCGTAAACAACATCTTCATCTCGCATCAACCAACCATCTTGGTAATCAAGGTCCTTATCATTTTCTGAAGCAGCGTCACTTCCACCAAGACTTTCGGCATCTTCGGGATCTTCTTGCCATTCAAGATCGCTGTCGATGTCATAGTCCAGAGATTCATCCATTGCAAAGGGGCGGCGGGCTGTAACATGTGCACTCCTCTTCCGAAAAGTACCGAAGTAAGGAGGACGACGGTTCTCGCCAAAGTGGAGAAGCTTTTTACGGCTCTGCTTAGCAATAGCAACTGGGTCATTTTGAAGTTCTTTGGGAAGAGGGCTAGGGGACGTTGCACGAGGTCTTTTTGCAACAAGACGTTTGACCCAGTCTGTCAAAACCAGAGCCTCTTCTGGCCTTTGTAGAGCCTCATCAATCTTTGCAGCCATCCGAGCACGTTCGTCATCCTCTGAAGCAACATCCTTTTTGGCAGGGGATGCTGCACCATTCGCGTTCGTGCTTGAAGTGGAAGCTGATTGGGCCTTGACGGAGAAGAAGTTTGTAAGAGGTACGCCCTTCTTCCGCTCCAGCTTAGCCTTCTCTTGAGCCTTGGCTTCTTCACGTACACGTTTCTGCTGCTCGCGCTCCAATTCCTTGCGTTTTTTCTCCTCTTCTCTTGCCGCAACACGTTCCTGCTTTTCAGCATCGCGTTGGCGTGCGACCTCATCTTCACGAAGGTACTTTTCGACAAGCTCTAGATCTTTGGCAATGCGGGTTTCTTTTATTTCGTTGTGATTTTTCCGAAGAGATTTGAGAAGCCTAGACACTGCACCAATACGACGAGAGAAATGAAACATACGACGTCGATTATCTGTGAGAGTCTTTTGACAGTCTTCAGGTAGAAGAGCTTGGTTGACGACCTCCCATCGCCAAAGCGCGTCAGGATTCGAGTCAGATTTCGCGATGGCTCTCTGGTCCTTAACTCCGTGCGCCTTGCGCTCTGCGAGGAGGAGAATGCGGTCTTGAAGATCAGTTGAGTTTTCTGTACAGAGTTGTTTTGCAATGTGCTCCGCAAGAAGTTCGAGCGTCTCACATCGACCCTGAATCATACATGCGAGGAGTTTTTGCGTAGCATCATCGGTGAAGTCCTCCGGTGTCTTGTCCAGTGGGAGTTTCTGCGGCATTTCTTCATCAGTAACACACGATTCACCAATAATTTTACGAGCGTCGGCCAGCCAGGACTCAAAGTGGCCTTTGTGGGTACCAATCCGTGGATCATCATCTTCAGTAAGGTCAGCCGGAGGTGGGGGCTTAGCAGCAGCAGCTGCTGTTGTACCAGCGGAGTCACTATCCTTTCGGGCCTTTTTACAGCCTATTTCAGAATCGGAGTCAGACTTACGCTTGGATTTTGACTTTGCTCTCTTGGCCGCGCGCTTGGCTTTTAGAAGTTCACGAATGTAGTCATCCATTTTTTCGTCGACACTCTTGCGAAGCTCCTTTTCTACGAGATTCGCAAACTCCTCCTTGAGCCACCAGCGGCGTTCGGTATCATTCTTCTTCTTAGTAAAGTCTGACATGTAGGCTAGCTGGATATTAGCTTCCTTGAGTGTAAAACGTTTTTCAGGCTCCATCTTGACATAGCTTTCTCTTGCCTCCTGAATGATCTCGCCTTTCTTTTTGGCTTCCAAAATTCCACGGTAGGCGCAATTGGCGAGGTTGGTGACAGCAATATCGCTCATATCAACCTTAGGAGCGAGCAAATGTGATCTAACACGTTTAGGTCGGCCTCTGTAAGGCTTTTTAACTTTGTCATCGGAGTTGATGTCCTTTTCGTTATTTTCCTCTTCCTCTTCCTCTTCCTCTTCCTCTTCCTCTTCTTCGTCCCCGTCCTCGTTTTCATCATCATCGTCGTCGTCGACGTCGTCCTCATCGTCCTCATCATCATTTGCATCGCTTTCATTGGCCGAGCTTTCGTTATCATCAACTTCCATGCCTTCACTAGCGCTGCTGTCCTCCTCTTCAGCGTTATCATTGATGATATCATTACTGTTGGCATCCTCCATGTCAACAACGACAACCACATCATCTTTGTTTTTGCTTTCAGAGACCTTTTTGTCAGCACTAGAGTCCTTATTGTCGGGATCCACAGTGCTCTCATTTTCCTCGTGATCCTCTTCCTCGTCGTCACCTACAAGCCACCCATCGCTTCCACTTCCGCTCTCGCTCTCGCTGTCACTTTCGCTATCCTTCGGCCTCTCAATAACGTCGTCATGCTCAAACTCGCTGTCACTGTCCTCATGCATAGCTTCTTTTTTGTGTTCTTGCACGGTTACGCGAAGTCTACGTGAGCTTCTGGTCTTGAAGTCTGATCTTGTTGATTTGGAAGGCTTGTCCTCTGGATCTTCACGAATCGTTTCCTCAGGGTCTGTGACTTTGTTTTCAAGCTCCTCTTTGGCATTGCTCTGTTCCGCGAGTTTAGCTCTTTTGTTCGGGTTTGTTGCATCTGCAGATTTATCTTTAGAGACGATTACAGCAGATGCCACGCGCTTTTGGTTCGTGTTGCTATTTGTAGGCTGCCCCGGTGTCCGCTTTTGGAAAAATGACATGATTGATTTGGCCGGTTTCTTTGCATTTGGCGTTGAGTCCTTTGTCGCTGCTGGGGACTTAATTTGGCTAATGTCGCCGATTTTGGATTTTCCAGGCGATTTTGTCGAAGCTTGGTCGCCAGTAAGGTCTACCTCATCCTCGGTTGCTTCTTTTTTCTTCGTCGGCGTTGTCATGCGCTTTGCAAACATGGTCTCAGTGGAACTGTGTCCAGATCTGTCCTTCCTTACTTCCTTCGGTCTTGCAGGGGGATAGAAGAAAGTCCTCGTCTCAAAACCTGCAGCTTAGCTGCTGAATGCAAATGCGCTTCCTTGCTCTTGTACTGGCCGTCGTCGTTGCCGTCCTCGAGCACTTGGTTCTGTACTTGGTTACCGATCTCGGTCTTGCCCGCAGCAAGACTAACCTGGAGCTGCTTCAGAACTCTTCAGCAACTCGTGCGATCTCAGCGCTAGGGCAAGCTGCCGCCTACCCACGCCTTGCCACTCTGCTCGCTGTCCTCGACGGAGCTGTGATGGTTTTGATTGCTTTGATCAAGTGTTTCAATTTACAATTCGTGAACTTCGTATAAAAATTATTTTCAAGTTCTTTCGAATAAAAACTAATTCATTTTTACCTTTCTCTATGCTCCTTTATATGCAATCCGTAGTTATCTTCAAAATACTTTCAGAACCCCTAAAGAGGAAAGAGAAAAGAAAAGTTTTATAGAGAAATATTTTTATCGCAAACCTAACGACCGCTCTTGAAAGGGAGTTTATATGGCAGACATGGTAGTTATAAAAGTTGGCAAAACTTTTAATGCAGAAAGAATTATCATCACTAGCATTTATTTTATATTCTCTTTACAAATATATGACAAAGAGCCAAAACATGGAAACGAGGCCTCTTGCTTGAGCTGTTCGTTATATTGCTTGTCAAGCTTCGTGGGCGCTGATTGAACGTGTACTTTTGAGTTCGAGCGTGGCTTCCCTATTTTGATGAGTTCTGAGAAGACGAAGCTCCTTTCGCCTGGGACTCGGGAGACGTTTTGGCCGCTCGTCGTTAGGCAGATCGTCGATTATCGCCTTAATCGTTCGCACAAAAACATGGCCTCTTATTAAGGTGCATTGCCGAATTCCGTGGTTAGGTCGCAAAAGAAAAAAGAAAAGAAACCCAGATAGTACGAAGAAAAGCATGCATCAACATTCAACAACCTTCTTCTGAAAGAAGCCTTCTTTCAGAAAGAAAGAGCTGTCGAGAGGTGCCACAAATCGCTGCTGCGAGGCATATCAGGACACATCTATTTCGCTGCCTCTGCCTCTGGTTTCATTCTTTACGTTACATCTCCTCAAATCTAAAAATAAGACAGAAAGAAAGAAAGAAAGAAAGAAAGAAAGAAAGAAAGAAAGAAAGAAAGAAAGAAAAGAATAAAACATAGAATTATAAAAGTTGGGTTCACTTGAGCAGTCAAATCTCTTCCTGACTGATAAGCGATCAAGAGGACCTCTGACTGCTCGGCAGTCAGGAGCAGTACCTAGCAGTCAGCGTTCTGCAGCTGTCGGGCGGCTGGGTTGGCTTCGACTTGTTTTGTGGCCTTCTTTCCTCGTGGCAGTTCCTCGTTCATCGGATTGCGCTTCTCTAGTCCTTGCTTGCAAAGCGCAACCCTTCCGTTGGCAAGGCAAGCCACACATGCAATTGGGTAGGCGTTAGGTGCAGTAGTGAATTGACATTGGCCTTTCGAATTTTATCTTCTCCTAAAATCACTTCAGTCGCCGAGGTGAGGTTGGTGACCTCGAGATCTGCCTCCATCTATCACTCTTCAGTTTTCTCGCTCTTTACTTCATCCGTCTATTCATCGAGTCCTGCTTGCAAGGCAGGCTGAGTTGTCGGTGGACTCCTTCATGAGCAAGCGCGTTGATGCGCCTCGGGACCTCCCCGGATCTCCCCGGCTAGCTCTCAGTGCCATAACCGGCACTGGTGACTCGACTTCATCCTCATCTTCACCTTCATCATCGTGTGATCTCAAAAGTGAAATATCTTTGCACATCAAGATGACATCCACAGAATCTGCGACGGGTATAGCTACTGCACCAGGTGACAATCTACAGGAAAGAGTTGAGGATAAAGCAAAAGCCGCGACCAAACCTAAACTCGCTACCACGCGAGGCTTCTCGCTGTCAGCGCCTGCGCCTTCGACAACCATAATCTACAATGTTGATCCAGCACCCGAAAAGATTGAGCGGGAGGATTTGGAGAAGGTTAATGAAGACCTCAGTAAGAGAAACACTGCTAGTACTAAGAAACCTCCGGCCCGAACCACGTCTGCAAAGAAACCTACCAAAGCCAAAACCACATCAACGGCGCCCCGTCGGAGGGCGGCCCCTAGAAAAACCTCGACGACAGCATCGACGATGGCAGCATTGAATTCGACCGCGGCAGGCTCAAGAAGGACATCGACGAGGACAAGGCCTCCTAAAAGACGGCGAAATGAAACTATGCAAGTGCTGGATCCAACCCTGTTTGTGGGATATGTGGAGGAATACGAAACGCCGGAGATGATTGAGGCCAAGTTCAAGCGTCTCGAAGAGATTGAGGCTAGACTTAAGAGGGATCGCGAGACCAGCCAAAACCAACAGAGTTCACAGAGTAATGATCCCAGCAACGCTAATCAGCATCAGGAGAGTTCTACGGCAATAACAACAAATGCAGCAGGAGACGCAGCGGTATCGCCGATTGAAAATTCGAATTGCGCAGAAGGCGATGTGGTGAAGACCAATGCTGAGGGAGCAGAAGCAACACCTGAAGGCCAGAGTAAACCGATGGAGGAGGAAAACGTGCTGGATAGGGCAGCCTTGCTCGAGGTTTTTAGACAAACTTCGAACTTCACTGTGGAGGCTGCCACACGTCAACACAAGATGGGCGACGATTACTACTATGACGATGACGGTTGGGAAATGGGACATGTGACCACTCACGAGAATGAGTCTGGAGAAAGAGTCTTTCTTTTTGGAGATGGTACTGATGATGAGCTCTGGGACGAGCTATTTGGCAAGAAGAAGCAAGCTCGCGTCCGTGCACCAAGGCTAGCCATGCCCTCGAACCGAACCACCTCAGTATCCAAGATTGTTGCTAACGGTGTTACCCACATTGCTTTTGTGGCTGACAAATCTGGTCGCTTTGTGACTGGGCTAAAGAAAATTCGCATGTTTGACCCGAATGCAATTATGTACACTCGCATTCCGAGGGAAATTACGCCATCATGGGCCAAACGTATCGCACCTTATCGCCCAAAGTCAGCGGTGCATCGGCACACCACATGGCGTCCTGACGAGGTCTGCATTGACGAAGATAACTTTACAATGAAAGCAGAGGTACCCAAATGCTCTAAACATGCACAGGTCGACTGCATTCTTAATGCAGATCTTCTCTCGATTGTTGGCAACCGAGCCCCTCTTGAAGGTATTGTTCTCAGCCCGCCGTGGAAGGATGGTCGCAAACTAGTATGTGACTCTGAAGAGCCCAATCCTAATAACATTCCCAGCGGTATCGAACCAGAGGACCTCCTCAAGCTGAAACTCAATAGGAAGGGACTCCTCCCGTCCGGTTTCGTCTACATCTGGACCCCAAAACATTTGATTCTGCGCGTCTTGCGTGCTCTCGAGAAGATGGATCTGCACTATGTCGAAAATGCAGTTTGTGTTAAGCAGCACGTACACAACGACTTCTACTGCGAATCGAGCCCATACATCCGCCAGTCTAAAGACACCCTTCTGATCTGTCGTAAGGGCCGGAAAAATAAATCAGGCAAGATTACATGGGAAAAGGTCGAAATTCGCCACCAGCGCACATCCGATGTACACTTTGAATTTCTTCGCCGAGAAAATGCTGACGGAGGTCCACATCTATATGCACACAACTATGTTCATAACATGGTCGAGACAATGCTTCCACATGCAAGATTCAACCCTGTCGCAGCAGAACCCCCTGCTCCTCCTAAAGCTACTGGAGAGGCTGCTTCGCGAAAAAAGGTCAAGATTCGTATGGAAGAGGATCTTGATGACAACGATGAAGATGCAAACGCTGCCGCGGCAGAGGAAGCGGCCATGGCCGAAGATCAGCAAGACGGGGTTTCAACCGCCAGTGGTGACGCTAGTGCGTCAAATTCTCCTCGCCCTGCTGGAACATCTGCCACTGATAATGCTATGCAAGACTCAGATGGTTCTACTTCAAAAACAGAGGGTGATAAGGACGAAAGTTTTGCTGGGGTTGGCCCTGGCAAGCTTTTGCATCTTTGGGCTCCCTCTGGTCGTCAGCGTACCGGCTGGATTACTGTGTCGGAGAATATCAAACCCTGAGTAACTGGATGTGGCAGCTTGTAACTGAGCAATGCGGCACCAATTCGAATACACAAAAACAGCAACTAGGTGATCTGCTCCAGAAAAATCTCACGTTCCCATCTTTTCGCAAGAGCTGGATATGTTCTGACAGTTCACTCTCCAGAAGTTATCCTAGCTCATCTCACTTGAGGATTTCGAAGTCTGGATGGGGTATCGTGTGACGATCTAATTCAGTAAGGTCTTACATATAAAAATTAAAATTAATCTCTCTTTATCTTTTTTGATTTGTCGTTCAAGTAATTGACAGTGTAACCTTCATTTCAAATCTTACCTCTATGTCCCATAAGTTGTGCCGTTATATTAAAGCGGACTCGTATAAATAAACGAAGCAACACCGTTTTTACTTTTCTCCTGAGGAGGTCAAGCTTCTAGAAAAAGGATTGAAGGCGTCAAGTCAAATGGGTGGATGAGTTTACTGAAGAACAGGATGCAGCCTACTTGATGCCTGAGTATCTTGCCAGCGATGAAAAGAAATTATTTTGTTATTTCCTTTAAAGAACTGATTTTAAGCGGTGTATAACTCAATGTGCGGGATGTCGCGTAGCTTCTGCCACTCAATGTCCAGTAAGCGCGAAATAGAGGAAACACAGTTCTGTCCAATAATGTTGTTTGCTACGCAGAAATAGCCGGCCTTAGCAATTGTATCTTCGCCTTCGTGGGCTATAAGGACATGGCGAGAACCATCCACGTTAATCTGCAGTGATACATGAAGCTTTCCCGGCTTCTGTTCCTGCTGTTCCTGCTGTTTCTGTTGCGTCTGCAGTTGCTGCGGTTGTTGTTGTTGTTGTTGTTGTTGTTGTTGTTGTTGTTGTTGTTGTTGTTGTTGCTGCTGCTGCTGCTGCTGCTGCTGTTGGGAGGGTGGGGTTTGCTGTGAATTCGACACTACTTCCTGCACAGCCTCAACGGGCTCATTCTGCTTAGCGGCCATCTGGCGCAGAGCTTCCGCTTGCAGCTTCAATTCGTTTGAGAATGCATTCGAACTATCTGATGGATCGCGCAATGTCATGGGAATCATACCTTGATGCCTTTCAGAGACCCAGAATGACCGGATCTCCATAGCAGTGCCCGGGATAATCTCCAAAGTGTTGGGATGAGAAAGGTGTGCCACCAATGTATGCTGTCCAGGCTTGAGATTGAAAAATTTGGGATAATAGTTCTCCTCAAAAATAGGCCAGCATACCTGATGTGAAGCAGCGTCAAGAGACAAACAGATGAAAGAGTTTGTAAAAAGTCGCTTGAATTGGGTGAGATTTGCCGCCGTAAGTATATGCAGGCGAACTTCGAAAGTACCAGGCACCGCATGCTGTTCAGGTGGGAACTCAATACCAACCTGAGGTATAGATATGGTCTCAGTTTCAGGCTCGGCCTCTTCCTCGTCTTCGTCATCTTCGAAGTCATCATCAAATTCGTCATCTTCCTCATGACGACTTTTCTTTTGAGCTGTGTTATCAGTCTCGTTTGCTGGCACCATGAAGAAAGTAGATTCAACGACACTTTCGTCAATCAATTCCTCCCCAGTAATAGGATCAATAAGCTTGGCTACCAGGCGATGAGGACCTTCGGTCAAGTTCGTGTACAATGGAAATCGAGAGAGACCAAAAATGGGCCAGCACGCAAAGTCTGAGTCATCAAGAGAAATGCAAATGTTAGATTCGTTGTATTTTTCTTGAAATCGAGTTACATTCTCGCAGTTTGTGTTCACATTAAGCTGTACTGCAACAGCATTCCCGGGCGTCTCGCTTCCGTTCAGAGGCTTAACCACTGTAAGGTTGCCGGTAATATCCTCGTAAGGGATTTCCTCCAAGACACGAGGAGAAGCTCTCTCCGTTGTAAAAGCACCTTTCAACATCATTAGCATCCATGATAGACATTTCAGGGTCGTTCATATCCGCAAGACTGGCGCATTCTGGACTCATCTCCGTGCCATTTGCCTCTGCGGCAGCGCATTCTGCCATAAGATTCACTCGAACTGCACCCGCGTCGATGCCCACCTCCGAGGCAACATCGCTGCTGCTGTCGTCCTGGGCGCCCACAGCGACCACAACCGCTAAAAACGCAACCACGGCGCTGACGAAACGCATTTTGCCACGCGCCACTCGGCAAACGAGCCCCTCCCGAAGCTGTTTCGATCGCGTTTTGGATTTGATTCGTCAGAATGATTCTATTCTCTTCTTTTCATCACGGTTAAAACTTTTCATCATATTTAGTTAGATATCTACTAGGTACCTAGCTAGTATGAACAAATGAAATTTTCCTTCGTGCTGATCGCAGTATAGGCACTACCGCGCTGTGTTTCTGATGGAATTCGCTTGGAGCTTCTTGCGAGCTCGCCGGCCTCCTCGAAGAAACCTTCTTCATGGTACTTTACCAAGCGGACAGCGAGCCTGTGCTTCGGCGATCATTAGTTTCTCTTGCTTCAAAGCTGTCTTTCACAAAATCAGCTCGTCCCAAGCACTAATTAGTGAATACTACTAGCGAAACTAAGAGCTTTTTTCTTTCGCCGTTAGACGCGTGCGTGCGAAGTGAAAGACCCGCTCTGCTAAGCTTTAGCTTATTTTGGCATCGCAATATCGAAATAGTCGTGGAGTAAACGCAGAAAGAGATGTCTTGAAGATCATTGAAACACTTTGATGCAGATGCAGATTGATTGCCACGAGTCTGAATAAGTTCTTACCATTGTAGAAAAGAAACTAGTCGTGGGACCTTTGATCCTATGTTTTGTTCTGATTTTTAACTTTTTATAAAAATGAAAACCAAATCTTATAAATGATAAGAATAGCCTAAATCATAATAAATCATAGAAATGTGAAAAAACGAATGAAGCTGGTCGAAAGGTGTAAATTGACAACGTATCCTCAACGTTGACGCCTAAAGACTGTTGGCCAGTGTGCACAAGAGTAATAAACTTTATCGAGCACTGATGCATTCTTGGTACCGCTTCTTTGAGTAGCTTCGAAGAGAAATCCTAAGAGCTGCCTTTCATTTGTACAGAAAGCAACATCAACATTAAAAATTATATAAACATCAAATCTCCATGCACGTACCTTGATTTACTTAGGTCTTCACTTGAACACCTACACATGAACTACATTTTGAGGAGTGACAAATCAATCATTCGACCATCAAGATATCAATCAACCAATCCAAAGCTGTTTTGACCTAATTACGTCGAATTAGCTATTCACTTGGGCGAACTTTGAGCGCTTTCTCGCCCGCGAGCGAGCTCATACAGCGCAGTGGTGAACCTCGACGTTATTTGCTTTAGTCGGTAATATTTGGGTACCATTTATGTACTTAAACATGAAGTCATAGGAAAAAGGTTTCAAGTGATCGTCATTGGAGCTTTCAATGCGGGAATCCTTAGCCTGCGCGCTGACCAAGTCAAGTCTCGCTCTGCGACGTATGCCGTTTCTGCGTCGTGGTTCCTGCGGGCTATCCTCGCGGGTCTCGACCACTTAGTGTCGAGGTTTCGTAAGCTGCAGTTGATTTGAGTTGGCGTCAGGCAAGATGCCGTCTACTCTAAAAATCCGTGTGCTCGAGGCACGAGACCTTCCCGTAATGGACCGCACATCAAACTTAACCGACGCTTTCGTGGAGGTCAGATTTGCAAGCCACGTTTTCCAAACCCGAATCGCGCGTAAAACTCTAGACCCGTGCTGGAAACAAGATACGAGATTCCATGTTTCTGACGACTCAGATTTGCAGAATGAACCCCTCGTGTTTAGGGTGCTTGATCATGATGTCTATAGTGCCGATGATCTCATTGGTACTGTGTCTATAGGTCTTGGGCCTTTGCTTCAAATGGCTGTGGATAGCTCTGATCGCAGCAATAATCTTGCGACAGCAGCACTTCAAGGAGTCGAGCAGGGCACTGCTTTGCAGAGGTCCACATCACTGCCATTGGAAACGGTGGGCTCTACTGGTTTGGATACAGACCGCCCAGAGGACTTTCAAGACGGAAATATTGGTTTGAAAACTTCACAAAGGCAAGGATATGAACGCCATGATGATGACCAAATCGCAGGATGGTTTCCGATTTATGATACGCTGAATGGAATTCGAGGAGAACTGCACGTCGTGGTGAAGATTACGTTCTATGGAGATGAGAACCCGTGGAAAGATAGTTCTGCAGGCGTGCGCTTCTTTGCAGCATCAGCACTTGAGCAAAGTATTATGTGCGTTAAGGGTGTTCTTGGGTTTGTTGAGGAACTGGTTGTGGAGGCAGACCCAGAGTATGAGCTCATTGATAATTTTCGAACGGCTCGAAAGAGTAACGAGTCTCGACAAGGACTACTTCATAAATTATCCAGCCAGCTACGACGCCAGATTGGCAAGAAAGTGCTAGAGTTGGGTGGCAATGCGGTTATTGGATATCAACAAACCTTCGATGTTGAGGGGGATTCTGGAATGGTTGCTCGCGGGGCTGGTACAGCTTGCATTGTAGAACCTGTTGCGGGCACGTCTCGGGAGGACGCTGTTGTCCTTGCTGGAGCCGTGGGCCCTCTCGCGAGACCACTAGTCGGCCAGATTCCTCTGCTTCCCCAGGCAGGTGGCATGCCTGGAGGCATTGGTGCACTTGAGACACTGAATCGTCTCAATTTTCCACCATTGTCTTTTATACATCAGGGTATTCGAGTTATGACGGTGCACAAACGATTAGAATGCAAACGAAGCCTCTCGGTCGGCGAAATATCTCAAGACACACCATTTGACAGCCCCCTCATCACAGCGCAAAATAATGAGAATGACATTCCAAGTCCTCACGGGTTTCGTCACTTTGAGATTGAAAACACAGGGGACGGCAGCTCAAGCGACGATGATGAATCAAGGGCAGGTGCCGCAACAACACAATTTATTCGCAAACTTCCTGGTCTTGAGCGAGAGGTTACACTTTTGACGTCAACTGTGTTACCACTCAATGTCCGAGTACGCCTCGCAGGCGTGGTGGCTTCGAGATCAGTTAAATTTCTAGGCCGGCTCGCTGCAAAGATAGCTGATCAAGAAACTCGCGATGAATGGTGGGCAGAAATACGAGAGGAAATAAGATCTCATGCTCGAATCTTAAGGTGCCGATATGTTATTGGTTATCAAGAGCATTGTGTTGTGCATGATGATGTGTGTATCTTGCAGGCAACTGGAACCGCTGCATCGGTGATGTCGGATCGCCCGATTTGGAGTGTTTCTGCTGCAACCGAGTCTCTTCAAGACCGTGTGAGGCAGTCTCGCGCGCAGCAGACACGAGTTTTATCATTACACGACCGTAGAAACACAGACGACGACAACTATGACGCACCACGAGATTCACGCCAAGAGCCCAAGGATGGTATCCTTGCAGATTTACTTGCTGCTCGTGGCGCCGAGCCATCGTTGCAACGCTCCAATTTTGGGGAAACCTCATGGCGTAGCAGAAGTGGGCTTCGACTGCACGATCAGACTGACATTACAAATGATGCTGATGCCATGACATCTGTACCAAGTACCGCCGAAATGCTAGTCATGGAGTTCCCTCCTCCTGGAACACAGCGTTTCAGTCATTATGAACAACTTCGTCTGGACTTGGAAGAGTGGCAGTTGAAAGCGAAACAAAAGCAAGATGATCGCCGACGCCGCAGGAAATCTGCTCAAACAAAGCGTGGTACTCAGAACGCTCGTTCCGGAAATGTGAGCCCTCCTCAGTCTACTGCAGGCTTACATCAATCCTCTGTGTCGCCTGAGTTGAGCCAATCAAGAGTTAACGCGTCTGGTGGAGGATCAACGAATAACTTATCAGGTACTGGCCCAGCTGGTGAATCTGAGGGAGGTCCTACCGGAAACAATCCTTCACAGTACCCTGAAAGTGACGATAACGAAGGCAGACCCCGTCTTACAAGTAATGCAGAAGCGCAAGCTCGGAAGCAGCGTCGTAGGGATGCAAGGCCAGTCTTACCTTGCTCTATTGTGCATGCACCTTATCATCGCGGTACCGCACCATTCGCGAATATGCGTCTTGCGCCATGTGGCCTTTGTCGACGCAAATGGGTTCCAGAGGTAATGTTATCTACCACTGAGGTGCCTCCCTTGTTACCAATCACAGGCCACGGTGTCCTTGTTGAGGCACGGATCTGCCGGGCTCGACAGAAAGTAACCACGAAAGCTGAAAGTCGTGAGGTGGATGCTTCATCAGTTTCAGAAAACTTAATATTTTTGGAAATTGAACTCCATAAGCAGCTTATGTTGAAACTTAAGCTCATGGGTATGAATGCTGCATTTGGGTTGCGTTCCCAGGTGCAAATTGGATCAAGTCTTATGGTTGGCATCACAACTGCTACTGCCGTTCATACACCAGCGTTGCCACCACCTGCCGTTTTGCGTATTCATCGTAGCATAGCTGTAGAAGACAAAGAAGATCGCGAGCTATGGGATATTCAGAAACGTATCGAAATGGTGGCAGCAGAAAATCGCGAGAAAATGATCCGGATGGCTGTGGCTGATGCCCATGCTTACCGTCGTGCAATCGCAACTGCAAAGCGGCGTATACAACGCGCAACAAGGGCTACTTGCCGACGTTGGCAACAAGAGTATTTATTGCAAGAAAGAAAACGCAGAGCACGCAAGAGACAGCGTAAGCGTCGCCAGCGAGGTCGAGAAGTAATGCATCGCCTATCTCGCCGTTCAAAGGACTCACAGGGAGGCGACGATGACCCGGGCGATGTAAAAGCAAGTGGGAGGTTTGTTGAACAAGAGAAGGATAAAGTCATCATTCCTCTTGGCGGATTTCGCACTGGAGAAAGTGGTATGGACACAGATGATGTTCGTTATGACTCCGAACCAGTGCGCCGGTCTCGATATGATACACGAGGGAACGATGTTGAGGACAAAGAAACACCGAACGATTCCCATTATTACCCTATGGAGGAGGCAACAACTCCCTCTTTGCAAGAGTCTACACAACTCGAATCTGAACGCGGCGCGGTTGGCTTCAATGATTTCGATGAAGACGGTTTTGAGGATGGAGATGCAGATGATAGGTCTGATATTTTCAAGCGATCTCATTCATCTCGTCGCGGTTCAGCTCGTAGTGTGAATAAAACTCGAAACCCAGTTGCTGTTTTCGCAAGACTTGCTCGTCGAAAAAATGGCGCAAACACTATGGGGGGCGAAGAGAACTCGAGCCAGCATGGATCAATAGGGCTCAACATAAGTGAGTCATCAGCACCTGTGACTCCAGTCGCTACGCCTGTCCCGACACCAATTCCCACTCCTTCGTTGCAAGAAGTACCAGGCGACCAGCCAGCCGATGGTCGCAATTGGACTGAATTAATTGTTGGTGACGAGCATGGTGATCACGGCGACAGTGAAGATGGAGCAATTCTTCGGCGGCGCACGCATGATGTTGAAATGACGCGAGATGTCGATCTTGATGACGGGGACCGAGATGACGACCACAATGATCGAGGAAGCCGCGCAGGCCCACCCCAACAAATTTCCGTGTGGCGACGCTTACGTGCTAAAACGCGAGACCTGAACCGACCATCTACTTCTAAGCAATCTGTCGTTTCTAACGCAAGCCCTTTGGTCAAAGAAAGAGGGGTTCGACACAGGTATAACTCTGATTCTCATATTGCAACCGTGTCTACAAACCTCAAAGGGTCTGAAAGTCACTCTGTAGCAAATGGAGCTGGGAATAAACATCCTATCTCAGATATCCATGCGCAAACTCCCCCGCCCAGGCTTTATCAAGGCAAGTCTGCGAATACAGCATCTGGCCCATCTCGACACCAAATGACAGGACCTGCATCTCTGCTACACTCGCTTGAGTCTGTAGCTGCGAAGAGTGCGGAAGCAATTAAGCATGGTCTCGAGCCCAAACATAGCCAGGCGACAACGGACTCATCCTCAACAAAAGCCCATGATAGTGCTACGGACATTTCTACTTCTGGAAAAGGTGCATCTCAAGAACTCGAGACTTCCAGCTTTGCTCAAACTGCGAAAAATATGTTTGCTCCTTTCTCAAGGGCCAAGCGAAATGGAGAAGCTTCACGGTCTTCATCAAATGTAACTGCTAGCTTTGGGCACGATTACGATGAAAATAGAGATGGAACCTCCCGTCACCAGGGGGGTGGAGGTAGTGCTCTCGGAACCAAGTCATCTCGAAAAGACCGTTCTGCGGGAAGCTCAGGCGCTGGCAAAGGCCTCATTGCTAAACTCCAACGTCGCACCGCCCAGGCGCGTGCAGAGAAGGAAGCTCGCAATCTCATTAAACGTGGAAGCTTGCAGTCTCGTGAGGTTGACTATCGCGGTGATGACGAGGCTGACGACATGGGGGATATGAGCGAAGATGCTGAAGAATATACTAAAACAGTCAAGCGACGTTCAAGTCAACGTGGTTCTGACACGCTCATGAGCTCGCCTAAGGCAAAGACACGTTCAGGCAAAGGACGTGGCATTCTCGGACGGCGCGGGAGCAAGTCGTTTCGAAAGAAACGTCGATCCCGGCGACGCAAACAGTCTCGCGATCGTACACGAGGGGAAGATGGTCAAAGCGACTGGTCCCAAGGTTCCAATTCTGGGTTAGACTCTGGCTCGCGATCTCGAACCTCTTCAATTGAGTCTTCGGTAGCATCTACCGCACCCCCGCAGTCAGTTCTTTCTCGTGGAACTCGCTCGAGCTCCTCAGAGTCGGATTCGTCTTCCTCGTCATCCTCGTCATCATCTTCATCCTCTGGGTCAACATCATCCTCTTCACTGTCTTGGACATGGGCAGGCCAACACTTGGATGCAGTAAATGATCCCGTCCCTTTGCTAAGCGACTCTGACGACGAGGGTAGGGGTGCGGAGTCCTGGTCTTCATCCTCGTCTTCATCATCTTCATCGTCATCAAGTGAGGATAGTGACATGGACGTAGACAAGGCTGAGGCAATGTTAGAGGAAATGCGAAGCACTCGCAACACTTTTGTTATTGAGGTTGACGACGAAGCAGATGAGGATGTCATGGCTGTGGTACTCGACAAACTTCCGCCTCCTGGTATGTCCCTTTGCAATACTGATTGCTTGCCTCAAGGCGGGGTAAGCTCTGGCATTGCTGGTGGTACAGGTCGCTATCAATCTGTCCGAAAACCTCACATGGTAACCATGATTGTTCGCAAACAAATGAACGAGGCTCGCCTGACTCGACTGAATAAACAGTTTTCTGAGCTGTTTCATGAACTCTATGGCATGCTTGCAATTAAAGTCATGGCCATGGTGCCGTGTGAGGTATGTGGCATACGTTGTGATCTTTCGATCCCAAGCGAATATACTGTGGAAGTCATGTTGACTGCAGTTGTCCATCGCGCTGACATGCCCAAACTCTCTCTGCTAGACCAGGGTATTTCTCCATTTTTCGATGCATGGAAATTCGAACCAGCTGTGGCTGGTCTGTCTTCTGTAGTGCCTATTACTGTAGAAAACACTGTCATTAAATTACTCCAATCTCGCATGATGCATGTGCAACGCGAGATCTCGGAAGAAGGAGGCGGTGATGACGCAGGTTTTGAGCTGGGAGATTCTGTAACAGGTGCTGTTGGTGGGGAAGTTATGGCAGCACCAACACCACGTGCCTTGGATTTGCTGGATCGCTTGAATCTGGATCCTATCAATTCTCGATTTATGCATCCTTTGGCTGAAACACATGATGAAGATTTGCAATTGCAGATGGTGGAACGCGAGATATGGGCAAATAAGGACCACAGTACATATCTTTTGGAAGAAGGTACCACTCTCGGACCATTACCGCCAAATCCACGTGCCGATGCTGACTTAGAACTGCTCAACAACGTTCCTTCGGTTATTGAGCGGCGACGTGCATCTCCGTTACTATCTCGATTCCACTTACCAAACATCAAGCGCCATCTGCATATGACTTTGCCTTCCCTGCCACATCTGCATATTCGCCGCCATATGGCACTTTCGCACCTTGGAATGTCTGATAGTAGTAGCCATGGTCGTCAACATGGACCGTCAGCATCACCAAGGTCATCCTCTCCTGTTTTGATGTCAAGTGTTCCCACCGATAGCATCGCGGCTTCACCGATTTCTACGCCTTTGTTGGCACCTGCAGCCCTGAGTAGTAGAATTCCTGAAGACGAGGGAGCTCAACATTTGCGAAGGAACTCAACGGAGCTAAGTACACAAATTCGGCATACGCGGGGAAGTTCTTTGACAAGGCAGTACCGAAGTAGCAGTCGAGATCTCTCACTTCTGGAACCAAACGAACTGCAACGAAAGGACTCTCTAGACCTAAGTTTGCATGGTCACCCATCTATGAACAATTTGGGTGGAGCTATGCACGACTCTCAGTTAGGTGATCGCTACGGCCAGCCGTCGAACACCAGCTTTGTGGTCAATACACCAATCATCCATCTGTCACCTCTACCATTCGTTCCAGGGCACACAATTGTGCGCTACCTAGGTCGCATCAACTTGCATTTCATTCGTGAGTCATGGGCAGTACGTGAAGGCGGAGGGTTAGGGAAGTTTTTTCAACAATTTCTAAACGAAGCTCAAGCTATTGCGCGTGCTCATGTCGCAGCTCTTCAAGGCAATGCACTGCTGTCATATAAGATTACTCCTCGACAATCAACAGTGAAGGCTCTCAAGTCTGTATATAACATGATTTCCATCTCTGGAGATGCTGTGATTATTGTTGCGAATCAAGAACACCAAACGACCAATGTGTCAGGCTTCCAAGTTCCATTTCAGATGCCTCAGCAGCAACAATTGCAATTGCAGCAGCAGCAGCAACTACAACAACTACAACAACTACAGCAGCAGCAGCAGCAGCAGCAGCAACAACAACAACAACTACAACAACAACAAGAAGCACAAACAAGAGTAGGTGAAAAATCACACGGAACGCAAAAAGCACACGAAGGAGAAGATGTACAAGGAGTTCAAGACGTTGAAGCGGGAGAGCAAATAGAAGACTCTCAAAAATAAAGTCGAACACTTGGTCTGATCGTTTGACCAAATATAAACTGCAATTTCTGAAGCTGTTATGTGACATTTGTAAATCGATTTTAATGAGTTTGTATATTGTTATTTTTGAAAGTGCTGTGTTTGAAATACATAATTTTTATCAAATTGTCTAGTCGGGTGTCTTCAGTTTTTCATTTCCTTCTATTAACTTTGTATAGGTCTCGTATAGCACGACTTATTGGCCTTCGGTGGACTCTATTTACCATTTGTTCGAAAACACTGAGGCTATTGGCTACTGGGAGTAGAGGTTGATATTATAAGCAGAAAAAGACATATACACAAAGAGAGTAATAAGCTTCAAGTGACCCTGAATCTTAAATGAAGTGTACGCTAAGAACTTGAATAAGCCGGCGTCAATGTGTTCGTTCCTCAACGTGCATACAGCATTGTCTCTGCACCAACGATAGACAGTGTTCGTGCGTATGTGTAACCTATCACATAATACGATGTGCCATATGATTTGATATCATGATTGCTACTGGGTTATAGATTTTAGAACCCAAAGTACCATGTTAAACTTTATGCGAGCTTGTGTCATACCGTTGCAAATGTGAATTGAGAAGGTATTGGATCTGTTGTCAAAATGATAAACCGCGACCCTGATGTGTAGCCATAAACACATAGCGCAGAAGCACAATCCTTAAGGTCTCTAGTAGCAAGGGGAATCTTAGAGTATGTTCTCATCTTAGCATTTCATTTGTCATGGTTCTTCGTCCACAAAATAAAAAGTTCGAAATGCCAGGTTCTTCTCTTCAAAAAAGAAAAACCATCGGGAACATGGTTGCATACGTACTGTCAAACGTTATCCTCTTCTTTAAGTTGAAAATGCAAAACAGAGCAAAAACAAAACAACACTTAAAACAAAGTAAAACCAGGATATACATGACTAACTTTAGAGAATTAACATATGGCCTAGGTATAGTAGCTAAGCTAGGAGAAAGCTGAATATCGAAACGAATAACAACATGCGCATGTGCGTCTGAATCGGACCATGCGCGGAGCATTGCTGCTGACAGCTTTATCTCGCTCATGCTGCTATTTGTGAGACTCCTAGCTACGGATCTACCTTTCGGTACTTAAATGACTTGAGCGTGCTGTTCCTGCACTGCACTTCCGTTCTTCAGTCCCGAGCTGCGTGAGCTAGGAACTCTCAATTCGTTGTAGCAAACGCTACTGATCCATGATCAAATCTCCACGATGACTTACCACTATAGCCATCGAGATGAAATATGAAGAATGAAGTTCAATAAGATCAAAAAGACGCAAAGAAAAAACTAGGAGGGAAGAAACTTAGAACATTTCCGCTCTGTGGTTCTTTGTGACCACCGCAACGCTTGTTTCACTGGAACCCTCAACTAAACGATGTCTCAAGGGATCGCCTACCCTCCGCGCTGCAGATCGACGTCAACGGGCTTTTGGTTATCTCATCCAAATAAACATACCGTCCTTCAGTTGCGAATATCACAGGAGCAGTAGTATCAGCTTGCTTGCCCTGATCGAGCAATGATTGCATTGAAGGAAACTCATAGACAGCGTTCGATGATAATCAAGCCTGTGGCGTTCGCGAGTCGCCTCGATGTCTGGGAGACGAGAGGGATCAAGAGCCATCCCATATTACTTCGATGGTGATCTTTCATTGAAACGCATCAGTCTCTCTCTCTCAGAGCAGTCTCTAAAGTGCCAGCAACTCAGCGATCGCTGTATTTTATGGAAAAGAACTTCCATGCCTCAATGGAAGGTCTAGTAGCACTTGCTTTGGATCGTTGCGTATCATTATTTGTATGCCAGGTCGATTCTTTTTACCAGTTTAGATGATCGGCAAGGCAAAGCGTGCAAAATGTATAATCAACATGGTCTGTGTGAAAATGTACTTCGACGTTGAATAACCCAGGGAAGCGTTTCCATGTCTCAACGGCTTTTCATCAAAATCTCACGTGCTCATTGGTTTGCTCTCATTGGCTTAATTGAAGAAGAGAAGAAGACTCTATGAACCTAGCCAATGTAAGGTGATTGATTTCCTGTATACCTTCATTCGACTTTGGCCTTTCATAATAGTTTTCGAAAGCCTCAAATGTGCTCTTTTGAAGCTAGAGCCTACCTTGGAATAATCACTTTCGCCCAAGAGAATCTGTGTACCATCGACTTTAGCCACTCAGCCAGTTCCTCTGGGTCACTGGATCACGCCATTTCTGCTTATCCGTGCAAACTTCAAGTTGATATTGATAGCACAACGTTATCGGCGAGGCAGCCATATCCAAGAACAATCAACCAAGCATGCATATGCACTGCTTGACATTCGTTTAAGTATACAACGGCATCTTGCCCTTGGCGTTTGCAAGACAAGAGATTGCTTGACGGACGTTGTTTTAAGAGCTTGCGGGAATTTCGGCGCTTTGACGTCTTCTCTCACCTATATAAAATAAACAATAAAAAACGCTGGCAGGCCCTTCAAATACGGGGGCTCAAGTACCTAAAGCCCTCAGGCCATGGAATGTGTATTAATTTTGGCATGGGTGAGTTCCCAGTCTGCGTGGGATCAAGCAATCAATCAGTCTCATACATGTGAACAACAAAGAATTCTGCGGAAGCGACGCGTTCTAAAATCATATTTAAAGAAAGAACGCAAGAAACTTTTATTTCCAATCTAAGTAGAATAATAAATTGTAACTTCTAAATAGTATAATGTAGCTGATGCTTTGAGTAAGCTATGGTGGTAGGTATCTATCTATCTATCTACAGCGAAGTTATAAATAAAAGTCTCCCTAGAGCTCGAGCTTCTTCGCAAGACCTCCCTAATTTCCTATATTCATCTCATTCACGCTGTGGTCCCTCAACCATTTTTACAAAAAGCATACTTTTTTTTTCTTTTTTTAACATGACTAATAAAAATAAAGATCTAAATTTACACATAATTACTTACTATTGTTAAATTTAAAAAAAAAAAAAAGAAAAAAAAAAAAAAAAAAGAGAAGCTAAACCCTTTCAAACTAATACAAAAACTTGAAGGGTGACTAAGAGAAAAGAAAAAAGAGATTCTTCGTCCATCAGTCAAGACACACCCCTTGAGTCCCTGCGCTGAAGAACGTGAGTCAGTGAGTGCACGGACCTTCTCAGCATCACTTTACAATGAGCGGCAACCTTCCCTCCCGCATTCATTGCCGTCTCTGGGATCACGTATGTGAATGAATGAATGAATGAATGAATGAATATATGAGACGCTGTTCGCTGACTTGGCTTGACGTCTCCTAAATAAATGCAAACTCACCCACGTACAGGCGAACAACGTTGCGATGCTTTTGCGGTTGTAGCGAGTGCTATTTGCGTTCCCGGCAGACTTCGTTTTACCGCGCAGCTTCTTCGCTTTCCACTCACTTGTGGTGAGGTTCGCGTTGACATGAAGGGCCGTCTTTGGTTAAGCTTGCTGCAAAGTTGGAGTTTGGTCTTAGTCTTCTTGCAAAGCGAGGTGGCTGGCGGCGAATGTGGGTTCGATTGTGATCTCTTCGTAAACCTGTCGATCGCAGGCAGCTCATGGCGAGCGTGAAGCTTCGCACTCGTTTAGCATCACTGATTGATCTCAGCAAGTGCATCGAACTACACTACAGCAAGAGCATCCACGATTCTCAGTAGCTACAGCGAGGCACACGCTATTCCTCATCAAACGCAATCGTAGCAAAGTCGAACATCGCTGAGCAATTCGTTGCGTGTTTCTCAACTTCACTGCCGGCATTGTCTTCCCTTCGTAATTAAATTTCCATGGCAGGCATCAAGCTAGTCAATATCCAATTCCGCACATTGCCCGTGTCGAGCATCAGCATCATCGCCAGCTCTCGAGAGCCTGCAGGCGAATGAACTTATGGATTCACAGCCTGATCGATTGGCATTCCTCGTTGCCTTTCTGCTCAGCATGGTCATGACCCTACTTTAACGTCGCTTCATCACGGTCAGTCACTTCTGCCGAACGGCCTTTTGCCACGATCTTGCTTCGTATTTCACAGACCAGCCAAAGGCTTCTTCTTCTAAGGCAGCGAGCGATTGCTTTACGCGGGAGCCATCGTCTTTGTTGGGGCTCTCCCAAACCATCTAAAGGTCAGTCATCCTGGCCGTCTGTCTATACGTCTTTGGTCCATTGCTTCGCCCTCGAGGCCAAACAAAACGCACTCCACGAAGACAGACTGCGATCCTCAACGAACCGCGAGTTCTCAACTTGGCCGTCACCACCCGCTTAATCATTGGCAGGCACATCTATCGCTGAGACCTCGCAGCTTCTTCAGCCGGAGAGAGGAGCTCTGCCAATCTTGGAGAGATCGCGCTGCTCGCCGACATCATCGCCTTCTCGCCAGTTTCCAGAAATGCAATCAGCCCGAGCTTGCGCCACATGAATGAGCTGCGGCAGTTCTTCTGTGGTCGCTGAGCCTTCGCGCTTTCCAAGTCACTTGGAAACTGGCGGAGGCTTCATTGCTACGTTCTGCTAAGGTCGGCCTACTGCTTGCTTATTGCCGCGCTTATCGACTGTTTTTACAAATCGCAAAACGAAAAAAGGTAATGCAGGAACAACCTGAGGGAAAAAAGAAAGAGTCAAAGAAAGAGTCAAAGAAAACAAGATCTTAGTCTCGCTCAGAACTCGCTCGTTCATCTCCTCCGCAAAACACGGACGGCGTTGGAGAAGCATTCCAGCGACGAGGCCTCCCGAGGCGAGCTCTCCTTTGCGGAAGTAAAGTTGTATTTATTACTGTTAGGTGAAGAGGACCAAAAAGAAAGAAGAAGCACTGCTCCCATTTTTTTAATATGAATATTTTAATGTATATATGTTTATTGTTTTATTGTTTTTTGTTTTTACAACAAAGGTAAGAATAATTCTGAATAAAAATGAAATTCTGAATAAAAACAATTACAACTTACAATTGAAATGATCAATATGATTAGCTGAACCCTCATGTTTGTTAAAAATGAAACAACTCGTTTTTAGTTTAGTTTTCTCAAGTTTGGCCATCCCAAGAACAGATTGCGCGGCACGACTGCAAAGCAAGATATTCAATCGCCAAAAGTTTAGTGAAACGCTGTGGTTCGTGCCCTTTTGAGTGAGCGAGTGGAGTTGTGCGCAGATGGCGAAGTTTCCTCTCCTAGCCATCCTTATTCCAATGGTCGGCCATATGTAATTCGTGACCCATGCATAGCTGACCATCCAGGCAGCTCTTCTGTTGGCGTATGCTCCCTGCCTCCTCGGCTCCTGCAGTCTGGTCGCCTCGCGGGATTGATTTCCCGGCTGCTGTATCAAACAAACAATCCTTCTGAGCTAGTTGTTGCTTGGGTTTGCTAAGCACCAGGCGCGGGCGGTCTGGGACGAGCTTCGACGAATGTGCTGGAGGCACGGTCGCAAAAGAAAATTCGCGAGTGGGGAAACTTAAGTGCCTTCGCTTGGCCTCCTCGGCAGAGTTCTGCCTTTATTTAGCCTCACCCCAAAATTAATTAACCCCCAAGGGAAATAAATAACGCTGGTGTTTCATTCGCTCTTTCCGCGATAAGTGTCAGGGATTTCTTCGCTCTCGGAATGCCACCATCGCAGGCAAAGACCAAGGGAAGCTTTCTGGGTGTTTTGATTCACCTACTAATCAGGTTGTAGTCAAACGTGTTGTTTGCCTCCCGAAGTCGTCGCAAATTATATGTCTCTGGGCTTACGGAAGCACTAGAGGATCTGGGATCGTCGTTGATGGCGCCTGCTTTCGCCGGCGCGAGGGTTCAAGATTCCTTGAAGTTCTACATTTATGTTTTCTTCTGGTTTCTTTAGAGGAAGAAAGAAACCTCCTAAAAGGTTCGGAACAGCACCCTCGCGGGTTCGGAGCAATGCCATACTACGCTAGACCGTAAATTTTTTGAACAAAACTAGGTAAGTTCAACTTCATCCTTCAATGCAGGTTGGACTCCAGGGTACTTCTCAAGAACAGTACCCATTGTCTTGAGATGATACAATTGAGGGTTTTCATCTCACTTTTGTCGAAGGTTCTCGCCGGAGACTAAGCTGCTATTGAAAACCTCAGATTTGATCTTCATTTGCAAAACAGGTAAGATTATTACTTTAGAACCTTTTTAATCTTTTAAAGCAAAGAAATACAAGCAGAAGATGGATGAGACTCAAAGACAAGTATGTAGTGGTAGACCTTAGAGCTCGTACGAGAAGAGCAAGCTAGCGATAATGTTTATCTTCAGCGCCAATTCACTTCCTACTCTCCTCTGCCAGAGGGTTACTTGCCCTAAAGATGTATTGATGAAATATAAAAATGAGTCATGGTTTATGCTGTTGTACTAGGAGGTAGTATTGTAATTCTACTGACTGAAACTAAGAATCATTTGATAAGCGATGCCAGGACACGACTCTCAGCGCAAATTACCTTTTATGAAGAAACAAGCATTTGGACCATCATGATTTACCTAGACAATTTTAGTATGTAAACAATTTATAGCGAGTTATCAGAATCTCGGCAACTTGAAAAATCTTCTCCAAGACGTCAGAGAGACTCAGTGAAACTGTGCTGACTATTCCATGCTTGACGCGGTCCCTGGCCTACGAGTAGTACAGCTGATCAACATCGTACGAATTAGCATATGATTACCTTTTTTATGTTTTTATTTTTGTTTTTCAAATGCGCGATGACGTATCAAAATTGTCATTTAAGCATTTCTAGTTTAGATCACGAAAGTATTCCTGAAAACGAACTGACAATATCCACTTGAAACTAGTAAGTATTATTTCTCTCGTGACGTTATCATTTTCATAGGGTGTCATAACGCAAACCAATGTTACATATTCATCATGAATTATATTATTATCATCACAAACAAGACCGAGAGCATTAATTAGTCTCAGACAACATTTAAAACTAAGTTTGATATTTTTGAGATGAAATTGATATTTCATCCTCATTGAATGGTAGCTAAAAGTTGTACGTGAACCGGTTTGTGAATACTATACAGTGGCCGCTATACTTTTAAGATTTTTCTGATGATTTTCATATATCTTTTTTTTTGTTAAGGTTTTTGTTTTAATTAAATATAATTTTTTACTAAGAACAATGGGTTGCATGTGGATCCAGCGCGGATAAAGACCACCGTCAACTCTATAGTTAAGACCATTGCGCTCATGGCAGCGCCAAATCGAGTGCATATAAGTTAGGCGGCTTAGCGATGATTCCCAACGGGATCCACCAATCTCCACGGCCGCTGCTATTTAAATAAGTTGATTAAAATGTGGGTCCAACAGTGTAAAAAGGAAAAGAGAAAAGGCCCATACTTTGGACGTAGTATGAGCAGGTTCGCAGAACTTTGTTTTGCTCCCGGACCATGGCGGCCATGGCCATCCACGCCACCTTCCCAGGCCATCTTCGTGGAGCTCTCCCAAATCTACGTTTCCCAGCTGGCGACGACGCCAAATCGAGGCTTAAGTGTGGCGGTCAATATTCTGGGGTGCTGGCTGTGCCGGGAGCTTGTGTCTCGTACCATTACAATCAATTTTGCAAGCTTGGCCCATCACCTGAGAACAGGCGCGAGAGTGGACTCCTTGCCCTGCGCGGCCACGGCAGCCCCGCCAACATCTGCCTGGCCAGCCTGCTGAGACTGCATTGGCAAAACGAGCGGTACGCCCGTAAGACTGCGCAGCGCTTTTGCAGAATCGTAAGCATCTAGGCGCTGTATTACATTTATTTATCCGCTCTCAAGAGATTGCGAAGATTGTAATGGATGCGCGGAATCCATTACACGACAGAAGTCGTCCTTCACAGAGAAAGGCCTGCTTGCGTCGATGCCCTTTCCGGGGCAGGCAGGCAGGCGGTCAGGCTCGGGCTCGGAGTAGCTTCGCGTGGGCTTTTCGAGGTACGCGACCCTGCGTCTGCCTTTCGTCAGCAACACGAGCACCAAGGTCGATGTCATCTGGAGCAAAGCGCCTCGCGGGATGGTTCTGGAGGATCTCGTGATGGTCTGAGTTCGTTCATACTCTTCCGTTCGTGAAGGGCGCGCAGAAGTTCCTTTCTTTGGAACGAGGGATGCCAAAGAGATCGCGAGCCTGAGTGCGCATCATGAGATCTACACTGGCCTTGCAGGATTATCGTTGAAGGTGAAAACCTGCTCAGACATCTTGCAATGCACGACTTACAAGCGACTTATGTTTTCGATTTCGATTAACTTTTATTTTTATTTCAAAACGAAAAGCTTTTCTTCTCATTTTCGAAGTTTTCTTCTTCTTTCGAAAAGAAAAGAAAAGAAAAAAGCACCAATCTGCAGTAAATACATTGAGTAGCTTTTTCTTCTCTCCATCAAGAAATA
This sequence comes from Schizochytrium sp. TIO01, assembly GCA_004764695.1. Taxonomy (NCBI): domain Eukaryota; class Bigyra; order Thraustochytrida; family Thraustochytriidae; genus Schizochytrium; species Schizochytrium sp. TIO01. The sequence continues at coordinate 1,738,849 of SMSO01000014.1, read as the reverse complement.
ATAAATCCATAAATAAAAACAATCTTATAAAGTTAAAAACAGTCTTTAATAAAATAATAAAATAATAATAAAATAATAATAATAATAATAATAAAAATAATAATAACGAGAATGAGAATATAGTAGTGGACAGCAAGTTGAACCTCAATAGAAGGAAGATCATAAATTGACTTGTTGAATTGATTTCGGTCAAATCGCTTCGAATGCTATCGTTACAATTCCAACCATTTAATTGACCGCGTGCCAGCTTTAGACAACTTCAATTCGAGTGCGTCTCACTTCGATTACTGTGGCGGAAGCTGGGCCATCACCGTTTACGTGCCGTTTCCGCACCTCCCAACTTCTTCAACCCACGCCACAGCAGGTGCCTGGTCCTTCCTCTGCCTATGATTTCCTCTATCTGATCCCTACGAGTTTCTGCGCTCATCAACCATCCGCCCGCCGTAACGCATCTCCTCCACCTGTGTCCGCCTTGCTAGCGGGTTCCCATTTAACTCACCGCGCACCCCCAGCACGCTGCGGTACCACATGGTACTCAAATTTCCCTGCTTATATTATATTTATGGCCCCGAAAAAGGGATGAACGCAGGTCCCGGATTAAAGTACTGTGCGTCGATCGAAGTGTGCACTGCTTGGAGCAACTTCCAAAGTTTGAAAGAAAACTCAGAGAGCTCAAAAAATTGATAATTGATCAACACCTATAATAAAAATGTGCACACTTCATTATTTTTTTAAATCCTTGTTGGCATTAATTAAAAGTAATTGAAAAGGTAATTGAAAATAAATGAAGAACAAATAAATCAATGAATCAATAAAAAGATACAACAGTACTTGACTCTGCAAAGTATGTTGTGCCTAAGTTGAAAGCGTGCCACCATAGAGTGGATCTTACGCGCTCAAAGGAAGCCTGTGAGCTTGCACCCTTATAAATCCCTCTTTCTCTTATCTATCTGAAGAAACTTGTCATCACACGACCTTCTTTCTCAGAGTGTCTTTCACCCAGAATTGCGAACAACACAGAGAAAGAAACCCAAACATCTAAAGCGCTGGATTCCTAGCAACGGTCTACTTCTAATGCTAAGACCACATCTTTCATGAGTAAAATTGGGACTAAGGGAGTGCAAAGATGGAGGCTCGCTATTGATGCTTGCAACGTCGAAAACGAAGACGAACAATCTATTCATGTGCCGGCATCCATGCAGGCTGGGGCTTCTTCGAGCTTCTTCGAGCTTCACGAGACGAGCACCAGGTGGCGAGGTGCATGGCCTGTGGCGGCATCAAGTAGCCTACCCACGCCTTGCTCGCTGACTGTACTCGAAGTCTTTGCACGCGCCAGCAATTATGGTCATGACGGCGTGCGCTACTCCCACGCCCGCGCGAGCCGGACCCAACCAGCAATCCTACGATCGAGCGAGCGACCGCCTCGGCAGGCGCACACGGGCGAGCTCCAGCCGCGGCGAGCCGTCAGGACCCTCGCGAGCCGCACCGCGTGGAGGCCGCGAACCTGCTCGTGGTAGACGTCCACGAGCCCAGTTTATGGCATCGAAGTTCTTCGTAAACTGGCGCGTGCCGATGCAAGCAAGTCCTTCGTAAAATGTGCGATCGATGATGCATGGCTTTGAAAGAATCGACTGCACACCTTCGTTGCTCTCGCTAGACAGCACGTTTTTCGCAGTGATGCGAAGACTGACTCGGCCTTCGGGCTGCTGGCTCCTGCGGTGCGGCCAGCTCGAACCACTCTGCGCTGTGCTCGATTTCTTGCCGTGGCAGCTGCGCAGAGATTCCTTGGACCAGCTGCAGGTTCAACTCGAAGTCAGTGCGTTCTATCAGACGTGCTCTTGCGAGAATCCGCGGCACACGCCCAGTCGAACGAAGTCAAAGCAAAGCAAAGCAAAGCAAAGCAAAGCAAAGCAAAGCAAAGCAAAGCAAAGCAAAGCAAATGCCACGCCACGCCACGCCATGCCATGCATGCCTCTCGTGCGCCCTTGTCGTGCATTTGTGGATTCATGATCTGTGCACCTCTCGAAGCCGCCCTGATCTGCAAGACATATCTTCGCGTAATCAGCGACCTTACCTTGACGTTGGACACATCCATGAGCATAGTCTCCAGCGGCAGCAAATCACCCTTTGCGTAGACTTTCTTGACTTGAAGCGCATGCATCACCCGACCTAGAACATAAATCGCGCTGGAGGGTGCGATGGAAACAAAACTGCTGCATTCAGTGATCTGACGAACGGCTCGGGCGAGCAGATCAGAGCAGTGTCCAACCCCGTTGCTGATTGGATATAATGTGATCGATGCCTGTCATTGTGCTGCGACACTGTGAGCGAGTGAAATTTGCATTGCTGCCTAACTCAAGGTTGGAATCACACGACGTTTGACACACAAACCCGATCATCATAATAGCTGATGATGGCCCATGAGATACAAGCCTGGACCGGCTGTCTAGGCGCCCCAAGGCGGTGCCCAGATGCATCGCTCGCCTCGCTTCTTCTCTGCACTCGAGGCTTCGTTGATAAACCGTGGACGCGCTGGTTGATGGCTTGGATTGAATTGAATTGCAAGGAGGACCCATTCCATCATTCCCAAGTTCTCGCCTCTTTTGTATTGCGTCAACACGGCAGGAAGGAAGGGAGCGCAATAGGAAGAAAAAAAGAAGAAAGAAGAAAGAAGAAAGAAAAAGTTTGTTCGAACAGTCATTTCTTTTTCTTTGAATAGAAAATAAACGTCGTCGCTTCTTTATCTTTCATAGAATGAAAAGTCCTTTCCCAAAAGTCCTCCTCAATGCTTGCTTTTATAGAACCAGCAGCAGCATTCCGCCGCAAGAAGGTTTTCCGGTACTTGACCAATTGTACGCAACTCAGCGGACAAATTGCAGTCCCACTCAGAGTGCCATGGTACCACGTGAGTCCTTTGACGCTCGCTACCTCTTCTTTCTTTGGCCTCAAGAGCTCTCGTTTCATCACTTCACTTACTTACATACTGAGGTACTTTGCTCGAGAACTTTGAGCGCATACACCAGTTCTGGTGGGGTCAGCCTCTTTGGCATGGTGTTGGTCACTATTGTGTCCTCCTCAGCAAGACACACCCCGAGCAGCCTCTCTCTGCTTTTGCTTTGATCTAGATCGATTTGATTGTATGCAGGCGTGTCTCACGCCTCGTGAGCTGTCTGACAACGTTCCCTCAGGCTCGAGAGCAGTTAATTGCGAACAGTATTGCATCGTGCGTGGGTCCGTGCGGTGGCGTCGCGGCATAATTCCTGAGCTTTCTTTCTTTCTTTCTTTCTTTCTTTCTTTCTTTATTGATTAATCTAATCATCTTTGAAGAAAGAAAGAAAGAAAGAAAGAAAGACTTTTAAGAAAGAGGCTGTTTGTTCTTTGTTCTGGCATGGACTCTTTCATTTCTCGCTTTCTTCAGAGAAAGAAGAAGAACAAGAAGATAAAGGAAGATAAAAGGGAAAATCAATCAGGGTAACCCACTATCACCGTTTCCTTCTTTCTGTAAAGTAGACTGGCGCGGACTTTTTCTTCTTCTTCTTCTTCTTCTTCTTCAATCAAAGTAGACCGTGTTGGACCAGAGCCAGAAAGCTTTGCTCCATTCCCGCCTCTGTGGAGGGAGTTCAAAAGAAGGAGTACTGCTTTTGATGCTGCTGTTGTCTCTAGTTTATACGACCATGCTTCAATGGTTGTTTCCTCAAATGAACGAATGAATGGATGAATATGTTTCTTTCCTGTGGAAAATCTCTTTATGTCCTCCTTATTTCTTGATTGATGGTCAATCTATCCATGTATCGACCTGTCTTCAGAGATCGCTGTGGCAATGCAAATATTCGTGTCTGACAGCAGGGAGTCAAAGCAGAAGACCGGAGGCGACGCGCGGCGGACGTTTGCTAAGATGGCCTCGCCTGGCATCAGATGCCTAGCTACAGACTGGTTCACGAAGAACTCGCCGCGCAATCAATGATGAACAGTACGTACCTAATTCAATGAAACCATGGTTTTCATGATACCATGGTGGCACTCCTCTTATTTTTAACAAGATAATTATAATATATCCACGTAAGGGATATGTGTTGAAAAACAATAAAATAAAACTTATGAGATGATCAGGAGAAAGAAAACGTTCCCAATTCTGCTGCCTGCGCCAATTTCTGTCTCCGTGCGATTCATTGGCATGATGGCCGCCACTTTCCACATCGGAAATGGTGCTTCACGTTACATTAAGTACATTAAGATATATTATTAGCTCATGGCAGACATTCTGCTCAATGACCGAGCTAAAATACACTGTTGTGCTTTCATGTGATCGACTTTTATCCTTCGATGCTGTCTATTTTGCTTTTTCATAGTATTATAACAATTTATTGTTGTTACTATTATTCATTAATATGAGTTATTTAATAATAATAATAATAATTTAAAAAAAACATCACCGACTAATCTCTGCCCCGTTCGAAGAAGTTCAACTTCGCAACACCTCTAAACGAGTGAGCAACCTCTGCAGAGCTGCCCGAGCCAAGATCGATCATGCAGAGCAAGAGCGTACTTGTTGGCCCTCCACCGAGCAAAAGGTCCCAAGCGCTCGCTACCTCACGCCACGCGCAGCTCTTCTATCATAAAATGACAAAGAAGAACCCGAAGAACCGCCACATTGATGACCTACAGAGTTCTTTCATAAATCTAATTGTCAAGTATGCGAGTGCGTGAGTGAGTGAGTGAGTGAGTGAGTGAGTGAGTGAGTGAGTGAGTGGAGAGAACAATGATGCCTTCCGCGATCGATGTTAGTTCACTTCTTTTCACTTCGGTATCTAAAAAATGAAGTTTATTCTATCTTATTCCTCCCTTCTTTTGTATGTACATCTGAGGTCGAAGAAGCCAAACGCAGACTCCTCTCGCTCCGCTCCAGAGAAAGGCTCTCGTGTCTGCCGCAAGCGCATACCTCGAGTAGCCTCCAACTCCTCCTCCGCCACATGGTCTTTCCTTTCAATCCATCGGCAGCCTCCAAAGGGATTGGAGTGGATTGGAGTGGACTGGTTCTGCATACTGACTGACTGACTGACCTAAACTGTTCGCGCATCAGTCGTATGCAGCAGAACTTCTTCCTAACCATTAGTAACTAAACAGCTCAGTTCTCGACTCACTCACTCACTGTCAATCAGACAGACAGACAGACAGACAGACAGACAGAGAGCCATCCAAACTCTGAGTAGTAATATGCTGAGTTGGCGAAGTCAATGAACCAATGAACTAACTAACATCAATGAATGGATGATTGAGCGAATCCCAAGCTCCCTAGTTAGCAAAAGCAGGAAACAAGCAGAGTACGCCGGTTTCGCAGGGTCCATGAACGAGAACCGCGCGGCTCAGCGGACTCAGGCAGACCTTGTTATTTACAGCTAGCTAGCTAGCTAGCTCCTCGCAGACGAGCGTGACTGACTCCGATGAAACAACCGAGTTCAACCCAAAGTCACCAAATGAGTGAATGAATGAATGAATGAATGAATGAATGAATGAATGAATGAATGAATGAATGAATGAATGAATGAATGAATGAATGAAAATGAATGCGCTGCCATTGAAGCCTTCCTTCGTCATCTTCGCCTGCTTGCGCATCGTTCTGTTCAGAGAACGCCTTAAACGGAACGCCGTTTCAGTGCCTGCCTTTGAGAAAAGAGAAACGAAAAGAAAAGAGAAAAAGAAAGGAAAAAGAGAACGCCACGCTGCAATATTAGAACGCGCCACTTAAATCTATTGATACTTAATGCTTCATTGATTGGTTCACTTCGCCTTTTTACTTAATTAACCCAAAGTGAGTAGCAGCATCGCCGCGTTCTTTGACCTCTCGCCTGCTCGCCTGCTCGCCTGCTCGCCTGCCTGTGTTGCAGAAGGCCGCTGGAGACGACGAAGGCCTCAGGCCGCCTGCCAGGGCCTCAGAAAGACAGACAGAGAGACAGAGAGAGCGTCGCCGCTGCCGTCACGAGGCCCGAGCCGCCGCTGAGCCGAGGTGCCGCGCCGAGCGAGCTGAGCTGAGCTGAGCAAACGAAGGAGTCTCTCTTTCTTTCTTTCTTTTTTCTTTCTTTCTTTCTTTTCCACTTACAGAAAAGAAAATTATGGTGTTATTATGGGTGAGATGCTGGAGATGATTAGTGTGGTAGGCAGAGAGAGCTGGTAGCAGTTCGGTAGTCGCAACTAGGCACGATTGGAGTCGATAGTTTCTCGTTTTCGACAGGAGATCATTTTAATTTTTATTATTATTATTATTATTATTATTTATTTTTAAAACTAAAAACTTTCAACTGAGGTCGGTCTTCTCCAATTGAATGTGGTTATAAAAGCGGTATGTTTTTGTGTTTGTTGTTATCAACGATGGCTGTGTTTCTTTCTTTTCTCCGTCTGTTCATGCAGGATCACAATTACAATTCACGACGGTGGCTTGATTCGTTCGTTACAGATTGAACTCAACGCTCCGTCAGCAGTGCCTCGAAGCAGCCCTGGCGGGTAGCCAAGGAAGATTTAGTGCAGCAGCTTTGGCAAGCACTGCAGTGGAAATCTTCTGCCGTTCTAGAGCTAGGGCTGTTGAAAATAGATCGATTGATGTATGTATTCATTGGAAATCAACGAAAGATGAATATCAGTCAGTGTTCTTTTGCTCTTTTTTTCTTCTTTCCTTTTCTTACTAACCTCTTAATCGCAAAGGGAAACATGGTAAAATTGTGGCATCCAGATTATATTACCATTTATTAGTTATCAGGTCCTCTCACTGCTCGTTTTTCTCCGAGGAGCCCGAAAGGCCGCCGCTTTGAAGCGTGCATGGCAGAATCGAAAGGTACTCCGCATTTATTCATCAGAAGACTTAACCCACGCGAGGAATTGCAGTCTCCTGTTCTAGGTATTACTTGGGGTGGATTCTAATGAGACAGTCTTCAACTGGTTTTCTCTACTCTGCATTACATTTTGCAATCCTCAAATACTTTGTTTTTATGGTTAACTAGCTATAGAAAAGAGTTCTTTCACGATGTATTCGCGAGTGGGTTGATACATGTCTCTCGATATTTGATATAAATGGGCACGCATACATACATACATACATACATCCATTCATGAGCAGCTCGTTGTTGCTTTGTGGCTCTACGAAGTCTCCGCACACGGAGGCCGAAGCGAGTGCTGGACATGTAGAGACCGCTGAGTGCATGTTATGAGTGCGTGCGTTTGGTGGCCTTCTTTTCTTTGAAGGTTCGAAGATGAACTGAAAAGTCGTGCCTAACCAAGTTCTTTCCCGTCTTACTCGCGGAGAACGGGAGAGTCAAGTCACTACAAGCACACCATAGCGAAGTCTCCCTCACCTTAATCTCGTATCTGAGGGAGGCCAGGGAATATGGAGAACGTGGGGCCGCGCTATACTCGTATCAAAGTGTTTGGCGCAGAGTAAGTCTCTGTAGAACGCCGAATAGTTATGGATGGGCCTCTTTCGAGGACCTTCTCAGATTCTTTTCTTTTCACTCCAATTCGGCGTATGAAGAGCTATCGTAGTACGTGCATGATAAGGGCGCCTTCAACGCAAGATGAAAATTGAGGGAATGCACGCACGGGAAAGTGCCGTCGCCAGCGGTTGAAGATCGAAGTATGAACGCTTCGGTTTAGCCTTTTCAGGCAACGATCGCTTTTCAAGTTGGGCACTCGAGATGAACCGTAGGGGTGAGCCAGGTTCTTCATAATCTGGGAGAATTAATTAATTCCAAAGAACTCCTTCATCATCACATCGCTCAAATCTTTAGGGGTTTTAGAAGGAACACGTACATATGATATATACAGACATACATACATACCATACTTTACTCTGCCAGAACTGCATTGCGAGTCTCGTTTAGGCTGTCGCTCTAGGCGTTTCCGCGCTCTTGAGGCCTCTTCAAGTTGAGGTTGTATCTCCTTCGTTCGGGCTGGTTTCGTTGCGAAAGTTGACTTGTTGAGGGGTTTTCTTGCTCTGGAGGGTTTGGTGCTTGGAAAGGATTCATCAATCGATGCATTGGCATTTTCAACAGTTTTGCGGAGGATGGGTTATACCGAATGCGCGATTAATTGATTAATTGATTTATTCTTTCTTTGTTTCCTTGTGAAACGATCTCAATCTCGACCGACGGTGGCCACGACTTCAATAACGATGAGTGACCTGATTAACGAGTCCATCAAATTTATCAACAGCCTGGCGGACGAATGCGTCAATGCATAGATTGCGCCCACGCACGCACGCACTCACTCACTCTGGATGGTTGATTTTGTTCGCTCACTCATTCATTTATGCAGCACTTCACTATTTTTTAGTACGAAAAGTAAAAATAGTCAACTTCTTTTACATCATTATTATTTTTTTAATAGAAGAAAGAAACCCCACTGCCTAGACCTACAACTAACTAACTAAATAACTAACTAAATAACTAACTAACTATTTATCAGTCTTGGGCATCATCGTCACGATCATCATTATCGCAGCACGAGCGTCTTTATCGGCCTTCCTTCGTTAAGATGTAGACTGTGAGCGAGCCAGCCCCGGCTTGGGTTGTATTTGTCTACATTGGTGATAGCTGACTTATGCAAATTTCAAGAATAAATAAAGTATACGCAATTTCATCACGCTCTTCGTTCATCGTCGATCGTCTCATCAATTGGTTATGCAGTGTTTGGCAAACTGTAATTACTGCCTACTGTATATAGCCTATAAGTAAAGTTAGAAGAAAACTAAAGCAATCAACCTTTTTTTGTTTTGTTATGGAAACACTCTTGAAACTGGTAGGTAGGCGCTTATTAAGCAGCCTTAGAGCTTTTTTTTATTTTTAAAATTGAGGTTTTCGTGCGAGTGAGAACCGGGCGTGGGCGAATACAAGAAAGCGCGCATGGCCAAACCCCCGCGGTTTCCTTTCCTGCTCTGGTGGACACAATTATCACCAACGTAGGAAAGAAAGGACTTTGGCCGATCCTTTCGTCCTTTCATCTGCAGTAGGCAGTAGGCAGTCTCTCTCTCGCCTGCCAGCTTCGGTGGCGAGCTTGATACATAGATAGCTAGCTGTCTTCCTGCATTTGGGGTCAGCGCATTGCTGATAAAAGGAAACGAGGAGCGGAGCTTGACTGAAAATTGTTGAAGGGCTCGATCGATCAGTTTTTTTGTTTCTTTTTAAAGTTTATTTTATTTTATTTTATTTTATTGTTAACCAAGGGAAGGAAAAAGAGACGGAAAAAGGAGAAGAAGGTGACATCTTTTATTACCGACTGTGATTCTATTCTTTGTTTTTGTTTTAATGACTAGAGTAGAAATAGTCATCGATAGGAGACAGAATATACTGCGTTTTGTAAATGGTTTCCGAAGAAAAAGGCGAAGAGGAAGCAAAGGCAGCAGTCCAGGAGGAAAGAAGAAAAGCAAGAGGGAGCCCCTCTCAAGAATAGGCAGTAGTAATGTGAAGGTGCATTCGTCGTCAACAACGAATTAACAGTGCCATTGTACGCGTCCTCCTTCCTTTCTACTTTATCTGCTCATGGTTCGAAGCGGAGGCCCTTAGAACCTCGCTCTGCCTGTGATGGTTAGTTCTCCATCGTCACTTGCGATTGGGATAAGTTATGGATGCTGCTGTACTACTAAAATTAGTTTTTGTTTTTGTTTTTTCGTACTTTATTTTTAATTAATTAAACAAATTATTTTAATTTTTAAAATGTGGTCAGGTAGTGTGGATGATAGTAGAGAAAGGGAGATGAAATGAATTGTTGATTTTGGAAGGTGTGATTGCGAAAAGAAAAGAAAAGGAAAGAAATAAACAAAGAAAGAAACAAACAGAAAGTCAGACAGACAAAGAAACAAAGAAACAAAAATCAAACTCGCGATCCATTCCTGACGCCAACCAGCGAGTCTTCGAAGCGGGCAGCGAACCCGGCTGCCAGGCCGCCCAGCTGACAGGGAAACCTCAAACGACCGCACGGAGGCCGCACAGATCGCCTGCGTAGAGCTCCTTTCTTCTCTACTTCGGCTTTCTCCTCAGCTCCGTCTTGACCGCCATCATCTTCGAAAGGCGAGACGGCTAGCGTTTGCATTATTTGACTAACTCATCAGGGAGTTTGATCTACGCTCTTCGGCTGCCACCTATTGCCTAAGCTGACGCAGACACGGGGATCTAGCACCACCCATCTGCCAGCCTGATCGGTGCGCCAGAGCGCAATAGCGAAGCAGCAGCTTGGGGGCTTTCGCTCGCTTTCTTGCCTTGACTCGGACGCGCGGCGAGCAATTTTTCTCTTCAAATTTTAAAACAAACGACGCAAAACAACTCGAATAAATAAGGAAAGAGTTCAAGAGCCGCCAAGCAGCCTCATAACAACTGACGCCAAATCGGATCGCACGAAAGCAAAGGGATAGCAAATCGACCAGATTGAATCTCCGCACTGCACTTCCGATTCCTGTGCCCCTTCCTGTTTTGCTTTCTGCTCTTGTTTTTGTGTGGGTTTTGCTGCGTCATTTATAGCTGGCCAATTACAAAACAACTATTTACCTCAAGAGAGCATTAGGAACTATATATATAGTACGAGGAGGAGCTGCGCAGACGCAGAGAGAGGACCATCGATATACTAGCACGAACATATCGACCTCAGATCCGTAAAGGCGATTGTGACATTAGAGAGTTTCTTCGATAGATCACTTTCTGGTCTTTGGCAAAAACTAAAATTAGTGTTGTTGTATACTTATAGCGTGTGACAAATGGAGCTCGCACAAGTGGAAGTCAGGTCCGAGCCTGGCATGACAAGGGGTATCGCGTCATTGTCCTCGGAGAGCCTATGCGTGAGCTCGGAGAGAGGCCATCGCGTGCTGAGTGACCGTGACTTTGGTTTTGAAAATAACCACAGCACCCGTAGCACAGAAGCAGACAGCCTCACTATGTATTCGAAAGAAAGCACATCGAGCAGGAAATCGTCGCGGTCAGGGCGCCCATTTTTCTTCAAATCAATTCGTAGAAGTATTGGTGGCAAATCAAAGTCCAACAGATCTGATGATTCTGTCTCGGGATACTCAACCACATCGACAAACTTTCCTGACCCTGACGCAGATAACAGCCAGGGGCATCTCTCTGTACGCTCTACGACAGCATCCCCAGAGGGTTTCTCTTCCCCCACCAATTACGGATCTAGTGGATTGATGTCCCCTCGCTCGCGTCGCCGCGCAAATCACTCGAGTATCTCCTCGCAGCAAGAAGTCATCCAACAAAGGCAACATCAAATTTCAATCGCCCAGCAGCAGCAAGAGGATCGCATTGTTCGCCTTGAGACTCTTGTAGAGAAGCAAGCTACGCGCCAAGAGGCGACCTGGAAGGAAGAGGTTGCCTCGCTTCGAGCAACCATGCATGAATTAGCCAAGGGTCAACTTTCTCTCACGCACCAACTCGCAAATGAACGTGCAGTATTTAACCAGCTCCTCGCATCTGGTCTCGGTTGCCTCGCGACCGGATTGTTAGTTGCCATCTTTCATTTTAATGCTGACTCGGATACGCCAAAGTTGCATATCACGGAAAGGTATACTCAGCTGGCGCTCGCTATGGTCCTTTTCTGGGTTCTATTGGGAATCCTTTACACAGTCATTTCCTTTGTAAGAGTCCAAGCCTCTGGCGAGGAGTCTTCCAAGGGAGATAAATTCGATGTAAACCACTCCAAGCACAAGCTCACATCCATCTATATGCCTCGCCAAACTGATGATTCCAAGCTGTCAAAGCTGAGTAAATCTGTTACGCTTCACACGCCGGAGGAGAACCATGCACATGAGGGTGTCACTCACGTTGGGCATAACCAACTTAAGCTAGATGATCACCACCAATCTAATCTGAAGACACGCCGCTCTATGTCTGTGACAACCGGTGACCGCGTCAGCTCGCAGCCGCATTCCCCTTCTGCTGCAAGCTACAAGCAGCAACACGGAGAAGATGAGGATGGCCCAGTCTGCCCTGAATATGGTATCTCTCACAAGATCTGGCTCAACCACTTTGGCGGCCAAAACATCCCCCTTGAGTCGTGCTTACACTACAAAGAAATGAGCCCTGAGCAAGTGCTTGTTTTCAAGGAGTTCCGCAAGGACTTCTTGCAAAAGCTTGGCACCTTCCAAGGTCTTGATCGCCGTCTTCCGTATCCGGTTCCTGACGACTTTAGTATTCTCCGCTTTCTCCAAGCTGATAAGTATGACAAGAACCTTGCAAGTGAACGTCTACTGAGCACCCTTGTATGGCGCCAGCAGATCAAGCTTCATGAAATTATTATGAAGCCGCCTGCCAAGCTCGAGGCATACCGTAAACTGCGTGTTCGTCGCTGCATGGGTTGGTCCAAGAACGGCATGCCCATTATTATCGAGCGTATTGGTGAATTTATTAACTCACTAGGCTCGGATCTTGCCAAGTCTATGACTGTTCGCGACTGGCTGGACTGCTATATCTATGAGATGGCCAACATTATCCTTGAATTCCGCAAGGGTGCAGCAGCCGGCAACGTTCAGTGGAAGATGCTCTTTATCGCTGACATGAAGGGTGTTAAGTTTGTCCACGCCTTGCGCTCTATCTCGCTCCTCAAGGCTTTCTCAAAGGAAGTTGAGGTTCACTTTCCCGAGCAAGTCGGTCCTATCTTTCTTGTAAACATGCCTTCAGTTGTCCACAGTGCCTGGAAACTCTGCAAACAGTTTCTTGACCCTGTTGTTTTGGCGAAGATTCAACTCTTCCCTCACCCTGGTACTGCTGCGATGCTTGAGCACATCGACGATGAAGTTCTTTACAAGGAGTATGGTGGCAAGAACACCGACGAATTTCCTCATGTCAAGACTGATCTCTAAGTGTATCTTGGATTTCAGTATGAACAAACAACTATGGGTCTCAGTGACTTGGTGAATAGTTTCCTATTCGGAATGTCTATGGCCATCTGATTCATCCAAATTATCTGCTATTGCACATCTTTCCGCAAATTGAGCCCCGTCTTCTGCCTTCCGTTCTTTAACCCATCTGCACACAAACCTTCATATAGCGAAAGTTATTAGAGTAAATGCACAACCGCTGAACATGCGTTCTGTTGCTCATTCTTGCTGCTTTTGTTATTTTTCGTACCCTACTACTCTACTCCCTTTGTTGAGCATAACTAAATAATATATCGACTTCTAAACAATCATTTTTTTAATATACATCTAACTTATGCTGCCTATGGTCAGGATCTACAAAGTATTTTAAATCGCAAGTGTATGCTTCCACCATCTCAAGCATACCCGAACATGCTCTGCACCGAAAACAAGTTTTTATAGATCTTAATTATTACACTTCTGATTATCCAATGCTTTTATCTATGATATTGTACATCATTATACGACTCTGTTACCTATCAATTCTTCGAAACATGGTTTCAAGTGTGTAAACAATTCCAAAGAAGTTAGCAAATCGTATTCGTACTGGTATTAGATTCACGACCTTCCAACAAATCTACTGCTTAGATTACTAGCTTGAAGAAACTGGAAAATAATACGAATCGCCGTACTTAACAAGGATAGATGCAACAAAGGTGCATCACTTGTCTTCGTCATGATTGTCCTTTTCGCTGCTATCCCGCATCGCTTAATCAACAAGGACAAATGTAAATAAGGTGCATCACTCGTCGTTGTTGTTGCCTTCATCATCATCATCATCATCATCATCGCTGCTATCGGGAAAGAGATTAGACAATCCCTCGGCAGCGGCTCCCTCATCTGCTGCCAAAGTAGCCCTTGCTTTGGGGTCCGGATTATACGAACTCCAAAGCAAAAGCCCTAGTCGTGCATCCTGCAGACTGCATTCTGCAGGAGCGGTTCCAGGCAAAATGCCAAGTACTCCATGTTTAACAGCGAGCGTGTCCATGACTACCACATCACCACTGGCTAGTGGAAGCGGCTCACCGTCGGCCTCAAAATTCATCGTCAAGCCGGCGTTGAAGGAAACTAGCCACTCGTCCTTTGAACCAGGAAACGTTGGTGTATCGTGGTGTGCCACCATACTGCTTTGAGGCCCATACAACCACCCTAGAGCAGTCAGAAACGGTCGGTCACGATCGAGACCTGCAAGATCTAAGGTGCCATCCTCAACACTGAGACCTTGGTCTTTTGCAGCTTTTATGCACGCGTCAAGGGCATCTTGAAATGCTTGATGCGCCAACTCCACTAGAGACTCAATTGTGCAAACGGGTTGATCTACGGGTTGCATATCAAGACCAACTGCTTTATGCGCCTCGGCAAGTCTCTGGCCAGAAGGTGTTTCACGAGCATCTTTGACCCGAGATGCCACGGAGGCCAGCATGGACTCCACGGTGTCACATACAAGGTAGCCAGGAAGCACTATCCAGAGAGGCCGTGTGGGGCTACCCTCGCGGAACCGCACCACTGCAGGCTGGTCTGTACTTGTGAGACCCATCATGATTGATCAGAAGAGGGTTAATGTAGACTTCAAATTCATTTTACTCAAGTCCGGCGGCAGTAAGCTGGCACCTAAGGTAGTATGTAATTGCATCCACTCATCCGGTGGACTAATAAAAAATATAAAGAAATACAGGAATGGACGATCAAATGCTGCGGCTGCACGTATCGATGTTCTTTCTGTTTCAAAGGAGAGAGCAGATAATCTCGAATTCTCTTGAAGAAAACATGGTACTGGTTACAGCTCAGCAGTTTCTTGGGTTTCTTCTTGTTCGAATAGTTTTCTTTTCTTAGGACAAAAACGATTTTCACGTACTGATTTCCAAATTATAAAATCCCATGACAATCGTCCAAATATAAGGCATTTATGGTTCTCCACAGACACCTTTTTTTTTTTTTTTTTATTTTTTAATACCATCATGACAGAAAGCATTTTGATGATATTGCTGTTCCTAATCTCAGATGTGATCTCGCTATATAGAATTGGGCAAGCTGCTGATCACAGTAACAGCTTATATTCTGAAGAGGAACTCCTTCTTTTGCACGATTCATTAACCTCATAGGAGGTTACTCATGCTGTCCCTCTTGTACCCTGTGATGTGGGCTTTGACAATGAGTTTGCTAAAAGACCAGCTGAAGGTCATTGATAACTAGACTGTCTTCTAAAAGAAAAAGTGAATAAAGAAACAAAAGGACAGGATGCGAACAAAACCCGTTGCACCTCTTAACCCTCTGAGACGTCCAAGAGACTTGACTCGCGTTGCAGGACTACAGGGAGCCCCTGCAACGTGGTAAGATTGGAATAATAAGTGAATAACGAACAGACAGATGAGACATCGTGCAAAGAACATCACCGTTGCGGTCGATAGAAACAGCGACAGCGCGAAGGATCCCGACGACACAAACGGCTCAGATAAGTCTTCGAAGAATGGAAGTACAATTGCTACATTTATTGAAAGGTTTCGAAGAGCTCCGCCGAGAAGCCCAGAGCAAAGACGAGCCCAGACAGACAATAGTAAACTTTTTTGGTGGAAAAATCGTGAAGAAGAAAGTAACGATCGACCTTCCTCAGCCTCTCAAGCAACACCAAATTTGCCCAAATTTGATGACCACAGAGCAAACAGTTTATTACAACGAGATACTCTAATCGACGAAGAATCTCAGGTTTTGAATGATGGCAATGATTTTGAAATGGATGGGGTTGATGAAATCTTTGACGTTCAGGAGTTAAATCGTCGTGCCGATGAAATCTTGGCGAGACACAAAGACCTCTTCGAAGACCCCAAACCTCAGTCACAAGATAATGTGAGTAACAAATTTGGTATGGCTGCCTCTTGGGTGCAGTCGCCAGGAAGTGAGAAATCTCTGCCACCGCTTGGACAGAGCAGACGTTCAAGTCCTCCTCCTGCACGTAAGAACTTCTTAGAGGATGACAACTTGAGCGAAAGTGAGGATGATTTGGCTCTTGCCTCAAGTTTTATATCCAACAGTTCACGACGAACTTCTGGAAGTATGGCTTATTCTGAGTCTTCTGTTGAACTGGAAGGACTTCAATTTCTTGACCAAAGTTTTGATGCACCACCACCACCTCCTCCACCACCACCTCTATTCACAACAAAGTCGAGCTCACACACACCCCCTCCCTCTCCACCACCATCGCCACCATCGCTGCCAGCGCCAGCATTCTCCCGTAGTCATCGGGTTACTCAATTTCAGCAAACTATCACGCATGCCAACAACTATGATTCTGCCCCGCCGTCATCTTACGAAAAGTATACTCATGAATTTATTCAGGTTCATACTCGCCAAGTACCGCCACCACGTCTCTTGACTCCTCTGGACCTTGGCAATGATTTTACTGCAACACCAGATCACCAAATGCAGCAACCAGATAATAGTCCAGGAATGCGGGACTCTTCGATAGACAAGGTGGTGGAACAGCAAAATTCAATATCCTTGGAAACAGTTGAGCCCGCGGTAGGTTCTTTTGTTCATATCAGCAACAGTGAACAGTCCCCTGCTTTATCCCATATAGAAAGTGGCCAATCTGATATACTGGTCTGTCCAAATGTTTCCAGTGAGTCAGATTCAGTTGATCCAAGAGAGCACATACAACAACTACATCAGCAACAGGATGGACAGCTTGAGGATGGAGACTCCTTGGAGGGGAAACAACAACAATTACATCAGCAACAGGATGAACAACTTGGGGACGAAAACACTTTGAAGGGAAAACATCATAATCAACAAGAACAGCAATTACATCAGCAACAGGATGAACAACTTGGTGACGAAAATGCTTTGGAGGGAATACCTCATAATCAACAAGAACAACAATTTCATCAGCAACAGGATGGACAACTTGGGGATGAAAATTCTTTGGAGGAAATGCAACAACAACTACATCAGCAACAGGGTGAACAACTTGGTGACAAAGACACTTTAGAGGGAATACATCATAATCAACAAGAACAACAATTTCATCAGCAACAGGATGAACAACTGGAGGAAGTGAAAGTTTCGGAGGAGAAAAGTCCTATAAGTGGAAAATTAGAGAATGAGTCTACCCAATCTCTTGGCCAAGAATGTTCAAGCCCAGAAATGGAACAAGATGCAAAGACCCCACCAACAGAGCAGATTATAAAAGAGACAATTCAACCACAGCCACATCGTGAAAACGACGAACTTACTCTCAGCAGCGACGAAGAAAACAACGAAACTGACATCAATTTGAACGCAGATTACAATTGTGCATTAAGGAGCAATAATGAGCAGTCGAGACTTAATGAGCAGGATTCACTTGAAGACGCAGAATTAAATTGTTCGTTACGTATATCTTTGGGCCAAAAGGAATCTTCAGAAGGTAATAAAGTAGAAGCATCCACTTTACCACTTATCAATGTTACTGCCGTAGATGTGAATGATGCGGCAACTGAAACAAACAAGGTCGAATTTGCAGATATTGCATCATCTCCAGCCTTTCCGTCACAAGAGCAGCGTGAAACAGGAACTGACGCATTCTACGATCACCTCGAAGTTGAGATTGAGAGCTCTGTGGAGGGCAATCACAGTGACCACTGCAAAACAACTCCAGCGGATTTGGTTGAGTGTGGAACATCCCCAATCCCAAACGCAATCGTGTCAAGAGCGATTGAGACACAAACAGTTGCAGAATGCAGCCACGCTGCCACTTTTACATTTGATCCAACTACTACTGATGTAGAATGTCAAGCTTTGGAGCAGAAAATTGCAAAGCTTAAGTCTCGTCTGGAGGAAATCGGCTTGGAAGAAGAAGAACTGTTAAAAACGTTAGGTTGAGTTCACTGTTTCTAAACCGATTTCTGCCTTTTGGCTTAATCGACGCTTTGCCTCATCTAACTCCTCGATTTGCGACCGCACCTTACGGCGCTGACGAGACTGTGTCCGTCCCATAAGTGAGGCTAAACGTTCTTCTAGTGCCCTGCGACGTTTTCCAAGAGCCTCTTGTGATGTCTTGCGCGGGTCCAGTAGCTCGTGGTGCGCACACCACATTCCACCAGGATGAGATGCGCAATCATCACAAACTAATACCAACATTCGACATTTTTGGCAGCGGCGATCATCTGAGTGACTATCCCACGTACATTCACAGTAAGTACATTTGCCCACAGGTGCACCGTGCATGGTGGGTTGGAGGACACGCCCATCAAAAACAAAGTTTCGACCCCCAAAAAAACCCTCCGGGTAGGCCTCTAGGTACCGATGAATACCGCCTTTCAGTTGATATACAGCAGGAAGGGCATCGGTCTTTTTGACTTCTTGTGCCAAAACCTCTTCATTGTCAGATGCATCAACTTGCAGCTGGGTTTTACCATGTTGATTAAGGACCTCCCTTACCATCATACTTGCAGTCTCACAACGAATACCCCCCGTACAATACATAAGGACCTTTTGCTTACCTTGAACAAGCGAAACGCCTTGACTTTTAAACCAATCTTCAAAGTCACTGAATTTGCGCGTGGATGGGTTTACTGCACCCTTGAAATGACCAACCTCATACTCGTATTGGTTGCGAACATCAATCAAGACTAGATCCTCGGGTTTCGTCTCTGCAATAGTTGCATGAAATTCTGATGGACTTAGATGAACGCCTGTGCGGTCTATTGCGTAGTCATTCTGGCCCATGCGAGTACCACTTGCCCCTACAAGATTGTCCACAACCTTGATGAGGAGATCAGGAAAGACCCCCTTGGTATCCTCGCCATCGTCATTTGACGATACCTCCTGAATTGCAACAGGGGATGTTTTCCAATCAATATCAAAACACCCCAAAACATTCTCTGTCTCCTGCTTGTATGCATCTAAAGCTGCAGGGTCTCCTGCCAGGGTCCCGTTCAAACCTTCTCCAGCCACTCGCACGCGTCCCTTGAGATCTAGTCGCTCACACAAATTTTCCTGTTGCTTTGCAAGCTTTTCAGGATCCTCAACCTTGACATAGCAATAGTAAAGCAACACCAAAGGCGTGTTGGGGTTTGGAGATGCCATGACTCACAGCAAAGTCCGAAATATCAGCCAAAGACTTGGGCTTCTTTGAGGTTTGCTTTTTTGTTACGTACGAGGTTTCTTGATGAAGTCCTCGGAGGCCTATTATAACCTAGCTGAGTGGTAATAGGTGTTGAAAACCACTTGCGTCCTTAATTTGCCTTTGTTAGGGTACTACTAATATTATCTACTGGTACCTCCTTCTGTCAAAAATGTGATCAATTTTCTTGTTTTAGTCAGACACTAAGCACACAAGACGTTTGCGGTAAGAAAAGAGAGTTTAATGGCTTTGAGAAACTTGCAAAAGAAACACCAACCTGATCGAAAGCATAGTAACATTTTAATGTTATTGGCTACCTTTTATTACTCCTCTGTACTGTTGCTAAACAGCGCAAATGCAGCAGTAAAGTCTGAGGTGCTTTGCAAATCGGGTCTAACTAATGACACAGTAAACAAAACACAGTATCAAATGAATAAATAAACTGACCAAATTAAGCACGTGTAAAGGCACTTTTAAGTTGTTGTTCTCTTGACTTGCAAGGCTCGTTACTTCTATTCTGCAATTTTAAATTTTAATGTCATTAAAAAAAATTAACATATTGTCAGCTTGTCATGGTTGACTTAGTGCTCAACGGAAGCATGAATCGTTGGGTAAACAAAACGCTACAAAAGCTCAGCTCGCAGACTGTAGAAAACGAGGGAAAGGCAGCTGAAAGCAATGTTCTGACGTTGGCGTCACGTGCTACCGCAAAATAGAGTCTGTTCCCTCACACCTTTAGTAAAGAAGGCTTGGAAGTCGGTTTTCAGTCGCTACACGATGAAGTGGGCCTCATTCTGGTTCGCAGCAACTCTAGCTGCTGCTTCAGTTCTTAGCATCGCAGTTTTCGGATGGGACTTCGCAACGCACTTGCAGCGATACCTGATACAGAATCAGATTTTTCAATTCGAAGAAGACGAAATATGTTCAGTTGATGGTGAAGAGCGAGCACCCCTTGTGGAGCTCTTTGATGCAGAAGTACATCTTCACAACTTCGCACATGTCCCCCGCCGAGGTTCTGTTGTAAGCTCATTACTTCAATGGATTCCACATACGCATGTAAGAGCTCAGCTCATCGCTTTATTTGGCTTTCCCAGGAGCTTGCTAGTGCAACTTCACGCCGATGCAACCCCGGAGGTTCTTGTAGAACCTTTAGAAGGATTTCAATACGCATCTCTGTCACATCGACTCAACGTTACCGGGGCAATGTGGACTGAGTCAACTAGTCTGTTTGCGCCCCAAGGCCAAAACAGCATTAGTACTGTTGCACAGGTCGAAGCTAAATGGCTAAGTCATCAGAGGTTACATCAATTTCAACGTTCAAATCATGCCTCAAGCTATGCTGTTGCGGCCTTTATTGGACAACAGTACATTCCACGTGCAATGCGGCCCGTGCATGCAGAATTTCTTGCCCAGAATCGCCGTGTTTCTTCGTTTCGCTGGACGATATTCAACGACGGCCGCAATCGGGTGGAGCTCAATGGAATGATTGAACTTGCTCGACTTGCTGCGGTCTATAACACAGTTATAGAGATTGTCCCTCATAGTCACATGGACCTAGAAGACATTGCGGAAGTGGCAGAGATGGTTCCATTAGCTACATTTGTAGTAACTCAGGCTGGCGCTCCTTATAAATGTCCACGACCCTTACAAAAATGTCGAGGTTATATGAGAGGTCTACGAGCTATCGCGGCAAATAACAACACACACTTGAAATTCAGTCGACTTGGTGCTCTTTCCACGGGTCTTGGATACAGCTACAAAAGGCCAGCAACGGTTGATCAGCTAACTGAAGACTGGCAAGAGATCTTCCGAAATTCAGTGAAGATTTTTGGGCCAGAAAGACTTCTTTTTGGCTCGGGATATCCATTCGATGGGGCAGCGGTTAGTTTAGAAACATTTTGGAATACAGCGAAGAACCTTGTGTATCATGAAATACCGCCACAAAAACATGCTGATGTCCTTGCTAACAACGCTCGGCATCTTTACCTCGATAGAAAGAACAAACATTAGCGAGCAATCTAGAAATTAAAATATTCGTACAAGCATAAAGAAATGAAGAAAATCTCGAACTAATTACTAAAATTACAGTAAGCTATTTCTTAGAGGATGGCAAACAAGAAACATTGGGACTTCGAGGCTTGACCGTTGATCTATTGAAGGGGAAAAGAAACGGAAGTCCTGCACAACCAGGGGTCGTACGCAGGTTCGTGTTGAATGGCCCTCAGAGATCACATTGCTAGAAGCAAAGATAATCTCGACCTGAAACACGCACTTCCTCGTGTTGCTAAACACAGTTTGTTGTAAGATGCAGAGACAAAGTTTCAAACGCATACTGTTTAAAACTCCCCGACTCTGTAGCGCAAATGCGGCGTACATGATTATCTTTCCTATGAAATTTAACGAAATACGACTCAAGCAAGGTAAGTCTGAGTCAACTACGTAAATGATTCACAAATGACTCACAAGGTAGAGGAGTGAACTGTATAGGCGTGGTTATGCAAAGTGTGATCGGCATTGATCTCTGGCAATCTTGAGTGTTTTGTGCCCTGCTGAACGGTCAGTATCGAACAAGGACATATTCTAACGCTACCTGGACGATGACGGATGTAAAAACATGTCCGACTCGCATTCTGAACCTGTGGTTTGGTTTTCGAGGAATCAAGCCTGTTCACGTCCAGAAAGTTTGAAATATGCATTGCTAGCAAATTATTTTCACCTTGAAGCATGCGGTGTGTGAAGATTAAATGTCTGCATCCCATTCTTTTGACATGTGAATTACGCCATAAAACATTTTGGCTCACCTGGTATATCTAGCAACCTGTGAAGATGAGTCTAAACTGAAACTGGATAAAACTTGAAGTACAGGGTAAACGTAGCAACACAACATGCGAATTAACGACCGGGTTCGATGTAATCTGAGTCTGCGTACCATTTTGTGAATTCTTGTTTAGAGAAGTTTTTCAACTACTGCACCGAACTACCAATCCCCGGCATGAACATCAACATGCTTGCCCTGCCGCAGCAGGAGGAGAAAGGTGTAATCTTGACTACCTTGAGCATATCAACTCATCCGATAAACGCTGAGGTACCTTGCAGAGATTGCTTGTGTATGCAAACGCAAAAACATATAGGTCAATGGATCGGTAGGCATTCCACGCAAACCAGCGCGTATCACATTCCATTTTTTCACATTTACACGGTAGCGCCAATATAGGCTTAACAAACGAGGGGATAATACGGGGAATTTACGACAACATGTAGCTGGGGGTTAGATGTTTGAAGACCACAATTTGTGACATCGGGCGATAACAATGATGACGGATGGCGCATAAATTAAGGTACAGATCGATACTATAATAATCATAAGCGGAATTCATTTCACACTCTATGATACCCAATTAACAACTCCATTCGAGATGCAAGTAGAACATTTGTAACCCCGGTGGGTGATGACAAACGTTTAAACAAAACAACCTGTGGTAAAATGCATGCATTGCTGGTCAAAAGGCATATGCGCGGGCTGGTGCGCCAACGCAACTTTTTCTCAGATCCCCCAAAACATTATTACAAACTGAACATGTACCTTCAGCAACACATACTTCCGAGGAGTTGTGCTGTCTGCATCTATATGGATGTATTATATTCAACACGACACCAGCCCTTTCGAATGCAATACGCCCCCAGCTGTCCCTTTGGACACCAACCATGCGTTCCCAGAAACTTGCCATACAATATTTAGAAAGCTAATATATGAAAAGGGAGGAGGATAGTAGCAGCAAATTAAAAAACCAAAATAAAAGATGGTTAATCTTTGCAGGTCATCCCTACAGGTGCACGCGGCTACCTGTCGGTATAAGATGATTCCTGCGTTTACCGCCATTTGTGGCGTCACGCTGCCTCCGTCACCATCGCCATCGCCATATTTTTATTGCCAGTCTCTCATCAACACCACGTCCAGCTTGCAACATAAAACAACATATTAACAACAACAAAAAATTACAACACAGCGGAGGTCCCCGGAGGCCGCTCTTGCGAAAGCGACGATACCTTCCGGAGATCAACCCCTCAACGCAACGAACACAACAACCGGGCCCGCAAACATATAGCACCCTCGCCTCTTCTAAGTCACTAAAGAAATACGTCACGCTATTTGTAGGAACGACACGACTTCTCGCCTCCTCTGCCACTCGAGTGATCGCCATGAGGTCATCTCTAAAACCCTGTGCAGTTCAGATGGACTGTGAGCATTTTAATAAGAGATAAAGCAACGACACCAACTCGAAGACAAAACTGGCCAAAAGTCGATTCCGCTGCCTCCAGCGTCGACGTCGACGAGGAGTGCGCTTGACGGGCCCTCAGTTAACAAGCCTAGGACGCATGCACAGTGGGGCCGGCCGACGTCGGCTCATGTGCTGCGACCAGCAGGCAATCCGCATCGCGCCGCGAAGGAGCGCTCCATCGCAATGCGGAGTAGGATGAATTCCATTTGGGAATTGCTCTAAAGTCGGTCGATCTAAATCTCTTTTTCCTTCTTATTTCCTCTCTTTCTTTCTTTTATGTCGTTGCGATTCGACTCCAAATTGTCTTTCTTTTTTCTCCTCTTTTCGTTCATTCTTTCTTCACTTTGTTTGAAAGAAATATATTGATATACATTTTCATCTTCAACTAGGCCTACTCAGGCTATTGTTTATACTAGCTAGAAAAGGTAGTTTCATCAGCATACGTTAAAAAGGAGTTCTCTTTCTCTCTCTTTAGTAATTTCCAAAGTACGCTCAATTTAGTCCTACTGGACGGCTATATATCCCTATAGTGCTGGCGCTTTTCTTAAAAGCCGTTCGTGTGCACACCAACCACCTTACGGCGCTCTTACCACCATATATTATTACTGACCACATGTCGTCAATTAAGGTGATTGATTGGCCAACCGACTTTTTACTGCCATATGCAACTCTAGGATATTCTGGATTGTATCACTAAGAACTTTAAGAACATATGAGTCTGATAATATTTGGATTAGATACACGTGGTTCGTTATTGGAGAGGAGATTCTCTTTTGCATTCCTTTTGTGCTGTTTGTCATCTGGTAGAGAGCACTTAAGGGGCGGTAGGACTTCTAGCAGAGTTGGCGGGACGAATATGAGATTGGGAAAAGTTTGGCGCAATTGGAGATGAAGACTAGATGCGCATTGACGATTGAAGCACGGGTGGAGATGCCAAAGAGGAGGAGAGGCGGGTAAGATGAAACGAAATGTGCTGCTTTTGACGTGCTTTGTGTTTCATGTGAGCTACTTCTTCAGTATCTTTGACATCTACTTTAGATCGCCCATCGATGAAGGCATTCCGGCTGTAAGGGTGCCCGAAGAAGACGCCCGACCGCCGGCAAAAAGACTCGTTCTCTTTGTTGCAGATGGCCTTCGAGCAGATACTTGCTTTAGATTTATGGGAAGAGACGTTAGATTTCATGATGCAGATAGGGCGCGAGGCAAAGCAAATGCACGAGAAGCACATTATGAGGCAGATGCAGTGACCTGGCCTACCGCCAAGACATCATTTCTTCGTGAAATTGGTGGAAACGAAGGGGCGCTGGGGTATCTCGCACACACGAGTGCCCACAGAGTCACGCCCTGGCCACGTCGCTGTGATTGCAGGCTTTTATGAAGATGTCAGCGCTGTAACACGAGGTTGGCAAGATAATCCTGTAGATTTTGACCATGTGTTTAATCAGAGCCGCCGTACCTGGCTCTGGGGCAGTCCAGACATTACCCGAATGTTTGCTAAACATCATGAACATGTATCAGATTGGTTTTACTCTCCTGAAGAGGAAGATTTTGCCGCAAAAGACCTTACGATGCTCGACACATGGGTATTCAACAAGGCTTCAGAACTACTCCAAGAATCTGAGACAAACGCCACATTGCACGCTCTAGTGCATCAAGACCGCGTCATATTCTTCCTTCACTTGCTTGGACTTGACTCTAATGGCCACGCGCATCGCCCGCACGCTCCTGAATATTATCAGAATATGGCCCTTGTTGATAAGGGTGTTCGAGCAATTCATTCTCTCTTTGAAGATTACTTTAAGGACAACGGCACAGCGTACATTTTTACTTCTGACCATGGAATGGGTGACCAGGGCGCTCATGGAGATGGACATCCCACGAATACTCGGACTCCCTTAGTTGCATGGGGGGCAGGTATCCGCAAGCCAGAACACCAAACCAGAGATTCCGATCCTCGAAACGATATTAACACGGGATTTTCTGCTAAAAAAGAAGAAGAGTTCTCTCGAAACTGGGGCCTTGCCCATCTTGCACGCCACGATGTTGAGCAAGCAGATGTTGCGCCTTTATTAGCGTCACTAATTGGTGTTCCAGTTCCTGTAAACTCTGTAGGACGTCTCCCAGAAGCATATTTGAATCCAGGAAAATATTCTGCCGAAGCGCTTGTTCGCAACGCTCAACAGCTTCTTATCCAAGTAGAATACAAGGAGGCAATGCGCCGATCGCGTCAGCTATTTTTTAGACCCTCTCCCGAGACAGACGCGTCGCGAGCTGCTCTTCATGCAGCAGAACAAAGTTTGCTTTCTGCAAACTTTAGTGCGGCTGGCGAGTTTGGACGCATTTCCATGAAAAAATCGATTGAAGCACTCCGGTATTACCAGGTGTATGATCGACCTTATCTTGCAAGCGTCATTGTTGCAGGCTACTTTGGTTGGATTTTCTTACTCGCAGGGGAGCTTACAATTCATGATGCTGGAAACGACCCAGCTTGGACCCCTGCCTCAGTTATTGTAACCATTGTTTGTGCAGTTCTCCTCGCAATGCAGGTGATTGAAGAAAGTCCTCTTATGTATCATGTTTATCTCCTCTTTGCTGGTTTATTCTGGGCCCTCATCACACGCCGTACTGAGGTCTGGAAAACATGGCGAAGTGCAGTTCAACAGCGCCAGCGCTCAGTGATTATGCTTCTCACTTATGTAGCGGGCACGCAGATCATTGTCTATGGTTACACATACCGCAATATTTACGTCATTCTCTTCTTGGCTTTAGCATGCTGGCCTTGCACTGTTCCGTCCCTGTGGAACGCTGATGTCATTCGTTATGAGTCACATACAGGACAGCTTAAAGCTAAATCAGGACGCTCTATTCGGGCGTCATGGTTTGGGAGCTGTGCGTTACTTGGGGCCTGCACCTTAATTCCTCTCGATCTGAATGACCAACCTGTATTACTCCTTGCTGGGGGGATTCTGATGAGTGGCCTTTTATTTGTTTTCTTCAAAAGTGATCTTGACGGAATTACAAGTCAACGTAAAGCGCAGCTTGGGCTAATTCTCTTGGCAACAGTTTTGTCGCTTACAACTGACATGAGCCTACGTGCTAAGGAGGGGTTACCATTGATCAATCAGGTGCTTACGTGGGCTGCTTTTGTTGTCTCTCCAATTCTCGTTGTGTATTCGTCCACCACCCCTTACAAGCGTTACCTTTCGATATTTGCTGGCCTTGCCACACCTTATTGTTTGTTGAGTGTTAACTTTGAAGTCCTCTTTTATGTTGCATTAGGTTTCACCCTTATGCAGTGGCTCGTTCTAGAACGAGCTATGTTTTATGCCTTCAAGATGAAGAGAGGAGGGCCCGAGCCCAAGAGCGGTGGCGCTGAGCATTCTACACCAGAATTTGAGGCCAGTGTCTCTATTGATGACATCCGTAGCGCATTCATGTTTCTTTGTTTCGTTCACATTGCATTTTTTGGAACTGGCAACATTGCTTCCATGAGTTCATTTCAGATTAGCTCCTCGTTTCGTTTTACGACAGTGTTTTCACCGTTTCTTATGGGAAGCCTTCTGATTTTTAAACTCCTCGTGCCATATACTCTGGTCACATCTCTTGTGACCATTATATCAGCAGAACGTCGTGCTGCTGGTGTGTCCGGGGTCTCACCACATCGTCTTTTCTTCTTAGTTCTTACTCTTTGCGATTTGCTTGCTGTGCATCTATTCTTCTGGGTGCGGGACGAGGGGTCTTGGCTAGAGATCGGTAATTCAATTTCCCAATTCGGTTTTGTCAATTGCCAATTGATTTTCATTCCTCTCCTCTTTGCGCTCGCATCGGTGTTCTTACGTGGAATTTCTATGACTTTGCCTTCCGCCACCAAGTCCAATTAACGCACTAACGCCTATACTTCTTCTTCTTCTCCTTTCAAGGACCAATGTCACAAGAAATAAAAATCAAGATACTTACGACACCATCTCTACTACTCCTTTCCTGCCAACCTTCACCATTTCCTATCCCGCATTACACCGAGTCCTCCTGCATTCTGCCAAGTGCCGAGCGTCTCAGCACAAGTGAAGTATATCTCTACATTTACATTGAATTATTTAGATATAGTGAATTGTAATTCCTCTTTGTACTTGTGCTTATAGCTTCAGGGGAATGTACTTCTTCTGCCTCATGCTTTTTCTCTAAGGTATCTATCTATCTACTCTCATAGTAGATGCTACTAACTGCTAGTACATAGGTTCTCGCTTTCTATTTAATTAATTATTTTGCAACACTAGGAAGGGCAGTAGTTGGCTCTGGTTAGTAGCTGTCTTGGGAATAAGCTAGGACTCTTTGCGCTCATTCCTTCACTCATTCGGCCTTCATTGTCCTCCTGAGGACGATTGCTGTGTCGCAGAGCCGAGCCGAGCCAAGCTTTGACCCTGCGCTCGCTTCGACGAGGTCTCCGCAGACCCCGACCAGCCCTACGCTCCTCGGTGAATTCGAGCAGGCAGTGACCAGCTACTCGTGTGGCAACAGATTAGTTTGCTCATCAAGCAATTTGCCTACGTCTTCGTCGTCGTCTTGGTCAATATCTGCCTTGAGCCTTCGATTGTGCGCAGTTGTGGTTTGCCAATTTGTCAGATTAATCTGGAGACATTGTGTTTAGCTGTGGCAGTCGTTCTTGGCATAATTTTTAATCTGAAGGTGGGAGATCTTGACGCCTTGAGTCAGGATTCTCAAAGTCAAAAGTCATCTCGACGAACTATAACTCATACCCACTCCTGATTGAGCTCTGCTCTGGTAGACACCGAGTGGTTCAACTGACGCTACGGAAACTGAGATCAAAGGGATTTTGATCCAACAGAATCCAACAGCTTGATCACCTGGGATTACACGTCAGACATTGTTTCTTTTTTGTTTTGTTTTTGTTCTTCTGGTCTTTTTTCCCTGCGTTGAAGTAGTTTCGT
Source organism: Schizochytrium sp. TIO01 (assembly GCA_004764695.1). Lineage (NCBI taxonomy): Eukaryota > Bigyra > Thraustochytrida > Thraustochytriidae > Schizochytrium > Schizochytrium sp. TIO01. The sequence continues at coordinate 1,710,628 of SMSO01000014.1, read as the reverse complement.
CCATCTAGACGTCCATCAAGTATTAACAATGGGAGGCCTTATCGAAGAAGCATTAGAGAAGGTGATGAAGGGCGAGTTCCTTGAGGAGAATGTTCTCCGTAAAATCTGCGAGGTGGTGAAGGGCATCCTCCTTGAAGAGAGTAACGTGGTGGCCGTCTCCGCCCCCGTGACTATTTGTGGTGATGTTCACGGTCAATTTTTCGATGTGCTGGAGCTTTTTCGTACTGGCGGGGATGTGCCAAACACCCAGTACATCTTCCTCGGTGACTACGTAGATCGTGGTCACCACTCTGTCGAAACATTCCAGCTATTGCTTTGTCTCAAGGCAAGATATCCCAAACACGTATACTTGTTGCGCGGAAACCATGAATCTCGTCAGATCACGCAAGTTTATGGATTCTATGATGAATGTATTCGTAAATACGGTCACGCAAACGCATGGAAATACTCTGTAGAAGTATTCGACTACCTTTGCCTTGCCGCCCTCGTTGATGGGCGTGTGCTTGCTACGCATGGTGGTCTCAGCCCTGAACTTCGCACAATTGACCAAATCCGAACTCTGGATCGACTTCAGGAGATTCCCCAGCGCGGTCCCTTCTGCGACCTTATGTGGTCTGACCCAGAAGACATTGATGGTTGGTGCGTAAGTCCTCGTGGCGCTGGTTTCCTATTTGGCGAGGCTCCCACTAAGCAATTTAACCACATCAACTCCCTTGAACTTGTTGCGCGCGCTCACCAGCTGCAGCAAAGCGGTTTTGACTACAAATTTGGTAGCATTCTTGTTACTGTCTGGAGTGCCCCTAACTACTGCTATCGATGTGGTAATATTGCCGCAATTCTCAGCCTGGATGAGAACCTGCAGCGTGAGTTTAAGATATTCCGCGAGCAAGCTGGTGATCCCGACCAGATGATGACGTCCCTGCCCACGTACTTTATGTAACTAATCATTTCTTGCCTGGATAGTTGGCATCTAGTTTTGACCCTACATTTCACTTGTTGAGTTTAGATAGATTCATTCTTCCAATTAGTAAATGATCTTTTGGATTTCTGCCTGATTCCTATTTTATTTTAGATTCAATACTCTTGCATCTGACTCGACTTGGAGTTATATCCCTTTGAAGACTTCCTGCTGGCATTCGCAAAAGAAATAAATTAAGGCTAGCAAGGACTAGTTGTGACGAAACAAGGGGGGTTTAAAAATTCAATATCATGTTTAAAAAACCTGGGCAAAAGCAAAGACAAAAAGCAAGACTGCCGCCAATGTAAATTGGTTTTGACGGGGAGCCGCAGACACAATATCGAAGGGGTAAAATACATCTGCAGGGATCGCAGGAATGATTGGGGGCACCTCTGGCTTGTAAGCAAAGCGGTCTTCTGCAGAGAGCTTATGCTCCACAAAGGTTACCGTGTGCTGAATAGTAAATTTCTGCGTGGCATTGCTGTTGGCAGTCTTTCGCCATTGCCAATCTGACTGGTCCACATATGCGCGCGCCGTGAGAATCATTGGTTGAGGGTTTCCTAGTTCTCCTGAATTTGTCCAAAGGATTTCAATGCTGACGCGGTCGATCATGTTCGCACAGGTCAACGTTCCTGGAACAGAAGACTGCGCAGTAGATGAAAGCTGGGACGTTTCCCTGTGTAAAGTAACCCATTCCCACGCACTCCAAGGATTGGCATTTCCATAGATCCCAATACGATCAGCACCCATGGTGAAAATTGGCGCGCTACGGCGATCTACACACCACGATGTCATATCCTGAAAGTCACTGTAGGTGAGAGACACTGTACACGTTGATACTGCGTCGACACCGAATAAGACTGGTGTTTCCATGACCGAAGTGTTGCTAATAACGTCGTACCACTTATTAGAAGACCCAGTTAGGTCAAAACAGTCGCCTCGAGAGCCTGCAGCACTCATAATGGCTAGCCCATCTGGCAGATAAGCAATCGCTGTTTTTTCATCGTCGGTGCCAGAATCCTGTGTTGTGATGCTACCTGCTTGAACAGGAAGACCTTTAATATAGCCAGGGTTCCCTGACACAACACGCTCTGGTGCAGTGGAGACGCTGTTTGATTCCGTATTGATAAAGTTGACGTGGTAGCTTTGAGTGACAGCAACACTATCCAAAGCTCCTAATGGGATATTCGCTAATGTCAAATCTACTTGAAAATCACTGATCTCACCGATTGAATTGTGCTCAATTGTATACTCTACGCCCACCACAGCATTTTGACAAGTTTGTGTACTAGCATCCCAAGTTGTTGTAGGAACAGTAGCAACCTGGAGCTGGCGCCGGGCAGCAGTTGGTTGAGGGGTAGGTGCATCTGTAGGAGTACCTGTTGAGTTCACTGAAGTTGGAGAACCAGTCGTTGTTACAGTAGGTGAACCAGTCGCTAGCGTGGGTGCTGCTGTCGGAGATACAGTTGGTGCAGATGTTGCTTCCTGCAACGATGTAATGGCTCCATTACTCAAGGACTTACTGTAAAGATTTTCAACAGTAACTTTTTGCCAGTTTGATGAAGGCGTGCTGACGGTTGCAGAAGGGATAAGGCCTATGTGGAGGAGCTCGCCAAAGAGAGTGGCAGAAAGCGGGCCATACTCTTCTTGACAAGTGGCTGCAAGGTCAATAATTACTTGGGTGCAGTCATTCACCTGAACATCTGTGCCGTACTCGACGTAATTGTTGTCTATGCATGTTCCATCTGGCCCTGCCGTCGGCAAGCTGAGCAAACCTCCCCAAATCGCACGTAAAGACTCTGAGCCCCATGCAGCAATAATATTATCACCTGGCAAGTACGCAGACTCACCAGACTCGGCATCAGATGCCTCGCTAATTGCAAACGAATAGTCTGGTGTATAATCGGATGAGTCTAGCACGGCATAGTTGTTTACAAGGCTTGTCTGAGGGTTGAAATACTCACCTTCAATAGGATTATTCACAACAGAAACACAAAGGAAGCCATTCAGTGCTCGGTCATCTGACTCTACATATAAATTGTATTTCTCGTTGACTTGATCAAGTGATGTTGTATCTGTGCACAGGGTTGAATCTGTGGAACTACCATCAGGTAAACATTCTCCTACAGATTGAAACCGGGCGATGTCGTCTGAGGTACAATCTGGATCACTGCAGCAGAACTCATCACACTGACCAATGTTCAAGTTACATGTTTCATGACACTGGAACGCCGTACATGTCTTGTTTGTTTGAGCCAAATCAAGGCATTCGCAGCCTGAGGGAAGGGGCACATATGAAGTTGTTGACTCTGACAACAGCGGCACTGAAGACCATGTTACATCCACTTCCACATTTCCTGTGCCAGCAGAGTGTTGGTTGTTCATGTTGTATTTGTTTCCCATATTTAAAGTCAATGGCATGCACTGGATGTACCACAAAAGCACAAGCTACAGCAAGCAATTGGGCTAGTGACCATGACCTTGTTAGTGAAAGTTTCTTTGTTTTACCTGCCATCTCGGGCTCCTGTGTTGCGAGCTCTAGGCCTCGCTGAAAGGGTATTTTGAGCGAGTCCCAAAACTTCACCACACGTCTTCAGCCTGTTCCTTAGCAGGCTCGTGTCTCGTCCCTATCCAAGGTCTGGAGAGCTGTGACCTTGTGAAAGTTTCACTTCTTTACGACGATAAGCTTCTCAACCCTAGATAGCTAGCTCAGGTCAGTCGCATGAAGGTTTATTTTTGAGTATGCAGGCTCTTCCCTCAGCCTTCTACAATCAACTTTGGGAGCCCAGGCCCGGCATTCAGATTGGGCTCGCAACACCTAGACCTCTTAGCGCTTTACCGGATTACACTATATGGCCTATTTAGAGGCCCAACGGCCCTTTCATGCCAATCTCTTGCTCCGTGCGCCGTGCCACGTAACTAACGATAGTAGTTAGGTAGGTAGGTACCTGCTCTCTAGTAAGGGCTAGCTTTAGAAAAATTCCCGATTGACACTAAAAAAGTTAGTTCGTTCGCACATTCCTTGCTCGAAAGCGAGACGTGATACAATACGGCTGAGACCTTCTACAGCAGATCAATCAGAGGCGACGAAGCTGTGCAGCTCGATCTTTCGACGACTTATTCAGCCTGACGGATCAGTCCGGGCTCGCTTCTTCGAGCTTCGTTTTCTTCTCCACAGAAGCAAGCAGCATCTATCTAAGACGGTCTAATGACGTAGCCAACACGCCACTCCTACCGTATTCAATAGGGGTACCCTACTCCTCATGTAACACGCCTCTGTCACCAGTAGAGTAAACAGTATATGCCTTTCGTAGGCATCGCAACACGAGGGTTCCCCCCGTTCCCTCGCCACTAATTTTCTTCTTTTAATCTGCTGTTGTCCTTAAAGTTGAAATGTAATGCGATCGGTATACGGACGAAGTACGATATAACTTATGCTTTTGACTTCTCTTTAGAAAAGGCTCCGCTACCAAATCATAATGTGATTGATCGCTCAGTAATCACTTTTTCCTTTTGCCCGATTATTTCTTTCAGGTTTTGGGATGTGTAGGTGATAAAAACCTCGCTCAAGAAGTCTTTGTGGAAGCGCTCTGAATGAAGACTGACTGCGCGAGTGTCTCGAAGGTAGCTAGCTAGCTAGCTATAGGTAGGTAGGTACCCAGTGGTGCCGGGAGAAGAAGCGATATGTGATGGTGCAAGGCTTCGAGGTCCTCGGGATGTGGCAAAAGCGTTCATGACGAGTTTCCAAATGCAATTCATTCGCCTTTTCGCTTTGCAAGAAGTCGAAGCTCGTTCTTGCTAAGTAGGTAAGTAAGTGTAAGTATTGCAGGTTAGTAAGCAAGAATGTAAGTGTGTAAGTATCTGCCGATGATGTATGTATCTCTAGAGCTAGTGGTTATGAAGGAGCGTAGCTATGTACTATCATGATGGTCGGTTTCCAACCAAAAATGCTCTGCATTCCGAAATTACTTCTTGAGCTGGGGAAGATGCTGGTGGAGCTAGCTAGCTTCTGGCTTGTGACTCCAATTAACGACAGATGGCATGGAATACCTGCGAACGTGTGCTGTGGACGAGTTGCTTCTGCAAACGTTCATCTCCGCTGGCTGCAGGGTGCTTCTTGCCCTGAGATGCCTCTCTCGTAAAACCGAAACATGAACTCAGGGCTCTTGAAGAAGCCCATCTGTGAACATGAACAGCGCACGACGTGGCTGTATGTGATATTCTGAAGAATGATGAGTTTGAGGGCTCAACAATTACGAAGAACGAGGGTTTAGAGGTACTTAGGTTGGTTGGTACATACATACCTGCTTAGCTTTCGTTTCGTCTGGATGTCTAGGCAGGTGCCAGCTGCAGTGGAGTTTGCAGAAGAATGCTGTTTTGACGTGAGGCTGGACGCCTTCATCAACTTGGATCGTTTGCTCGACGAAGAAGCCTTGCCAGCCCACACGAGAGTTTATTTGCATTTCTTTGACCTTAAGCGGTGGTCGAGCGTGTGAATTCTGCTCGCGATAGACACACTATAACTTAAGACCAATACCGGCCACCACGGTATACTTGCTCCATTGTGCCCATCGTCGCGTCTAAGTCGATAGCCACTCTTCGTCGGCAAGATATCTTTGGTTTGCAATGGGTCGTAAACTTCGTTGCAATCACGATTGCAATTTCATGTATAACATTTTAATAATAATAATAACAGATCTTCTCCAATTTTTGCACACATGAGAGAAAATTGAGGTGCGTAAGCTCAAGACCAGGGAATCCGAATAGACATCCAACCGTGCCAGAACCTTGCATGCTTGGGAAAACCCCTGCAGATATTCCCGCGACTCATATAGTTTGATTTTTTGAGCTCGTACGATTGCATTGATCATTGTTTGATGATGTTTGATGAATTCTGGAATTCACTCATTTTCTTTCTTTTCTCTTTTCTTTTTCCCTTCTTTTCTTTCACTTTTTGTTTATTTATTCATCTCAGGAGTTGGTTTCTTCTGGAGGCAATTCCCAATCCCGTCCGTCCGAAGCCATAGAGAGCTGCGGCGGTCGTGGTGTGGACCTTGTGGCGGCGGCGCTCCTGCGCGCCCTCGAAACCGGCCCTTGAGGTCACGACGCCTGATTCTGGCTGGAGCTGTATTTTGTGTAGCATTACATCGGTTTCTACTTTTTCACTTGTCCATTTCAGTTTGATCTTAAGCTCGTTTCTTGAGCTTTTCAACTGTACAAGACGCGGCGAAGACGCGCTTCGTGCACTTGTGATTTCTCTTGCGTTTGTGACTGTGTCTGTGTCAGTCTTGCTTAAGAGAACCTCGTATCGCGATTTGTCCTGTCATACATACAAAGGCCGGAAACTCCAGCCTAGGTCAAATTTTGCCTCGTAGATTTGATCGAGAGGACAAAACTGAAGGGGTTGTTCATTCTCAAGTCGCGCACTTCTTTTGAGAGAGGTTTGCCCTAAAATAAACTTAATCCACTGAAGTTGCCCCGAAAGTTGAGTATACAATATTGTGCGTAAAGGGCGACTGAAAATGCGAAGCGACATCGTTGTGCGGGTATGGTTGTTTCTGGTCTTTTTGGCCATTGCTGACACACAAACCTCACTCATTCAGGCCACTCCAGGACAAAGACGGCAAGCTGCTGCTGCTGCTGCTGCTGCTGCGAGAGGAAGATCCTCGCGCGCTAGTGCTACCTCATCAAGTGAGAGGCCTACAACAATACGCCAAGATATCTCTATAGATGATGTAGATATTGTGGACGATGATGAACCTCGTTTCGGCCAAATAGATGATCGAGATAACTTTGTGGAGCTCAGGAATAGCATGATGGCAGCTCATAGACAGGACCGAAGGTCTTCTGTAGATGGAGGAAACAACGACGACGACGAATCATCCTCCAATGTGGTTGTGTTTGGAACTCCTGAATCGCCAGAGGTAATGATTCTTGGTACTGTGGATGGAAGTATCCATGGTGTACGCGTGGAAGATGGCGAAAAACTTTGGAGCTCAGATGAGGTGGGAGGACCTACTATTAAGTCGTTCCAAGCTCCCTCATTTAAAGGAGGTGTTGTTCCTGGTGATGATGGCCTCTTGTACTTATTCTCAGAAGAAGCAGATTTGTCTCTGCATCATCTATCGATTCCGGATCTCGTAAACAGCTGTCCTTTGACAGATACTCTTGGGGATGAAGAAGATGAAATCCGTGTCGTTGGTCAGCGCAAGACCTCGTACTTTGAGCTAGACCCCAACACGGGCCGCCGTTTGCGAGTGTTCACATCGGACACAGGCTCTTTGCTCAATGGGCGATGGGAAGATGTTGGATCAAACCAACCTCCACCAGAGTTTGGTAAGAAGGAACTGCCTTTTCCAGATTCTAGCCCCATTACGATAGGTCGTGTGGACTATCATGTTCGTGCTTTCAATGCAGCGTCTGGTCTTGAGGTATGGAACTTTACCTATGGCCAATTCCTGTCACGTGATCGAAATGTGCCTCGTCTTGATTCCAATACATTGGAAATCGACACAGCCGTTGCAGGACGGGCCACTTGGGAAGGTGTTCCTGTTACAGCTGTCTTTGGCGTGAGCCGTTCCAATGAAAAAAACTGGCGTTTTGTCTCCGAGATGTCTTTAGCCAATGAAGGTCAACAAGTGATTGGAAACCTCCCAGATGCAAAACCAATCTATCTCCAGCGTATCAAGTTCAAGAATGGTCACGTTCAAGTTTATGCCACGACGAATAGGCCAGGACGCGATATTCGCTGTAGCTCGGAGGTTTTTCCTGAAGATATTGACTTCCGTCGCAATTATGGAGTTGGCGTCCCTGCGGATCAAGAGCAATGTACACATATAGATCAAGATTTCCCGTTGCAAGGCCCATACCATGTGACAAACCAGCACCTTTTGCTCGATGATGGCTCTGCCTCGGAACTTGATGACCCTGGCTCAAGGCGTCGAAAACAACCCCAAACCCGGTGGCCGGGTCTTCCAGCTCATTTACCTTCTCATGGACTTCCTGGGCCGGAGGCTGAAGAGCAACTTCCAAGCCCATTTGATAACGAACACTTTGATGCATCCTCAATTCCCTTCTCAAACTTTTCACCTGGACCGCAGGATGGAGGTCAAATTCGCAACCTACAAGCCGTTATCATGGCGTTAATTCTCCTGGTCATTTTCCTCACTGCAGGGTTCTTTTGGCGCTCTAACAAATATAAGAGACGAGGCGGCAATGAACTAGAGGTAGAATACGACCCTATTACTGAAACAGAGCGCGTCGGACAGATTACTGTGCACAGTACTTCTGTCTTGGGTCGTGGCTGCCATGGTACTACGGTGCTGAAGGGCAAGCTCAGGGACCGCCCAGTTGCTGTGAAAAAGGTCGTGGCTAGTCAGTTCAAGCTGGCAAAGAAGGAAATTGACCTATTGATTCGCTCGGATGGCCACTCGAATGTTGTTCGTTACTTCACGCAGGAAGAGACTCGCGAGTTCATTTACTTGGCGCTTGAACTGTGTGATTATACCTTGGAGACGGCCGTATCTCATCTAAAGGATCTGAATCGCGGCCGCAGAGAGCTTGTGAACAAGAGTGCCAAGAAGAATGTCCGTCTCCCTGAATCTACAATCACCTTCCTACAGTCTCTCGCCGATGCAACCAAACACCTCCACACCCTCTGTATTGTGCATTGTGATATCAAACCACAGAATATCTTAGTCATCGAGACACGCAATATCTCGGAAGCCAAAAGAGAAGTAGAAGATGGTGTGTGGGATCCCATTAACCCATCTGGTGGTGCAGAGCCGTCTACAGAACTTACTCGTAGTACTTCAAGTGGTGGAAGTTCTTATCTCGCAGGTCTAGGAGAGTTCTATGAGGCAAAACTTTCTGATATGGGTCTCGGTCGCAAGTTTTCTGGGACTACAAGTTCAATCTATGGTGGTACAAGCATGCATGGATCTGGGACAGTTGGGTGGCGTGCTCCGGAACTTTTGTCCTCACTGCGAAGCAAAGGTGCAACAGAGCTGGAACGCGATGTCGCTATCCGATGTGGCCGCAAGGTGGACGTTTTCTCTATGGGATGTGTCTTTTTTTACGTAGTAAGCAACGGGTTTCATCCTTTTGGAGATGCATTCGAACGCGAAAAGAATATAATGGAAAACAATCCAGTCAATCTCGATCGCATCCGCAATTATCCCGAGGCCCAGGATCTTATTGGCCAAATGGTTCGCCACAACCCACAATCACGTCCAAATATTGAGGAATGTATGGAACATCCTTTGCTTTGGAGTGCTGCACGGAAAATGGACTTCTTGAAGCATGTGAGTGATCGTCTCGAGTTGGACCGTATTGAGGATCGTGTTAGCGGAGAACCCCGACCGTTTTCCGTTCCCGAGTCTACATTACATGAAAAGTTTGAGGAACAAGCAAAAGAGGTTTTCGGTTCGCAAGGATGGTTGCAGCGTTTGCATCCGGACCTCCGGACCGATGTTGTGGAAAGTAAGCGTCGTTACTACACGACGCACTCTTTACGAGACCTACTACGTTATATGCGGAACAAGTATTCTCACATTCGTGAATCAAGCCCGAAAGTTCGAGATCTCTTGTCTCCTTTACCTGAGCGGTTCTTGGATGAGTTCATTGGATCTAACCGCTTCCCTCGTTTACTTATAGTCTGTCACCGCCTAGTACTTGAGCATTGTGCGCACGAACCTGAGTTTGCGGAAATCCTTGGTGCTTTCACGGTTGCAAAACATGGGCCTGAAGCTGCGTCCCGAGCAGAAGAAGCCAAGGCATTTACTATGCGCAGTTCAAGTACTGAAGTGAAGGATCATCTGAAATCGCAACAGTCAATCAATAGTACTGTCAGTTCTTCATCGAGTATGTCGCATGGAACATCCTCACCACAGAAGAAGACGCAGAGCTTGTCCCAAGATATGTTAGAGGATTCTCGCCCTTTTAAGGTACGATCGCAATGCGTGATGGATTCCTTAGACCAAGAAGGTTTGCCTCCACTTGCTTCACAGAGTAACAAAGCATCCCAATCTCTTTCATCGACAACCTCGTCACCAATGCTCGAACCTCTCCGCGCACCATCACCCGCTCTCGGTGCAACGTCTCATCTAACTTTAGGGCAAAATCATTCGGTGCTCCGTCCTTCTGTCCAGCCACCACCCGGATTTGAAGCGTTCGCAAATACTACTTCAGAGGCACCATCTGGAATACACCAGGCGCTTCATGCACCATTAACCAGCAGTGAAGCTAGTATTGCTCCGCCACAAATTGCACCAGCTCATTTATTCAATCGCGAACGAACAGCCCAACCCGGAGGAAGGGAAAGCTCGCCCATGCGCTCGGCCTCTCCAGTTCGTCTGTCATCTTCTCCAAACAAGGCTACTGCTGGGGTATCACCCTTTGGTACTGGAATTCGAACCCCAAGTGACAATTGGCGAGGTGGAGGAACATCGAAGCCTCCCTTATCTTCATCTCCTCACACAGCCTCGCTGGGTGGCTCGAGCACTCCACCACAACCTCCCTCGGGAAGAAAATCTAGCAAGAAAAAATCTCGCTATTCTGGTGATCCGAAGCTTGACCCACATTATAAAACTGTTTTATGCAAGAATTGGGAAAACTCGATGGGGGAGCATTGCCGCATGGGCGATCGTTGCTTTTATGCTCATGGCAATGATGAGTTGCGGCCGAAACTTGATCTTTCGTAAAAAACCGACTACAAGTTGCTTTCGAAAGTTCGTCTTATTTTATAAACTATCAGATAATACAAGCAAACATACACAATCATATTATTAATTCTCTGCTCATTTCCCTTTGGTCAGTTTTCGCGTCATATGGATTAGATCAACAGAATTCTACGCTTCAAGTGACATATCACGAAAAGGTTACTCCCCGTCAAAATCCTTCTCCTGCTGCTATGCTGATTGGGTTGGGAGAAAAAAATGCGACTATGCTTATGCTGGGGAAACCAACGAAACTTTAATGTTGATTCGAGATACTTGGAGCAAGAAGTACTTGATACAATAAATCCTGCCTTTTTATTATAGTTTTGAACTGAGCTTATTTTCCATAGAATAGAGACACATGGCCGTACGAATGACAGTAAAGATATCATAAAGTTAAGATAAGTGTTGTTTGATGGATAGATCGACTATTTTGCTCTAATTTCTTTTTTGAATTTCAATGACTAAGGATATTACTATTTCGAATGTGATCGCTATTCAGAGATCCTAGCTCCTCTTGTGATCTTGATGTTTATTTGACTTCTTAAATATACTCTGCAAGTGTAAGCCTTGCTTGAAGCATGTTTTCACGGATAGCGTGCTGTACGGATACATTCTGCGCAGAATCTTGAAAATAGTCCATCACCCAAAGCGCATGAAAGCGCGCTTCCAACTCAGAATTCGGTTTGACAAAAGTTGGGTAAACCTCACTAAAAGTACCAAACCAGTTTGCAAGGGCTAAGACACACTTGGAAAGAATCCAAGCATAATGAGCAGAGATGTCAGGCTGAACATGCAACAAGACATCCAGCATCCATCGCAGAAGCACAGGCATAGCAGCAGCAGTATTCTCATGTTTGATCAATGAGGAACGGTTACGAAGGATAATAAGGAGCACTCCTACAGTAAATGGCACATTTCCTGTGATCAAATCACCATACTCAGCAATGAAGGTAGCAAGGTCACCCCACGGCAGTTGAAGCATTCCGTGCTGCATCTCCAGTACCTGTGCTGTAGAGCTCGACTCTGATTCCATCGCATCCAAGCCACCCTCAACACCGCTCCACATTACCAGAGCATTAAGAATATGGCGAAAGGCAAGCTTGCGCTCATGCTTGAAATCCTTAAGCAGGCCTGGCGCTATTTGCAAAAGCCAGACTGCTGCGCCCATCAACTCGGCATCAACCATACCTACTAGAACTTCATCTTTGTTTTCGGCCCGAGTGAGATTTAACTGATTCACACGAGAAACTGTTGCTTGAGCAGAATGAAATAGAATTTCACAGAGGTCAACTACAGACACCGGTGAAATCTCAGGACGGACAGAGACCTGAGCCAGCATTTCAAGAGTCCACGTCAAACCTCCAACCTTGAGAAGCTGACGTACTGCAGTAGAACCTGACCGAGTTACCTTGACAAGTACATCGAGGACCTGCTTGTACATGTACGCGTCACCCATCGGGGAAGCGATGAAGGACATAAAAAGACCAAGGGCGTGTCTCTTTACAAGAACATCAACGTCAAACCATGTTCGGGTACCTTGTTCGACTGTCCGGATAAGCCACAAACGATCACCTCGGTACGTAGGGGTTCCACTGGAGAAAGTCTGGTAAAACATGGGCACGTCATCTAGCCGAAGAGCAGGTTGACGCAGGAGGAAGCGATAAGTGACCTTAAATAAGGTGTGGGATGGTTTTGTAACAATCTCGAGGGCTTGGCACAAGAAATTGCAATGAATTCCTGAAATGCGGGTTTCTGGACCATCGACCAGAGCATTGCGAACAAAGCGAAGCACTAAGAGGACTTGTAACTTGTCACGGAAAAGACGATCCAGCAATACAAGTTGTCCAAACCTCTGTAAGCAGGTAGCTGCTTTGCGACGAACCTCGACACATAGTGAGCTCAAGGCCCAGATGCAATAAGATATCATTTTGGAATCCAGAACCTTTCTCGCTGAAAAAACATTTGTCAACTTGTCCCCAAGCTTCTCCTGGTCGTCTGCAGGGGGCGCTTCCTCGCCATCTTCTTCCTCTTTTCCCTCCTCGCCTCCTTCCTCGTCTCTATCATTATGCTCGGGAGCATCTTCGTCTTCGTGCTCCTCCATGTTTTCCTTTTCGGTTTGCTCCGCTAGAATTTCCTCTGTAAGGGGTGGCAAGTCTGCGAGAATAGCATGGGAAGTGAAATAGAGGTCAAGTAGATTCATCGCATAACTCGGATCAAGTGCCTCAGAAAACTTTTCCTGCTGGGCCAGACTTTCGAGCTCTTGTTGTAAAACGTTCGCCTTCGTTGATTTCAAGTCCATCTCTTCCTCGGACTCTTGACCCTCATCTTCGTCTTCTTCCATGAGTTCGTCGTTGTTCTCGTTCTCGCTATCCCCTTCATCAGAGCTGCTGTCGTCATCACTAGAGAAAAGCTCCTCGTATCCTTTGTTTCCGGTTTTGACGCGCTTCTTGGCGCGTTCAGTTTGACGCCCAGACGTGGCCCGGTTGCGTTTTACAGAAGTTTCTTCTACCTCCTCGGCGCTGGTCTCTTCCACATATAATGTAGCAGCAGTTTTCGCAAGTTTCATGGTAAAAGGTAACTCATCTGCTGGCTTCAAGGCACGGAAAATGGGGAATTTGGATGACTCTGAGAGTGAGAAATCAAGTTCTGAGAAAATCCACTCAAATTGCCCAAGCACAAACGACCGTAATACAACGGGGTCATTCACATCTACTGATTGATCACAGCTTACCTCTAGAGAACCTGTGAATGATGATGCCTTTTCACCTATTGCAAATGCCATGGACTTCAACGATCCAGCGCGCTCCTCTTCATAGAGCTGGATAAGGTAACGCCTAATACAATCCGCCTCAGACATTGTACCTGTATAGGACTGGACGAGTTTGTTGAAATGTGATGAAGCGCATGCTACGTTGGGGAGACGTTTGGAATAGGCAAGCCACAAACGTTCTAAACTGGGCGTTCCGTGGAGATCGCTCCTAGAAAGCAGACTGCTAACCTGATGCTCTGCAGCAAAGGCAAGACCTGAGTCAAGCAACGCCAACGCTGCTTTTGCGGCACCCGCATGGACCTGTTCCTTCTCAAAAAGCTGGGTCAGAAGACCTGCATCCACACGACCTTGCGCACGACCTTGTGCTGCCTGTGCAATTTGGTGCACGACTTCAAGGGCTGAGGATACAACATCTGCAGATGATGCTTCAATAGCCATAAGAAAACACTCACCGGCAATCCGACCAGCAAAACGATCAAACAATGATATGGTAGGTGTATCAGAAGCGATGAGCAAGTTTGCAATCAGTTGAAAGACCTCCAATGTTGGGTTGCCTTCAAGACAGCGCGTGAAGATTTCAATTGCAAGTTTAGATGAAATGCCAGGTGCCAAGGTTTGTGCCACTAGCAAAGACTGAATTGAATGCAAGTCGCCAGAAAGTTTAAATTTGTGAGAGAGAAGACGTTTCCACAGTCCTGGTGAGCTATATTTATCCAGAATACTGCGCGGACAAAATGCCAGAAACTCTGCGTAGGGGCTTACGTCCTTTGCCTCGGCGATATATTGCAAGGCAGCTTCGGCAATTCCAGGTTGACCCGCAAGAAGATTCAAAGCGTGAATACGGGCAGCACTAGGTTTAGTCCACAGTACCGAGAGAGCCTCAATAGTTTGCGGTTGGTTAAGAAAGTTTCCAGCGAAGCACTCACGCGGGGACAGTGTATGTTTTAGGACAATACCTTCGCAACAGGCAGCGAATGCACTATCGACATCTTCTTCTGGTTCGTTTGCCGCAGTAGCTAACAAGCGAGAGAGAGTACGCGCATCAGCCGGTCCATGTGTGAGAGCGTACAGGACGAGTGCCCGGGCTAAGGGCTGCTCGTTATCAGAGTCCACGTGTACAGAAGCAATCTGGTCTAGAAGTTCCGACGATGGATCTTTCACATGCTCATTGACAAAACAGTTTCTACTCAACAACAAGCAAGCAGCGACATCCTCAGTGGGGTTTGCTACAAACATCCCCACCCAATTAGTAAAGGTTCCGATGAAGGCAGTAAAGAGAGACTTTGCGGATCGTGCAACATCAAATAGTTGAGCTACACGCAACTGCACATCTGCAGGTAGGGATTTCATATCTCGTAGCTGAGAGTGCCCACTAAGGCTTTCTACAATGCATTCAGGATCCTGCTCTACACACATATCCAGAAGGTCCATACAAAGACCTACGGCAGGGTTCGCGCTTGCTTGGTGTGATGTTGCTCCCTTTAAAAAGGTGCCTAAAGCACGAGAAACGAGCAAGGCAATTTGCCACACCTCTGATGTTGAAAGATCTTCAATTATCTTGAAGAGCTCAGTTCGAACAACACCGACCTGTTCATCAGAAAAAAGTTCTGTGCGTTTACCTTTGGCATCAAAGCCAGATTGTAGGGCCTGGCCAATAATGCTACGAGCCACGCGCATTGGAGGAATAGAAGAGGGCTTTCCTGTAGCTGCGTGGAGATCCCAATTTAAGGCCTCTAAAACAAAATGAGCCGGAATAGAGCCTTCCATGGCAATTGTGTCTTCAAGGCTAGTTCCTAGCACAAGGTTGATGTAGTTCATGATTGATTTACCCGAAGAAAGTTTCTGGACAAGACCAATCTCTGCAAGGACAGGAACAAAGGTGGAAAGGTCAGCCATAGAATGGATGAGTTCCATTATAACGCGGTGAAGTACGACTTGTGCTTCCTTGGGAGTCGATCGAGCCTCAATTTGCTCAAAAGCAACTCGAAGAACATCATCACAACTTGGAAAGGGCTTCTTTGCAACAGTTGCAGTTATGACTGAGGCGACATAGTTGGCATCATCGCGAGTGTAAGTCGCCCTAGCCCATGCGTTTGCATGTGCCCGCTCAGTAGTTCCACGGCTGGACGTAAATGACGACGTCGACACTACGCTTGTAAAGATAGCCTCGAGGACAGAGTCGATTGCAGCGGTATGGTGTAGACAGAACGGACGAAGCTGCCAGACACGAAAAATCGCCTCGGCTTTGGTCCACGCCACTGTAGACGTGCCCACGGCTTCCAACATTTTGGCGATGGATACATGAGCAGCCAAAGACACACTTGACGGATCCTCTGAGTAAATGGGAATCAATTTTTCGACAGATAGTTTACCTAACAGAAGTTGAGGAGCAACTTTGCCGTACCAAACAAGGGCTCGAGCGGCCTTAAGTCGTACCCAGTCCGCTTCTTTGGGTTGCCAGGTGTGAGTATCCTTTTGCTTTGTGTCTTCCATGCTAGTGCCAATCGTAAGGTGCAGGATCACGTTGACATCAGGAATACGCTGAACAAGTTTGAGAGCAACCGTTTCCTGAAGTTGCTCCATGTTCACGTTCGGAAGTGTGGCAGCATCGCTGTACACTGCATGGAGACGTTCGAGAAGTTGGCTAAGGAGGTCAAGAGAATTAATCACAACGAGACTACTGAAGTGTTGCACGCCTTTGCTGAGGAGCGGCTTGGGAAGAGCATGAGCACCGGGCAGGGCGCAGGAGAGTACCGCATCGCTCAGCTGATCAACTTTAACTGCCGCCAAATTGGGTACGACAGATTGCAAACGCGGTGGTGTAAAGGCCAAAAGGTTTCGCACAAAGACGATATTCCTGACCCAGTTAAAGGATGGACGAGGGTCAAGAGACAATTTACCCCAGGTTGAGTTGAGAAAAGCTTGCATGAGGGTATCATCAAGTTGAAGAAGCTCCAAGACAAGTTCACGTTGAAGCTTGTCATCGACCACATTCAAATTACGGGCAATAAAGGATATAGTGCGATTGCGCCTGCCAAGTTGTTCCTCGACGCGTTTGTAGAATGCAGAGTCCTCAACCCGAACGGCATCTTCGCTAGGTAGGTCCGATTTAGAGGGGAAGATGCTTGTCTCTGGGGTAACAAAAGCAGCCTTGAGGAATTTGTGCACGATTTCACGGATACTAGCGTCATCAGATTGATACAGCGGAAGCAACATCGTCTCCAACACGATGGGCTGAGCAAAGAGGTTGATTTTAGTTTTGCGGCCAATTGCAGGGTCTTGAAGAACAAATTCATTGAGAACGTCAAAAAAGTATGCCAGCATTTCATTGGGGTCTTCCTTAACACGCCGTAAGGCAGCCATGGCAACTCCCTTGGGATCAAGAATCTTCTTTTTTAACGTAACATCACCATGCTGCAGGAGTGCGGCTGTGAGTTGAAGGAATCGGTGGCGCGTGGATCCATAGCGAGTTTTTCCATCGCGTGTTTTACCTTTTCCGGTGCCAATGTCTCCTTTGTCAGCAAGACGCAGCATGTTTTGCTCCTCAAAAGGAATACGGGCATAGAGCTCTCTTGCCACCCCTGGTCCATTGTTTACCATTGCCACAAGGAGCTTTAGGAAACATCTCAAAAGCTTTTGATCACGAATGGAGGCCAAGAAGCTATTGAGGACGTTTGTGAGGTGCAGAAGATTCTGCACGAGACTCGTTCTTGATGCCGCAAATTTCTCAGGGTGGGCCATGAATAGAATCGTTGCAAGTGCATCCAAAAGTGCCGCTGTGAAGCTACCTTCGGATCCCTTTTGGGGTTTCGCTCGACCTGTTCTGATGTCCTCCCACCACTGGAAGATTTCCGAAGACTCTGGAGACAAATTTAAGTACTGATTGACAGCACTTTTAGTATCCTCCGCCTGTACGCCTCGAGAAGCTTGCACAAACCTTAAGAGGCCATCGTACACCACTTGAGTGTCATCATCGTTGAGCGCAGTCACAAAGTCCGCAGCTTCTTGAGCTCCATCAACCTCAACCTCTTCAGTCTTGTGCTCCTCAGCCACCCGACCAGGGGCTTCGCCAGGAGCTTGTCGCTTTCCATTGCGCTTCATGTTCCAGAATAATTAGGTAGCCTCTCGATCCCTCGCAACCTCGCACGGCCCTCACCGTGACTTGCGACCGAAGAATCGATCGACGAGTGATTGATCGATCGATTCCTTCAATCGCTAACTCGTTTATTCATCATCCATCTTCAAGAGACCATGACCAACCAGCCAATCATATGCGGGTTCCCCCTTGAGGGACACACCCAGTCCTCGAGATAGTACACACTCTTTGCGCACCCCTACCTAAATGCTAGCTAGTCTGATTACTGATAGAGTAGCCTCTCTTGGGCGATTAAGACTACATGTAGAACAGCACAAAAGGACGTGCGACATCATACATCGTGTGGAGAACTACTACTACTACAATAAAAGGTCTGCGAAAGCTTAGTTTTTATGGGACAGTAAAGAATTTGCCTTTGGAGTATAGAAGGGAGACTGTAGAATACACATTGCGAATCCACAAAGATTTGGAAAACAATACTGGTAATGCTTTCGCAGTGAAGGTTCGAGTCAGATGAAATTGTTGGAGCATTAAATAGTAAATAAGTACCTAGGTACCTCCTAATTCTAGTAAAAGCACAACATGTGGAGCAGATCAATTGTCGTGTGCAATTGACGAAGGGGTCCAACATTTCTGATGAAGTCTGGATAGAGAATATAGATAGTCCTATGTGTTCAAGTCGTCATACTGCCTCTCAACACTTGCAACCAAATTTTGTGAGTTGGCCGTCGCGTGCTTTCGATACCTTCTGAATGAATTCTTTTCTTTTCTTTCAAAGTTATTCAAAAACAATATGTACGTAGGTATGTTATAAAGGAAAAAACAAAGTAAAAAATTACCAATAATCATCGCAAAAATAACAAAAATAACAATACCTCGCTCGCTTGAACAGTGCACGAGCAAAATGGCCTGCATTGGCAAGTTAGAAAGTCTTGACCTAGCAATTTCGGGATCGATGGGTCGGTCCAAGCATCATGCGAGCCAAGTGACCGCCTTCTCGGGTTGAACCAAGGTTGTCCACAGGTCTTTCCTGAAAGAACTTTTACAGCAGCGGGCTAATAATATTAGAGTCATAACTCCTGTAGGCGTCTATGAAAATCACGTGTGACTTATTTTTATTTAACCGGCTCAAGCATTCGAACGGCACTTGCGCTCTGCGCCTCCGTTCGCCATCTATGCCGCTGACAAATGTCCGGGGGCAATGTTTCTGCTTTCAGTCAGAGGCCCTTGTTGTCCTACATCATTGATCTCCTCGCGGTTCACACTCACGCCAGGGGTGTCCGAATTGAAAGTGCAATTAATTAAAGTTAATTTTATTAAAACTCAATCAACGAAAAGAAAAGAGAACGGAAAATGAAAGTACTCATGCATGAAAGCATTCATCCGAGGTTCTTGAATAAGCTTAAACCCGGGCTGTTGCAAGAAACCCTTCCTTCTTTCCTAAGAAGCTATAAAACAATTCACCTTCGTAGCAACCAAATCTGCAGATGTGACCAAACGCCAAAGAAGAGCGATTGTGCGAGTGATCTAACTTTCTTTCTTTTCTTAGTTCACACACTTTAATTATGCCACCACAAGTGCCGAGAAGTCTCATGGAGGTGGCGAATAAATCAGATATGATTCTGCAACTTCCAGGCTGAGTATCTAGAGCGGACTTGGCTCATGCAGAGGGTCTAGAAAGTCTTTGACAATGCAACTCCACGAGCGAAGTATCTGAAAATCTGGGTAGCGCCCGGTTCTTTCCGTAATAATATGAAGAGAGAAGTCAACAATGTCATTCAGGTGAAAATATCAAAGTTATAATTCGCTTCTTAGATAAGCATTATAGACCAGCAAGCTACATAAAACTTGTGCTAAAAAGCCATGGAGTCGCCTGGAGGAACAGTTGCCGTTCACCGTCGAGGAGCGTGGCCTCGGACTGGCTGCACGGAGTTTTCTTTTGCGTTTCGATTTTCAATCCATAGCGAGCCAGCATCGTCTCAACTGTGAGCAATGGTCTCGAACCCATCAGGATCGCTCAAATTAGAAGATCGCGCGATCTGTGGAAAACCTATTGCCTTCCTTAGAAGTAGTGTATCTGGCTCCTAGTTCATGAATATCGGCTGTTCGCATACGCCCAGAGAACATGTTGGCCCTTAGGACTATGTTCATCGTTCATTTGTAAACGCCAACTGTGTCTACAATTGTTCGGAGATCGAACTGAGCGAGCGTGTCGCCAGATTGCCCAACTAGATGCACCGCGAGTATTTTCTCCCTTGATTGAGGAAGAATGAAATCATTGCAGCTCTTGCACTAGCACATAAACAACAACATCCCAGTCACTAAGATCTTTCAGCAATGTTTGTCGCAGTTGCACGAATCCGGGACACAGGCAGAGGCTCCAGCAGCCAACGCGAACTTCACTCAAGATTTTTTCTCCTCGCAGCAGCTTGAGGAGTTTCTCTGTTGTTGTTGATACGTTATCTATATTTACTCCGACCCGATGAAGTACGCACGGTTTTGCAAGTCCTATTTGTATCCTTCAAAAAAGTACCACCGTAAGCACTGCTATTGCAAATTTATTCCTGCCCTGGTTCTTCAAAACAGCATGTAGATGAGTCTGAGCATTGCTCCATACTCCCAATAAAAGTAAATATTGAATTCTTGCCACAAATCAACACATCGCCTTAAAGTGTTCCCAACACAACCTTCTCACGATCCTCAGAGAGTCCACACCTCTACGGACGCGGCTTCTTCCACCTTCGCTTCTACTGCTTTAAGCAAGCAAGCGACGCAGAAGGGACGGCAAATCGCTTTGCTTTGGGCGTTGAGTGTTCACGCAAAACATAATACCTCACTGCGAGCGTGTCTCCGAGCAAAACCCAATCTCGAGAGTCAAGTCGTTCTCGACATCGACTTGTGCATAAACAAACTTCTGCCGGCGCGAGCCTACTCGTAGGCAGCCATCGGCCAGGAGCGAGTTGAAGCCAGTTAAGAGACGAGCATAATCCTCGGAAGTGCCTCAGTTATCATCAAGAGACTGAGTTGAACAAGTTTTGTTTGCCACTTGGGAGCTCCACTACAAAACTTAAAGCAAAAACAAAGAAAGCTCTGCCTTTAGAAGAAAAGAAAAGTAGATAGATCTTCGCAACCATGCAATCGGCGACGAGCAAAATGGCACGGGCGTGCGTAGTCGGCGCAGGCGCCTCAGGATTGGTAAGTGATGTATTCAAGACGAGAACAAGTCTTTTGCAATAATTTTACTTTTTGTGCGAGGCTTTGCGGTCATCCATGGGCGATGGCGTGTGAAATTTTGCACAACACGCGATCTCTATCTCGAAACATAGGACGGTAGAAAGAATCCAGAGAAACACATCATAACACACGCACTACGTACGCGTGAGAGAAGAAACATGCGATTGTTGTTGCTAATATTGTTGATTAAATCAAATGAAGAGGTAACTGACGGTGCTGAAAAATCTTGATAATATTGGAAAATTTGGATGATTGCAGGCATGTGCAGAAGCGCTCTCAAAAGCAGGTGTTAGCGTGAAGGTGCTAGAGGGCCACTCTGAGGTTGGGGGCACATGGTCTCTTAACAAACCAGACTCGCAGATTTACGATGGACTGCGCACCAACCTACCGACAAGGTTGATGGCCTTCCCTGGATTTCCATTTCCCGAAGGCATTTCTTCGTTTGTGAGAAGCAAGGATATGGAGAATTACTTGCACTCATTTGCCGACGCGAAAGGCTTACACAAGTATATCCAGTTTAATGCTCCTGTGCAGGATATTAAGATCCTAGATGAGGGCAAGTTTGAAGTGACCCATGGTAAGAATACTGCAGCAGCCGAAACTGAGATCTTTGACTCTGTTCTAGTCTGCAATGGCCACTTCAACAAGCCCCTCATTCCCGGACGCCTGGCCGCTGAATTGGACCTATGGAAAGGCAATTGTATTCACTCCAAAGACTACCGTCGCCCTGAAACCTTCCGTGACCAGGTCGTAGTAGTTGTTGGAGCCCAGAGCTCTGGAACCGATATTGGCCGTGAGCTGGATGGCATTGCCGCGGAAGTCCATATTTGTGATGACGAATGCCCCAAAGACGCAAAGGTTCGTGACAAGACAGGCAAGATTGTTGAGCTAGAAGCTGAAGGAGAAACTTGCTATCGTGTGCCCGACACTCGTGAAGTCCGTTGGCGCCCACGGCTCACATCTCTCGAGCCAAACTCGCGCCGTGTACATTTTGAGCGAGGTGAACCCATCGAAGCCGATACCGTTATCTTCTGTACAGGATACCAGTTTGACTACCCTTTTCTTCCTGAGGGCGTGCCAGAGCTAACTGCAAACAATAAAAGGGTTCGCTCATTGTACAAAGATCTTATGCATATCGACAACCCTATGTTGTTTTTTGTGGGTCTTAACCAGCCCATTGTCCCGTTCCCGTTTTTCGATGTCCAGGCGCGCTGGTGTGCTCACATGGTGAGCAACCCTGAGTGTGTTCCTGACGCGGAAGCTCGTAAGGCAACCATGCTGGCTACTGATGCGCGTGTTGCTGCTGGTGAAATCCCTGAGGCCGCTGCTCATGTACTTGCGGACCAGTGGGAGTACCTGCTGGATCTGGCTAAACAAGCGAGTTTCCCTGATTATGACGAGCTTAAATCACGCTTCGACGGTGATCGCAAGATCTACGATCATATTGGTGAAATCCGCCCAGCGTTTCCTGCGCAAGATGATACCTACAGAAATACGTTTATCCCGTAATGAAGATATACTATTCAAGTACATAATTTTAAATCTATCTCGCCTTCTCTCTAAGGGGAAGAACTATGCTCTCGCCCCCCACCCAAAAAGATTTTTTTCTCTGCTTTGCCGACTTCGTCGGCTTTTGGATTTGAAACATAAATACTAGGGTACCATGCTATTGAAAAAATAAAAAATCTAGTTTCCTAGAAGGGGGTTATCTACGATAAGCAAATTAGTTTGTGTTGAGCCACCCAAGTTGAGTTCATATGAAGGCAAGAGCGAAACAAGTATGGTCTAGTTCTATACACAAGATGTTGGTTACTCACTCACTAAGCCTCCTCTACTATTCCCAATTGATATTAAGGACACTCTCGTTTGGTCCCTGATTTAGCACTTTTTCGCCACAAGAGGTATCCGTTACGACATTTCTCGACGCGGACGCACGTATCTCTGAGGGCGACTCCGAAGGAGTTATATCATAGAATAATATAATGGGCGCGACTCATTTAGATGTTGAACTTTATGGAAGCAGTTGCGGAATGAGTAAGGAAAATATTGAGGGTGTGAGCAACAGGGAGGGACCTTTCTGTAGCTCTAGTTTCAAAATGTTTCAGCCTAAAAAAATACTTAATTCGGCCAAAAGTTGAAAACTATGGAATATAGCCAATTACGTCTAGAACAAAATACCTTTTTCAAATATGACCTAAACCTACAATCGGCATTGAGATTAGTATAAAAGAGAAAGAAAAGAAACATACTATTTAAGTAAGCCATCTTGATTATACGTGCGCAGAGGAACTTTGTTATAGTACAGAACCTACCTTCGAGAAATAATAGAGAAATAATCGTGATTATGAAAGTAATGAAGTGGGGAAAGGATCAAGTTCAAAATGTAGATGCTCCTGCGGAAAAACGTTGGTATGTGAGACAGAGTGAGTAATCATTCCACAATCAAAACAGAGATCCAGATAGCATTTGTCAAACAACATCAAACGCTGGTGGATTGCATGCTATCGATACGCTAAAGCTCATCGTCAGGTGTTGTCACGTATATAGCTTGCAGAGCGCTTAACGCAGCTTTTGGATTTCTTAAGAAGGATGGGGTCTGCGGTAAGCGCAGCTTCTGCTGTGTCGTCGAGAGCTGACGCAAGCTTTGACGCTAGACTTAATGCACAATCTAAACATGCCCTAGACTTGAAGTCTTTGCCTCAACCGGGTGAGAACGTATCCTTGATACTTCGCGAGGATGCACAAGCTGACTTGCTCCAAAGACTTCTAACCTTTATTCAAAATGAGGTATCAGGCACAAAAATAGACCTGCAAGACATACAGACACTAGAGGAGGCTCGTAAGACCATCAACGATTACCGTAAATTAATTCGAGAAGCTGCATGCGGAATCCAAATATGTAACGATATGTCATCAAAAGGGCCAGAAACACTTGCAATTACAATTGAACATGATGATGATCGAGAGGTATCAGCACGCGGTAAGGTTGTCAAAGAACCGCTTTCTGACACCAGTAAGCGTAGCCATAGTAAAGTCGAGGGAGAAAAGGGCATTCTTGGACATAGTTCAGAAACGAACGACGATGTGCGAAGACATTCACTTCTAAAACGTGAAGCATTTTCACCTAATCACCATCACAATGCGTCTTTGACAAAAATTACAACATCCTCGTCTACTTCTTCTTCAGAAGACGATGGAAGTACTATTAAGGTCAATGATTATCAACTTGGTCCGCTCCTTGGTGCCGGGAGTTTTGGTGTGGTAGTGAAGGCTCAACACAAGAGTGGAGCGTGGTATGCAATAAAAATTATTGACCGCAAGCGGATGCGCCGGCGACTCTTAGCTATGCCTGGTGAATCAGATGACTCTGTCAAGCGGGAGATTGCAATCCAGAAACGCCTTCGACACCCAAACATTTTGCCACTGATTGAAGTTATTGATGACCCGGACCATCCCAAGACATATCTCGTAACAAGTTTGGTTGATGGTGGTCCTCTTATGCAGGATGCAAGCGTTTGTCCAGCCATTTCTGAAACTCGCGCTCGTCATCTTTTTGTTCAGCTCGTTGCTGCTGTGGACTTTTTGCATAAAAACAACATTATTCACAAGGATATCAAACCAAGTAATCTGTTAGTGGACAAAAGTGATCACCTTTACCTCTCTGATTTTGGTGCCGCACAAATGTTTAAAGATGATGAACTTCCGATGATTAATAGAACAGATGGTACAATGGCATTTATTGCTCCAGAAATGTGCTCTGGCGAAGAATTTAATGGCAAACTTGCAGATATATGGGCTATTGGAGCAACACTATACATGATGATATTCGGACGTCCACCCTTTATTGAGGAGTCAGCACAAGCTCTGGTCGAAGCAATTCAGGAGGGCCAAGTAAGTTATCCTAGACGCGAAGTAATAGAATTAGATAACAACGTGCAGATCCAAAATATGACTGTAGAGAACCTTCTTCAGCGAATTCTTGAAAAGGATGTTTCAAAACGAGCTACTATTCAAGAAATCGCAATTCATCCATGGTGTTCAAATGGAGGCCGCGACGATTTCTTGATGCTCCCAGAGGTCAATTGTCCAATTGAGGTCTCTGATGTTGAAATTCAGAAGGCATTCACTCCGGTTCAAGTGCGTTCTTTTGAGACCGTAGGCGTGACTATTCTTGTCGCTAAGAAAACGCTGTTACATCTTCGCAAGCGTCAATCATCCGTTATGTCAGCTCCTGCAA
This sequence comes from Schizochytrium sp. TIO01, assembly GCA_004764695.1. Lineage (NCBI taxonomy): Eukaryota > Bigyra > Thraustochytrida > Thraustochytriidae > Schizochytrium > Schizochytrium sp. TIO01. Next base: position 1,685,614 of record SMSO01000014.1, on the reverse strand, counting down.
AACCTTAAGAACGTGGTTCAGGTAAATAAGCGCTTGTAGTACGCATATTTTTTTCATTAGTCCTGAGACATGAGCTTTCGCAGTGCTTCTCGAGCAACAGGAGGAACCTGCACACTATTATTAGCTCGCTGCATTATAAACTGAGACATGGAGTGACTGTCGCTACCACCGTTGCTTTGACTTCGCAAATGTAATAGAACCTCCTCAATTGAATCGTCAGCAAGTAAAACATCTTCTATACATAAGACATTTGCTACACAAGCCCGCATCATCTCTAGTTCGTTATCTTGTAGAAACGTGTCCCATAGTTGGGTAACTTGTTCCAGAGGCCAAGCACGAACAAACATGGTTTGTAACCACTGGAACCAGGTCATATGAATCGAATCAAGGACTTCCAGCTTTTGCAGATGCTTAAAAAGTCTTGGTGAAGACTTCTCGAGAATTTTGTCTAATGCAGCGTAGTATTCCTCAACTCGAGAAGGCTCCTGCCCAATCCGAAAAAAATGAAATAGGTGCTTCGATGCAAGTAAGTTTGCTAAGCAAACGAAGCAAGAGTATGAATCATTTGGGAGATGCAAACAAAGCATAGCCGCCACATATGACATACCTTGTACATAACCCATATCGGGCCGGAATACCTGGAACAGTTCTAGAACCTGACTCAACTGTTCGTATAAAGGCTCTCCAGAGCGTCCAAATAGGAGTAGGGTAGGTAAGGTGCGCTTCACATCGATTTGAATACCTTCTTGCTTGTTTGTCGCTCTTTCTTTGCAAATCACAAATAATTCTGGGGTGATGCGCAGAGGATTCCCAATAGCTGCTTTCCAAGCCGCACCTCGGCTTTTCGCAACTCTTCGAAAATCCTGACCTGCTGGCGAGGCTACTAGGAGAGGCTGTAAAGACTGCTGAGTATTACTGGATTGTGCCATAGAACATTTTGTAATATGGGCGGCCCATGCGCGTACCTCGACAGCAGACCCTAGCTGTAGACGTAGAAGTAACGAATACTCACGACCTGGGCGCGTACGCCAGGCCTCAAGAAGACGTCCTTTACAGCGAAGCTCAACTTCATCACCATAGATAGTAATTATTTTCTCAGGGTATCGTGCATTCAACTCTTTATATAGTTCGATAAACCCCGTACTTGTAAGAATTGCAACATATGCTTTGAACTTATTCTTGTGGAATAAAAACGCTGCACCGCTACAAAATGACCTCGTTTGAGATTGTAGTGTAATCGCAGCAGCGGAACGCTGTTCTCGAGGAATATTAACGTCATGTTTTGGCATAGTCCAGCAGCAAGGTGTAATTGTCTCTATACGAGCTGACTGAGCAAAGAGGTCGGCTTCACTTGTCATGGGCAGTGTGCCGCGCACAGCAATGCTAAAGTGAGCCCCGGCAGCAAGCAATTTAAGCTGTCTGTGATCGCGCAAGCTTGGCTTCTCACCTTGGCGAACATCAGTAACGCGAGTCGGGACCCATAAGATCTCCCTTCGGTTAGGTTCAACTGCACCGTGCATATTACTCCCCCATCCCCATAGGCGACCCTGATTGTCTACACAAAGTGTATGAAATTGGCCTGCAGCAGCGTGGCAAGCATGTAAGCCTCGTGCGTGTAAATGAACTGGAGCTGGGCTGGTGGTTATTGCGCTGCCTTGCCCAAGTTGTCCTTGCTCGCCCATGCCCCAGGTTAGGACCTCACCGGCAGCTGTTACGGCTACGGCATGATGAAATCCGCACGACACATTAATGATATTTTCGTGAGATAAAGCAGTGAGAATGGTAGGCGCATATACATCTTGTGGTGGAGCTATCCCGCATTGTCCATCTTTCCCTGCACCAAAGACTCGAACAGTTCCTGAGCTTCCAAGAAGGGTAGTAAATCCCCATCCGCATGCCACAGAAACTATGCTCTCAGTCCGGCGCTGCCGGATTCTTGGCGGAATATTTTCTCCCAACAGAGCAGTGTAAGACTCAGAGTAAACTACCATACTTGCATCCATATGGACTTGTTGTGGAAGCGCATGGCTTTGACATTTGGCATCGCTCAGTCCCAAACGACCATTGCGACCAAGACCCCATGAGAACACCCTACTTGGAGATGCCACCGCAACCGTGTGAGCCCCCCCTGCAGCAACCATGCGAACTTGTACATCGAGCAGTGCCTCGCACAATTTGGGTGAGGTTTGGTCAAGCTCATTACCGTGGCCAAGTCTGCCATCGAGTCCACAACCCCACGTCCAGAGTCGACCACCTTCTGTAAGTGCACAACTATGCAAATGACCGCATGCCACCGAAATGACACGACGTCCAAGAAGTACTCTTTCAAGAACCAGCTCACCAACGAACTGCGGTCGTGTATTAGTTTCTGGGGTCATTGCACTTGGCGTTCCAGTCCCATTTTCTCCAATACTGAAGACATCCCCTGCATCTGTAACGTAGAGTCCGCGAAGCCCATTACATGCAAGACTTGTGATTCGGTGTCGGTTTTCAAGCAATAGTTCTCCCCTTGAACATAGCTGCTCGCCCCATCCTGTGAGAGAATCGCGAGCAGCTTCGGAGTCGTCGCTTCCACCGTATTGTGAGCCTTCGGAGTCGTGACTCTGGCCACTAACGTCCTCAAGCGCTTGCATTGCCACAGATATCGCTCGAAGATGTCCTGCCATTTGTTCAAGTTGTTCTCTCAGTGCTCTTGTTGATGCGAGGCCTCGAGGATTAGCCTGTCGCGCTTTAATGTCTTCATCAATGTATGATAGCATAAGCATTGCCTCGTCGTAACATGCCGCTTCGCAAGTGCCATCGTCTCCAGTTTGCACGTATAGAGCAGGTTTCGAGAGCGAGTTTGCATTGCTTTGCCCCTCAAATTCTGCAGAAGAAGCATCGTTCTGGAGTTCCGAACTCGACTTCTTCGCCGACGGTACACCAAGATTTATGCTATTCTGCTTAGACGATGACGCTGCAGCAAGGCCCTCAAACACTGTACGCAGCTGCAGACTCCACGAAGCGGCAGCTTCGAGGTAGCCCGAGGCACCGCCAACACCTTGATGGGCTCTCATAGCCGGGCGTACTTTGACAGGGTTCTGCACTTCATCGGTCTACGGTCCTGCTTCACAAGGCTCCTTCGTTTGTTCATTTCTAAAGACTGGGTAAGATTTTTGACATCAATACTTGTTCATACCACTGTATTATTCATACCATAGTGAGAAATAGGTACGTACCGAATAAACCAAATGATTACATAAAATCCCTCGATAACTCCATACCTAAGAAACGAAGATGAGTTCTTTTTAGAAGCCAACCTCGCCATGGACTCCACGTCTAGCCGGCAAAATCAGTTCCTAGTCTGCCTACGAGCTTGCTGTTGAATGAGAAGGGCTTCTTCATTGCAGTTGATCTTAGTTTTCAGGATTGCTATTGGTTTCGTGTTACCTACTTCCAAAACAAAAAGGGAGTTATGCTATGTGTGGTTTCAGGATGCCTTTCGGCAGCACCTCAAAATGCCTCAATGCGTACGATTTCAGTAATAGCCTCTGTGTCAAACTCTTAGTTGTGATAGAGGCACACAAAGCGAGGCATGGGAGGTATAGGTAATAGGAAGAGGGTGTCTTCAAGGTTGAAGCAGGGCAGTGTGGGGAGAAGTGGTTTTTGCAATGCGAGCATTGGCCCACGAGAAGAAGCCTCTTCTAATTACCTTTTCCAGGAGGTTCCAATGCAAGGGTCTCAAAGGCAAGGAAAGCTTACATACAATAAAGACTTTCATAGAAGTGGTTTACAAAAATCTATCAAATCGAATGTAGGGGTGCGTGCTTGCGCGAGCAACAATAAAGAGAGGATGAAAGGAAGAAGTGTCTGCTGCATAGAGCAGAACTTAAGCATTTCATAATAGTTTAAAGATGTACCAGAGTTATAACGTATAATACACTATCTAATACCATGACCATACAGTCCATTTCAGTATTTGCAGAGCCAGTGGTGTTCGCCATGCTAGTCATGGGAAACCCTCCCTAATACGAAAGGAGACAAAACCACGAGATATGATAGAACTTGCCCTTTATAATTCAGAAAAATAAGAACTCAGTCCAGGAGGAATGTAACCCTACATCAAGATTGGTTGCCTCCTTCGTCCTCGTCCTCGTCGTCCTCGTCGTCATCATCATCTCCATCTTTATCATCATTTAACTCAGATCTGTGTTCAGACTGGGATGGGGATGACGAGGGTCCAATTTGGCAAGCACGATTTTCTGCGTCAATCAGTGCCTGTTTATTTTTCAAGTAGACTCGCCAAATCTCCTCTGAGATCTTGTCTTTGTTTGCCTCCCAATCACGCTTCAAAGAGAAAGGCTTGAAGCGTCGCAGAAGAGATTTAAACTGGTCTTTGTGCTCCCCACAAAAATTACAGGTTCGGTAACGCTTTTCCTTACAGTTTGGTGCATCGCATTTATCCCAATCAATGTGATTCACGCACATTTGCGAACCTTTGACCTTTTTGTTGAAACAGGTATAAAAGGTGCCGTCATTATGGCGGCAAAGCTCCTGGCAGATGTTTTTCTTCATAAAAACACGGGCATCTGAGACATGATCCTTACATCTCACATCGTTTGCTAAAGGTTTTTGTTTGCAACCTTCAAAATTGCATTGGACTTTTGGGCCATGCTTCCTGCAGAATGGGGTGTTCCGGATCGCTTTTTGGTCACATTGAAGAACACGGCAGTAGTTACCATCCTTGTATACTGTGCCATTTGCACCAGTTCGCATAAAAGGGAGGTCCTTGGCTTCCTTCATGCGCTCGTTGGGGTCTTGATGGACCTCGCAATGACGAGGACCAATTCGTTGTCGGTCACACAAGAATTCGAAGCAACGCGCACCTCTACCATACTTTCCTGCTCGAGAGGGTTTGTCATCATCTTTGGACCCTCCAAATCGATTCATCGATGCCCTAGTGTTGCCGCTTAGAGCAGAGTCATAGGAACCACTGCTTAGTTTTCGTTTGACGCCTGTATAGGCGGCCTGGAGATTATGAGAAGGCATCACGTGGCCGCTGGAAGCTCCAATTTGCTGCCCGTCTTTCAAAATATCCTCCAGTTTACTATTGTTTTGTTGATGTGGCCCAATCAAGCTCGCAATATTTGCTTGAATTCGGGCAATATCAAATTGTCGTTGGTGCTGCTGTTGTTGTTCTAAAATACGCTCGTGATGGATCTGCTGCAGTTGATGATATTGTTGGATCTGCTGCAGTTGCTGCAAGTGTTGTAGTTGCTGCATCACATTCTGGTCGGTAATGTAAGGTTGCTGGTTATGTGACTGAGCTTGGTCACTAGGTTCAATTTTACATGACCTTTGATCCGACTGTTGTTGTTGTTGCTGCTGCTGCTGTTGTTGTTCCAAAAATAGTTGATATTGCTGTAGCAAGTGTTGCTGTTGTTGTTGTTGTTGCTGCTGCTGCTGCTGTTGTTGCTGCTGCTGTTGTTGCTGCTGCTGTTGTTGTTGCTGTTGTTGTTGTTGTTGTTGCTGCTGCTGTTGTTGCTGCTGCTGCTGTTGTTGTTGCTGCTGCTGTTGTTGTTGTTGCTGCTGCTGCTGCTGCTGAGTCAAGAAGTGTTGCATTAATTGAAGTTGCTGCTGTTGGACCAGACTGTTTTGTGATTGTTTCCAATGCTGTGTCAGTTGTAAGTAAGTATCTTGAAGACCTGCGAGGCCCTGGTCAGCCATTGCGTTGGGGTTTAAATTCATAAGTTGCACAAGCTGCTGATATTGTGCTGCCCCGCCAACTCCCAGAGGCATTCCATTTGAGTCTCTTCCTACTGAGGTTGAGGATGGCTGGCTTGATGAATTGGAGTTTGTCGCGTGTATGCGCTGCCTTTCATCAGAGAGCGCTTTAGTGCTTTCCTGCGAGGAACCCTTCATCGAAGGCAGGTGCATGTTAATCCTGAAGTCCATGTACATTTGATCAGGCTGGGAGGAGCCTACTTGGCGAAGTTGGGGCGGCTCAAGGCCTTCTAGTTTGAGAGCATCCGAGATGGCACCGCCGATCTTGTAGATAGAGAATAAATTCAATTGCAAGTTTGGCAGGTTCTCAAGCGACTCCCAAGCCGACTGATGCACGGAGAAGTTGGCATTTTGCATTGCAGCATTCTTGCTATCCGCCATGGCTGCCTTAGCCCTATGGGCTGCTGCGAAGCCTCAGGTCGTGTTAATTTTGGTCCCCGAAAGTCAAGACCTCCGAGACCCGCCCGGCCTCGGTTTGTGCAGTGAGTGCTTTGCAAAATATACCGTCGTGACCTTGGCTCCAGAGCAAATGCTGCCCTGTTAGGCCTCGCGGGCCTGCTCCGCCGCCGCAAGCTCCGCTGGCCAGCCACCACCGCAGCGGCCTCAAGGTTGATAGCGGTTTGTCCAAACGGCGCAGGAACGCCCGCCGCAGCCGGGTGAAGCGATCTCGAGGATTGTTAATGCTGTCGATCAAGCTTGCCCGAAGACTTCAGATTGAGAAAATGAATTAGCAATGAAATACTTTGAAACAGGAATGAACGATGTGGAAATGGGAAACACAACGAAAGCATTAAAATTTTCCATGACTCATAATCTTTCTTGAAAGCTTTTTTTAAAATTTAAATATAAATATTATTTAAGAAACTCAATTTTATTCTCTTCATTCATCATTTAGGAATTTATTATTTTTCCTTTCCCTTTCCTCTTCCTTTTATTTTCAACTATATATTCCTTTGCTACCGAATGAGAAAATGAGTACTAGTGTCAATATTTTCTTTGTATTTTGTAACTTGAAAATAATTGAAAATATTTTAATTGATACTTTAATTAAATGAACCACTTGAAACAAAACCAATACTGAAAGTAAAGTGTTCCCCTATTCTCCTGTAAGTTCACTATCACATTTCAAGTTATCAGGAAAACAGAAATAAAACTCTTTTGACAAGTAAAGAGTTTTTTTATTCTCAGCACCATTTCCTCAAGTCCAAAGTCTTGCTGAGTCGAAGTAGTTTTTCCCGTACTTCGGTACTACCCACTACTTCTTTTCAGACACGACATGGCAACGACATTTGGGTTGATGAGATGGTAAAAACTGATGGGACCCCCCGAGTCTTGTCGCCAACTCCTTTTAAGTTCAAGATCAACGTTCATTTATTTACCCATTCATTCATTCATTCATTCATTTGCCCATTCATTCATTCATTCATTCATTTGCCCATTCATTTACCCATTTACCCATTCATTCATTCCATTCATTCATTCAGTGTACTGCTCTTTTCTGTTTCCAGGTGCCTCGACTTTCGAAGTTTCTACAATTCGTTTTCTCTTGAACTGGAGGTTTTTCTTGCTTGCAGTTGGTTCATTGGCTCGATCCAATAAGCAATACACAAAGAATGCAAGATTGAGAACCACTCTGAATCAGCTCAGCCGCTGCTCAATTTGATCAACTGACTGTAGTGGGCCTTGCCAAGTTCCAGCTGCCAGCCCTAGATGAGACCGGATATCCTCGCCGACTTTGCAATCTGAAAACCATTGAGCATGGGACAAACAAACTTGATTTCTTGATCTTGAACGGAGGCAAATGCAAACTCCGTTGAGTCAATACCGTGCAACCAAACGAATCATCACCCCTAGGACTAGCTAGCTAGCTAGCCTCCAGCGCGCGACATCGCAGCCCTGAACTCGCGAATCGTGGTAAATTGCCATTGTCACACTGGCAATCTCAGCCTCATCCTGCGTGTAATCGTGGATGCACTTTGCCAACGCAATCTTTGAAGGCAAGCAAGTTATACTCCAAGGCCCACTCACGATTATACTCACTCTTATTCCCATTTGTGACTGTTGCGCACGGTGCGACATCTCGCTGTGAAGGTCCATACGACTGTGATCTGGCTGGCTCATGCACAATCTGCTGAGGCTGCCCTGTTAGATCTCACGTATGTCCGCAAGTCCGATGTCCGGTTTGCTTGCATGCATCTCGAAAGCGAATGCAAGTTCATCCGAAGCCACCCAAATCTGGGACAAACGTCTCAAGACTATGGGCAAACAGCTTGAGTTCAAGTGCGTGCGACTGATCGCAGCAATGTCCAATTTGCGCCTTAGTATCCGTACGTGTGCATACGTAACTTAGCGTGAATCTGTCGTTCAGGAAGAGGGGAACCTTGATCATTGATAGCTTGCAAAGTAGTCGTCAGGACGAAGGAGCGAATGAGGTGAAGCCGAGTGGTGTGAGGTATTCGACTCCTGCTCCAAGAAATATGTGTCAAAGAAACAAACACCAGACCAAGATTGCCAGACATGTCCAGGTCTCAGAATACCTACCTGCCGCTAATAAATAAACAAATACTTCAGTAATTATTACATCTCTGACCGTTGCTCAAATAACAACACTCAAAAGCACCCACTCAGTGGACATGGATGGCATGAGAACTCGAACTTTTCAAGATATTTGCCATTCACAATAAACAAGCTTGGAGACCAGAGTTATGCGAGGACCTGAGCATCTCAGACGGGAGATATTTGTAGACCTAATCAATGAAATTTATCGTGCCTGTGTCCAGTTGTCAGTCTCGTCACCTCTCAAGCTCAAGCAAGTCCTTTAAATGTGTCTGGGTATCAACCAAACCGCTTGTAAATGGTGAAAATGTCGATTGCAGATCATGATGATCAGACATAAATTTTTATTTGTGATGAGTCAATGTTTTCGCATGTGAGTTTAGGGGTATATTCGTAAATTTTCAAGTTCAGGTCTGTTTACATGGGTAGCAGCAGCTCGCGATGTGCCCGTTCTTCTCTATTTCATTCTTCCCCAGGCATTTTAAAAAGAACAGAAAAGAGAAGAAAGAAAGAAAGAAAGTTAAATATATTTATTTCTACATTTTTTTTTTTTCCAAATGACACTTTTTAGAGATAAAAAGATGAATAAAAACGAAAATGTGTTTTAGGTTTATAATTATTATTTTATAAATTAAATAATGCAATAAAAGAATATATACATATTAAACAAAAATATGTTTCTTCTTCAACTCTGCAGACATCAGTATGTCTTAGTCTAGGGTATTGTCACGCATACCAAGAGGAGTGGGGAACTCAGAAGTTCCTCGATAAATTAGGCTTTCTCAAGTTTCACATTCCCCCCTCTTCAACAAACAAAATGCCTTAGCTTTTCAACTAGTCACCCCCTAGCTTATACCTACTCGGTTTAAAAAATTAAAAGTAAAAAAAAAATAAAAGTAAAGAAGTAAAAAAAGGGAAACAGAATCTATCTCCGTATTCCTGGTTCTTCCAATTACAGCAGGGAGTAAAGCAACGAAACCTATGTATGTAATTAATCACCAACAGATAGAATGGAATAAAACAGAATAGAAAGCAGGTACCTCCATACCTACCTCAACTTTTTATAAGAGAGTCAGGAACAGAAACATCGTCACTCAATAGTTAGCTGCTTTGCAGTAGCAGCCAGCTAGCTCTAGCTAGAGCCATCTCTCATTTACACCCAGAGCAGGGTTGCCCAGTCATTCCGAGCTAACTAAGTAACTAACTATTTAACAAACAAACTATTTAACAAACAAACTATTTAACAAACTATTTAACAAACAAACAAACAAACAAACAAACAAACTATTTAACAAACTATTTAACAAACAAACAAACAAACTACCTATTTATTCAACCAACTGACTAATTTCTTTCATGACTCTGCAGCTAACAGACAAAGGGGTAGTGAATGTAATATTGGCACAATGGTGTTTGCTTTCCTCCGCTTTCAACAGAATTTCAAGACTGATCGACCTCAAATCTCCTCCCGAGCCTGCGCTCTTCAAGCTGCTTGTTCCTTCACAGCGAAGCCTCCCTCCTCACAAACCAGCAGCTTCACCCAGGCTCGAGGCAGCTTCAAGAATCAAATCATCAAATCACCAAATCGCCAAATCACCAAATCATCAAAAAAGCATCAAAGCATTAAACAAATTACAAAGCAAGTCAACATTCTGGCGGCTGGTCTCTTCTCTTATACAGATGCACATACACACACCACCTCCACCTCAGAGCAATCAAGAATAGCGTAGTACAGCAGTCACATATCATTGACCATTCTGCAAAAGCTCGCCGAGATTATGGAGGGAGATTAGTCCTCGGAATCGCGAACCGGAATTGCAAATCAGAATCGCAGACGCTGCCATGAATTCGGTGTTACCCGAATTTCGACGTCGGCGTCGGTGATCAATCAGCTCTGAAGTTAGTTGTCGAGGATTCCGAACCTTCTTTCCACAAGGCTATTTATTTCTTGCCGAGGCTGTCTCGCCAACTGTGAATGAGTGAATCAATCAATGAATGAATGGGACTCAGCGAAGAGTCTCGTCGGAATCCTGCGGTAAGCACTGCGAGAGCGAGTCTTCTTCAGCCAGCGAGGTCGTTACCAATCTTGCAGCTACTAAAAGAAATTCCTCGCGCCAGCTTGGACTCTTTTGAGAATCTTTTCAGAAGCCGAGCTTTCAAGCTTGCCAGACTCCCTCCCAGCTTGCTCTTTCTAGGATGGATGGGAAGTCTATCGAGTTCTTGGGGTCATCTTCGAGTTCTTCATTGATCGATCAATTCTTGATTCTTCTTCGTTGATGGATCGCTTGATCGATTAAGTGATCCATTGAATGATTGATTCATTCATTCGTTCATTCGTTGACCAATTGACCAATTGACCAATTGAATTAACTCGTTGTAGGCACCGGCCTACGTAGGCACGCAACTTCTGTGACCCTAAACCAGCCAGACCAATGGAATTCGACAGAATTCACTTCTCAAGCTAACAATTAGTTGTAATCGAAACGCTCTGGTAAGAGTGATTACTCGCGATAACGACTTTGGAGGGTGCGCTACGAACCTACACACTACCGCATAGAGGTGCCTAGGCTCCCAGCCCTAGCGCGCCTCTACTGTTGGCGACGTCAAACGAGCTCAGTTCGCTCACATGTATGTGGTCGATCGTCTGTCGTGATCTCTGTTCCTCACTACTGCTGCTGCTGATGCTGCTGCTGCTGTTCACACATACCTGCTTGAATGAAGGCTCGAGTTGAATCAAAGGTGTCTGTAGAGAGCTAGCTAGCTAGCCAAGGGACCAGAGGCAGAAGAGAGGAAGGCTGAGCACAACGGAAAGGATGAATTCCATCATTCACACAGTGACCGATGTGGCCATTAAGACGGAATGGTTTGTGAGCTCCAGAGAATGACCAATCCGCTTTTTGGTTACTTAGTTAGTTCAACTTTCGGCTGGCTAGCGAGTTCGCTAGGCATAAGGCTAGGCCGTTTGGTTAGTTGGCGGATAGTTAGTATGTTCTGTCAGTTAGTTAGTTAGCTAGCTAGTGAGTAGTAAGTTAACTTAGTAGTGAACTGAAAAAAGCTCAGCTCAAGCCAACTTTATTAGCTCAAATGGCCGTCTTTCGGGAACAGAGCAGCACTTCTTAGCACGTTAAACTGAGGCACCGTAACCATCAAAGCAATCTATCAATCAATCAATCAATCAATCAATCGATTAGTTATTTGCTCACAATTCATGGATAACTCACCACCCATCAAGCCACCAACCAATCAGTGCTCAGCTTAGGTATCACTAAATAAAGCGCCCAATCGAAACGACCGCTGTGATTCTTTCTGTTCAACTGCATGTCAAGGTGAAAAAACTAAGCAAACTAAGCCATCCATCCATCGACCATTCCATCGATCGTGATCGTTTTTTTGTTTGTTTGTATGTTTGTTTGTTTGTTTGTTTGCAATTCAATAGTCGTCATGCCTCATGCCGCCATTAACGTCGTCCATCTAATTGATAGCCAGCTACAGTCAGTTAGTTATCCATACATACAAGCAGACCCTAGCCGCCCCTATCTAACACCTACCTACTACTACTACCTATCTAACTATCTAGTCGAGTCTCCCCTCTTCCTTCGTTCTTTCTCGCTCCGTTTGGAACTAACCAACAAAGCACTTCGCACTTATCTTCTTCTTCTTCTTCTTCTTGATTCCTTGATTCCTCCACGCGCAGCGCAACCCAAGAGATAGATTCTCTTTCTCTCTCTCTCTCTCAGCCTGACTCCCTCTCTCTGCAGCTGGCGATAGAGATGCGATGAGGCGAGAAGGTCAGTCAGTCAGTCAGTTCCTGCGCTCTTCTGCTCCGAAACAGCTCTGTCCTCAACCGCTTCCGCGCCTCCTGTTCAGCCCAAAGCGCTGTTTGTTACCACGAGAGCGAACCATTTCGCGAGGCATTCTGTCACGAGTTCTGCTCCCTCCCTTTGGGGATAGCTAGCCGCGCTAGGACACTGCTACCATCAGACCAGACCAGACCCTGGACTTCCTTTCTTACCATTCTTCGGCCTCTTCGAAACCCTTGCGTATGTGGCTAGCTAGTCCTAGGCACCGATAAAGACACGGCAGTCAGTCAGTCGGTTGGTTAGTTAGTTAGTTACTTACTTACTTACTTACTTACTTAGCTAATTATTTACTTTGTCACTAGCACTGGGATAGGCAGAGACTAGGAGGCGTGGTGTATGTTGCTGGGGATGGTTTGAACAACGCAAAATTGGGCAGTGGGCATGATCGGCGAAGGTTGAAAGCGATGAAAGTTGAAGATGGCCCTTTATCGAGATTGTTGAATGGGCTTGCTCGCAATCTTCTCGTGTACCATCTGGACCGGTTGTAAGCACCTGGGATCTATCGATGAATTGAGGAGCAGTCACCATGCTTTGACGGTTAGTACCTTTCTTACCCGAGTGACCCTTGGCAATCTTGGAATCTGATCAATCTTTCCAACGCATGTAACGATCTAATTGGCTTTCCAACTGATACCCCCCTTTCCCATCGAACTATCTAGCTAGCTGCCTAGCTAGGTCCTACCCACCTAGCTAGGATGCACCTAGGTGTTTCATGAAGACCTGACTACCAACCTAGGTAAGGTAGATGCTAGTCATTTCACCTCTGTACTGGTTTATTTCGCATCTATTTGCTTGATTCTTTCTTCGTTTGTTTAATTGCTTGCTTGTTTTGGTTGTTGCTTTGTTGATTTATCTATTGTTTGTTTGCTTTTTCATTTATTTATCAGCGTTCTCTGAGATCATGATTGTCACTCCCACTCAGTGACTTGCTAGACCAAAGACCATGCAAAACGCCTCTACTCAAAGTCAAGCTGGGTGAAAACTCGAGCAATGAAACTTGTAAAGCTCTCATATCTTCTCTCGCTAGTTTCTACCTCTAGAGGCACCTAGAGAGTAGTGGTGACTAGGCAACACCTAGCCTATCTATCATTCATTCTTCAGGTAATTTTAGAAGGAGCAAAGAGAGTTAGTTTTTTCAAGTCCTTTTCTTCTCTGTCTCACACATACGGGACATGGTGGATATTGACTACTGGATAGAACCAGCTAGCTTAATCAGTAGTAGTTGTTGTCCATGCCCCAAGCATTCTTTAGGCATAAAGTACTCTCAGTCAGAACTTAAAAGTCAGTCACTGATTCACTCACTCTTTTCAAAGAATCACCCACTCAGTGGTAGGAGAGTATAGGTAGTGCTAATGTGTAATCACACTCTCAGCCTTCTCCTCTTTTTGTACATACTATCATTCCTAGAACAAGCTTATTTCTTGCTACCCGCTGTAACAAGTTAGTTCCAACCAACGCTCAAATATTTTATTTCTTTGAACTAAAAAGTTGATTAATCGATCACTTTCAATTATCGAAAAATAAAAGTAATTGTTTGATCAATTATTTCTCAACTAAAAAGAAAGAATACATCAATCATCAGTCAATCAGCCAATTAAGCATTATTCAACACCACTTGATGCCTTATCGTATCTTTCACCCCCTGTTCGAATTTTGCTCTTGTGAACTACTCTTTTGATTACAGGTCGAGAGTGATGGTAATAAAGACTGTTCCCAGTATTTTCAAACAAGTTTTTATTAGGTATACCCACTTTATATTTTTTAGTTTATTTAATAACTCTTAGAGATGATCAGCTGAAAAGATGTCTCTTTTCATTGAGTGATCAACTCTTTTTGTACTTCAACGATCACGACTGACGCCTTTCCAGAAGCTGTGCTTGCCTTGCTCGTTTTAACGTGCATGAGTGCATAAGAATAGTACAATTGCGCGAATGGGCCAAAGAATGCTTGACTCGACTCGGCGTATGTTTTCCCAATATATAATAACAATGAACTAAGTAAACATTTTTATCTAAACGTAAAGTTTTCTTTTACTTTTTCTTTTACAATGAGAAACTATGAATGACGACAAATCTATGTACAAGTCAAACTTTTTTTCCCTCTCGCCTTTCGTGTTCACTGCAGCAGCACAATCACAATTCAAGCTTTTGCTTGTTTGTTTGGTGTGACGCCCATAAAAAGGGCCCCATTGCGCCAGGCTCTCCGGTCAACGCTGCCCTTCCCCTAGTCCTATGATTTGTGTTCTTTCTAGGATGTCCAACTTTCAACTTTGAGGCTGTTTGAAGTTATTGTGGTGAGCGTGCATTCCTGGGTAGTACAAAGCCTGTATTTTTTACTATTTTCACACCCCGCGAGTAGGGACTTGTACCGTGACTCTTAGTTGTGTTTAAAGGTAAAGTGCTGGATGTGTACTAGATTATTACGTACCTACCTATCTATATCTACTTACCTACTAGCTCAGGTACTAGGTACTTGTAATATAAAAATCATGCTGGGCAATTACATTTGATTTGTTGTTGGCATCCTCTACGTCCAAAAAAGAGGGAAACCAACGGCGAAGTGTATCACTAATCGGAGCCCACGTCTGTTCTGCTATGCCTTTCGAGACCCTCCGTCATCGTTACATGTGCCAGATAATACTTATGTTCTTGCCCACCTCGGCCTCGCAGATTGCAGCAGTTCATGCACCCTCGTTCATGTGTATCCCCAAAGCACCTGTTAGACATTGCAGCTATGAGGGACTTATTACCTGTGCTCTCAGCTCTAAAAATGTTTTATGTTTTCATGATGTTTTACCTTAAGTCTATTCATTCTCATAGTCGCTTTAACTCCCCCCCCCTCTTTTTTTTTTTTTTTTTTTTTTTAAAGAAAGTAAAAACATTTAATGACTAAACAAAAGTTCAGAGCACAAAAGACTTTTTTTTCTCTCACTCTCTCTCACACACACTCTGTTGGATATTTTTGTAAAAAACGTTTTATTTTAGAAACAGCGCTGAAAATAAATAATTTTGCGAAGCAAGACAGCAACAATGGCTGTTCTTCGGGATATCAGTCGATAGAGTACTCAGCTTGTATAATAATACACCTTTCTCTACTCATTCCATGCTTGTTTCGTTCATCCGGCGATAATGAATTAACCTGCTGATCGGTTATCTTAGTTTGTAAACTCATTCATCTTGCAAAGAGAAGACTGTACTAAGACATGCGCAAGAATGTGCGGCTGAAAATTAGGGCGACTTATCATCTTCCCTATCTTTCTTGCCTTCCCACAAGAGGCCCTTCTTCAAAGTATCGCTGATTTTAGTACTAGGTAGCTGTAGTACTCGACGTACCGATTGTAACAATTGCAAATAGCAGGTACAACTTTCACTGTTGTCCAGCGCTTTTTTTTTCTTTTTTTTAGTATAAAAGTTCGTGTAATCTCTTTTATTATTTTTTTAATTTTTTATTAATAATCAAACAAATGATAGCTAGCTATACGTTCAACTCAGCTTTGTCTCAGTGGTTCTTCCTCCATTCTTATTTCAAAAAAAAGAGAAACAAGAGGGAAATTGGAGGAAGGGAAAAGATAAAGTCAAAGTAGGTACCTACCTTCCTTCCTTCCTACTTACCTACCCACCTACTATAACTTGAACATAAATAAAGTAAATAAGAATAAAATAAAATGATAAATAATAATAAATTAATAAAAAAGAGGAAAAACAAGCTCGCGCCACTTTGCGCCATGCCCCCTCTTGGCCACCATTTAGCTGTGATCATCAACATCAGTTTCATCGTTTTAATCAAAACACGGTAGATAAAGCTGTCAAACTCTACTCGAAATCCCCCCTTCACCCTTTGCTCACGGCAAATGAACTATTTATTCATTCGTCAAAATCAAAGAAATAAGTTATGCGATGAAAACCCACGAGATCTGGGTAAAACACCAAGAATGAAGGAGGCTGAAGTAAGGAACATACTTTTCTAAAACTATGCAAGCTGATCCAGGATTGCCGTAGTAGGTTATACCTGTAATCCGCGGGATCTACTGTGCCTTGTATTGCATTTACTACGAGATTTTCTATCTACCTATCTATTTATCTATCTATCTATCTATCTATCTATCTATCTATCTATCTATCTATCTATCTATTTATCTACGACATGAAGCTTGGTTTGTTTCGTACTATTCTTTGCCTTACCGACATCACTTACATTCGGACTTATCTGTTGTTTGACCTTCGTTCTGTAGCTCAAGGGATGCTGGAGTTCAAGTGGGAGCGATGAGGCTAAGACAGGGAGGGAGCGTTTCATGCGTCGTCGCTGTCTCGTTGTGAGCGATTTGTATGAGCTGAGTCATCTCTATCAAAGAAATGATGCAAATATGTTTTCTTCTTCTTTTCTCTCTCCTCTCTGACTCTCTTTGCTGAGTCTAAGAAGCACCGATGAAGGTAATGACTCAGTGAGAATCGATTCAATAGTGAAAGCCTTTGATAGTGCATTGAGAGGCAAAGTACCAATAGGCGTATTTAAGTGTCGGCCTGAACTAACTATTGAGCTGTCATCATTGTACTTAAGATTTTCTGCAACTTTTTGACTAATAGATGGGAAGGCCACAATAGTAGGCTCAGTATTAACAACTTTGTTTTGCTTTGCTTTGCTTTGCTTTGCTTGTTTTGTGTGTAGAAGGCAAATCACCATCCAAAAGTAGAACTTTGTTAGTTTCTCTGCTTCTTCACGCGACCTCTAGTACTCCCTATACCGGGAACCTATCGAGGGCTGGCTACTGTTACTTACCACCTACCATCTGTGAGCACTAGCTTTCTTTCTAGCTTCAATATTCAGAGATAATAGATTTGAATGTAGTTCGAGCCGCCTAAGAGCGGGATGAACAAACAATTGGTGATAGGTATACAGACTCCGTTCAAAGAGAGGCGATTTCAAGCTTCAAGGCACTGGGATGTTGTATTTGTTCTCGCTCGTATTTTTTATTTGTTCATGATGTAGCATTGCAATCGGTCACCAGAGCGGAGCTCTATAATTTTCCCATCGGAATGTATTTGGAAAACCTAATCTAAAAAATAAAAATAAAAAAAATAGCTGAAAACCTGCACTTTGTTTGCATCATTCTAAAGTCTGTGATTTATATGAGGTAACGACATGTCTAGTCTTTTTTTATTTTAATTCTCTCTCAGTTTAAAGAAGAAGGAGAAGGAAAAACTCTTCCCCTCCTTTTGCTTGGAATCCAGGTTAAAAGTTATTCTTAGTTTGGGATTTTACCCATACTAAAACAAAACCAACTTCCGTGACCACCAAGTGCAATTTTTTGATTCCTCCTTTTTGTTGACTTTGAAGTCAATTGGGAATCGTCCAATCAATTCCCTTGTTTGCTTGAGTCTTTGATCGATTAACGAGTGGGGAAAACGAAAAGAATTGCAAGCGGTGCCTGGCAGCCAGCTTTGATGCATCTGGGAGGCATTCTCAGGAGCCATTGTACAGTTTCCAGAGAGCTATTCTCCGCAAGCTTAGTCTGCCTCCGCGTTAGCGTCAATGGTGCCTTCGACCGATGATACTTTTTAATTACCACCTTTAAAGTTTCTTCCCCATCTCTTTTTCTTTTATGCGAGGCTTTCTATAAAGCGAACCCCTCTAAACTTTATTTGTTCGGTGCTTTTTATACTTTTCCTGTCCTTTTCCTAACCTTGTGACTTTTTATCGCAACGAAAGGCGCAAGTTTTTAATATCGTAGTCCTTCCTCTCTAAATAATTATCAGAAGAGAATCTGTTTCGAAGTTAAGAATTGGTTTTTATTTTTATTCTTTAAAAAAGCTAAAAACACGTTTTGCTTCGCTTTATTTTGTTTTTAATTGAGGGAACATGAGAGCACGATGGCTGCAGAAATGATAATGGCAATAATAAGACGCAGAGCACTGAAGTTTTTTCAAGAGACTCTCAGCTCGAGTTAGTTGAGGATCTCTTCATGGAAAAAAGAAAGCTAACACTTGGTAGAATGTCCTTAAGTGAGCTCGAATGTGTCTATGCGCTAAACACTCTTAAGTCGCCAAGATAGCGGTACTATAAGGCGTGCGCTGAATCCCTTTCCCAGCACCTAATGCCTGATCCGAACCCAATAAGACTATTATCCAGCTTGCTCAGGGAGAATTGCCCTTAATTTAATTAAGTTGGCAAATCACAGAAACTAAACTAGACAGACGAGGAACGAAACACCGCTAGCAGCATCTATATTTATTTATCTGGGTACCTAGCAGGTAGCCGAGCTCTTATTATTCTTTTACTTTAAATTGTTTAGTATTAATTAAACATAAAATAAAAATGAAAATAATAATGAAGCTGGTCACTTTATTAATTAAAATAATTAGTTGATTAATTGGTTGATTACGGAGTTGGTTGGGAATCGAATTCATTCATTCGATAATATAGTCATTCAGTCACATTCCACCACGAGGCCATTGCGGGCACCCGCCTGTCCTGCTGTTTTGAGTGTATGTATTTGTTTATGTTTATAGACACCCAAGTGAGATGCATGTTTGCCAAGTGCCAAGTGCTTACTTTGTTTGCCTCGTGCCACTGCCACAAATCAGTACCAAGAACCGTCAATGCCACCATTGTTCATTTCCACTTTGCATCGCAGCGCAAATCGTCGCACTCCATCGCATGGCCTAGACTGCCTAGCGCTCGCTGTATACTCCTAAAGTAGCTTCTAACCAGCTGGGGACCAGAATCACTCATTTACTATTACAGTCCAGCTATCTTTCATCTCAAGAATGTGTTTAGAACATTGAAATATACAGGAAAAGTACTCAATCGTTGGCGTTTTTAACCTTCCATCCTTCATGTTTCGCCTTCCTTTCCTTCCCTCATGCCCTCTGCCCATTATTTCACAGGTTATTTGATCTGCTGACTGAAGAATTGAAGGACTGAAGGTGTTTAACAAGAATAACTCTGGTTTGTATTCTTGGGCCGGACGTTACTGCAAAGCGTGCCACGAGTGCACTGCTGCTGAGGTTTTATGTTGTTACAATATTTATTAAAAAGTGAATGTAAATCAACTTGTAATAAATAGATAGGAGAAAGAAAAGAAGGAAACCATGTATTTCCTCTATATATATTAAATATATACTCTTTTTTTTTTAAGTTTTTTTTTTTTTTAATGGTATACCTATTCAGGGTGAACTTATCGTAAAGATAATAGGGAACTGATTTCATCCAGACCCGGAGCGGAATTGTTCAAAACAACCGTGAGTTGTTTTTGTTTTCGTTCGTCGTTATTTTTATTTTTTTTAAGAATACATGTTTTGTAAGTTATCTAGGTGCTCTCTAGGTAATAATAGATGAAAGTGAATAAAAGAAAACAAAACAAAACAATGGGGCGCGGTAATCAATGATAGCTTTGACAATCAATGTACCTGCTTCGCATTAACGGCTCGAGTTGTTTTCACTCAAGACCTACTGCCATGATCATAGCATTCAACATCGCGGTGTGAGCACAAATTGCCGTACGGTAGGCTTTGAAACGTTCGACCGAATCAAATTAGTTTTGCCAGATTTGCTAAAATCAAACAGTCAACAATATCGAGACTCGAGTCCAAAGTGCCAAGAGCGCCTAATCGCCCCTGGCTCGTGAATTCGCCTTTACATCATAATACTCAGCAATGCATCGCATCTCACCATATTACCTGTCGCGATCGTGATATGAGCGACATTTCATTCAAGCGAAGGGACTACACGTCCGGGCTTTGAAGAACATGTTGCGCGCCAGCCGGGTAATTTTCAGTTCTTTCGTCTTTTCGTTTATAGCACTCAGGTACTCGTAGTCAGCGCTATTCGTAAGTTAGCGCTGTTCTAAATCAGCGATCGTACTCGGAACGAGTTCGGTAAAAACAAAACAAAAACAAGAAAAAATCCTGATTCCCCCTATATCACATCGACCATTGTAGAGCCCTGTTTCAAGCTAGAATTCGAACAGCACCCGACTATTGGCGCATTTTCGCCAAACTTCATGCTAATTTACTGAGCGACCTGGTATCTAGATACCTACTTAGTTACTTATTTGATTAATTAGTGGCGTGTATTGGAAGTCGAAACAGAGAATGCGCGAGTCTTACAAGTTGAAGAAGAAATTTAGAGACCGAAGAGGTAGCTCCTCATCTTCCTGGCTCGAGGAAAGTAAACTGTCAAGCTACATCATTTGGGTATATCACAATTACAGAAGAAAAGCATCGCTCGTAGCCCTAACGATTCCTTTAGCAGCTACATCGCTATAATAGTAGCTAGCTAGCTAGCGTAGAAAGGGAGTCTACGAGGATGACTGACTCATGTGTCGTGAACCATGGAAACCAAAACCATCTTCTTGCGAGTTAGATTGAATCTAAGAAACATGACTTAGGTTTTTCTAGCTAAGAGCCTGTCTGCCTGGGAATTTGCCATTACTGTCGGCCGCGGATTCAGCCAAGTGGTCGTAACGAGGAGAAGGAGGAACAACGGGCTTACGACTTCCTCTCCAGCTTTAAATGTCTCCAGCTTTAAATCAATGCTGCGGAAGGGCCATGGTAGTCCAATTTGCATTGTGGGGAACCATTCAGATCCCGGTGGATGAGAGGGATTACAGAACGCCGCGAAGGCCCAAAGCGCCGGAATCACATCGAGCGAAAGGACTAACTCGCTGTGTAATAGGTAATAAATGCCTCTAAGCCTGAATAAGGTCTGCCCAGCGGAAACCATGATCGTTATAGATTATGCTCAGAAGTGGTGGAATTTCAAGAAGAAGGAAAAAAAGAGCTCAGAGTTCATTCCAGAAATGCTCGACAACGCAGGTAGTACCTACTACTTATCTATTTCATTTTTTAAATGCATTTATGATAAAAGGAGCACCGGGGCGCTTGAAAGAATGTAAAGAAAAAGAAAAGAAAAGGACAAAGTAAGAGGTCTAGCTAGGACCCCAAAGTCTGAACTAAGATAAGCAAATTGGGAAGGGGTAGCTTTTCGCTTAGCTGCTGTTAGCCCCTTTCCACGTCTTAAAAGGTCTGTAGATTATCAAGTTCCCAAGCTCTTTAGTAGGAGCTTTGGAAACTGCAGTCAAATCAATCTGCAATTGCATCGTTTTGTTTAGATATTCCTCACACATTTAAGGACGTCTTGCGAAGTAAGCTTATCTTCTTAGAGCTCTGCGTTTGCTTATGACTAGATAAGAGGATTGGTTAGAACTGCTCTTGCTTTTTTTAAAGGGGGAATTCTTAAGTTATGCCCGGGGAAAATAGAAAAACACCTGAGCAGAAGTATGAATTCTTTCTTTTTTTCTTTTTTTAAAAAGAAAGAATATAATTGCGTCATATCTCTACTTTTGCTACCTACCTTCATTCATAAAGATCGATTAGCTCTGATGGCATTTCTAGATTTTAGGCGTTGGAAATTAAAAAATATCCCTCTTCAGTTATGAGAAGCAACAATGCATTGCCCCAAAGTGGGATATCACCTTGTTGGTGAAATCAAAATTCAGTGCGCGAGGCATCTTTGCAAAATAAGTTTTGCAATAAGAAAAATTAGGTGGTTTGATATACCAACTTGTCAATTTTTGGCTGATGCCAAGGTACCCTTAATGCCTCAACATTTTGATATTACAAATTCGACTTTGACTTGAGTTTTACAACCCTAACCATTTAAAGCCACGTATAAAAGTCTTTGGAACTAATACCATGTCAAAGCATTGATATATTTCCTTCGTGCTTCTTGTGTATAATATGTGCTGTGCTTTAAAATAAACTTATATTGCCCTGCAAAATATTTCTTACATCCCTTGAAACGTAAAAAACAAAATATTATTGCTAGGAATACTAGACATAATGGTATATATTATAGCCTGATTAAGCGTACAACAAAGAAGCTACTGAATAATTAAGCTTTAGACCCGCTCCTTTAAATTTATCCTCGGATAGTTGAAATGAGGACATTAGAAAAACCCTGTTGTCGCTTGATCTGCACAGACGATGAGTCAATCAAATGTTGGCAAAATGTATTTAAAAAATCACTGGTGATCTTTTGTTGTGAAAACTGTAGAGACTATGTGCTACCCCGTCCCTCCCCGCTTTGTGTTTCCAAGTCAGAAGAACGACTCACATCAGTTCTTCGAGAGATGCCTAGGGCGTTTTAGGTGTTTAGGTTTTTTGATTTGTTAAATTATATTTCTGAGTCGACACGAGTCAAGATATCAACGGAATTAACTTTGATGCTCGCACAACATGATGAAATAGTTTCCTCAATTTTATTGTTCATGCTATCCTTCGAGTTGAAAGGGCCTAACTTTGGCAAACCCACCTCACTAGCACTTCTCGTACCTCTTTTATTCTGCTTTTTTGGCAAATAGTTACTCCAATGATCCAGGAATGCCACCCAGCCAGGCCAGATAGGGAATAATACCCTATGATGACGAAGACCCTGTCCTAACTAAAGCTCTGCTGAACTATTCTTTAAAATCTTTTCTTTGGTTCACAGTTTGCACTTTCTGCTTTAGAAGAGGTGCGCTCTCTCCTCTTTTGTTTTCCTCTCTCCTGCTGCTTCTTTCCCACTTTTTTATATTTTATTGCCCATTTCCTTTATTTCTTTATATTTTTTTTTAAACCAGGCCTATTTCTTTCATCCAAGTTCGATATGCTATCCTTCTCTTTGCGGGAGAGCCTAGGACTAACGTACCTACTATCCTCGCGGAATAATGGTTACCTCGAAAACTTTGCTTCAATCGAAGTACTGTTTTCAATTATAATTAATACGTTCCGGGATACTTGTTTTCCAATTATAGGGGGATTATATATACCTTGGGCTGTGTATTTTTATTTTTATAGCAAACCTGGATTTACTTTTACTTTTGATCATTTATATTAAAAATAAAAATTTAAAGAAGGGGGGGAGGGAAATAAGAGCACGTGGGATAGTAATTTAAAAAGTCAGAAGGCCTGTTGTTTAGATTTTAGAATTTGGTAGATTACAGGTCATAGCATCCAGATAACAACGATTAGTAGCTTCGGCCTTAATTTGTTACCTTTTCAAAAACAAAAAAACTCTAGCAATAATAATAATAATAATAATAGTGATAACAAAAACAATAACTAACTCTATTATTCTTTTATAAGATAATGTAATGCTACTTTTTCATGATTTTGTTTTTTCTTCTAAGAACACATGTACCAATTTCCAAAACACTTTAGAACGAATAGCCTCTCCACGTTTACGTGTTTTATCCAAAACTGTCAGTCTTTCTTTCTGTTTGTCTGTCTGTCTTTCTGTCTGTCTGTCTGTCTGTCTGTCTGTCTGTCTGTCTGTCTGTCTTTCTGCCTGCCTGTCTGCCAATCTTCTCTTCTGCTTTCCGAACTCTGAGGTGCTAGGACAGACAGGCGAGCCTGCTTCGCGCTGACGCTGACTGTCGGTGAGAGAGGGAGCGGATTTGCTCTTCTTCCGTGGTTATTTGCGAAAGCAACTTGCTTCTCTTTGGACAGGAAATCTAATCACAGCTTGCGCCATAGTCAGTTCTCGACCTGTCCATAAGAGGTAGTCGGGCTAGATGCACTGTGTATGTATGTATGTATGTATGTATGTATGTATGTATGTATGTATGAGTTGAGTGAGGTAAGTAACACTTACCTGATCATGCTCATGAGCTTTAAGGCTGTTTCCCCTTTTGACACAAAGTTTAATGGTTGCTGTCGCTTCGGGTACCCACCCACCCATCCAACTGCAAGTTCATGCATGCACGAGGTGGTCAAAAGTAGAGGACGATGAGAGCACCCGTGCGGATGGTAATGTGAAGCGGTGTGGATCTGTCTTTTAGGTGCGATTCATTCGCCGGACTCACTGCTCTGAGGATGCAATGGCTCGACCTGCAGGGGAATGGAGTGAATGGTGTTCTTCACGCAAACACACATTATTTTCCAGCAAGTGTTTCTCTCTCGCTGGTCGAAATGCTACTCGCATGAAACCGATCAAACAGTAGTGAAGACCTTGTGTAGCATGCATGTTGCGAAGTGAGAGCATAATAGTCGTGCGCTAATTTCAGCTAGAACGAATGACCGTCCTCTTCCAGGCAGCCACCAAGTAGCTCTGTAGCTCTCTCCTATATGTCAATTCCGATATGACAAATATTTTCGCCCCATGCTGTCAACGTTAAATAGTGCGGTACCGACATGGCTTTGACTCCGAGTTTTGTTGAGGGTGGTGGAATTGGAAAAGCTCGTCAAAGCTATTGTTGGACCTTTCACAATTTAGTCTTTCCAGGATAACCAACCATTCGAACAACATTTAGCTTTCATCTTCGACAAGAATATAAAATGATGTTATTTTTAGTTACATGATAACGAAACCAGCCAACGGTGCAGTGGCGAGCTCGTGCCCTTGTGTTCGAAATGAAAACGCATAGAATTGAAGAAAAAGGGTGGCATTTAGCACTACGTTATGCGACGTTACGTAGACTATTTGAGACGTCACTAACCATGCAGAATACACCAAGTGTCCCAATAATTTGCAACACACGATATCACACTCTAACGAAACTGAACAAGTTTTATAATAGATGTTCAAGAGAAATCATGATCTACATATAAGTTGGTGGTTTTGAAGCTAGCATACTACGAGAGAATCAATAGAAAGGTCACTCATAATTAAATCAGGAACGCGATGCTGCAAAATAGAACCTCATCAGAGAGTTGGAACCGCTGCTCGAACCGTTGTTATCTCTCTGCTGTCATTAAAGAGGCTAAAATCTATAGAAATTCCAAAATGTTGGCTGGATCTTCATTAATTTCGCTTGTATTGGCCTCAATTCTATCATGCCAATGCTTCAGATTTAGAACGCATGTCTGCCCTTCTTCGCTAGATCCAAGCCCAGCCTCCTCCACCGCTCTTATAGCAAGTTCAAAATCTCGAAGGATACCCGATACAGCATCGTGCCATGTACTTTGAGCTGCCATTGCGACCAGTGTTTGTCTGGAGAGCAAAGTGCGTTTCACATACACCAATATTTGGTCAGAGTTTAGTGCATAGTGAACGATTTTACGAATAATCGATGCACGGTGCGCGGCAAGTGGGAAAAGTGATGACGTTGCGTGCCATACATCTAACTTGCTGACCCAATATTGACATAAATTTCCATAAAAGGTAGCAATTTCAGCATGATCCTCAATGTCTTCACCGTAATATCTTCGTAGCACATCTAGTTCTATCCATTCGTATTTTAAGCGCAGAACGCGTACGCCATGGGCCTCAGACTTCAGAGCCATACTAAGATCTGCAGGATTTGATACGTGACGTGGAAATTTAAATTCAACGGCCTCATGAACTGAACGACGACGAGCGTTCACCTCTTGCGAACCAACATCACTTAAACGGCGTGGTTCAGGTCCTCGTGAATTTCGAGAATCGACAGAATGAAGACTTCTCGAAGAAGATCCACGTTGTCGAGAAAACAAATCGTTTTCTGCGCTAACAGTAACACAAAATACTAAACTGCTCAGTCGAAGGCAGAATCTGTGCCATTCTCTCGCTGAGATGCTATCTGTAAATTGTGCACAAAACTCAAATAGATCAGACTCGTCCATGTGACCTGTGAGTGCCAAGCAGGTCAAGACCGTCTGACATAAAGCGTGTCCAAACTCAAGTTCTAAAGGCCCAACAAGCTTGTCTAAAACTTGTGCCTCCTTACATTGAGCCTGTGATTTAGGGAAGTGACGGAACCTGCCAAAGCTTTCTGTAGACACATTAAATGTGTCCATGTCTTCTTTGTATTCCTCAAGATGTCTTTCGGAATTACAATCATCGTCGTCATTTGGCACCTCTGCAATAGCTTCAGCATTATCAGGGAATAACGATGAGTTTTTAACGCTCTGATTCAATGTTTGCCCAAGCGGAAACCCTTTGATACTTTCAATAATACTATCATGATCGCCAGGCTGCCTTAAAACATAATGAACAAATGTTTCAAGGTGCCCAGGTAGCAGCGGTTCGTCGCTTCGCAACCAGCTCTGCAGTGAAGATGCAGATGGCACAATTTTATACCGTCCAAAGGAATCTTTCAATAACGCACTTCGATCTTCCTGATCTAATGGCCTAATCTCAAATTCTCGATATGGATATGGTTGGCGTTCATCTTCAAGTGCAAGTTCTTGTGCGACGCTGTCTTTTGAAGCTGAAAGGATAATGGAAATTCCAGGTGGGCACCTTCGACTGAACCTGTCTGGAAGAATACTTTTCCAAAACTCTTCTGCTGGACATAGTGCAGGATCAGAAGACTCGAAAAGGCCATCGATAATTATAATTGGACGCCGTTGCCCAGCCTCCCAGTCTAGCTGGGCTGCATGACACAATACGCGTTGCCACCAAGCCCGAACTGTTTCAAGGTTTAGATACCGCCCTAGAGGAGGAGCCCACTCTTGCAAATCACCCATCTCATTCTCAAAAAAACTCAAAAGTTCGACACCAACACGCAGGAGAGTTTGCACTAAATCCGTTGACGATATTGATGCTCCACAAGCATGATAGATTACTGGGAGTCGTGACGGAGGCTTGTGATTTCGGTACCAATCTGCAAAAGTTGCAAGCATTGTTGTTTTGCCTTGATGTCTATCGGACGTTACTAGAATCACTTTGTTGCCAAGTGTCTCGTCTTTGCGCCACAGTTTTTTATTCTTTATTGCTTTTCGCTCCTTCCTAATCTGAGTATCATTGGACCCATCGTCCTCAATGAGATTTTTCAATTCGTAATATATGTGACGGCGGCAGCGTGGTAATACATCACCTGATATATTTTCTCCTCTCGAAAGCTTTGAATTTTCCCATAAATACTGCTCGTGGATGCGACGCTCATCGGACCAATCGAACGGAAGTCGTTTACCAAAGTCTATATTCCCGAAGAGAGCAGGGGCAACGCTTCCAATTCGATTTCTGCCCCGGATAGGAAACTCCATAAGGATTTGAGCCTCAATATCATCGTTGAGCTGAGTAAAGAAATCATGAAGAGAAGCTGGCATGAGAACGCCATCCTCAGATATTTCAACTGGTGAATTTAAAGAGATGACACCAGATTTCACATACGCATGTTTACGAATACGATCTTTTTCATCCTCAAGTGCTGACTTGAGATTAATTGCTCCAGCATGTTCAAATTGAGAGCGGTCTTTCAATCTCCTTAGCATCGCAAGATCTTGCTCATCCATAGATGAATTTTGTTTATTAAGCTCGCCTGTTTCCCTTGCAGAATCACTTTTAGTTTGACTCTCTATAGTACTATCATCTAGGCGTGCGCTGAGACTGTTGTGTTCGTCGATTCCTGAGGTCTCTAAACCTGTAAAATGTAATGAAAGCTCATGGAAAAAGGCAGCGTCTCGAAAATAGCATAAAGCATTGTGAGGAGTAAAAGGCCTGCTCAAGAATGCGTGATCTCTCTCCAGCATTTGAATACTCTCGCGATTTTTCATGCTCACAATTGGATCTCCGTAGCGATCTCCAACAAAACATACCATGTATGGGGCGCATAGTTTAGCAAGTGCGAGCCGCTTTTCGTAAGGTTGTTCCTTATCTTGGCCAACTCTTGAAGTAATGAGATCAAACTTTGCATCTAAAATTTCAGGGTTGCAAACAGCAAGCTCGACGGGAACCCCGAGTGCATGAAGCCGTCTATTCACCTCTGGCAGAATCTCAAAAATCAGAGCTTGCCGTTCAACAACCATTTCGTCGGGAATCGAGCTCAAATAAATACTTATTACACTCGACGTCAATCGACTTCGCTGATAAGCAAGGTGAGCTGGAACCCGTGTATGCTCAAGCAGCAAATCAGCTTGAGCGGGAGTAAACCAAACTCCACGTGCTTGGTCACGCTCCGCATCGCGCATATCTCTAAGCGCTTGCTCTCGAACACGTTGTTCTTTGATTTTGCTTCTGCCGTTTAGAACGAGCATGTCAAGAGATACTGCTAAGGCGTCATGAATTTCAAATCCAAAACGCATCTGTTTGTTCAGATAGGCTGCTTCAAGAGTTTGCTTTGCTTGTACAAGCTCATCGATTTGAGCCCAAAGCTTTGCTTGGGGCTTTGTATCCTTGGTCGGCTTACGATACGCGCGTTCTCTTCGAAGAAAATTTAGAATAGGCTCGAAAAGCAAGGCTGCTATGTTACCATTTTCTCCAATTAGTTGTACCAAATCACAAGCTTCGGAGTAATCTTTTACTTGGTATTGTGAGAAAAACCGCACGAAATTTCGAGACCTTTCAGTCTCTAGAACCTCATCGTCAGCCTGGCCTAACAACATAAGTTTCATTATAATACTTGCATCAAGTCTGATGTGTTTATTGAGCAATAAGAAGCGTAGCATAAGTTCATAAGGACGCATGACTCCTCGCTCTACAGCGCTTTCAACCACTTGAAACATAGACGATAAACAAACAGGGTCCACACATGTCTTCCAATCAATGAAGCCCTTCAACATTTGCACACACAAAGTTGCTTCTTTTCGGTTAAATCGATAGCACAATCGTTGGTCAAAACCGGAAGACAATCGTTGGCTAAAACCGGTGTCTCTTTTGCCAGCACTTCGAGGAGATCTTCCTTCAGCACTTGAATCACTAGTTCTTGGAGACTGAGGGCACAAATTACTGTTGCAAAACTGTCCAACAAAGTTCATAAGCTGAGAGTCTGAAATTCTGTTTTTATCTCCACGTTTACCTCGTTTTCCGATTCGATCACGCATCTTTCGAAGTAGATCAAGCCATAGCCCTTTAGCTTCCCAGTTTTCTGCACGCAACTGAAGTAGCTCTTGCTCAGCAATCAATGGAATTTTAGGTAGACTTCCCAATACGGATGCGCATTGCTTTCGAACATCAAAATTCTGACAGGAATGCATCAACTCAATGAGCATTATGAAGATTGACGAGGAGATATGGAAAGAAAGAGTTTGCACTAGTGAGAGTATCTCAATTATTTCCATTGGATCACGGTCTGGTACTTCAAAAACATCTTTGAGGCATTCCTCAGCTCTTAGAATATTTGAAGAAAGCTCTTCACTCACGAGCTGATGAGGTTGTGAGTCTTCATCAGAAGCGGAAACTGACGATATTGATGTGATAGCATTTTTCACGGGCATCGTAAGAGATTTATTCATACTTTCATTCCTTTCGAGTGTTGCTTTCATCCAATCAATCACTGCAGCAACTGCAGCAATGCGCACCGATCGATCAGGATCGTATAGACAAGCACTTCTAATCAGTGTGAAAATGTTGGTAAAGCTGTGCTTGTCCACATCCAACGAGCTCACGTCGAGGCTTATAAGCACGCCTGCGCGTAGTTGTGGAACCCGACCTTCAAGCAGGTATCGTTCCATGTTCTCACTCCATGGAACATGCCGGCTGAAGGAATACTTTAGTGCTTCAAATGCTATGTTACCGAGATTTTGTTCATGGGGCTCTGGTTCGGATTTTTCCAAAATTAAGTCATCTTTCTGCTGGGTACTGTTACCCGAACCGCGTTGCTGTTTCCCTGCGGTTTCAATTTTAGATGCTTGGCTATTCTCTGAAATTTGAGATTTCTCTTCTGACTGAATAAGGTCAGTTGAAGAACCATCTACGAAATTGATCATTTCAAACAGAATACTGGCTATTTTTAGCGTTTCCACCTCTACCTTTCTCACCTTTCGGAGAATTTCGCAAGCTAGAAATTGCATATGGGGAGTTCCCCTCAGCCATAAAATTAACTCTTCCTCAGATAGCTTAAATTTTGGGCTCAAAATAAGGTCCTGAACCTCCTGCATGAGTGAATCTCGAAGTGCTATTTTGCCATGCACTGTCGCTGCAAAAGATCTCGAACGACCTTCACTACGTAATTTGAGATGGGATAGTACCGCTATTCGCATACGTGCCTTGGTACTTTTGCGTGGCATCAAGCCTCGTACTGTAAAGTCACTCCGCAGCCGATTGCTAGAATAAACACGAGTTGCAATACCCTTGTCAAGCTGAAGAGGTTTTCCATGGAGCAGACCTGGAAGAAGCTTCACAATAGGAGCACCAACATCTCCAATAGCAAGAAGTACATCAACGGCAGCCAATTGTGCAGCATCATCATCATCAACAATCCAAGCTTTCATTGCATTTTGCACGAGCACAGATTGCCATAGGTTGTTTTGGTGCATGGCCAGTGCAAGAGCTGCACGAACACGCCGTTCTGACTTGGAATCTTTAATAATATTTGCTATGTCTTCCTCTAAATCGTTGACGATTGAAGGATGAAGCAAATTTGCCATTGCAGCTTGTAGTTTAGTGTCGGAGCTCTTTTTAAAATTTGAAAGCCATACTTGCGGTGTTGAAAAAGTAAGTCCAGCGTCTCCGAGGCGGGCAAGGATATCGCAAAACGAGGCCGGAGCTTCCAAGACGAGCGAAGAGAATGAATCAAATGCGCTCAACGATTGCCTGTCCTCAACATTGTAGCTTGAATAGGCGTCAATAAAAGCTTGAAGTAATGAATCAATTTGGGTTCGAGTGAACAAGCTTAGAAATGAAACAATGTGTCCTTCCATGGCCTCAAGAATTTTAAAGGCATCTGTCCAAGAGTTTTTGATCCCAAGCTGCAACGCCTTGAGAAAGCTTTCAGCGTCGTTTGCGCGAATATAGGTCGCCAGTGCTGCGGAAGCTAGTCCTCGTGAGGCTGAGGATAACCATGATTCCATGAGGGAAAGAGCTTTTCGCACGTTCTTACCTTCGCCATTATTGTTGTAGTCTAAAAAGTTTTGAAGAGCCTCCGAGCGAAGTGCTGCTGTACAGGACGAATCGCTTAAAATTGTTTCCAGGTACTCGCTGTTTATTGTTTGAGGAATTTGTCTTTGGACAACCAGTGCTTGTTGTGAAAGACTGGGATCTGGATCGTGTAATATGATTTCATTGAGAATAACTCCATACTTTTCTTGCTGGCGCGAGCCTAATTTAGGAAGGAGCTGTTGGAGTTCGCGCAGACAATCAGCACGTGTGTTTGATAGCTTTCCAGATAGACCTTGCTGCAAAGCCTCATGAACGACTTTGTCAATAGGATGAGACGTGACACATATCGCACGCATAGCTGCATTCCAAATTTCGGAATGATCTCCTGATATGCTTGAAGTTTGATTTTGCAAATTACGTAGCGTTTGGGCCAATCGAAATGATTTAATAGAACTCTTGGCAATCACTTGAGCAGCTGCAATCTGGAAACTTGGCTCTGGGTGCTCCAGCCATGTGATGAAAGCTGTTTCAACCGTCTCATCTACGGACGCACCGCCGACAGCCTTAGCTGGTAAGCACCTGAGAAGGTAAACCTGGGCAGCTGCCATGCGAATCTCCAATGTTTCGCTGTGCGAAATTGCGTGGCAAAGACAATATAGAAACTCCTCAGTTAAAGGCAGAGAGTGTAGCGCTTCTATCGCATCATCAACATTTACTGATGAGCGCGCAAGAATGTACAGAACTTTTTCAATCACCTTAGGATGCTGAATATGAAGAGCTGAGACCAATTTAAGACCATTTTGGGCCTCAACATCATCTTCAAGTTGTCGAGTGACTTCTTCAATAACAAGTCTATGGTTTTCAGCACGAAGAATTGCAATTGCTTCGACACTAGCACGACATACTTGAGGACTATCATCTGACCATAGCTCCAGAAGTACATCGATAATGTCTTCATCTTTCTTCGCGTCAGACAAGTGGCTTAATGCAAATGCTGCCGCAACTCTTCTGTACCACGGCAGCTCAAAAATAGGATTTCTTTCAGAGTGAATGATCATTTGCGCGGCCTTGCGTGGATCATAAAGTTTATGTACTTCTGTCAACGCAATAAGCTGAAGATTTCGTGACGGGTGGGTCAAGGCTTCAACTAAATCCGCCTCCTTGATATGAGCATCAAAACCATCTTTAATAAGACGTTTCACCTTCGACCCAGGTGAGGAGTCATTCATACTTTCAGTATCTGCGTGCTCTGTCTCGGCGTGCATCTCTCCGCACAACAAAACATTTGTCCCTGTGGTATCATTCCATGAAAGAACAACCTCCACAAAAGCAGAAAAAAGGTTTTCACTCATGGACCCAGCCATACTCCCAAGCACAGCCTGCCACCACGCGTCATGAAGCAGTCCCCAATCCTCCTTTTCGGGATTTATACGAAACACCTTTATTATTGCTGCTCGAAATGAAGCTTTGTTCTCACTTTTATCAGAGTTTAGGGCATGCTGTAAATGATCAACGAGAAATAGGCCAGCAAGGTACTCCTGAAAACTGAGATGGACAAATCGAAGTACGTGCCTTACAGACTGTGCCATTGAAGTGCTTTCGATATCATCATCCTTGACCTCGGAAGTCTTATCATATAGCGTCTTGGAAGTTCTATTGCTTGCTGCAGACGGTTCTTTAACCAGTTTAATGGGATTCGAAACCTTACTCGTAGCAATGAGACCACAAAGCCCCGTAAGAACAGAACTTTGGATAATCTCGACCACATCGAAAACCTCTGCGTGCTCTTTCTCAGACCCCTTATATTTTGATTTAGAGTAAACCTTATCTTTTGTGTATGTTTCAGCAACTTTGTTGAGTATTTCTGGTCCAAAATCTCGAATGCGCATGCTGTGAGCAGTGAAGGCGAGAGTTTTCAAAAGATCATGTGAGAGAGTCGATGCAAGGATTTTTAAGGTTTGCTCAATGTGTTTGTCATCCTCACCTCGGCGCATTCCGTATTTGGCCATGGAGCTTTGATGGAGAAGCTGCGCAATTGCATGTTGATACAAATAAGAACGAGT
The DNA here is from genome assembly GCA_004764695.1 of Schizochytrium sp. TIO01. Lineage (NCBI taxonomy): Eukaryota > Bigyra > Thraustochytrida > Thraustochytriidae > Schizochytrium > Schizochytrium sp. TIO01. The sequence goes on along the minus strand of SMSO01000014.1, from coordinate 1,652,655 downwards.
GAACTTTTGCTTTTCTGCAGTCGAACCTGCGTTTGCAAGGAGCGAAATCAGTAAAGAAAGCATTAACGGATTGCGCACTATCTCTGAATACTGGGCTTTACGCAGCTCCGTTCGTATCATAAGTAGCCGCGGGTGGTCGCTACCCAGTCGCATCTCAACTATCTGGGACTGCATCTTATCAGTCAGTGGCATGACTTGCAGAAATTGAAATTTATGGAAAAACTATCTCATTGAACCCTGTCTCGCGTGAGGAAATAAGAATTCTCTTTTCTTTGCCTACGAGGCGGGCCAGGTATTTCTCTATTGTTGGTTTGTGATCGCCTGCTTCATCAAGACCATCAAACAGAAAACACAAGTTACCTTCTTTGCGCATTTTACGGAAAAAGGCAAGACGTGCACTTCCAACGCCGTTTACAGAGACAAAGTACTCGTCGATTAAATCATGCTGCAATGTGAGCCTTCGCTCTGTCATCAGCCTACCGAGATTAATAACGAGAATAAGCACGGGGATAATATCTTGCTCCTGTGTATCAGTATCTTGAGCCATTGACACTAGAATTTTTCGTAGTAAGCACGACTTGCCTGATGCAGCTCCTCCAAGAAGCACTCGATAACCCTCATTTCGTGGGTTTCCCAGAACTTGTAGAGCACTTGTAAACCGGGAATGTGGTTGTGTTTCTAAGGAAGCCAAATTTGACCCACCTTCACTGTTAACCACATCACCATTGAGGGCATCTAAATATTTCTGTAGGCGCTTTTGCGATTGCAAATCCTCCATGTCCATAGCCTCCCGTATGACTTTGTCCCGAGACTCTCCTTCAATAACTTCAAGTTCTACAGTTTGTTCCGCAATATTGACTGGCTCGCGTGTAATTACGTCAAGAATAAACGATTCTCGAACACGTACATCATGAAAGTAGCGATGCATTTCATACTTGATCTGTTCCTCTGAAAGATTATCGTTCAAGCTTTCCTGTTGCCGAGGAGAGCTTTCTAGATCTTCTGAAGGCGCGACTTTCACAGAATTCTTATTTGCTCTCATAAGGCTAAGTAATCTTTTTGCAGACTCTGTCGCTACATAAAAAGCAAGACGTTTGTCGTTAATATCTTTGAATCGAAGTGCTCGTACCGCGAAATGGAACATTGCGATCAACATTTGTCCTGGCTCTGGGTCATCATGACAATAATTTGCTGCATACATTCGAAGCTGCTTGATTGCTTCCCATGCAAACCGTGCTCGTGCATCTTGATCATGCGCTGCAAGGGCAGCAGGGTCGCTACTGTCATACTTGGAGTGGAAAAGACTTTCTCGAAGATCTCGAACATTGAGCAGTATATCAACAATGGTACGCATTGCTTCATAGTCATTCTCGGAATAGATTGTTGTATATTCAAACAGAATACAAGATTCCAGCTTTGCAATGTCTCGAAGCACATGATGTTCACCTGAGAAGGCAAAGTCTATGACCCAGACAATGTTATGAGAGTCAATTAGCACATTCATACCATTGAGGTCGCCATGAACAAGTCCAACATAATATGGATATTCTTTGCGGTCGATTGTATTGCGGAATTGGCGGAGAATAGCTTGACCCTCACCAGAGGGATCCATTTTGCTGTAGTCAGGAAGAATCGCGGGATCTGCTTCACCCAAATCTGCTTCTTTGACATCTAGGATTCGATCAATGTATGTAAACAGATCATACTCTTGCACAAGGGAGCATGCTTTTATTTTTCGGGACGAAAGGGTAGTTTTTCGAAGAATCTCACCATAAACTTCTTTAAGTACTTGTGGTACATGTCCATATGCCTCAGTCGCATTTAAAGTGTCTTTTGGGGGATCCGTTTCGTCATCTTGTTGGTCCTCGTCATCACTGAAATCATCCAAGCGCTCATCCGGAGCTTGAGAGGCGATTTCAGTATAGGCAGCTGAGTCAGGAGTTACTGGTGAAAATGGACTGGTCGGTGAACTTGGAGAGCGGTTCAAAACAGCCTTGTGCTTGCCGCCGTCACGAAGTGCGCTTGGTGTACTCTTTCCTAGCATTCGAAGAATGTCAGTACGCCCAATACGCTCTTCATTCGCAGCTTCATAAAGAAAGAGAGATTTAAACGTGCACAAAAGATGCGTGGAGCTGTTTCCTCGAAATTCGGGGAGTGTCCATGCTGCTCCTACAAGTTCGAATTGAATTCCACCAGTTTCTAGCTCAGAATCAGCGTCAATATCCATACAGAGAATTCCTGGCGCGCAATCTCCCATATAAGGTGCAAGGCTCCGAAATCTCTCAACTTCTTGTCTCATAGACTTTCTCTTATCAAGTTTTACTACAGTTGGATCTCCGTACTTGCCATCACAGTAAACTCCACGTGCCTGGAGGACAAACGAACCAGAGAATCCGCCATGCAAGATTTTAGCTCGAATCCTGCATGCTCCTGGAAAAAGCTTCCGGAGAACCGTAAAATGTTCATCCAGAAGCTTCTGTTCACGAAGCGCAGCAAGATTAAGGATGTCCATGGACTTAATCCGAGGCGCAACCTTCTCCAAGAAAACACTTCGTTCAATGAATTCTTCTCGACTTGTTAGACTTGATGCATAGTCTTTGATCTCGACTATTTCTTCCTCAGTGAACGCCCAGAGTCTCATGTGGCGTTGTAGTGTATCAAATGCTAGATAGTCTATCATTGAAGTGGGCATATATTCCGAAGTATTTTGAGCTGCTGGAGGATTTTCACCTTCCTGCATAGTATCATCTTCTGAAACAACACCTTCACCAGTGGGAGAAGAATGCTTCTCTTCTGCTAAAACTTCAAAATCTTCATCCCGAAGACTGTAAAAAACTGGTTTAGCTGAAGGCAAAGTCAAGCTTTCGTCTCCTTCTAACGAGTTAGGTAGAGATGGTTTGGATTGTTTGATTTCTCCATTCAAAATCTGATTCACTTCCGCAGCGGTTCTCCACTTCCAATAGTGTTTAGTAGCTATATGCATAGAAGGTAAGTATTCGACTGTACAGAAGTCTGACTCGGGTAATTTTTTGTCTACTTTCACATCGACTGTTACAAAGAAGTAGCGTGTCACAAGGCCGGGAAATGAAGGAGACTCCATATCCTCCACACACACTTGGGGGTTGTCACGCTTTGCTGTGATCATTCGCCATGGAATACATCTACCAGAAACCATGTTAATATTTTGCATTTCTTTACCAACACTTCTCTTTGCTGCTGCAAACGAATTTTCGCCATATCTCATCATAGAAGATAGAAGCATATTGCGATATCGAAGCTGGCCCGTTTCGCCAAGCTCTTGAGACCCTTCTACTAAGTAACGAATTCTATTGCCTGGAAACTCTTGCTTAAGTCTCACTCGAGCTGCTCGTAGTAAACGTACAACTCGATAGGTGAATTTATCAATAGGTTCTAAAAGGAGAACGCTAATTTTGTTTTGAATTTCCCGAAATAAGCTTGCTGTCGACTTAGTGCGCGCCATACCCCAGTGTAAGGTATCGATCGATGCTTCGTGTAGCCAGCTGCGAAATTCTTGCAAATCTTGAAAACTGGTGTCATCTAGAATTTGCTGCTCCAGTCCTTCATCATTTTCTGCGACTACTGGTGAAATACCGTTGATGTGAGCGAGCATCACAGCCACATCTGCCACGGAAGTAGCGAGTATGAGCTCTTTGACTATCTTTTTCTCTTTGATGTCCACGCGTTTGCAGATTGTCTGTGAGTTCGTAAATCCATTCGTGAATTTCATGGGTCGGCCATCTGGATCATGGGGTGATGCAATCATTCCATTGCGTACAGAATTCCATGGTTGGTGGTCAACAGTAGTTCCTTCTTGCTGGTCTTGCAATACCTCCGCGGTGGAAACTACACTCCCATGACGTCGAAAGCCAGATTTCGGACGTGCATCTGGTTGCTCAATGCTGCCACGTTCTTTGCGAGAAGTCATGTTCACAAATGCCCGGGTGGCAGTATAATCCAGAAGATCAACAGTTACAGCATGAATAACTTGAACCTCGTTTCAAGGTTCACCCTGTAGATGGGCGATCCTTGCAGACTTCACCTTGGTTAGAGCTGCTTTCTTGTAGTTTCAACTTTGATATGGCACAAAGGCGCCCTTTCTCTCACGTAGCAGCTGGCTACCCTAGAAAAGAGAGACCGCTGCTAGCTTTGCTTCAGATGCTGGTATGGTTGCTGCTATCGATATCACCACCGCTGTTGCTCTCGGTGCTGCTGCTGTTATCTTGGTGTGCTGATATAAGTTGCAAGTTGCTGCTACTGCAGAGTTCTTTTCAGGTAATAGATTTAATAAAACTACCACGGTAGTACCTACCTGCTGCTAGTCTTGGTGTTGGTGATGAACGGTAGGTGCGTAGAACGAAAGCGCGAACCATGGGACACTTGTTCCGCGTTACTGTTTGTTTACTTTGTCACAAACTGACTGACAAACTTAGCATGTCCAACGTAGCACCATCTACTATAAATCTAGACTCACGGGGTCTTTCCAGCATCATTCGGAACCCACGATGACACGGGAAATACCGTCAGAGGGTGCGCGCAAATCTGATTAATTGAACCCGAGCTAAGCCTACTTTTCGGCCTTAGTCAGAAGGCGTAAGAACCGCACTTTGTACAAGTATACAACTAACTGACCTTGCTAAGGCTGCGCGTTCCAACCCAACTCATATTAGTCTGTTATATATCAACTCCATGATCAATTACATATACGTTGAAATGCCTGGGGGGTTTCAAGCTCAAATTTTAGGTCCGCTGCGCGATCTCCTTAGGAGCTTTTCAGGCTGGAGTGCTGTTGAAGATCTCGATGCTTGTAACCTAAATCTAAATACACTTTCGAATGCCATTGCAGATGAATTTATGCGTGGGCATGTAAAGAAAGACAAGTTATTCATAAACCATCAAATAATATGATGACAGCAATAGGCAGGATTAATATTAGCCGTAACCCACCCCTTCGCTAATAAGTATAATAATAAGAAAAATAGGTCCCAGTACTTACGTAGTGAATGCTAAGTAGAGATGGTAAATTTACATAAAAACTAGAATTAAAAAAATCACTCCAAAGAGAAAAATCTGTTTGTGACCAACCTGACTACCAAATCGGAGTCAGAAGCACTATCGCTTTACGGGTGTCTACAAATGCGCTAGATAGAATTAGAGTGCCCTGAGTACAGAGAGGTTTCAGGTGCTGTAATGCTTGTACAGTGTTTTAAGCAAAGAGTGTAGCGCCGAGCGGCTTTGACGCGAATTTCATCGATAGATCGTACGCCTGCTCCTACTTAAAGTCAACTACCAGATAGTCTTTTGCTTCCTTCGAATTAAAAGTGTCCAACGTTTTCACGATGTTTTTTGCGTATTTCGAGACGGGCGAGAATCTCCTCTACAAGCTTCAAGTTATTCAACAGCAACTTGACCAATCCAATTCCAGAGAGCTTAGTCTTTTTACCTGTTTTTGCCATCAAGTCGTAAAACGGATCGAAATGACTCTGATGGTCTCGGGATACTAAGTACGACATAGTTGCTGTTAGGCGGAGTTTTCTTAGTTGTTACTCGAAAGTCGCACACACAATTTGCCAAAGTTGATTCCATGAAGAGTGGGGTGGCAGGTAAGATTACTGCTGGAACTGACTTTGAGAGTCGCAAAGATGCTAACAGTATTGTCAAAACCTCAAAAGTGAATGATTGAGAATCATGTCCGCTTCGAAGACATTGTCGCTTAGCGAAGTGAGCGCGCACGATAAACCAGGGGATTGCTGGGTTGTGTTGTACGGAAAGGTTTATGATCTCACCAAATTCGCTCTCGTTCACCCTGGTGGAGATACCAATATCACATGGAATGGAGGCTCTGATGTTAGTGAAATATTTCGAGATCAAGGGCATGGAAGAGCTCAGATATTACGGCTTTCAGAATATTATATAGGTGAACTTGATGACACGTCGAGAGCTGGTCGCATCGCTGCAAAAAACTTGGAATATAAACAAAGGCCAAACGAACAATGTTCAAAAACGCCCAGCAAAACCCCTATTCTTGGAACAACGCCTAGGTCCCTTACATCGTCAATTAAGATTTTACCAAGCCATTCTGGCCGGGAGGTGACCTATGAAGAACAATCAGATGAGCAGCAATTTCCCAAAAGGCAATGGTCTCTCGATGAAGTTGGTCAGCATGACCACAGCAAAGATTGCTGGGTTGTGATATCTGGAAAGGTGTATGATCTCACAAATTTTGCTGCTCAGCACCCAGGGGGCGAAACAAACCTTACATGGCACGCTGGCACAGATGCAACGCAAGTTTTCCGAGAGCAAGGCCATGAACTCAAGCATCTTCATGTTATTGAAGACTATTGCATCGGTTTCTTGGAAGATGCTGTGTCTTCCTCAAGGCGAAAGCACCCTAGTTTCCGTGAGCGCAAGTTATCATCTCAAGATATAGCGAATGATTCTGGAAGGTTATCGAATACATCTCTCATAAGCACCGAAAGAAAAAGCTCGTCAATGCGCTTAAAAGGATCTAAGGCAACGCTTTCCCAAAGTAATAGTAAAAGTAGTATTGATGCTGACAATGATCAAAAGTTCGAAATGACAGGATCACGCAAAGTTGCACAATATAACTTGGATGACTTAAGTAAGCACGACAAGCCGAAAGACTGCTGGATTGCTTTATTTGGAAAAGTGTTCGACGTATCTCCGTTTGTGGATCACCACCCAGGTGGCGACACTAATTTGACTTGGCACGCTGGCACTGATGCGAGCCGTGTTTTTCAGGATCAAGGTCACGGGATAAAGCATTTGCAGGTCTTAGAAAAGTACTTTGTTGGAGTACTTACAGATGGAAGTACACAGCAACATCTCTCAACCCGGCGTCGATATTCAAGCTTTAACCGTCGGAGTTCAAGTGCTTTGTCTGAGGCATCTCATGGGAGTGCCAAAGTCTCTTCGTAAACATTCAGCAGCTTCGTTAGGGTTAGGTATCGTAGATCCCCCAAGCAGCAGTGCATCTTTTTTCAACACTGCATCAGACTTAAGGAATGCAAAAAATATGTACTCCACGGAAGAAGTTGCCAAACATGACCGAGCTGGAGATGCATGGTTCATTGTTAATGGTAAAGTGTATGACCTGAGTCAGTTTTTGGGAAAGCACCCAGGTGGCGAGCACGAACTCCTACCGCTGGCTGGGGGTGACGCTAGCAAGGCATTTCGAGACCAAGGGCATGAACTTCGTCATTTGCAAATTATTGAACAGTATTGCGTTGGGCATTATATGGCGACGTCTGAAGTGGCACAAGACAGACGATACTCAACCTTTAGCAAGCGAAGAACTGCAAGAGCACTTTCTGATAGTAGGAATCTTTTGTATAGCTCGAGCAGATCCTTTGGAAGGTACGACAGTATGCGGATTCGTCGCTCCCAAAGTGCAAATGCACAAGATATTAACAGTGATCAAGATCGACAAACAAACGAAGATCCCACTAAGCCAAGTGTATCTCAGTTCAAACAGCGGAGATATTTCTCAAGTGCGGATGTTAGTGCGCACGATAAAGTGAAGGACTGCTGGATCACAATTAGTGGGAAAATCTACGATCTGACAGATTTTATTACATTGCATCCAGGTGGCGAGACAAATATTAGCTGGCATGCTGGTACAGACGGCACGCAAATATTTATGGACCAAGGCCATAGTATAAAGCACCTAGAGACTCTTGAAAAGTACTTGATTGGATACCTAGATGATTCTACATCTTCCAAACCAGGTAGAAGATCTTTGAGTGGGTCTCACTCACTCCCTATATTACCCGAACCAAAAAGTGAAACCTCCGATTCTCGTAAAGACGAAACTACTGACAGCCATACTAACGGTACACAGGGAGCGAAGACCTCTTCTTCCGAGCAACTAGAGATGGGCGGAGCGAAAATACCTGGCGATCCATCCGAACAACTTAGACTGAAGCACTCGAATCAAAGTTTTCAGTCTGCTCAGAGCAGAGGATCCTCTAAAGGAAACTCTTTAAAATTCAGTCCGATTGTAGAAACTGCCCCCAAAGCAGGCGCTGATGAAGAGGGTCATGAGGCAAAGCATGTCCATAAAACTTCATCACAACTAACAATGGAGGAGATAGCTAGACATGATAAACCAGACGATTGCTGGGTCGTTGTTCACGGCAAGGTGTACAATCTCACAAAGTTCGCAGATATTCACCCGGGTAGTGCCAGCAATATCACTTGGAATGCAGGGACAGATGCAACAATCGCTTTCGAAGAACAGGGACATAGTCTCAAACACCTGCAATTTTTAGAGGACTATTACGTTGGCGTTCTCTCCGCTTCCAATTCGCCTCGTCGAAGACCTTCCGTATCTAGCCAAGTCAGTCTACCAAGTGATGCTAGAAATTCCCGTACTGGTGAAATGAAGTCTATGAAACAATCTAATAGTGGAAGTCAGGAGCGGCATCTCACGCTTGTTGCCCCAAGTAGAATGACCAGACAACAATCGAACGCGTCTAACAGTTCTCAGTCCATGCAACGAGGACTAGCACCAAGTCAACAGCAGTCTCCCTCAAACTCTTTGAAGGAGTCCTCTGCTTTGATTACTACAGCGGATCAGTCTAGAGAGAAAATCGATATACCAGAAGCTCTCTTTAAGGAGGGAAATTTAACAGACTTGAAACCTAACGTGTATCAAATGAAAAACATATGGTCCTTTGACCAAATTGCAAAACATGATCACCCTAAAGATTGCTGGGTCGTTATTGATGGGGGCGTTTTCGACTTGACAGATTTTGTCTCAATTCATCCTGGTGGAGAAGCAAATTTAACTTGGCATGCCGGAGGAGATGCAAGTGATGCATTCAAGGAACAAGGTCATGGTGCACAACAGTTGCAAACACTAGAGAAATACAAAATTGGAGAGGTCGATCGAGCATATTCAACAAATCGTCGCAACCCAAGCCTCAGAGAAACTTCTACCATCAATAAAAATCAGGGCAGTCAGCCACAAGAGAAGGGAAAAAATGATAATACGCAGCAAAGATCATTTAGAAGTAAGAAGAGTAGCATTCAAACAAGGTCTCATCGCGGGTCTGATGCAGAGTTAGTAAAAGAATGCACTACCAAAAAAGACGTTAAGGAGCGCCGTGGTGACGTATTGGCAAGAGAAGAGCATGCAAATTTTGGAAAAAGGATCCCAGAATCACAAGAGCAGCGAAAATTCTGATCAAAAGTCCAAAAGCGATGATACAATGAAGATCTATGATGATGACGATGACGAAAACAATGGCGACGACGACGAAGACAATAAGACAATTATTCCTCGGCAGCAACAAAGGAGAAAGAGCAACCTAGTTAATTACAATAGAGAATCACTTAGTGAGGCCAAGTTTACCCCCCCGAGGTGTATTGGACAGCTAGTGAGGTCGAGGAACATGACATGGATGACGACTGTATCATAATTATACGAGGCTTGATCTATAATCTCAGTTCATTTGCGAAGCTTCATCCAGGAGGTTCTCAACATATTTTTTTTCAAATGGGAAAAGATGCAACATCTGTGTTTGCAGATCAAGGCCACGGTGAAAGACAGCTACGTGTACTAAGAAAATACTGTATAGGTCGTCTCGATCAAACTGGAAATAGTTTTGGCAATGCCAACAGTGAACCTAACTCCATTGATATAGAACGAGACTACCAGAAGAAGACAGGAGGAGGAGGCGCACTTAAAGAGAGCAAAACAAGGATACCGACCAAGGGTGGTCATGGTGAAGAAGAACAAAGCAGCAGCCAACCAAAACAAGGGAACGAAAGAGAGGGAACGGTTGGTGAGAAACGAATGCAAACAACAAAACAAGAAAAGAGCTTCAAAATCATACCCTCAAATTCAAGAGTCTCTCCTGCTGCTCCAGAACATTTAATTGCCCAGGAGAACCCATCGTCTCCGCCACCAAATAAATGCGTCTTATCGTAACCTTTTTACTTTGCAAAACTTAGGCCTGAATTTAAAAGAGAATAGACAAAACACATTTTGTAATTAATTGAGTAAACTTTTCTTTGCACATAAATATTGATGAAGCCTCGAAATTAATCCCGTGTGCTTGTCACTCGCTTTTGCAGAGGGTTGACGCATCCTTACGGTGTAACCGAAAACCTTAATTAAGATTTTACTCTCTCGAAGCCTCAAGAAATGCCACAGCGCGAGGATCTAAAGATGTGATAGCACAGAATTGAAATGACGTTATCAACCGCGACTCAATACGTACCAGCAGTTGCTCTGCGGAGGTGAATTAATTAAAATATAATATCACGGAAATAATGAATTAAAAGCCTTCATGTATTCTGCCAATTTATCTACCTACCAGGCATTGGGCACGACTTCATTCTGATCTCTTTTCAAGGCTTCTACCCTGTTATGTAATATTGACTATCTTGGGCACGACCCTGGGAGACGAATCCAGAACGTTTGGAACGCACCGTCTTCATCCCTTAGGAGCTCGGACCAGGAAGAAAGATAAAGAAAGATATCGCAGAACAACCGCCTTCTTATCAATCAGCAATCGACGAAGAACACAATTTTGAAGAGAAGCACAACCTGGGGAAGCATGAAAGTTGACGCCTCAGAGGGGAACACCGTCGACCTCAACTCCTTGAAGAAAAGATAAGAATATCAGACTCGAATCAGGCCTGGTAAAGAATAGATGAACGAATCATGATAAAATAAATAACAAGTTACACGTAACAAAAAGCAGGGATGCACAGTCTGATCTCATCGCAGTCCGCGTTCATCGGCTTTTCCCACGACTAGGCGCATGTTGTTCACCCTACGCTGCTGATCTCGCCCTGCCAAAGAGCGTCTGAGTCTGAAAAGCTTAAGCTTGTCTTTTCGTGATCTTGTCGTGCTGGGGTTTCTGATGTACATGAACAGACATATATGGGAGATGATTGGGAATCGAATTAGTGATTGATTGATTCGTTCGATCACTCACTTTTAAGTTAAAGTTTTGTTATGAAACCTTTAGTGGAAATCCTTTTAAGTAGTCATCGCTCAAACAGCCAGCTAGCAGGCCTCTAAATCAATCAGCTGGCGAGCGAGCTGACAAGCACTCATTCGATCGACCTACTGCTCGACAGGTCTTGTCTACTCCCCGCAAACCGAAGGAACGAACTGGCTTGCGCAACAACTGTGTCAAGCATTGTTTGGCCTTTCTCTGATCGATGGATTGATAGACTGATTGATTGATTGATAGCTGAGCTCCTTGATTCATTAATGGAAAACCCTTTGGCGTCAACGCTCGAAACCCCAAAAGACCACAGTGGCGGCTCGCCCATGGAGGGAATTGAAGGGTCTGAGGCTGCTAGCTCGTATGAAGAGGTGGGCGAAGAGTCTTCAACTCAAGAAAACAGCATTTACGAGGATCAAGGGCCTGACTTAGACGTAAATAAGAATTTTATGGTGGGGCAGAAGCAGCAGGTCTCAGAAAACATCACCGCCTCTGGCATTATGAGCGAACAAACCATCAGCACTACTGAAAATTTGCAGGGCGAGAAGCCAGAGGACACGGAGGCCTTAGGCACTGTAAAGGGTGTGGAGAAAAAGAAGGAATTGAGCAAATTTGAACTTCATGAAGAAACTTCAAGCTCAAATCCGCTGGATGACGATGTTATCCCAGAAAAAGTGGAGACTGAGAGGCAAGAAGATGAACACGTTAACCCTACAAAGGAGGATCAGGCGAGACTGGCTGCAAATGTTGTGGACTTTGAACAAGAAAGTGTCACAGCTGAAATTAGTGACATGCCGGAAAAGAATTACAAAGTAACGCAAGAGGGCTCGGAATTTAGTGCAGCTCCTTCAGCAATCTCGCAGCCAGAGGTTAGTGTCGGAACTGATAATGCTCTGTTGTCATCATTTACGGATGCACGTGCTGCTCGATGCACAGAAGAGAAGGAACTTGTTGCATCGGAAGATGTGTCTCAAGGGCACCAAAACTTGTCTTCAGAGAAGAATAGCAATGATTTCATTTCGGGATCCCAAAAGGGCAATAACATCGATGCAGGACCAGTTCTTTCGGAGCAGACTGAGAGCTCTGGGTCGCCACCTCAGGTAGAAATTCCTCCATCTGAAAAAGAAGACATCGCTGGTTTAGTTGAGAATGCTGATAGCTCTGAAGCTCCAAGTTTAGAGGCGGAGGCTGCACAAAGCACTTCTGATGTGAGTACCGCCCATCTCGTACATAACGATGATTCAAATGACCAAGATCCACGCGCAGCACTTCGAAAAGAATTGCAAAAGAGAAGGCCCTCCGTTTACAGGGTGCGCAAAATATGCCGCGAAGGTCTAAACACACGTATTCCAAATGCCTGCAGGTCCGATGTCTGGCAACTTTTACTTGGGACAGAGAGCAAGGATCGCTTTTTGCTTGATGACTCTATTCGCGATACAAAACAAGATTTGGAAAATCAAAGAGTTATCAGGGTTGATGCACAACGCACAAGAGCGGATGTCGCTGTTTTCCGTACTGAGGAGATGCAAGCCTTAGTGAGCCGCCTATTGACATTTTACTGCAAGCGTAAAGGCATTCGATACAAGCAAGGCTTGAATGAAGTTCTAGCACCTTTTATCATGCTCAGAGAAAACCCACAGCTGCCAGATGGTATTATTTTCAACTTGTTCTATGCATTTATCGAACGCTTCCTTCCGCATGCCTACGTTCACGAGGATTTTCATGCATTACAATGCAGTTTTCGTTTGTTTCGCCTGCTTTTGTTGTACCATGATCCAGAATTGTGTAACTTTCTGGATACTCATAATTTATCACCAGAACTGTACGCAACTCCATGGTTTCTTACACTATTTGCTCGCAATGTACCACTACCTGTTTTGTACCAGTTGTGGGATACTTACCTCCTTGAGGAAGACGATGGAGGGCCTCATCTTCACATGTTTATTGCTCTGGCGCTGACTTTGGAAAACCGCATGGGCATCCTTTCTACGCATCCCAGTGATCTTCCAATCTATCTAACGAGTGTCTTGACACCAAATGCTACTGCTCCTGAAGAGGGTGTCGAAGAGTTGGCACAATCCACCCCGTTTTTGTATCGCCGCGATTGGATGGACAAACTTATCATCCGTGCTCGGCATCTCCGTTGCCAGACCCCAGCTCTCTTCACAGACACACTCTCCAGCGCGCTGCTTTCTCCGAAGCTTCCTTCCCTGACGTTCCTAGAGCGTCTGGAAAACCAGTCCTGTCTCCATATGTCAGCAGGGCAACTCCTGGGACTGATGACGAATCGTGATCGGATGAGAGATGAAACTGAATTTCTTCTTCGTGTAGTGGACTGCCGATCCCGCGCTGCGTTTGAACAAGAACACTTGATCGGTTCTTTGCATTTAGACCCTGAGCTCTTGAACCTTCCTGAACTCCTTGCAGAGGCATTGGAGGAGCTTGCTAATCGGCTTGAACTTGCTGATATGCGCTTGCATCTGGTTGTCGTCGGCTCCTCAGCTCTGGTCTCACCAGACTCATCTCGAGCGGCAAGTCCTCCAGTGGTTCCCGATGCTGACCCTGGGAGGAGACGAGCAAGCAGTGGAAACGTTGTGGACATATCCTCGCTTTCTACTTCTGTACCAGCAGAAGAGGATCAGAATGTTGTCTTATTTGTACTGCATGCTATCCAGCGCAGCTGGTCTCAGGTTTCTATACTGGATGGGGGCTGGAACACAGTCACTCGTGAGTCTGGATTGGAAGCTGTTGTAGAGTCTGGAGCATCTATTGACGAACTTGTTCCTCCGGAGCGTATATTTCAGAAAACAAGGCCTGTGAATACCTGGCGAGAAGCTGGCCTGGATACTTTACGTGGTGCCCTTTCGATGACTTCGATTGAGTCCTTCGGTTCTCACGACTCTGCATCAAAAAAGTTTAGTGCTGACACCTCTCAGGAAGGTAATCATAGAGCTGGCCCTACAACAGCAGCAAACTCGACAACATGGTATCAACGTCTGGGGAAAAGTATTGGGGAGGCACCACTTGGTGCACTGTTTTCAACTTCAACTATGACTACTGCGCCACCAAGCTCAAAATCTCCCTTAAACACCTCACCTGGCGCCTCGCCTGGCGCCCTCTCGCCTCCTGGATTGACAAACACTCCACAAATATCAACTTTATCCAGGAAGCACCTTGAAACCCCCCCCGATGCGGAATCTCAATCCAGTGCTCAGACTGCTCTTCCTGATCAAGGATCCGCGCAACAGGCAATTTCTAGTGCAGCGAGTGCATTTATGTCGCGTGTGGCAAATCGATATTTCCAGAAGAGCGACAGCGGTGAGAACAAGGTTTCTGAATCGTCTCAGCCGGACCTTCTAGTCTTGGCTTTGTCAGCTACAGACAATGAAAGTCGCTGGATTGATCTCGAAGAATGGACTTCGCAAACAACAGGCACCGGGGCTAACGCTAAAATTTTTCACGCCGCTCGCCTTACCACAGATGAGGACGGTCGCAAGAGGTCTACGGAATGCATTGTTGCAGTAACAAGCAATCGATTCATTGAGCTTCGGACCCACCCTGACAGAGACAGTTTTGCTTGCGTGCAGGAATATCATGACTTAGTCAACCTGATCAAAATTACGAGTAAGAAAAAGCGCCGCGAGATTGTTTTTCATTTCAAATCCGGTACCAAGGGTGTCAAACAACGTGCTTTCCTTATCTCCGGTGCAAATGATTGTATTGAGCTGGTAAAAGAGCGTTTTGCGGACCTTGCAGCTCGACCAAGTTAGCACAGCTATTCGCTAATTGTCAAAATATTTCTGTCATGTTCCCTACTTTGTCTTCGTCTACGTTTTGAATTACTATTCCCAATACATAGATATTAAACAACTTCTACGTTCTGTTTGCATGGGTAACTTGCTTACCCCCTTGTGACTATCTTTTGAGTTTTATCGCACCTCAATTTCTACCCAATAAAGGCCATGTTGTAATAATAACCCAACATGTACAGTCGATGTGTAATTCTCATGTATTTCTTCTTCCTATATGTCTTTTGTACTTCACAGTCCATTTTAGTTCTCAGAGTGTATAATGACTGATGAAGTGCGCGCTCTCAAACAACGCAAAACCGGAGGGTCCCCACGTTCCCAGTTCCTTCCTAACGACCACAAGGCATTAAAAAATTTGGTTAAATGAGACTAACTACCAAGGAGGAGGAAAAGGTAGAGCAGAAAAGGCTCTGTCAAAGCGCAAAAGCGGACCGCGAAGGTGCTCATCGAAGAGCATCGGTACTAACGATGGGCATGTACTCTGATGATGAGAGCGACGTAGATCTAGTGGCACCTCGCTTGGATGATCTTCCTCCAGCTGCACTTGCATCGGGCGATGCCGATGACGAAGACGGGGACGAGGATGGCGAAGTTGGCAACGTACTTGCTGTGAAACAAAAGGCCAAACGTACGCGGCTCCGGCTCGAGAGCAAGCACGTATGCGACAAACGCAGAGGACTTGAAAAGTTGATGCAAATGTTTGAAGGGTTTCAGGCCAAGGGCGCTGGACGCGAAGAAGCAGACATCGAGCGAATGCTACGCAAGTTTGAAATCTGGGTTGCAGATCTCGTACCTGGCATGAGTTTGTCACTTGCTGAGTTTGTCGGAAAGGTCAATCGAGGAGCCGCAGGAATTCGCAAAGCTGACATTAATGATGAAATGAAGAAGCTCCGCGAGGCTGAAGCTGCCCGCTTGTTTGGAGCATTGTTTGGAGAAACAAAGCACCGCGATGCACACAGCGACTCTGAGGATGAGAATGGCCAAGGCGATGAGAGCCGCGAGGAGGATGAGGGTAAACAAAACACCACGGATTCCCAAGAAGCTGTGGACAATAGTAAGGAAACTGATAAAGATGTGGACGTGGCAGAGCGTATTCGCAAGAACCGAGAAGCGGCTCTTGCACGGCGTCGTGAGATGCAAACTAAGACAGCGCAAAGTCACGAGGATTTGACTGAAGAGAAGGATAATGATTCTGAGCAAGAGCTTGACATCACTCCAGCACTGAAGTCAAATGCATCTAGTGTAGAGCTTAGCAAACAGCTCGTTCTCACTTCTGAAGAAAGGTCAGAAATTGCTGAAAAGACTAGAGAAGCAACTGAGAACAAAGTTGGAGAACTCAAGGATAGCGAAGTGCAAGGTAACTCTGCTGGAAGTCCAAGGAGAGAACACGAGAAGCAAAATGACAGTGGCGATGAAAATAACGACGATGACGACGGCGAAGAGGATGAAGCAGGGGCTGATGCCATTAATACTCAACATCAGAAGCGACGCAAGGTTCTCATCGATGATGATGATGACTACTAGATGAGAAAATATGTGAATTCGTAATTTCTTGTATTTTTCTCTACTCAGTGCTTCTCTAGAAAACTGTGCAAGTCCAAACTAGCGTACTGGAATCACACTTGTTTCAACCCGCACTTCCAAACACATCATCTGTATCAAAATCATGGCCCTTTAAAACGCCACAGCAAAAAATCTTAAAAGCAAAATAAATGTGATTCAATTTTATTAGTAATATGAGTAATATGAAGCTGAGGAATAGGATGATCGACCTGTGTCGAGTTCCGAGTCTCTACCTGTCTCCAAAGGGTGCGGTTCGAGTGGGTCGGTCTCCCAACGTAAAAAATCCCCGTTTCCCCGCATCATACGGCGACCTGTCTCAGTAATCCGAATGCCTGGTGTTCGATCAGTCTTGGGTATTGTTTTGTCTGTCCAATGCGCCTTCCATAGGTTGTCTTCATTTCTTGATGGGTTTGGAATTTGATTGAGTGACTCAGAAACAGTAGGCAACCTATGTGTGTGCCGTCGACGATGTCTTCTGCGGCGGCGACGGCGTGCAGGCTGTTCCTGGTGTTGCTGTCCATTATTATCAGGAGAAGATGTCTGGTTATTGTGTGCCTCTACTCCTAGGCCCCTTGCACTGTTGTGGATCTCCTTAATTCTGGAGATATCTTCATCATTGTTACGATGTGTTTTATCTCCGCCTGTTATCATTTTTCGACAGCCTAAGTATTGGCCTTTTAGTTCCATATTGCGATGCTCACCTTCAATTTCCTCGCCTCCATTGTCGAATTTAGCAAAGTAGTCTGCAGTTCTGCGATGTAATTGTGAGAAAGTTAGCCCATTCTCGCTGTCATTCTCACGATATAATGCTGCCAAATGGCGCGGTGTTACTTCAATCCCGAAGTCATGAAGGACCTCAGCAACCTCAGGATACGTAAGCTTCGTTCTAATTCGAATATTTGCACCACCAGACTCTTCTTCAGATTTCTTGAATCGTGCTTGAATTTTATTGGGAGATTGTTCTAAAGCATTAATAATGCGGTTTCGCTGGCGATGATCCTCGCGTTCTGCTGGCGTCATGTTCTGAAAACTCTTTCCGTGAACTGGCTTTGCACTTATGGGTCTTTCGTAGGCTGGCATGGCGTCTCGTTTTAGGATAGGTCGGTAACTCTCGGGAATAAATGTTGTACTTTTATCAATTCTTGAAAAAGCTTCGCGAAATTGTTTGTAGGTGATCTCATTTTCTTTTTGTGAAGCAATATCAAATAGTTCGTTCGCTTCAAAGCGACTGAGGCCGTAGCTTTGGCGAAGTTCACGGACAAAGTTTTGCTTGCTGACAAAACCGAACTCGTCAGGCAAACACTTTCGAAACATAGACAACATTTTAGAGGCAGTGTCATTGACACCTTTGCATCTTGGGGAAAGTCGTTCAAGAACTTTGAGCTGAGCTTCTAGCCTTTTTCTCTCCTCGCCTTGGATTTCTTCACTTCGTTTGATATCAGACACTATGACTTGATGGCGCTTTGCCTCACGGGCCGCGCGTTGTTCAAGAAATGCTTGCTTCTGTTCCGCGCTTTTGCCATGACCGACACCACGAGAGTCAAGATCAAGGTACAGTCGATCTGTTGGAGGCGGAGTCGTTTGTAATGAAGGCTGAGAGCTGGCGCGCCATTCGTTTAAACTTCGGACGCTTTCAAGTGCTTCTTCATGTTCTTGTTGACGCAGCAGTTTACGACTTGACGAGCTACCTCGCATATTTGTTTCAAGGGGTTGGCCGCGCGAAAGCCTTTCTCAAACGAGTCGACCAAGGCAATCTCTCGCGCCCTAATATATATATATATATTCGGTCAGCAAAGAATGAATGATTGTAGAGTCCAAGCTAGTACTGAGCAGCGCTCTTGTTTTTTAATTTCCTGCGAAGTGAAGTGGCCTCTTCCCTTGCGTAGACGCGCCTTGGTATATAGCCTAAGGCTGGTGCATGTGCCTTGCCAGTACCTTCATCACGTTTACTGATACCCCGATAGCTTCGTTCTCAGAAGCGAACTTGTGCGCTATAACACACACCCCTCATATTAAAAGGTACACATGTTTTATACAAAATTTCCAAATCCATGGCTTCTAAACAAAAGGTTATATATATCCAAGATTCCACTCGATTCATCCTTTGGGGGATAGGCAAAACCTAAAATTGCAAAAAGCGACCATAGATCAAGCGATCACAGATCGATCGATCGATCAGCAATTTTTTCTACCCTACTCACGATTCACTATGCCCCACCCAAACCGATAACTTGATTTCCTCCATTAATGTCAGCGTTCATGGAGATAAAAAGAAAAAGCGCTTCAACCTTTCCTTCCGCAAAAACCGTCCACAAGCTCGTCACCGCCAGAGCCTTCTCAAAACCGCGAATCACGTTGTCTCCTCTGGCTGTCCTCTCCTCTCTGCACCATGTATCGAACAAAACCTCCTCTTATTCATCAAGCGCCCAACAATGTTACCCAGGGATCAGTTGCTCAGTTCACCTTTCTTAATTTCACCCACGCAGGCCTCTCTCCACGCATACATATTTCTCACGCTCACAATTATCACCTTGAACCAATGCTGCCTTCCTCACCGGACAAATGAGCGCTTTTTGGGCCTCTTTCCTCTGAATTAGACCCTTTTAAAACTTGCTCTCTACCCCCCTGCTCTCTCTAGGGCGGAAATTAGGGCGGAAGATCCTCCTTCTTGCGAGTCCCAGGAAAGGTTACTCTTGTCCCCTCTGGAGGCGGCTCTTTCTTTTCGCTGCTTTTTCCCCCCTTTTTCTGTGAGTTTCGCTGCTGCCTCTTTCCACCCTCCTAACGTTCTCATAGTAAAAATATTAGTGTTGTGTAGATTCAGCTGCCTCGCAGGGACGGGACGCATGACACCTGTACCTCGTGCAAAGTGCCCTGATTTCTCATTGCGAAGACTGCAGTTTACGAAGAATAAATAAATAGTTGATGCCTTATGATGTGATCGTGGTGGAGCAGAGTTCCGCTGGCAGCTCAAAGGATGAAGTCCTAGTCAAGATGCTCTGCGATTGGCGCAAGGTGCATCCAGAGTTCTCAAAGAAGGATATGCTTGCAGCTAGGGACTGCCAGAGTGTTGGAATCGATTGATTGATTGATTGATTGATTGATTGATTGATTGATTAATTGACTGTTTGATTGATGATCAAGTTTAACTCCTTCATCCTGAGAAGATGCACAGCGGAATCAAAGAACGGAGACATCTGCGGTCGAGTTGCCCTCATGTTTGTCGCATTTTGATCACGTTTTATTGAGTGGCAAGAAGAAGTTGGAGCACCAGGGTTGACCCAAAGTTGTAGGTGCAGTGAGTGCTCGCTATCTCGCGTAGCTCGAGCCCACATCCATGCAACACGCATTTATGTCACAGTGCTAGTTCTCATCAATACCAACTCTGACTATGATGCGCGAAGAAAATATCATCACAGGATCAGGATAGGTACACACCTTTGCAGAATTGCTGCAGCACGTGTCACTTGCTAACTTGGCCGAGCGCTGTGTGCCTTGGATATGCAATGCGTCCACCGAAAGGCATAGAACCGCTGGCGATGTTGCTGCCAGCTATGGTGCAGGAGGGCCGAATCAGCGCGGGTTTTGTGGGCAAAGAACCCGGGATGCCACGCGCCTCGCCAGCTCTTCGAGGTGCGGCGCATCTTTAGGTTGTAATTTCAAGATGATTGTTCTTCTGTGACAAAGATTATTCATTACATAGAAACAAGGAAAAAAGAAAAAAAGATGAATAAAAAAAGAAAAAAGATTAAATTTTAAAAAAAAAAGTGATATTGAAATGGTAATGAAATGAAATGGAATGAAATACACTCAACCAAGTTGAGTCTTCGCTGCTTGGTCGCGCTAATCAGGTGAGGCAAAGGTTTCTGGGCAAGACTTGTCCTGTTGCGCGGTGGTTGGGATCACCTCTGCTGCAGCACCAGTCAGACGGCCGCCTCCCAAAGAACCACAACTCGCAAGTTTCTCTGGCTATTGCGGAAGACTTTGTGGGCTCGACGTACACGACATCATGACATCGTAGACCAAAGTTCAACAGTGGAGAAGCGACGAAGAGCCTGGGCCTGAGTGCAGAAAGGCGGGCCTGGGCAGCAGCGTAGACCAGAGCAGGAGCCAAGATCGACAAAAGGCCTGCATTAGTAGTGCACGAGGGAGCCAAACAGCCTCCGGCCAGCATTGTAGTCAATAGTCTCGACTAGAATTCGTTTATTCACTCATTCATCCATTCTAGTGAGTTATAAAAAGAGAAATGAACAGAATCATCAGTATGCGAATTACATCTACACAAAAGTCAAACTCAAAGCAAGAGCCGATTTGAAGACGAGCGGAACTGAGCTACGAAGGCAGAATAGCGAAGTTGAATTTGCATGGACGAGTTGGTGTTGAGCTGCTTCAAACTAACTTGAAGCTCAATCCGGGTCTCTGGAATTGAAGAAGGACTTGAGGCCGATATTGAATGAATTTCTTCTGTTGACACAGCACTTGTAATTCTTTGGGAAATCAAGAGGACGAGCAGTGCATTGCTTGGTCCAAGAGTAATTGCAGGTTGCAGAATCGAGGCGCTTGTAACTGGTGAGTCCTGATGACTGATAGTTATTCTGCTCACGACGACATGTTAACTCGTCGAACGAAGCACAATCACCGTACCTACACGTCAACGCCCTCAGCCATGCCACAACCCAAAGTTTAATTGCTTGCTTGCGCAAGTCGAGCAGGTGTGTACCTCCGCTTTCACCAAGCAAACTGCTTTGACAGTGGCCATCGTAACCCGTCAAGACGGTGTATCTAGCCAGACCAGCGTGTCTTCGATCGGTGCTTCTTGGAATTCGGCCACGCGTATTTAAGCCGGACTATAGCCACGTCTCAAACACAAGATCTCGCTCCGGACATGGTCACGATGCGGCTTTGACTGATGATGAGTAATTAATTATTCAATCAATCAATTGTCTTGTCGTCGAAACGAGCGCTCTCGGTCTGTGCCCCCCTCTGCGATTCATTGTACCGAAAGCGATTTTCAGCCATCGTGGAAAAGAAAGAAAGAAAGAAAGAAAGAACTTTGAAAGAACTTTGACAAACCAATAAAGCACAGCGAAAAGGAAAGAGATCGGCGAACTTTCATTCAAGCCAAGCCAAGCCAAGCCAAGCCAAGCCAAGCCAAGCCAAGCCAAGCCGGACTTACTTGCACGAAGGCCTTTTCGAGCTTTGCCGAGTTTCGCGAAAAGCTGCGCATCTCGTCGCAAAGATACGCGACGAGACGGTGAACAAGACCAAGATGAAGAAGAAGAAGGAGGAGACAAACTTTCAGCCTTTCTTAAAAGCTATAATAACAACAGCAATAATAATATTTACATTTATAAATATCGTTTATACTCTATTTTCATCAAAATACAATGGAGAAGAGAGACTTCAAATACTCTGATGGATGCATCGATATCCTGAAGAAAGCAAAGAACAGAGAGAGCGGAAGAAGAAGAGGAGACTGAGCGGCTTCCTCCCCCTTTGGAGCACATACTATATACCACATGCTACATATATAGACACATATACATACACATATATTCCTTCTCACTCACTTACGTTTTCACTCTCTCACTCAGAACACACCGTCGAAATCACTGTGAGGAAGGAAAGAGGAGAATTTTGAACTCTCCTTTCTTTCTTTCTTTCTTTCGAACAGGAAAATAATATGTACGCTTGAAAAAGAGCAGAGCAGTTAGCCGGATAGGCATCTGACTACCGACAACAGTAAGAGTTTAGCAAGAGAACCTTCGAACTTGAAGAACAGAGGATCACGAATGTTTAACTTTAATTTTAATTGAAACAAAGCATTTAATTCACTTACCGAAACAAATTCAAAGAAAGAAAGAAAGAAAGAAAGAAAGAAAGAAAAAAGAAGTTCACCAATTCTTGCGATCCTTCGCGCCAAAGACGCTTTCAGCCGTAGCGGCAGCCGTAGCGGCAGCCGCCCAAGCCGCCAGAGGCCACACGCACGCACGCATACACGCCTCGCGAAGATCCACGGGAGGCCTTGTGCTGCGCCGAGGCCTTTCGCGCAGGTCTCCAGCCAGTGCCAGCCCACCGGGAAGGAAGCGAGCGACCTTCGATCGATCATCCATTCCATCAATTGAGCGCACATGAATCGAGAAGCCCACCTTAGGTAGTCCTAAGGGTTTACCATAGGAGGCACACCTCTCTCAATGCTCCTTCTGACATGGAATATTGTTATGGATCTATGTATGTATGTATGTATGTATGTTTCTGCATTTGAAAGATAAAACAAATTAGTACATCTATGTACATCAATCACCCTATTGAAAGAATTGTGATCTTGGGTAGAACTACATAAGCAGGGAGTAGGGGTTTAGTTTTCTGGTTTCTTGCGAACTTCCTGTTTTACTTTATTTTAGTTTAGTTTAGTTTAGTTTAGTTTGCTTTAGTTTAGTTTGCTTTAGCTTAGTTTGCTTTAGCTTAGTTTGCTTTAGCTTAGTTTGCTTTACTGTACTTTAGGAATGGTATTTGGTTTTAAACAAAAGAGAGGGAAAAAAGGAAAATGTGTTTGCGAAGGCGGTTAAAGATGAAGAGGGAAACGAAGAATGGAAAGAATGGCGTGGCTGCAGGAATACGCTACGCGAGCGTGGAAAGAGATGATCTCAGGACGCGGCAAGGAGGTCGGGGGTGGGGCTTAGACTGCTATCTTGGCTCCCGGGACAGTTGATTGGGTTTGGACCTGCATACGAACATGACCATTGCATCCCTTACGCAATACTCTTTTTGTTATTTTAGAAAAGATAAAAAAGATTATTAAAATCGATTAAAATAAATAGATTGATCGATAGACTGATAGATAGATACTAGATAGGCGTATAGGCCTATGTAAAAGAATAATTTGCTGTTTGTTTGCTAACAAAAAGAAAGAGAAAAAAAGTTGAAGAAAGAAGGACTCGGAAACGAAACACAGAAAAAGTCAACGAAGCAAACCTCGAAAGAAAGAATACTCAGAGCCCTGGCGCTGCGCAGGACTCCGCTCGACGCTCACAACCGACCCGAACGACTTGACCACTGGCCAGACCCTCCGTTGGGGACTGTCTAGCTGGTCTGCTACTTTCTGATCGTTCGTGGCCTCCTCCTCCTTTTGCAGGTTTGCTCAATCAATCGCTTTTCACCTCGTTGAGAGAAGTCTCTTGTTAGCGGCATTTCGCGAAGCCGAGTGGGATTCTCGCTTCGCACCTGCGCTCGTGGCAAAGACAGCTTCAAGGGAAGATCTCTACTGCGTTGACCAGACCTAGCAGTTGGTTGCGACCCAAAGACTCTCTCTTCTCTAGAAGAGGGCTCATCGCAGAAATCGGGCCATCTTATCTTGACCAGTAGAGAGCGTGGAAGAGCCAAATACATATCTTTGGACCACCACCTCCTTGCGACCTTGCCAGTGAGGACCTGTGCATACAAGCCCTTGACTCGGAAGTCGCGCTAGATAATAGACAAGTGGCCTGCGCGAAGCATAGCTAGCTCTACTGGTAAATACCTGGCATACCTGGCTAGTAAAGACTTCGCAATTTAAGTTATTGGTTTCATTTGATTCTAGAGTGTACGTATTCGAGGCTCACGCGATAATTCAAGAGTCGTACAGTGTTAAAGAAAATATGGCTCCTGCCAAGGAGGATGCTGCGGGCACGATCACTGCGTCTGAATTGGAGAGAGCAAAGAATACAGTGAACCCATCACGGAGACGGATCTTCTCGCCGGAGATTGATGTGAATGAGAACTTTACGGGTAATTCTCGCATGTTGAACGTGCAGGAAACCTTGCAGAACCGTGATGGTCTCATTCTTGACAACCGCTCGATCCTCAAGACAGACTATGTGCCTCAAGGCACTCACCACGCGAGTGAGTTCTACCCTATCCGCATCAGTGGCACTTGGAATCTTCGCCAAAGTCAAACAACTCATATTTATGGTTGTGCCCAACCTACAGTACCCGGTATTCGTGGTATTTTGAACATGTTAGGTGCTGGTCGCTTCTCCGCTAGCCAAGGATCTCTTCAGATTGGAAACCCATCATTGACCTCAGTCTTGTGGATCTCGCTCCGTGAGGAACCTGCTGTCTACATTAACGGTCGTAGCACAGTTCTTCGCGATACACGTAGGCCCTTTTCAAACATGGACCAGTTTCAAGGAATTGATGTCAAGCGCCTTGAAAACCTTGAGAGACGTCTCAAAGAAGATGTCGTCGCTGAAACCATACGCTACGGCGGCAATGTCGTTCTACACGAAGAAAACCGTCGTCGCGAGCTCGAGGCGAACTGGGAGGCTGTTGACCTTGACGACATCAAAACTCCAGAGGAGATTTTCTATACCTTCCGGATGCAAGGCTACCGCGTTCAATACTGTCGTATCCCAACAACGCCTGAGAGAGCACCCTCGCCACGATTCTTTGATGACTTGATCGAAACTCTCATGCGCACTTCACCTGAAAATACAACTGTGATCTTCAACTGTGCATCTGGCGGTGGGCGCTCGACCGTAGGCATGGTTGCGTCTGGCCTCATCCACATGTGGCGTGGTGTCATTCGCATCCCTTCCAAGAAACTAACCCCGAAGCTTGAAATGGATGAACCCAAGATAGCAACCCCACCGCCTACTCACAGAAGCACTGGCTACAAGAAGAAGGAAAAAGACCACCCTGTAGTCCGCGTCCTCAGCGGTGTAGCACTTTCTTCTATGGAGAATGATTTGCAGATGCCGGACGAGCGCGCCGTACAAAATTTCAGCGAAGGCTCACGAGATGATGATCTCACGCGCCAGCTTGTTGCTGGTTGGTACGAGCCTGTTCTCCACCTCATCAGACTCATTCATACTGGTCGGGAGGCCAAGCGCCACGTAGACTTTTTCTGTGAAGATGCTTCTCACTTGGTGGATCTTCGAGCAACTATCTTTGTCCAACGTAGTAATGCTGGGCGTGAGCGTCACCAATTGTCTGAAATGTACAAAATGCAACGTGCTGCAACTTCTTTGCTGCGTTACGTGATGCTCATTGCCTTTGATGCTTACCTTGCTGAACAGGTTGGTATCATGATGACTTCTCAACCTCCAAGCCCACGCACGGCAAGCATGTCGAACTTCGGCTCTGAGCCGTCCTCAACTGGCTCAGGTGGCGTTTCTGGCTTCGATAAACCATTTTATGGTGATAGCGCTCTCAGTGTACGCACTGGGCGTTCGTCTAATCGCTTCTTCCCTATGACATTTGAGAGTTGGCTCACTGGACGCCCTGAAATCAATCGCGTCCTTATTTCAATCGAAGACAACCCTGAAAAGGCGCTTGAGGCCGTTGACACCAGTGCTGATATTGCTCTCAGTGGTGGTCTTGCTGACGAGGTTCGAACAGCTCTCGCTGCACGTCGCGGATCCATGCTTAACACTGACACTTTGCTCAAGAACGACCACTTTTCTAGTGGTTTGGTTGATCGAACACAGGAGGTTGGGCAGCTTGATGTGCTCATTCGTGGTGCACCAAACTTTCGTCATGTGGAGGGCACACCGGTGTATGGTGTCTGTACCCCAACAGTCGATGCTGCTCGAGAAATCACCATGTACATCCAGAATGCCTCAAATGCCAAACAAATTTGCTGGACTAATCTGCGTGAGGAGCCTCTAGTCTACATCAACAAGCAGCCATACGTGCTTCGCTCTACAAGGGCCCCTTTTCGCAATATTAACACCTTTGTCGCAATTGATGAGGAACGCCTGGAGGCAGCCGAGATGCGCCTGAAGCAAGATATTCTCGCTGAAGCCGAGCAGTATGGGGGGCGAATCTTGATTCACTCTGAACGTGACGACCGTTCGCTCAAGGTTCTTTGGGAAACTATTGCTGACGACGATGATGTGATGACACCTCGTGAGATGTACCAAAGTCTTGTCGAAGCTGGCCTTCCTGTTGACTATGCCCGTGTTCCCATGACCCCGGAAGAGACTGCGTCCCCAGCTGATATTGACGCGCTCCTTAAGCGCTTACGTTCAAGCGCCAGCCCGGGTACTCACTTTGTGTTTCACTGTCAGATGGGTCGCGGTCGCTCTACTATGGCCATGGCAGTTGCTCTCATGGAGTTGGAACGCTCTCGACTGGAAGCGGAGCAGAAACTTGCTCCTAATGGGGAAGACTTTTACCGCTACTTGCTTAACTACGGTCGTAGCAACGATGTGCACTCCGGCATGGCAGAGGACCACAAGAAGGGCAAGACCACACCGATGTTGAAGTCTCGCGTTCACACGCGCAAGGAAACTAACATGCCGCTCTTCCTCTCTGGTGAGGAAGATCATGATGAAACAAGCTCCAACCCCTCTGTTGGCCACGCTATGATTCGGGATGGCACAAAGACCCCGCCTTTGACGAACTACACCTCAAATGAGTCGCCAGTTGTCTCTGACGTTGACAGTGAAGCAGAGGTCCCCGTCTCTGCAGAGCATGAGTATGGTGTCATACTTAGTTTAGTTCGTGTGCTTAGCCGCGGCAAGACAGCCAAGAAGTGGGCTGATCTGGTGATTGACCGCTGTGGTGCCGTTGAAAACATTAGGCTGAAAATCAGCGAAAGCATCATGCGCGCAGAAAAGTCTCGCACAACAAAGCGTGCTGCTGAGTTTGTAGAGCGTGGTCTCATTAACCTTCGCCGGTACTTTACCATGGTTCTCGCCGCTGCTTATGAAATTAGCGTTTCGGAGACTCAGGAACCTGACCAGACATTCTCTTCATGGTATTACAGCCGTCCTGAGCTGAAGACAATTTTCAACGAAATTCAGGGTGAGGAGGCGCTACAATTTGCCTCTGACAGTGTTCTGTCTGCTCCACCTACGGATGACACTGGTGCTGTTCCATTGGCGAATCCCTCAAAACCTCCCACCACACCCACCGGGGATAATCGTGGAGCTACCGATTCGTCTCGCGACGTGGTGCGCTTTGTTGCTCAACGCAATGGTAAAGTGCTCACCCGGGGTGCAATTGCAAAGAGCGACCATTTCCCGGGCTGCTCACGTTTGAAACAAGGCAAAGTTCAGATTGCTGGAGCTCCGAACTTCCGTCGTGTTGCTGAAAAGGTCACCGTGTATGGTACCGGAATTCCGACTGTGGAGGGTCTGCGGGGAATTCTTGAACACGTCACCGATTCGGACGATACAGAGCTCTGTTGGATCAGTCTCCGTGAGGAGCCCATTATTTACATCAATGGACGACCTTTCGTGCTTCGCAAACTCGTAAGTTTTCTTTTCTTTTTTCATGAGTCTCACCTTGGCGAAGATAAATTTCAGCATAAATTGCTTAGATTGTTTGGACAATGATACAACAACTGTATCTTTGGTTGAATTTGCAAACTAACTCAAGAGTTTTTTGGTTTACCGGATCATGTTCTCTTTGGTGCATATGTTTTTAATTTTTTTAATTTTGTGTCACAGGAACATCCCTTTGGTAACCTAGAATTCACTGGTATCTCGCGTCAGCGAGTCGAGGATATGGAGGAACGTCTCAAGGAAGATGTTATCAATGAAGTATACGCAAACGACGGATGTTTTCTTGTTCATGACGAAGACGAAACAGGCTTGCAGCCTGTTTGGACTGAGGTCGACATCAGTGAAGGCTCAATTGCAATCCAAACCCCTCGTGAGCTTTACAACATGATGGCAAGAGAGTTCAATGTTTCATACCATCGGGTTCCAATTACCGATGAACAAGCCCCTAAGGCAACTGATTATGACGCTATCTCTTCAATTGTACGTAACACAAACATTGATACTAAGCTCATTTTCAATTGTCAGATGGGCCGTGGTCGTACCACCACCGGTCTTGTGGCTGCCACAGCGCTTCGTTTGTGGACTCGCCGCGAGCTTGTCGGCTTTTCAAAGGTCCTAAAACGTGGTATTGCTCAAGGTTTAGTGACAACTACATCTCGTGTCTGGAGCGAAGGGCAAAATCTAGATGAGGAAGAGCGCCGTTATCTTGAGGGTAACTATGATGCGATTGGAACACTTCAACGCGTTCTGGAGCATGGTATTGTTGCTAAGCGCGAATGCGATGCTATTATTGATGTATGTGATGCTATGCAAAATTTGCGTGAAGCAATATACCCTCTAAAGGTTCAGTCAGAAAGTAGCGATAAGACACCTGTGCAGCGTGCTGCGGCTTACAACCGTGGTGTCCACTACTTGCGTCGCTACTACCAGCTCATTGAGTTTGTGAACTATCTCATCACTATTAGCCCAGAAGACCGCACAAACGTGGAGACCTTTGCCAGTTGGCTTCACGCAAGATCTGAGCTTCGTGCAATTGTAAAGCGTACTACATTGCAGTAAAAAATAATGGCTAGGCAAATCTTTTGACAAGCGCTACACTCGGAGCATCGTCCTTCGGGAAAATATAGTATTAGTAATAGAAAATTTATTCTAATCTAGGCAATCCGTCTTGAAAACATATAGCCGCAATAAAATGATCATCTCATTTATATTCATAATTAGTGCTCTGGTGTTACATCCCTTTGAAGGTTGCAAAACTTGCCAGGTCTTTGTTTTCGATCTTAACCTTGGTATTATTATTGTCAGGAGCCCTTTGATTCTAAACTCTACACTTCGAAGCGTTCTGTGACCTTGGCATTATGTTTTCCATTGAATTATATAATAAGATAATAGGAAGGGTAAACCCCAAGTACCTAAACACACCACACAATTAAAATACAGCGTCTTCATGCTCCTTTATTGTTTTTATGTTCTTTCAAGGAAAAAAAAAAAAAGGGTAAAAAGACGTGACAACAAAGAAAAGTAGAAAAGAACGCGTTCTATTCCTTCAACGGACACATATAATCAAATAGTTCTAGCAAGAAATAAGCGATAAAAGGTCTGGAAAATAGACGCTACAAGTTTTAGGTTCTGCACCAATTAATGGCGTGAGAAGGATCAGCAAAGGAAGAGCACGTCCTGCATACCTGCGCACTAGCGGCCCAGGGCTGGGTTTAGCCTGCAGGCATAGAGCTTTTGAAGCAGAGTAAAACTAAGAGGCTTGTTTGTTTTGTATGCTTGGAGGCTTGACGAAAATATAGTGAGCGTGCGTGCAAACTTCTTGCCCGAATGCCACTTAGAGATGGCGGTCAAGTTGCTGAGCGGCATGCAACGAAGCTTACAGGACCTGAACATTCACCTGTGAGCCATGATGAAGCGCTCTCTGATCAAAGGTCTGTCAGCCACACAGCAGCATGGGTTTGGTCTCACATCTTTCCTCGAAGGCACAGCAAAAACACTCTATCATGTTTTGTACCTGTAGCAGATATTGTGCTCTTTGATTCTGATGATGGGCAAAATTTGAATGTTAGTTCTGCAGAGTCTCAAAGTGAAAAGAACCGTGGAAAGAAAAAGAAGGCCGTCAAGAAAAAAGCAGGTGGCGGAGTACGTCAGAATTTGCGTGTACCAGTAAGGTGGATTTACACAAATGATCAGGGCAAGTTAAGCTATCGAACAGGACGAGCAATCACATGGCATCGTATTCGAGAAAACTTTACAGTGTTGGGAAGCGATAAATCTGCATGCTCAATGATGATGGTGAATGGAAGCCTACACATGATTGACCGCCCTACGTTCTACGCACTCATCGCTGGAGCCAAGCGGGATGGAGGGTTGTCAGCTGTCCGAATGATTCAATCAAATGTGAGCATTGAAGACACCATTGAAAAAACGAATAGTGACACTTCTGCATCTACCTTGAATCAGCTTCGCTGCCGGACGACATATTCTAGAGGACATGGCTCTGAGACTAAGATACTGGGAGGGGCTCCCAAGGATTCATTTGACTTCGAAGCAGCTTTAGATGGGATGTGTTCAGAGTTTGTAGATGCCTTGGAGACAAATACTGGCAAGTTTATAGATACAATAGAGCTGGAGTTTGCAGCCGATCGTGATGATGTCCTTCGAATTGTGAATATTGAGAATATCCGTGTTTTCGCGGAGACAGGAGATGATCGACAGGAAGACTCTCAACAAAACTCGCGAGGTACGTTTCCTGGGAAGCCTGCCCAACGAAGCTCACTACATCGCTCGTTACCAGGACGTGCATTACCCCAAACACGGTCAGCATCTGATCTTCCGGCTCTCAAACAACGCCATATTTTCAAACACAAAGAAACAAAAGGAACTCGAGGCCATGCGCGCTGTAATGGAGACTTTTGTGGGCTGAATGTAGATTCTTCAACAGGATTGAATATTCTTAATCTTGATCTTGAACAAGGTAGCATCACAAGTGGAATGGAACGAAACCAGCACAGTGCTGATGGGAAATTTGATACACCGTCGTGGACTTCAGAGTTAGAAAGGGTTAGAGCATCAAGCTCTGATAAAAAACAAAGAGCGACTCAGAAAAATATATACTCAAACGAATCTAAGGAAGTAAGCCCAATGCTTCACACCATTGGCCAGCGTGAAATCTTACTTGCTCGACATCAAATGCACTTCATTACTGGAGCCATCCGACTCACTGATAACGCCTTACATGAGGATGAGGACTTTGCTCAAGCCTGGCGGCAACTTGATGAACGTTTGCAATATGACCTTGGTGTCAAGCACCCAGAGCAGTTTTATCAGGATACACAGGTCTGCAATTCATGTTACAATGTCTACGAAAAGTTATCCACGCTACGCAAACGGGGATTTCAAGAAGCCGAAGAGTTCCCCTCTACTACGCTTGAAGATTTTGATAAACTTGATCGAAGTGTCGTATCAAGTGCCCCAGCCAAAAGTCAAGATGTTGAAACAACTTCAGCAAACGATGATTCCATTCTTGTTTCGAAAGGAGCAAGACATGCCGATGGCAACCAAATTGAACCGAGTAAAAAGAACTCAGAAACAAGCAAAATCAATGTGAAAAATAAATCTGCTTTGGGTAAACGCTCAAAATCTACCCATCTAGTCTCTTCAAAAACTTCAGGTGGCACCAATTCAAGAGAAAACCCTCAACGTTCTACTGCTCTAAATGAATCTCTTGAACCAGCTCCTAATAACGCAGAAACAGAATTTCTTATGCGGCACGCAGACCAGCTTCGATTTGAGCAACGAGTGAAGGTTCTGGAAAAGGAACGTGTAAAGTCCAGTGAGATGCTTAGCAAGCTTCTCTTAGAAGTCAAATCAAGCTCTGAAGAGGCCACCAAACTACGTAAGGAGCTGAGTAGTGTAAGTGCACAACTTGATTCTGAGAGATTAGCAAAATCGGAGGTTTCAGATGCTCTCCAAAAAACACAAACTTCACTTAGTACATCACAACGTGGTTTTACACGAGTGATGCAAGAAAAGGATGAAGAAATCCATCGTCTCTCTTTAGAAATGGAGCGCATTCGTCATGCCGCTTTAGCCGCTCAATCTCAAGGGGACCACTCGGAGTCTTTAACTGCTCAGTTAATGGAAGCTGCTCAAACGGAGAGCAATTTATTACATAAGGTTGACTCACTAGTGCGGCGTATTGATGACCTTGAGTCTGAAAATAAGCGTCTCTTAAGCTCTACGTCTCAATCGAAGAAAGATGCCCATCGAGATGCCCAAGAACAAGTTCGAGATGAGCTTGCACAGCTTAAAGCGGAAGTGGAGAAATTAACTAAGTCAAATGAGGAGCGTGCAGTAGAAGTTCGTGATCTAAAACATTCTTTAGAATCTCAACATGAGAAGGAGGTTGCGTTACGTCGTCAGGTGAGCCAGATTGTTAACGAGAAACAAAAGATGCAAGATCATCTTGATAAAGCTAAACAGAGCCTAAAGTCTATTACAAGTTTAGGCAACTCGGAGGATGCAGCAATGGCAGCAGTCAAAGCCACAGCCGAGGCCAAGGTACGGCAAGTTCAAAACGAGCTTGAATATGTTCGTAAACAAGCTGAAACAGAGTCTGGTTTCGCTGAAGAACTTCGTAGTCAATTAAGTGAATTGAAGAAGCAAAACATCGACTTAATGGCAAAACAGAAGCAAGAGATGTCTGAGCTCACTATTCGCCACAAAGAGGAGATGGCAGAACGCGAACGAGTCTTTGAGAGGGAACTTCAGATACCAAAGTCCCAGATCAACCTTCTGGAGGAAAAGTTGTCCACCTTACAAACTAATGTTCAACAAATGGGTAATGAAATGGCCGCGACGCGTCGAAAACTTCAAGTTAGTGAGATTGACCTTCGCCGTGCAAAGGAAGAAGCACTGCGCGGGGAAGACCAAAGAGCAGAGCTCGAGCGCAATTTAGCTGAACTCCAAGCAACGCTCGCGGCAAGAAACCCAAATGACGACGCCGAGTCAACATTTGACTTTGATGGTAGTGAAATGGACCTACAGTCTAATGTCACAAGTTCTGCAGGATCTGATCAGCTTGCACAGCTTCAACGCGCTCAAAATGAGGTAGACTATCTCCGAAAGCAAATTGAAGTCGAGACAACAGCCAAGACAGAACTATCCAAAGCAGTTGAGACCACGAGAGCCCAGTTGCGGAAAACTATTGAAGACTGGAAAACTGATGCCTCAGCACTTCAAGCAGAGCATCGTCAGGCATTGAAAATTGCTGAAGCAGAGGCTGCGTCAATCCGGGAAGCCAAGCTTGATGTTGACAGTGAGCTCAAACGAACTCAGTTGCAGCTATCACAGGTACGCGAGGGCTTTGCTAGATCCAAGGATCAGCTCCAAATTGATCAGAAAGCTCTTGATGCAAGTTCCATAACAATTTCTCAGCTCAAAGAAGAGCTTGCGGAGGTCCGCGAGAAGCTTTTACAAGAAACACAGCGCGCCGAGCAGCTAGAGACAGAACAGCGAGGTGAGATTCAAGAGTTACAAAATGCTCTTGAATTGAGCAAGCGGGGCAGAGAGGATGCTATCTCTGATTTGAAAGCAAAACTTTCTCAAGCTCACAGGCAAGTAAGTGCTTCAAATGCAGCAATGCTTGAGCTCCGTGAAGCATCTGTACTCAAAGGAGATGATGCTTCTCGAAACACTGCAGTTCACATAGTGAGTGCTCTACTATTTAAAAGGCGAAAACTTCTGCTCGCTCATGCATTTGCTAGGGTACAGCAGTTTGGAGTTTATAGATACATGAAAAATCAAAGCTTGGAATTGCTAAGCAATGCTAGAACCCAACATGAGCAAGTACTGGAAACGGAGCTTGCATCGTTACAAGCGAACATGGCCAAAGAATACGAGGTTAATCTAGCCAGGGAGCTTGATATTGTACAAAGAAAGCACGCCCAGGTAGTTGCAGATAGCATCGAAAAGTGTGACACTAAGTGGCGCAATGCAATGGAAGAAGCAGAGAAATCACATAAGGCACATTTACACGAACAGCTTAGTGCGCAGACCAAGATTCATACCTCGCAGCTCAAGACTAATCAGGAAGAATCCCAGGCTGTTGTTGCCAAACTCGAAGCCACTCATCGGGCTGCTTTCCAAAGTATGCTTCGGCGCAACGAGGAAGAGCAAGAAGAGGTTATTCGGAAAGTAAAAGAAGATTTACAGCGCGAGGCACAATCTACTCTAGATGAGGTTCGAAAGCAACATTCAAACGAGGTTGAAAAATCAGAGCAAGAGCACTGCAAGGAGCTGGCTTCCATGAAAGAGCAATTTGCAAAGGAAAGAGATGATGCAGTCGCATGCATGATGAACTCTGCTGAAAGTGATTGCAAATCAGCATTGCAAGCTTTAGAAAACGAAATGCAATCTCGTCTTGAGAAGCTTCAAGCACAATTGGAGATGCAACATAGTGACGAGCTCAAGAAATTGCAAGCTGACTCTGAAAATCAACTCAAACAGCAGCTTGAGCAAACCGTAAAGACTCTAGAGACTAAACATTCTGATGAGCTTAGAGCTTTGGAAGAGAGCTTAAACAAATTTGGAAAGGCCGAGCAGGATGCTATTCGTCAAAAAGCAGAGCTAAAGGAACATGCACTTTCCGCTGAACATCGTGCTGAGATTGTCCGGATTAAAGAGCAATATCAGAAAGATATTGAAGCACACCAAGAAGCCGCCCTCGCTAAACTTGAGGAAGCAGTCCGGCGCACACGAGAAGAAGAGCGGGTGGAGCGAACAACAGCTCTGACACAATCGACAGAAAAATGGCAACGTATATTGCAAGAGTGTACGGATCAGGCAATGAAAGATCAAGAACGCCTCACAGAAGAAGCTGCAAAAGAAAAGACCGCAGCTTTAGAAAAACTTAAGCTTGAAACACGCGCTGACATTGCCGCGCGCGATCGCGCTTTTGCAAAAGAGAAAGCTCAGTTTGAAGAGACTCTCAGAAACGCAATGGGGAACCAGATGGAGGAAATGCGCAAGAAAATGGTTGCACAACAAGAACAGCAAGTACAGGCAGCAGTTGAAGCTGCTGGTAAGCGCGAAGAAGGCGCCATTCTACGCGCACAAGCTGAAAAGGAACGAGCACTACGAGCTCAACGAGTGAAGACTGCAGAACAGCTCGAAGCTGCTCGAAAGGAACACGAGGAAGACAAGGAAAAGGCGTTAGCTACTTGCGCTCGTGAGGCTGCTACACAGATTGCTGCAACATTAAATAAGGAACGTGCAGAAGCTACCAAAAAATTCCAGGAGATGAAAACATCACTTTTGCAAGAACGTGATGCCTCAGAGGCTGCAATTCTAGAAGAGTGCAATCGTGTAACAGACCAAAAACTTGAGGAAGCCCAAATTCAACTCCAAGAGGCAGTTCTCCGTTGTCGTAAACAGTGCGAATCACAATTTGGAACTGAGTTGGCACAGCTTCGTCAAGAGCGAGACCAACTTATGGATGATGCGGATGCAGCTATGAAGTCTGCTCGAAAGGAGATTGAAACACTACAAAAACAAATAAAGAAGTCGGAAGGTTCTCTGGAGGAAGCAGAAGATATGGCTTATGACTTACAGAATCAATTAGAGTCATTGCAGCGCGCAGGTCGTTACATGGTCATGCACAACAAACTCGAGCAAGGTCGTAGACTTGCTGCTTTCTGTAAATTTAAACAGCGTCTTGAAGCTGACGAAAAGCGACGTAGTACCAATGCAGATATCCAGGCATCTGAGAAACTTCATCGACTTGAACGCCAGCTGCAGCGCGCTGATGCACGGATCGAGGGCTTAGATAAGTCTCGTAAGCGGATGCATGACGTTCTTGTTAATCATAGAAAGAGTGAACTTTTGCAGCATAAGGTCGAGACAGCTGTGATACAAGATGATTTGAAGAAACTACAAAGTGTTCGTGAAGGTTTGGAGAAGCAGCGTCATCAGATCATGCAAGATATTAGCCAGAATGAGGGCCAAATACGAGGTGTAGAACAGCAACTTGAGCAACTCTCTAAGGTATCTGCAATTCAAGATGGACAAATAAACGTAACGCATGCAAAGCGGAAACGCAGGCTGGATCAAGAATTTGAGCATTTGCTCGATCGAGTTGCGCATCAAAGGAAACAATTAGACAATGTTGATGCAAAGATTACATCTATTCAAGAAGATGCTGATACAAAGGAAGAAAATCTTCGTGAGATGGAGGCAAAACTCGTTGAGGTTTTGGTGGAACAGCAAAAATTATTGCTTGGGGAGTTATCTTCTCCAGCCTCCGGGAATAAGGACTAAATTGTGTAGAATAAAAACTTGAGCACTTGGTTTATAGTATACTTTTCAAAATGGAATAAATTTTATTTCGTAGAACACAACTGTAATTTGGTCGTTATTTGAATTTGCGAACCGTCTCATCTAGATTTGTATATTTCAAAGGTCTTCAAATATTTACAAATTTTCACATACACGAAAATCATATTAAATTATTGTAGGTATCCGCAATTCTACTCGCCCATCACTGCCCCCTTCAAGAACGAAGTCTTACAAAAAGGGCAAATCTCATCCTGAGCATGGAATTGCGAGAGTACTTTACGAAATCCATTGCCACATATATCACATAAAAAGGGCATTAAGTCTTGAATCACGCAGGGGTGCTTCATCGTTTCATCATGGCAAACTGCGCAAGAAAACCAATGATTACAGCATGGTGCCCGAAAGCGGACTGTGGCGTTCAATACATGTTTGCATCCAATCGTCTTAGCTTTCGGTAATTTCTTGTCATCCATCCCCTTACAAACAAAATATATATTCAGAACTGAGTGTCCAGCTCCTTTATTCTGTCTGATGTACCTACCAAGCTATGGATCTTCGTTTTGCTTTGGCTGATAGATTGCAGCGTCCAAGATGGCATTCACTATAGGCCTCTGTATCCTATGATCGTGCATTCTATTAGCTGAGTTCAGCGGTGTGTACTCTTTGGGAACATGGCCATGTGTTAGCTAGATACACGTAGCGGTATTAGTTTGTCGACTTAAAGTTGATTGTAAAAGCATCTTCAAGCGCAGTTGCTTTCGACTTTATTTTCTGAGTTGTACAGTCCAAGAGAATAGACAATGCACTCCCCCTTCTCGAGCTAGCTTTAGAAGTTTTGTCGAACACGCTCGAGGCAGCTTAAGAACAAATAGTATTCATTCCCTCTAACTCTAACCATTCCGAAGACTAGTGCCCCCTGTAGGTTTATTTCTAGAGACTCCACCAGAGCCAGCGAGAAGCCGGTAAAGATGTGATAGAAAAGAAAAAATAGAGAAATAAAAAGTTTTTTTAATTTAAAATGCGCAAGTCCTTTTAAGGATATTGGAATCTTGAGTAAATGTCGCTGCAGTGAACTTATACAACAGATCGATTGTAGTTTTCGAAACTCTTTGAAAACCACTCCGGGGCCGTGTTAGGGCGCTCCTGTCAGCTGGCTTGATATAGCTGTGTACACTGGGCTCTGTCCCGAATGAAAATATGGCTATTTAATTTTAAATAACAATCAAGGCTTTACAGCTCTAATAGGAAAAAGGAAAAGAAAAGAGGAGAAAAGATGATACAAAAATTGACCGACTTCGACCTTGACTTCGACTCTGCGAATGGGAAGCTACCTTGTAACACCTGATTACCTATCAGTTTATAAAACAACCTATGAAAGCAACAATCCTGGGTCATGCCATTATTTTTGCTGAGTAGTTCTGACCTCTCTACTACCTTGAGTAAACATAGCTTCAAGTGAAAATTGTCGGGAAAAAATAACAAATTTTCAAAGCACTTTTGTTTATTTATAATAATGACAAAGGTCAGTAGAAGGTAATAGGTCTTATGTAGTGGTGCCCCTAGAAAGTTTTCTTTTCTAAATGATTGCATTAAGTTGTAGAAAAGAAAGATAAAACTTCGAATTGAAGTAAATCCACAATTGACAATCCAATCTTTGTACGAAGAAAGTAAACCAAGAGCACGCCAGAGGCAACCTAACCTCTGTTGCTTGTATAAGTTACTACACACGGAAAATAAGAAGTTTAGCTTCTCGAGAACCAGCAAGCTAACCGTATAGTGTAAGGAGCAGAAGGCAGACCTTAGAAGAAAAAAAAAACAAGATGATGGCAACAGCCTCAGTTGTGTCTCTACCACCTGGTGTCCAGGGTGGGCAACAGCAAGCTGCTGGTGTGGCCCTTGGAGCTTCGATTTCACTACAGCTAAGTTTCAAAGATATACTTGGATCCGATGTACTAAGTAAAAGTGATCCTTTTGCAGAGGTTCTGCTGCTGGATTCCATCGCTAAAAAATGGGTTTCCCTTGGCAAAACCGAGACCGCATATAACCTCCACAAAGGGAGCTGGGCAGAGCACATTGAGGTTTACTATAAGTTTGAAGAGCGACAGGAAATCCTGGTTCGTGTGTACGATTACGACAAGCATACAAATCACGACTTCTTGGGGGAGACTCGCATCCTTCTCGGCTCAATCATGAGCTCTCCTGGTCAGCAATCGACAGGGAGACTCTCCAAGCACGGAGACCCGCCTCATGCAAATCGGGGTACAGTCACTGTTCGTGGCGAGGCCAAAATGGAGGGAACAGGATCCCTTGAGCTTCAGTTCTTTGCAGTAAACCTTGACTCTAAGGATTGGGGTGGGTTTGGAAAATCGGACCCTTACTACGTTATTCAACGGAGAAACGGGTCTGAACTGATTCCAGTGTTCAAATCTGAATACATAAAGAACAACTGTAACCCAAGCTGGCGCACTCAACGAATCGATCTGGGAAAGCTTTGCCGCGGGAACTTAAACGAAGAACTTGTAATTACAGTGTATGACTATGACGAGGGTACAAAGCATGACCTTATTGGTCATCTTACGACGTCAGTGAACCAGCTCATAGCCGCTGCTGGTAATCGCACGATGCTTGATGTGGTTCATCCTCCAACCAAACGAAAATATCAAAAGTCATCATACAAAAACTCAGGTCAACTAGGAGTGAGGACCGCGGTTGTACGCCCAAGTCCAATTAACGAGATGCTCAGTTACCTTGCTGGAGGCCTACAAATTAACTTATGTGTAGCTGTAGACTTTACTGCTTCGAACGGAAATCCTAATGACCCTTCCTCTCTTCACTTTTGTGGGTCTGGGTTGAATCAGTATCAAGCTGCGATTCGTGCCATGACGGACATTCTTGTTGCATACGACTCAGATCATATGATTCCAGCACTTGGTTTTGGAGGACAGGTCCATGGACAAGTGTCTCATTGCTTCCCGTTAAGTGGAAATTATGATAATCCCGAGGTGTATGGCGCAGCAGGCGTGGAGCAAGCTTACGCTCAAGCGCTCAGTACTACTCAACTAAGTGGCCCGACTTACTTTGCGCCTTTAATTGACTTCATAAATGGTCGCATCTATGATCCTGAGCTCTCACAACAGTCCCAAAACTACACGATTTTACTCATTCTTACAGATGGTGCTATCATGGATATGCAGCCGACTATTGACGCTTTGGTGAAAGGCTCAGACTTGCCTCTTTCAGTTATCATCGTAGGCGTTGGATCTGCAAACTTTTCAAGCATGGAATACCTTGATGCCGATGACAAGGCTTTGGTAGATTCAAGAGGTAAAAAGGCCTCAAGAGATCTCGTACAATTCGTTCCCTTTTCTTCTTGTCGGAATAGCGGGGAGTTGCTTGCAAAACGCACCTTGGCAGAAGTACCGTCACAAATAGTTGAGTTCTTCTCCCGTCGTGGTATCCGCCCTAATCCTCCGCGGCAAGCTACTCCAGAAGGATATTCATCCCAAGCTACCGCCCCGCCCCCACCCCCTCGTCCTCAAGCCACTGGATATGCCCAACCCACTGGATATGCCCAACCCACTGGATTTGCTCAACAGGCAGGTTTTCCCCAAGCTCCTGGCCAAGCTCAGGGACAAGGCTATCATCAAGCTAATCTAGCCTCGACTGGGCATCAAATTCTTACACAAGCCTACAGATTATAAATTGACTGCAGTTTTAGTTTGCTCTTTTTTTGCAAGTAAGGGTACACTCAATCTCCTAAACATAAACAGAATCAATTTTACTCACGGGCATGAAACTCTCGTAGACTAGGACTTACAAAGCATCAAACGCATATGAAATATAGTTATCAGCGATAAAGACGAAACATTGCAAATAAGAAATCAAGGTGTGTGATAAGGTAAACGTAGAGAGCCATCTTCCTTGTCAGAAAATTGAAAATCCCGATCTTCTTCTTCTTCCTCCTCTTGAATGGGAAGCGAATGCACACTTGCTAATCGAGACTGTTCAATGAAGGCAGTTAGGTCTTTAGAAGACATGCTTGAGTCTGATGCACGACGACGGACCTTCATAACGGAACTTGCGCCGCTCTTGTGGGGTTTGAGTTCAAAGTCATCCTTAGATGTTTTCTCCAAAACCGACGGAGCCCCAAACTCGTCATTCTGTTCTTGAACTAGAAAAGGGTCCAAAACTCCTAAAGTTGCCGCAGGCGAAATATAGTCGTCGGTGGAAATCTGATTTGACTGCTGGGATACTTCCATTTTTTGATTAAGTCCAGCAAGGGTCTTTGGTATCTGCTGACTTACACCCATATTTGCTTGGGCTTGCATAAATGCAAATTCACTAAAGTTTCGATCCATGGATACAACTGCACCCTTCTGAGAACTTCCAGGCATCTTAAAATCTGACTTTTCTTGCATCATGAATGAAAGATGTGTAGAAATATCATCGAATGTAATTCCAAATGGTTCGAAAAACTCTGGAAGAAAATCACGACGTTCCAAAGAAATGTACTCATGATTGGTTTCGAGATCAAGTATTTCCCAAAATTCGCGATCCTGAACTCGCTCAAGGCGTCTCCACACTCGAATCAAGTCATGACGGTCACTTTCATCAAAGGTATTTTGGATACAACGGAAGAACTCCATACTGCCATGATATGCGTAAAACGTAGCAAGCTTGATTTGCGCTGTTCGAATACCCCAAGTTACGGCTGCCATTTGCTTTTCCTGTGGAACTTCGTGCAGTGTAAGAAGAATGACCAACAACTCTTCATGACATTCTCGTTTGCGCAAAAACGCGGTTTCACATATGCTGGCAAGTTCGTGCGCAATATTTTCTGGAACCGAGAGCATCCCTGCCTGTAATGCGAGGTTACTATAGAAAGTAAAATACCCTGCGACTGTAATGATTTTCTTTTCCATTGCGATTATGATATCTCGAGATTCTTCAACAACGTCTTTTCCTTTGATTTGGATAAGATCATC
This sequence comes from Schizochytrium sp. TIO01, assembly GCA_004764695.1. NCBI lineage: Eukaryota > Bigyra > Thraustochytrida > Thraustochytriidae > Schizochytrium > Schizochytrium sp. TIO01. The sequence goes on along the minus strand of SMSO01000014.1, from coordinate 1,611,691 downwards.
CACTTGATGAAACTCGAGCCCATCCAATATAGCTTTACGCTTTCGTTGTTGTACAAGCTTCAACAACTCTAGATCATTTGAGAGAACAGAGTTGCATAGTTGGGTATATTGATGGAGAACATTGCGTAATGTATGCATTTCGCGTTTTCCAATAGATTGGCGCATGAATGTATTGAAGAACCGGCTACAGTAATCCAGAGTATGGTAGTCATGTCTTTGTGATGCGGCATCTGCAATTCGTCGTGTGTTTACGCAAATGACATATGCTACATCGCGCATATGTTCAATACTCTCTGTGAACATATTATGATACTGGCGAAGTACTTTCCATTCAAGCCAACAACGACGTCTTTCTAAAGCTGATGCACTTCGATCGCTAAGCGAGAAAAAGTCCGGGGTTTCTCGCATTGAATCACTTACACTAAACCAACGTCCGTCCCAAAAATCTTTCACATTTCCATACGAAATAAGAAAGTTACAGAGTACTTCAATACATGTGTATGCTAGAGGTAAACGCTTATTTTGAATAGCGTTAATAGAAACTTGAGAAATATTTTCAATGGCCCAAATGGCCATTCTGCGATCACGGATAATTTCTTTGTCAGACTTGCGTTGTACGCTCTCAGCTGTTTCAACATATGTACAGGCCCGAAGTCCTGCCTCTGCGACCTTTCGAACTAATCGAAGAGGGTTAAGCATCCGTGAAAGATAGATAAAATACGGAATAAGAAGAAGTACTGAAAGAAGGGTAAAGACAGATGCCAAGACAATTTCTCCACGAGGGATATACAGGTCGCTAATAGAATTTGTTAAAACGACCATGTAACTAAGTGTGAGAGTGTACATGACAACGCTGCTTACGATAAACTTATCAGAAATGAAGAGCTGAATAGAATTACTTGAAACTTCTCGAGCACCCACTTGTATGAGGATTGTTGTAACCTGTACAACTATAGAAAAGATAACACAATTAATCTTTGTAATATCATTCACGCGTGCGCGTGCTTGTTCTGAACCGATATCTAACACGGTGTTCCAAAGCATATCTAGGCGTACAATATCAAAAAACACGCGTTCAGAGAGAGCTTCTTCTGAGAGCCCGAAACGAAGCCAAGCTGGTCCCAGATGGTAATTGACGTTATATCCAGAAATCATAATGATAAAAGAAAAGCATGAGAAGACCACTAAAAAGAGAACAATAATCTTGGGTAAAAGCATTGACATTGTGATCTTGCGCGATACTGTTGCGCTTTCTGCTTCACTGTCTAATGTTCGTGTTGACCCTCGCCCAACATCAATTTTAGATATTCTGAATTGTTGCCACTTTTTCCGTTCATTTGAAACGTGAGAGGCGCGATCGGTTGCAAAACCCTCAGCAATAGGAGCCACTTTATTTCTGCTTGGTCCGTCTGAAAAAGCAGTGGATAAACGCGGAGGAGGTTTTCGGGTTCGTGTTTGACGATCAAGAAAAGAACGACGCTTTTGTGTTTGCTGGTATGCAATGTCTGCGAACTGTTGTCGCATGTGTAGATTTGTCTGGCGGAGTTCAAGGGTTGCTTCCTCTTGGACAGGTGCATTGATATTCACCGAATTTGTGAAAAGCTTCGGCATTGTGCTGGTAACTGTGGAAATCTCGAAGTCCTATTTGAAATTGCACCTCATGAAACTTGGTCCAATCACCTTTTGCAATCTAGCTGCCAATGTGAACACTCTTTGCTATAACTCTACAATACCCTCTTCAATTCTTGATGCTGAAGAGCCTTCTAGATCAGTCGTGGTGCAATCAGCGTCACAACAAAGGACTCTGTAAAGTGCCTGTGGTGATTTTTTTTCGTAGTTTCGATGAAGCGTCTGACTCGTAGCTCACCCGCTTCAAGCGAGCGAGCGAGTGAGCAAGCTGGGGTAAGAGCTTCGGCTCTTGCCCAAACAGGCCTCAGCTTGAGTACTCTGTTGCAGCGAGCCTAGTGTAGGTCTGCCTGTTTGTGGTCTATCTGTGTGTCTGTTTGTCTATGCAATACCAGTGTGCGAAACTATTAAATATAGCAGAGTTGTTAAAAGCTAGTACAAGCGTTGCTATTCTCCTATATCGTGCACTAATTATCAGGTGCTTACTGCCTTACACTCTTTGCAAAGCAAGCGCAGGCGTGGTGCCTGCAGCAGGACATTTACTTTTGGAACCAGATATTGTCAAAAGTGAAACCCTAACAGAATTTCTGTTCACTCATACAAGAAAACCTCCAACTCTCAGTCGACAAAACTTTCTCAGTCTCAAGGTTCTACAAAATCGTTCTATTTGATCCCTACTTTCTAAGAATTTCCTCACCGTAACGCATGCAAGTTTCCGTTGTCATTCCAAAGCGCACACCTTTCACAACAGATTACTAAGTATTAGCTATCTAGACCCACGGATATGTGGAACATGAGCACTATATGGAACATATAGAACATATGGAACTTATATATCTGTACACTAATTGTCATTGACCGGGAGCCCAAAACCTTAAAAACTATGGAAACTGTATCCTACGATTGAGAAGAAGAGACGTCGCAGCTGGGCGGCTTGGGGAAAAGATCTTAGATACAAGGGTGAGCAACAGCCTTGGTTTCGCCTTCTGAAAAAGTGCTTAGCATGTTAAATTATAACGACGATGAAGTAAGGATAGGAGACGTTGCTCAAAGGCGGATGAGCAAACTACACGACCGCTTCAACAAGTGTCAGCTACGGCAAAATCAACCTGCCAATAGTATGCCTACTAAAAGTGAGACTTACTTGTGCGGTATTGAAACAAGCTGTTGCAAAGAATTAGACCAAACAAAACGGTGGGGTACTTGTAAAGACTTAAAGCAAGGATTTGCTTGCCAAAGACCATGTACAGGGGTTTGGGCAACATTAAACTTGCGACTGGAAGCGTACAACTGCGCCATCGCCGCCCTTAATGTGGTCATCCTTAAGATAGTAGGTATCCAAACAAGTTGGGACCACGGAATATATGTGCCAGCTCTATTTTTCAAAACAGCTTAGGCGAAGTCGACCTTTTGCAGTTACGCGGTGGACTGCAGGCCAGCTGTTTATATTTGCTCTGCTCCTTTTGAGCTGCCTTAGTGTGTGTGTGCAGTGTTCTGAAACGAATGATCTTTTACGTTTAAAACATCCATCGAAGGAGACAGTGTGGTATGAAGGGCGCCATGGACTAATTGAATGGGCTACTACGGGTCGAATGACAATGGCTCAGCAAGATTGGAAAATTGAGTTAGTTCGTGCGACGCAAATTGACTCTCGTGTAGTGTCTCTTATTGCGGAGAAAATGCCTCTTACAGGGTCTATGCGGTTTCGGGTGCCAATGGGATCGGTAGGAGCTTTTGAACAGCGATATAAACTTCGATTCAGCTCTTCACAGGGGATTTTACAAGTTCCGAGTTCTGGGTTTCTCATTCGTCCCCAAATTCTTCTAGTTCTAGAACCTGCAGCGCCAGATCCATGGATGGTGGAGGAGAATATTGAAAGAACCTACTCAGTCTCGCAACGAATATGGCTTTCTTGGCGCTCGGAGCCGGACAATGTTGGTTGCAGTGTAACGGCAGAACTCCAAAGCCCGTACTCCGGTGTGCAAAGGTTGCAAATTCTTCCAAGCTCAGGTTGCACAGGACGCTCGCGAGTAAGTTTGCCATCAGATGTCTTACCTGGTAAGGGATATCGAATAGTGTTCAAAACCAGCGACGGTCGCCGCACTCAAAGTCCATTATTTACTCTTGTAGGCCAAAGCATAGAATTTAGAAGCCCTTCGTTGTTTGATAAACCCCACGCGGTTGGAGATGCTTTGCAAGTAGAGTGGGTAGCTCATGGGAAACATGTACATCGCACCATCAATTTAGAGCTTTCACGCCGAGGCTCGCGCAATGTTCGATTGATGTCAGTCGATGCAGATCGAGAAAAAGCAGTCATTAACCTTCCCACGGGACGATCCGATGGATTAGCTAGTGGTTATTACCGTATCCAGGCACGTACAGGAAAGCAAAATGCTTTGCTCGGTGAATCTTGTGAGATTTATATATCGAATTTCGAAGTGTTTCTGCTGTCTCCAGTTCTTGCAGATATTCAGGAACCCACTGGGGCTATTGACGCATTAGCTACTTATGTAGATGTGCTACCAATTAGGTGGTTCTTCCGTAATCCAGGAAAAGCTGTCTCGTCCGTGGATATTGTCCTACGAGCAGTGCAAAACCCAGCAGTCGTTCATACTGTGGCAACTGATGTTAGTTTAGCCAAACGCAGACACCAATACGTTTCTTTAGACTGGAAATTTCCATTCGATGAACTTAATCAGACAGGACTGCTGGAGGTCCCTGTTCGCCTTGATGTGTTTCCTCATATGTCTGGTACGTCAACCGCCTTTGAATTCAAATCAACAAACAAATCCTCTTCCTCGTCATTTGCAACGTCACAGAAGCTAAATAAGCTTGTCTCTCGTTCGATTAGCGAAGGACGTGCGGTCTCAGGGCCATTTGTTCTAGGCACTTCAGCAGCACCAGCATCACCAACATCAAAACGTGGAGAAGAGTTTCAACATGATGCTCTGATTTTTTCTCCTGATGGGCTTGGCCAGCAATGGATACAGGGATCCCTTGTCAAAGTACCCGGAGCAGTGCGCCTCAATCCCCGCACGAGAGGCGCGTCACGGCAGCTTAAAATTGTAATTCCTGATACGGACCACATCATTAAGTCAACGAGAAGCCTAACCGCAGGTGTTGGTGAGAGTTTCGCAGTACCTATGAATGTGATGAGCAATCGCATGGTTTTCATAAAAGCAGTGGATTCTCGAAGACCTGACCGTACGTTGGGGGCGGTTGGACCTTTTTGGCTGACCCCAAGTTCTGCCCAGCTATTAACTCCTTATTCCGGAGAGGTGCATCGGCCTGGAGATTTGATTCCTTTCACTTGGTATGCTCCTGAGAAGTCTCTCATTGGAACAGCTGGAGGTTCCAAATATGTCCCAACTCTGTCAATTCATGGTCCTCGAGGTTTCAACTTTATATTCAAGGATATCAGCGCGCTTGAAGGCAGAATTCTGCAAACACATTGGCAAGCGCCATGCACGCTATCGTATGGAACATATTACATTTTTGAAGACCGGGCTTACGACAAGGATATAGGCAAAGAAAAATCTGAATTTGATACCGCGCCAATTGGAAGTTTTCGAATGATTAGCTCAGAAGCGGGGATTTCAGCCCCTTTACATAGAGACATTTGGCGTCCTGGCTCCCCTGCTCGAATAGCATGGCTCGTAAGCGAAGGCATAAACCCATGTGTGTGGGGCTCGGAGCGAAAAGTGAATATTGTATTGCAAATAAGGCGCAAAAATGTCACACTTGCCTCAGAGGTTCCGAATAATGGTGAAGCGTTTGTGCACATCTCGCCTGATCTACCGGATGATAGTACAGCTCAACTTTTTATTGTGCCTCAAGATATCTCTGCACCTTCCTATATGACTCTCGCAAGCGAGCCGTTTCACGTACGGCGCGTCCCACGTGAGACCTTCATTCCTTCTGATGATTTGCGTAGTCATAAACGTTTTTCGAGCACTTCAAAAACCGTAGCAGCGAGCGAGCACTCACGCATCGAGACATTAGTCGTCGATTCGGCTTCAGCTCTAGCTCAAAGGATTGCTACAAGTTTGGGTTTGCTCACATTCCTCTTTGGTGTTGCAGCAATAGCTGCGCATTTCAGACATGAGGTTAGCTATATTCTGCGCGGTGGAGGAGGGCGAGCTACTGTTACAGCGTCTTCTCAGCCAGCCACCTTGGCTCAGGGCCCTAAGCAGGTTGATGGGCACAGCCGTGGTTCCTTTTTCTCACAGCATCAACATCAGCAAAATAGTAAACATATCCTTCTGAGTGAAAGAGAGCGTCGTGATGAGTGCCGTTTGAATGCAGTACGGGCTCTTAACGTGGCTATGCCAGGGGATGCGTCCTCTGCACGAAGTAAATCGATGCAGAATTTGGGGCAGCTCCTCGGTGACGCATCGTCTGCTCGAAGGCGAAGACCTATTCCCTGAAGAATAGCAATTCTCCTCTTAGAAAATAGGTCTACCTACCATGATATTGCTCTTCTCGTCAGACGAGGCAAAGAAGATTTGCCTCGCATCAACACTTAGTTTCCTATCTCTTCCCTCTTTTCCAAAAATTACTCCACAGCAGAATTTTATGTACCCTACAGAGTCTGCCAGCGCCAACGAACGACTATTCTGAAGATTAGTTGAGTTCATCTTAGGCTTGGTTTTTTACTTTTTTCCATCCTAGTACTAGTATTTTAAATCGTGTATCCCCATGTTTGCACATTTGAACCACTCTTGTGAAACTACGACAAGGCCCTCAAGTTTGCGAAAACATCGATACTACTGAGCCGCACATTGAAACCTGTTTGGTATCCCAAAAGCTTCAGCTTGGGAGGTGTACCTATGCGATGGTGCAGCTTTCAAGTGTTTATGGAGCAGAGTAGCAGTAGGCTACTGCTGTGTAGGCTCGCCTCGTTCACGAACACACTCAATTGGTATATACAAGCCTACTCGTAGATCTATATAAATTGGGATGTATTCATTGCCATACTTGGCATGAGAAAAACCAATTCTCTTTTGAACAGAGGAGCAGAAGACGTGGTGGCTCTGACTCTCTTGGATAAAGTCTTTCCGCCCGGGTCGTGCTACCTCAAGATCTTCGTAAAAGAACTTGACGTGAAGAAGTCTTTTTGTTGATAAATCTTATACCGTGGTTGCCAAGATGCTCCTCGACGGTGACATTGTTCCCTTCGAGGTCAAGGTGAGCGAGGATGCCCTCACAGACCTTCGCTCAAGACTCTCGCATCGCAGACCTCCATCAAAGCTCATGGAGCCTGACGCATGGCGCGACGGTACCAACGCTGCTGCCTTGGAGGAGCTCTTGGCATATTGGGAGACCGAGTTTGACTGGCGAGCTCAAGAAAGGCAGCTAAACAGTCTCAAGCACTTTAAGATTGATGATCTTCACTTTGTTCACCAAAGATCTGAGGACCCCAACGCCATTCCACTTCTGCTAGTGCATGGGATGGCCAGGAAGCATTGTCGAATTTATGGATATCATCCCCAAACTTACCCAGGGTCCTCAGCCCTTCCACGTTGTCGCTCCAAGTCTCCCAGGGTTTGCCTGGAGCCGATCTCTCGCAGACCAAGGAGGCAAATGGGGCACGCGAAGCACTGCCAAACTATTTAAGGACCTGATGGCTCGTCTTGGATATTCCCAGTTTGTAGCTCAGGGAGGCGATTGGGGTGCAGTTGTGGCGCACTGGGCCGCTGCGGATTTTCCAGAATCTTGCGTCGCTGTGCACCAGAACATGCCCACCGTAGGTGCTGATTGCTGGAAGAGCATGTTCTCTGTCCATGGCATCAAACGCGCACTAGTGACAAAAATAGTGCGTGCCATGCCACAAAGCGTTCTCGATGCCTCTGACCAGAATAAGGTAAGAAGGCAGCGCATGTACCTCGGAAGTGGGCTATCATACTTTCTTCTTCACAACACCAAGCCGCAGCAGATCGGTGTTGCACTTCAAGACAGTCCAGTGGCTCTTGCATCCTGGATTCTTGAGAAAATTCATGGATGGACTGACTTTGATTTGGCACGCGGCGTATATTCTGGTTTAAGTAAAGATCAAATTTTGTGCAATCTCTCCGTATATTGGTTCACGGAGTGTATTAGTTCCAGCTGTCGGTTTTACTTCGAGACGACGCCAATGATTGCTGGCGTGCGTCAAGAAGTTACAATCCCCGGTGAGTACTGTGACACACCACTTGGATGCAGCACCTTCTCAAAGGAAGTTCTGGCACACCCGCGCCCACTTGTGGCACTCGCTTGGAACCTCAAGCAATGGAAGGTCCACGAGAAGGGTGGCCATTTTCCTGCTTGGGAAGTGCCCGATGTACTTGCAAAGGACATCAAGGAGTTTTTTTACGATGTCGTAGATTTTGAAACTTGCAAAAAGGAAGCCCGCGGTCGTTTCCCAGCAAGCTTGACGGCTTCTGGAGCATCAAACTTTGTTCTTGGTGCCAAGATTGGCGCCATTATTGGATCTATAGCTTTTGCAATGTCCCGTGTGTGAGTTGAGTAACCCTATTAGGCGTCTTTCGACTGGCAACTCGTACATGAGAAGATGAAAGTTTGCGCTTTCAATTCACACCAATGAACCTGAGATAAAATCATTAATTTTTAATACCAAAAGTATTTTTGCTTTAGATGTTTGCTCAAATCTTTGTGCAATTCATTTCAGCTTTCGAAACGAATATATCTGTTTTTGCACGTGTACTTGTTAGGAAATCGACAACAAATGAATATATAAGTCTAGCTCAAATGAAGACAATCATACTACAGCAAAAGAAAAACGTAATGTTTGCACACAAATCTTGCTCTCTTTGTCATACTTTGTTCGGACATTGAACTTTGTTACCATTCGTATATTGCATATGATGTTGTTGATGTGAGTTTAGCTTGGTATTTTAAAAGGGAAGCTTCGATCAGTGCCAGATGATACGATAATGGTTTATGATTCTGTAGTTTTAAGCGCCTCCTGAGGGAAAAGGCGCATTTGCTCGTATCCCATAAAAATATTGATCGTTTTGTACAGGCGATGAAAAACTGAGTGCTGCACGAAAGGAACACCGTGCTTGCGGCAAATATCTTTGACAAGCGGGTGTGCCTTTTGATAAGAGAGCATTGACAAGTCAGGCCACAAGTGGTGCTCGATCTGGTAGGAAAGGAAGCCATGAAAAGTATCAATAAAGTCATTGCCAACCTGAAAATCCACGGAACCAACCACTTGGCGTAAGTAGAACTCGTCACTCAAAGCTTTGCAGTGTGTATCAAAAAAGTACATGTCATCACCAGCGTGGTTGGGAACAATTGCCAAGAAACTGTGCAAATTTGTCAAAAGCTCAGCCAAAAGAAGATTGATGATTGCGTTTTGGTAAGCAGATGCGCCCATCAGCACAAACACGGGCAAGGGAGTTACAACAAAACGAAGAATGACAAAGGGAAGCACCACGTTTGTGAGGAAGCTGTAGTTGGACCACCAGCTTGGCGCAGAATCATCAAACATTGAAAAAACGGTCATGTGACGGATCGCAAGACGTTCCTTCGCCAAGGCCTCCTTTGCTTTTTCATCGCCAGTGAGTTCGAGCTCACGTGCACGACGGCTTTGCAAGAGCGCAGAGTAAGTGTTTGGCGCATAGTAACTCCACTTCCATGTCAGACCAAAGAAGAAAATGACCATGTACTTTACAGGAGTAGGGTACCCAGACTCGCGCAGGTACTCAGAGTTAAGCTCTACAACATCAGGATCGGTGGCCTCATTGAGGTTATAGTGGTGCAAGCGACCGTGCTCGAGGTTCCATGCCTCAGGATAAATCCAATCAGCCCAGTCCACAATACGCCGAACAAGAGAACCAACGGCGAAGATAAACTGGTTGTAGCCATGCTTCTTGCCAGCATCAGTGTTCTTGTAGCCATTATGGCAAACGTGGTGCGCAAGCATTGCCCAGCGCATAAAGAGTCCTGTAGAGAGGCATATTACGGTGAAAGGGTTTGGGGTCATCCACATTGTGAGTAGCCCGGCCAATGTGAGCCCTGCTTGCCAGCGAATCAGTTTGTAAAGGTGCTCATCATCGGCAGGACCTTGTGCCTCGCGCAAGGTTTTTCCAAGTTCACGCATTTCGTCACCAAAAGCCTTAAGATCTACCTTTGCAATCCATTCATCTTCAGGAGCCAATTGCAAGGTAGAAGTCGCGGTTGGCGAAGCCATGTCGCAGCTCTTGATCTCAACCTTGCACATAGTGACTCTAAGTGTATCGCTTCTTCTCTAACAACCCTGCAGAACTGCAAAGCGTGCAAATCTAATCGACGCCAATGAAAGTCTTCCACCACCCACCAGCAAGATGCTGACGGGGATCAATGGTGTTCTGGGTCTCCAATCCGCTCTAAATGTCTCGAAAGAGGCCTCAGCTCTAGTCGTAAGCACTTGAGGTGACTACTATTGTTGATCCGTGGTGTTGGGAACAGTGCAACTCACTGAATGACTTCTACAAGATGCAAAAGTCAGTTGGTGCGCAGACTCGCCTTTCCTCCAGGGATTTTGATTTTGGTCGCTCAGGGCTTGAGGAAATGCCTTTCTGCAAGAAAAATCAAACAGCGTTTCTGCTGAGTACTTCCCAGCCTATTAGTAGACGTTCTTCTTCCTGTCCATGAGCTGTTGGTGAGACTGGAGTTTGGAGACAATGCCAAAGTTCCCAATTGCTATCTCCACTCAGCCACTCGGTGCTATGCATAAAATTCTTCTACATCCCCACTAACTAACGACACAGCAATGACTTACACTATGGTGGTTTGCCTAGGGTATGAAGGGAGTCTTTGACAATCTGGGACCACTTGCTCGTGGAGGCCAAGCCCAACAGTGGATACCGTAACTTCTTTGATCAACGTCAAAAGCACTTGTCCAGCTAGAGGCCTGCCATTCTTAGAATCAAGCTGCAAGCTTGGAGTCTATGACTTGGTTCAATTGAATCGGCCATTGCTACTGCTGGCGCTGCTGGGTAAATCAACGCAGAAATGGCCTTTACCAACTTCTGCTTTCACAACGATAACGACAAAGGCAACCACGACGACGGAAATTGCTACCCAGTTTTTGCAAGTCTAACTCTAAAGATTATTCGTGTGGCCATGTCATCCGCCAAAGAAGACCAGGTCAGAGCAGGCGAAGTGCTTGGATACATCTTTTACATAAACCCAAGGTGCAGTGCACTCATTCTCAATTCCATCCACTCATCCGTCCACCCATTGCACGAAGATCGTTCGTTGCTTCTATAAATGACTTCCTCAGCATTCTCTTCAAATTCTGACAATCCCCTCCAATCCACCAAGTTATCTGAACACCGCATTTGCATAGCTGCCCTGCCAGCGTCTCGTCTCGTTTCTCGATTGGTTCTTCGCGTTTGCAATGAATGCCTCGATAACGGCCACTCAAATTGCGCGCGAGTCCAATGCAAATCAACTAACCCACTAACTTACCTGCAATCTTCGATGTTGACAAAGCTGTTGCACCCAACGAGAGATTGAAGAAATGGAAAGGAAACCCGAAACCTTGAAAACTCCGAGAGAATTCAATCCCTTCGCTATGACTGCTGTCGAAAACTCGTGGATGGCTATGGATGGTATCAACTATCATCGTGCCACCAGTACTCCCTTATCGCTCTCTCACTCACTTAGGTAGGTACCACCTTTCCACCTATGTATATGTTGCATTAATTACCTTTTGCTGCTATAAGGTTTTTATAAGTAAAACAAAGTTTAACTTTGGTAAAGAAGCTTTTATAACTTTTAATTATTGGGTTAAAAAACAGGAACGTAGCACGTTGTGCTTTGGGCACGCGCATAAAAGCGACAAAGCGCTCAACCCACAGAGTTAATTAAACACGCGATTCGATTCGTTATTCCGAAGCGGATCACAATGCAGAGAGTTATGCAGTACGAAGACTTTTGGCGACTTGCTGCTTGGTTATCTATCTATCTATCTATCTGTCTGTCTGTCTATCCAATTTGAGGGGCCTGCTCTCTGCAAATTCCAGTGTATTTTACGCGTTCGTTACAAGGTATTCATTCATTCATTCATTCCTATTAGTTACGGTCATAACTAATTCGCTGTCGAGTATTCATACACGCAATGCAATGAATGCAGTTGCTTGCCCGCTTGCCCAAGTCGCTAGCGAAAGGCGGTACAAGGCTGAACAGCCAAGGGGGTGACTTTGTCATTCGCAATGGTTCGTCAATCACGAAGCAACCGCCATTTTCCATGAAGATTGCAACCATAGAATGAATGAGTTTCTCACGATTGAAATCTAAAAAAAAACAGAGTAGTCTCTTCTTCACCTTTCATAATACCCCTCTAGTCTTCACTCAATCTTATGTAACAGGGTATATTATAGAAGTTTATACTGACTCAATCTATACCCCCATTGCACCTATATTATGCCGAGTCCAATGAGGGCACAGAAGAACGCAATGTGTCCCTTGCTTCTTGTTGCCCTGTCATAGATAGACAGACCCCAATTCTTCGAGTTCATCCTCTCCAAAGACGCTTTCGATCCCATCTTAAAGTGGTAGTCTCCAAATAATCCCTTTCATACCCTTTGATTTATCTGTTCGAACCTCACCACATCAGACTCTGATTTCAACAGCGCCACACCCTCCGGCCCGAAATGTAAAGCATTATCACCAAACAGAGAAACAAAACAGCAAACAGCTGATCAGGACCCATTGTTCCTGTCCCTGTAAAACCGTCGCAGAAAAAGAGAGGAAAAACAGAGCAAGACCAAGTGGGGTAAAGGATTCAGTTACAGTGAAGTATAGAATCACACAGTGAAGTATAAGTTGTCACAAAGGGTATTAAAATATGCGCAAGTGGGCAATGGAGGAGCCCTCGCTTTGGTTGTTTGTTCTCGCTATTGGGATGATGGATTTGAGACAGTTCGTGATCGCTTGACCAGACAACAAGTCGTTGCGGTCGGCGGGACGGATCTTGACTAAATTCTCACTCACGCAAGTCGTGCAAGAATGCAGGTGGACGCTGCCCTGACGGCGTGGCTGGTGTCCCGTTGGGAAAGCGCTGATGGCCTGCATGGTGGCCATGACGATGGCGGTCTACTCTCGCGGCAGCTTGCGCAGGCACAGAAATTTGATAACGTGCGCATATGCGTGCCTGGCGACGATACTGGCAAAAACAGTGGGGCCGGCCTTGTTGCTGTGACCAGCGATGCCCTTATTGTAGATGCCACGTTACCCGAAAATACCCGCATCCAAGCCCTTGTGCCAGGAGAGCACCTCAACGACATCGAGCTATCTATGGATGATCGTGGAAGACCTTTTGTGTTGCTAATTCTGCAAAATCCCAGATCAGAAACTGTAGAACTACTCATAAGACCCATCGACGAAAGCCTTGACGCGCACGAAACCATGGAGGAACTCTACAACATTCTTGAAAACTTGAGAGCCTCTGCTTTGGATGCACTCGAAGATAATTACGGCCCGCAAAGGAAAAACGTTGGCAAAAGCAAGGAACAAATCAGTAGAACCCGTGGATCTCTTAGTGATGATGATGATGAAGGGGACGAAACTGAATCGATGAGGGCGAAAAAAGATCGCAGAGCAAGTATCTCGCTTGATGCTATGGTGTCTCTTGTGCAGCAGGAGGATGACGATGAGCCAGCTGAGAATGTTCATGAATCACCAGTAGAGACAAGTCGGACGAGACTGCAATCCTCGCGGGAGGCGTCTGAAATGTCGCCCAAGCCACAGGAAGTGGAAGAAGAGGATCCTCTGGAGGAATCCATGCGCGCTTTAGCGTCCATGAGAATATCGGACGAGAACAACGCAGGTACTAGCGAGAGAATTCGAAACCAGGGAAGTAGTCGGTCATCTCAAAAGCCTGTAATGCCATTGGTCTCAGCGCCATCTAAAGGTGCTACAGAGCGCTCGGTTTCCCCTCCGCAAACTCCACGCAAGGCCGACCTTTCCTCTGATAACCTGAGAAATATTGTAAGAGCCTTTGTAAAAGACCCGAAGCAAAATTGTGACTCTACTATGGAGCTACTGAGTGCCCAGTACTCCTATGAGCTTTCTTGTGTCCCAACGCCGTCACGCTCGCGCGTTAGGCAGAGTCCTGCAAGAAATGAAATGCCTGCAAAGAAAGACATCAAGAAACTCAAGCCCATAATTGTCAAGATGCAAGAACAAACTAAATTGGAGCGTAGTGAGATTGAGAAGGCTACCAATGTACAAATCCAATCACCACATGGGCGATCTCGAAAGATGCAATACATTGATAAAGATTCACTTTTAGTGCTTAGCCCGAAGGAATATGCAAACCGCTACCTGAACTATGTGAACGGAAGACCTTTTCCGGGTTCATCAGAATCCTTGCTTGAGGTGTCTCAGTCAGTAGATACCTCATCAATCGAGAAGTCTGTAGATTCCATTCAGTCAAGCTTGTCGCAAAGGTACACAAAGCCTCGCAGGAATGACAACAAACCTACATACGAGTCTGCGACAGGTATTAGCCCTACTATTGCTCGCAAAACCTCGTTGGATGAGCAAGTCCAGGTCAAGAGTAATGCTCCATACGTAGGTCAAAAATCTGAGTCACCCTGCCTCGATGATTCCATGGAAGGTGAGACGATGGACCAAGCTTTAGCCAAAGCCGAGGCTGAACTTCATGCTAAGTTTGATTCAGCCATGAATGACTTCATCAAGAAGAAAAAAGCAATTATCGAAAAGTACGGCCAGTCAAACAAGAAGGTACAGCCTTTGCCTCAGCAGTACAACATTCAACACAAAGCCCAGATGCCAGTGGCTGCCCCGTTGACAAGTTCTTATCGTCCATCGCAAGATCAGGAGAACCAAGACAGTGATAATGACCTTACTGTTTCAAAAACATCAAAGTTGAAGACCAAATCCAGTAAGTCAAACCGTCGAAAGAGTATCAATTTCGATGACCTGGCTGAATTTATTGATCAAGATGATGCCGAGGAGGGATTGGTGCCGAAGCAACCGAGCTCTACTCGCGTTATGTGGAGCGCGGGTCCTTGAATATAAAAAGTGACACGCATCTCTCTTGATCATTTCTCTACTACTTGCTTTTCGATTTGCATGCTTACTATACCCAATTGCTTGGGAAACCCACCTGTCCCTGCCAAATTGCTGTGAACGACTTTTTTACTTGTCTTGTGCACAAACAACTCAAACTATCCCACCAATCAAATATAATAAATTTCAAACTATTCTGACAACAATGAGTTCTTCATATAGGTGAAGTCCCAAGTTTATCAAGTTGTATAAGGACCACTAGATGTATTCAGAAGGGGCTGCAAACTCTTTTCTCAGATCTTATATATCAAGATCTGAGTAATTATTTTGTTTTATTAAAAGATAACAACATGTAGTTTGGATAATCGGCATGTGGCTATGATGTTCAAACTTCACCAGGCATGCAAATACTTTTTCCAATCACCAGGCTAGAGAATCTCATGCTCCTACCAAAGGAGACGCAATAATTACAATATTAGTATCAGAAGATTGACATAATTTATTTCTACTCCACGAAGCCAGAAACGTATAATATTCACGAATGTGATAGGTATAAACTGAAGAATAAAATGAACATATTAAATTTGGTAGGTGGGTAGGTAGATAGAAAAAGAAATGTGTTTTCCAAAGAAAAGAATATATTTTTGTTTTTCACTATCAGACAACAATATTGGTATTGATTGGGTTTCATGGCACGAGATGAACTGTGTGCTATAACGTGCTAATTTGTAAGGGGAAATGGTCAAAATATCAGAACAAATGGCCGAATTAAGGGAGGGTTTAGGCATACATGGTCAGCTCTAAAACACAACCCGTGCCATAATTTAGGCGCGGAAAGAGTTAGTCGGGCTCACTTCAGCCGGCTGCGTTGGGATGCTCTTATACGCAGCATATGGTTGCTTAGGCACCGATGATGCTGCTACAGGTGCTGGAGCATGTGCAACGACTGGGTATGATGAATCCTCAAGGTTTGGCGTTGCCTTCCTCTGTGGTGCACCAGGCTTCCGAGTGATGACTCCACCATAACTCTGAGCTCCAGTGGCGCCTCCAGCAGGTCTGCGGCTGACAATTCCACCAATAGCAGGCTGAGGAGGGCGGTGGCGGGGAGCTTCGACAGGCTGCACAACGACAGCCTGTTGTCTAGGCAACTCAAACTGGATTTCAGATCCTGGGGCAGATCCTGGAGGAATGAGTACACGTAGGGTGCGACCTGCTGCCTGGACTGTGAGAGTGTCACCAGGCACCTTTCCAGCAGGGACAACAATCTTGAAGACCTCAAGGTCCTGGTCCTGTGGAGCAAGGGCTCGCTTAAGAAGCTCATTACCTGATGCTGCGTGGTCAACGGAGGCGTCGTAAGATGCACGCTTAGCGGCCCATGTAGCATCCTCGGCCTTAAATTGGCGCTGGGCACCGGCGATGTCGCGGTCCCAGTTATCGTGTTCCTCGTCGTATCGCTGCCATCTGTGCTTGCGAATGGTCTTGCCGAAGTGCGGCTTCTTGGGTTCCTTAGGTTGTTCGAAACGTCTGAAAATTGTCTCCCAGAGGCGGTCCTCATGGCCAGCGAAGGTCGCCAGGATGTACTCGGAAAATCCAAGCTGTTCCGGAGAAAACTCTGCCAACTTGGTCTTGAGACGCTCAAGATCCACAGGATGGGCACGCCAGCCCGGAGCTCCGACACGACGCACATCCCACCCATCGTCGCAGTAGAAGTATCCGGTCACACGGTCCTTGTAGATATCCTGACCATTGCGGTTGCCCAGGAAGTCCATTGCATACCGCGATTGTCTGTAATAAGAGCGATCGTGCTCGCTGAGGGCGACGGCGGTGGCGCCTAGCGCAACGCCAGCGAGAAGGAAAGCCATCTTGGAGCTGCTTTTATCTGATCTGCTGCTGACTACGTTTCTCTTGTTGGTTTCCTCAGCGGTTTGAGCTTGCGTTACTTGCTTTACGCAAGGCGCAGACTTGGGTTCTAAACAGCGGTTCGCTTAGCGGTCTGTTGTGAGACGCCTGGGTTTGTTCTTTCCCGAGGTTGCTCGCGTTCGAGTTTTGGATTTGCTTGCGTGGCAAAGGATTTTACTATCGTCAAGCGATCTTGAAAGCTTTTCATTTCTTCTGAAAGTTTCTCCAAGTTCCAAGCTTTTTGTTTCTAAACAGTTCTTCTCAGGCTTTGATGTTTTTATTTTTATTTTTATTTTTTGTTTTCGAGAATCCTGATTGCCTAAGTCTTCACTAGGAGTGCTTAGTGATTTAGTAGAGAATTAACCACTAAAAGTATCAGTCATCCGGTCGATTTATTTATCAGGCTGTTTTGTTTTCTTTCTTATACCTACTCCGTATCTTTCCACATCCATGTATTGTTAGTAGTCACGGTGCCTATGACTGCGGAGACTTGGACTTAAAAAGAACAAAAAAAGAAAAGATACGAGAAAAATTAAAATAACTATTAGAATAAATTAACTAAAAGTGTTTTCTGTGCCAGTGATTCTACAATAAATGAATAAAACTAGAAATAAAAACAACAGCCAACGCAAAAAGTAACCCAAGAAAGTAAATATAGCTCGGTATCTATTTTCCTCGTTCCTGAGCAGCCAACAACTCCATCCGATGTAGTACCCGATCAGCCTGTCTCGTTATCTGTTTCACTCTTCAAGTTCTTTCTTTCCCCATTGCGGCTGCTGATCCTCTTCTTTCTGCCTCTTTCCGTCTTTTTGCTCCTTCCTCGCCTCCAGTACCACGGTCTTATTCTGCTTTTGTTAATTTTTAATGGTTTTAAAAAGAAAGAAAGAAAGAAAGAAAGAAAGAAAGAAAAAAGAGAGAAACATTTTGCTGACGCAAATCGGGTTCTTTTTGGAGTTAATTTAATCTGTTCCACGTGTTACCCAATATTATCCCTACGTTTCAGGCTCACGTCGCTTGATCGACATATTCGCCGACACATGCAACTCAGCCTAATAGCAACTGCAGGGTCTCCTGGTGCGTGCCGGATTATAATAGTAAGAAAAAGAAAAAGAAAAAGAAGTAGAAAAGAGGCTGAGAATGAACCAACTCGGATGGAGCTGTGAAGAGTTTGCGTGAAGGACTGAGGGACTGAGATGGCGATGCGAAAGGCTTGGACCTTTTGCGAAGATTGTTCCGTTCCTTCATTTGACATGGGTCGTCTGCTCAGAGTGAGCGACTCGACTGGCTGCTTGCTTGCTGAGCCGTTTGCTCTTGCAGTTCTTGCAGTTCTTGCAGTTCTCGCAGTTCTCGCAGTTCTCGCAGTCAGTTTGCTGTCTCCAGTTCTCACTGACCGCCGGAAAGCAGGGGTACAAGAGAGCAGAATTCTGAACCATCATACGGGTTGAGAGCTCGTTCATGAAACCCGGCCACTCGAGAACGAGCTTCAGCCCAATGGCCCATCTTGAAGACTTGAAGTGCTTCGCAGCTGCCTCAGCCAATTCGCCAGAACTGCTCGCCTGATGCGAACCTCGTCCTGAAGATCTCTCGAGGAGCTTGGTCCCAAGTTTGCCAACATGGCGCCAACAGCTGGAGCACGTGTAAAAGCGAGCTAGCCCGCTCGAGGCCTGCCTGCCTGACTGACTGACTGACCGGAGTTGGCTTGAGATGGCTGGGAAACTGAGAAAGGCCGAGCAAGTGCAGCGACGGTGAAGAAGCGATTTCGCCGCCGAGTTCATTCATCGTCTTCGAAGTGGGCTGCGAGGAGTGGCGGCGAAAGGCGGAGTCGCCGCTGGCACGATCACGAATGAGCTCTTCGGGGCCAGTGGCGATGGGTGAAGTAAGTCTAGCCGGGTCTTCTTCACCAGGACCTGAAGATTTACAAGTGCCACCGCTTGTGTGCCTGCTGGTGGGAAAACATGCCATGGTAGATAGACAGACACCCTTTGGGCTTGCGGCACTATGGTAGTATCCGACCTTTGCGGGCTCAGGTTGGGGCCGCAGTTCGAAGAACTTGACCAAGCCTTCAATCATCAAAGCGAAACTACAATGGTGCACGAAATGACCGCTGCGGCTGCTGCTGCTGCTGCTGCTGCTGCTGCTGCTGTCGTTTCGAAGAACGCGAATACGCCTTAGGGCTCGCTCGCGCAGAGCTTTGGCGCCTCAGGTATTGATCGATCTCTCGCAGAATAGCAGAATAGCGTGACAAGTACTTGCTGCTTGCTGCAGGTGCTGGCTGCGCTTGTGCACGTGCTGCTTACGGTACATCTTTGTCATTCCGTATCATTCATTCATTCATTCATTCATTCATTCATTGTATTTGCTCCCATTCGGTGCTTCGCCTGGTCCTGGCACATGCATTGCTGGCGATGTGCGTACACAATGGCTGCTTCACCAAGCTTGGTCTGAGAAGCCAGCCAAAAGAGCACAACACTCACTCACTCACTGCGATGATAACCACTCGACAATTAGCAGGCAGGGCTAATTCGTGTGGAGCAGCACGCGGCGGCAATGCTGGGTGCCCCGGAAGCTGGGCCATCCTCGAGTGCCCTGTTTCGCTTCGCCTCCAAAATATGCTCGCTGGGGGGTTTTGGATGGAAGGCAGCGCCAAAACTAAGTGTTGCAGAGTTTAGCAAAGCTTTGCTCAGTTATGAGCCCAATCAAACCTACTTCGTTCACAATGAATTTTACGAAATTATGTCTTTCTGAAAAGTGAAGGTTTTTTTTTTTTTTTTTTTTTTTTTTTTTTTTTTTTTTTTTAATATATCATTTAATAATTAATTAATTAATTAAAGAAATAAAAATAAAAATTGGAGCAGGCCATTTTAGGTGGTAGAAACAAGATTGTTTCCGTTGGTGCAGGCTAAAAGCTTGCGGACTGGTTTTCTGTCTCAGGTCTCTGATCGCAAAAGAAAGGGGACGCCCTTCTTGGTCTCAGCAGCGATGCGTTGTCATAGCTTTCTGACCCTTCAAGTTGAATGTTAGGCCTGTTCGTTGATAAAGATTGCATTGTACCTGGAGACTCCATCAATCTCAACTCGGGCTTTAATTTTCAGAATTATAAACTCAAGAGAACAATAAAACAAAACAAAAACAGTTCTTTTTCATTTCTTTTATAAATCACTCTAGCTAAGCGGGTGCTAGGCTATGGGCTAGTTACTGCTAGCTAGCCCAAGCAGCAATTGGGGCTGAAAATGCCGAAAGCGCTCACTGAGTTTGCGTTCTTCTTTGCAACTCCTGGAGAACCACTAAATCTCGGAAGCCGCGGCAAGAAGAAGAACCACACAGCCCACGCAAAAGCCAGTGATACGGTCGTGCGTCGCAGCACTCGACGCAGCGCTGCGTCTGCCTCCGGCAGCCAAGAAGCGTCTGATAAATCTCCATCCATCTGCGTCTGACCCGTTGCTGGCTGCGATGCCTCAACTTAATCGAAATCGAAGTGGACTCCCGAGGGGCGCAAAATTCTCAGCGGTGGCATACGCGCTCTAGATTGATTGAAAGCAAGCGCGCAGAATAGGCACTATGGCAGGAAAGAACCACAGAATGAATGGAGATCGCTGGAGCCAGGCATGAAAACCCTCGCTGCGAGCAGCCAGTGAGTGCGCCTGCGAAGCGGTTGCTCGCATGACTGGACTGCCCAATCAATGGGTCCTACACCCGCTGCAGCGGAGCCTTTGCTACCAAGTGCCGGTTCGCCTTTAAAACAGCCAAAGAGAGAAATTGAAGGGTGAAGAGGAAGAAAGAAAAGAGCGAGGTCACAGTCTGTCTTTAAAGTTGGGTGTCAACGAGGAGCTGTAGCAGCTACCTAGACGAGACCGTAGGGTAGAAGAGCATTCGAGCGAGGAAAGCAAAAGTGGGAAAGCGAGGGGAACAGTCCTTCCCGACCAAAGGCCGATCATGCTACGTAGCAAAACAGTGCTGACGAGGTGCCCAAAGAGGTGACGCATCGCGATTTGAGGCATCATGATACGACGTCGAGCTCATGCATGCATTTGACCCTCGCACGCACTGCGTTTAGCTTTAGCTGCATCTCGTGATCCTATTTGCAACATGGAGCGGCTTACTTGTGATTTTAAAAAAATGTATTGTTGCCTTTGCTGGGACAAATTAATTTGACAAAAAATCTGGGATAAACATAATAACCTAAGGGACGATTTACCAACATTCATACTGTCGAACCAAATTTTAGACTCTCAGAACTATTCATCATCCATAAACGCGTCCCAACGATCCCTACTATGTCTTCTTGATTATGCTATACAAAGATGCCATATTTTGATAACTACTCTTTTAGGTAGTTTGTCCGCAAAATGGAGTGATGATGCGCCTTGCTGGGAGGCTGGTTCCATCGGTAATATGAAGCGTCACCGTATTGGCACTTTAATCGTTTGGGGACATGGACATTGCTATTGCATTCTTACTCACCAGCCTGAATTGAAAAGTGAAGCTCGTTTTTCCAAATATAATCACCATGCTAACTCTCGTTGTTGAGATCTGCAAGGGAGAACTTTATCTCTGCGGTATTTTGAGCATTGCAATGGCATACTTTTGCGGAAGCAGTAGCTGCTAAAAGGCATCACCACTTATAAAATCGTCTCGCCTCAAAAAGGCACTGCCGTTTTAAGTCAACTCTTTTAATCTTAAAAGTTCATTAATTATTTTGAAGAAACCTAATATTGAATTGTTCTTTCTGTCCCATAGTGATGACGACGCTTCATTCCGCGCGTCACTGACACGATCGTCACTGAAGAACTCGCCGAACCATCTCTCCTATAATGAGAAAACCACTTCAAATCAACCACGGCAAATCAACCACGGCAAATCAACAATGGCAAATCAACAATGGCAACTCTGCATGCCTCCCATCCTTGAACCAGTAGATGCTATGATGCAGTGCTCGAGTCAGGCGAATGGCCATAACAATCACACCAGCTAGTCTTGCTCTGATGATTATCAGACTGAGCGCATAATTTCTGTACCTACGTTAGGCAGTCTTGAGAGCGATTTTATATTCATGAAGATTCTGTAGCTAAAGTTGTACTATGACCATGATCAAGCAGAGCCTACCGCCAAACACGATTAGGGGGGGGATTCTTCGCAAGGAGGGAGCACTGCGTATTATTGTATGTATCCCGACTCTGGTCAATTCATTTATATGTCCATATGTGATGACGCGTCAGTGTTTTTTCTGCATTACGAAACTTTCCATTTGTTGTTTAGGGGAGGAGAGTTCTCAGCCTTGCATAGCTTAAAACGATTTGAGTTTCGAAGAGAGCCTTGGCAGCCTCTGACGCACTTTTTAACTTGAACTTTTATTTTATTACTGCTTAAGGACCTAACTGAATATCATGTTACTGACTGATGATGCGATTCTCGGAGCAACTATAGCTCCGATTTCGTGAGCTGGAGATACGAAGTGCCGTGAACGCTGAGATTCACCTGCGCAACGCTTTTTTTTTTCAAATTAATAATAAATTATAAATTTGGAGTTTTTCAGAAGTAATCATAGGGTACCCAAATTATGTGTTTCTCTATTTAGACGACACAACCCCGCGAGTCGAAGCATCGCAGATTATCAGTTCGTAGATTAAGAAAGACTGTGCATTTGCGCATTAGAAAGACTCAAAACAACCAACTTCACAGCCTTTGGCTTTTATATGTTTTGTGATGTTAAGTTCTGAAAGCAATACCCTGCAACAAACAACCCTGACTTAACATCAATCAATCTTCAAGAGAGAAAGAAGAACTAGCTACAAACCCCACTGCATCAGGACCATTCGTGATGTTGCCAAGATTGTATTATACAAGTGCTTGGTCGATTTAGATCTGGAATCTGACACCATGAGGAATCTATGGCGTATTTTCCAGGTTTCATCTTTTTAGGACACTATTCCGTCTTTAATCCAACTCCTCTTTTCTCGCCTTTAATGGTGTCCGCACGAGAAAAGCTCCTTCCCCTCTTCAGAGCGCCAGGCCAGAACGAACCCGTGGGGACTCCTGGAGCATGAGAACGACAGCCTCGGGCCTTTTGAAGTTCACAAAAGCACCCTCTGATACTTGTTCATACCTCTGATAGAGGTTGCAAGCATTCACTCAGACTAGCCAAGATTATAACCATCGGGCTAGACCCACGAACTGGCGAGCTTGAGGGTCCGAAGGGAAAAACATAAGAGGACACCCGCTGTATATGAGATATCTAACTCCACAGAACGTGGTTCGCTGAGAGCAGAGTCTTCAGACTTTATGATCCGTCGTCACAAGCGAGGCATCTGACAGATATGAGCGCTAATCATCATCAACAACAAGAGCATCAGCAGGAACAAAATATGGTTGCTGGTATAAAACGTAGGAGAAACGAAAATGAACAAGCTCCCACAATGACACCTATCTTGATGGCGCCTGCCTCGTTTCGCAATGGGCAAAGCAGAGCCCAGGTAGACAAGGATGACGTGTGGCAGCCAATTGAAGAAGACAATACTGGCATCGACGCACTCGCGAGCACCACTGCTGTGACATCTGCAAATAATCGTGCAAGCTCTTCAAGTACTATGAATGCAGGAGCCTACTCTGCCTTCTCTAATATTCATAAAAACGGAGATGACGTTTGGCGCCCGGAGCCCACTCCTCAACAGCATCAACGCCAACAACATCATTCTCAGCAGCAGCAAAGACAAAGACAACAACAACAACAACAACAACAACAACAACAACAACAACAACAACAACAGAATTCACAGCAAGGTTTACTGCAAAACGTAGAACAAAGTTCATCATCATCATCGTCGTCGTCTCTATTATCTTCACAGCAAGCACAATCCGAACATTCATCTGTTTTAAATGAGCCTGTTGGGACGCAAATTTCTACCATGGCCCCCACTGGGAAGGCAAGGAAGAGGAGTGAATAGCATTCCCATCGTCCACACTTCGACAAGCGTTCCACAAGACCAGTCGAATATATTGCGAACCTTAGAAACCCAACAAGGTATGACTAGTGGTAACCAGGTGAGCGTTCCATTGATGCAAAAAGACACAAACACGCTACTGAGTGAGGAGCACGAAGTTGAATATGAATGTTCAGGGTTCGAGATTCCTGCTAACCAAGCACTTAACACTGTTCAAGTGAACGAAATGGAGGAAGTCTTGGAACCCGGCCATGTCATCGCGAGATCACCAAACTGCACAACAAGACTTGAAAGTTCTCGTCGTGGACTGTGCCAAAATTGCCAAACAACTAGACAAACATATCGTCGCTACTCACGTACAATCCAACAAATCGCGCGTGAGAAATTGGATTCTTCAGTTGAGGATTTGTTAGCGCTACCAAAATACCAGCTTCTTCATAAGGTCTCAGCGCGCATGGCAATAATGGAAAAAAACCTTAAGGAGGAAAAGCGTAAACATGAAAGCATGAAAAAGGTGGTCTTACCTCCACTTTCTAAACTCATGCGGTATCTCGAAAAGCGTGGCCATCTCCCGGAGTCATCGTTTTTTTACAAGTTTCTTCATGTATCCATGGAATATTGGCGACGTTTGCGAGAAAAAGGCGCCCGAGGATGGGTCTGGGATAAGTGCAAGCATGGCACTGACGTGTTAAAGTTCTTTATGGGTCTTCGAAAGCTTGATGGTGGGCGAAGAGCCTGTTTATACCTCGCTTATAAAGACTCAAAAACAAAGACCAGGGCCTCGGGGCCTATCTTTGAGCCGGGTGAGATTTTTTTGCCGATTCCGCCGGTTCCAACGTTGGATGCTCACATTGCTCTAGAAAAGAAGTCATCACAATCAGACCTTGCGCGGGAAGGTGATGACCAAGTTGATGGGAACCATGATCCATCTGTCCAGTCTTCTTCCCTAGTAAATGATGAAGAACACCACAACGAAGGACCGCAGGACTCTGCTGGCTTAAACCATGTCCACTCCGAGCACATGCACATGCACGATGATGATGATGATGATGATGATGATGAGGACCATCATCATCACCACCACCATATGGCAGGAATCATGAGTACATCATCAACCACTGGGGAAGATCAACATATGACACCGGCGGAGACTTCTACAAATTCAACGTATTAGTCGTAAAGTGCCTACAGTACAGCAAATCAAGCAATTCATAAACTATCCCTTTCCCTGATTTTCTCCATTTTTTCAAGGGAAATCAGCGAAAAGCAAAGAAGTGCCCAATCTCTCTTGTTTCCCACTATATCTTTATGTGACTAACATTTGTGTCGAATTAAACAATAAGAATGAAAAGTCATAATCAAGTGCAAATTGTAAGCGCATGCGATTTTATGCACGCATGTCAAATTAAACGGAATATCTGTTTTTTTATTTCTTGGATACCTGGCTGCTCTTCTTTATATCCCAGTATTATATCCACTGAAAAGTTATCTAAAATGTATGATTACACTCGTGAAAATCTAGTATCGTTTAAAAGGTTATAATATCATACTTTTTCGAATCCTTTCGCAAAACTTGCTTTTACATGCAAAGAAGGTGGCTCTGTAGCGTTTTCTATGTTTATTCACACGCGTAAAGTTTAATCCGTGACACTTAGAAATCGCCTTCCTGAAAGAACCTTATCCAATGATTTCACAAAGGAGGTAGATACAATATGTGGGGATATTGCATCAATGAATCTGTCCTTCTTATTCTGGTCGCTGCAGCGAATGTTCCAAACACGCTCTCCCGCACCGGGATCGACAGGAATCAAACGAATGCCCAGGTTATCTTGAAGCATTTCTTCTAAACGATAGCTTGCCAGAGAAGTCCAGCGGCCTTTTAAGGGCATAGATCCTCCGGCATATTCCTTGTATGAGCGGAACCAACCTAGCTCTCCATGTTTGAGTACCATAAACCGCTTTTTCCATGATTTTCGCCCAAAGACTGTTGTGCCACCACCCTCTTTAAGAACATAGTCATGATATTCGCCTTCAGCGAACTCGGAGTCCTCATCAAGAAGCGACTCTTCGTTTTCTTCATGTTCAAGCTGCGTATCTTCCTCTTCTGATTTCGTTTCTTCATTGCTTGTATTGCCATCATCCTCATCGCCTGTATCCCCATCCTCTAAAGTACTGGAACCTGTGCTTAGGTTTCTCGCATGACCATGCAAAGATGAAGACGAGGAGGAAGGAGTAGACGACATAACATTGAAATTGCGTCGAGGAACAGTGGAGTCATCCCGAGTCAAAGTCTTTTTCAGTGTCCGTGAGGGCTTGCGGCGACTTGACATGCGCTTTGTCAAGGGAGGTACCGTGTCTTC
Organism: Schizochytrium sp. TIO01; assembly: GCA_004764695.1. Taxonomy (NCBI): domain Eukaryota; class Bigyra; order Thraustochytrida; family Thraustochytriidae; genus Schizochytrium; species Schizochytrium sp. TIO01. Next base: position 1,585,842 of record SMSO01000014.1, on the reverse strand, counting down.
GGCCTCCAGTGAAGATACACTACGCTCTAGTTCAGGCTTCTGCCACACAGATTTACGCTCTTGCACATGGTAATAAAAGGTTCGCCCCGTGGTATTATCAATACATTCCACCCAATCCGAATCTGTTGAAGATTCGGCGGGGTGCTCCCATGTGGATAAGTTTGTAGCTGCATTAAAGTAGAATGATTCGCCGGTATTTGGATCAACAGTCTCCAACCAATCGTCGGGGCCCTCTGGTAGTTCCCAGACTGATGTACCTGTGGCATGTTCATGAAAGAAAGATCTCTGCTCATTATCCTCGCAATGCACCCAAATCTTCAGCCTTCTCTTTTCCAACTTGTCATCGCCTGGCTGGTACCCATGTCTCTCAATTTGTGCTTCTTTTCCAAGTCTCGATTCTGCAGTTGCTCCTGCTGCCTTTACTGTTTCCGGCTTTGGCACCGAGCTTGGAGTTCTCGATGCAAAGGAGGCCATCGTGAGCTCTTGCAGGCCTCCTTGTAAAATCTAGACCTGCGAGGTCTTCTTTGTGAAGAGTTTTCCCGAACTTGTGTTGTGTGCCGCAGCAAAAACTATTGCCATGCCTGATGCTCGAAATGACAATTGGATTTCGCGCTCAGACCCGCTACTTCACTAACCCCGCGTTTCGCTTCTTCCTTAGTTAGAAGCTCTACTAGTAGTACATATAGGAACTCTAGTGATAGTGGTGCGGTGCACGCGCTGCTCTTTGAGAAAATCCTGAAACGGATAAATTTGAGAAGAGCCTTTACTTAGACTTGACTGAGTAGTGAGCCTGACGCTATGCGCGCTGCGAACAAGCAAAATAAATAATTTTGCAAGCGTAGCAACTGCTTGACAGGGTATTCGCGAAGTTGGGGACCCAAACGTGCCACGACCTTGAATAGAGCTGAGACCAATAAATGAGCTGAAGAATTAGCTTTCCTTCGGCTAGAAAAGAAAAGACAATGTGGATGTTGAAAGAAGCGATACGGAAGGAGTCAAAGCTAGCGTGATGAAAACCAAACACAACAACACATTCTTGAAGAATAGAGTACTAGCTGGACAAAGTACTCGTCGCAGCGAGAAAAGGCAAATTAGACGTGAGAATGAGAACCTAGATGCACGTCTTAGCCAAGCTCGCACAGAATACGACTATTTGAAGCAGATTAGCAAACGAGAGAAGGATCAGCATAAAGTTCGTCAGCGTAGACTAGAAAGTCTCAATGTGAAGTCTTGTAGAAAGGAAGAGCTTCAAAGCTCTTTATCAACCACTACAGACCCGTGGCATAAGAAACGACTTGGAACACAGTTTAAAGAGACAACGCGGACTAAGTCACATTACCAAAGCCGGGACGACACCACGCCACTGAAGCAAATAAATGTAAAAAAGGCTTTCTCGTTCAATCGGCCGACGAGGAACCACAAGCGAGCTCTGAAGGAAATTGAAAGAAACAATGAGCGCAAGGAATTAGGCATTTCTATTGAAAAAGGCTTTAAAATTCGTCTTCACCAGCAAGGAATGATTCTCAATAATGCACGAAAGCTTATCTCTGTGTACGAGGTAGTAAGTAAAGGCCACCTCGACTCATCCAGCTCTTATCTTGACATTGAGATTTATGATCAGTCAACATGCGAAACGCAGCATCTATCTGTAGACATGCAAACTGCTCGTGCAACACTAGGTGAACACGTTTCACTTAGTGCTGAAGGACGTAAGGCTCTTTGCAAAGGTCTTCTTCAATGCCTGTACAATTTTCAACTCAATGGCAAAAGTACAATGATTCTTCGCGCAAAATCTAGGGCAAACGTCATTGGAAAATCAAGAGGTACAACTCAAGAAAGTAGCAAAGAACCCTTTCCACAATCATTATGGCTCCAAGTAGCACTACCTGTGCTTGAGACAAAGGCTCTGCTAGAAGAGTGTTCTGTTTCAGAATATATAGCCCGAAACCAACGCCCAGTTGGTCTAGGTGTAGGCGATGACATTCCTACTCTATGGAAGACCATGTCCTTGGTAGTTTCAAATAAGACACCGAGAAACATTACAGGAGGTGAGGATGTCGAAAGGCTTTCTAATATGAAAGGGCGAGATATACCATTTACCGGTCAGAAAGGCCCAGCACCGCTGCTAGGTCAACAGCCGAATACTATTGAGGTTGATTTTACCAGCAATAGTTGTGTCCAGTTAAAGCTAATTGCATCACATGTATTACCATTTGGTTGTACTCTTCGTGTCGAAGTGGACCCGTATAAAAGCTATGTAGGTGTATTTTGTGACAATGTAGAGTGCACTTTCGCTCTATTACCTTTAACAGTTTGTCAAGCTGGCCTCGATGTTGCCAGTTCTGGGTCATGTACTCAACAAACGCTCGGGTTAATCGAAAACGACTTCGCTAGACTAATTGTCTAAGTCTGCTATTTTCAAAGGTTACATTGAGATTGAAAGCACCCGGCGGTACCTCTCTTGCATATATTCTTTTGGTGCCATTTTCTAATTCATATTTTTTACTTGTTATTTTTTTAATACAACAGCACAATAGCACCAAATTAAAATTCGCAAATTTGCCGCGGCTTTCACGGAGGGTCAGCCTGGGAGAATGACCGACCCGATGGACACCTCACGGGCAAACAAACTTTAATTTATGATGCAAAAATTATTTACCCCTTCGATTGAGTTAAATCCTCCTTGGAAACCACATTGGTCTATTCTTCCATCCCCCCACTTGCTTCTGAGCCTCTTTAACATACTTCGTCCACGATTTCCTCACGTCGCATCCCAGTCACTACACTCCGTCTTGTGATCACACTCTTGTGCCAAGGGAACCATCCAGCTCTATCAGGGACGGCTAAGACACTGTTTTGCTCGCTCTTCCAGGACGCATTTTCTTCTGTCTAAAGGGTCCGCTTCTTCGTCTGGCTCTCCACGCAAGCAAAGACCTCGCTGCTCTGGTGATGCGAAGATGCAGCCTCTATAGCCTTGCAAATTAGCCTGCGAGAGTCACATTCTTGCATGTGCTGTCGAATGAATGACATCCTTGGACACCCATCTGTCTTTCACTCGAATTCGTTGGAGGAAATCCAACGCATTCGCTCTGGTGTGTCTTTCACTCACCTCAGCGGCTAATTGGCAGTACTAGAACTCTCAATAGTGGCCCTTCGAGCCCGCACATGCACACTTCCCCCCAACTTCCCCACATGGCCCTAACCCTCCTCTCTTCCCACTGCGTAGAATTGGTATATCTCATCATTAGTCACACTTTTCAATCAATGGGGATCAAATCTTTTGAGGTATCCTCCTCACATAACTCGTGAGAGGGCGTGGCGGAGCTGAAGGGAGTTCCGACAGAAAGACAGACAGAGAGAGACATAGAAAAACATGTGAAAGAAGGTGGGGAAGTGAAGACAGACAGACGACAGACAGACACACAGTCCCTTCAGAAGGCTTTCAATCCCCTGTCGGTTCTCAACCCCGTCAGAGGGCATCAGAGGGCACTCGGTAGAGGCAGTGGAGTAGTGAGGGGAGGACCAGAACTGAGGTGGGCAAAAGTGCTCCTTTCATGTCGTATGTCGTGCTAGCTAGGAAAGTGACTTTGCAGGACTAGTAATAGCTATAGAAGATGAGACTACGTACACTCACTTTGAACAAAAGGATAAATTCATACGCAGAGTTAATTGAATGACTAAGAGGATAGTAAGGAGCGGTAAAGAGTTGGAAAGAGAATAAAGTTTTTTGTTTTTTAAGATTATCGATAATAATTAATAAATAACAAAAGGTGAAAGAATTGCTTTGAAGAAGAGGAGAAATCAAATTCAAATTGACACATTCTCGTCGTCGATTTGCAAGCGCAGCGCCGCGAAAGGGTCCTCGAGGAGCGGGCTAGAGCCCGGCTGGCGGCAAGGCGGGTATACCCGAAGGGGGCGCGGACAGAGTCCCTGGCGCAGACCGCCCGAGACAAGAGCCGCTCCCTTCTAGGGCGACAAGCGCTCCATCGTTTTAAAGTTCAAACCCAGTGCGTGCAGTTGACTGCTGCTTGAAACTTGGGCACGTCATTTCGCTGCCTCTTCGTGAGCAAGCACAACAAATCAACCTGGAGGGAGGGGTGCTTCTCACGCCTGCGAGCATCGAAGACGTACAGAAAGACTTGTGAGATTGCGCAAGCCCCTCCAAAAAGAACTGCTCTCTTTTGCGTACACCCACGGCTTTGTTTTCCTCCGTATCGTTGTTGTTGTTGTCGCAACTCTGACGTCCAAGAGACTTTTCATTTTATTGTGATCTTTGACACGAACCAAAAAAGTTTAGAGCGCGACAATTTTGCTTTAATTCCTTTTTTGCTTTGATCAAATTGTGCACGTTTTTTTGCTGTCAACCGTAAAGCCTTGTTCAAGCGTCAATATTAGAGACGGTTTAACAGCTTGACTGAGTATTTTGTTATTAAAAGGCACAGAAGGATCATAGTAACCAGAAAAGGTAGTGGACAGAATACCAAATGCAAATGGAGGGCGTTGATGCGTACAAGCTAATACAATATTTAAAGACCGTTGTGTCAAAGGGAAAACACGGGGATATTGACAAGCTATACGTCTCATACAGCGCTGATCCGCGGCCAGTGAATCAGCGAAGAGTTGTGCAAGACTTGCAGAAACTTGTGGGGCCAGAAAAGCTGCAGGAAGCCCTCGACTCTGCCATGACAACCCTTGGCCAAGGAGGACCTTCTCGTGCCGGCGTGGTGTTGAATTCTGGCCACGACCGAGAGGAAGCCTCAGAATACGAAGCCGATGAATCCGAGAGCGAAGCTATCAGCAAAATGCAAAAGGGGAATATTGAGATTTGCGAGGCTACTTTAAAGGCCTGGAATCACTGCGTAGAGTGCAAAAAAGCGCCCACATGTGAGGTCAGTCTCTGCAAGGAGCTTCAACCCTTTGTAGAACACTTGCGAAAAATGCGAAGTGAAGGGGTGGTTGGTGTATGCCTCGAGAGTTGCAGATTTTGCAACTTTTTTGATAATTTGAAGCGCCGTGTTGTACCTTTTGAGGAGAAAATGTCCAGTCGCAAGCGAAAAGAAGCAGCCAAAGCGAAAAAGCTTGTCCAGCTATTCACTGCTTTTCTTCTAAAGCATGGAAAGAATATGGGTGATGATAGCATTGCAGCCCTCTATGACCATGTCATGTCGTGTTTAGATGACCCTTGCCATTTCAGAAATGAAATGGGAAGTTGTAGGTCTTCTCGTGCTCTCATGTTTCATCTTCAAGATTGTCGATTTGAAAAGACACGAACATGTGAGCTCTGCAGCAAGCTCCCCCCACATGTATGGCGGATGAAGAAGAAGCGGCGCTCTCTTCCAAAACCAGCTTACGTAGCAAAGCGCATAGAAGACGAGCGCAAAGATAGACAACGAGAAAAACGGCGGCAGCGGACTTCGAATAAACGTAACGCAGCTTCTAGCTCTACCAATGGTGGAGATCCTCACGGCGCCTCTCACGAGTTCGACGAGAAGGAAGAAGATGATGACGAAGACGATGATGAAGAGGACGACAATGACATCGACGATGAAGACGAGATGATCGGTACGGGTAACACCCGAATGCACGCGGATGGTTATTCACTACCAACAAGCAAAAACTCTCACACTGGGTCAAATGTTCATCCAAATGAAGCACATTCAGCTCGATTCGTCAAACCTAGTGCGCTCAATGGGACTACCTTAACCTCACGAGTTTCAAGTGATAGACATATCACCTTTGCGGAGGATATTGCCCAACCACGAAATGATGCACATTATTATCCCTTAGGTGACCAATCCCGGCCCCCAGCGGATGGGATGTCGCCTATGATGGTCATTCCATCTGCAAGACAAGAATTTTATGATGATCATTTTGTAACAAACCATCCTGGAAATTTTTCAGCGCCCATAGCACCTCCCATGAACGACAATCTATCACCTCAACGCCATCATTTCCAGCAGCAGCCAGTGCAACCACAGCACCCATATCGCCAAAATATGCATGATGTGAATTTCTATGGCCATGTCGATGGAGGGCTTATTTCGAATGAAATTAATATGCTTTCTTTGGCTGATGGAGATCCAAATTTGCTTGGAAAACGGAAACCAGACGATTTATACTTGCCTGGTCATTTTGATAAACGAGGACGGGTCTAGAATTTGTAATTAACCAGTTTGCCATACGAACGGCGAGGCGACTCTTATCTCTTCAAGTCCTCTTTTTCATCATTTCTTTTCCTCTTTTTTTCTTTCAAAGAAAGTACCGCGAGACTCTTAAAAGGAATAGAATTACTTGTCTTAAATACTAGTCCCGTGTACAGTATTTTTGTTTGATTCTAAACACTAGCGAATCGTCTCAGCAGAATCCTCGGCATTTATCATTCCTAGACCTATTTTTAAACTTTTTTTTAAACCTTGTCTAAATTTTCTTCATTTTACGCCACTTGAAACAGAAAATTCACGAAAAGCAATATCTGTTTTTTAAATGTCTATGTAAAACTTACAAATTTAATTGGGAATATGACTTGAAACTTGTCTCAGCACCTGAGGTTCCAGAGATACGACTGATGTTCTCTTCAGCATGAAAAATGTTTTCCAAATCTTCTTGCATGGCTAGAGGTCTTGCTCGTACTGAACGTACAGAGCGACATTGTTCACGAAGCGACGCTATGTGAATTCCAAGCTGGGTAGAGGAGCACGTGCCATTACTTGGAGAGGCTACTGGCGCATCTAAATAACAATTTGACATTGGAGTTAATGGTCTCATATATCCCATGTCGATGGTTGATTGCCTTCGATGCATATGGTTTGATGTATTTTGCTGCTCTTGCTGCAGCTGCTGCTGTGCCCACAGCCTCTCATTAAAGACCGAAAGTCGTTCTGCGTCTGCAGCGGCCGAGGCACATTCACTTCTAGCCTGCTGTTTAACAAAGCATAGCTTAAGCTCGTACTCTCGAATTGCGCTTTGGTGTCGCTCTCGTTCTAACTCTAGTATGTGTTGCATTTTATTCATTTGTTCGCGATGATCTGCTACTTGCTCCTGTGTTTTACGACGCCACATATCACTTGTTTTGTGTGCAGTGGCGGTGACAGCATCCTGCAACTCTTTTTCATGCTGATTTTGCATCCGCTCTAGAGTTTCAGACCAGTTTTCTTCACCCCGCGGGAGCTCCATCGGGGTCTTCACAATTGGATGCTGCTTAAACTGTGTCTTATAGGTGACCCTAGGACTTGATTTACATTCTTCGGACGGATTGTACGTAAAGGATTGTTCTGTATCACAGTCAGAGTAATTTCCCTGCGTTTGAATTTGCTGTTGTTGATGATGCTCATGTTGCTTTTGCTGCTTGAGCTGGTGCATTTGTGCCTGCATTCTTTGGTTCTCGTCTTGCAAGGCTAATACTCTAGCCTCTAGCTGCTGCTCGCGAGCAGAAGTTGTAGCTAGGTTCTTTGCAAGAACATCACTCCGGGCGACGTTTTCCTTTGCAAAATCCTCAAGGTTTTGTTGGGTAGACTTTGCCTTTCGCAGCTCCTCCTCTACCGTGCTCATTGCTTTGTTAGTATTATCCAGCTGCCCCTGTAAAGTCAAAACATTTCCGTTAGAAGTACGTAGCTCGTGTGCCTGATCACGAACTTCAGCTTGAAGACGCTGATTGTCACTTTCCAAATTTCCTATACGATCTTTGAATTTGCTTGACTGTTCACGTAACTCATTAACAAGACCCTGCTTCTCGCTCAAAAGCCCACGAATTCGTTCTTCGAATGCGACATCCATAGCTTCTAAGCGTCCTTTGCGTTCATCTTCCAGAGCTTGCTGATATTTTGCATTAGCTAGTTTCTCAAATTTTTTCCGGCCATCAATCAACTCATCACGATGAGATTCTAGCTGTTGAAGTTCGGTTTGCAGATTCGCCAACTTCTCCTCTAAACTCGCTTGAATAGTTTCACTTTCTTTGACTTTGTCTTCAACTATTTTCCGCTCTCTAACTTGCTCTGCGAGGTTTTCTTTCTCTGCAAGCCACTTCAAGCGTTCCGACTCATGCTGCATCCGAGCATTATTAAGTTGATTTAATACTTTGCTCACCTGAGCATTTGCGTGGGCCGCAGCTTCCACGGAATTTGCTATTTTCTCTTCATGGCTTGCTTTCAAATTTTCCAGTGCATGCTTCAAGGTAGAATTTTCAACAACAAGAGCATCGCGGGCCACTACAACATCTGTCAAAGCTTTCTCATGAGCAGATGTATCGCTTAGTCTAGTAACTCTTGCTTGAAGGTCATCGCGGTCCTTCTGGAGCTTATCATGAGCATTTTCAATATTTTCTTTGGACTGCTCCAGGAAATGCACTTTAGCAAGCAAACTCGCACGCTCATTAGTGAGGTTCTCGAGTTTAGACTCTAGCTGGGATATATGATTGCTAAAGTCTAACTTCAATTGTTTCTCCCTTTCTCGTAGCTCAGATACAATAGCTTCCTGCGCTGATACTCTGCTCTCAGAGGCATGATCACTTTTATCTGGGATAGTGCTGGTATTCATGCTACCCACACTGCTCGTGCTAACAGAAGAAGGACGTGTGAGATCTATCTGACCAGTTGATGACTGGCGAGCAAACTTGTTTGGAATGTTTCCAAAAGACTCATGGCGACTAGTTGATCTACGTAGAGCAAGGCTAGAATGCGGTTTTTTATTTGCGTATAAACTTGCAGGCCGCTCAATGTCAGGACTCACGTCTTTCCTTACCGGTGACATAGGAGGAGATCGTAGTTGTTCTGGCTTTGGCGGAAGCGGTGGCAATACTCCCTTTTCTCCTGCCTCGAAATGGTTGTCTACACTGGCCGCGTTCACACGAGCCTGCGCATCGGCAGGAGACATAAATATGGAGCTAGCAGAGATTTGATCACTCATACGAACATCATGGGCTCTGTTATCCTTTGCTGCCTGATGTGACAGATTTTGCAATGCTTTTTTCTTCTGAAACAGAGCCTGAAACTCTTTTTGACGAGGGTGTGTCCATTGTGATTCTCCTGTGTCGGTACGGTAATAGTAAGTATCACCCTCTTCACTTATACCCCTGACCCAATTTTCGGGTAGCTTTGCAGACATGGATTGTCGAGCTATAAAAAGAAAAGCAGTGTCCACGTCTGGATCCATTCCAAGCTCCCTAGCATGCTGATAAAGAGCTTCCTTCTCTGGTTGTATATGTGCTTTCGGAGAGTCTGTGCATACAGATAGAATTTCCTTTGTATCAGCGCTTTCAATCGCGGAAGGACCCATTTCGGAATCAGATTCTATCTCTGAATCTAAATTTGATTTTGCACTTGGTGAAAACAAACGGCTGGGTTTATTGTCAGATTTCGAGACAATTGTAGACCTATATTTAGAACGAGAGCTCAGTGGAGTATCTCGACCTGACTTAGAAGAGGGGGACTCAGAAACAGACCCAGAGTCAGACCCAGAGTCAGACCCAGAGTCAGACCCAGAGTCAGACCCAGAGTCAGACCCAGAGTCAGACTCAGACTCAGAGCCAGACTCAGAGCTAGAGTCAGAGCCAGAAGCAGAACCAGAAGCAGAACCAGACTCAGAACCAGACTCAGATTCGGAGCCAGATTCTGAACTTGAGTTTGAATCAGAGTTAGGACTAGAATCAGATTCGGAGTCGGATGTAGAACCCAACTCTAATCTTGAGTTAGAATCAGGACCAGAACTTGAGTTAGAACGCGAATCATTTCTTTTGCCATGATGCAAAGCTGATGTTACCTTAGACCCCGCCTTTGAGTCTGTGGAAGGTAATTTAGTCAATGTCACTGGCTGCGGTTGGGCTTGACTTGATTTTGGAATTGTTTTTTCTGAAATACCTCTTCCTTCATGTGACTCGGGCGCCATTGAACGATCAATTTTCTGTATTAATGCGAATCTCGGAGGTAAAGCTGGCGGAGTTTCAGGATCCTGGATTTCAACTTGTGCGACAGTTTCAGTCCGTGGTGGTAGAAGGCGCGAGCTTTCAAATGTCTGAGATACGACATCGGGTGACTCAACCATTGGCCTCGGCGTATGAAGAAACTTTGGGGTCGAAACATTTGGATCAATGAGCTCAGACGATATTGCACGCCGAGACTGAGAATCATGTAAAGGGCTAAATCCATGTTGCTCGCCGTCCGCCCCAAAATCTTCAACCAGAATTTCATTGTGATTAGTATCTACCTCAACTCTAGATTCTTCTATATTTTGGTATTCGTGACTATGAGAACCAGAAGTTTTGCCTTTGTCAGAAGAGCTCCCAGTTTGTAAAATAGGGTTTACAATGTGTACAGAATGACCTTTGAGAAGTTTAGCAGAGTCAGAATTATCTGAGAGATAATCAGGTTTAGATTCATTTCCTAATCCTGATTCTGACCCTGACTCTGATCCTGATTCTAATTCTGACTCTGATTCTGACTCTGATTCTGACTCTGATTCTGATTCTGACTCTGATTCGGACCCTGATTCTGACTTTGACCCTGACTCTGACCCTGACTCTGACCCTGACTCTGACCCTGACTCTGACCCTGACTCTGACCCTGACTCTGACCCTGACTCTGACCCTGACTCTGACCCTGACTCTGACCCTGACTCCGTCTCTGATTCTGTACCAGAATGTGACTTAGGCGCTAAGAGTGAACCGCCTTGAGATTGTATACTCTGTTCTACATAGCTCTCAGCTTCTGTTGTGGCTGTATCTGGAGAAAGTAGACAAGATCCCTGATCATCACATAAATAATTCCTGAAGGCTTTAGGAGCACGCGAGTCATCCTGCTGAGGTATTATTTCCATGTTACCCTTCACCTGGGGAGTACTGGAGCTTAAATCATATAAAGAGTTACTTTGCAAGGATTTGCTATCTGGCTCGCTACCAGACTCGCTATCAGACCTGCTGGTCGACCCGCTTCTAGAACCATTGCCAGACTCACTGCCAGACTCACTGCCAGACTCACTGCCAGACTCACTGCCAGACTCACTGCCAGACTCACTGCCAGACTCGCTCCCAGACTCGCTCCCAGACTCGCTCCCAGACTCACTGCCAGACTCGCTCCCAGACGCACTGCCAGACTCGCTCCCAGACTCACTGCCAGACCCACTACCTGTTGCACTTCTAGATGTACTTTGAGATCTCTCTCTTGGACTATCGATGGACTTGATAAAAGACTTCCCAGCGCTAGCTTCTCCATCGCTTTGATCATATGATGTTGCGCCTGTGCTAGTTGTTTTTGAGATTGAGGCAACTGAGCTTTCTAGCTTCAAATGTTGCCTTGTGCTCGCAGCCGATTCAGATTGAGACCTAGAGTACATGGAGCTTGCTGATTCCTCGTCTGATTCCTCAGAGCCCGAAGCTTCGCCTTCAGAAGAATTATCTGAATTATCATCCTCTGCCTTCGACATATAGTAAGCATTAACATGGTCATTGGAGTTGTCCTGGAGTTTTCGAGAAAGCTTTTCTCGTTTCCTACGAGCTCTTTCTTTAAATCTTTCTTCGGAAGTCATTTGTTCCCACTGTTTTACGCGCTGCTCCGCCATTTCTGGAAATAATTCCTCTTTAGTGTAACGCAGCACACTGGTCCTTAGCACTGGCGGGCTAGAGGTGCCAAACAATGCAAAGCCGCACTAAACTTAGCCTAAAATATTGCAATTTTCAGAACCTAAGTTCAATGCTTTCTTGAAACTTGTTGTATACCTGATACAAACCAGTCTATTTCAGGTTGCCAGCTGTTATAAGTCCACCCAAAGGCCGAGAAGGACTTGGTGAAGACTAGTCTCTGCAAGGCCTATCACTTCTTTGCGACCTTTCCTAGCTTGGCCTGCTCCGTTTGATGCACAGAACCGAAGAATAGAAGGCAATTGTAGGGCCACGACGCCTATGGCTACTATTATAATTCTCGCTGCTGCTTGCCTCAAGCTCCTTTCTCCTCGTAGCTCCTTGGAGCTCACCTATTAACGTTCACCTTTTTTGTGTAGCTAGTATATCTCAAGTCGGCAACTAATATGGCATAGGTAGAGCTATTGACCCAAGAGGATTCGCTGGTACTAATATTACCTAGGATCAATGACTTCTCTGGCCCAGGATCAGCCCATATACACCTGCCCCCGCCTTAATAAACCTATTTGGTTCAAGACGAATGCCCGACCTTGCATACCATAACATATATGGTTTCATGTTTTCCAGTTCTCACAAAAAACGCAAATATTGAGAGTTGAGTCAAGAACTAGCAGTAACCCCTCCCCCTTTTCATCGCAGTGCCAAACTCAACGGATACATGGGGGGTGGTTTAGAACAGTTTGTGCACAAAAGGTGTGCACTACAATATAAAGAGTACTTCAGCTCGTGGTTGGGTCTGTATTCTACACTCGTTCCCAGAAGAGGCGGATACCTAGCGTGATGCAGAGAGAGGAAGGAGAAGCAGCTACCACTCAGGCGGCGTGTCAGCAGATGAAATTATTAATAACCCCAACTGTCTCCCTCCTTGCCGAGTACTACCATTCTGTGATTAACCTTACAATAGGGGCAATATTTTACATATCTAGAGAGAAGACTATGCCTGAGGTCTTCTGCTGAAATAAGAGGGTATGAGCGAAGGATTTCATCAGTAGATGCCACCGGTTCGTTGCAGCAATCAAATTGAGCAAGGAAAGAGCATGCAGAAAAGCCCCCTTGACTCAGAGTTTGAGACAGTCCGGGAGCGATTACAGAAACGAGACCAAGATATAGACATTGAATTTGAGGGTGAGGTGCTGCGCAATCTTACAGAGAGCGAGGAAGCAGCGGAAAAGGACCTGCTCGAAAGACTTGCAGCAGCTGGAATCGGCCACTCCATCACCCACGGCAAACGAGGCGGGGAACCTATAGAGGTTTCCCGTCAAGAGATTATTAGGAAAGAGTCCAAGGCATTTATTAAACAAACACTAGATGCGTTGACCTTAACTAGGAAAGCAAACATCCAACTCATGAAGCGAAGTTCACTATCTGAAAATCAGACTTCCTCAGAGAACCTGGCAGAGGGTGGACACCCTTCTCAGCCAAACCAAATTATTGAACCGCCAATGTCAGAATCAATGAAGGAGTCCATGTCTAGGAGCAGCAGCAACCTTGTGATTGAAGATGACGAGTCTGAAGAATTAGAAACAGAATCAAGCATTGAAAACAATGTCCAACTCACCAAGACGCCTAGTCGCAACTGTGTGGTTCCTAAACTAGCGCTAGATAATCTTCATCACCAGGAACAACCCCAAAAGTCAATCGCTAGTCATATCAATAGACGCAGATCAAGTGCTCGGAGTCCATCATACCAGCGATTACTGATGCAGCTTCAAGCTGATGCATGTCGTAAAATGCAAAGCTTGTGGAAGGGCCATAAAACTCGGCTTGCGCTACAACGAAGTAACGCACATCTGCAGGTGCTTGAACTTGGTATTAAGATTCGAGAATGGGATACATCAAGACCTGAAACCGCTCTGTGCTGTAAAATGACAGTGTGGAATCTAAAGTCTTCCGAGATGGTTTTTGTATATCACAAAAACATTCATAATATCCAAAGCTCAAGTTTTAGAATTAGCAAGCATTTGGTTATTCCGGGCATGGATGAGGACTGCGTACTGGGACTTATGCTCTTTGATCCACGCCCTGGAGGAGTTCTCTTCGAAGTGAACTTAGTTGATATTGCACATATTAAACGTTCCGTAGCAGGAATAGGAGCCACTGAAATTCGTGTTGACTGTGTGAAGCGAGGTTTGGCTTCACGGATGACCAAAGACCTTTCTGTGATTGCCAGTGTGAAGGTGCAAGCTTCAAGTCACACCAATACAGGCTGGTTATGGGCATCCAATGCAGACGCGAGGGCAAGCCAGACGAGTGGTCGCTCTAGATCTCCTCGCCTGTTTTCCCCCCTGAGCCCTCTATCGCCAAGGTCCCCACGTAATCGAGGCTCATTACAGTCTCCCACGTCGCCAAGGTCCCCATTCTCTCCTCCGTTTTCTCCGTTTTCCCCAAGTCTATCTTTAGCACCTCCCGAGACAATTCAGAAGATACATGCATCCGTATGGAGCACGGTATCTTCGTTAGTGCAAAACCAATGGAGAAGACTTACTGTGGGTCCGGTACGAGTACGTCCAGGACTTGAGCAGCCTGCTCTTGGGCAAGTAAAGTCTGCAGCTCCCAAACAAAAGGAGTCAAATCCTATGCCAAACTTGCAAACCGCAGACCTTGGTGTGTCTGAGGAGTATCGTGATTTCGTCTGGGAATGCTATTGGTGTGCTCTTATCAACGGAAGGCTATACATGTATGAAACTTACGGAGATTTGGAACCTCTGTATATAATTCATGTCACAAAATGCAAGACTGCTTCTTCGACTTTTTCTGGGGACTTAGACAGCCCGGAATTCTCCATGACAGCGATATCGACGGACGATAAACCCCATGCTGTAGTGGAACCAGGCCGCCGGTATAGGCGTTCTAAAGTGAAGCAACACCTGAGAGAAGCAACGAGTATTTTGTTTGTGACATCAAGTCGCCCGCAAACTATTACCTGGGTTGCAAAGCTTCGTGCAATTTCTCAAAAATCGGTCAATTGAATTTTAGCAAAAACCATGACAGTAATCTTTTATTTCAAAAGGAGCGAAAGTTCCAAGAAAGTCATTAAATAAATGAATAAATGAAAGCTAATAAAAATCAAATCGTTTTGCTTGTTAGAAAATAGTGTCGAAAGATAGCGTGTTTGTGGGTATCGGTCCATCTTGCAAGCAGTAACATTATAGGGTCTTCTTTAATAAAATTCAAAGCTTGCACAGGCAGTGCTGCCCTCGTAAAGTTGAGTGTGAATGCTAGCAACTAAACCGAGGGTTGGTTCAGGGTCAAAGCAAAGTAAAGTTCCATCGCTGTCAAGAACTCCATGGAGCTCATTTTCAGACTTTGCGCGAAACTTAATTGGTTCAAAATTATCAGCAGAAGAACGAGATGTCGGATCCATTATAAAAGGTGTTGTAGTAGAGTTACTGAAGTTGACGCCGATTGTGTAGTATAAGGAGTTATACACCTCAACATCTGAATCGACGCCTTCACCCACAAGATATCCATCGCTCGTCAATATCCAACTCTGGTACGAGTTAGTTGTGTCACACTGAATGGCACGAATCGACCAACGTGAACGGGTCAAACAATATGGAGTATCTGCAAAGCGGATTCGGAATTGTGTGCATGAAGCACTCGAATTGGAACCTGCGCAAGAACTGTATGACGTTGGGTCATAACGTCCAGTCCCACAAAACGTATACCCGGCCTGGCAACCGTAATCCGTAGCTGGCTCATCTGTAGGATACTTCTGCGTGGTACAAAGAGCTCCATCAGTTGGAATTTCAGTGCGAACATATGAATCATGAGCATTACTTGACATATAAAAATATGCGCCCTTGCTTGTCCGGAAATGACAACGGCCTGAGCTGACTTCCTCTGATACAAAAGGGTCGTAGCCGGTTGCATAGTCACCTAAGCGCTCATAATCAAAGCCAGCACATACTCCCGGATGTTTATCGCAAATACGTTTGCACTGGGCTACTGGACCGTTATATATTCTACAATCTCCGTTTTTAGGTCGTTTCTTCTTGTCGCAATTTCCATAGCCGTAGTTAATATATGCCATTTCAGATCGCATCAACCCCTCTCCAAGTTGTTTATTTGGATAGATGTCATAAGAGTACCGTCCTTTATCCAGAAGAACTCGTGGGTCTGCTTTGCAGTCCCCATCGGTTTGGTCTGTAGCACAGTCCATGTAGCAAACATCATCTTCATCACTGAATGTGTTCGTACATGTGCATGCAAGACTCGAGAAATCTTTTGTAACTGTTGGATTCACGAGCTCACACGACGCAGATACGCTCGTAGCAGAAACCGCAGAAGGACTTTCAGGAAGGATATACGTCACCCCAGTGGAATCATCTGCACGCACCCACCACTGTGAAACTCCAGAAGGACTTGTACCAGTTTTGTCAGCGCCATAGGCATAATATCCGTCATCGGAAACCAAATTATCGTCAAAAAACCAGCGGAAAAGAATATTAGAGTAAGAGTACTGATCGTCTCTATACAAGTGAATTTGCTTGTCAGACATCAGTGTATCCACTTTTGTATACCACTTTGTTGGAGTTTCCTCCCCAGAGCTTTTTACGTAAACAATGATTGACGTATCGTCAGTCGTAAGCATTCCCAGATTGCTAGCTAGGTCTGCAAACATACTGCATGAGTAGTAGGATGGATAGTCTTCAACTTCTTGATAGAGAAAACCTTCGCATGTATCATCAGCATCACATGCGTTGATACATGTACTGATTTTTTGCACATTTTTTGTTTTATAAATTCCTGACTGTGCAACGTAATAGCCGGGGTATGCATTATATGAGACTGTAGAGGAGTCGCTGTTACTGCGCAAATAATACACGCCATTCAGGGTGTCGTTATTCGTAATTCCTGTCACATAAACATAGTTGCAAGAAGATGAAGCACCAGGACATGTATCGATGTCTAAGGCCAACATTTCACTTTCGTAACTAAAATAACGTGGAGCGCCATACTCATGAAAGCTTGCCTGGGTACTTGTAGCGCTAATACAAAACAGTCTGGCAAATGACGGTCCTAGAGAAGAATTTGATGACTGCTGAAAGTTTAACTCCGTAAGCTCAGGTATGTTGAATGTTGTCGTAGTACCGTCAGCCGACGTCACGGTTACTACAGCATTAGAGTCCTCCAAAAGAGTAGCGTAGTAATCATCAATGCCGTTTTGTGTTTGATTTACAAAAGTCCGGTAATCAACACATGTTGGGCAGCTGCAGTCTGCAACAGTATTGCCGCAGGTCATGTCGTCATTGCAACATGGTCTAGCCTCCGCAGTGCTGTCCCACCATTGAGCTTCACTAGGCGGGCAAATAGCCTTCACGTCTGGGTCTGAACTAGATGATGTGTCACGGCACGCGCCATCGTACCTGTACAGGCTTTCCCAATCGTCTCTTTCAAAAATGTTGTAATCCATGCATAAGCTACAAGTACAGAAGTTATCTTCAGCAGAACCACAGTATCCAGCTTGAGAGCAACAGGGCCGTGTGCCAATCGTTCCATCATCCCAAAGAATCTCTTCAGTTGGGCACTGAGATGCTTGGCCATTTTCTAACGGATAATTTGAACCACAGCGACCATCAGTACGGTATAGACGCAGCTCGTTGAGCTCGCGCTGCGAAGCAGTCGTTTGAGCTCGAATAAAGAAGCGATAAACAGTAGCGTAAACTGTGTTGATGACTAAGGTCTGCGAGTACCGCCCATTGGTGTCCACTGAGTTAGAAGCAATCGAGAGAACCTTCACACCTCCACATTCACAGCCACCATCAGAGAGTGCTGAGATGCCTATCGAACACTCCTCAGGTGTGCTTGAATTGCTATCACTTGTTAAAAAGTTCACTACAAGCTCAAGATCACCATATTCGCCACGGTCATAGGCAAAATTTACAGTTAGCCGGCTTCCATTTGTAGCAGTTGGGATTAAGACAGTCACATTTTCATTTCGAAACTCCACGTTGTTCAACACCTTTGGATCATATGTGTCCGAATCAGTTGGTTCAATCAGTAGTGTGTACATCCCTACGTCAACATCATCAAAGTTAAAAATGCTCTTCATCCCAGAGCTTGTCGTTGAACGTGTGCGGCATTCCGAACTCAATTCGAGACTCGCGAGCCGAGTTATTGTAGAGTTTTGATCTGAGGAAACCATTTCTGTCGAGGTTGTCTTGTCTGGAAGCACGGCCCTAGCAACTTTGACACTACTCGGAGATACCGAAAGCAAGCTTATGGAGGCTTCCACTGGCAAACCCAGCTCATCTACAACGTGGCCAGCGATGGTTCCAGTGCACTCGCCAAAGGTTTTGCAAGTCGATGGAGCGTATGTTGTGCCCGGAGGTGATGTTGTAACTGGATCGCATATGTAGAGTGCAAAGCTGGACGTTGCGGATGATTGATACAGGCTTTTAAGACTTTGGTCTGCACAATACCGAGAACACCATTTGTAGAAATTGATTTCTTCTGGACCGCATTGCCCAGGAAAACCACGTCCTGAAACACCATAATTGCACTCAGTCCATTCATTCACAGTGTTGTACAAATCCTCCTGTGTTGAATAGATCACAAAATCCTGATACATCTCGTTGCTTTCGTCATCCCATGTCTCCAAAAAGTTACTGTATGCATTGAAGGATGATGGATCAGATAAGCGACGGTAGTATGCATAGGGAGTTCCAAATCGATCATACCTGACAAGGCCTGATTCCGAAAACATGCTATTGAATGAGGCTTCGTTTATGTTGGAGATTGTCGTGCAGTACTGCTGTGAGTAAGCCTTCTTCCATACACAGAAAGGATCAAACTCGCTCCACTCCACGAGCTGGCACTGGTAGCCATAATATCCAGTTTCGCACTCACAAAGGCCCGTAGCATTATTACATGTACCTCTGTTACTGCATAGGTTTCCAAGACACGGTACAACACTTACGCTACATGTATCATATGCGTCGTAAGGCTGGTCGAGCACGTTCATAACATTTTCCTTTGCAGTATCTCCTACAGACCAACTAATGACTCGACGTACGGATGTTTCCGTTGTATTCTCGTTGTTCACATTTGGATATCCTGATGCCAGCAGCATACTCGAAGTTTCGGCGTAATTTATGTTTTCCAAACTAATGCTCAAAGCACTCGATAGATCGGTTATGAACTCTGAAATATCCGGAACATCAGCGAGCTCGTTGTAGCTTCCAACTTCAAGAATAAATGAGCTATTATTCACAACAGTAATCTCAGTGTTACATGCGCTGTTCTGAGTACAAGCTGTTCCGCACCACAATCGGCAAATCTCATCCTCCAAAGAATCAATGCCAGTAAGCAAGTTTCCAAAAATCTCAATTCTATACTCCTTGTAAGCCTCAATTTTGAACACAATCACGTTATCGTATTCAGAAATTTCATCTGCAAGATCTTGCAGACGCTTTGCAGAATCTTCTGGAGCTGGGCAACTCGCAGCTGCCACAAAGATTGGTTGACTTAGAGTTGGAGTTGCCGTTGGCTGTACTGTTGGAGTTGCTGTTGGCTGTACTGTTGGGGTTTGAGTTGATAATACAATACCTGGGGTGGGAGTTGTTGGCTCCTGAGTCGAACCTGGGCTTGGGGTTGGGGCTTGCATTGATGAATTCAAGGGTACCAGATACACCGTGCCTGCCTTTGTTACTACGCCCGTGGAGGCGTCGACAATCATGTACTGTGTTTCATAGTCATCATGAGAGGCCTCTATAAGAAGATCGCGGGTTTGGGAAAGGTCTACCTTTGAAAAGTTTACGTATAATTCAGGAATAACTGATGTGAATGCTCCATCGACCCCTGAAGAAGTTGACAAAGATGCGTTACTCCCACTAAGACAAGTAGTACTACCGCTCAAGTCTGCTTCATCATCACCCAACCAGTAGCAGCACGGATTGTCTTGGCTAGCAACCTCAACGCATTGGTGATAGTATGTGTAGGAGGTTGTACAAGTGACATATTCACAAGAGGCGCTTGTTGATGGACTCTGTATATTTTGGCACGTTCCGAGCACATATTCGCGTACAGTAATCGACGCATCTGGTATTACGTGACATTTAGAATCGTATATACTGTCTATGCAGCTGGAAGTGTTAACAAGTCCTGTGAGAGTTGTTGTATATGGAACAACAATACTGGCAATTCCTTCTTGAAGAGATGAGCTGATATTGAGAAAGTCACAGTTGGCGTCTACGGACCACTGCGAAGTAACTTGACTGGTCCTGGGATTTTCACACTGTGTAGACTTCATGTAGACTTCAGGGAACTCATCATTGTGGTGAATGATAGCTATAAACCCTGGAGTTGAATTTGTCCATGTATCAAATGTAACTTTGGATGAAGTTTCTGACATTTCAAAGAAAACGTTTTCGTTGTCTGAAGTTGCCTTTACTGTGAGGTTACAAAGGAAAGGCCAGGATCCATTGTTAGTGACTTCCATAGAACCAGGGTAGCCAGCTGATACCGCGCTACTGACATCTTGAAGTCGGCGGTTACCTGCGCGCCCCCCTGCGATTAATCGACGTCGTGTAGATGATGTACTTGCTGAACTTATATCAAAGACATTGCTCATGTCAGACACAAATAATTCTCCATATCCAACATTTTCGAGAATCGCAATATAAGGAGAAAGCGATGTGACGGAAAGAGTAAAAGGTGTTTGACATGTGTTAACAGGAGGGAACCAGTCGAATTCAGTCTCAGTGCTGTTGGTGTAGTATTGGTAATAATGGTCAATTGCTGCGTTCCGACTATAATCTGTCCAACAAAATAATCCTGTTTTACAATCTGAGCTTTGGTTACAAGTTTGATTCTGCGCACATAGTTGATTGCATTGAGAGCCTCCACAATCAATATCACCTTCATCACCATCCTTAACTCCGTTCCCACATGAGGTGCAGACGCCCGCTTCATTGTCACCAACAATATAACAAATCTGGCTTTCGCAATCCCTATCGAGTAGACATATTTGGCCATCCACACAACGCGGACAGCCGCTAGAATCTCCTCCACAATCTACATCGGATTCGCCGTTATTTGTCGTTGAATCATTGTTACATTTGCCGATTGATGTGCATAAGTAATTGTTATCATTACAGTAATTGCCAGATTGACAATCATCGTCTACAAGGCATGACCATCCCGTCGGGCATCGTTTTGCACAATTTTCGCCACCACAATCAGTATCAGTTTCATCACCGTCAACGGCATTATTGAAGCATGAAACGCATTGATAATCAACACAGTTTCCACTCTCACAATCCTCTCCCGTCGAGCACCTTCCCGGGGAAAGGCACAGTCCATTAGGACCGGTCAATCCAGAGTAGTTAAAAGTTGATGCGACTATATCGAGCGAAAAAACACCGAGGCTTGCCTCTATTGTACACTGAGTGGACCCACAATCAACATCCGTCTCGCCAGCATTCTTAATACCATCAGTACACCCGACGCATTTCCCATCTTCGCAGTTATTGAAGAAGCAATCAGTGCTGACCTTGCAGTTTAAGCCATTAGCACAACCTTGGCAGCTAGTCCCACCGCAATCAATGTCCGTTTCGAAGAGATTTTTCTTACCGTCAGTGCATGTAAGAACACTTGGCATTTGACACGTTTTGTCGCCCGAGCAATAGAGGTCACTGAGACAGTCTGAATCTTCGCGACATGTGCGGCCAACTGAACATCTATCTTTGCACCCCCCCAGATCTTCGGAGCTGCCGCAGTCTATATCTGTTTCATTTCCGTCTAGAAGGCTGTTTGCACAGCTATGTGGAAAAGATATATTATACACAGGGAACCCAACTGTTACATTTTCCCAAGGAGATAGATTCTTGTCCGCAGAGTTCCTTCCCATTTCTCCCGAAACAAACGTAGTCAATACACTAATTGAAACTACACAAATCAGTCCGGCGATGGTCAGAATCCAGAATCCACGTGTGCGAGAAAACACCTTGACTCTACCCTTATCATTCTGGGTTTCTCGGCGGAGCCACAAGTCACCAATGGCCACAACAAAAATACTGAGCACCAGAAGAACAAAGGCAAATGTGATTGTAAACGAGAGAGATGAGAGAAAGTCGGAAAGCTTGTCACAGCAGGACAGGTCAACACATCCGACTAGAAAAGTCGTTCGATTAGCATAGGTGGTAGCTGAATACTCCCAGGCTACAGCATACTGGCTTGCATCCTTGCAGCGAGCAGCAAGACCAGGACCATTTACCATGTAAAAATAACTCCCAGTTTCGATGTCATAGTTCTCTACAAGAGCGCTTATGCTTGTTCCACCGTACTTTGTACAAAGGACAGTGTCTTTCCACCATGAGTCGGACATCGTTTTTACGATTTGATAACACCTGTTGTCAATTATAGTGGACCAGTCCACCGTGACTACCAAGAGTCCGTATGCAAGTACCATCACTCCTAGCACACTTATGCCAACTGCATGAATTAATAGCAGCTTTTTGCTCTCAAGCCACGCTGCAAAAAATCCAATAATGCTCATACCAATGATGAGAAGGAGAAGAATCGTTGAGAGAGCAATACGCGAACCCATCGTCCCAGAGACGTCAGCTACAGCATCTGAATCAGACATGAATTGTGTTTGTTTGTAAAATGAAAGCAGCAACGCAAGTAGCATTATTCCAAGGCCAATCACCGTAAGTGAAAAAATTTCCAGAAAACTTTGAGTAATTTCAAAAAAGGTCACGATCTTCACCACAGATCGGAGCGACCACGAAATAATAATGGATGTACACAAACCAATTGCACCTGCTACCCTCAGATACTTTTCTGCGTTCTCGACAAGAAGAGAATCACCAGCACGAAAAACTGTAGAGAGGACATCACCCTCATAGCCAAGTGGGTCTCGCATTAGATTAATTGCAAAGGGAAGGAACAGTACGAGAAATGACAATGCAATGTGAAAGTAAATTTGAAGCATACGCTGGCCTGGGGTTTCGACACCGTCGTCGTCAAACTCAATCTCACGTACGACAATCTTGGCACCGTGAATTCCTAGCGCTGAAGAGATGAGAAGTAAGACACCAGATATCCAAACTACCCGACCTGAAACGAGCGGCTCGGAAATGGCACCCATGGCAATGAGGATAATAGAAAAGACAATGAGAATACAAAGCTTAGTGACAAGGAATGTGTGTGTCCATCGCTCTACGATGTGTTTTCGTGCTTCCTTTCGCATTGTGGTGCCATGACCAAAGTGTCTTTTCATTCTTTCAATTTGAGCGATCGAAAGACGTTTATCTTGCGTGCGCTGTATTACAGAGTTTTCTGCTTGTGCTCCACCTGTAGCCGTCCCAGCTTCCCGGTTATGCTGGAGAACTTCCCTGACCACGATCTTTTCTTGCTGTTCGTGAGAGGAGTTCTTTGCTGGCGGCGGTGCGGGGGCAATGCGCAGTTCTTTGTTCCCCCAAAGCTGGTTGTAAATGCGAGCTCCAATCCAGCTTCCCTTCATGCCACTCTTGACTGGATTCGCTTTGGTGGTGGGGTCGACCTCGAGCTCTGCCGTCCTGCTGCTGAAATTTTCCTCTGTCTCTACGGGTGCTACTACATCACGGCCCAGATTAAGTTCCTGGCTACGGTAGCCACGCAGGGCTGGCATCATACCCGGCTGGGCATTGAAATAGGACGCATCAATGATTGGTGGCGCTGGGAGCTCAGAATAGCCCCCAATTTTGCTTGAGTGTTTTGTTTGATAAATTGTGTCAACAAGTGAGGTGAAAAGTGACTCTTTGCTTTCATCCGAGTTGTTGTTCGATTCGTCCACTGATTCTTCTGATGAAAAGGTGTCATGTGACCTCGTTCTAGAGCCAGATGATTGACCTCTGGTTTTTCGGTTTGCCCTATTTTTCATGTTGATCGAGCCCTAGCCCAAGACTCTCTCTCCCAGCCCCTGCCAAGTCGAAGACGAGCGAGCAATAGAACTTGCGCTCCACTGTAGCCTTCAAAGCCAGTTGTAACTAACTACTTGCCTTGACCCTAAGGCCGTGCAGAAGCTCTTGGCAGAGAACCAAAGCAAGACGTCGGGAGCTGTGTTATGCTTGGCGCAGGTAGCGAAAATTGAGGTACTGATTATTCAGAAATACAGGTACACGACCAAAGCAGCTCTGTAAGGCACACAGAATATGCAATTTATCTTCTAACAATACATACTATGCCACGCTTACGTTAAACTATACAAGTCGAAGTCCTTTAAACCCTATAAATAACGAATCTCTGCAATTGGTCTTTTTTGAAGACTTTACCGAAGCGCTTTCAACTTATCAGAAGTGGTAGCGAACCTCAACAAGAGTTCACCTGCTCATGTTGACTTAGAGCTTGTTTCGGCTCATGCACATATCATGAGACAATCTGACAAACGTGAGAGAGCTTGTTTATTCAATACGAATGACACTAGTAAAGTGCAGCAAAATAGAAGAAAACAGAGAAGAAAAACCGATTTTTTTTGTTTAATAACAACGTTCGACCTAGGTAGATCTACTAACGCGACGGGCATGAGAAAGATAGATCGTAGCAGAAAGAAGGTTCTACCGTACTTCGAGAGCCATTGCAATTGCTTGGCATCAGTTGGTTTGTTTGAATATGTTAAAGCTAAATTCTGCTTCAACATGTACATCAGCACATGAAAGAAGAAGGTAGTAAAGAGTGATTGACAAAATGAAAATGAGGGTCAGATTAGTTTATTTTTAGCGCACTCCAGCTAGAGCTTCTGGGCTAGCAGGACAACTACAAAATAAAAAAGGCTGAGGACATCCAACAATCCCAACAAAGCATATCAGTGCTCGACCCGATAGGTACGTGCATCATAATAAGAATATTCAAATAAACTTTAGAGAATAGTGAGCAATGTTCATAGTTTTGATGGTTTGACTGGCATTGTCAGGGCTTTCTTGCCTTCATTCATGTAATCCGGTGACCTCTCTTTGCAGCGCGAGTTCACTATGCATTTTGCTGTGTTTCTAGTCTACAATTCACCCTGCATGAGCTTAACGAGAGCGAAGAAAAGTGACACCTTGTGCAAAAACCACCACTCTTGCCATTTCCCAGCATATGGTCGAACTGCGAGAATTCTTGAGTTTTACCGAAAAGGGGCTATTATGTCAAATCTTTCGATTGGCAAGCCCGTTTATCTCATCCTCTCTAGCATCTTATAGCGAGCAACTTGAATTCCTTGTGGTGGTCGTCCGTTTTTTGCCGTTGGCTAGCTGGGCCTTCAATCTACCATGACCAAACAAAAGCCCCCCGTGTAGTTACTTTTTCTTGCACCTGGTCTCAGTGCATACAAGAGGGTTCACAATAGGAGCCACAAATCTAAAACTACAAACCAGAAAGAAATGATGCGGATGGCTTGAAGCGGAGACTTCCTTTCGCCCCAATCAAATAAAATCATACAACTTTGCAATACGCAAAAGGAAGCTTTAAGTTGGTCAAAATATTATCTCAAAGTTTGCTCTGCCTCCAAAGTGCCTAGGTACCTTCTAGTTTTGATGCGTTTTGAGCATCCAAGTCATCGCTATGGTCGTCCGTTATTTTGCCGTTATTTCGCTTTCGATCAGTGGTGACCAAACTCAAGCCCCCTCCAATAAGCTTGTTAGATGCCTCTGGTCTCGCAGCTAGTCTAAATGTGCAAAATGATACAGATTCCCAGCGCTGCTGCCTGATCAACCTCCCTGCCCATCCATCACAGATGCTATCAACAATTGATCGACCATCATTAGCATCTTAAAGTCGCACTCCTTCGTAATTCCACAGCACATGAAATGAACGGTCTACTCAGGGCAAGACCATGAAAACAGCCATAATACTGGAACGAACTTTTGCCATTCCCTTCTTGAAGCCCATTCCCATCCCATAATTGCCACAGCAACAGCTTCAGGCTTGCAAATTGTGCTCGTTCTTGGTCGTCCTCATCTAGCTAGCTAGCTAGCTAGCTTTGTTCGGCCACAACCGCGACCTCCCATTTAGGCCCCTTTTTAGTCCACTATCCGGTCCGGTAATATACGCGCACCCAGGCCCTTTCTCTATGTGGACCTAATCAATTAATACATACTAATTAGTCAATTGGCCATTGCAATCAACGCCTCCTAGCCAGCCAGTAGCCGACTCCTAGGCGTCCCTATCGGCTGGAGAGAGAGGAGAGAACTCCAAGGATTGGCTGCAGCGGAGTTTGGGCATTGGCGCTGCGAAGGCAAGAGACCTCGAGGCCCCGGCGGATTGCGCGAATTGGCAGCCTGCTTCCTGGTAGGAAAGATACCATCGTCGGCCACGGCGTTGCGATCAGCCGCGGCAATGACGGACCCGGAGCCACAAATTGTAGCACCTGCAGTTCTTGGCCGCATTACATATATACATACATACATACATACAAACAGTGGGTTCTCGACCCTGCCTGAGCAAACCTTGCCGCGGTGGCCCGCCGGCGCAGCGCGGACTTCGATCCTCAAGGAGGACTTGCGGGGGCGGCGTCGGCGGTGCTGGCGACGCATTGGCAGCGAGCGAATCGGCGGCGGTGATGAAGAGCGAGCGAGCGATCGATCGATTCGGCCTCTGGAACTGGCTTAGGCGCGGCTCCAATTGCAGTTCTGTGGGGCTAAGAACTGCCTAAGGATGCCTAGGACTGGCTAAGCTGCCGCTGCTTCCACGGTTCGTTCTCCGCACAGCGCGACTTTGGTAGATTGAACTATCTCGAGGAATATCAATCAATCAATCAATCGATCGATCGATCGATCGATCACTCGAGCAGACGACGCGACGCCTGCCGCATTGTGCGATCCTAGAGCCATTGCCGATGAGAAAGTGCAGCTCAAGCTTGAGTGCAGTCTGAGTTTATTTATTTATTTATTTGTTTATGTATTTATGTATTTATTTATTTATTTATTTATTTATTTGCACATATATATATGAATATGTACGTAATTAGTTATTTATTGGGGATCGTGAGCTGAGGTCTCAAAGTACTCGTACGAGTCGCCCCAAAATGATGGCTCGACGATGCGAACCGCACGAGAAGCGGCAACATTCTGTGTCGTTCTCGAGGCGAATGCGATCTTGGGCAAGGTGAAGATGACATCGAAGCACTTTCAGTCAGCGGGTATGGTGGGTGGGTGGTAGTTCTTCGAGTTACTCTAGCTCGAGTTTTGGTTTAGTGGTGTCGGCGAAGATCTCGACTCGACCCTCGAGAACTTGGAGGAATGGAATTGAGTTGCTGCCAGAAAAGCGGATCCAACGCGCCAAAGATCGGGCAAGCGAAGGCGGCAAAAGGGGCCGCGTTGCTGCCAAGACTTGGCCCATCTGCGCAGAAGTAGACTGCTCTGTACCCACCCAGGTCTTGCGAAGATCGAAGAAGTCGGCGGTGAGCTCGAAAGCTGGCGGCAACTGACTGCGTCGCATTGGAACCTCACTCGGTTCGGTTCTGGCACAGATTGCACAACTTAGTAGTCGAACAGAGCGTGAGAGTTCTGTCTGTTGTGAGTGACCACAAGTTGAGATCTCCAGTTTTGAGATTACGAGGAGGCCATCAAGCTCAGGGAAGAAGTAAGTGAGCAGGTACCTATGGAAGCAAGTGCCTTTAAGAAAACCCACGGAGAGCCGGAGGAGAATTGGGAGGACACGAAGGTGGCGGATGATCGTGGATATCGCAGCGATAAAAGTCACAGATCTTAGGCTGTGACGCACCGCGCGAATGGAGCTGAGGACCTGGCTAGCTAGCTAGCTAGCTAGCTATCCATCCTCGGCAAACTTGTTCCCGCGGCATCGATGCCTGCCTGTTCCTGGGCTACGCAGCGACTGTGTAAACTTGCTCCCGCCGGGCTGGCGCCAAGGGCTCGAGCACCGCGACTTGGAGATCGAGATGCCGTGAAATCAATCCATCCATTCCACCACAGCAGTGTGATACAATCCTGGCGATCACCCTCCTAAAGGCGAAGTTCCCAAAGTAATACAGGCGGGCGGCGGGCGCTCCGAAGTACGCTCCTTCCTTGCACAAAACAAGAGTAGCGCTTCGGTGTCTTTGGCAGGATTGAAAGTCAAGGCCAGGGAAAGATGCATCCTTCTCGAATGCACGGGTTCTGCTCCGCTCAGGTAGATGATGGATGACGACGAATTTCACCTTGGAAATCTAGCTGCCTTTTCGACAACGACATCATTCATCACCGGTTCTCCGGCTGCCTCGGCAGGCAGGTATCCT
This sequence comes from Schizochytrium sp. TIO01, assembly GCA_004764695.1. Taxonomy (NCBI): domain Eukaryota; class Bigyra; order Thraustochytrida; family Thraustochytriidae; genus Schizochytrium; species Schizochytrium sp. TIO01. The sequence continues at coordinate 1,558,015 of SMSO01000014.1, read as the reverse complement.
GAAATTCGACGACCAAAGAGATCGTGACGTGCAACACTGCTGACGCCAACAGCAGTGAACCTCGCGACGCTTCCGTGCCTCGCAAGTTTCAACAGGGAAATGGATGACAACTGCTCTAGAGAATTAATTGCCTCGATTCTTCGTAAATTATGGTGGCTGTCGCTCACCATCTTACGACTCGTACTTCTGGATTCTCTGGATCTCGATCTTCACGGACCAGGAAGCAGAGCCCGTGCAACAAGCGCTACTTTGATAAGTAAGTTATCTCGATAGTTTTGACATAGAAAACAAGGAAGGAATCATTGAATTAATCTCAACCCAAGCCATCTCGCAGAAACGCCCCAAGAGGCAAGCAGCCAGAAGAACAGTTCCGCCAAGCCCCGCCGGCACAACGGAGGCGTTGCATAGAATATCTTCATTTCATTTCATGAGCTTTGCAGGACAATATGAATCCTGATCAACAACTTCAACATCTCCAGCAGCATTTAAGAAGAAGAAGAAGAAGAAGAACTCCAAAGAAACTTTCCCCTTCTCAGATATGTGTTCTACTCTGCTATAATGAACAGTAGAGAACGCAAGTTCCAACCTCTGATTTTCTTTAACCGTGCTTGTATTACCGGAATCAGGCAAACGCGCCTGTAGTTTCGATTTCCTCGCACGGATTCGTCTAATGTTTGTGTATTCTCTCTATGGTCTAGATAGCTAACTATCATATTAGTACCTACTTTTTCTTCTCACTCTATACACTCTGGTTTCCAAAAGTAAATCGCCTGTAATCCTCTGATCCCCTCTTATCCTCTTCCCAACACCCCTCTCAGCAATTTCTCAGTGGAGGTGTGACTGGCACCTCTTTCCTTTCACCTTAACCACCTCCATAAATCCCTCGGTACCCCCCTGATCCACCTGGCCCACTCTTACCTTGCTCTACCCCCCCAAGACAAGCATATATTTTAGCGTATACAATTTGCTAGTCCCTCCCCACCACTGCGCCTCCTCGTCATAGGCTGGATATACTAGTATCAAACGATGGAGCGCAATATCTGTCCTGCCAGTGGAGACAGAAGGGTATTGTCCAAAGGTGGAGCGAGTGGCTGGAGGCGCTCCAGCGCAGCGGCTTGGCTGGCCGCGAGAGGGTTGGCGATTGAGGGTGCAGTTCGCGATCGCGAGGTCGGCCGCCGCCGCAGACTGCGAGGCTCGCTGGGCCCGCGTCGCGAAGAAAAAAGCTCTATCAACTCTCTCTCCCTCATTCCCTTTCCATCGGCATCTGCTGCCTGTTCGGCACTCGTGTCGTAGGTAAAGTTATCCATTCCTCGACAGGTTAATCCCGTCAACCTCACCAGGAACCTACCTCTATACAAATCTCTCTACATCACTCGACTTCAGGCGAAACTCTGCGCCTGTTGAACTGATTTGAGCCTAGATATTAATCAACTCAAGAAGATGTCTGCCTCGAACAATGCCGGCACCCGCGTGGTGCACATGTTCCGCACCCCTATGATGGACGGTCCCCAGCAGGAGGCCTTCCTTCGCCAGCTTTCCCGCGAGGCTGGAGTTCCCGAGATCTCCGCCGTAGCGACCGAGTTCCGCTACAATATTGAGATGGATGACCGTGACCTCTCTGAGCAGGAGCTCACTCGCCTCAGCTGGCTTCTTAGCGAGACCTACGAGCAGGACAAGTTCGGCACCGAGAGCTTTCTCTCGAACGAGTCCGCCACGCTCAGCGTTGAGGTTGGTCCTCGTTTGACCTTCACCACCGCATGGTCCTCGAACGCCGTGACTATCTGCCAGGCCTGTGGTCTTGGCTGCATCCGGCGCATTGAGCGCTCCCGTCGCTATGCCTTTACCACGGCTAGCGGATCCATCTCCGCAGAGGAGCGCCAGGCCATCGAGGCTGCTGTGCACGACCGCATGACCGAGTGCATCATCGACAAGCCCATTACCAGCTTTGCCCCTGATGAGGCCGCTCTTGCCGCCTCTCGTCAGGGAACACGCTGGATCCCCGTTATGGAGGAGGGCCGCGCTGCTCTCCAGAGCATCAGCGAGGAGCTTGGTCTTGCCTTTGACGATTGGGATCTTGACTTCTACACGAAGCTCTTCAAGGACAAGCTCGCTCGTAACCCGAGTGATGTCGAGTGCTTCGATCTTGCCCAGTCTAACTCTGAGCACTCGCGTCACTGGTTCTTTGGCGGTAAGATGGTCATTGATGGTACCGAGAAGGCTTCCACTCTCTTCCAGATGGTCAAGAACACCAACTCCGCTTGCTCCAAGACGGACCCCAAGCCCAACAACTCAGTCATTGCTTTCCACGACAACTCTTCTGCCATCCGTGGCTTCCCTGTCCGTGCTATCATGCCGTCCATCGAGTCCAAGGAACCCGGCAGTGAGGCTGCACCCTCAACCTACCAGGTCAAGGAGCTTGAGATGCACGGTATTCTGACCGCTGAGACCCACAACTTTCCTTGTGGAATTGCTCCCTTCCCTGGTGCTGAGACCGGCACTGGTGGCCGCATTCGCGATGTTCACGCAACTGGCCGTGGTGCTCTCGTTGTGGCCGGAACCTCCTCATACTGCGTTGGCAACTTGCAGATCCCGGGCTACGTGCAACCGTGGGAGGACACCAGCTTTGAGTACCCCTCGAACATGGCTTCGCCTCTCCAGATTGAGATTGAGGCGAGTAACGGAGCATCCGACTACGGTAACAAGTTTGGTGAGCCTGTTGTGACCGGATACACTCGTTCCTTCGGTATGAGACTCCCGAACGGCGAGCGCCGTGAGTGGATCAAGCCCATCATGATGAGCTCCGGAGTTGGACTCCTCGATGGTCGCCATGTGACCAAGGGTGGAGCCGAGAAGGGCATGACCGTTGTCAAGGTCGGAGGACCGGCATACCGCATTGGTATGGGCGGTGGAGCCGCCTCGAGCCGTGTTCAGGATGCCAAGACAGCAGACTTGGACTTCAACGCCGTACAACGTGGAGATGCCGAGATGGAGAACAAGATGAACCGCGTTATCCGCGCTTGTGTTGAGCTTGGCGCCCGCAACCCGATCGTAAGTATTCATGATCAGGGAGCTGGTGGCAACGGCAACGTTCTCAAGGAGATCTCCGAGCCTGCTGGAGCTGAGCTCTTCTTGCGCCGACTCCCTCAGGGTGATGACACTATGACTGCTCTCGAGCTCTGGGGCGCAGAGTACCAGGAGAACTGCGCTTTGCTCATCCGCTCCGAGGACAGACCGATCTTCCAGCGCATCTGTGAGCGTGAGAACATGCCCTTCGCATTCCTCGGTGAGATCACCGGTGATGGTATCGTGAAGGTCCACGATGAGCGTGACGGATCTGTTCCTGTTGACTTGCACCTCGACGATGTGCTTGGCAAGATGCCGCAGAAGACATTTACCTCTGAGACCATGGCTAACAAGCTCGAGCCCCTCAACCTCGAGGGCGTTGAGTTCGAGGCTGCTCTCGACCGCGTGCTTCGCCTGTTGCAGATTGGCTCAAAGCGCTTCTTGACCACCAAGGTCGACCGCTCCGTTACTGGCCTTATTGCTCAGCAGCAGTGTGTCGGACCTCTCCACACCCCTCTCGCTGACGTCGGTGTTATCGCCCAGACCCACTTCCCGGACGTCAACGGTAAGTACACCGGTGTTGCCACTGCCATTGGTGAGCAGCCCATCAAGGGTCTTGTTTCCCAGGGAGCCATGGCTCGCATGACTGTCGCAGAGGCTCTTACAAACTTGGTTTTCGCCAAGGTTACCGCTCTCGAGGACGTTAAGTGCTCTGCAAACTGGATGTGGGCTGCCAAACTCCCCGGTGAAGGCGCCGCAATGTACGAGGCGTGCGAGGCCATGTGTGACGTGATGCAAAAGGTTGGCATTGCCGTTGATGGAGGTAAGGACTCTCTCTCCATGGCTGCCAAGGCTGGAGACGAGGTTGTCAAGTGCCCTGGAGAGCTCGCTATCTCTGTGTATGCCATGAGCCCTGATGTCAGTCTCACCGTGACCCCCGACCTCAAGAACAAGGCTTCCAGCATCCTCTATGTCGCTATTGCCCAGGGTGGACGCCTCGGAGGATCTGCCCTCGCTCAGGTGTACTCTCAAATCGGTAACGAGGCACCTGATCTTGATGAGCCTGCCAAGCTTGTGGCGGCCTTCAACGCCACTCAGGAGGCTATCGAAGCTAAGCAGATCCTTGCTGGACACGATATCTCTGATGGTGGTCTCATCACCGCCCTTCTCGAGATGGCCTTTGCTGGAAACCTCGGTTTCGATGTCTCCATCCCGTCCAAGAACGGCATCTTTGGAGACCTCTTTGCGGAGGAGGTTGGCCTCGTTCTCCAAGTCGCTTCGGAGAACGTAGACACCGTGAAGCAGCGCTTCGACGCTGCTGGAGTCGCATGCTTCGAGCTTGGAACCGTTGTGCTTGAGGGTCAGACTCTCGCTGTCAAGTACGAGGGCGAGGACCTCTTTGCCAGCAAGAACTCCATGACTTACTGGCGCGATGTGTGGGAGGCTACCAGCTTCGAGCTCGACAAGCTTCAGGCTAACCCTGCCAAGGTTGAGCAGGAGCAGACCGGCCTTAAGAGCCGCCAGCTGCCGCCATGGAAGACCACCTTTGACGTAGCTGCGGAGGCTAAGCACCAGGCCGAAATCATTGCCAAGATCAACGAGGGCAAGGAGCAGGAGAACAAGCCCCGCGTTGCCATCATTCGCGAGGAGGGATCCAACGGAGACCGTGAGATGGCCGCTGCATTCACCTCAGCTGGATTCGAGGCATGGGATGTGGCTGTGGCTGACCTCAAGCTCGGCAAGGTCAAGCTCTCTGACTTCCAGGGTCTTGCGTTCGTCGGAGGCTTTTCATATGCTGATGTTATGGACAGTGCTAAGGGCTGGGCTGGTGTAATCCGCTTCAACGAGGCTGTCTGGGACGAGTTCCAGGCCTTCTACGCGCGCCCGGACACCTTCAGTCTTGGTATCTGTAACGGTTGCCAGCTCATGGCTCTCCTTGGATGGGTGCCTGGCCTCGAGAACACTTACAACCCGGAGACGCACGAGATCCAGTGGGACAAGCAGCCCCGCTTTGTGCACAACGCCTCGGGCCGCTACGAATCTCGCTTCGTGACCGTCAAGGTTCGCGAGGACAACAATGCCATGATGTTCAAGGGCATGGAGGGATCCGCTCTTGGCGTCTGGGTCGCCCACGGTGAGGGACGTGCCCACTTCCCCAACCAGGAGGTGCTCGACTCTATTTTGGCCAACGGCCAGGCCCCTCTCCGCTTCGTCAACGACGCCTGCGAGGAGACCGAGGCATACCCTTTCAACCCGAACGGCTCCCCGCTCGGAATTACCGCTCTCACCTCCGCAAATGGCCGCCACTTGGCTCTCATGCCCCACCCCGAGCGCGCCTGCCGCATGTGGCAGTGGCCGCACAAGCCCACCGAGTGGGAAGACACCGAGATGTTGGCCTCTCCCTGGGTCAAGATGTTCAACAACGCATACCGCTTCGCGACTGGATCCAACTAAACGCCTAGCACAATCAACACCCCTCCCTGTAAGGTCTTGATAATTGAATTGAACCTTTCAAGGTCTGGCGGTATGATGTCGGTCTCCATATCCATCTCTCTTATAGCTACGGCTGTAGTCGTAAACCTGAGATGATGCTTGGCCGGCCATTTTGTCCATTATTCCGCTGGCCTCACAAACTGCTGCTGCTTGCGTGCTCTGTGCACGCACGGCCGTAGCGACTACACTGCATTTAGCTAGCGTGGAAGAACGCAAACATAAGCAAGATGACATTTCATTGGCATTACAATAAATAAATCTAGCCTCCCTACTCTTATCCTCTACTTCCCTGCCTGCTACGAGTCGTGCTCCCTCTCTATCCATCATACAAAACCAATAAGCAAGGAGCAAGCTTAACAAACGAGACAACTGATTTAAAAAGAAAAAAAGAAATTAGAAGATTGAAACATTATCTCAAATGGATTCTCAAGGTACACAAAAATTGATTTTATTTTGAGGTTTGCTGAGATCTCAAATGGGATTGACTGATGAACGAACTTGTTTTGAATAATTCTAGTTGAGGTTGATAGATCAATTTCTTTGTTATATGAAGAGATGACAATGTTTGAATGGCCCTTCTAGGATTCCTCTCCAAGGAATGGAAGGGGATATTAGCTATACAGACTTTCCCTTCCTGTGTATGCTAAATGAGAGCTGTCGTACTGCCTACATACGAGGTTAGAGAGTTGAAGAAACATTATGTAGTGATTATTGAGGTAGTTGCCATCTCCATTTCAGCCAAACTAGCAAAAACCCCCGAAATATGCAGGTACAGCATCCGCTTATATAGTAGCTAATAGAGGAGAAATCAGCACACGTACTCCCTTTACGTCTAAATGTGATATTTATACACACATCATATCCTCTGGAAGGAGGAATGAAGCACTATCAAGAAATCTGGGCAATTCAGATGCAAGTAACTAACTGTGCAAGTAAGGAATCTTGCTAAAAATCGCGTTGCACCAAACTTCAGAGATAGACAGCTAGATCTACAGTAGTAGAAAAACATAAACACCCAATATGCACCAAGTTCTTAGCAGCAGATACGTTCAGCATTTTCGCGCCAACCTCCTGCGTAGATTGACTCATATTCAGGGTTTTAAAATGAAAGACTCAAACTTCAACAAAACAAGCATTCCCATTCAAAATATGAATCGTCTACTAAGGGCACTGGGAAAAGTTTAATCAATGAACCTGGCCGAATGACTCATATGAGGATGTGTTAACTCTTCTGTCCTGGTCTCTCAGTGCATCATTAGAAGGTACTTCCAATCAATGGAGGTGGTAGCGAATAGCCAAAGATCACTTCGTATTGTATGCTAGCAAAGTAACTACACAAGTCAAATCTTGGCACTTACTTAAGGCACAATCTGATCTGACCCAAACAGAAACTTCCGTCGCTCGCGATCAATAAGAAGACCTACATGCTCACCAAGCCAATTAACGCTCAAGAGACCAGTGCTGAAGTTTGCATACGTGTCTGCACCTGGGACCGATTCAAGACGTTCTGTCAGCCAGCGGTCCTCCCCGCCCGCAAGAGCAGGGAGTAGTCCGAGACTTAGCACGTGCCACTTGACGAGCGGCATGGTCTTGCTTACGATGAATTGATTCTGCAATAGCCTCGCGATATACAGCTCGAAATTTGCACAGCTCCTCAATCATCAGGCCCTTTGCTGTACGCAGAACCTGACGAGCAGTATCGAAAGGGCCACGTTTGCAATGGAACCAGAGAGCCCCGTAGTTGGGGTCGGCATTCACACAACGCAACTCGATATCAGATGTGTCGCAGCGGAGCATATTCTGACGAAACAAATTCTCATCCTCTATATGAGCAAAATCAGGAAAAGCACGGTCATCACCGAAGTTGCTTCGAAGCAACTTCCATCGCATCAACTCTAGGAAGCTACCTCCATATTGCGGTGTGAATTGAATTGCAAATTCAAGGTAACGGAAAGCAGTCTCGAGATCAAAATACGGGGAGAGAGGGTTCATGTGAAGGCGAGCACCTTCGCACCAGACTTCGCCAGACTTCGGACAACTCTTTAGAGCTTCGCGGAAAACCAACCGTTGCGAGTCAGGTCCAATTGCATGCTTCAGCTGAACAAGGATTGCCCATAAACGACCAGTGCCAGAGTGTGTTGCAAGCGCGTCCTCAGCAGCACGAATCGCATCCTCACGGTGACCATTGCGCAATTCGAGCATAACTGCCTCGAGGAAAACTTTCCACTCGTGTCGAGTTTCATCTCGAGCTTTGAGAAGTACATCTCGAGCAGTCTCTACGTGACCTTCATACTCTTCAACCCTGGAGCATTCAAGAAGCACCTGAGCCCGAGATTTTGCTGGGACATCGACAAGAGCGCGGTCAAGAAGCTGCCTCGCTTTATCCATGTTCCCATGCGCAAGTTCAGCACGGGCACCTGCCAACCAAACCTTCCAACGTAAATTTACAGGACAACGTAGAACGCTTTGAACGTAAGCATGCCGAGCACGTTGCAAAGCATCAGGGCCGCCGCCACGCTCTGCAACCTGAGCAGCCTCAAAGTGTACCTTCCAGACAAGCTCTTTGGAAATACAGTTCATGGCGCGCTGCAGGGCGCCGCGTGTCTGCAAGAGTTTACAAGGAACCGTGTCAACATGGAAACTCCCCTCATCAACCCCAAACATGTTTTGGAGATCATATTTCAACCGATCCTTTTCGTCACGTAGCATATGTTCCTTTGGTGCCGGTTTCGGCGGGGTTTTCGAAGTGGCTACATTGCGCATCGCCTGCTCCATCTCGGTCTTCTCATGCAATCGAAACGCATTAAACCATAGAGGACCATAGCGAGGAATTTCCTTGAGGCCTTTTTCTACAATCGCGATGGCGCGCTCAAACTCCTCATTTTTTTCTTCGAAACGAGTCGCTTCAAAGTAAATCGGGCCATACCAAGGCACGTTTTCCATGAGATACTTGAAAACCTTGCGTGCTACGACAATATTGCCAGCCCTTGCTTCCAGAAGGGCGCCCTCAAGAATTGTACGCCACGCCTTCTCAACATTTTGGGTTCGCAAGCGGGACAGGAGGGCACGAGCATTGTCAAGGTTGCCAAGGCGTTCTTCGTGCTTAATAGCTTTTGTCAAAAGCTGCTCAGCATAATTGCAGTACTCCAGTCCTTCTTGTAGAATTGATCTACAATGAAGCAGACGTCCACATTCTTCTTCCATCTTGGAATACTCGAGCCAACCTTGGTGGGCAAAAGGCTGTGTTTTGTTAACCAGTTGGTAAAGGTCTCGCGCATCCTTGAACCGGTTCTCGCGCTTGGCAAGGTCGGCCATTTCTAGATAGATCTTCCAATGAATACGTTCTGGGACATCCTTGGATGCAAGAGCCTCATGAGCGTAAGCAAACGCCTCTTCGACGCTTTCTTTCTCCTTGCTACGAAACGTTTTGTAAAAATCTTTAAAAACGCTTCGTGTTTGAGGTGTTTCGTCAAGCTCAGCTTTCTTCTTTTGGGCCCAGGGAGAATCATGCGCGAGCGATTCCGGGGTGCTGCTGTTACAGTTGTTGCCATTATTCATAGGCGGCTTTGTTAGCCCAGAGGAGGAAGTTGCAGGTGCAACTGTTATGTTCTTTTGAGAGGGATGATCAATTGCCGAGCTAGAGTAGTTCTGGTTGTTGTTGTTGTGGTGGTGGTGGTTGTTGTTGTTGTTATTATTGTTGTTACTAGTGCCACTACTAGAGCGCCCACCATTAGCATTAGGGCTTGCGACCCCGTCGCGTTTATCCTTGCGTTCTTCCTCTTCTTCAATAGGATTGGATGATTTGCGCATCCCCCCAATTAGAACATCAGAATAAGCCATGGTGGGTGGGCGACCGGGATCACCGCTGCCTAGGCCAAGGTTGCTAGAGAGACCAGGTGCGGAGGTGTGAGACACAGCCGCTGCTGCAACAGAAGCAGTCGTATTCACAGAAGGGGACTTCTTGGAGTCGCTACCAGATAACGCACCAAGGTAACTAGCGTGTGGTTGCGACACATGTTGAGCATAAGTACGCTGATCCGCAGGATCTAGATATGCTGTGCGATGAGGAGAATGACCAAGAACAAATTCACTGGGCATCCGTTGTGGAGATGACTGATGCGAAGAGATCTGGGGACCACGGATTGGCGAGGATTGAGGGGTTGAGACAGGTGTTCCAATGGATTTCTGATCTGGTGTAGAATCAAATGAGGTGGTCGCATCCCGCTGACGACCATTAACGAAGGTACCTCCAGGTACAAAAGCAAGTCCTGAGCTAGAGGCGCTACTACCATAGCTCTCTGGACCATGTGGAATTGTAGCAGATGGCTCACCATAGTAAGATTGATGACTTCCAGATGTCGACGTACCTACCCTTGATCCGCCGTAGTTGCCTTGCACCTGGCCGTACATTGATCCTCCTCTACCCAGGTATCCAGGTGGTGGAACTGCTGAGGCAGCATGGCGCTGCCGGGATCGATCCATCGACCCATAGTCTACAGCATCATGAGACGATGTGGAAGATGAGGAAGAGGCTTCATCAAAGCCTAGCTGAGTAAAGTTTGAGCCCAACGCTTGCATTGCCATATCTTCTGGCATGGAGAATTGCCCGAACGAGTTCATTGCGTGCGGATTATGCATATCAGCAAAACCATGGGAGCTACCCTCAAAATTAAGAGGCGCCATGCCACCGTTCATCGTTGCCGAAACGTTGCCATCATGACCGTAGGATGATGATGCTGAGGTCAAGTACTGTTGGTGTTGGTGTTGTTGTTGGTGGTGTCTATCATGATGAGATATGGACCGATGATCGCTATGGTGGTGATGCTGTTGGGGAAGCTGGTCATACCATGACATGTCTCCTTGACTATTTCCGGAAGAAGAGTCCATAGCATAGGAATTCGACGCCGCATCTGAATCAAAGAAGAATTGATTAGAGTGAAACTGAGCTGCAGCCCCCCCACGCCCATGGTCAGGTGCGTATTGCAGCATGTCAGACCCTTGGTAAGAGAGGCCTTCGAGACCATAACGAAACGGGTTCGGTGGGCTTGGACCAAGAGGGTTTGTTTGTCCAGGGCCCGGGGTGCGATGGTGAGAACGATTGTTCCCTTGCCCTGCGAAATGATGCGAATGAGAAGAGTGTTGTTGTTGTTGCCGCTGCTGCTGCTGCTGCTGCTGTTGTTGTTGTTGATGCTGCGGCCACATTCCATCGTATGATCCCATCATACTACCCATATGAGTCTGGTGCTGTTGATGCTGGTGTTGCTGATCCCCGTAATGATCTGCCTGAGGCGGCGGTGTTGGCATTTGCACCATGTAAGGCCCTCCTCTCGGCGTAAACTCTGCAACATTAGCATTCAATTGACTTTCCTCGCCGTCCCTTCCATTGATGTAGGAGTTCCCTGACGGAGCGAAAATGCTTTTACCCATGAGGAAATTATTTACATCATAATCAACATGCGAATTGCTGTGTTGATGTTGCTGTTGGTGATGGTTTAAGGCCCCTCCCGTGGGGCCTGCTGCTGGGTGCCCGTGAGCCCCAAGGATCCCTTGCACCTCGGCGTCTTCGGACTCGTCCACTGTTTGTGTCGCCCATCCGTGTGCCGTGTGGTTATACATGTTTATTTACTTTGATCTTGGGAGAGATCTTGTCGGTCCCTGCCCGCCTCTTCAATATCGCCCAATCACAGAAAAAATAGCCTCCCTCGTGTAGACTTTCTTCCCTTGGTCCTATATACTCCCTTACTCACTCACTCAATCACTCAAGCAAGTAAGTAAGCGAGTTGGGAGACACACGAATTTGTATCTATATCCACGCGCGATCTTTGCTAATCTTGCCTGGCGCTGTGTACGACGCCCTGTCCTCGTACAGCTGAGGAGCTTTTGTTTGTTGTTGTTGTTGTTGTTGTTGTAGTTATTACCGGCACAAAGAGCGGTTGCACAGCCAAGCAGTAAGTATCTCAATCCCAAGAAAGACAGAGATAGACCGAAGACAGCACGGTCCTGCTGGCTCGCCAACTAACTAACTAGTCAACTAACCCTGTCGGCCAGGCAGTCAGCCAGACCAGGGCTCAGTTCGACCCAAGTAGAGTTTTCTGCGAAGTCGGAATCTGCGAAGCCAGAATCGCTGCCTAGAGAAGGTATCCGCCAGACAAGAAAGGAACAACAGAAGCGATGGGAAAAAACCACCTCAGCGAAGGAAGAAAACAAAGGAAGAAAGGAAGAAGAACAACGAGAACAGACGCAGAGGGAAAAAAGAGCCTAGAACCAACGACGCCAGTCCAGCGGCTCGTCCTTGTCCTCGTCTGTCTGTCTGGCTGCCTGTCTGCCTCCGCGAGCCTGTGTTCGTTGCGCTCCTACTACCTTGCTCTTCTGCTCGCTCAGGCGTTTTGATCGATCTCCGCCTCGTTCTTCGTCTTTGGTCTCTATCTATTAGATAGATAACGTGAACAATTGAAAAACTTTAAAGAAAGAAAGAGAGAAAGAGAGAAAGAAGAGAAAGAGAGAAAGAAAGAAAAAGGGAGGAAAAGTAAGAGAAGAAAGAGAGAGGGAGGGAAAGTTCGCCGTCGCTACCGCGTGCTCGCGGCGCTGCACCTGCACTGCCTGCCTCCCTTCGCCTCGGAGTCGCTTTCTCAGCCCCCGTGCCCTCCCGGCTGCCTCCCTTCCTGCCTGGCTGCCCGTGCGCACCTGCCCTGTGTCTGTTCTTCTTCTTTGGGCTTCAAAAGAAGACCAAGAAGAACAGCTCAATCTCGTTCAAAAGCCGCCGCCCTCGATGTCCCGCCGCGCTCGACGTGCCGCCTGCGACGCTGGGCCGCGAGGGGTTGCCTATTTATGGGGTAGAGGATCACTGCGAGGTGTCTGCCTGGTCGCCAAGAGCCTCCGACGCCACGCACGCGAGCCGCCTCGCCCGCGCGCTCCTTGCCGGAATCGCCGTCTGTCTCTCTTCTTCTTCGGACGATCGATGTCTCAATTGCTTGAATAAAATACGTTTCTTTCTCCTCGTTTATCGCCTGGGCGCTTCTAGCATCCACCTATGCATTACAATAGCACTCCCCGACTGATTTAAACTCAAAACTGTGTATTAATACACGTTATTCGCACTATTACGGGACCCTACCTACGTCTCTGCTAACGACCTTGGCGCCTACCGCACCTCATAACGGAAACCATAAGAGGGAGGCACTGTGCACTCTGTACTTTATTTATTGTTATTATTATTACTATTATTATTACTATGATTATGCCCTAGGCCCAGGTACTACTATTATTTGTTTAATTAATTAATTAATTGACTAATTACTTATTTATCTATTTATTTATTTTGATTGAGCTTTTTATGTTTTCTATGTTTTTATCATAAAAAACGTTTTCATTAAAAGTTAAAAACAATAAGAATGAATATTTATCATGAGTCGGTTCATTCAATCGCTGCCATTGCGTTCTCTCGCGCTCTCTGTTGGGTCTCGCTTGAGCTTCCCCTATGGGCAGGCGTTCTTGCAAAGAGCCTCAAAGCCGCCGCTGCTTCGACTCATGCATGATTTCCAGGTGTTCTCTGCGCCGAAGCAGTCCTTTTGGGCAATATTTGCTCTCTTTCTCGTACGTTCAATTTTTATTTATTCATTGATTTGTTAACTCTAACTAAAGAGATTGCCTCACAACAGTGAGGACGACATCATTCCTTCTAGGTACCTTTTTTTTTTTTTTTTTTTAAATTAATAGTGATTGCGTATAGGTAAGAGGTAGCTTTACAACAGTTCTTCATTTCAAAATCTTTTTTTTTTCTTCGTTGTTCTGCTATTCTTATACTTTTCCTACTTATATTTGATTCATTAACTACCTAATACTGCCAGGCATATATATATATATATATATATATATATATATGTGTTTCTACTTTTCACTCACGCAAACAAAGTTATTCACATTCATGTGAATATCCGCGAGGAAGCTGCAAATGCACGGATTTAGTAGCGTCTAGAGCAACAAGAACTATGCTCTACCCGGGTTTCTTCTCGCCTGGCTTCTCGAATCTCATGGATAATTTCGCAGAACGCAACAGCAGAGACCTCCGATCTCGGCGTAGAGATTACATCATCTTACATCATCCACCCCATTACATCATCCTTCATTTCGAGAATCTCTTCTCTTCTCTTCTCTTTTCTTATCTTCGCTTTCTTTCTTTCTTTATCTTTTAACTCATCAGACTTTGCCTATCTTTTTCTCACCCGCTACTACTACGAGATACAGTTAGCTGGGATTAGAGCACTCTCGCATTATGAATGGGTCGTTAGTTCTTTTAGACAATGTCCCATAGAGGTACTTATCTCATGATAGGAGTCAAGTTCGTTGGGCGACCTCACTATTGAGTGCCTACCAGTACCTATCTTCCTATCTACCTAACTGACTAAGTTCATTTTATGATCATTATCATTTAAAAAAAATTATTGTTTTCAATATATATTGTATTAAAACAGCAATAACAATGGAACTGCTTGAGTTCGTTACGTCTAAAGTCTGCAACTTAACCTTGAACGGGGATACCTATACCCCAGATACAGTCAAACCCATCTGCATAAACACGCACCACCTGAGTCCAGGCCTGTAATTCCCCGTCTGATATCCATACACACGCACTGAGACGGCCTGAGCGGCGCTTCAGCATGTGTGAAGACGGGTTTGGATATGAGTTCGTGAAGAACTCGAGAACTCTAAACATGTGGCATACTTTTTTTAAACCTTTTTATGTTTTAAAAATAAACAGTTTTGTTCCTTTTCTCTCATCACACCGTGAATCTGAACTTCGAAAGTTCTTAGACCCTGTCTTCCTAAGAGTCAACCGAAGATTATGAAGAGAAAGAAAGAAAGAAAGAAAGAACTTCTTGAACTGAAAGTGAGGAAGTTAGAAACGTAGAAAATTAGACGTGAAGACGGAGAGGAGAGTTCAATCTTTCGTTCAGGTACTTTCTTTCTGTCTCTCTCTCTCTCGCTGTCTGTCTTTCTCTCTTCTTCAGACGAAAAGAAGAAGAACGAGGCGGCAGAAAGCAGTTCCAATGAGGGCGTACTTAAGGCCTGTAAAAGGCCGCCTAAAGAAGAGACTGTGAGCGACCAAGCGAAAGAAAGGAAAAATAAAAGGAGAAAGGAAAAGAGAGGGGCAACAGCGATGTGAGGGCTCGCAGAATGTCTCTTTCATAGTGAGAGGGAATCAGGCGAACTTTACAAAAGTTTAGGCAGATTTACAACTGGGAAGCTATAATTGGAAGCACTCCCAGTATGACACGCTTTCTGGAGATAGAAACAAATTAATTACAGTGGAGATTGGAGACAGTGGAGAGGAGGGAGAGATGGAAAGGAAAAATCCACCTTGAGAGTGAGGGCACCTCTGAGAGGAACTATCGCAAATGGGAGAAAACATGCGACTTGGAACCGCCCTCACTGGCAGTATCGGCAAAATGAAACTACATGATTCATCCGTGAGTGGGCTGGAGTACTCCAACAACCTACCTCCACTGGGGTTCCCAAGTGTCAGTGGCGTCAGAGGTAGAAAACCGTCGTTAGAAAGAAATTATCTTCCACAGAAGCATGTTGGCCCTTCGGTAAAACCTCATGATGGCTTTCGGAATGCAGGTGGGACCTTGTGATCACTTTCACTTCAACTCTTTATTAGTCTTCTTTTTGACAATGTATCAGAAAGTTCTTCAGCTTTTCGTGTCTTTCGCCAAAGCTTCTTCTTCCCTGATCTTTTACATATCCTGTCAAAAAGAGAGATCTTCCCGGAAGGATCTTCGAGTCTCAGATGGGTTTGAAGAACTACCTTTGTTTTGAGTGCAAGGTCTATCCCAGAATCAGATTTGTTGCCTCCAATAGTATTGAAGTAGAAGGCACCTAGGTGTGCACAACCCAAAATGTAATAAATGATACGTGCTAGCAATTTAAAAGCTGATTCAACATATGAGTACGGTGACAACCTGCACAGTAAGCAGATAGGTCTGACAATTTTGCGAATTGGTATGTGCTTGGATAAGTCAATTTTTGATTGATTGTCTCTATTAAAGTTCTCTATTATACTCGCAATCTAATTTGAATGACGTCATGAGCGAGCACTGTGTGCTTCAATCATCGCTGTCATCGATGTCACCATGACGTCAGATTTATAGGAATCATTTTATAAAGATTTAGTACGGCTAACATTGAATTGCAACAAATATAAAGTGAGTGAAACAAGAGTGCCAGCTGAGTAGATCAGTGCGCATAAAAGAGATATTGTGCTTCCGCACCGTCATATCAACTCGTTTGTTTTTTAACAATAACCAGCAATCAGGCATTTAAGAAAGACAATATCTCTGACAATTATTCATATCTTGTGAACTCGGAACAGAATTTCTTCAATTTTCCAACAACCCTGCGCAAAATTTGCTGAATGAAATTGCCTTATAACATTTCTCACGACTCTGGAGTTTCTTGATACCCGCTTGTCTCAGAATGGGCATTCCTGGAAGATAAAATTATGCCTTACCTGAATGAATTTGGCAGCAAGTGGCGCCCTTTCCTTCAGCCCCCATCAAGATATCAAACCTTTAATTTGAATCGGTCATGGATTGTGGAGGCTTTTTTTTAATGCAAAATTTAAGACTGTGAGTAAGAATCATCAAATATTAATTTTCTGTAGGAGAAGAGTTTCCCAGGTCGATTGGTGAAGCATCGAGATAGCATTGGCATTGAACGATCGTTACATGTACTAGGGTTGAGCTTAAGGCACGTAGAAATCAACATCTATCACGAATACAACAGTCTCGTCTTCTTAGAAAGTTAGTTGTTCGCGAGCGAAACTGAGTTTGAACCGTTTGATAGGCGTTCTAGCCAACGACATTGAGAGCTATCTTGACCTTCTTTGACATTGATACAACTAGACATATAATATGGTTTTTCTTTGTCTTTAGGACTTCTTATCAACTTTAAGCAAAATTCTGATCTCTCTGAAGCCACTACTAGTATGATTGAAACAGAAACTCAAACAAAGATATTATTTCTTTGTTCTTTTCCTTTTTAAAATTAATATTATAGTTTAAAAGATATATATATATAACATTTATAAAAAAAAATAAAACTGTGAACCTCCAAGTAAACGCTTCTATATATTTAATTAAAACTGTTTTGTTATGTTTTGTTCTCCTTTTTTGTTTGTTTTTTATAATAAAAAAGATTAAAATAATAAAAACTTTTTAATCTTAAATCATCTAATTTTAGACAGGTTTACAAAGCAGCTCTTCAAGTCCATATTCTCAACCAGAACCTTCTACAAAACAAGCTGATAGGATACCTCTGCTTGCCTAGTGATTTTCCCAATATTAAGAAGTCAGTCGAACCAGCGCTTCAGGACAGGCCAAAGGGGATTGGTTAGATGCATGATGCTTATTGTCAGTCTCGCTACAGTTTGATGGAAGAAACGATAGGTCATCGATGACGTGACGGAGAATATCGAAATCAAGAAAAGTGGCTGCATATGCTGTCCCCAGCAGTACAGCACCAGCCATACTAGCGAGCGAGTTAGTATGCAACCGCCTACTCGATGAGTCAGAAACAACTCTGCTGCCATGATGGATTGGACGGTTTATAGTACCAAGACGGTAAAAACTTGGCAATCTAGTGCAGTTCTATTTTTTCATACTATTAGTAATCGGTATGAGTGCACCACAAGATCGGATCTGGATCGTTTTGGCGATAAGGACGGACTAGGTCGAACCTCATAGGCACTGGGCATAACGCCTGTAAATCGATTTGCGCGTTCAAGTATATGGTTTGAGTCTGCAGTGGCTTGGCGCTGCCCATGACTCCTTAGGAAACGCACGGGCTAGCACAAATAAGAAATTGATACGAATTTACCAAGACAAGACCACGAGATGTTTGAGGAGCAAACAAAAATAATTGAAAACTAGCCTAGTATCCTAGAACATACGATGAGAAAAGAAACCCAACGCTACCACTGAGTTCTTGTTTACGCATCCCAGTGTTAACCTGGGGTTGTACTCACATTAAAAAAAATTGGCTGTTCCATTTCCCATTGTACGCGCAAAAAAAAAAATCACCGACGATACAGCTTACTATTTCTTAAAGGATTTATTTTATTTACTCAAGGTTAACGATGATACTTACGTTTTGACCTGCAGGAAAGACTGGATCTGTGACTGTAATTACATCTCCAGACTGTAACAGATCGCCAAGCTTCTTCTGTAAATTCGGCTCTGTCTGTTTACGCAAGGCTTCCGGCTTCTGAATAAACAAGGACAAGCCAGGCTTTGCAATGGAAGGTTTCTCAAGCTGCAAGGTAGTATCGCTCATAAGACGGTCCATAAATTCGCTCAGAGTTTGCTCTGCGCTAAGAGACCAGCGAATCTCGTCGGCATTACAAACTGGGCAGTCTGCCTTACGTCCATATTCAAAGGTATATGAGTATACACCAGTGGTGCCATTGTACATAAAGTACGTGTTCAGAGACTGTGAACTCCAGGAAAGCACCTTAAAAGCCTCATTTACACAAGCTCCCGCAATAATTGCATTGGTAGAAGCCACCGCAGGGACAATATTCTTCACAACACCCATGGTAAGCATATAGGTGACACCTTCAATACTAAATAGGTTGGCGCGGTCTAGGGCCAGTTCATAAATAAAGCGCATGTGGCCTGGATCATCCTTATCAAGCTTCGTACCAACACCAAACTTCTCTACAAAGCCCTCGTGGATGCGGTCAGCCTCAGGGTTGCTCAAGGACTTGTTAATGGCAAATAGGACATATGCAATGCAATGCTCAGGCTTTCGCGGAGTCTCTGCAACTGTACAAAGTGGAAAGTGGACCTGAGGCGGAAACGAGTCGATTGAACATTCAAAACAAGATGTGGCCATTGGCAAAATTACACGAGCCTGGCCTTTAAATGCTTCGGTTCCTCCGTCGATAAGCGGAATTACAGTCTCCGGGTCAATATTGCCTTCGTCATCTGTTTCCACCATCTGATGGAGAAGACTATTCATCCAACGCCGCGCTTTAATATTGTCTAGTCCAGCAATTACAAGACTAAATTGGCGGTAGAAAGTCTCATCCTTGTCCTGAATCGGGCATGTATGAGCTGTCACTTGAACTCCAGGAACTCTGGTTTTGATGAACTCTGCTGCAACCTCGGCCTTCATACGACCAACATCCTTTTGCCGAAACAAGAACTGCCTATTTAGGTTTGTCACATCAATGGTGTCAAGGTCGATCACATCGATAGATTTGAAGCCAGACAGGGCCAGATTCTTCAATAATTCACAGCCCAAACCACCAGCTCCAATAACGAGAATACGGGCTTGGGAAGAAATAAAGTCACGTGTCTCCTGTTGAATCAGATATTAATTACATATCACCACAATGTATAGATAAGATGATCATTATTGACCACAGTTTAGGTTAGTCAGACTCGCCAATATATACACTCCCGCAAAGTTAAGTAAGGATCCTCGCGAATCAAACCAAGCCCCTTACACCACACATTGTTGGTTGTAACCTCTCTTCTCTCTTCTCACTTATGAAAAACGAAATCCGAGCCATGCTTGCAAAAAGCAAAAGAATACAAGTCTTTGGTGAATTATAAATTGCAGCAAATCATCATTTTCAGCTGACTCCATAAGGACGTACCTGACCAGGATAGAACTCGCCAGAGGGAAGACTTCCGGTTTCATTGCCAAATGGGCTTGCTCGACTGAGGATAACGTCTACAGCGCTCAGGTGTTTCATGGATGCCCCACTGTCCACAACCATGGCACTCTGCGCGCGTTCTTCACCAGGTGCATGAGGCGGCGTTGAAGTCTCCATGGTCGCCATCTTTAACTTGCTAAAGTTGCCAGACCCAGACCACTGAGCTTAAACCCTCCACAGAGAGCCGTCAAACGTTCGCAAGGCTACTTTATTTCCTTGAGCTGGCCAAGTCGTTTTGGCCACCGCAAAGCAAGCGCTTTCGATATCTGCTTCCCCGGCGAAGTAGAAGATCTCACACAGGGATACAATATAATCTTTCTTCTTTCTTTCGTCTTTGCACCCCCATTTTAGTATCATCACTAACCAAGCACTTTTCGTTCTTCGACCGTTCTGAATGTTGCCCTGTTCCACTCAAAATTCGGGGCCGAATCGCGCCGTAAAGGCTTCCGCGCAAATGGGTGGTGCACTAACTCGGTTGGTCTTGGGAGGGCTTGAGAAGGAATAAATGAAAGTAAGTGGAATGCTTTCTGGAGCAGAGACAGAGGAATGGCATAGCAGAGCTTAGGCGTGGCCTACAGGGGCAGATTAAGAAGCAACGCATTGAGCATTGAATAAGTAATGTTTTTAACGAGCGATTTACTCAGAGATTGAGTGATTCTGGAGGGTCTCGATTCGTTTTCAGGAGCTGCGAAAGCAAATCGCGGAGGAGCTGTGCTTGGCTAGAATTTTGCGAAGATGGCGGCTGCCAACGAGGAATTTGGCAACATGAACGTGCCGGATGGAGACAACGAACTATCTGATGAAGAACTCCTCGAAGAGGACCTCGATGAGGAGGAATGCGTAGACCTCTTCTCTAAGCAGACCTACCCGAGTAGCTCTGCGCTGGTCGCTGCACTCAAGGAGAAATATGATCTTGACCTCAAGGCTGTGGCTCGCCAAGATGAGTATTTGTGGATTCGCACCGTCAACTTCTGCCGTCGTGAAGTTGCAAAGGGCACTTCCGTGGAGGACATTGTCAAGGTCTTAAAGCAGGAGAATGCCTCTGACACCTTGAACGAAGACGATTCGCTTCTTCAGCCTGTGATGCCTGAAGACGCATTCCTCTACGCATTCGACGAAGTTGCTGAGGACGATGAAGACGAGGTTGAAAGCACCACCAAGATTCAGGATGCGTCTGACGTCGCCAAGGCCGAGGCGGGCTCCGTGGAGGTTAGCAAGAGCATCCCTGATAAGGAGCGCATTATTATGCTCGAGGATGAACTTGCTTCTTGCCGCGCCAAGATTCGTGAGCTGCTCGAGGAGGTCATCGAGCTCGACAACAAACAAGGCAGCGACAGCGAAGACTCGGGGACCTCGGATGACGAGGATGATGACGAAATGCCAGGCCTCGAAGACGACGAAGAAGAAGAAGGCGAGACAGCTGCTGACGACGCCAAGAACAACACTCGCGCACAGGGAAAATCCGGAAAGGGCCGCAACAAACAATCTGAGCAAGCAAACGAATATGACAGCATGTACTTCGAGTCATACAGCACAATGGGCATTCACGAGGAGATGCTCAAGGATCGCCCTCGCACAGAAGGTTACCGCGATGCCCTCGATGCCGCAATCCCCAAGATCCCCAACGCCACCGTTCTTGATGTTGGCTGTGGAACCGGCATCTTGAGTATGTTCTCTGCTCGTGCCGGAGCCAAACGTGTCATCGGCGTTGACGCGTCCGCAATTGCCGAGCTTGCTCAGCGTCTTGTGACCAAGAACGGCTATGAAGATACCATTAAGATTGTCAATGGACGCGTCGAGGAACTCGAGAACATGCTTGGAGAGGACCTTAAGGTTGACTTGATCGTGTCGGAATGGATGGGCTATGGTTTGCTCTTTGAGTCTATGCTTGACTCTGTCCTTGACGCCCGCGACCGCTGGCTTAAGCCTGGCGGTGTGATGGTTCCCAACAAGGCCACCATTTACCTCCAAGGACAGAGCAACCTTGCAAAGTTCGACTACTGGCGTGATGTTTACGGCTTCGACTATTCTGAACTCTGCACTATGCGCCCTCGTGAGCCGCTTGTTGAGGTCGCAAAGCCTGAAAACATTGTCACTGACCGCGCACTTGTTTACGACATTGACATCGCTGTAGTGACCAAGGAGGAGCTTGATTTCACCTCTAGCTTCACCATGCGTGCCACCAAGGACGCCAAACTTACTAGCTTCGTGATTTCTTTTGACTGCGGTATGGTCCCGGACACTGACCTCGTCCTGTCTACTGCTGTTGAGTCACCCACTACGCACTGGGCTCACACTGTCCTGTACCTAGAAGACTTCCTCGACGTCAAGGCAGACCAGGAGCTTCAGATCACTCTCAGCTACAAGCGAAACGAACGAAACAAACGCGATATCGACATGACCTTGGCCATTGACAACAAGTACTACAAGGCATACACTCTCAAGTAGAAACTTTATCATAATTCCTGTTGTATGCTGTTTTTCTCAACAAAAAAAAAATCGTTGATGTTCTTGTAACCACAGCTTCTAAGTCTTCTGCTCATTACTTGTACAGTATCCTAAGCCCTTCCTTTAATGATCCGTCGTTTTATTTCAACGTTTGGCCCGCACGTTGGAAGCGTATACAAGGTTAAAAGATAACTTTCAATACTTCCTTGAGCATCTTTTAATTTCGAGCGACCTCGGTGAGACAGAGGAATACTGAAAGCAAACAACGTGCAAAGAGAAAAGAACAAGTAAAAACAAATTACACACAAATTTTAATTTTAAAAAAGAACAGCCTAGAATTTGAAAGTGAACAAGCCGCATCACGCTAAAAACTCTACACTTGGGTAGTTTTTGCTTTTGAATATGCGATCAAAGTTGTAAATCTACTGCAATATCTTGCATTGGCCAGATTGAATCGCCCAGAGACTCAGGTCGAATGGGTTTTCCATGTAGTTCAAAGAAATCATCGATACGCATAAGATCGTCACTGGTGGCAATAATGATAAGACGTTCGTGAGAAGGGAACAAAGTGGGTTGTTTCTCGGCAAGACTGGCATTTGCCTTTGCTTTGTTCTGTTTCCCAATCTCTGCACCAAGAAGTGTGCACTTCTGAAAAACATCAAAAACGAAGCTAGCAATGCCCTCATCCGGCAGAGAAACATTGCTCTCTTTTGGAATATTTGCTTTGAAGGTAGAGTAGTCTTTAAAAGTTCTTGACGGAACATCGTCGCAGAATGCTGCAACGCGAATATCTTCAAGAGGTCGTGACGATTCTTGCAGACTCACTACCATTCGCCTCATTTGTTCAGATTCTCCCTCGCAAAACAGCATACAAGTTTGGCGTAGAACCATGCCAATGCCAGATATGACGCCTTTATTTGCAACTAAGCTATCAAGTTTGCGTACAACATCATCTTGCCCTCCAGAAATACTTGCAACAATTAGTACCCGAGCGAGGATTTCCACCTCCTTCTGTCGGGTCAAATCTAG
This sequence comes from Schizochytrium sp. TIO01, assembly GCA_004764695.1. NCBI lineage: Eukaryota > Bigyra > Thraustochytrida > Thraustochytriidae > Schizochytrium > Schizochytrium sp. TIO01. Next base: position 1,535,259 of record SMSO01000014.1, on the reverse strand, counting down.
TAAGTTGTCTGGCAAGCTCAGAGGCTTCACAGATGCAGATGGGGGTAGCTTTGTAGCAGCCTCTGCGCCAGCAGGGTTTTCCATGCTTGCCGCTTTACCTTCTTGCTTGTACAGCTAGCTCTAGAACTGGCACCACCTGCGTCTATAGTCTGCTACAACCCAAAGTATATCTGTTCTTCTCGCCTGCGCCAAGTGAATCGCGGAGCTCTCTTTCCTTCATGTAGACCACCTTTGCTGATGTGCAGCGCACTTGCGCGCCTTTGAACATTTACTATCGCTATTATTAATTTTCTGAGAACGCCATTACATTAAATAAAACTAGCCGTTGAGTCCTTTTAACTAAGGCTCGATTTCATATATTAGTGAATAAGTAAGCAAACATATTTGAACAATAACACAATAATGGGCTTATGGGACTCCTGCACACTAACTTGTTATCAGTGATACATAAGACAGCGGTCGCACGGAGTACCCCGTCCTGGAGTATAGCTATCAAGTGTACGAAGAGGTAGGGTTGCGTTTGCTGGAACTATAGGCTCTATCAGAGGCTGCTGCTGTGTGGGCTTGCGCTCTGGCAAGCAGCAGCGGCCACCAGCGCAGAGTATTGTAAAAGAAAAACTGCCTAGAAAGGAATGCAAACGGGTTCTGCTGGACTTGGGCCTGCGGCTCGCAGGCAGCGTTTGCGGGAAAGGTTACGACTCAAAGATCAACGTCACAGTGGCGAACTTCGTGAGCAGGATTTTGACGAGATCCAACGAACAGCACCAGAATCTCTAGAATACCAACAACAACGTCTCGAGGACACAAGCGACCAAGGTAGCAAGGGTTCCAACAATGATGACATATCATACGCTGAAAAGTCTGTTACGCAGAGAGCTGACGAACTAAATGTAAAGGTTAATGATGGTGTACGAATTAGTCTTGAGCAAGTTAATGAAAGAAAGGAAAGGGAAGCATCGTATTGGACTCATAAGGCATCTTGCTTGGAGCAAGCTGCCGAAGAAGATCGATTGAACTTGCTTGAGCAAGGTGAGACCTTTGTTCGGCAAATTCATGAGGGTAGAGTTCTTTTTCATGGAACGGGTCTTGCAAACAAGGACCCACTCTTTGAGTTATCTCGAAATGCTTATGCAGAGTCTGAACTTTATCAAGAAACTCAGCAAGAGTGGACCCTTCGGTCACCCGAATATCGAGAGGTACTTGCTGGAACTACACCAAGGTCACGGAAAATTCGTGAAGACCACGACCGTGAGTTAGAGAATTTGGTAGACTCTAAAAAACTTGAATACAACAAGAAATGGGACTTCTTACATCGTATTCAGCGAGCTGATAGGGAGGCAACAGAGGCGCATGATTCTGCAGAAGCTGTAGCGGCTGAGGCCTTTACACTGCTCGATAAACTCCGTAAACAGCACAATGTGCTATCTTTTGAGGCACGGGCTAAAACTCGGCGACTTATGTTAGAAAAGCAAGCAGAGGCTGCCAGCCTACAACGATTGGCTCTTGTAGCGAAAGAAGATGCTAAGCAGCTGAAGAGACACATGATTGAGCAAGGACTAAACCCGGATACCTTTGTAAGCGTTAATACAAAAGTCGATCACCTTCTTCCAAAAGATCAGACCACGCCTAAATTCTTAGTACGTACAATTCTGCCTGGAGTTCAAGCGACATCCAGTAAGATATCTGAGCCAGATAAAATTACAAAAGATGAGACCAATGCGAAAGCAAGTGATGATGAAGAAGAAGAGGCACCTCTCGCAACACCTGACCCTGAAGATTGGAACTATCATTTGCGTGAGGGTCTCAAAATGTCTCATTTAGACCTCATGGATAGCTCGCAGAAAAGGCAAAACAGGATCGCAGATGCAGAAGCTGGTGTTTCTCGCCAGCAAGGGGAAGAGCTTGCAGCAATCAAGCAAAGGCTACAACTTGCGCAGAAAGCTCAGCGTCAAGCTCGCAGAGCTGCAGCAGCACTAGCCAGAGGACGTCCAGTTTCGCAAGGTTCACAAGCATCCACAGAATCTTTCTCACGTCCTCCAAGTCAGCAAAGTGATGGTACAACGGGCCTCGAGGCTGAAACAGAAGAGAAAATAGACATAATAGAAAGGTTAGACGACAAAGATTATGTCTCCGCGGCAATGAGTGCAGAAAATGTAACATTACAAAGCAAATCTATTCTTGGTAAGCAAGAAGAGATTGATGCTGCAATAGTGGGAGGGATGACACATAGTACAGCCCCGCCCTTCTGCGAGGATTGGGGCCTTCGCCAGCGCTGTCTTAAAAAAGATTGTCCGGGTCGCCATTTCTATATATCATCTCAAGAAGCACACGAGTGGCAGCACCGCCGTGCTGAATCTGATGCAGCATTGGAGATGAACGTCTTGGAGGCTATTTCTTCGAGAGAGCAACTTATCGCAACGCTGCGTGAAGAGACAGAAAATTGCCGAAGAAAATTTCAAGACCATCTTTCAGGGCATGTACAAACAGATGACGTGGGATCTTTGCTTTTTCTTTTGAACAAGCTTCGTATCAGCTCGGTACGTGTCGTAGAGGCTGTAGTAAAGTGGAGAAAGCGTGGCGAGATGGAGTTTGCGAATACAGGCGGTGCTGCGTCAACATTTGAGAACTCGTTTTTGAAACCTTATGGCTGGGTTGTTAAAATGGGCTATTACGGCGAGCGTCTCTATCCTGGCTCAAAAGCATTTCGATCAAAGGTTAGACGCTTTAATCGTGATGAAGATGTCGATGGCAAAAAAGCTTTGCTGTTTCGGTATGTCGGGATTTACGAAACGCGAGAAGAAGCGTTGCGAGCTTACGAGGATGAAATTAAACGCCTCATGGCAAAAGAAATGTGCGGACCAGATAAGTTTCCACGGCCCAAATTCATTATTCGTTCATGCGGGAAGCATTTCGCGGTTGAAAGTGACATGGGTGTAACAGACACACGATGTGAGTTTTGTTTTGCAAATTCATTCAATCGGTTTGGCTCCTATACTCCATCATACCTTTGGAATGGTCAAAATTACTTGCTAAAAATGCTTCATGATACCGATTTTCTTCAAAACATCGAGTTGCTACAATTGTTTTTCAAGAAGCAATTCTTAGACCAGAGCTTATCGTTTCGTAATAATCCGTTCATGCTCGCAACAGACATTGCTCAAGGTGAAAGACGACGGGTGAGAGTTCGAAAAGTTCGGGACACTGAAGAAGCTGTAACTGAGAGTACACCTGAGAACGTTGCAGCTACATTTGGAGTTCCTACAGATTCGGTGTTAGTTCATGGCAATCAATGCTTGGAATGGCATGGTCATATGTCTCGAGGGCCGCATGTTACAGTCGGTAAGCAGAGAGCATATGTTTCTCTATGCGTAACATCTCGAAAGCTTGTGGATGATTTTGTGAGAAAGCATGAGCCTAAGTCCTTCGAAGTGTTACACATGAAGCGGATTCGCGACGCTCAAGGTGTCATCAGAGAAGAAGAAGACCTTGCGCGCTACATGCAAAATTCTCGATTGGACGCAAAAACCCAGGCAGCGAAGGCAGCAATTGAGGCAGATAAGAAAGCACGACGAGAAGACCGTGAGCGACGGCGCGAGCAAGGGGAAGAAGTAGAGGACTCTGACTCTGAGTGGGATGATACGACTGATGAAGAAATCGACGAAAACGTTGATAACCCAGCTCCTTCCCTAAAACGTGGAGCGCAGCGTCACACAAATACAAAGGGAAGGAAAAGGAAACCTCAACTTTTTCGTACGTACAAGACTGCAGATGTGCTGACTGAGGCAGAGCTCAATGACCTGTCAGGAAAAACTACTCGACGAAAGAAGAAACAATATCAGCCCCTGACAGTAGCTGAGCGGCTTCCTGAAGATAGAATTCACACTGCGTATTTCTGGGAACGAGGAGAATATATTGCGGTTCAACAGGTACGACATCATCTCGTAGGGAAAAAACCTGGTGTATGGGCTACGGGTGAGGCAGGTACATATTTTGAAGGCATGCAGCTCCGTGGGGAAAATCAGCGACGCTATGATTTTCACCGCAAGCTTAAGGAGCAGGGGAAAGTCCTGAATGCGCGAAGAGCAAGAATACAAAAACGTCTAGCTAAAAGCATCCGTAGAGGGGACGCATGTAATCCGGATACAATCATGCAGCTTGTTGAACTAGGAAGAATAGCTGGTGGCTCATTGCTTATCATGGATTGTGACTCAGCAGAATTGTTCATCCAGAAATGGCACGAAAGAACCCGGGCAGCTGGTGTCATTCAGCGCAATCTTCGAGCATCTGTTGCAAGAGCCTTATGTACCCAGATGCGTGTTGGGATAGCCCAAAGAGCTACTCTTGAGCTACATCGTGGTCGGAATTGCGTCAAGGTTGCTCGTAGCTTCACTCAAAAAGTTTTCCGAAAGACTATTCGAAAAGCAAAGTTACGCTTGAAGCAGCCCTTGCTCACCAAGGGAGTTGAATATGATGGAGAAAAGTACCTGGTTAGTGTTCATGACACCCGTAAGCTTGATCGACACCATAGAGCAAAAGCTGAGCTTATCGAGCCATGCTTCGCGTGTCTTGGGCTTACTTCAAGGACTCGCGAACGCAGAGAATTCGCATGGCTTTCAGTTCGGGGTGAACCGTGTCCACCTGGAAACATTGGCATTGTTGACCGTGGGATTGTAAAGCTTGAAAGAACTATACAGAAGACTTCAGGTGGATCACCATGCTATTGTCAGCGAAAACATCCCCCACACAAGTACCTTTTATTTCAAGCATACCATCCAGCTACAAGCAAAACAATTTGTGGAGTTTTCACCTTATCTTCGCTTTTGCGAGGTTTAAAGCACCGGGCTTCTATTTTAGAACGAGCCCGCTGTGCATTGCAGCGTGCTTCACAACATTTGCTGTCTGCAGATCCCACTTTGTTACGCATGGCCACAGACTGCGGAAAGGCTGTTGTCACACCAAGTCGATATTTAACACAAGAGCTACGACTCCCACTTGTAAGCATACTTGATGTGCACAAGGAAATGGAACGAAGAGGTCGACATAATGATCGGATGCTCAAAGGCTGTCAAAATCTTGTTGAAGCGGCACAACAAAGAGCAAAAATATTGCAAGACGAGGCTTCATGGCTACAGAAAGCAGATGAAGAGGGGACCTCAGGATTAGATATGGCGCATGCAGTCATGCTTGCGGCTCAAGTACACAAGCACGCAATGGTTCAAGCAACTGCTGTTGCTCTCAACTTTTCAAAACGACAAATTGAGCTTTACGAGGATCTTTCACTAAGTACTGCACAACAAGCTTGGGATCCCATTGAGAATGCAAACAATGCTATATATATACAGCGAAAATGGCAAGCTACCAAAGCTGTTGAGCTTGCCATTCAGCTAAGAAATAGATCAATTAAACGTGCATTCCAGGCAAATCTTCAGTACGTTGTTGTACGAGCTAAAGCTAAAGCAGCAACTGCATTAGCATCAGCTATACAAAGGAACATTGTGCCTTGTGTCAATCAGTTTTCGCAAGATACAAAGCTCACACAACAAATATTACAATCTTCAATTGTAGAAATTTTGAGTACTGCTATAAGCTCCGTACTAACGCTCAAGCACGGGCGGCAAACAAGGGCCGGTCCACTTACACAGAGCTTATGTCTTCTATATCGACAACCAAGCCAATTGCGATCTACAATTCATCACAATACATTATTTAGACAAGGTCGAATGATTGTGTCCCCTCCATTTGTAGACCAGAACATTCGTACTAGAATCGGTATAGTTCAGGTCTTTGAACTAGATGCCCCAAGCAAGCCCCGAGCCCCTGCTCTTCCACCAACCTGGATTAGATCAAAGTTTGTCCAGGACGGTCTTCAACATGCACCTATAACTGGATTCGACCCTCATGTGACCTTGCAGGGTCCTATTTTTGGTGCTAAAGAAAGGGAATTGTCGATTGATGATACTATGAGAATGCTTGTAAGGGATCCGATATCTTGGTCTAGGAGCTTAGCTTACAAGTGGGCTATCCAGTTTGATGTTGCTGATGCAGTTCTTCAGCCTCCGTACATGGGAACTATCCGGGTTAATGTTTATGATCAAAGAAAAAGTAACACAACAGAGTGGGAAATCAATCCCATCGAGCTACGTTTATTGCTTCTTGAGACTCACGTTGACCTTCCAGGAAGACCAATCCCAGAAGTTTTCTCATATGCCCATGTGCGCAAATTAATGCTTTCATCTGTTGACTCGGGAGGGGCGTTGACACATCAGAGTATGCGCAATGCCTTAGAACAGCTACGTGCCAAAGTTGTCGCGAGACTAGTCCAGCTCATTCACCTAAATGTCTACGACGGAGAATTAAGACTTGGAAAACTTTCATACTTTCGTCTTCGTCGAAACCTTTTCAACAGTTTATTTACAACACAGTGGTGGAAAGACTTACAGCAAGGTCGCAGCAGCTCTCAAGGGCATTTTATTTACGGTGGACCTCATATCATTGCCGGCTCCAGTGCAATGGTTGGAGTCTTTGAAAATTGTGGAGACATCACGGTCCGGGTATGCTGGGCAAGGCCCAAAGCTTTACAAGATGGTCGTAGATTAAAACGCTGCCGAGTTACTTTGAGAGATGAGTCAATCAGGCAAATGTTCCAAGAAAGCGGAGATCTTGAATCTTTCGTTTTGTGGAAGCAGAGTGTCAAGTGCTGTCAATACTCGCCGCAAATCATTCAGGAAATTCTGCATAATCTTACTTTGGAAGGTGCAAAGCGCGAAGGACTTTGTGAGAAACAAAGTCAGTATTATGGCCCTGCATATACAGGAAAGGATCGCTTGTGGCTAGCAGGTCAACCCTTGCGTACGCGATACATCTTTCTACCAGTCACCGATGCTCGTGGAGGAAAGGAACAAGACGACCCATTGAAGCTTGTGATCAATGCTAGGTCATTGTATCAGTTAGTGCATAGAGAGGTTCTTTTCGTAAGTGGGGCCCACCTCGTTGTTTCTGGGCGTTTACGTGATGATGGGGATATCTTGATCGAAGCCCTGAAGCAGGACCAAAGCTTATTGCGGATTAGACTCTCTCGAACTCGTGTAAGAGGTTTACTAACAAATCTAGATCGTACAGACCTTTTAGATCGCAAAAAAGCGAAGGAATTGTTTGCGATGCTTTACTCTTTTCTTGCAATTCGAACGGACACTCGACCTCCACATACAATTCGTGAGCATCCATACTTCATGAGGTATTGCATGATGCTTCAGGTAGGAGTACCACGGGGTGCTGTTGCTCATGCTATTTTGCACGATCCTAAGCGGCAAACAAGCGTAATGGATGCCATTTCAGTCGTGCTTCATAGCGATCATTCTAATCATCCACCAGAAAGATTTCGTCTTCCTCCAGTAACCTATGAGCTTCTCATCTTCAGTCAAAGCAAACCAGAGGAGCACTTTCGCATGATCCATCGTGGCTTGGTACAGGTTCAAAATAACACAGCCGCGTCCCTAGATATCCTTGAGCGAAACAGAAACTTGTGGTTACGCTTGCGCCGTGAGACGCAAGTTGAGAAAGACGAGCGAATTGCGCGTACAGAACTTGCCGAAATGCTTCAGGAGGATAATTTGTCTCGTGAATCAGAAAAGCAAACTGCTCTCTACGTGAAAGAAGATGCGAACCCACTTCTAACCTTGGTTGATTCTGATGCAAGAATCCCTGAAGCAGTACGAGTAGTAAATCAGCTAGCTCGTATGGAGCTATTAAGATCTAGACGGTTACAAAGTATTTTACGTCAACTAAGCCTCGACGTTGATACTAGAAGCATTATCTGGCCCGAAGCTGTAACAGCAATGCGACAAGGCCTCGCTCTACGCTCGCCATTCCCTAAACAACCACCTCGTGGAACCAGTGAATTCGTGAAGCGTGTGGCTGGCATTGGATGCAGAATTAGTAGTTGGACTGTATCACCCGGATTAGCAGCTATTTGTGTACGCGTCCCGTCTTGGTCTTTGCATTCCATAAAAATCATTGATCTAGATATGCTATCGCCCTCTACAGTACAAGCAGCGCAGAAACTGCTGGAACAAGGACTTCGGGCAGCAAGCACTGCATTTCATCAACAAATCAAAATTCCTCTAGGAACTCAAAACCATGCTCAGACAATTTTTCGGGGAGCCTCAAAAGGTTTTGGTCTATTTCGAATTCGATATGAGCTCTTATCAGGCAGCATCTTCTTGCAAGCATCCGATGGAATGTTATTCGTTTCCAATGGTGTGAAAATCAGTAATTCTGTTTGCAGTCAAGATGAACAAATTCAGGAGTCTAACTGTGGTGCTGATTTGAAAGAAAGCATCTCCATTTCACGCGGTACCGTTAATCTAAAATCAGAGAAAGTGCTACTTCATAATAAAGACAGCACTGAAGCTACAATATCCAGCGATAACGAAGAAATTGTTGAAAATGAAGTGCATATCAAGACACAAATTGATGAAACGAGTCTGATGGTAATCCCTCATACTCCCGTCGTGAATGGGGGATATCAAATTGAACTTGATTTACTAAGAAGATACACTTTGGCAGCGGCGCGCTTGACCAGTTCTGATGTAATCTTTCAAGAGATGTACGACAAGGTGAACTTTGTGGGCCATGGGCCTGTGGCAGGTGGGGCTCTAGCTGAGCAAAGCACAGAAGCACAAATTCTAGAAAAACATTCAATTACAGTCCCTGGTGATGCACTTGATATTCTTTCGGGTGCACACGACCTAAGTTCACTCCTTCTGACAAAGGAACTTTCTGAATTAGAACTGGGTCGCCTCATATCATGGCTTACATCTCGTATAAATTTTCATCTTGCGTCTAGGAACTCCGATGGAAAGAAGGATGTCGCTAGATTTAATTGGGAGATTAATTCGGCAAGGTCGCCTCATTGCGGACCTTCATAGAAAGAAACGTCGAATTATTGTACGAGGAATGTTGTCTGAAAGGGCTGAATATGTGGAATTGCAAACTTTCAACTTTGGTCATGGTTCATGGGTTAAACAAATTTCTCTTTCCTTAACGCGAGGCCAGTTAGGTAGCACGAGTGCTGACATGCACGAGTTTGTCAATCTTGTCCCCCAACATGAAGGCATTCAGGCTTTAGTAGAACAAGTCGGTATCTCAATAACAGAGCCACGGAGAGTTCAGGAGCTTCTCCAAAAGATGCTTGCGCGTAGTTGTCTAGTTATAGAGGAAGAAAGACTTCTTGATGCTGAAGCATTTGAGTTATCAATGTATCGAGAACGCCAAGCAAGGGCTGCGGAGCTCAAGCACCAAGAAGCCCATAAGGCTAAGCTCCACGAAGGGTTACAAGAGAGGTGCCGGGAGCATTGCGAAGCTGTACGGGTAGCATATATGGATGATTTGCAGGAGCGTGCAAGTAGATATGATCGACTCAGTCAACTTCGACGATCTATTCCTGAGTGGCCTCAAATGGCTCAAGCTGATGCAGAATCGACCACCGCCAAGCCATACCTTACTGCAGATGCTGAGAAACTACGCCTCATTGAAAAGGCCTTTAATAGATTTGATGCTAATCACGACGGTGGTCTTGATGCCCAGGAATTTCGTTCTCTTGCTTTTGCAATAGGTCATGTGCTTACCACTGAAGAGGCTTCTGAGGCGTTACGCTGGATTGATGCAGACAACAACGGAGACATTTCCCTCTTAGAACTGTCTTTATGGGCTCTCTGCGAGGCCCGGACCAAGGATCGTGACATGAAATTTCGACGTCTACAGCTCGAGTTACGCCTTAATTCTTCTCTTGCTGCTGCCACGAGGGTTTTTGCCAGGGCCTCGGCAACAGCATCATTTGCAGCGCGTTCGACCTCTGCCTTATCGTCCTCCAAAACGCCAAAACGCAGGTCCACCAAGACCTCAGCCAAGATTACCGGGTCTGCTATTATTGAAGAATCCTAAACCAATTCATCTTCAGTTCTTTCCATCGCTGTAAAATTTAATTCGAAGTCAAGAATATAGATGCTCCTGTCAACCTACCAATTGTGAGCATATTACTTGAGGTTCTGAATTCAAGTACGATCGGTGTTTATTTCAAATGTAGTATTTCGCAAATATCTCATTCCATAGCCTAATATCAAGCTATCAAAATAGTATTTACCTGACTAAGTGTAATTGCGATAAGTGTCCAACCGCCAGAGTACCACCTTCATATGATAGTAAGAGAAGTCAAAATACTGGGATCAATTAGTAATTTTTATGCAGTCGAAGTCAGCAAAACCTGCTTCAACTCCTCAATCTGGTAAAATACCTATTGCTCCGCAGTGCGGCCTTGTCCTGAGGCTGTCGGCAGCTGCAGTGAGTCTGCAGACTGCCTGGCGACGACTCTGATTAAGCCTTGTCTCTGCTTTGGCAAGGATCCGTTTCACAATTTTGACATCTGACATGGAAACCGCCATGGCATCCACAAGCGAGAACACAGACCTTTTCGCGGTGACAGAAGTTCTGCACCTTGAAACCTCAGCTTTAGCACCGTTTGATAGCGATGAAGGGCAAGAAAACCTTAGTGGCGCCGGAAATGTGCCTGGAATGTCAGGATCGGGAATGAGCAAGACATTACAATGTCTCTGTGCGGGAGCTTTATCCGTAGCATCGACATCTGATGATGAAGAGCGCCTTGATCAGAATACAGTTCTTTGCTTAAACGCAGGACGCGACTTGAGGCTTTATGAAGTTGATGAAGCCATGCGACCCGCCGAAGAGCAGGCCAGGTTTAACCTTAGCGTGGATGTTTTGGCGTGGAACTCAAGCGGTAACTGTTTCTGTGTGGGTGATTCGCAGGGTTGTTTGCATTTCATTAACGAGCGTGGAACTTTGTTATTTTCGCAGAAAATGCTAAATGATGTTAAGCAGCGTTTCGACTGCATGACATTCTTGGACCAGCCGAGCTTCTTTGACAGCGAGCAGGTAGGAGAGGAGCTCTTCATTTCATGCAGAAACCCAGCAAAACTCTTCCGGTTTTCTAATCTTTGTCTTCACCTTCTAGAGAATGCTGCGGAGGCTGGAAACACAGCCTTGCTCAAGAGTGTTCGTGACTCTGCGACAATTCAATCATTTGATCTTGCTTCGAGCTGCCCGGAAGGATCCATGGGTATGCTTGTAGCTCGGAACGAAGTAAGTGGATTTCTTCGTGTGCTTCTTGGATCTCGGGATGCGCCCCGTCTTAACGTCTGGGTGAGTGCAGATAGTAGATCGCCTTTATATCTCGACAGATTTGGTTCTGACCCCCTTGATAATGTCTCTCCGTTCACAGCACTAGAAAGTACGGCAAGTCAGAATATCGTGGTCACACTTACCCAGCGCGGTCGCATTTCTATTTGGGATGCTCGCCGAGCAATTTTTTTGCGTTGCTTATGCACAAATCCTGATATTGTTGATATTGCAAACATGGGGCCTGGTGCTCGTCTCGGAATGCTGCTCACGTCTGGTGCAGTTCGCGTTGCTCGAATTCGTTTACATGGTGCGAAAACGCTCGAACCGTTATTTGAGAGTGAGCCTCGCAAGAACCAAACTCGGCCGGGTTCTCTTGTCACTCTTCCAGGATCTCGTTGTATTGCTCTTTATCAGCATGAGGATGGTGTCACTGGTGTAATGTGCTTTGAAAGTAATGAGGCGATGCGTTTTGAGTCTCTCCTCACTGCAGGTCGATTTGATGACGCTCTCACCCTGGCTGTCCAACATGATCTCCCAGGCCGTGACCGCGCTCTTAAGGGCAAACTCAGCCAACTTTTAGAAACTGCGCGCTCGAGTTTGCTGCAAAGCTCTGAGGAGACTACTGATTTACCGGAGCCGATATATGAGAAATTTTTTGCTGTTGCATATCAATTAGTCTCACTCAACCCTCAACGATTTTTGTCTTACGTTGTACAAGGCTGTTTGCAAGTTAAACTTCCAGGTGCAGCTTTGGCACAACGGCGACTTCTTCGCAAAGCTGAGGAGCTCTGTATTGAACATGATGACGGAGAACTTTTAAATATGGCCAAGGATGCGCTGTACAGATTGGAAACGTATACACTCCTAAGTGAATCGTTTGACTGCGAAGAGTGGCAACGATTCCGCATGTGTAAACTCATGCAAGCCTTGACTCTCTTCTTGCAGAAGGGTCAACTTCAGATGGCATCTGTGGTGCTCCATAGACATCTTGGCGTGGACGATGATGTAGTTCATCTTCTGGAGTATATTCCTGCTGAAACTCCGAGCGAGACTATGGTAGGCTGGATTAAAGATCATGTTGGGCCTCACGTGCGCTCACACGAACAAAAGGTCGAGCTTGCAGGATGGGCAGTCTTTATTGCTTCCAAGATACATGATGCTGCACGGGCTTTGGCGTTAGTTCAAGAAGTTGGTATGATTGCTTCCACCCAAGTCCAGACTGAACGTGAAAAGCTCAAGTTAAGTCTTTGTAGTCCTGGAGAGCTTGCCCGGCAGGCAGCAGAAAGTGGACCTCGCCCGCATGATCATTCGCTTGCTGAGCTTGAGCGTCTCCGCACCGATCTTGAGGAGGTTCTACATTTAAGTAACGTACACAACTTACAGATTGATATCGACACATTTCGTAGCGCTTCGCGTGAGGAAGTTCTCATGGACATGGTGGACCGTGTCACTGCCCCGGAACTTGTTAAGAAAGCTGTACATGATCATTTGAGACCATGTGCACAACGCTACGGTATTAATGCTGACGAAGTGCTGGTGAAATATATTGAACGCGTTGCATTGGAGATAGATTCATCAAACAGTGCACGAGAGCAATGTGCTGTCAAGGCTGTAGACCAGATCAGTGACCTCAAAGATGCGTCACGAGCAGTATTGTCCCTAATGCGTAATATTGTTCCTCCGTACAGCGATGAACTCACTGCACTTGTAGAGCGTTCTATGACCTGGACAACTGACATGCAAGGCGAGGTTCTGGATCAGAAACGTTTGATGGACCTTTCTGCGCTTTTGTCAAGCTTTCAACTTAATCAACAGCTCAACTTCAACAGTTTGAACCAGGCAAAGTCCATTCTCATGTATGTCCTTTCTCAATCAGATGCCGTGGCGGAGCGAGCCGTGAAGATTGCGCAGGTGTATCGATTTGATGTTGCGGACGTGTTTGCAACATTATTCGAAAATATGAGCTTACAAACTGAAAGCCCTGACGAAATCAAGGTTAAGCAGCTTCATGCTCTGATGGTCGAAATTACGAACGCTGAGGTAGTCCGTGCTGTGGAAGAGCGAGTTCGACACTTTTGTACTTGGGGCCTGGCTGAAGATAGCGATGCAGAAACGGATCAAGAAAGGATTTATGTTGCGAAGCTAGGTGCCTTAGTTGGCCAGTGTGGCGGCCACGAATGGGCGGCAGGTTTCGAAGCTGCTCGTGAGCTTTTAGAGGAATTTTCAATAAAGTTAGATCTGCAAGACTTTTCCTTAGATGGCGATGCGGAGGGGCTTTTAGAGCTCCACGTCATGCGCGAGCACGCGAGCTCAAGTACAACAGATTTGGAGCGACGTGCTTGTCTGTTGGGTTTTAGCAAAGAACAAATGGCTGGGCGTGTAGCAGTTTGGCTTGCTCGTCAGGGTCACCTCGAAGCATGTCTTGCATGGAGTGGTCGGCCGATGGGTCTCTATTGGCGACAGCGACTTGCAGTTGAGTTGGCAGTTCGCTTCTCAAAGAGTAGCAGCGCTCAGCGTGTGGGCCATGCACTGCTTGTGGATATTTGTCTGCATAGTAAGGAGTCTACGCAGTTGTCTCGCGCAGTGGAGCTTTTACGTAGCAGTAGCTTGGTTCAATCTGTGCTAGACCGCTGTGGCGATGGCTTCGATTGGGATATGGACGATGCAACTGTAACACCTGGCCTTCAGCAAGCTCATGAGCTCCATGCATGGTTTAGGGAATATGGAACTGTTCTTGAATCTGGTGCGGTCTTACCGCTGCTCACTCGTTTTCTATTCGCTTTAGGTGCACGCCACAACCCGGTTGTCCCGGCTGAAAACCTTATTGAGCACTTGTCACAGAATGGTGCCCTGCAGCTTGCTCTCAGAGTTGCAGGTCTGGCAATAAATTCTGACCTCCAGGTCGCCGAATCACTTGTACGAAGCCTTGGTGAAAAGGTTTTGTCTGCCCCAAAGATTGACGTTGATCTTGCCCTGGGCTATTTGATTGCAGATGATGAAACCTCCCTCTCTACTTATCGCTCCAGTTTGCCGAAGAATGAGCGTGGTAACTATGCACGTTTGCAGACCTTAGCAGGCGTTGGTGTTACTTTGGGTCGTTTTCATCGTACGCAGTCTCTGGTTACTGATTGTCATCGGATGCAGGAAAACTCATATTGGTGGAGATGGTTGCAGTCACTTGGGGTTGAATTTGATTCTCTCCAGTTCACTGCTGAAGGCTGCAAGCCTGCACAATATCTACAGCAAGCTCTGTTGCCGCAGTGTATCCCAAAGTCTGGATATGATTTGAAGAACATTGATTCTTTTGCTTCTCAATATCATGTGCCTAGCGATGTTATATATGGCCTCTATTTGAAGCTTGTCCTCTTGGATGAAAATGCTGATCTAGAAACCTTGCGTGACAATATTGCACTTGCTACGAGCAGGCTAGCTGATGATTTGCTTCTTCAAATGTGCCAGTATGTTTTCCCGCGCATCCCGGGAACCTCATATGAGCGTCTGGAAGCTGTTTGTCGATTGTGTGACTGGCCAGGTCGATCAAAATACCTTCAAGTTCTTGAACTCTTGCGTATTTGTGATGTAAGACTTGACATTCATGCTCTCTTTGAGGGCGACTCTTGGCGCACATTGGAGGCTTGCCTGGAGCCAGATACCGTCAAGTGGTTAGTTGCTCTTAGCGATCCTCTTGATCTGGACCCGAACGACTTTTATCTCTGTTTAGTGCGGAAACTGATGCGGGCAGGAGAGTCCGTCACTAAGACTGTCCTTCCTGTCTTAAATAATGTCAAGGCCCAAGGTCGCGTTCTTGAGGCATGTACCTGGTTGGTAAGCCAAGTAGAAGCACCTGAAGCCAAACTTTTGATTCTACGATTTGCTCTCGAAAGAGCTGAAAGTGATGATATGGCAGTGCTTGCCAACCAGCTAGCAACCCAACTCGACCTTCGACATGCCGGAATTAATACCAAGCTGCCTAACAAGCGTGCTGATGTAGATTACAGTAAGCTGATTGCTGATTTGTACGATCGGTTTGGTCCTGTCGCTGCAACACAATGGCAAGATCGTCATCGCCTACATCAAGTCGCAGAACAGCTTGCCGAGCGTCACCAGGTCAACCTGTTGGAAGTTCGAAAGCGTTTGGTCTTAGAGTGGCTTTCCGCATCTTCTTCAAGCGGTACTTCTGCTCAAGAAACTCAACAGCGCGAAGAGAACCTTTTACAACGAATTGTGTACACCATGTCTCCTCGGTCGGGTCGCAATGTGGACAGGGAGACTTGCCTTGGTATTGCTTATCTTCTTAACTATGCGTTCCAGGGTAATGTTCCAGGGCGGACTTTCGCATCTCGAGCCCGTGCGCTGAAGGCTGTCTTTCGGCTTGGGACAATGGAGCAAATTGAGTCAGTATATTCTACTCGTGAGGACGATACGCTTCCTCTTGCTGAGCATTTGCAGTACAGTATCTACATGGCTACTTTTGAAGACCTTCATTTACCGCACACATTTGATCAGCTTGTGAGCTGTGACAAGCGCGGTCTCGTTCGTGGGTTGTGGCGGGACCATCGTGGAAACCGGCAAGCAGTGCAATTGATTGCTCACCTGATGGTTGACTTTGATTTGCTTGATGAGCCTAACGTTGTTCAAGCACTTCTCAAACAGATGCTCGCTTTGGGTATGCGCCGGGAATTCTTTTTCACTGTACAGCAAATTGTTCAACGACGTGTTGACGTTGCTGAGGTGCCTAGCTTGTTCGCAGAAGCCCGCCGCCAGAGTCAACAAGAAGATGCTGGAGATGTACCATTGCAGGAACTAATTGAAGCGCTAGTGCGCTGCTACCCTGGACTTGTGCAGAAACACTCTTGAGATGTCCTTCATAAATAAATTGATTTAATAGCACAGATATATGCATGAGTTTTCTTTCCTATATGTGATGTCATATCTTAAGGAAACAAAGATAACATTTAGCATTGTTTCAGTCAATTATTTTAGCGATACCATTTTGCTAACGACAAATCGTGGAAGTTAAATAATGATATTGAAGAGGAAAGGGCTTTTGATAGCTTTGAAATTGTCATGTCTATACAGAACTCGAAGATTATACTTGACGATTAAACACGCCCTCCCTCATGGATTTCTTGTGTTCAAACGCTACCTACTCTTCACAGTTCTAGGGGCGTAGGAAAAGGTACGTAGGAGCAAGAAGTCTAGAGGGTTCTGGTCTTGAAAAATAAAAAATAATATATATATATATATATGTGTACTTTGCGAGTTTGTTTATGAGACATGTGACATTGTAAACAAAGTAGAATGCGCCCTCCGGCGACGGCGACGGTTAGTTTAGGTTATCGCGAAATTTGTAACGAAGTTCTTCCAAGTATTAATCTTTGGCGTATAACGGGGCAATAGTCGTAGCATCATCCCGATAAAAATATCCAAGTCCCATTTGCCCCAATTGCAGGTCCAGATGCATTATGAGCTCACGTAACAGACATCCCGTGACATAGCATTGATCATTTTGGTAGCGTGTTTGTCCATATCGAAGCCTCATTTCCCAAATCCATTTGCGCGAAACTACCATTGTATAAGTCAAATCAAATTGCGGGTCTCGCTCTTCCTCTTCTTCTTCTTCTTCCCCGACGTCGTCATACTTGCTTTCATATATATTACTCTCAAAGTCTATCACAGCCATCGAAGACGATAGGCGACGACAATTTCCTCTTTCTCGTATCGGGGATCGTCGTCGGTCTCGTGACACTGACTTCCATCACATACATTTGCGTGCTTAAGGTCTTCTATCCCCAAAAGTATGAAATCTTTTGCGTCCATGGAGTCGCACTTCGGCCCGCACGATATGAACGAGGCCGTCGCCATGAAGCGCTACACGGACAACCACGAGGTTGCCGCCAGGCCCGTCGAGAGCTGGTACCGCGGCGCCTGGAACACAGCCCTGGTCGAGTCTGCAGCAAGTATGTGAGTACCTACGGGCGGATGTTCTCTGACACTGTCCAATTATGGTAATGGAAAAAAAAGGAACCAAAAAGGAAAGATGATAATAATTCAAATAATGAATCAATGAAGGAATGAGATTTCAATTGACCAAAAAACATCATGCGCAAAAAACCACGTCGCTCGACAGGTGAGAAACGGCGCAAGTCAGTCTCAAGGCCGCCAACTGCACGTCATGGAGGCCTCGCGACAACAAAAAGGAGCTCTGTGCAGATTGGCGCTGCTGTGATTACGATCTTGGTGCTTTGGGTGATGTGGCGGCAGATGTCGAGGACACCCACTTCAACCTCACTCTTGAGCTTGGAATCAACGGCTGAGTCTACAAACCTGAGAGGCTTTGAAAGCCTTGAGAGTGTCAATACTCTAGCGAGAAAAATTCCAGCTAATGTGCGGTCCGTAGAAGAGGTCCAAGCTCTTGCGAGGGGGCAGGACGGCTGGAACTGCGAACAGGTTATTCGAGCATATATCAAACGTCTAGGAGGTCGCCGTGCTAAGGAATACAAAGCCGTCGTCGAGGTTCGGGATATTGATGCTATTTTGCGTGAGGCAAGCTCACGAAACCCGTCAACGGAGCTGTACTGCGTGCCAGTAATTGTCAAGGACAATATAGATGTTGAGGGCATGATTAGTGCTGCTGGGAGCATTGCTATGGAGAAGCTGGCCAAACCAGCGACTGCTCATGCACCATCAATCGCGAGACTTGTGGACGCGGGCGCAGTGGTACTTGGCCACGCGAATATGGACGAATTCGCTTTGGGCTTCCGCACGTCATCCTCCCGTGGAGGACAAACGTTAAATGCTTTTGACAAAACGCGGTACCCGGGAGGGTCCAGCGGCGGCACAGCTGTGGCAGTTGCTCAAGGACTTGCCGTGCTTGGCGTCGGGACAGATACTGGTGGTTCTGTACGTATTCCTGCATCTTTCGCTGGGCTTTACGGTATTCGCCCTTCAATTAGTGCAGTTCCTGTGGGTGGGGTAGTGCCGCTAAGCCATTCTCGAGACACTGTTGGGTTCATGGCGTCTCGAGCGGAGGATGTTGCGCTTGCTTACTCGATCGCCAGTGGGTCATCACAGTGCTCGGAATTGTTATCAGGAGAGTCTTCAAAGACAGTTCGGCTTGGTGTACTTCCAATGCTCCTCCCTATCGAAGATAATATTCGTCAAACATTTCTTCAAGCTGTCAAGGACACAAATGAAGTTAAGTTTGTGATGATCGACGACGGCCCAGCATTAGAAGAGGTTTCAAAGTTGGTGATACAGCTGACTAAGCAAAAGTCTACTAGTTATTTTGAGTTTCAGGAAGACCTACGCAAGTTTTCGGGCTTGAGCCTTGCTAGCATTGCTAGCTCAACAGCGGAGTCATGCTCGGAGCGACTTGATGCTGCTGAGTGTGATTCGGTTGTGGCAACCATTCGTAAAAAGATCCATGGCAAGTTAACAAAACGTGAGGTGGAATCGTATGAGCTCTTGACGCAGACCTTCCCTGCCGTTTTTGAACTCGCGTTATCGTCGCTGTTACATTCACTAAATCTGGATGCTTTTGCGTATCCTACTTTTAAAAAGCTTCCGTCTCGCATTTCTTCGGGCAAGCAACAATACTGTGCGAACAACCGGCTTGCACCAGCGTTAGGCTGGCCTGCTATTACAGTTCCATTGGGCAAGTATCAAAAGCTGCCTCAAGGCGTAGAGGTGATGGCCCCTCGTGGTCAGGAGTGCTTGTTATTTGGCATAGCAAAGAATTTGGGCGGCACTGCTGTTGTCAATTGAATAAAATAATTGTAGCCCGTTGATCACTCTGTCAGAGCGCAAGAAGATAAACCTTGCAAGCTCCTAGAACTGCTGTTGGGCAACGAGGCTTGTAGTCAATTATTTGTGTCTTTCAAGAGAAGTAGTCCCTAGGCAGTAGGAACTCACTCAAACTAGCTGTGTAAAGCAGGTCAAACAGGAGAGGAGAGAGTCTGTGTCACTTGAATTATTCTGTTGATGACGACGAACAAGAAATTTGCAAGTTATGGACGAGGAGAATTAGTAGGATGAAACAAAGCATGGTAAAAGAAGAATTGAAGAACGTAGACGAGGTTTTTTAAAAGGTTGGGTGTGGGTAATACTAGTATTTATCATCAATATGCATATAATCCATTTCAGGTTGGTGTACTTTTGTTCGAGCGCTGGCGAGGCGAATCATGCTTTAGCAGCGCAAGAAGACATAAAATAAAATGAAATAGCAGCGCCGTATCCTTACCCGGACTTGCTTTCGTGTATTTACAATATATGGTCAAATAGTTGAAAAGAGGACATCTTTGTAGCCTCTATAGCCCCCCTCTCTGTCCAGAGTGAGAAGCGAGGTTTAGAACGGTGGAAACAGCAGACATTACGCAGAAAATTTCAGAAGTTGACGAAAACTGCTGCTATAGAGGAAAAAATGGTCGGTTTGTTCAAATCATGTCATGAAGCCAAGTTCTCCAAGCATTGACATCCTCTCCGATAAGGTCCAGAGCATCGAGAATATCCTCCACGTTGTTGACGTTGTTGCGTGCCTTGGATGCCAGAGAGCTGATGTACGGGGTCAGACAGCCATCGCCCTTTTTGTCCTGAAAAATGTCAGCAAGAGACTCAACGCGGCGCAGCCTCACCTTATTGTGCGGCGAGAGAACCTTGGCTTGAGGACACGACATGTTGACTTTTTGTTGTTTGCGGTCTGAGTGCTTATGTTGACTGGGGCGAACGTTTGGTTGGTTGATGGATCAGTCCACCAATTAATTGACAGGTCGATCGCGATTTGCTCCCTCCTCCGCTGCTCTCTCCTCTTCTTCCTCCAGTCGGAGCGCTACGCTGGTGTCGCCGCGGCCCTAATTAACGCCAAGGCGGAGGTGTTCTCTCTTATTTTGGTTTTAGACGCGGTTCTTTACTGAAAGAATCAATAGTGGGTGAAAGAAGGAGTGAGAAATAATTTATTTTCTCTCTTGTTCTTTTCAGAGCCTTTTCAAATATTGAAATTGAGAATTCACAGAGAATTTCAAATTCTGCCCTCCAGATCTCGCACTTCCCGCCAAACCGTCACCAACGTTTGCGCCGGCGAGGATCCTCGGTGCTGCTACCGCTCTGCGTATGTGGCCCTCTTTAATTTCCCTCAATCACCTGCCTCTTGCTTGCTCGCTAGCTCTCGTCTTTTGCGGCTCGCTCCCGGAGGCGAATTTGCGTCTTGGAGCGCGAAGAATCGGTCTCAATCAGGTTAAGGATTTGCTTTCCGATTTAAACACTCGCAAGCTCGAGCGATGAGGCGAACCTTACCATCTATCTACCACCAACTATAAAGCTACTAGCAATCGCTATGAGCTACAGTAATGGGCACTACTACTACTGTAGTAATACCCTCCTTTCAGGTCTTTTTTTTTCATTTTTTGGAAAGAGTTTCCATTTTGTTTAAAGCTTTCTTTTTAAGATAGAAGGGGGAGAGAAGGTGGGAAAATAGTAAGTTGTTCTCTCCTAGCTTCTTCCAAGGATTTGAAAATGAGGAGTTCCTTTCAAATTGGGAGGAAGAGATAAAATGAAATACGAGCAGAGGGACGAGAGGGAAGACGATACCAACAATCATGCTGCTTTGTAGTTTTCCCTCTCAAGCTCGAAGGGCGTTGAGTGGGGACACATCGGTAGTGCAGCAGGTGGAGGCTTATTTCGCCGTGGTAAGGGGGGTAAGGCGGGAGCACCTCACAATATTCTTCGCTTTCTCCCTCATGTTCAAAACCTTTTAAAACGTTAGAGGGAACATTTGAGTTGTGTGTTCTCTTTAAATTATTATTTTAATTTTAATTTTAATTTTCGCAGCAAGGTACCTAGTAGGTACTTTATTGTTTTCTTTGATAAATGTTTTAGAACTAAATTATCTCAAGCGACTAGTGGTATACGGTATATGTATAAATAAATATATATCCTCTATGCATGCTTGATAGCTGTGTTGTGAGAAATGAATGACCAAAGAAGCTTTGGTCTATGGACAGAGAACGTATTAGGCAGTGGCTGCCTTCGTTGGCGACCTTTCTGAGGCAGACTCGTCGCTCCGAAGTACTTGAAGATAGCCTGTTTCTTTGTCTGTCTGTCTATCTGTCTGTCTATCTGTCTGTCAGTCTGTCTTTGCGAGGGATGGAGAGAACTTAACGATTCAATGACCCATAATGAATGGGGTTCTTCGACGAACTCAGAACTCGTATTGGAAACAAGAGAACCAACCTATAATACGTATATGTGATCCCTAGCTTCTACCTCTTTCTCCAAAAACACTACTTGAAAATAAATTAGTGTTGAGTTTTAATTCTTAATTTTATTATCTATAGATAAAATAGTTTCTTCTACATAAAAATAAGCAAGTAAGTGAAGAAATCGATTTGATTTGCATATATCGCCGGGTCTCTTATTTCGCACATCTTCAAGACTCTCTTTTTCTTCAATAACTTGCATCTTCTTTCTGTCCTAAGCTCAAACCCACCCAGAAGCGT
The DNA here is from genome assembly GCA_004764695.1 of Schizochytrium sp. TIO01. NCBI lineage: Eukaryota > Bigyra > Thraustochytrida > Thraustochytriidae > Schizochytrium > Schizochytrium sp. TIO01. The sequence continues at coordinate 1,513,573 of SMSO01000014.1, read as the reverse complement.
CGCATCAGACGCCCAAAGCAGTCCAAAACACCACCGCATTACGCAAGAACCTCAAGCGAGTCTCACTTACGCAAGTTTCACGAATACCAATTCGGATTGCTCAAACGAGCTCTTCGTTCTTTCCCTCCGTTCTATCGACGGCCTGTTCTCAACAAGCCTTCCCGATAAGACTCTACTGCAACTAGCTAGCTAGCTAAGACCTACGTACCTACTAAGACGAGGGCTCAAAGTCATTCTGATCACCTTCATTCATACTACATAGATTACAAACACAAACCACTCATCATTGAGCAGCAGTCCTGGGCCCAGAACGAAGTTCCGCACTCGGCGCCGCGGGGAAGGAAGCTAGCCGCCGCTCGGTCTCAGGGGCTGCCTTCTGGGGCAGACCAGGGACGCTCAGGCTGCGCTCTCAGAGCTCGCCGGGCAGACCGAGACGGCCCCAGCTGCGAGGCGCCGCGAGGCACCTTTGTGAGGCGAGGAACGAATGTCAAATTTTCATCATCGCTCATCCTTTACTTACATAGATAGGTACATCCAGAGCCAGGCGTTCCGAATGTTCTATCTCTTGATGAATTAAGGCAGAGATGAGAGAGAGAGAGAGAGAAAGAAACTCTTAGCGTGAATGAGTGAATGAATGAATGAATGAATGAATGAATGAATGAATGAATGAATGAATGAGTAACCTAAGTAGTAGGCAGAAAGAAAACCAGCGATTAAGGCAAAAAGAAGTGAAGACTTGTTGAACTAAGGCAAAAAGCAGACAAATGATGTCGAACTTGAGCTCAGGAAGCAAACAAACCAGCCAACCAACCAACAACCAAACAAACAACCAACCAAACAAATAAATAAATAAACAAACAAGAAGTTGAACAAACTGATGAAAGGGGCGGCGAGAAAACAAAGAACAACTGGCTGAGTCTGGTCGTGACCAGCGAACCCCTTCACCTGCCTCTCCGATCCTTGTCCAGATTCGCCGAGAGGGCCGAAATCGAAACCTCTTTTCAAATTTCTTTTATTCAAAGTCCTCTCGTGAAACATTACGATCGCGGTTCTATCCAAGGACAAAAGGAGGCCGCATGCCTTATAGGCGGCTGGCTAGGTACCTCCCTACCTCCCTACCTACCCACCTGCCTATGTGTAGTTTAGTGACCTCAAAATAAAAAATAAATTTTAAAAATAGAATAGAATAAATACCAGAACCACCACCTTTCTATTTTCATTAATTATTTTATCTTATCTGATTTATCTAAAATTCGGTTTTGTTTGTCTTTAAGACTACTACTCTCTGTTGTTACTGACTGTTCTTGCGATTGCGATTGAGTGTTTATTTTATGGCAACTTGAAAGGAGAAAGCAGGAGAGTCATGCTCTAGCTCTCTCTAGAGCCAATGCTAGGTGTCCGCACTATTATTACGAGGAAGGTGGAAATGAAAAAGACAACCCAAACTCGCACCAAGCGAGCCGAGTCGATGTGTGCTCAGGCCTCCACCGTGGCTGACGCTGCTCAGGTAGAAACAAACCACACAGACAGAGGTATCAGTGGACGAAGGAAGGAGAGGGAGAGGGAGAGGGAGAGGGAGAAGAGGGAAGGAGGGAAGGAGGGAAAGCGAGGGTTTGGTGGCAGCAGAGAGAAGCGACTTTAAGTAGCTTTGTACTTCTTTTCTGAAGAATCACTCATTCGTTCGTTCAGTCCGAGCTATAAACAAATAGCTAATTTAACAATTAAAAAATAATTAATTAATTATAATTCTCTCGCTCACTCACTCACTCACTCAATCAATCAATCAATTATTCATTCATTCTCTCGAGGGCACTACATAGGTACAATGGAAGTGATGCTCTCTGGTTCAAGTTGCTCTTCTTTTCATCATCATCATGCTCTTCAAACTACCTGCCTAGATTAGCAGAGTTTCTTTAGTTTTAGTTAAGCTGCTCTCTACGCGAGGCCCTCAGAATAGTAGGCCTCTCTTTCAAGAGCTCAGCTTTTGTCCGGAACCAGAACATGCAAGCAAGCGAAGCAAATAGTTGGAGCAGCGAGAAAGGTACCTACGAAGCGGCAGCCTGTGCAGACTTCGAGGGGCCTCGAGGGAGGTCTGAAGGCGTGAGTGAGTGAGTGAGTGAGTGAGTGAGCCCCAGGCGATCGCAGCCATGCGCGTGCTTTCTTCCTTCACCAGCGGCAGCTCTTCCTGAAGAGGCGGAGTCTCTTGCTTTCTTTCTTTCTTTCTTTCTTTCATTCATTCATTCATTCATTCATTCATTCATTCATTCGTTCGTTCTCTCACTCTCTCTGCTCTGTAATATTCATGACCCATTCATTCATTCATTTGCCCGTTCTCTCGTTCTTTCGCTCCATCGTTCTTTCGTTCTCTCCCCAGCCAGGCCTTGCTCAGACCAAAAGACGAAAAGACAAGACAAGAAAAGACAAGAAAAGAAAAGAAAAGAACGAAACCAGCTTATTAGGAAGCATAGATAGATAGCTTGGCTTCACATCAACTTGAAGGTGTCTCAGCCAAGATCTTCGACCGTCTGCCAAAGATTGTGAAACGGAGGCGTTTCTTAGGTTCAACTCAAGATTGTCAACTTGAGGGCTCTCGCGTCAGACACATTTTCAAAACTTGGGTAGCCTTCTTGAAGAAAGGCATCGCGAACTCCATCCACCAGCACCGGTCTTCACGTTTAGATCTACAGTGCCCACGTAGGCACCTAAATTCTAACGACTTGAGGGAAACTGATGTTCCACTCTAAAAATTCATGATTATGAGGGGCTTAACGGTGCCTGATCGCGGCAGTTGAGTTGATTGAGGTGGACATTCATCTTTCGAAGTACGCAGGCCCACGCTTGCCGGTTGGTCTCGCTCCGGAGCTACAAATAAGCAGCACCTCGCGCCAGGCCGACAATTGCAAGTCTTGAGGAGAAAGATCCATCAGTGGTACCCTGCCATGAAGGAATTCAGAAATCCAAGTCAGAGCAGAGCCCTCGAAGTTCGTTTGCATGCATGCCAAGGACAGATCTGAGTCGTCCCAACTTATCCGATAAATTTTTTCCTTGGTGGCGGGTAGGTACGCACCTAGTACCACCTTAGCCAAGGCATTCCTTGAGCAGAGAAGAAGCAAGCACGATATCTTTGCCGCTTAGTAGTTTTGAAAGCAAGCTTTGTGCTCTAGCGTAGAAAACAGAGAGCCACTTAGCCAACTAGTATCTTGGCTCAAACAAATGTGAAAGGAACTCTGCTAGACACCCAAAAGAGTGGGTAGTGGCGTTTTTTACATGCATCAATTTGCCTGTATCTACACAAGCAATTCTAAACTTTCTTTCTTTGACTCTTATTCAAACAATTGCGCAAAGGAGAAGTGACGATGACACTAACTGATTAAAGTAACAGATATATAGATCGACTAAGTGTATAGTTTATGATAGGTAGGTACTACTATGGTATGTGCAAGCATTACATTTGACAATAAGAATAAATAAACGTCGTGCGGAGTAAGAAGGTCCCGATCGCATCGCCCGAGGCGGTTTGCAGAGAGACTGAAAACTCGTGGGCAAGCACTCTCCAGATCTGAAAGTGTCCTGAGCAACGCATAAGAGCCCTCGTTGGCTTTGTTGAGAGGCGATCTAGAGGCTTCTTCAAAGTCTCGCCGCGGCTTCTTTCAAGTTTCTTCATCGAGCTGGCGGTTCCGAGGTTTTCTCTTTCACAAACCTACGTAACTTATTTGTTCATTTCTACATTATCTATAAGAAATTATGGGTATTTATGGGTGTTGTATTTATTTTAATATTTAAAAAACTAGGTAGGTACCATTATAGAAAGAAGTCAACGAGGTCATTACTATTCATTTATAGAGTTTCTGCTAGGCACTTCCTTTCCTGAAACTGGTCACCTTTTCTCTGGGTCCGGAAAGAGAGCACGGTACGTGTAGTTACATCTATTAGACTCTTAAACACTCTCTCCGGGGAATCTTGGGAACGCAAGAACGAATCGAAAACAAGGCGGTCAGAGCAAAACAGATAAATTGGGGCGAGCTGATTTTACTATATGATGCCTACGGCGCATCATTCGATTAGATCCTAACTTTCACAAGTTGAGCATAAGACACAACCTTGAAAGGCCTTCGGCTGCGGAAACGGAAGCAACACAAGCAAGAACCACACGAAACAGCTATACTACTAGTACATCATGTTTCTCTCTCTTCTTTATTTACTTCGGTTTTTTAATTTGTAAAATAAATAAATAATAAATAAATAAAATAGTATTTATCACATTAGTTGAATGTTCATCAAATAAAATGAAAAATGAAAAATGAAAAATGAAAAATGAAAAACGCCTACTGTAAGTAAATAGCTCATTTTTCTTTTTCAGTTTACGGGATCAACCCGAGGGATGCTAAGAAAGACAGACAGAGAGTCACACACGGGCGGGCAATCTTGGGGATACTTCGTGTTTGCTGAGAGGTTGCCACGCGTGCACAAAAAAAGGGCACGGGTGCATGCGCGTGTGAAGATAACAGAAAAGACTCGAGGGAGTCGAGCCAAGTCGAGCTTCTTCTTATTATTTATTTTTAAGTAAGGAAAGCAAACGACAGCAGAGAAAGAAAGAAACACCGCAAGTCCGCAACCAACGGCATTCGCCTCCTCGTGGTTATCAGCAGCGCCACCCGCTCGAAGAACGAACTCTTCGCCGAGGCGTCTTTCCTGCATCCCGGCTGAGTCTTTCGAAGCTCCAAATCAGAGGTTCCCTCACGATCAACCGTCTTGAGTTTCTCCCTTTCTTCTGAGAGCAGAGCAGAGCAGAGAGGCTAGCCCTGGCGTTACTTCTTAATTAATCAATGCCAAGCTAGCACCCTCCTACGCACTACTTTAGGAGGCTCAGAATACATTTCAAACATTTCACTTCTTTTTGCCTGTAGTAGCTAGCAGAAGAGCTATCGCTGGTATCGCATCGTACTCGTAGCTTTCGTAGCTAGGTGGTAGTAGGTGGAAAGTAAATGTAATCGATCACAAATGCTGAGGAGATTCTGCTCTCGATGGGTCCAACTGGGCGCCAGCTGCTTGAACGCCTCGAAAAAGTCGGCACAAGCGGAGGCACAGCTTGACCGCCGCGGCCTCCGTCGCTCGCGAGAAGAACTGCCGCGACCGTGTCCAGCTTTCGCCATGATCCGTGGCCTTTCCAGGCAAACGCGGCGACCGTGCAGAGAGCAGGAAAGGACCAGCTAAGCTCTACTTGTTGGCTGATGATGCAGGAGCACCCCAATCATTGAAGAAACACAGAGACTGTCCGTATTATTTATTGTATGACTGATGATAGATAATCTAGCCTACTATATACTTCAACTGCAAGAATAACACATTTTAAAATGAATTATAGTAATAATCACGGTGAGAGTAAGTGTGGCTAGCGACTACTATATACCTTGGTAGTAGGCTCTATGATAGTCACGCTCGTCGATGATCATCGTGGTCTCTCCGCGCGTAGCAGTGCCTAGAGGGCAGTAGGGTGCGCCATCTCCCTTGAAGTTGTTATTGTCTCGCAATGGATAGATAATAAATGCCTTCTCATGATCTATCTGTGGTGAGACCTTCTTCTTTCCTAACCAGCCTGAGAGATGTTGGTTTTTCATGCATGAATGGGCAGATGAACGAAGCAATGAGAGAGAGAGATTGAGAGAGAGAGGCATCAATCTCGAAGTCCTCAGCCCTTGAAGATCGCGGCGGCTTCCTCGCTTTCCAGTCGATCGATATCAGGTACCTTTTCATCTCCAGCTCAGCATCGGAAATTCCGCCTCAAGTCAGCTTGATGCTCGAGTGGGCCTGCCGGGAGCCCCGTTCAGCGGGCAGCCGGCTTGGCTTGGCTTGGCTTGGCTTGGCTTGGCTTGGAGTGATGAGATGTGATCCACGGCGTTCTGCAAAGCGCAAACAAGGCCACGCAACGAGAGGTTTTGACGCCGGGTAGGGAGGTAGGTGGTAGTAGGCACAGGCAGTGCCTGCCTGCCTGAGAACGCGAGGACCACCAACTCTGGATTCAATCCCTCAGAATTCTCTCTCTGTGTGTCGTCTGTCTGCACTCATGCATCCGTGGAAGATTTCTTTCATCAGTCAGTGGTGGTGAGAAGGACTCGAGTTCACTCGACTCGAGTTCACTCGACTCCACTCAACTAAGCTTGAATCGAATCAACACAATTGTGGCATTTATTCATTTATTCATTCATTCATTCATTCATTCATTTATTCATTTATTCATTCATTCATTCATTCATTCATTCATTCATTCATTCATTCATTCAAGCAGCCGAAAACCAAGGTAAAACTAGGACCCTAACGCGTACACAATAGCAATCGTCCCTTTGGTGTATCTAACCTATCGCCACTCGATGGCACTTTTTTTTGGTTCAAAGCATGGAAGCGCTCGTCTCGTGCATGATAAGGCGCAAATCAAGGGAAGGCCAAATTCGCTGATTAATTGACTGTGGATGGGCCGACCAATGGCATTGAAACTTCAGCGACGCGTGAGAGAGATGTGTGATTTCTTTGGACCATCGATCTTCGTTCTGAGTTGACTGACCTCCAATGATCCAAGCCAAAAAAGCAGCAGAGGGCTCATTTCGACTCGGAATCCTTTCCATATGTCATACTTCATCAAAAGTCATCACCATCATCATTCATCCCTCTCATGCGATGCTATACTTTTTACTTTTTCTTTTTCTTTTTTGAATTGAATTGAATTGAAGTGAATTGAATCCTTTCATTTGCTTTTTGTTTTTTAATGAAAATGCTTTATGACTCGGATAATCGGTAGGTAGGGAAAACAAAACGTCAATCCATCACTTCACTTTTTCAAAAGAAAGAAAACAATTAAGGAGCTGAATCCAAAGGAGGAAGGACGTGTCAAGATACATGCACACGTGTGTGTCGCACTACGTATATTCTATAACTTCGCTACTGCTTTGAGAATAGGGGCATACTAGTAGATTGATCTCCTTCTTCCTTTTCTCTTTCTTTGCTTTTATTCTCTTTCTTCTTTCTTTACTAGTGGCAATATAAATAGGCTCAGCCAACGAAGCCACGACGTCTGAAGGTGGACGGACGGCTGTCGATGAGGCGCAGCGAACCGCGATCCAGCGAACTCGGGACCCCTCTTAAGCCCCGTTGTCAGCAGCTCCGGCGCAGCGGGCGAGTCTGCAGGTCCCTCGAGCTGCTTGAGGAGGGATTAGAGGGAGGGAGCTATGGTAAAAAGAAAAGAAAAGAAAAGAAAAAAAGCTCCGCCCCGAAAGAACGGTGACTTAAGCCAAAAGAACGGGAACGGCAACGATCTGCAAATACAACATCTCTCTGGTCGAAGTAGGAGTAAATTAAGCGAAGATTAACTCGCTCGTCCGCGCGAGAACACAAAATGTAACTTGTGGGATTAGCTTTTCCAGTAGTCCCCTGAGAAGAACAGCATAAAGAACGCAACTTCCGCTGACGTTGAAATTGTTAGGCACTGCTAACTGGAATGACTTCAACTTAGGAATCGGATGAGCGGGGACAACTCCAGGGTGTGCACGTGCGTCGCACGTGTGTGTTTACATTCCTTCAAGATAAAAAGTCGCTACCTATATTCTTATATATTTATTCTTCAGCCTCTATATCGATTTCACAGGCTGCACTTTATTGAGTTTATCATTGGGATTCGATTACTCATTGAGACAACTCGAGCAAATTTCCAACTTTGCGAACCTGGAGCGATTTTTTAAATAATTTTAAAGGCTAACAACAAGTCATGATAATGATAATTCATGAATGTCGTTATACCTAGGCGTTCCTTTCGGCGTTTGAATTTTCAGAATTTCTTCAAATTTATCTTGCCTGCGTAAAATATTTGTGCGGCTAAATCATCTCTAGCTGAGCAGATGTCATCCTGTAGTTAGTTCAAGTGTTGAACTTGGGTTCTTGAATATCAAGCCAAAGGGCATTAATAGTCCTGCCCACTGCAAAACCCAGACCATGCTGCCAACTTGCACGTGGCAACCGAGCGTGGTCAAAATTATCTGATCTTGATATGTTTATGCGTAGTCTGGCCAAATTCTTTGTAATTTCAACCACTATTACTTTTAGATGGCAGAACCTTGCGAAACCAGTGCAGAGCCGCTTCGAAGAAGGAAGGAGGCGTCCAGAATCCCGCCTTATAGCTTGAACCCTTCTTCGGAAGATCGGCTCAACTGAAAAACAAATTGAGCTCCGAGGCGGAGCAAATCGAGCCTTGGAATCAAACACTTTAAAATATTTGCAGAAACATGTACATAGTTGATAATCACAAGCACAATTCAGACACGCCAATTTAGTTCAAATGTGTTGTGTACTCAAAGATATCTTTGCAGACAAACTTAGGATACAACCAAGCTGCAGCAGCTATAAGAGCTGCTGTTGCGGCTCTATGCTTATTCACTTACGCAAGGAGGATGCTCAACTTGAATGATAGTAACTATGCTCTATCTCACAAAACACACACCTATAAACTGCTCGCAGAACGATCACTCCAAAGCGATGAATCTATCGAGCTGAGAAAACGATGCTTGAGCGTTCAGATAATACCAACGAGCGAGCTGACAAGAAAGAGTGCTAGTCCTGCTTGAAGGCCCAACGCTCGTCTCCTATTTGCACATTGTACATTTCTGATCGTGCAATAAAATAATAAAAAAAGAGAACTCCAGCATCTAAATTAAGATTGCATAAACAGTGGCAAGACACATGAACCTATAAAGAGGAATGGCTCTTTCTAAAGCCTCCACCCATCCTAGAAAAAGGTCCAAGCCAAAACTCGGATGAGTGTAGGTACTTGCAAACACTAAAAACACCCACAACTCGGAGCTTGCAATCGAGCTGACTCGAACGACGTTGAATGAAGTAGGCAGTACCTACTTGGTATTTTCCTGTTGCTCTTTCACAGTGAAGGATTTGATTCGATTTGAAGAACCCATATAATTCTATTTTTCGCTCTTATGGCAGCAGAACTTGAAAGCGCGCAGTACACACCATCCCTTGCACCCTCGGCGGCACAAGCTGATAAACTGTCAAGCTTTATTGCTTAGAGCGGCACATCGGTGGCACGTGTAGGATGTGGCCGAGCGTGTGACTCTCGTTGTACTAGTAGAAGAACTACCAGCACTCACGGACAGGCTTAGTAAAAATACGAGAATTTGAGAACAAAAGTGAACTTCTTCAAGTGCTGTGCGCAATTTCCTATGATAATAACGAACTTAAAATTGTGAGTCAGAATGCCATGTCCTTTCTTTAGCATTTCTATTGCTTGTTGTCACAAAGTGACGTGAATTTTATATTAAATACTAGGCTACCTGGTGCCTTCGAATGGTTCATTAAAAATGCTTTTGTCAGCAGCATCAAGCGCTTTGGCGACTATGGTTATCAGAAAGCAAGATCCGTAGGTCGAAATGTACATACTTTGGGACGGTGGACACTCGGACAACACAGGTCTTGCCTTTGGAGCTTCTGGAATACTATTTTAAGGCGACATTGCTTGCCAAACTAACTTAACTAAACAACTTTATGGCCAAGTCCCCTCCCCATCGCTATTTTAACCCTTCAAGTTCTACCTCAAGCAAATTTCCTTGATCTTAAAGAAGTGCCTCCGCGTTCTGGTACTACACTCATATTGCGTGGGTCGGAGTTTAGGATATCGTATCCAGCCTCGCTGAAAATCATCAACTGCCAGCAACTACTACCTTACCCTTCTAACTTTGAATTCGAGTTGGAAACCATTCAGTAAGCAGGAACAAGCTCGCGGGCCCGAGTTTGTTTATCTTCACTTGCCTAGCTGTTGTTAACTTTGTTATTCCAGAGACGATTATCAAGTTGTTGTATGCAGTTGTTGCTTTCTGTTCTTTGATTATTCATTCATCTTTATTTTTTATTTTTTATTCTTTATTTTTTTATTAAACAAATTGCTTTTTTTAAAATTGCTTTTTCTCTCAACACCCTTAGAACCTATATATCCACTTGCTAATCATCTTTGCCCACTCGAGCTGATACAGATTCAGCCTAGAGACATCGTTATCACGTGCCGCGGCACTGCAAATACTGGTAGTCCTCATTTGGATGCTGAGCTTGATTGCCTGCACTTGCACTGGTAGTGTAAAGTGTGATGCAGGGTGTTTGTCTCACCAAAGCGACAAAACTTGAAGGAGAGGGAAATCACTTTATTCTCACCTAAACCGTGATCAATGATCATCATGGACGAGCTTCAGGGGTCAGGCAACCGCACGTGCAGTTTCACGTGCCGCAGTAGTCGCTCTTAAGATTGTACTAATGTGGAATTATAATATTCTAGTACCTTTTTTTTCAGAAGATTGGCCAACTACAGACGCACTAAGTAAAGAAGTAAAATGTCTTTGAGCTAGAGGTACACTCGCAATCATCATCATTTAGTAGTAAATCAAGATGATCCTCTTTTTGGTAGAGATCAAGTTATAATTAACTTGATTACTCGCACGAACAGATTTCTAAGGGGGGTTATATAGAATCATGTAAAATAATTTTGCTACACTCTGATTTCCTGAAGCTTCAAGTATCTACATTCCTAATCGATTGTAAGATCAGATGCGACACAGGAATCGCCAGTGATACGAGCTAACAAACTGTAATGATAATTATTTACAGCCTCGAGCCATTCCTAATGATTTGAATGAAACTAATTTAACTAGAAAATTAATCAAAGAATTCTTCATCTATTAAAGCCTTCAAGCTATTCACTGTCCTTTAGTCACGAGCATTGAAAATGAATTATTATATTGAATGGATTTATGTTTATTCGAGAAGTTTACTTATCCGCGGTAGCTTGAGATTTTGTATAGAAGTCAGCAATTTTCTGATCTAACTCAAACCAGTGCTTCATTTTTTCGATAGGCTTAGGGTCGAGGTCCACAACAGCAATAGAATACATAAATGGACCGACACCATCGACGATAGTACGATTTACATGATCTTCGCTGCAGGGTTGATCTGGTGAAGAAGGCAAATCTTTGGGTGTACTGGATGCAGAAGGTTTGAGAACAAGCATCGTTGAACAGTCCTTTGCTGTACAAGAGAGCAAAAAGCGACGTACCATATCATGTTGGCCCTCCTGATCTTTAGGTAGCTCCGTTGGTGCTTCCCGCGGCAAGATTGTATCACCCTCAGCCAGTGGTACGATACTTTCTCCACGCGCTTCGATCTCTTGGTATACAGGCCATACACCTTCAATATCACAGTCGTCCATAGCCTGCATTATCTGAAGCCTCTTTAAGAGAGGCTCTTTTACAAGGATTTCCGTAAGAGATGAAAGGACACCATCCAGGCCCTGCTCAGCTAGCGCTGGGTATTCCTTAAGAATTTGAGCGAGCTCTTCTGGGCTTCCGTGACCCTTGCTATCAGGAAATACCATCTTGCCATCAACAAACATCCGAAAGTTGTTCTGCGGGGTTGTTACCAAAGCATCAAGAGCTTTTCGAACGCGTTGTGCGTCGTACGAGAAAAGGTCGAGAGGGCTGTAGGCACTAAGTGTATCAAGCTTTCCCTTGGCATACTTGAGGGCTTGGTGCATCGTAAATCTGTCTGCGGTTTTCTTCACATCATACGTCACAAATGGACTCTTATCTGGAACGAAGCCACATTTCACCTTTAGCTCGAAACAAATCGACGGGCCTTCACCCTTGGGAATTGCGGTGTTATCCAACATCAACAGACCTGTCTTAAGACCCATATCCAGAGTATGCACACGCCGTTTCTCAGGTCGAGAAGGCTCGATGTGCTTGTGTAGCTCCTCGATAAACCCAGGCTTGAGGGGCACCTCTTGTGCAGGCTGTACATAGCGACGTCCAAGCAACGGAAGTACAACCTTGTCCGCGAATTGCAAGGATTCTGTCCATGGATTTTCCATACCAGTCTTTCCACCACTTGCCTCAGGGTTATCCTTGCGCACACGAAGCACATAACCCTTGAGCCTCTCGTCATTTCCAGCGTATCGGTTTGCAAGGTTAAGGGCACCCTCGGCAATATACTGCCAATCTTCAGGTTTGCAATCTTGAAATGCACTCACAGCATCTTGATCCGTAAAATCGCTTGATGTAGAACCCGACATTGTCTTCACAAGGAATGGCAATCTGCAACGATAGACGCTTGTCAAATGGCGGTGTTGACTTGAGAAGAGGCCTCGCAGAGCCTTCGTGCACTGGCCGAAACTACTGATCTTCGAGTGTAGAGAGTACGCAAAACACAAGCAAGTAAAGCGGCGCTGTGGCTTTATGAGACCCACGCCGGACCTTGTGTCTAGGTGCAGAGGCAAGACAATGCTAGCTGCGGCTTCGCTGGAACAGGTTCTGTCTGCCCAGCATGACAGACGATTATCTTCTTCGTTGAGCGAAAGTTATAATAATTTGTATCATTATGGCAAACCATTTTCTCAGTGTGAATGATGCAACAAATAAATAATAATAACAGTAAAGAAAAAAGAAAGATTAACTTTCTACTTGAACGACTACTACTAAGATGTACTATCATTTATGAGTAGCATGCAAAGAAAAAAAAAGAACAAAGGTGAAAAAAGAAGAAAAAAGAGGAAGCAGGACACTCCTGCGATTCCGGCTGTGAGGATCGAACTCACGACCATTTGATTAAAAGTCAAACGCTCTACCACTGAGCCTGTACGTTGCAATGAATCAAGTCATTATTGTTAGCGGACTGGTGTATGAGCACCATCTTTCCAACTGAATTTACTTACTAAGTCGGATGCTTACATGAGCTAGTCCTGTATGAGAGAGGACCATTGCTATGTGGCTGATCTTAGGTTGGCTGACCTTGGTTATAAACTTTGGAGATTAAGTCGTGAACGTAGGACCTTACGTGTAGCCGTACGGGGAAGCTCAGCCCAGGCTTCTTCAGACATGGGAAGGACTGTGTTGGGGACAAGGTGGTCCGCGAGAGAGTCTTTGCAATAATTGATAATTTCTTTTTCAGCTTGAGACTGATTTTGCTCATCGCAAATGTCGCGCACTCGAGCTAGAAATAGACCTGCGAGCATCTGTGTTGCCTCGTCCCAAAATACAACTGCCTGAGAAACAAGTTCATGCTGGAGCAAGACTCGTTCGATCTCTGAGGGATAAAAACTTGCTCCAGTAGGTAAGGTGATTCGGTCGTCTGCACGCCCTAATAGATATATAAACCCATCATTGCAGCGGTAGCCCATATCACCTGTACGAAACCAACCATCGATAAGCTCTGGAGAGCGCCGCCAGTAACCTTGGCACATCATTGGTGTACGAACTGCAATCTCCCCTGGGGTAGATTGCTTTCCAGCAACAGGAACACCAGTCTTGGGATCTACAAATATGATTTGGCTTACCCCACTAGGCTCAAAACCAACTGAGCCTCTATTTTCCTGAAAATCCTCAGGGTCTAGGATAGAAATGATACCTGCTTCTGTAGATCCATAGACCTCAAAGAATGAAGCACTTGCAAAGAATCTCCGAATCCTCTCCTGTGTGGCTGACGAGGTCATCGCACCGCTGGCTAAAATTGTCTTTAACCGGGGAAGTTTTCTCCCGTCAGCATTTGCTTCAGCATGGTCAATTATCGAGACCAAATGCGCAGGACCGCCAGTAATGAAGGTGATTGGAAATGTATTAAGAGCATTAAAAACAGTTCGCCCAGATGATGAATACTGTCTAGACAGCAAAAGCACAGACTGTCCCATGTATAGCATCATTGTCACAAAGAAGAAGCTTGAAATACCGTGAAGCGGATACATGGCTAAAAATGTTTCCCTTCCAGGTCGAAAATGCATATGGGTTAAGTGAGCAAAGTATCCCAGGATGCTTCCTCTTTGGTTGCGCACAACTCCCTTTTTCTTGCCACCTGTTGTACCTGAGGTGTAAAGAATAGCCCAAGGGGCCTCCACATGAGCGTCGAGACGCTTTTCCTCTGGTAATTTTCTGCACTTGACTTCTTCAAATAATTTCCCGGGGGTAAGATGAAGTATTTGAACCTTATCCAAACATGCATTACGGAGCTGTTCAAACTCATTTCGGCCATGAGTTTTACTTCGCGTACTCTCCAGGACGAGAACCAAGTCGGGCCTATAAATGTCAGTTTAAGAATCCGCATGCGTACATTTGGCCAAGCATGCACATGCGAAATGGTGAAAATCATGTTAGCCAGTGTTTGAATGATTGAAGACCCCTATAATGAATGACACGATGTTAATTCCCTCCTCTTAGTTATATACTTACTGCGAGTCTTCAATTATCTCCATGAGCGACGCTAAAGGTGCCAACGTATCAGTTGTTACTACAATAGCCCCAATCAAAGAAGCTGCTGTCCAGAGGACCACATGTTCGATTGAGTCATCACCAACAATAGCAAAGCGGGAATTAGCTTTGAGGCCATAATCGCAAAGCCACTGTCCAGCCCCTAAGCTTGCATGCCAAAGTTGGGCAAATGTTAGATTACGATGGAGTCTATTCCCTTCATTGGTGAGCTCGCCTAAAGCTTGCTTGTTCGGGTGTAATTGTGCAAGCTTTGAAAGTTCTGCAGGCCACGAAGTAAAGAACCCAGTTTGGACTGGAGCCATTTTATACATTAGCTTTGGTTCACCACTGTGTGCTCTCCTCGTCAAGTAGGTCTTGGTGCCTCCTGGCACGAAGAATCTCAAGCAGAAAAGACAGGCGCTGCACGTGATATAGCTCCCACCAAGCCTCGGGCATTACAAAGCCTAAATCGTCACCAGCTTCTATTGCATTTTGTCTTGTCCCTTGCTAGCGCTACGTTTCCATGTTTTGCTTCACAAGTCAACAGAGTTCTGTGGGGAAACCCTTATAGTTTAGTGTAAGTAAAACACTACTTAGAGTAGGAAGGATGGGGCAACACCATCAAAACTGGGAAATAGAGAATTGCCAATAAAAGAACCAGACTTGAACAAGTCATCGCGATATGATCTCTTTGCAACGCCAGATTATTTGCAACGCCAGATTATATGCGAATACAAGTCGAACAACCAATTAGGACGAAACCAGGCTAAATGAGCGTACTTGTTTCTATTAGCCAGTTCATGAGGTCATTGTGTTATATGAAGAGTTACAATTTATATTATGTCTATCATGGTAGTACGTGGGTACCTTCCACTCCTATTAATCCTTTCACCACTCAGGTAAAAATCAGAGTCAAAGCATATCATTATATAGTACCTGTTGCTGTTTCGATTTCAAAATGCATCAAACAGTACGAATGGTATATCCCATTTGATCTGGCAGTCTCACTAATCAGTAAAAACTACAGTCGAAACATATATCTCGAAAGATCATATGGCACATGTTATTCCTTCTCATTTACTGTCACTCTATATTCACAAGTCAATATATACCAAGTTTATTTACTCTTGCAGCGCCTGCTTTGCCATTTACAGTAACTTTTATTTGAAAGACACCCAGCTCTTCGAGATGAAGAGCGTTTCCTTGTAAAATCACAATAAGAGGTTTCCCGACACCCGATTCCTGTAAAAAAGTTGCATCCATCTAAAGTACACTCACTCTCGGAAAATTCCGAACAAGTACTCCGACTCAACGTAGGAGAACTAGTTGGCGCACTTGTTGGTGCATTTGTGGGTGTACCGCCTGGGCGCGCACCAACCTCAGCACCGGTTGGCACACTTCGACCCTCTACAATCTTGTTTACACAACGGCCGTAGATTGGACTCCAAACACATGCTTCCTCCCGTGCATCACAATCTGTCGCTGCATCACTGCCACCAAAGTCGCAAAAGCCACGATTAATACAAGAACTTTTATAGTAGACACAATGGTTTCCTCGAGCTAAGCATGTTTCCTCGTCGTCTGCCCCCTTGCCATTGCATGGCACAAACCGTGCCTTTAACATAGCTGATAAACCATCTACGTTGTCAGCATAATCCTCGCTATCTGCAACATTTTCCATTTCTACACTGCCTAAGGTGGTATCGTGGTCAAAAAGTTCTCGACGTTCAACGTCTTGTTCCGTCACAGTCCAGTTCACAATGTTTGCTGAGTTTTGATACGGTCTCCATTCTGAATATCTAAATCGATCTGTTCGCACACTCATGCCCATGTAGAGAATTTCAGCCTGGGACTTTGTACAGTCCCAGCCCTGGTCACTGCAAGTTTCGCAATCGACCTTTTTATTATCAGATTCACGGACGCAGACATGACATGGAACTGGCTCCGTTGGAGCATCAGAGTCAACGCAGATTGGCCATACACTAAAAGTTGCATTCTTTGGGTATGACCAAGGATGCCCGCCAAGCTGAGGAAGCCGTAGCAATGTTTCAGCAACATTCTCAGGGATGTCATCAGTTCCCCGCACGAGGTTGGCAAAGCTATTGCCTTCGACACCGTATTTTCACATACTCGTCTAAACCAAGTGGGACTCCTGCGAGCTCTGCGACTGTAGGAAAGACATCCATGAGTGATATGCCAGACTGTACCTGCGTACCAGAGTTTGATGTGTCAGTAGGATCACGGATCCACAAAGGAATACGAAGTGCTCTCTCCTCTACAGTCCCCTTGCACCAACTCGTTTTTTCACCTAAGGACCAGCCGTGATCTGAAGTTAGGACGACGAGGGTTTTTGAAGTCAAACCTTTTGCATCCAAATGATTAAGTAGCTCGCCTACAGCATAATCGATCCATTCAACACACGCAAAATAGCCCATTCGGAGTTCTCGAGTCGTGCTGTCATCAAGAATTTGAGTGAAAGGATCAGTGTAGCTTGTTTGTGTCACTTCGTTCGACGTAAGAAGCTGATAGCACATCCCAGAGTATGCCTGCCATGGACTGTTATCTGGCCTTCCCTGCTCTACTTCGTCCGGTATTGACACATCATCGACATTAAAACGATCATAGATAAATTGAGGAGCTCGAAAAATCAGATGGGGCCGGCGAAAACCCACCGCCAGGAACCACGGTACCCCCTTCTTCTTGTAGCGTTTTGCGTTTGCAAAAATGTTCAGTTTCCCCTTTGCCCATTGCAATGCACGGTAGTCTGTGAAGTCTGATAGTGTGTCAGAGTCGGAGCAAACAACATCATTTCCGCAATCATTTTCAAGTTGTGCGGGCTGTTTATTATAAGCCCCAAAGTACCGCTTGTTATTACTTCCAAAGTGAAAGATCTTGCTGGTTCCGAAGGTATCATAGCCATTACTTTCAAACCATTTTGGCAGAACTATGCCAGTCTTGAGCGCATTGTATTCTTCCTCCGCCTCCGTGTGAATGTAGTAATTAGTTGTAGTTGGCAAGCGCGAACTCAACATTGAAACTCGAGATGGGCCACAAAGTGCTTGCTGAACGTATGCTCGTTCAAATTGTACGCTACTTTGAGCGAATGCATCCATATTGGGCGTAACGACATTGGAGCTCCCATAGCTTGCTGTTTCTGGGCGAAAATCATCTACCATAATGAGAAGCACATTTAATTTTGACGAACCAGAGAGTTCACGATCAGATTGAGTCTCGTTTCCATTAAGCTCGTATACCGTTTCAGTTGCAATCGTGATCGCCACTTGATGAGCTGCCAAAAGAATGACTAGGCTTAAAGCAGAAAGCCACTGTGTTGACAGGTAGGATTGACTTCGAATCCGTCGTCTTGACTGTGTTGGTCGGTTAATGGAGTACCTTAGCTCCATGATTTTATTTTTACAACTAATTGTATCTATCAGTCGTTAGACATTCCGCAGGAGAGCAGCAGTTAGAGTTTTGCAGACCCTGATGAACTCTGCGCACGGTGAATTCTGAACCTCTATGACTGTGTAGAGTCTCACCTATTTTTTAGCTTTGTGTTCTCGATAGGAAGATCTGAATTATTTGATGACATCAAAAAGACTAAAAGAATAATAAAATGATTTCTCCGTTTTGGGGAGGGGGGAACTATATATATAGAGAGGACTGATACGATGAACTATTCACTATATCTTGCTTGTACTTCTGATCTTCATAATTTTATTTAAATAATGCACTCTATCCATTTGGTGGAAAAATATAGATACTGCGCGGAGCTGTAGTCCAACTTCACTCAGTCGTTGTCTGCATAATTAATTTGGTTGGCTTATATGTAAGCTTGTCGTAATACATTAAAAGAACCTCTGACATAATGCACTTCTCTGTTGCCCTTTCACATCCCTATGCAATATCTCACTCTTTGCCTGCGGAAGAATGGCGTGCCATCTATACGCAGATGGCCCGCTGGGATGTAACTATTTAAAATTTCTTTGATGTTGTTTACGTACAATTGACCGTCTTAGAAAGGATAATTTCAACTTTCTAAGCTGGTTCCGTCCAAATTATAAGTTTCATCCTCTTCTGCACCCCGTTATCAGGTATCAAAATGTCATGAATTATAAGTCTCATCTCCCTCCGCACCCCATGAAATGCTTGTCCCTTTTTTTAGAGGAATGTGTTTCCTTTATTTCTTCGCATACCTCCGCGCTTTGTAAGAACCGTCCCCCTACGGGTGAGAGACCTTTGAACGGATTTATTAATTAACTTTAGCCTATAACTTACCTAGGCCTAGTAATAAAAGCATCCTGGATATTTGGAAGGTGCGGACCGACCGGCGCGGCCAATGCTAAGAGATCAATGTCATTAAGAACAGGGCCTTCCCACTGACAGTATTCAGGAAATGAAAATCGGGTCTTCCACAGCTGCAACTTCACCTTCTTTATCTATTAACATAAGTAAACGGAGCAGGCAATCATACATTACGCAGAATCTACCCATAGTGTTAATGTTAGCTATAGTTAACCATAGATAGGCTAACAAGGGTTCTTGACGACTTTATATCAGGGCTAAAGGATGAATTGAAGATTCGCATTTGGAATGTTGAATATAGTTTAAACCTTTCTAAGCCTATGCAAATAGTCCTAGTGTTCAGCTAATACTCCCAAGGCTTCAGTGTGGCAGATATTGAATTTACGTGAATTCGAATGTTAAATTTATTCTGTTTACCAATCTTGCAAAACAGCGCTTGAATCTGAACGAACCAATAATGCAATCGCTTCGTAATCCTACAAAATATTCGCAAGACAACTCTCCATCTTGTTTACAATGGTTCATCCCAGTTTGTACACAATGGAGCCTGTCAACTGTTGTTTTACATTATAGAACTGGTGAAGAACTTTGACTTAACAATTATAATCAAAATCATCCCTGCTACCGAGACCTAGATTCAACTTTGATTTGGAGACTTTAACAGTTATACCATGTCTCTATCTAATCGATACAACACGACGCTATTTGGGAGGAAGTTTAATCTCCTATCAAACATATACAGCCTTTTATCAAGTTTTAAATTGGTAAAATGATAAACAAACAACAAATCAGTGAAGGTCGCTTAAATTATATTCAACAATTATTTCAGTGATGAATTGACGTTAAAGAGGCTATTGAATTTTTCATTAATGTGCATAGTTACTTTCAAATCTTTTGTAACTTTAAGCTTATGGCTCCATCACACACTTCTCAATTAAATTCAAGTATCACCGATACAAACATGTATATAAAGAGTTGATCTTAGATCTTTGTCAGAAAAATATTGTTGTATACTGCTCGATTGTAGCATTTTGAGATCTCTAAGCTATATCACAATGTTTTATGTGGGAAAGATAAATATATGTAATTATTTGAGAGCATATATTTCAATTTCCAAGAACCTGGCTGGTAAAATTATTTTACATTATGTACTATAAGGCTTGTAGGAATTCCTGAGTCCTTTTTTTCAAAGGCTTGCTCTGCGAAAGGTGGACTAAATACGCCGCATTTGTATCGAGACAGACTTCATGTTTCACTGATTTACTAGATTCAGTAGAGTGTTCGAGTAACACGTTTGAGGACAAGGTCCAAATAATAGGAAATATTCCATCCTTCCCTATAGTCCTATCTTTACCCCTCTGAGACTATTATTTGCGAAGAAATGAAAGGTAGCCTGACTTGGGAATCGAGTTATGGTCATATGTGACCATAGTGTCTCCTATATCCGTTGTGGCTTCTTAAGCACTGTTATCAAAAGACAAATGAACTAGAAGAGCAAAAGCAACCCCAACGACGAAGCAAGTTGACTGACGCATTGTTGAGCGCTTCGAACACGGCCGAGTCAGAGGTATAGCACTTCACCCTTGCCAAGTAGAACGACCTGGTTCGAAGATGCCTGCAAAGAAGGCGCCAGCTGCTGCTAGTTCTAGCAAGGCAACTGCAGGTAAAGGAACACCACCGCAAGCAGAACCAACTGTAGAGACTCCTGTTGAAAAGCGGGGCCGTGGTCGCTTTGAGCTCCCTACACCCCGAGGCACTGCTATCTACGAAGGCGAATGGCTTGAAATCACTGTAGAGCGTCCTGTACCTAAGGACGAAGGGGGGGTGATGGAGAATCAGAAATGCATTCTGTTGTCATCAAGACACAAGATGGCTTAGGTAAACTTTCTTATAGCGATTTCAACGAAAGCTTCGAAGGGAAATGGAAACTAGGATGCATGTGGTCTGGGAAATACTGTTTCCCTGATGGTAGCACATACGAGGGCGAGTTTCTAGGAAAAGCAACTTTCAATGGGAAGGGGGTGCTTTTCTTTGCGAACGGGAATAAGTATGAAGGTGCCTGGCAGGATGGTGAAATGCATGGCCATGGACAGCTTGAGGCAAGATCCACAGCATCAACATCTCAACCAGCTACGTGGTCTGGATTATTTGAAAAAGGCAGCTTCAAATGTGGCTCTGGTGCTGCATTTTCACTCAATACGCCGGCCAAGTCCCTGCCCCCAACAGTGCGATTTTTGCTCGAAGAGAAAGAGCCCTGATTGAACAAGACAATAGCGCATTTGCTTGGCAAGCAATGCCATGAATGTTGGAGGAAAACGTGTGTTAACAATAAAGCAAGGATTTACAACATTAAACACAAAAATAAGTGACACTGAAAAGGCAAGAAAGGTGGGTTCAGAGATGTCTATAATATGAGCCAACCTGAAAAGTTAAAAAAAGAAATGAATTTTATGCAGATTTGAGCGAAAAGAAAAAGTCGAGCTGGTCTGAGGAGAGAGTGCTAGTGAATTCAAGTACAACGAGCTTCATTCTCTCCAATTCAACCTCCTTTACAAACTGACATGATGCATCCTGCTCCAAGTCAGTCAGGTCCGCATTAAAGGGGACCTTGATAGCTAAGTAGCGTGTGTATTTGCCTAAGAACTTGCAAATCTCAGACAAGGGCTTCTTGGAAATGTAAAGGACGACTTTATCGCGCTTGCGATATTGCTTTCCACCCCATGGCGGGTCCAAGAAAAGAATGTCTTGGCGGAGTTGAGGACAAACTTGTAAACAATCCCCCATGTAAATTTGCAAATTTCCAAAGATGGAGGGCAATTCGCACGGAGGTTGGCCTTGAGCCTGTTCCTCAGCTTCCTCATCGATTTCGCCCCCAAATTTGATAAACTTATGCTTTGTTTCTTGCTTCAAGCGTTCGTGTTCGAGGCAAAGTCCTAGATTGTGTCTTAGCATCCGGCAACGAGTCTCATCTAATTCCACAGCATTCACTAAGGCAAAGTAGCGCAAAAAAGAAATAGCATTTCCTCCTACGCAAGCTGTTGCATCCGTGATCACACTGTTTGGGGAGATGCCGTCCAGGGAAAGAAGGGCCTGTGAGATTGTTTCTGCCACCGTCATACTCGTAACACTGAAAGTGGCAACTTCGTCCATCTGTATTGCCGACATATAATCTGGTGACAGATATCCCCAAAGCCTGTTCCACTTGTGACGCTGTGGCTTGGGTGCAATGTGACGATTAAGCACCGTCGTGTTGAACTCCCCGCCACCGTAGCCTGCAGTTCCATCCGAAGCAAGGAGTGGGCGTTCCTTAAATCCTGGCGGTGCACGAGGCCCTGAAGATGCCCCAACCGGGTCGTCGAATACGCTGCGGCCTCCGACAAGAACTCCACCATCATCGTCCACCACGCTTTCACCTTGATGAAATCCTTGCTGCTGTTCTTGCCCCTGTTGGTCTGCTTCTTGCTGGTCGACTTGTAGGTTTTTTTGCACATCATCCTGTTGAATTTGATTTTGATCTTGTTTTTGATATTGGGGCAAGTTCTGTTGTTGTTGCTGTTGAAACTGCTGTTGTTGGAGATAGTGCTGATGCTGTTGAAATTGCTGCTGCTGGTGCATGAACTGTTGATGCATGAATTGCTGGTGCATGAACTGTTGGTGCATCTGATATTGGTGCTGTTGTTGCATATATTGCTGTTGAGAGTGCTGCACATGGTTTGGTCCAGCTGGAGCTGGACCTGGTCTTGCGCCTAATGGAATGTTGGGCTGCCTCTGCGTAGCCTCCACGGCAGACGCGGCGGCAAGGCCCCCGATGCCACCAGTCCACGCTGGCCCTGCCACAGACGGCGCCGCGGCGCCACCGAAGCCTGGGGGAGGCCGCGGAGCCTGTTCACCTTCATCCGATGTCGCCGCAGAGGCCGCGGCGGCGGCGGCGTCCGGCATGGTGAATCGGATTTGGTCTTGATGTCTTATCTTCTTTCCCTTTCCCTCAATCTTTTGAATCTCGCTCTTTCTGCTGTACTCTAAATAGTCCACTTGTGAAATTTATATTCTATAGTAGCTGGACGTAAAGTTCATTTTAAAGTAACATGCCTATAGTATAGTGAACGGTATTTTCTTCGGTACTTGTAGAAGGAGGGAAAAAAACATATAGTAGTAGATTATAGCGCAGATAACTCACTTGTAGACGAGTATAACTCATTATGACAATGACAAGAGTGAAGTATACAGGGTCGGGAAATTAGGAAGAACTTTTAAACTAAAGAAAACAAAACGAAGAAAGGCTGAAAGGAAATTTGGCATGCATAGAGAAGCTGACCTCTTGAAGCGATTTTGGGTTGTGAATACGAAGGGCCTTGCAAAACCGAGATTTACCTAGAATTTATAAAACTCAGGGAAGTGGGATTGGCGAAGTGAGAGGTGACAACTCTGAGGAACGAAAGCAGTGAAAATATTGGCATGCTGGGGAATGAGAACTAGACGGAGGGTTCTGGAAATTATGGAAGCTGGTTCTTTGAGCTGACTTGTAGTGGAAGAATTGTGCTGGGTGGTACAGTAGTTATGCAGTTTACACGATAGTATTCCACTATGCAGAAGCAAAATTCAACAGTGACAGGTAGATCTGTACAGTAATTCGAGTAATCGAGAGAATATCAGTATTCACGGATATCATTGAAGAAGAACTGCATTTTGTTGGTTGCCAGAGGCATCTTACCCTCAAATTAGCAACCTGCCTGATTTTTTTTGTTAAATTTATACAAATCTCACTGAGAAAATAGCCAACCATTCAATTATCAATTTCTCTTGTGCTGTAGATATCTACGTCTTTAACATTGGTGAAATATTCGAAAATTATGTATTTTATGTAGAACATAGGGTGTACAAAGGCAGCGCACGAGTAGCGAGCTGGATTGAATATCAAACAACAACAGTATCTATGATAAGATGGCAAATCGTGGATGAAGTCATTTTTTGGTCTCTGGACCATGACCATAATCGTCTTCCTGAAATACATTCCATAGGAAGATCGCGCCATCGTGCCCAACACTCACGAGTTGCCTATCATCCTGAGTAAAGGAAATATCCGAAATCTGAGCGGTGTGACCTTCTTTTGTCTGTAGGAGAACAGGAGTACCAGATACCATAGTCCACAATTTGATAACTTTATCCATACCACCAGTCGCAAACAAGTTGCCACTGTGTGATATTGCGATGCATGTTGCTTCATCATCATGCATACCTTGTTGATGTGTTGCAATAGATGCGATCGGGGATGATTCACGAAGGTCCCAAAAAGAAATCGTACGCTCCTGACCCATGGTGATGACGATGGTTTGATCATGGTTCATAGCAATATCATTGATGCCACCCATGCGCTGTGTATGAGCACTGATACGTTTGTCTTGACGTAAATCCCAACAAAGAAAAGACTTGTCACGGCTACAAGAAATTGCATGAATATCGTCATCAAAGAGGACAATTTTAGTCACAGCACGTGTATGTTCTTTAAGATGGGAAACAAGTTGTCGCATTCGCATTTCCCATACGCGAACTTCTCCATTCTCGCCTCCAGTTATGACATAGCGCATATTGTTTGACAAACGAAGAGCAGTGACCCCCCCTAAATGAGCATCTTTGATGCACCAGAGAAGTTCACCCGTACTTGCATGATGTGATCGCACAGTTCCGTCGGTCCAACCAGAGAGAATAGCGTCAATGGTAAAATGAAGGCAAGTAGCATAGTCTGCACGTGCAGTGGGTTGGTTTTGCTGCTGCTGGATTTGCTTGAGCTGTTGCTTGTGTTGAGTTCCAGCCTTAGTCGTTTCCATAGAAACTGAATAATCTTCAGTCGACCATACGCGAATTGAACCATCAATAGAAGCAGTAGCGAATGTCTCGTTCGAAGATGGCGCAAATGACAATGCTGTGATTGCACTGCAATGATTCCAGCATACTCTCATAGCCTTGGGAAATGCACCACGTCTAGCACGTACAATATCGCCACTAGTTGACCCAGCCAGAATGTCTTGCCCGTCAGGCCCGAATGCAACTCCGTAAACAGCACCCCGCAGCGTTGTGCCTTCTTCGTCAATCCAAGTTGAATTTGAGACTTGATAAACAAATCTCACGAGAGTACCATCCCCGCCACCGACAACAATGTTTGTCTCATCCATCAGATCTGGCACAATTGAAACAACGCCACCGCCACACGCAGGTGTAGCTACAGCGAAAGTTGCAGTTCCAGCTGCAAATTTGTTAGTCTTGTTGGGCTTAACCAAGTAAGCCATGAAGTCACCACTTGCTGTTCCCGCAAGGAGCCACTCATCTTCGTAACCTTCACGCCCACAACTGTCAGGAACATGCACAAATGTAAGACAAAGGTGTTGGCGGATATTGCGTCGAGAGTCTGACACTTGCAATGCAATTTCACCGGTGTAGGGGTTCAAAGACCACATGGTAAGGACGTCACCTCCAGTGGCAAACTGGTAGCTCTCAGTATCTCTCCGCTTAACATCTTTTGCAAATCCACCCCAGCTTGCACAGTCTACATGGCCAATACTCTTTGGGAGGTCTGTGCTAGCTACAAGCATACCAGTTTTCAAGTCCCAAACAGCCAACCGGTGGTCTTCGGTTCCAATCGACAACAAAAGGCGTTCATCATGGGAAAAACTTAGAATTCGTACACCTCCATCGTGTTCAGAAAATCTCCAGATCTCTTGTTGTCCAGCAAAGTCCCAAACGACAATATCAGACGACAAGCTTACATCACCAGACGCAAGGAAGCTCCCACGCTGGGATAGAGCAAGACAATTAATAGCAGCATCATGACCTCGCAAAAACTTTTGCTGGTGAGGATCATCGAAGTCGCGCGAAATAATCGAGCTGCCAGCCACATAAATGAACTCGCGCGTCCTTGGATGGATGTGCAGGCTTGGCTGCTCTGTGCACGAGTAGCCTACCGCGTGCTCGAGCTCAACGCTATACATTTCCTTAGTCAATCAAATCACCTTTTTGCTATTTCCGTGGAAGCTCCTTCTGGTATAAACCTCGCTTGTTGGACTGGTTAGTCCCTCTCGGTTCCTGGTTTTTGCAGGACGGAATGTCCTCTTCGTGGTTTCTTGTTTGTATAGAAGATCAAATATCGAAGACAGTCTATGAGCTTGCCGTGAGGAGACAGAATTGGGCAGATCTGACAAGCGCCTACTCCAGCTCCACCTTCGCAGCGGCCTCTCCCAGGTCTTTTCAACTTTTCCTTCCTTCGTGCACCAAGCACATCAACTAATATAGTGACCAAATATGAATTTCTTCTTTTTATACTTCAACTCTATTCACTCCCCATATTCATTTCCGTCCATGCGCACTCATTGACTGCCCAATTACCTACATTTAAACCATTATCAATGTCTCCGTTTTAGCGCCATCTCGAATGTTACCGTTGACAGGGATTCCCATCCTTCACATAAAGAGACTTAAATAATTGTAGCAATACGACCGATCGTATAGACCGTTTAGAATTCTCACCATTAATTAATCTCAATTTGCGAAAGACGAAGTCACTGGCAACAAAATCCAAGATTTCTAATTGGAGTCTCTAAAAAAATTAAGATAGTTGAAGTGTTACAGCCTATCTACAATAGAGCATAAGAGTCATGGAGGAAACGAACGTCTTCTCCCGCAGCCAGCCAAACAATATTAAATTCTTAGGTAGGTAGGTATGCAGTCATCTGCATCAGCAATCTCCACATTCCTAGAGTTTACATATATATGTGACCCTACGTCCAAAATTCTGTCTAATGTGATACTAGTGTTCCACCATAGTTCATGAGTAAAATACACGGGCAGAATAAAATACACTATTGGACTATGGTTAGGATGTCCTAACGTCCGGATGAGTGAATGATTGGTGCCCAAAGATTGCGTTCTCTGCGTTCTCTGCGTTCTTTTGGTTGGAGAAAAGAAAAAAGAAACAGAGAAACTGAGAGTTTGGATTTGTGTAGGACTACTTAAGCATATTGTAGAGCTGGGAGAGATTGATAAATTGAAGATGACTCGTTCTCAGTTGCCATCAAAACTCGATCGAGGTCGCGAAGGTGAGTCGGCCGTGAGCTGGCTGCCGAGCGCCTGTGTGCTACGCGCCTGTGAGCTAGCGAGCTAGGTCTCGCATACGTCGGTCCGTTCCATCAGGTCCCTCTTGAAGGTTTGACCTGATACAAGTCGGTTGGTTTATCTCATCAGCCCAAAGATATCAAACTCAACGTCATCAACTATGTCTGCCTTAAAACTCGCTGCCGTGCAGGGCCTGGCCAGCCGCCTTGCTGTCTACAAGTGCAAGGTTGCTGCTGCGCTCTCAGGCAAGTCCGTCGAGATTGTAAACGCTGCTCGCGTCTCCGTTGCTCTGCCGAAGCGTCTCCCGATGCTTGCTATTGAGAAGAACAACAACCTCTTCGGCGAGCATGCCATCTGCAGATACCTTCTCGCTGCCGGTAAGAAGCCCAGCGACAGCCTTCTCGCTGCTGATCTTGCCGAATTCGACGAGAACGTAATCACCAAGAACATCATCTCCGGTGAGGCTCTCGATGCTAGTCTCGAGGCCAAGCTCGGCAAGGTTTCTGGTCTCTACCTTGCCTCTGAGACCATCTCCTTCGCAGACATCTGCCTTGGATGCTCTCTGCGTCTGGCCAAGGACCAAGGCATTGCCCTTGGCCCTAACGCCTCTGCCTGGCTCGAGAAGATCACTGCCAAACACCCTGAATTCGAGTCCTGCCTCAGCAAAACTGATGCTGAGATGCAGGTGGCTCTCTTTTCTTACCTTGACAATGCTTCTGACCCACAGAGTGATCTGTGGAAGGTTGTCAAGGAGGCCTGCGACCTTGCTGTTGGCAAGGAGGTGCCAGACATGGAGTCTAGCGTCGGCGAGGGATCTCGCAACGGAGCTGCTCCGTACCCTGACTTTCAGCTTAACAGCGCCATGGGTATCTTCAAGCGTGCTCCTCGCCCGGAGTGGAAGAAGCCTGCGGATGCTGCGGCAACTCTCGTGAAGCATATTCAGAACGAGCCTCGTGTATACCCTGATATCATCAGCCGTGCTGAGGTGTCTGGACCTGGCTTCATTAACTTGTACTTGAACGAGAACCTTGTTGCTGAGCGCATTCGTCGTATTGTCGACAACGATAAGCTTCTCCCGCCCCGCGCTCTGCGCACTTTGAAGGTTGGTGTCGACTTTTCATCACCAAACGTTGCCAAGGAGATGCATGTTGGCCACTTGCGCTCTACAGTCATTGGTGAGGTTCTTTGCCGTATGCTCACCTTCCAGGGTCATGATGTCAAGCGCATCAACCACGTTGGTGATTGGGGCACCCAGTTCGGTATGCTCCTTACCTACATGCGCCACAACTACCCCAACTACTTGGAAAGCGCTCCCACAATTTCTGATCTTGATGTAAGTTTCTTATCTGCTCGCAATAAAGGACTTTCTAGTTCTATTGCTTTAGTGTTGAATTGGTGATTTGCTGGTTGTTTTTTAATCAACAAAAACCCGAGGTGAATTAGTGCCAATTCTTTTTGTTCTCGTGTATATATTTAGAGAGGGTGGGTATTTAAATTTCTTTGACAATTCGACAGGTGTCAATGTCAAAGCATATATGCATTTTGCGCGCGCAGAATTCGTTCTGTTGGCTGCAGCAACACCTTTGGTGAATGAGCTGTAGCTGCGCAAGAGGTGCTAGAGTGCAAGTTCGCACCATAACTCACCGCCCTGCCTTTTTTTAGCCGTAGGTGGGATGGTCTTTCGGTTGCGGACATTCGAACTAGTCTCTGAAGTGAAAGGTGAAGGGTGTTAAATCGATGATGGAGAGATTATAAATAGATTAGGTGGGGGTAGAGTAAAGCTAGGACGAGTCAGGGGATGTGTAATATGGGATTCATTTCAGTTAAAGCTAACTTAAACCTTTCGTCATGTGTTTACCATGTACCAATAATAATATCACAGGCATTTTACAAGTCTGCCAAAAAGGCCTTTGATGCGTCTGAGGAGTTCAAGGAGGAGGCCCGTCTCGAGGTCGTCAAGCTCCAGAGTGGCGACCCGCAGGCTATGGCTGGCTGGAAGCTGTTCTTGAACATCAGTGAGAGCATGTTCTCTCAGATCTACGATCGTTTGAACGTTTCCTTCCCTGATGGTGTGTGTGGTGAGTCGTTTTATAACTCCCGCATCCCTGACACTGTCAAGGAACTTGATGCTTGCAAGCTTCTCGAGGATGATGATGGCGCTAAGGTCATTCGCACTGAGGCCAACTCTGTGCCTCTCTTTATTGTGAAGCGTGACGGTGGTTACGGCTATGATACTACCGATATGGCTGCCATCCGCTACCGTACCAAAGAGCTTAACCTTGACTGGATTGCCTACGTCACTGATGCCGGCCAGCAGCGTCACTTCTTTGCTTGCTTTGAGGCTGCTCAGCGTGCTGGCTGGGTTGATGGTGTCCGCCTTGACCACGTCGCCTTTGGTGTTGTGCAGGGTGCTGACCGCCAGCGCTTCCGTACTCGTGAGGGTGGCACCGTTCGTCTCGTGGATCTCCTTGACGAGGCCCGCGACCGTATGGCGAACGACTTGAACGAGCGTATCAAGGAGAACAAGTGCTTGCTAACTCCTGAGGAGGTTCCTGAGGCATCCTCCAAGTTGGGTTACTCCGCTGTCAAATACTTTGACTTGAAGAACGCTCGCATCAAGGACTATGTCTTCAACTATGATCACATGCTTCAGAGCGATGGTGACACTGCTGTCTACCTCATGTACATGCACGCCCGTATTTGCAGCATTGAGCGTGCTGTGAAGGAGGTTGTTGGCACTGAGGCTGAGGAGATCATCCAGGGCGGTCTTGGTAGCCTCAACATCGAGCGCATGCGCCCTCAGGAATGGGATCTTGCTCTTGCCATCCTTCGCTTCGGCGACCGCTTCGATGAGGCTGTCAACAAGCTTCAGCCGCACCACCTCTGCAAGTACGTCTACGATGTCAGTCGTGCCTTCAGCAAGTTCTACAACACTCACCAGCTTATCATTAAGAGCGAAAAGAAGCTCGCTGATGAGCATGGTGTTAACTGGCTCATCCTCATCCGTGCTGTTCGCGTGTCTCTCCGCACGGCAATGAACTTGCTTGGTCTTGACACTCTTGACCGCATCTAAATATAGCAATTATATCCAGATGAGGTTGACAAAAGACACGCGTCTATTTTCGCATGTTTTTTGTATGTGATATCTACCCATGACCTCGTAAAACCTTTACAACCCAAACGAACCTACTATAAAAACTGGTACTCCCTCTCATGTTACTCTGGCTACAAAACCCAAATTATACTGCATTTGTTCCCTTCTTCTGTCTTTTCATTGTTGTATAAAATTCTTCATTCTTGATTCTTTTGTTATATTTCTAAACTAAACTCAACCTTCCATCCACTTACATCTACAAGGCTATTGATCTACATGCATTCTTGATTATTATATTCTGTCACGTGCCAAAATTGAACGAATGACCTATAGATTACCCTCACTCATACTTGGCTATGAAATACGAAATTCAAAGAGAATATTATTAATTAAAATAAAATAAAGAATAAAAAATAAAAAATTATTCTCCTACGCGGAATCGAACCACGGTTGTCAGAGTCAGAGTCTGACATGCTGCCATTACATCACAGGAGATTTCGAATCTGATGAATCATTTGATGTTGGTAAATATAAGGTAATTGATGAAAGTGCTGGGTCTTCGAGAAGGCAAGAATGAAGACTCAGAGGTCTGATCTAGGCAGAACCTCAAAGTGACTAGAGCCAGCGAAGTCCGCGAATTTCCATAGATATCATCGCCAGACTAGATCCTCAGAGCCAGATTGTTTGTTTCCAAACCACACCAAGTTTTTGTGCCGCTTCATTGGGAAATAATTCTGACGTTCGGGTGGGGTGTTTGACAGGCTTTTTGACAGATTTCTAACAGACAGACAGAGAGACAGACAGCTGTACGACAATCCAGGGTCTCTAGCGACTGGACTGGTGGGTGTGCACCTAGACAGAGTTCTTTGTTCCAGCACGACAATACTCGGGAGAATCTTCTCTGTTCCGCGTTCAGGGGAAAGAAGGAAGACTAGTTAGGGAGGTTGTACTACCTCTACCTCCTATATTATATCCTCCATGGCATGGAATGAATTGAGGAAACCTGAGTGACGACGGCGGATCTTCGCAGATTCAGCCTCATAGTTTCTGCGCAAAAGGCGGAAATGCAGACAGTAAATAGATAGATAGATAGATAGATAGATAGATAGATACCTTCGAGGTTCCTTGTTCGCTGGTCGAGAGACCAATGTGTTGGCTGATTGATTGATTGATTGATTGATTGATTGATTGATTGATTGATTGATTGATTGATTGATTGATTGATTGATTGATTGATTGATTGATTGATTGATTGATTGATTGATTGATTGATTGATTGATTGATTGATTGATTGATTGATTGATTGATTGGTTGATTGATTGGTTGATTCCATGGCCTCATTCTGTAAACATGATCGTTGACGGCAACGAGGCGGAATTGACCTGCGGAGGCAAAGTCTGTCTGGCTTCTTTTGGGGTTACTGCATTTCTTTCTGGTGCTCTGAGCTCTGTCGTGACGGAGCGGATCAGAGGCGAAGCGCAGTGGGAGAAGAGCAACGCAGCGCAGCGCAATGCGATGCTGTGTGCATTGGTGTATGCAAGTATGAATGAGTGTATGAATGAATGCATTCCGTGTTGCAATGGAGACATTCGATGTAATACAATGGGAGGGAATTTAAGGCGATGTAATGCAATATGGGGGCGGGGTCACAGGTGTGGGTAGGGTTTTGGCTGGGAGGCGCTAGGAGGTGGAGCTAGGAATAGTACGGAGATGGATGACTGATTGTATGGAATGTATGTATGTATGTATGTATGTATGTATGTATGTATGTATAGAAGCAGAAGAGGCGGCGCAGTTGATCAGGGTCCAGCAAATCCAGAAAGGAATAGAGAACCGAAAACAAAGACGCAGACGAAGAAGCACGTTCTGTAGAGGGGTGTGTGTGTGTCGTTAAGGAAGCAGGGGAGGTATCTGCTGATACTTTGGTTTGTAAAGTATCAAGAAAACAACGATCTGTCTGGCAAGAAGCTCAGACAGACCCAAAGCAAAACCAAAACCAAAACTTAAAACCAGCGAAAGAAACGGAATTGAGACCAAGGTGTCTCGCAAAAGGCGGATAAGATCGAGTGAGCCATATACTTGATTTGATTTCATGCTTGCATTGACTGTAAGAAGAGCTACACAACAGTTGAAGTCTAGCCTTTTCTCAGGACTGCCCAAAGGTCGATCTTTAGTCAATAAGTTAGAGAATCGCCCGTTTGCGCAGCTAGACCCCACACGAACTGTAGTTACACTCGCGCCTGAAGTTTGTAATAGGATGGGCGCCTTTGGAAGTCGTGTTTCCCAGGAAAAGCTAGACACGATCCAAGATGAGGTTCTTGCCAGAATTTCGGACTATGCACGTGACGTAGATAAGAAGCCAGTATCTTTCAAGCGCGTGCGTACTGTGGTCGGTTCTGACGAGAATGGTCCAGATGTAATTCACTCGATTGAATGCCATCCTTTAAACTCTGATGCATCAACGGTGAATTCGCAAAAACCTATAGTAATGCTTCATGGCTACGGCGCTGGTAGTTTACTGTTTGCCAACAACATGTGTGATATTGCACAATCTACTGGGCGTAGCGTTATTGCAGTAGACTGGATTGGATGCGGAAGTTCTGGTCGCCCTAAATGGATTGCGAAGGATGAGCTCGAAGCAATCGATTGGTTCATCGAGCCTTTGGACAAGTGGCGCGCGCACCGAGGACTCGAGAAGTTTGACATTGTTGCGCACAGCTTAGGTGGCTATCTCGCAACCCATTATGTCCTGAAGATGGGCAGCAAATATGTGGATAAATTGGTCTTGGCGAGTCCCTTTGGTATCCCAGAAATCCCTGACGGCTTCGGTAAGGATGCAGGATGGTTTCTGCGCAGCATCTTCTGGCTCTGGGACCGGGGTGTGAACCCAAACCAACTCGTACGCGGAGTTGGCCCGTACGGACCGAAGTTTGTGCGTAAATCCTTTCAGGCCCGCTGTGGTTCTCTAACTCTTGGCTTCAAGGGACTCAACGAGGAGGACGAATCCAGTAACACTCTCCTGGCAGATTACATGTACCAGATCACAGCCATGCCAGCTAGTGGAGAGCATGCCCTTTCCGCAATTATGGTACCTGGAGCATTTGCTCGGCGCCCCCTCATCCGTGACTTACCTGAGCTGAGTGGTATCGAGCTCATGATTATCTATGGCAATCGTGACTGGCTAGCCCGTGATTTGGGTACGACAAAAGCTGCATTAGAAGAGTCTAATCTTCCGAAGGCCGAGATGGAAATCCTTCCAGGCAACCACCATATCTACTTGAGTCCGTACTTTGATAATCTTGTCACCGACTTTTTCAAGTAAACTAGCCAAATCAAAACTGTTGAAACACTGCTATTGAAATTTAGGAGAAAGGGTATTGCATGGACTGAAAACAAGCTACTCTTGGTCCATGCTTTATCCGCTTGTTTAGATTTTTCTCTCCAAACGTTAAACATTTTGTTTTATATGTGCCTTTTTTTCTTTAAAAAAAATATATAAATATTCTATCAAGTTCATGGAAAACATTGGAAATTTGTTAATTTTGGCAACACATACAAAACTTAATTCATGGCAAGTGGCCCTTGTCTACGTCTACTGCTTCGGCAGCAATGGGTTGCGCAAGTAATGCAGAGCACGGGGGACCAACTTCACATTGAGGCTTGTAACATTCTTTGTGATTGATCCAGAGGTATCAATGAGACCAGGCTCTTCAGGTGTAAGCTTCATTTCACTGGCACGATACAGGTAAGCGAACGGCAATTTGCTGATGTTACCTTTTTCAAGTGCCACCGCAGCCTGGAGCATTTGCCAGCGAGAGACATCCTTAAGAACCAACACAGAGGCTTGCCCTTCTCCGAAGCCAGCACCTGGCGCAATACATGCGTCGGTTGCAATCCATGGCAGGGTAGTCCAAGACACCGCCAGAAAAGGTCCAGTGATCTCTTTCCATCCAGGGTGATCGTTGGCATCAGGAAGAGAAGCAGTGTCGCGGTATCCATGCTCGGCAGCCAACTCTGCAAGCTCCTCCGCAGAGATTGAGCCTGGTCGAATGAGCAAGCGCCCCTTGTAGATTCGCTTTGACAAAATCAAGCTGATTGAGGCCAAGGTTTCCCGCAGTGTTTTGCCGAGATGACGCCACTTGTATTCAACAAGTTCATTCCAATCGCTCACAAATCCAAGGGAGGTGCACATGACATCAAATGTACGTTTCTTTGACGTTGTCTTTCGATCCTCATTGAGTACTTCAACATCAACAACTGAGAGGTCCAATTTGCCCATGTTATCACCATTTCCGTCACCCTTAATAAGCTGTTCAAGAGCTTCATATGCAGTAAGGCATCCATTCGACTTAGCGATACCATTTGACGATCCTACAGGGATGTGTGCCACACGCAAAGATTGCAAAGCCTTGCGGACATTTTCATCCTCAATATCCATGCTCCCCTTGGAGGACCCCCGAAGTACTCCATTTACGAACTCAAGAAAAGTCCCATCGCCGCCCATAATCAGCACACCGCCATCAGGAAAGGCTTCCTCATCTCCGTCGATAAACTTCTTGGCCATTTCCTCACCAATAATTTCCAAATGTCCAGGGCGTTCAGAGATAATAGCCTCCACAGAGGCGCCACCACATCGAAGCATAGGATGCACAACTTGACCATACTGCCACTTACTATTCTTGGTGCCACTGATAGGATTGATGATGCATACGACTTTCTGCCCATCCACAGCAGATTTCTCGGGTGCCTTGTAGAGTCTTACAAGGCGCAGATCCACCTTTTCGATGATACGAAAAGGATCTGACAAGAAAAACAATACAAATGTGAGCAGGCCAAGCCCAACCATCTGTGTGATCTGAGCATCGAGCTCCAACGTCGAGCCACCAAGCCAAGGCGGGAGGATGACCTCGTACGTTTTGACTGCCATCTTCTATTTCTTATTATTCCTCAGACCAAAAACAGGATACACCTGTGACCAAGCTCAGTTAATGCACCTTGTACTTAACCGTCCTTCTCAACAACCGTAACTCTAAACCAACGTCAGAGGCAATGTTCTTGATCTGGTCGACAAAAAAGATCAATCTCTGCTCGCAGCAGTGGCAGCTTTACACAACTAGCACTACCCAGCCTATGAGCCAAGTTAAAGCCCGCCTCACCAAACCCAGCCAACTAAATCCCGTCTTTTCCACTGCCAATGAGGTTTGCTGCACACGCTCTAAGTAAAGTCACTACAACGACAAGAATCTATCCCAGGAATGCGCTCTTCGACTCGCTCTTCTCACTGCTTACAATCTGTGTCGCAATATGATGTAATGCACCCATAGGAGTAAACTAATATCATAGGTAGTACTAGATTCATTATTGCCTTTTACATTATGGTTCGCAACTTTAGTGGAACTCATTCTCCAAGACCAAGGTAGGCTCCAAGAAAGTCAAATTGTACAGTTTGGCAAGTGCAGCACTACAGGTTAGCTGGGTTTCCTAAGCAATCATGATTGAGCGTATATCTGAAACAAAAACAAACGTCATTTCCTGGAATACCTACTAGGTATTATAGAAGGAAACTTTGTCTATATCAAAGGGTACGAATGCTGGTTGTTACAATTAGCAGTCAAATTAACTTGTTTTTTCACCTGGGGACATCACATTTTCGCAAGTCTTAAGTTACAGCGAAAGATCTTAATTTCTGAAGTACAGTAGAATATGCATAACATTCAGCTTTTGTTGAATCATTAAACATCAGCACCAAGCAACTAGAATTTTTGTCTATCCCACTTGCCAACCTATAGATATCTTGAAATAGCTTCATCTCTTACTCAAGTTTCAACACAACAGATTCTCATCCATCACTTGCAAAATTCCATACTAGAAGAAGATAGCAATTATATTTTTCTAAAATAAAAAACCAGAAAAACGTAACTTGTATCTTAGAGTTTAGGTTATAAGGATATTAATGATTTGGGTACTGGATTGCGGCTTTCGAAGGTCCTAGCTCTGATCCAAGCATTGGAAAGGCACTCGTGGCCAACGAGACTTTCTTTAGTTGGAAAGGACTAAGAACAACAACAAAGGTCTCTTGGTGCAGATCGCGAACTGCGGATCACGAATTGGGGATCTGCGAGTTTGTGTTGTGGAGGGGTTTCATCTGCTAGATAAGTCAAAATGGCTACGACTGCTCGTATTATCCGCACGGCTGTCTTGAGCGGCTGGGCAGGCATTGGGGCCGCCGTAGGCTACGGATATTGGACTCAGGATGAACGTGTCTTCAACCAGGCCATCATGCCGATGGTTCAGACATTTACAGATGGTGAGCAAGGACACCGCTTGGGAGTGCTTGCTGCAAAGTACAAGCTCATTCCGAGACCGACTGTGAATGAAGGCCAGGCCCTTCAGCTCAAACAACGTGTGTGGGACCTGGATTTCGCCAACCCTGTTGGTCTTGCTGCTGGATTTGACAAGAACGGAGAGGCTGTGGAAGGCCTTGCTCGTGTTGGATTCGGTTTTGTTGAAATCGGTAGTGTTACTCCGGAGCCTCAGCCTGGCAACCCAAAGCCTCGTGTCTTCCGCCTGCCCAAGGATCAGGCTGTCATCAACCGCTACGGTTTCAACAGTGACGGTCACGCTGCCGTCAAGGCCAACCTCGAGGAGTACCTTGCCGATACCTCGCGAACTCCGTGCATCCTTGGAATCAACTTGGGCAAGAACAAGACTTCTCCCAGCGCTGTTGAGGACTACACCAAGGGTGTGCGCGAATTCG
Source organism: Schizochytrium sp. TIO01 (assembly GCA_004764695.1). Taxonomy (NCBI): domain Eukaryota; class Bigyra; order Thraustochytrida; family Thraustochytriidae; genus Schizochytrium; species Schizochytrium sp. TIO01. Next base: position 1,477,040 of record SMSO01000014.1, on the reverse strand, counting down.
CAACTATGGCCGATTACCTTGTCGTGAACATCTCCAGCCCCAACACCCCCGGTCTTCGCAACCTCCAGGCCAAGAAGGAACTTGATGAACTTATCACTGGTGTTATGCAGACTCGTGATGAGGTTTGCTCTGGCAAGCGTCGCACTCCTGTCGTGCTCAAGATTGCCCCGGATCTCAGTGAGGAGGACAAGGAAGACATCGCGGAGGTTGTGGTCTCTCGCCAGGTGGACGGTCTCATTGTCTCCAACACCACTATTGCTCGCCCTGAAACCTTAGAGAGCCCTGCCCGTGATGAGATTGGTGGTCTCAGTGGTATTCCGCTCAAGGAAAAGTCTACCGCTGTCATCCGTGACATGTACCGCTTGACCCAAGGTAAAGTACCCATTATTGGTGTGGGTGGTATTTCCACTGGCATTGATGCGTACGAGAAGATCAAGGCTGGTGCAACCCTCGTACAGCTTTACACTGCAATGACCTACCAGGGAACTCCGCTTATCAACCGCTTGAACCGTGAGCTTAAGGTTCTGCTTGAGCGCGACGGCTTCTCCTCTATTTCTGAGGCAGTGGCTCTTGACCACAAGCAAAAGGAGGCATAAGTATACGCTCATACATCTTTTCTCTTCAAACCATCCCATCGTCACATCTGTCTGAATTCAACCAAACCAACAACTAAAATCAGGTTCTCCACTCAAATTAAAACGAAACCTAGTAATCAAACACACAAAAAGAACTTATGACCCCCTTGCTTTGCCTTGATTGTCGAATTCAGACTATCCTGATCTATACTACAAATGTCCATAACCAATCCATTTTCATTCATATTTTCTCACAATACTGGGGAGATTTAACTTCCATTCCACTGAACTAAAACCAGCAGGTAAATAACATTGCTTTTTCTCACACGCTGTTGATTTTCTCGTATTTTTGTGACACATCTAGCTTTTTGCTTACTCTTGTTGATCCATTCTCATCTTGCCAACTTTTTATCTGGCCTCTCCTAAAGGCTCTCCTTCACCCTACAAAATAAAAAACTTGAAGAAAATTGTTTTCAAAACATTTTCCGTCCCACAACATCCTTCTCTGACGTGAAAGTACTCACACTATCCCCTCTGAGGTCTCTCTGGTGCTCTCATCAGCATGAAACTCAAATTTAAAGTCCGTGTCTTTAATCGTCTTGAGCGAATGATCCGGCCCAACCGTAGTTTTTTCATGAGTTCCGACATTGTGGAAAGAACATAACTAAAAATAAGCAACATTTGAGCCAATTAAAAATAGAAAAAAGAATATAAAAAATGCGACAAAAGCAAAGGGCAAAAGCATTTTCCGAGGACGAGACTCGCCCCAACAGCGAAGTCAAAGATGGTGGTGGCAATCACTGCAAGGGTGCTGCGTCTTCACGCGGCGACCTCGTGCGTCAACAGGTTTCCGCTCGCCCGGGCGCTCGGAGGCCTCCAATCTAGTCAGCATGTCCGCATGAGTCTCCCTGGCTGGTGGCAAGAGAGCGCGCGCTTTATGAGCGCCAACGCCAACGGACCTAGCGATGATAAAGTTGGTGTGCAAAATGAAGGTGAAATCAAAAAGTCCGACTTAAGCAGCCAGAAAATTGCGTCTGCAAGTCCTTTATCTTCTTCAGGTTCAACAACTTCGACTCCGGCTCTTGAAAAGGAGCAGGGAGAGGATGAATGGGAATGGGTGCCTCCTGATCGTGCTCGGGCTGAGAATGCGGAGGCAGAGATGAGGCAGCAGCGTGGAGAGGAAGATGAGGATGATGATGGTGATTATGATGACAATATCAAGGTAGATGAGGCACTTGATGCTGCCGTGTGGCTGTCACAGAATGATGAACTTGCTGTGGAGGATTACACCAGAAATAGACGCAAGCGCGAGGCCTCGTGGACATGGGAGTCTGGTCTCGTGGACCGTAGCTCAAGACTGATTCGTATTATTCCGGGAGAGGTTCTTACTGTAGAGGAGATCACTGCTTGCCTAGAGGCTAACGGAGGAGAGGATATTATCACTGTCCTGGGTGAGGTTTCTAATATGCGCGAGGACTCTGTCATTGTCACTGGTCGCTCTGAAACCCATATTCTTCGCCTTGCAAAGATCATCCACAAGTCTATGAAGAAGCGTGGCTTGCGATCTACGCACGAATCAAAGGTATGTTCATAACACTAGCGACAGGTCTTTGACTGGTTGCATTTCTGTGGTAAGCACATTGTTGCTGCTCCATCTAAAAAAATATCGATCAATGGTTGACTGACGGTCTGACTGACGCAAAATGATTTCTTTATGATAAATTCTTTCATGGAATGTGATTGTGCTGTGTGTAATCTCTCGCTGTTGCTATATGTGGTGATAATGGGCGATGGTGAAACACACGAGTTGTACGATCTCTATGGTAATACTAAATAAATCCTTTGGGCAAACAAAACAATTTACCAAACGCAGCCTTATGATGCGGACGAGGATTGGATTGTTTTGGACGCTGGCAAGACCTTGGTGCACCTCTTCACTTCGGACGCTCGGGAAAAGGTGCGCCTCGAAGACAAGCTGTTGCCTGATCGCCGTGACGTGATGATGGAAGAGCTTCATCGCGACGCAGTTGAGATCAACCGTGAAGACACCCAGCGCCGTCACCGCCGTACCAAGCGAAAGCGGATGGTTTACCGTGACGAGTAAATTTAGTCTTCGTACACGACCTCTTGGAGGTCAGGTCTTTTGAAGTGCTTGCAGATAAGTTGTGCCTTTGCTTCTGGAATTCCAAGGCTTTGAAGCTTGCGCATGATCTCTTCCTTGTTTACGGAATCGTAGAAAATAGCGTGCAGATTTTTACCTGTGATGCGCTTACGCGACTCGGCTGACTTAAGTCTTGTTTTGATCGCGTTGCTAAAGCCATGCACGCCAGTCGTCAATATACCAGTGCAAAACGCCATTCATATTTTAAATTTAGTAAACCTCACCCATACCAGGGCAAGAAGCAAGCCACGTTCACAAACAGAAAAGCAACAAAAAAACATGTCACCACGTTAGTCTTCAAGTTCGCACGTATACAACCTCGCATACAATACTGGGATCCTTCCAAGCTTGCTTGCTAGCAACGAGGTTCAATCCCTTAAACCCTCATCTTTCTCCGTATATAAGTAATTTGACCGTATGTAAGCCTTGTGGATAACCTCCTTCTATTCGAGAAAGTAGCAATATAGTTTGACGGGCAAGTCCAAGCCAAACACTTGCAAGAATCATCCATAGAATATTTGAGATTGATCTTGTTGATCTAGGTTCTTTGTAAGGCAAGGATAACCTTCATGATTTCCAACCTTAAGCACCCATATTACATAGTCACATTTTTTGGACTAAGAAAATATGTATTCGCGACTTCTTCAATCATACTGAGTTGAGTGTTGTTGATCACGTACCTGAAGTCCACAGCAGACTCGCCATCGAACTGTGTAGGCAGCTTCTGCTCCTCAACAGTGATCCAGTCAGCCATCTGGTTAAAACTATTAACCATTTCCTGGTTCTCGCGACGAATGCGATCCTCCTGCTCAAGAGCAGCCTTATGTTCTGCCTCGCGCCGCGCCTCTTCCGAGCGGCCTTCGCCACTCAAAAAGCGCCTCGCCACCAAAGCCTCCGTGGAAGCGGAGCCTGAGGAGGCCCTTAGCGCCATACGCGGCGCAGCGCGGATCACACCCATAGAAAACATTCTAGACACAAGATTTCGTGAAGATGCAACGGAAACGTCTCTTTGAAAAGGCCAAGCTCGCCAAGTTGCACGTGGCCGGCAGCTTTGATTCGCAGTTTGGGTTTGTAGTTTTGTAGTTTATAGTTGATGTTCTTGCCATTCTTGCGAGAATAAAAAAATAAACTTTCCAAGCTCCTTCATATAGGAAAAAGAAAGAAAGAAAGAAAGAGTAAATTACTCCGATTTAGTTTATGCCACTTATGGTTTAAACTAGAAACCAATAGGACTCCCCACTGCTGCTCGCTTTCTCTTAGCAAAATGAGAATTGCACTCATTTCGTTCATTTCGCTCGTCTCCTAAAACTGCTGTGGCAGCAACGATGCTGCTTAAATCAAGTGCTAGGGATGAAGGAGGAGGTGCGCCTTCCAGGAAGATGGTTTATTAAAGAATCTAAATAAGCAATTGGAGCTTGATGGTATGGCCATAATTTCTAAATTGTTATGATGTACTAGCCCTGATTTGTGTTTCATCTTCTCTTATTTTTTAATTTTTTAATTTTTTTTTCTGGACGCCAGCAAACTCCGAACGAGAAAACCTAGCGAGCAAGACTTCAGGGCTCCACCTGAAGTGACTATACACTGCCTGCAGCGAGCGACTTGGTGCTGCACTACTTTTGGTGTATCTCTGTGGAAGGTCCAGCACGTATTGACTTCGTTTTTGATCACGCTGATTAAGTTGTCAACATGGGCGGTGCAACAAGAAGCTGTCAGGATCCTGCGGACTCTCTGAAAAGATGTTTGAGGGAAAGCGAGTGCGTGAAGAGCGGTAAAAGTATGAAAGAGTGCGTAAAGCTCGTTCCTGAGTGCGAGTCTCTGAAAAATGCTTATGTCATCTGCAAAGCGAACCAGCTTAATATGCGAACTCGTATTCAGGGCCTAAAGGGAACCTAGACCTACTTCGCGGAGGATGGTTTCGCGCCTTGGCAAAATAGTGTCAATATTGCTCTGATCTACCATTGTGTAGATCGCAATATACACTGATCCATGTTCCCTTCGAACAGTTTAGTTTAGCATGACTTGCTCTCCGTCTTGAGCCGGCGAGTGCGAAGCTCACAGTATTCACGGGCAGTTCCTTGCTGATTCGAGTCTTGGATTTATGCAGCGTTCCAGCTTAAAATAACGATAAGAGCAGGACACTTAGTTAGATACCCTGCTCTATGACGCCTTGGGTATTTTAGTTACCCTTTGCCTTTAAATTGTCAATGTACAACATACAAGAATTCACAAATAATTGCTCTCAAGGAAATGATATTTCTATCCACGGTTTCTATCAAATTTACTGTTTTGACCCACGAAGAGCTCTGTCTCTCTTATGCGCCTATCACTTGTAGTTTCTCAAATGAAGAAGTTTTGATATTTGGATGCAGCACAAGCACAGAATTTTACGGTCATCTGCGATACGTATTAGTCGAAAGATTCCAACATTACAAAAATCAACTTCATCCGGTGAGGTGTTTTTACCTTTCATTGAGTTCGATTTGTTCTCCTCGTTGTGCTTCCAGTCTTTCACGATCTTTTTCACCCTGCTATAAACTAAACGCTAAGTCGGAATTTCCCCTTCATCTGAACAAAAGAAGCTACACATATCGCCTATTTATGTACGCATCCTGAGACTTTTAATATCTGTCTGGCAGACTAAAGTACATAGCTCTCTATGCTCTGAGGGCTGGCCTGGACTTCATTTCGTTCGTAGCGATTTGCTATTAATCTCGTCATCACTTACTCGATTCTTGTTGTTTCCTAAGTGCAATTAGTATATATCACTAGGAAACCCAATCTTTGGCCTCATGGAGTTAGCGATCATCGTTCCTTTTAATCACCTTTTATAGAACAGGATAAATACTGACTCCCTCAAAGCTTGATTTGTCGTGCTCAAGCCTCGTCGCACTCTGGAGTTGTGCCTAAAAGGCTGCGGTGCTGGCAGAAGTCTTTACGGGGCCTCCTTTGTTGGTTCCCGTGAGATTAACTGCGCGCTGAGTCTATCGTTGGGCTCGTCGTCTTGAGTCATCATGAGTTGCGGAGGCTCATGGACGAATAATGGTGTCTACTGTTGTGACCTAGATCCCAATAAAGATTGCCAATTCTGGGGCGTAGCATACCAATGGCTGATTGTGACAGCATTCGTTTGGATCCTGGCAGTATTTTCTGAGTATATTGTAGATTTACTCATTGCATTGCTCAGTCTTGTGCTGATTAGATACAGGAAGCGGTCATGGCTAAGCCCACTCAAGAGACATGTGGCATCATGGACAACACACCTCGTGAGGTGGGGCCTCATTTGGGCTGGATTTGTGACTCTGCACCTGCCCAGCAATGTATACAACATCTTCCGGTACTTCCTGTCAATTCCCTTCTTCATCATTCTTCTGCTTTTTATCAATGCGCTCTTTGATGCCGTTTCAAAGATTGCACGCTTAGAGTCTGATCGTGAGCATGCATCTGCAAGCAAAACAAATGAGAAGGCAGATGAGAAAGCCAAACGCGCTGCCATGGCAGAGCAAAACGACATTGAAGACTCGTTGACACCCATTTTAGGAGATCATGATACTGATAAGGAGACTGGGGAAGGAGAGCGCGTTGGAGCACGAAGCTCTGGGGTTGCAGGCTCTGCAAAGGAATCATCCTTGCGGCATGCTATTGAGGAGGGTGTACGAGTTATCAAGTACATTGTCTTTCTGCTTGTTATTATTCTTGGATTGCAAAGTAACGATGTCCCTGTGGTTTCATTCTTTCAAAATGCTACAATTTTTACTCTCTCTGTAGTTTTTGCAGCACAGCCATGGATCCGCAACTTGATTGGTGGTCTTATGGTTCTTTTTGATGATAAATTTGCTGAAGGGAATTACGTTCGAGTTGTTGGTGTCGAGGGTTCTGTACTTGATATCACTTTACGAACAACAAAACTTCAAAGACCAGATAAATCTATTGTGTATATTCCAAATTCACGTGTCCTCGAACAACCGGTGATTAACTTTTCGCGTGGGACAACCCGTCTCCTTGAGGTAAGGATGAAGCTAAGCCCAGAGACCCGCGGAGATCAAATCCGCAAACTGCTTTCTGCACTCGAGCACACTCTACAAACACTCCACCCTTCCCTCACATCACATCCGGTAAATCAGAACCACGGTAAACTCGGCGATGCAACCGAATTCTATGTCGTGCTAGATCAAATGTTCGAAGTTTTGATATGGACTCATACAAGTGGAAATGATACTGAGGACAAGCGTCATGCTGATATCCAGTCGGAGATCATGCTGGCTGTATCAGAGACTATGGCAAATCTTGGGATCGAAAGTGAGGCTCAATACTATGCAGGCTCTCAGCGAAAAAATCGCAATAGGCAGGTTCGAAATCGCCAAGACCCCGATGGTGAGCCAGGAGAGCCTAGCAATAGTGATGATGATGAGCCTCCAAACTCTCCTCCGGAACGAGGGGCACGTCGACGCCTTATTCGTGAGCAAGGAGCAGCCACAGCTTTCATGCAAGATGAGTATACCAACGACGATCTAGACCTCTCCATGACTGCTTATCAGGCACTCGCAAGTTAGTTTGCTGCTTTGTTTATCTTGTTACGTCCATTCAAATGTTGAATGATCATAGCTCAAAATAGCAATATAGAGGCAGACCTCGGCTAGCTACTGTATCCTGTTTATGTTTCTTAAATTAATTCCTATCTAAATGCACTATCTATATACAATACAACGCAATGCAATACAATAAATGACATTATACCTTGGAACTTGGGACCTTGCATTCTGAATTGCAAGAATAAACGGAGAGAAAAAAAATACAGAAGAGAAAGAAAAACTAAGATTGTGCATATGTCTTGCTCATGACACATGTTAAAGCCTTATATAGCTATATATAGAACAGCAAAAACAGTAAGAAAGTAAAAGTTGCGTTTTCTTCTCCTTATTATTTCAAATGTCACTGGCTAAGATGCGACTATTATGTTTGTTTTCATCTTCATCACGATAATATTTTTCTGGATGACGTTCATCTACACTAACGCGACTGGTCAATCCATAGGGAGCATCAAAGTGCTCTTTTGCCGTAATGAGACGAAAGGAAACTTCAAACAGAACTGCTAAGGTAGCGACAGCTGCAAGTGATGAAAATAAATAACGGAATATCTCACTCTCAAGGGCAGGTACGCCGAGAAAAAGAGTTGCATTTACAAACGAGGAGACCTTGATTGGAGAGATCCGAAGGATGTATGCGTGAAGTGCTGCAATTGTGCGAATCTCTAGCCAGTCATGTAACCCTAAGAACGCGGCCATTAGCGGGACAATATTTGCTGTAACAATGTAAAATATTGCCTTTTCTGGGTGATAGGCAGCATTGAATTCGATGTTCCAGAGCGTAAAAGCAACAATAAATAAGGGTGTTAAATTTGCGCGAATCGAGCGAGTGTACATGTCGTCACTTTCTGCCACAGAAAATCCGTAGCGTTTTGCATACATGATAACAAGTAGCGTGAGCAGGCCACCGGCAGAACCATTTAATAGGTTGTACGGTTTACGCTCCAAAGCAAAGATCTCCCAAAAGACTTCTTCAGCCATATTAATCATGAAAATTCCATGACCTAGCACGCTGAAGAGCACACTCATGCGAGCTTCGCCAAAAATAGGGAGCTCAACAATACGATTTGCTGCTGGGAATACATGCTTTATCAGGGTGAAAATCAAGGAAGCACACATTAAAGAAATTACTTTGATCCAACTGTATGCATTGCGACCTACTAGAGTAGTGGAGGCAACTACTCCGAGAGGCAAGATGACGCTTATGAGAAGTGCTGCCAGCAAGTCTGATCGTATTCCACAGTATTTGAAGAACATGGTTGTTTGAACCAAAGCAATTGGCTGCATAATCCAGGATCCCACGAATACAGTTAACAAAACAGCGCTTGCTGGACTACTCATTCCCGCCGCTGCGTATAGCATATCCGTCAAATCAGCTTCGATGGGGCTGACGAATTCGCCGTGTGTGGTATTGATCACGAAACCATCGGCATCCGAGAGGAGGTTCCGAGATGATAGAGCATCAAGGTGAGATGACATGCTTGCAAACGACACAATTTACCAAACTTCCGCCTTGATTATGGACGTACTCCTTCAAAGTTTGCGAGGAGACCTTTTATTGAAAGGTGGTCTCTGTGAGCGACTTCTTGTTTTGCTTGACGCAACAACAAACGTTGCCGTCCCTCTCTCGCTATGACACAAGAAAAGGTGTCCAAGTTAAGGCCCAGCTCCATACAGCGTCTCCAGGAGTCCACGTGTGGATGCTAAAGTATCCGCCTTGCAAGTTCCCTTACACAAGCAAATATGCAATCAAGCAATCCTGAACTAGCGAAACTTGGCGCGCACCATCTCGACCAAACAGCTTGAAATACGAAGGTGGGATTGCTTTTTCATTGGCCAAAATAAAAATGCACGCGCTCAATTATAGTTACAATATACCCCCATGTATTTCAAGTGGTGCATCTTATTATTTGGGTGAGTCCAAATGTAAGGGGATATATAAACAAGTTATGTTGGTCCCAAGATCGTGTGCAATTTTAGAGAATATTGTACCATGATATGCCTGGAAAGTGAAGCTGGCTTCTTCGCTATTTGTCTATAGGATAAGTACTTAGCTATGTTCAAGCTGTGCAATATGGTTTCTGGTTTGGCACGTGTTTGTTGCTGGGGTATGTACACTGTGCAGCTGAGCCAGCGGTCACAGTGGTCAGTACACCACAGAGATCAGACTTCAGATCTTGTTAATCCGCCATCATGGCAACGTTCAAGTAGCTCTGCGGAAATATCACATAGGGAGAAAATCGCACGCGTGTCAGAATGTGCAAGAATATTGAGAGTCTAAGCAGTATCTGGTGCAAATATGAAATATCCTGTGCCGCGATAAATGATGTTTATAGATTGTTATGTACTAATAGGTATGTCTAAATTACTCTGCATCAGCAGCTGGTGCTTCTCCGTCAGGTACGGCAACCTCAGTTGCATCGCCGGCGGCCTCGTCCTCATCTCCGCTAGCCTTCTTGCTCTTGGCAGCCTCCTGATCCTTCTTGAGCTGCTCCTTCATCTTTGCACGATCCTCCTTCCACTTTGATGATCCAGGACGGCTGTTTGTGCCTTCAGAACCTGTATCAGTATCTGCAGCAGGTGGCTCTGAACCATCACCACCCTCAGAAGCCTTCTTGGTATCACCCTTGCACACACTCTCATGTTTGTCAACACGATCTGGGTTGAACTTGCGGCCACACTTGGAGCAAGGCCTGCGCTCATCGGGTCCATCATCTTCCGAATCTTCTGCTGGCGGGGCCTCAATAGTCTTGAGAACCTCTTCAAGATGAACTCCATCCTCAATAGTTGTCTTTAAGAGGGCACGCAAACGTTCAACTTCAGCCTTGGCACTAACACCTCGAGGGGTGTCGAACTCACGAGTCTCATTGTTTGCCTCAAGCTTGATAGCGTCAAGCTTAGCGCGAAGAGCCTCAGCAGTTGGCTGCGCGACAGGCGCGCCGGTGACTGATGCTCCGTTACCCATTTTTATCTATCCTAATCTATAAAATTGTACAGCTATTGTGCTTGCCTGCAGCAAAGATTACTTACTCAAGTCTCAGTAGACGAGCTTTGTTGTCAACCTCGAAATGTGTGTATTGGAAAACTGTTTTTCGACGGCAACGAGGTTTCGCCAAGAAGCCTGCTGTCGTCGTTGAAATGCAATTCTTCGTAAACTACAAGGGAGGCCTGTCTGTAGATACTTTGGATTTATGGAAGCTTCCTTTTCTGAGATAGACTGTTGAAGGTTTGCCACGAGTTTTGAGTTTGGCAGTTCTTTATTTGGAGGTGCTTGCCTGCCATGGTCTCATGTTCGTTAGTACAATGAGTTAGTGCCAATCTGTTCAGTTGGACAGATGAAACTTAGAGCGCGCACGTTAGTGTGCACGCTTAATCTTTTCCTTTGGTCACAGTGTGTACTTCGTGGTCTATAGTCAACGTGCAGGCCAATATAGACGTTGACCTGAGTTTTGAATGAGCGGCCTCATAAACGGTCAAGTCGTATATGGCCTATGAATTCCCACTTTGGAAGAAATGTTTTAGAGAAATCATAGTACGTCTGATTCGGCACTTGAGGCACGCGCTTCACGCCAGCATCATTTGTTGAGTCTGTTTCCCGCACTGGTTCATTGAGCCACCAAGTGTAGGGAGACCTGGTGGTAGTCGTGTGAAGATTGGCGGAACCTATAATACGTTGTCGCGAGAATTTTGTATTAAGCTGCAGCTTGTACACGTGCTGCACAATTTAGTTGGCTTGCCTCATAACGGATCTTATTAATGCCCGAAGTTCTGCAGGATGACTCACACTTCCACATTTCATCTCGCCGCGAGACTCAACTCCACGGATATCCACTAATAACTCTCCGAAAATAACCAATGTATTTTCATTCTATTCTATTGGCAGATCATATTCAGTCATAATTTAGCTCCCTCATTCCAAATGAAAATCAGTCCGTAGCTTCTTTTCCCATAAGCTCCTTCGCAAGGCTTCTTCGTCAGCCGTCCTGTTGTTGCGCCATCTTGCCCAGGTCGTATCCGGTGAAACTAGCCGTTGGCATTAAAGCTATTCCATCCACAGGACTCCCTCCAATTTACCCTGCTCTTACTTATCATTGCCATCTCCGTGCGCAGTGACCACTTTTTGTTCTTTCTTAGCTCGTTCTTTCCTACAACGCTTAAGCGTGTTTCCGATCCCTACAGGTATTATAAAATAGCCCCATTAAGACTAGAAAAGGCCTGCTCCTTCTTGAATTACACTGTATTTTGGACACACTAGGGGCCAAGGAGGGAAACTATGAAGATGGGACTCACTCACTGATGACGCGGAATTTCTCTTTTCCTGATGGATATTGCTCTTTTCGTGTTGATTGTGTGAATGAATATGTGTTGCGTAAGAATTGTATCGTTCGCTATCAAGGGAAGCACCGAGCGTGATCAAACTGAAGACGCTGACTTTTGAGGCAGCTATTTAGCTAGCTAGAATTCGGTGGTCTGTTTATCTACTATTTCATTTTAGCTGCGAAGCAGCGGACTATTTGGATATGGATATATATATATATATACAGAGGTTGTGCAATGCAAAGTTATTAGTTAGGTCTTTCAGCTACAATCTTCGCGAATGGATGGATGCAAGATCATAAACTATCTGGAGTACTTGTGAAATACATCCTTCTTGACCGCAACGGCAACGAGCTCTGTGCTGGTCAAGTTGAAGAATACCCGGTGCAGGGTTATTTGTGCAGCTTTGTATGGTCAATAGTGATGAGGCGCATTCATTTACTTACTTGCCTGATGAACCAGGTTTAAAGGCAGTTGAAAACGAGATTTTGATGAAGGTCTTGCAAGGATGACTCTGTTTCCCGAATAAAAACAAAACGTGGTGCCACGAATATGCGTTCCGGAACTCAGGGTCTGAAGGTTCTAGTTTGCTGGCTTGCCCAGATGGAGGAGGAGGACGCAAATATAGAGCTCCAAGTTCCTTGCCTTTCTTGGAAAAGAGCCTTTCTATGCCACTTTGCATCTGTAGCGTCTACACCTCAGAAACGAAACACTTTGCACTGTGCTTGAGGTACGTTTCATGTGCAATACTGTCAAAAGTTGGTGGGTAGATCTCTAGAGTTGAATTTGCAAGAGGCAGGAATAACCTCTCTTCCGGCGACTAAGGAAACTGGCAAAAGGTCTGCATGGAGTCTCCCCTCTAAGAACATTTGCAGCTCTTAGAAATACGATTTCCACATTCTGATCCGCTGACCTAAGTAAGTCAAACTGTCTGTGCATAGAGTTAGTTATTCATCCCAGCACAATCCCAACAGACCATGCATGCACTCACGTGCTTCTGCGTGCTTCGTCTCGCATCAGCATTCCATGAGATGCCATGAAGAACTTGCCTTGCGTTCACTGCTGTCGCAACTAACCTTGTAGTGATCAGGCGCACCCGCTCAATAGCCAGCCACATCGAGCCCCAGACACGCAAGCGCCCTCGACTATCTGTCTTCAATTCGGCGGAGCAATTCCGCAGATATGATCTCAGCGAATTGCGCGAATCTGTAAATCGCCGTCAAAGACTGCGCTTCATGTACATCAACAATTAATTCCACAGTTTGTGCGTACTTACTCCAATAAGAATAAGAAACAAGAGAAGAAAAGAGAAGAAAAGAGAGTAAAAGTAAATTGCGAATCATCATAAAGTTGAGGATCTCTGTCTTTCATTCATTCTCTTCGCTGCAATAATCTCTTTGAGATCTGAAAGTGCCGCGGCGCTAGCGGGGTCCTATAGAATCGGCTATGCGGCGCTTTGAAATTAATTTTCATGCGCTTTGAAATGCATTTCTTCGCTCTGCTATTCTCTTTCTCCCAAGTGAAAGAAACTGCGATTCACGCTCACATACAACGGCGATGAGGCAGCAGCCAGAGGCTTTCGGGGAAGCTAGCTAGCCCAGCAAGCTAACGCGGCGGCGCGAATGAAAGACGGCGAAGAGGCCTCGCGAGGCATGGATACTCGCAGACTGCCATGCTCTCGCCTCGCGTTTCTGCTCTCCGTTCGTTTGTTTGTTTGTTTGTTTGTTTGTTTGGTTGATTGATTGATTGATTGATCGATTGATTGTGATTGATTGATTGATTAATTGATTTTCTATTTTAAAGAGTTTATTTAATTGTTTGCTTGCTTTGGCCTGTTTAAGTGTCAGTTTGCTGGTGTGACTGTTAACGTTGCCTACAACGTGCCAGACACTGCTCCTTATCCTGTGATGCTAACTGATATCTCGTATTGGATTAATAATATTCAGTATGGTAATATTTTTGATGTCCAATAGTTATACATATGATAAATAGCATAAGGCAGGGATCGCAGGAAAGCAGGGAGATGATGGAAGGAGGAGATGTACATATAAACTTGTATGTAGGTGTGGATCGCAGGTACTTTCTCTTTGGGAGGTATAATGTGTTGATGTAATCGATGATTGCCTTGGAGGCCGAGCAGACTCTCAACTGGGCAGACTGCTTGCGCGGCTGCCGGGCGCGAGAGCGGCGCGGGGAGCGGAGCCGGGGCTGTCGGCACTGCTCTGAAGTTGCCGGTCGACGCGTCCGCAGCGTCGGTCGTAGTTTGTACGCCAGTCTGGGGTTCCCAGCGCGGCGTAGCGGCTGTGTCCACTTCGAAGAGGACTGCTTTCTCTCTGCTTAGTGACTTGGTTAATTTGGTGCTTCCTGAACGCACCTTGCTCAAGATTGCAGAGTTTGTGTCGCCGTTGACTTTGTCTACTAAAGTAAGGCAATCTTGCGAGGCTAGAGCTTGCCGCAAGGTTTGTGGTGGACACTTTCTGAATTGATATAGATTGGATTGCAGTGACAAGCAAGCAAGCAAGCAAAGTGCTAGAAAATGTCTGCAACAACCACTTCAACGTCGAACGCGACCATGCGTCGCGTAGCAATTGTAGCTGCTCTTGCCACTGGTGCATACGTGTACAAACAGAAGCAGGATGCTGCTCGTCGTAAGGCTCGGGCTGCGAAGGGAGCCTCTGGAGATGACAAGCCTAGGAAGAAGAAAGTTGATCCCATGACAGAGATCTTCTGGCGTCTGTGGCCGTTTGGACACTCTTCCAAGGATCTCAAAAAAGACCCGGATGCCAAGTCTGGACAGCTTGAACTTGTGGCTATCTTTGCCATGTCTGTGCTGCGAACATGGCATCAGAACCGCATGGTGTACGTGAAGCGTGATCTCATGCAGGCCACCTACCAGCGTAACCAGGAACAGTTCCGCTCGGTTATTCGCCAGACAGTGGTGCTCAGTATCTTGAGCAGTTTGATCTTTGCCACCCACCGCTTTCTCAAGGAGCGTCTTACCTTAGTGTGGCGCCAGAAGCTCACTCGCCAGCTGCACCGCCAGTTCTTTACGAACATGATGTACTACAAGATTAGCCACATGAACAAGGGCGAGATTGCTGATGTTGAGGAGCGGATCACCCGTGACCCTCGCCGTTTCTGCAAGGGTCTTGCAGACGAGATGGAGAAGCTGAGTGCGTCCATGACCAGTGGTGTCTTCTTTACTTACAAGCTCGCAACGATTTCTTCCCCTCTGTATGCCATTTCTCCTCTGATTTACTTTTACATTGCCTTCCAAGCCTCGGTCTCTCTTGCACCCAACTGGAGCAAGCGCTGGCGCACTATGCTCGACAAGCGTGGTATCTACCAAAAGAACCATTCTCGTTTGTTGTCGCATTCAGAGGCGATTGCTGCTTATCAGGGTGGCAACCGCGAACGTGCCATCATTGAGGACTCCTGGTCAGACTTCTTGAGCTACGCTTTGGTGTTTGTGCGTGATGCCTCCCTCTTTCAGTTTGTGTCTTCAGCTCTCTTTGAATATGGCGGTCACTCCTTTGCTCAGGCGCTTATTGTAGGCAAATTTGTTCTTGGTTCGTCTGAGGTTAAGACTGCTCTTCGCAATGCTGTCACTAACAAGGAAAAGGTCGCCGCTAATGCCGAGCTGTTCTCTCATATTCGCTTTGTCACTGAGTACTTTATCCGTGCCATGTCTGCCCAGGGAACTGTCATTGCCGTCCTTCGCACGTTGATGAACATGAAGGGACCTGCCAAACGCCTTACGGAGCTCTTCCACACGATGGATGACTTTGAACAGCAGAAGGCAACCTCTACGACTTTCATCAATAATCCTAAGCGCATTGAGTTCAAGGACGTTCAGGTGTACACTCCGACTGGCCATTTGCTCATTAAGGATCTCAACTTTCACATTGACGCAGGTACCTCGATGCTTTTGACCGGTGTGAATGGCAGTGGAAAATCCTCTACCTTCCGTGCTCTTGGTTCCCTTTGGCCTATCCCTGAACCCGGTACCATTACCAAACCTGGTGGTGGAGAGCCTGGTCTGAATAAGGAAGTCTTTTACCTCCCGCAGAAGCCGTATGTCGCTCTTGGATCCCTTCAAGCTAATATGCTCTACCCCCTCCTCGAACACCAGGCTGAGAAGATCCCTGATGCGCAACTCGAAGCTCTCATGCACAAGGTGGATCTTGGCTACCTCTTAGACCGCGAAGATGTTCGTGAAGGACGTGAAGTTGATTGGGACGCCATCTTGAGTATGGGTGAGAAGCAACGTCTAGCCATGGCCCGTGTTTTCTTCCACAAGCCTCAGTTTCTCATCCTTGACGAGTGCAGTTCTGGTGTGAGCGCCTCTCTTGAACGCCGCTTCTACGAACAACTCGAGGCAGAAGGAGTCACTTGCATTACTATCTCTCACCGCCCTGTTTTGGAACGTTATCATGATGTCGTTCTCAATATCCTTGGTGACGGTGAAGGCGGTTGGGAATGGCGCGAGACGAAGCGTGGTAAGGCTAAAAATGACCTTCGTGCAAAGGGTGTAGCTGAAAAGGATATCATTGCTCGTGCCGCTGAAGCAGCTGCTGGAGACTCTGGCGAGGCTGCTGTTGGTGGTTACTCGGCTGCTTACTTCAAGGAGAATAAGGGTGATGCTCTCCTGGAACGCGAACGTCTTCGAAAACGCTCTCAACCTTACAGTGACGCCGCCGCAAAGACCAAGGAACTTACAAACAAGCTTGCTGTACTGTCCAAGTCTGGTCTCCCTACCGTATCTACCTGGACCCGCTTCAAGGACTTGATGAAGATTTTCCTCCCCCAAGGTATCTCTCTCCACGATACTGAGGCTAAGCGTGTTCTTTTGCTTGCAAGCCTCATTGTCGGAAAGACATTGCTGGCTGATGCGATTGCTCGTTTCGATGGCTACATCCTTTCTACTGTAACCCAAGATAAGTTTGGCGTCTTCGCTCGTGCTATGGCCGCTGGTGCTCTTGCTCGTACCTTCTTGAGTGTGTTCGATGCTCTCATGATGAAGCATAAATGGTACCTGAATGTTGCTTGGCGCGCACGTCTCACTAAGGCTTTGATGGACCTCTACTTTCAAGGCAATGTGTTTTACGATGTTCAGAACCACGATACCCGCATTGATGACCCTGACGAACGCATTTCTGAGCAGGTTGAGGCACTTTCCATCTCCCTCACGGAACTGTGGACTTCTCTTCTTAAGCCTGCCTTCGATATCTCCTTCAACACCTACATGCTCTACCGTGTTGTCGGTGCTGGAGGCATGACCTACGTTGTAGGTTACATGGGCGGTGCTGCGGCGGTGATGCGTTTTATTGTACCCAACTTTCGTGCCATTCAGCGCAAGGAGTTCCAGCTTGAAGGTCGTTTCCGCTCTGTGCACAACCGTCTGTCTATCCACACGGAAAGTGTTGCCTTCTTCGGAGGTGATGATGTCGAGCACGAGATCGCCAACGGTCGCCTCGAGGATCTTGCACAGCACATCAAGCAAACTCAGCTCCTGAACTTCCGCTTCCAGCTGTTTCAGAACTTTAGCATCAAGCAGACCCCAGATCTTGTTGCTTTTGCTTTGCGTATGCTCTTTGCCCAGGGCTACACTTCTGATGATGCTGTTCTTCGTGGCGATGCATCATCTATTTCTTCCATTGGTGAGTACATTCAACAGATTGTGATGGCCACCTTTAAGTCGTTTGGCGATGCTTTTGATCTTGCGGAACAGCTTGGACAGTTTGTGGGTACTCTTGAGAACGTTACTGATTTCTATTACGTGCTCCAGGACCTTGCTACCCAACGTGTGCAGCAAGGCGAGCTGCGCCCGTCTGAGGATGGCTCCATCGAGTTCCACAACGTCGACATTGTTGCCCCGGGTAATCTTTGTGTTGCGGCAAACCTCTCCTTCAAGGTCAAGCCGCACGAATCTTTGCTTGTAACCGGTCCTACTGCATCCGGCAAGTCTTCTTTGCAGCGCACACTTGCAGGACTTTGGCCTATTCCGCCAAAGGACGGCAGTGCTTTTATCTCTCGTCCCTGCGGTGCAGATGGTATCGTGACTCCCGATGAGGTCTTCCTTGTTCCGCAGAAACCTTACTCTGTTCAGGGATCCTTGGCTTCGCAGATCTGCTACCCTGAGGAAATCTCCGAGGAGTCTTTTACACCTGAGCATGATAAGCACTTCCGTGAGCTGCTCTCTCTCGTTGGCGTAGAATACTTGGTTGACCGTGAGGGTGGATGGTTTTCTGTGGCAAAGTGGGAGGACACTCTCTCCTTGGGTGAGCAGCAACGTATTGGTATGGCTCGTCTCTTCTATCACGAGCCCAAATTTGCTGTCATTGACGAAGCTACCAGTGCCGTGTCTGTGGATGCTGAGCTCAAGGCTTACCAAATTGCTGCTGAGGCTGGCATCACTCTAATTACAATTTCACAGCGCCTTGCTCTCCCTGATTTCCATGAGAATGAGCTTCGCTTGGGTGATGAGGTCAATGATGATGGCTGGGAGCTTGCGCCAATCAAGAAGAACTAGATACATAATAAACTATAAACATAAATATATGATAACTCCAATTCAATCTTGACCGATCATATCCTTGCTGATACGAGGCGTCTTGGCCAGGTTCTTTTTCTTTTTTCTGTTTCGTTTCCCTTTTAAAGCCTTTACAAGCTTAATCCAAGGACTCTAGAATCAACACATACTTTCGCACTAAATGCAGAAAGTAACAATACAATGCGAATGAAAGTTTATCCGGACACGTTAGAGAAGTACGTGCGTCCTTGGTTATATATGGGTCCTTCATGTGGAATAATTACAAGGGAGGAAATGAAGAACAATTCAAAGCTAGCATTTTTTCAAATGAACATCGGGCATAGTACCATAACAACATATAATGAACGTTAGTATTGGCTGGTTGTACACCTCTCGCTACGATGGTATTAATGGATTATTTTTGGTTTTCTTAGGATTTATAATTTCATTAGTAAGAATTGGATGATCCAAGTAAAGAGAATAGACGTCGAGTCTTCTATCCATACCGCATCACCGCAATCCGCGTAATACAACGAACTGTTGTTTGTCCAATAGAGAACGCTAACGCACAGTTTGGAATCAGGAGTAGTTTTTGAAGTACTCAAGCATAAGTCTCCTTAAGGCCTCGCGCCACCAAACGGGAAGCGCACTGTGGAGCGTGACAACACAGCACGGCGTACATCTTCGACAGCCTGATCCAAAGGGTACTCTTCTAGAATGGTCTGGCCGTCATTGGAGCGAAGAGATATCGAATTGGACTCCACCTCCTTTTCGCCAATTACAGCGATAACATTATACGGAGCCTGTTGGTTATTACGAACACGCTTGGCCAAAGAGCTATTGTTGCCATCCACGTGGACCGTGACACCGGCAGAGCTTGGACTCTTCATAAATTCGGCATCAGGGGCAGCAGCGAGGCGAAGGCGCTCAGCCGCAGCCTCCGCAGCTGCCTGCTGGGCCTCTCCAACAGGTAAGATGGCAATTTGGCGCGGGCTGAGCCAAAAAGGCCACTTGCCATTGGTATGCTCAAGGAGAATAGCCAAGAAGCGCTCCACAGAGCCCAAAACAGCGCGGTGAATCATCACAGGGCGCTTCCGGGTGCCCTCTGGGGTAATGTACTCCAGATCAAACCGTTCTGGAAGCTGAAAGTCAAGCTGGATAGTCGCGCATTGGTGCGAGCGACCGAGGGCATCAGTGATGGAGATATCAATCTTGGGACCATAGAACGCAGCTTCACCAGGGTCCTTGCGCCACGGCAGACCAGTAGCCACAAGAACCTTCTCCAGTGCAGTCTCAGCGCGTTCCCAATCAGCATCTCCGCCAATGCTCTTGCCGTCTAGTGGGCGAGTCGACAGCGCCATGGTAAAGGTAAAGTCAAAGAGGTCATGATACACGTGCTTGACAAAGTCAATGCAAGAAAGAATCTCTTCCTCAATTTGTTCGGGCAAACAGAAAATGTGAGCGTCATCCTGGTGAAATCTGCGCAGGCGAGTGAGGCCACCAAGAGCGCCAGATATCTCGTTACGGTGGAGCGCGGAGAAGTCAGCGATACGAACGGGGAGTTCACGAAAAGACTTGATTGACTGCGCAAAAAGAACGCAGTGGCCAGGACAGTTCATGGGTTTCAGTCCCATCTCATCGTCCTCAGCAGATGAATGACCGTGGCCACAGGCGCCGTGGTTGTGATCAGGGCTCATGCCATCCTTGGTCTCGTCTGTAGTTGCGAGCTGCTCGTTCTCAGGAACGTGCTCTGTAACGCGAAACATGTTTTCCTTGTAGTTTTGTAAATGACCAGAACGCTTCCAGAGAGAACTGCGGTAGATAAGCGGCGTCATGACTTCATCATAGCCCCGAGATTCATATTGATCACGAAGCATCGCGACGAGGCGGTTGTAAATGATAGTACCATGCGGCAACATGAAGGCACTGCCGGGGCTAACTTCGTCAAAGGAGAAAAGCGCTTGCTTGCGACCGAGCACACGATGGTCACGCTTGCTTGCCTCTTCGGTGCGGTTTGTCCAGTCCACAAGGCTATCCTTATCCGGAAAGGCGGTGCCGTACACACGTTGAGCATGGAATCCACCGTTAAGACCAGCAGCACGAAGTGCCTTGAAACCACCCCTTCCAAGCTTGGCAGCACTGGGCACATGAGGGCCGCGGCAAAGATCAATGAACTTACCCATGCGATAGGCCGTGAGCCGGGCGTCGGGTCCGAGGCGCTCAATCATCTCGAGCTTACGCTGGTTGTACCGGAACATATCTCGTGCAACATCCTGGGGAAGCTCAAGGCGTTCAAAGGCTGCTCCTTCCTTCAAGATTTTGTTGGCAATGGAATTGACGTTTTTGATATCCTCTGGAGTGATCCCACGTGGGTTTTGGGCATTGTTTGCAAAGTCAAAGTCGTAGAAAAATCCGCCTTGGCCAGGTGCAACAAGGCCAGAGTCAATTGTTGTCTTCGCTGCAAGCGGGGGTCCATCATCAATCATAATATCTTGATGCCCAAGTTCTGTCTCAAGTGCATGTCCAAGAACATGTGCACTCGAATGCCAAAATGTGTCTCGGCCTTCCGGTGAATCGAACCCAAAAACCTCCACCTTAATAGGCTTCTTCTCCTCGATCTCATCCTTCTCCAACACGCTTGCCAGCGGAATCGCCATATCCACCAGGAAGCTGCGCTCTCCGACTGTGACTCTCGCCACTAGCGGGTCTTTCATCTTTGAGTCCGAAGAAGACCAAGGGAGGTCTTGAATGGTTGTATTGTTTGCATCAACTGAGACTGTCTCGCCACTTCCGCAGTCCACCTTAACCTCAATAGGGTCTTTGCCGTGAATCTGCTCCAATTGACGTGCAACCTCAGCGTCCCAAACTGCAGCGCGGTGGTCTACAACAATCCTGGACTTTTCTGCATGCATCTTGCGGGCTTCAGCTGCAGCTGCCTTCGCATCTTGCACGTTATTAGCGTCCTTGGCGGCGCCTTTGCCGGACTTTTGGGCGCTCTCTGTGGCCAAAGATCTGCACAGGAGCCTCTTGGCTGAGGGCTTCCAGGCCGAAGGTACGGCTTTGCCGCCCGTAAGCGCCCGCACCAGCGGTGTGCTGAGCGGTGCCATGGTTGCCACGTCTGCTCGTTTGATTGTAAGTTCTGAGTCTGCCGCGGCTACCTAAGATGACTAATCAAAAACGCGATGAACGAAATGCAATGCAATGCAAGGCAATGAATGAATAAGTGAAACAAAGTAGAGCAAAAATAGTTGACTAAGAGGTTGAATAACTTATTTGTGCATGTATACTCTATTGTGGAGTACTGTAGGAGTTAATAAATAGTCCATAGTAAAAAGGAGGGCGGGGGAGGACCGCACAATGTTGGTGTCCGAAAATAGGCGGCAGATTTAGTACGGCGTATTTTAATAGGACCGAAACTAGCACGTGAAGACGAAGGCAAGGCCAAATTATAATACATCAAAAGAAGCCAAAGTAGAGGATATGCTGCTTTGGGCTTGAAAAGAGGAGATCCCCTGGACAAATAGAACAGGTCACTTGATAGCGATCTATACTGTTTTATCTGTTTAGACATTTGCTTTGAATTTCATCGTGGAAAGCGGAATGGCATGGCATAACTTGCAAAGTATTTCGAGTGCATTATAAGAGTGATGTGGTGCAATGGACACCGTTAATATAGACCGTTTCTCATCTTGGCGTACGCGCTGCCACATACAGAATCAATTACTGAGTAATAGGCAGAGTAATTTATGAAGCTGCTACCATCAATTTACTGCTATTTATTGGTCCTTGGCGCTTTCCATTAGGCACGCGCATAACCAAAACTAGGCGATTGAAAGTACCGGCATAGACTTCATGACGAAGAAATGAAGGAATCTGAGCTAGTACAAAACTCAAGGTGTCTTTACAAAAGAATGAATATTTGCCTTAATTTTTGGCTTTCATTGCGTTTTAGTTGTTTGATACCTTCAATTGAAGTGTAGATTCTAACTCATACCTGCTGTATCAATCAATCCATTGGCTGCAACAACACCTCTTGCACTTTACAGCTGTGTCTTGCCTGGGCTATAGTCTGGAAATATAACAACTGGAGCCCAATTGAGTAATGTTCTTGTTCCCTGAACCCAGAAACCCGTAACGCCTCTTCAATCTTCCCCATTGAGTACTGCAGTTATATCCGAGTCAGCGTCAAGAATTTGTATCACTCACGACGAATAGTGCCGGGTAGTGCCTACCTATCTATAAACCTCGTGTAGTACAGTAAAACCCTTTTGAAACAGCCAAAGCGATTCCCACCCCATCGACGCCACGGGAAGTCAGTGCTCACCATGGTCGCTTGAATACGAAGTGCAAATCATAAGAGAAATGTAATGTTCGAGCCCCTGAAACAAGTGTGTATGACGCAAACCACTTAGCAGCTGCAGCAAGCATCTTGTACCTGATGGAGGTCAGCCTGTTGTCTCTGACGAGCTGCCTTCAGAGTCTCTGTGCTCACCAATAATGGTTCTCTGTTTGTTAGTTGCGCCACATGTTGGAAAATAACAGTCTCTGTCGGTGGGTCGGTGAAAGGCGAAGTTGTTTTCGCACACCTCGTGCACAACAACAGTCAGGAGTACTTCATTAAATTTTACAACCTCAGTCCGTTTCACGCCACCCTCTGTTCTTACCCATCGGCCTCCATCCCAAAATTCCCGTCATCAGCATCACCCGCACGTCCTGCATGCGCAGCGTTGCGTCCTTCGCCTCTGTATCATCAGCATCATACAAATGCGGCTTAGGACGAGTTGTACAATTTGCCATTATTTATTTATCATTCATAATAATTTGCGCAGCCATAGTATTCGCAGTAAGAAGTGCCTACTACTTATGTTGACCCTCTCTTCAGACACGTCATCGCAAACTGTCAATCTCCAGATACGTATTTATTCCTTTTTCCCCTCGTTCGTTCCTAAAAGTTGTTCATATCCTCCTTATTATAGTTCCTATCTCCATGTTATATCTTGTTATTCTCACCCCTATTAAGGTCTTTTGGTGACACCATATTGAGCTTTATCAGGTACCCATCTTGTTCTCTTAATGCATTTCTAATTGTCGAGCATCGTAAATAGAACGAGCTATGACTCTCAACAATAGTAAGATCACATCAAGAATCCCTTGCTGTATGAAGGAAGGAGAAGACTAAAGAGACACCTTTGTTCTTTTTCCTTCACGATGAGTCCTTTGCTAGTATTTCAGGTAGAGTGCACATAGAGAAGAAAAAAAACAGTTTTTTTCTTTGGAAATGAATGTGGTATAAGTAGGCTTTTGGCTTTACAAGTGACTTTTATAATTTATAAGTAGATGTATAGCTATACTGCACTTTATTGCAGTATTTGATACTGAGATTAAAAAGGGTTTTCATCTTCATAATACTCGGCACCGTGGAGACCGTCGTCTTCGCTGCCAATTCGATTCGATTCCGTGTGACTTTCGCGCACTCCGCAGCGCACACACCAACTCGCGCTTCGTGTGAGAGCGAACGACTGGACTTTGGTGGACCCGAAGCACGTTCGTGGCGCGTAGACTGCACTCTTGCTTCTTAGGCCGGCCCAAGACGGGTATTTCCATTTCATCCATCCCTTCGTTTCTCCCTTTGCCTTGAAGGCGAGCGAGACACTCCAAGGGCTGTACGCTGCTAAGCACCCGATCTTCAAACGCACATAAAAGGTGGGGCTTTAGATATCTGGCAGCAAAGTTTCATTGCAATCAGAGTGAGCTTGTAAGCATCTCGGACGAGCAACAGTAAATCCTGAACCTAAAGATCTTCTGTCAAGACATAAATTCATCAATCTAGAGCATACGTCAGCACTTGCGGAAGAACTAAGTATATATCCACAACAGGAACCAAGATCATGAGTTTGACTATGCCTGCAGCTGCACCTGGCACTGGTGCGAATGGCGCCACCAAGGCTGGGGCCACTCCGTCCATTCCACCTTTGGCCAAGTACAAGCTTGTATTTTTGGGTGACCTGAGCGTAGGTAAGACAGCCATCATCACGCGGTTCATGTATGACAGCTTTGACACCCAGTATGTGGCGACGATTGGTATTGACTTCTTGTCCAAGACCATGTATCTTGAGGATCGCACAGTGCGGCTGCAGCTCTGGGATACGGCCGGCCAGGAGCGCTTCCGCAGCTTGATTCCGTCATACATTCGCGACTCTTCAGTGGCCGTGGTCGTCTACGATATCACCAAGCGTGCTAGCTTTTTGAACACCTCAAAGTGGATCGAGGATGTTCGTTCGGAGCGTGGTGATGACGTGGTTATCATGTTGGTGGGCAACAAGTCCGACAAAACTGAGGAACGCCAAGTGTCCACCGACGAAGGCGAGGAGCACGCCAAGCAGGAGAATGTGCTCTTCATTGAGACAAGTGCCAAGCTAGGCTATAACATTAAGACCCTTTTTAGGAAACTTGCCACCGCCCTCCCGGGAATGGAGAATCAGACTGTAGCAACTGATGAGCGTGTCGATCTTAAGCTCCAGCCAACGCCAAATGAAGACAACCAAGGCGAGGAGTCTGGCTGCGCGTGCTAAAGAACCTATATAACTCCCCCTCACCCCTCCCTTTTTCAAAGCGCGAGAACTGTCTTACCATACCTTCTAAAATACTTCTCTCGTCTTTGCCACTCCTCATCTTCTCCTTGCATACCTATACCAACCTACTAAACTTACTAAATACAGCCTACCTACCACAACTTCACGATCATCATTAATTTACAAATCCTTTGACACCATGCCTTACATTCACATCTTTGAGGTCGTGCATAACACAGAGGCATTTCAGCCTTTGACTTACATTGCTGCCAAATCTACTCCCGATCGTACCTATTAAATATGAACATAAGAGTCTAGGTATTATGTAATTTTTGATGTCGATGGCCATGCGAATGCCTCTACCCCCGCGCAAAAGTTATTCTTCGCAAGATTATTTACTATCAAGCAGACCCAACGAATGATCATTTTTCCTGCGAAAATTAGATTTAAAACGCTTCAGGATTTCCAAAGCCGATTTCCTTTTTTATTCTAATAAAAAAGAAGAATAAAGTTAAGGAGGGGGACAGCACATTTGGAACGTTCACGCTATCGCTCACAAATGACCATACATACGAGAGAGCGCATAAGGCTCGCTGGGATAACAAGAAGCGCTGGTGGCCACACTCTCTACTACTCGCACAGACCCAGGTTTGAGGTTTTCAAGCGCGAGCACGGAGAGTACTCCCGGCCGTGCGAAAGCTCAAAGAAAGGAATCCTCGCATCTTGGGGACCCTTTTAGGCATTCCTATAAAGTCACTCGCCTAGACTTTGTGGAGTCGCCACGCATTGAGTGGTGTTGCACGCACACAACCAGACCGGTTCGAGCGAGCCGTCACGGCATATCAATCTTGAGTTCACTTCAACGTGAGGTGACTCAGCTCCAATCGCAACACAAACGTTGGGATTGGGCAAAACAGAGAGTCAGTTTTTCTTTGAAGTACTATATTAGTTGACACATCTGACGCTCGATTCCTTAGATCTTGAGCTCTCCACGAGATTGTAGAGGGACGAAGTTACTTTACATCACAACTCCAAGATGGACCAAAACATGGATATGGGTGGCAATGGCCAAGGTGCCACTGGCGCATCTGCCTCTAGCCAAAACAACAATGCCGAAGGTGAGGATGCCTGGCAGGTGAACGAAGGCGAGTTTGAAGAGGTTGATGACAGCAAGCCATTCGTGCAAGGTCCTGGCGGCGAGGACGATGATGATGATGATAACAACGATGATCTTGCCGAGACTACTGAAGGTGAGGTCATTGTCTCCGAAGGCGATGGCGATGTAAACGCTGCCCAGGACAGCGTTCAGCCCCCTGCTCCTGCCGATTCTGCCGCATTTGCTTTCACACAACACCAAGATTCCGTCTACTGCGTAGCACTCAGTGCCGATGGTAGCCGCGCCTTGAGCGGCGGTGGTGATGACACTGCATACCTTTGGGGCACTCGTGACGGCACGCCCTTCATTAAGCTTAGTGGCCACACCGACACCGTC
Organism: Schizochytrium sp. TIO01; assembly: GCA_004764695.1. Taxonomy (NCBI): domain Eukaryota; class Bigyra; order Thraustochytrida; family Thraustochytriidae; genus Schizochytrium; species Schizochytrium sp. TIO01. The sequence goes on along the minus strand of SMSO01000014.1, from coordinate 1,450,805 downwards.
GTAGATTGCAGCTTTTCTGCCGATGGTACTCTTTGTGCAACCGGAGGCTATGATGCAAATGTTCGCGTCTGGAATGCTGATAGTGGTGCTCTTGTGGCGACTCTTGATGGCCCTTCGACTGAAATTGAGTGGATCCGCTGGCACCCTTCTGGTAACGTCATCATGGCAGGCTCCGAGGATGCCACCACATGGGTGTGGGACCTCACTACTGGTGCCACGATGGGCCAGTGTCTCGGCGTTTTGGCAGGCCACGAAGGTCCTGTGAGCTGCGGTCACTTTACTCCCAACGGCAAGCGCATTGTCACTGGATCTCTTGACACAACTGTTCGCCTTTGGGACCCGAAGACATGGACCTGCGTGCACACTTTTACTGGCCATGACTGGCACCAAGGAGGAGTTGTCAGTCTTGCTTGCCACCCTGAACAGCCGATGATCGCCGCTGGTGGTCTTGATGGCACTGTGCGTCTTGCTCGCTTGGAAACTCGCAAGGTGGTAGCTTCATTTCAACATGACTCGCCGCGCACATCTGAGTCTGGAGAAATTGAGGTTGGATCCGTGGAGTCTGTGGACTTCTCTGATGTACTTCCCTTTCTTGCCTCTGGAGCTACTGATGGCACTGTCAAGATTTGGGACCTTAACACGCAGACTTGCCGTCAGGTATGCCGCCACGAAGACTCTGTGATTCGCGTCCGCTTTGTCCCAGGCTCTCCCACTCTTATTTCTTGCTCTGCTGATGGCACCACCCGTCTTTGGGACGCTCGTTCAGGCCAGCAGATGCGTGTTCTCACCCACCACACCAATTTGGTGCTCAACTTTGCTATGCGCCCTGGTATCTTTGTATCTTGCTCCGATGACCACACATGCCGCGTTGTTCACGGTTAGAATTGATCCTAAAATTACATATTCGTCCCCTAACACCACTATACACATTTTACAACTCTGTGGAAAGTCTGCAGCCATATATCTGTTTTGTTTTGTTATTGTTATTGTTATATTGGTGTTCAAAAATATTGTTTACGTGTGTTTTATTTATTCATTCACTATAAATGGGAAAACGTATTTGGTTTACCTCAAAATGTGCGGGCTTTGGTCTAGCAAGCCTGTGCATTGAGCTGCGGTTGGCCAGAACACGCCAACCCTATCTACCAAAAAAAATGCAATATTTGGAAAACTAAATATAAGCATCCATCACACAAAACAACCGGGTAAAGCAGGAAAGAATCAACTTCGAATATATTGGAAAGGTGCCTAGGGGTGGGTAGTGCCAGTAAGCTTTAATGCTGAGTTTTCAGATCAACCATGCAAAGTAAAGCTATGCAAATGACTCCTCTGAACTGGGGGAGCGCCACACTGGTAATTTAGCTACTCTTGTGTAAGCTGGGGGTTCTCAACATCGAGAGCACAACGGAAACCAAGGTTCTGCGCACTAGAATCAGCAGTGTTATGCGATCTTGAGTCCACACGATACCGATAACAGTAAGAAATGTGACACATATAGGAGCCCCCCTTTTTGACTCGCTCGACAGTAGGATCATCAATGTGCCCGGCGCGCTCAACCTGAAAATCAGTCAGAATACTTCCATCCGGGGCAGTAAGGCGATGGCGAGCACTCCAGGCATCAGCGACCCACTCCCACACATTCCCGATGATGTTCTTCAGGCCAAACTTATTTTGGGGTCCAAAGCTATCAACCGGAGAAGACCACACATAGCCGTCTTCTGCAGTGTTGGTGTCTGGGAAATGGCCTTGCCAAAGATTTGCACGATGTGTTCCATTAGGGACCATCTCTTCGCCCCATGGATAAAGGACTCCTTCAAGGTCGCCCTTTGCTGCTCTCTCGAACTCTGCTTCGCGAGGCAAACGCTTGCCAGCCCATTCGCAATATGCCCTAGCGTCATTGTGCGAAACATGAACAACAGGATAGTCCAACATTTCATCAGTGATAATGTTTCGGTCAGGTCCATTGGGGTGCATCCAGTTAGCCCCCGGGGTCGGAATCCACCAAGGCACTTCGGCGACTTGTACATCGATTGAATCAAGAACCGCCTCGGATAAGGTTCCATGAAAACAGAAGGACCACCCGAATTGCTCCGCCTCGGTGATGTACTTTGTTTCAAGCACAAAGTCTGCAAACTGACGGTTCGAGACTTCCATCTCATCAAGATAGAAAGCACTAAGTTTAACTCGGCGAGCAGGGCCTTCTGCATCTTCAAGGATCTGTGGATCGTTTGTGCCCATAGTAAACTCGCCAGCTGGAATGTATTTCATAGGCATTTCCTTTACCTTTGAAGGGTCAAATTTCTTCGCTGTAATGTAAGCTTGAAGTTCATCGTAAATAGTCATATCCAGATGATCTTGCTTTTCAGGATGAAAATCATAAATCTCGGTGCCTTGAACACCTTCAGGCGCAGAGAAGGATCCCCTGTTTTGGCCGGCCGCGCATCCGCAGGATTGGTCTCCCATTTCTATCTCAGTGTTTTCGTGTTCTACCTCTTCTGGAGCAGCGCAGCCTCCTTCAAGATCCTTCATCTTGGAGACCTCCGTGGTGGGGCGTCTCTTTACTTGCTGCAGCAGAATCCGCACATACGACAGCGTGGCCCTGCTGCAAAGGCAAAAGCACCGCCAGTACCACGACTGCCGCCAGAACGATCAACGGCGGCACCTTGCGAATACCTGCTATAGACTTCTCCATGGCACGCATCTTGACAAAAGGGTTTTGTCAAAGCCGGGATGCCAGCTCCCAGGTTAGATCGTGTCGCAGAGTCTCGTGTTTTCGATCTGCACAGCCTAAGTTGTGGCGTCCGAATTACTTGCGGACGATTCTTTTCTCAGTTTAATTAACAAAGCATTCTTCATCGATCATTATTCATTCATCGAAAACGTTTGAGAGGTCTGAGTAGTGTTGAGTCCAAAGCACAAAATGTGCAGTAATCAGGCCTGCTAAAGCTCAGCCAGAGGCATATTTGCTTCTTGCTCGCTCCTAGCTCGAAGTCACGGCTGTTGGCCCAATAAAAATCGAATCAATCAGAGAATGTGGTGAAGGAATAGAATAACCTTTCTTCAGAATTAATAAAAAAGAAAGAAAGAAAGATTGAAAATAAAAATAAAAATAAAAGTTGCTTTAGCTGAATAACCCATTTTTGCCATCTGGACGTTTTGTAACCGATATCCTATGGTTGATTGACCTAACCATCATTGGCACTCATGATTATCGAATACAATAACTGATAAGGGGTTGTCTTGTCACCGCCGGATTCTTATTCTTAACTACCTAGTTGATGCTGTAGCCTTAAACTCGGATGTTCATTGAAGTAGGACCATCGAGATAAATCTGCATCGGTCAGAGAAGCAATGAGAGTCTGAAAACGAGGCTACAGAAAGGCAAAGCAGAACCGAGAAACACAAAACTGCAGTGCAACTTCTATGGAACACCACCATAGATTGGCTCCCATCAAATAGAACGGTTTGATATATAGGAACCATCAAATACCACTAGTGCACATGGTAGAGAAGCTGCACGAAGGAAAGGATAATCGTTAGATAAAAGCAGACCACACCTTTATAAAGAACGGGATTTGCTTTTATAAACATGCCGTTCTTATAATAATAAAGAACGTGCCCGGAGAATCATTTTACTATCTATAGCTTACCCCCACTAGGGGTTTTCTCTCTGTAGCTTTTATTATCCGTCACTGGGATTAGTTTGCGTAGTTACATCTTTTACTCTCTTATATTTCCCCCTTTCAGAGTAAAGCTTCCTCACGGTAGTTTAGTTTTTACCCCCATATCTTACCTCCATCCGAGTCGAAAGCAGGAAGATAGTTATCAGAGTGCTGGGAGGAGACAAAAGTAATCAAACACTGAACCTTACTGTGTCTGTGGAGTCAATTTATAGGCACAGTGACGGGGATTAAACAGAGAGACAGTAAGTTATACCGACTGCCTGGCTGCGCTGCCGCACATTGGCTGCAAAGAGAGGGGCGAAGAGCGCAGAGCAGAGCAGAGCGAGAAGCGCAAAGAGGTGCGTTGGGAGTGTCGCGCGGTTAGGCGCGTGTCTGCGTTGCGTTGACGGAAGGCTGACGAGTTGTTGTGTGTGTTTTACGGGTCCCTTGAACTTCGGGTGCTGCTACTGCGCTGCGGTCGCTGGCTGTGGCTACTGCCGTCTATCTGGCTGTGTCGTCTCTGCTTATTTACTACTATGTGATGTCTCCATGCGGCTGCTTCCCTTCGTCTCTATCCATTCTGGTGCTGGGTCACTACGACGTGGCTTCTGTGTGGTGTGTTTGTTCGTGGTGCTGTGTGGATGTGGCTCTGACCTCCGGCTTTCTCCGCGGTGGTTTGTACAATTAAAATGGTTGACGTGGTGATGATTTCTATGTGATTGCTATGTATTGCGTATCGAACGCTGCCTGCTTGCTTAATAAATTCTGCTTACTTAACTCTTGCTGTTTTGCTTTTGTTGCGTGTCTGTGCAATCATCTGGTTGCGCTGCTGTTCTATGCGGATCTTCTCTGGGTGCTACCCTCAATCTTTGTGGATCGTTACACGTGTGTATTGTTATATACTTTTGTGCATGCATCGCGTCGGTTTGTGGCTCGTTTCACGTGTCGGTGGCATGTATTCTCTTCACGATTTCAAATGTATGTTTATGTGAATTTATAGGTTGTGGAGGTCGTTGTTTGTTTGTTTGACATCTACTACTACTAGCAAGATGCTGGGTCGTACTGCTTCTCGCGGCCTTGCCGTTGGCGGTGCCATGGGCAAGATCCAGACTCGTGGCTTCGCTGAGAACCTCAAGGAGATTCAGATGCGTATTACCTCTACCGAGAACATCCGTAAGATCACAGCCTCCATGAAGATGGTCAGTGCCGCCAAGCTCCGCGGTGACCAGGAGCGTCTCGACCTTGGCCGGCCATTCGGCACTACCATGAGCAAAATCTTCAACGCCCAGCCCACCGAGGAGGACGTTGTTGTTGCCCGTGAGGTCAAGAACCCCCTCTACGTTGTCATTAGCTCCGACCGTGGTCTCTGTGGTGGTGTCAACTCTGCCGTCGCCAAGGCCACCAAGGCCGCCATCGACAAGGATGTCGCCAAGGGCCTTAACCCCAAGGTCTTCATCATCGGTGACAAGGGCTCTGGCCCTCTCGTCCGCACCCACGGTGACTACGTCCTCGGCCAGATCAACGAGTTCTACAAGACCCCCGTGAACTTTGACAAGGCCTGCCTCGTCGTCGACCGTCTCTTCGAGGCTTACCCTGAGGCCGATCAGTTCAATATCGTCTTCAACCGCTTCGTCTCTGCCATTGTCTACGAGACTGAGATCAACACCAACGCCAACTTTGCTGCTGTTCTCAACGCTGAGGCCGACGACGAGTCTGCCAGCGAGAAGCCCTTCCCCCTCAACAAGTACGAGGGCGAGATGGAGTCCACTGAGGAGCAGCTCCTCAACTTGACCGAGTTCGGTCTTGCTACCCAGCTCTACGGTTGCCTCGTTGAGAGCGCCACCTCTGAGCAGTCTTCGCGTATGAACGCCATGGAGAACGCCTCCAAGAACGCCTCCGAGATGAAGGAGAAGCTCACCATTCGCTTCAACCGCGCTCGCCAGGCCAAGATTACAACCGAGCTCATCGAGATTATCTCCGGTGCTGAGTCCCTCCAGGGATAAGTTGCTTAGGTCGTTTGCATTTTGCTTACATGGAGTTTGCACATTATTGCTGGATGTATCGTATGTGAGAATGCGGCGAGGTTGACCTCGTAGGACGATTTCGTGTTCGCATTGCTTTGCAAAAAGCACGCATTCTTTGCAAAAAGCATACTTGCAGCCATGTTGGGCTGATTGACCTGGTAGCCTTGTCCCCTTTTTCATACTTTGGCTCTACTAACCTTAACTACAACAATTAACTCTCACATGTTCTCCTTTAGACACTTTGGCAAATGCATGCCTCAATCATTCAATCATTACATCTGAGTTTTACCCTTCCATATCTTGCTTGACCTATCTTATCACGACCTCAACGCTTTCATTCCACGTAACGCTACTTTAGATAACCACTTTCGTCATACTCATCACTAGGCCTCGAGACCAGGATTATGTCTTAAAAGTAATAGTCAGGTCACAATACCCTGCCTGCATATTTATCCATCCATTGCACCTCCTTACTGCTAGTATCAGTTAAATAATGTCTAATGCCTAGCTGGATAGCTAGCTATCAAAAGGATTCATTGTAGGGCGCCTAATTAGTAACAATTCGATTGGATTCGAAAGGTACTATTACTAACTAATATAGCCTGGTAATCGTTTTTAATCAATTAAAAGCAACATAGGATAGAGTTAGTGGTCGCGCCAGTTGTAGGCATTACCACCAGGTGCTATGGTACACACCATCTGCAATGCCTAACAAGAAGACAGGCTTTTGGCTTCCTATGTGATTGCTCGCTTTAAAGAAAAACTAGATACTTGGCTACCTTGTTTCTCGGAGAGTGACAGCAGCAGTACCTAGGTACTGTCGAGCTGCTTAGCATCATCTAGGATAAGTAGTAGGTAGAACAGAAACAAATTTCTTGATGGCACAATTTTCATATGTTGGGTTATAGTGATTGTTTCTGTCTGAGCTAGACGTCTGATCGTGACAATATAGAAAAAGATGGAGGCAAGGGGTCAATTCTAATAGAGCTATTTACTGAATGATTCACAAAGTAGATGAAAGCCTTGATTCAGAAAGATATATCAGTAATATTTTAAAGGTGAACGGGACTTGAGTTTATTTTGGTTTTATAGCGCGCATAACAAGAAACAAAGAAGGTTTCTTTATTTGCTGCAATGCCGAGTCTCTGGAACGAAACAATAACGACCTAGAGCACATTCATAAGAAGGGTTATAGATGCTAGTCTATTGGTGATTTTGTATGTTATTCGAAAAAGCACAAGTCAGATCAACCATCATGTGAGGTTAGTATAATAGACCTATAACAGCGACAATTCATCGCTACTTGTGCATTGAGTCATTAAAAAGCTTGTAAACGATTTGCGCAGAGACGATGATTTGCAAGATCATAGCAAACACGACAATAGTCATGACAATGAAAAATGTAAGCTGCTTCCAAAGACTGCGAGGGAAATGCTTGATCATAAATTCACCTTCGCCCTCCAATTCATAACCTAATTTGCGGTAGTAGTCACGGACTCCAACGCCAGAAATAACTGCGACTTTAGTATATCCATGCGCTTGCGCAACACGCTCGGCCTCTGCCATCAAACGAGTGCCAAGCCCAATGTGCTGAGCATTAGAGGCATCAAGACCATGTGTGGGGATGAGTTGGCCATATACGTGCAGTTCACGTACAAAAGCAGCACCCTTTAGCTCTGCAAACGGTACAAGCACTTCTTCACCAGTCTCAGTAGAGGTTCCAGTTCGGGGTCGACGGTAGCTTGGTTCTGGCTCGGCATGCGAGCTAGACGGTACCCTTTTCGCAGATTTACGCAGAGCTGCAGTCGGAGTTTTGCTACGCGTACGTCGACGGCGCATAACTGAGGTCAGAAGAGACCGACCACGTGACTCTTCGATAACTTCCAAACTTTCTTCGGTTACCTCTATGTCTTCCTCTTCTTCAACAAGTTCCTCATCTTCAACCATAATGTCGTCATCTTCGTTTGATGGAGGAGATGCAGGGATAGCAGCAAACTTAGTTGTAGAAGAGGGCAATCGAAGCCGCACGAAGCCCAAGATAGTCTCAGTCTCCTCCACCTCAAAAGAAATAAACAGCTCTTGTGCACCTTGACCTTCATACTTCCGAGTCACAAGCTTTACAGAGTCTGCGTCGGGGGTTTGGTTGCGAACTTCACGGCAACGGATGCAGCGGCAGCGCTGTCCAGCCTTCGCCATCTCTATTTGAAGCACTTGTCGCATGCTTGGGTTATCAACTCCGCCTAAGATATACTGAGAAGGGATATCACGAATAACTCGATTGAGACGAATCCAAGGGTGAACCCGAGCCTTGGTTTCCATAATAACCTGGAAAAGCTCTTCTTCTGAGTAAGGAACATATTTCCCACTTTCATACCACTTCTGAATTACGGTCCATGGGGTGGTCTCACAAGGATAAATTTTCCACTGGTCGGCCTGGAACCCAGGGTCATCTAGTACTTCATTGAACATCTTGCGATCAATCGCAGGGGTCGCACCGGGCAAGTTTGGCATGAGATGAATATCAACTTTGTAGCAAGAGTCTTTCAACAAACGAAGAGCATGACGCACGTCCGCACTCGTGCAGCCTCGGTTGATTTTTTTGAGGATTTCATCATCGGTATGTTGTACACCAAGCTGAACACGGGTACATCCATAGCGTCGGAAGCGGCGCAGTTCTTCAGGGTTAATACAGTCAGGCCGTGTTTCAAGAGTAATGCCAATGATTTTGCACTTTGCACGTTCATTCATTGCCTTTTCTTCATCAAGGGAAAGCCTTTCACGGCCTTTTCCTTGGGTATAGAACGTGTTGGCAGCAAAAAAGAGGTCGCGGATGAATTCTTCCTGATAGCTCACTGGGTACGATGCCCAGGTACCACCAAGGATGAGAAGTTCAATCTTGTCAACAGGGTGACCATTCATTGAGAGTGTCACAGCACGATCAAAGAACTGAAGGACCGGGTCAAAACGGTTACGGTTTGCGCGAAGAACAGAGGGTTCATCGTGAAGATATGAGCGGGGCTGGTCGGGTTCGTTAGGGCAGTAGTAGCAGTTCCATTCACAAGAAAACTTTTGACCATGAGGATATGGACTCGTGAGCACGGTAACGACAAGCACGCCAGAGTTACTTTTGCCAGACTTTTTAACAAGAAGCTTTCGTAGATTTTGCACCCGTCCTGGATCATCACCAGTTCGTCCTTCATCCTGCATGGCAAGAAGCGTATGCAGTAACTCGGACTTGCGGAAATGACACGGAAATTTGTTCTTGCGCCGGATAAGTGAGGTGGCCTTGTTGAGGGCATCTCCAGACATTGGGTTTGATGCAAGCAGCTGTTTCACAAACTCCTCTGCGAAAGGTCTTTTCTCTTCAGATACGAGCTGTTTTTGGCTCTTGTAGATATCTTCAAGATCCTCGTTGAACGTGAAGCGCCCAATCGGAGTCTTCTTGTAATCTTCTGGATTCAAAGACCCACGCTTCCCAGCGGCCTTTGGGCCTGAAGCATCTGGATTTGGAGCATTTGCTTTAGACATGATCACGTGCGCTTCTTCAGTTGCGAGTCTGCGTAGACTTCGTGACCAAAGTCGAAAAAACTTTGCGCGCCACAGGAAAAAAGGCCAAAGGGCTCCTTGCCAAGAGCCACTGATTACTAGTCGTTCTCTACCAGTATACTAATTATAGGAGTTGGCTAAAGATTGCTATTAGTACAAATTATCCTAGTAGGATAGACAGTCTTGCGTCATGCAGCCTGATGCTGTAGAGCTATAAACAAAACCAGGGCTAATTAAATTCAAGGCTGTCAGAGACTATTTAGGCTAGACTCAATTACTTTGTTAGAGCCAAACTGTCCATGGTATGCGACAGAAAATAAAATAAAATGATTATCTTGAGAATAAACTTGGAGCATGCCAAAGGACCAAATCAGAAAACTATCACCATAGTTTCAGACATTAAATATTGCTAGGAGGTCCTCCTATAACGTGAGCTCTATTAAGTCTTCAAGTTCCCTTGCTTAGACGAAGATCTAAAAAAGTTCTTGATAGACGGTTGTTGCGTTTTTTTTGAAGACTTTGAATTTGTAGCTTGCCTCTTAGACGGTCTTGTATCCAAAATAAGCACCTCATCATCATTGTCTGACCCAGTTGAGGAGGTGAGAGAGATGACTTCTTCGTCTCTACTCTGTACATCAGGTTGGGTATCGTGTGTAGGGAAACTTGAGGCTTTCTTAGAAAGTCCGTTCAGACTTTCCCCGTTTGAATTTGCCTTGAAAGAAGGGTCTTTGTCCTTTTTCTGTCGTTCTCTTTTAACCTGTTGGGAGAACATACTAACGATGTTATTTGCTTGCAGGGTCTGGAAAGTTGAGGCTTGAAGAGCAATGCGGTTAATTGAGGATGTATTTTCTGGCAAAACTACTGTGACAAGTCGTGCAAGGCGATTCGATTCATCATCAGATGTTTCCAACGTGCATGGGAATGGACTTAGACGTCTGGACGTCATTCTTTGACCATCATACCCGACTCGCCATTGAACTGATAATGCGGATGGTGCACGTGATCGACTATCTCGTTCCTTACAAAGCCTCTCCAAGAGATCCTTGCATAGACGAAAAATTATCTTTTGGCAAGATTCACATGATGAACTTGTTGGAGGAAACGATCGTTCAGTCATTATTGACTTAGGGGGTCCCCTCTCCAAAACTCTTGTATCATCCTGGCATTTCGCAAGCTGTTGTAACCACGTAACTTTACCCGGTGCTATGGATGATAACTGAGAGTCTGAGAGGCTTTGAAGGTCAGATAGCTTCTGAAGACCATATTTTTCCTGGAGCCAATTTCCCAGTTTACCCTTCAAACCTGGCACAGCCTGTAAATTAGTGCTGGCCGCAACGCTTGGTGCCATTTCGTCAAGTACGATTGTCTGTGAATTTGGGCTGAGCTTGCGTTTGCTGACTAAACGTGCTAATAGTTTGTTAGGGCCAATGCCAACACTAATGGACATACCGCCGAGGTTATCCTTCACATAGTGACGAAGATCTGCAGCGAGAACGCAAGCACTGGCGGTAGACGGTCCAGCTCGTGCAGCAACCTCAGCAATGTCTAATGCTTCGTCTGAGAGCCCCCAGTACGTAATGATTTGATTTTCTCGTTTATCCTTTTGAAATGTCTCCGCAAGTCCTTCACCAGCATCATTATTCTTATTAGTTCGCAAACGTCCTTTCTCGAAAGTTATTTGAGGGTCGTCACGAACAGCTTTTGATACATCAACGAAGAAATCATCAATGCTAGTTTTTTCGACAATGAAATCCTTATTAAATTCTTGTATTAGGGAAAGAAGATCCTCGCTGCACTGCCTGTACCATGTTGTATCCATGGGCATAATGATGAGATCTGGGCACTTCTGCATCACAGACTCCAGGAGCGCATCAGGACGGTTCTTGAACTGGGGCAGATTCTTGTGGCCTTGAGTACCAATCCCATCCCCTTTACGTATCCCAGCTCGAGCTGCCTCTACACTAAGCGCCACAAATCCTCCACTGTTGAACTGTGTCACCGCCAGCGGTTTTCCTTGCAAGCTTGCGTTCCTACGCACCTCACAGGCGCAATAAAAGCCATCAACATCTACATGAAGCACCACACGCGAGCCGAGGCTCATGTCTACCACTTCCCGAGTTGTGCGCTTCACAACAACGTTCTTAAGCTTTTTAGAAAGCTCTTACCCATCGCGCAGATTGAGCAAGTGGCCTCAATCGATATTGTTTTGCTTTTGCAATTGGTCCTGCAGTCTCGAGAAGAATTTCGTTGAAGAATTGGACCAATTAATTATTTCTGCACCTAAATCTGAGAACAAAAAATTGGCCGCATCGAAAGGAGCAAGAACTTATAAAAGAAAAGAAAAGCCTTAAGGGCTTAAGATCTTCTTGCTTGGGCCATTTATCACCATGATCAGGATCGCATTCGCGTTGCTAGTGCCTTTGTATCCACAGGCACGTACAGTAATACACACCGTCATTCCATCATGACAAGAGTCACTTTGACGATTTGGAAACAGCGTTGATGGGAAAAACTAACTATCGACAGTATAAATGTACGCCTACAGTAGACTATTTGGAAATAACCTATTTATATAGAGTACCCCAAATGAAATACTTGAACAAACGATGATTACCGACTTACCTAATACTAAAAGGCCTAAGCAAGATAAAGTTAGAGGCAAACTTAGTTTGCGAGTCCAACGACGACCCAAACGGAGTCGCCCTGAAGCCGCGCGAACTGTAGGGTTCACGCGGCTCCGCGGCCATGGCAGACCCAGAGGAGACACCTCGAACGCTTATCAGAGCCTTGGCCACGGCACAGTCCGGCAGGAGACGTGGGAGGCGTAGAGGCAGAGACGGAGTTGCGGTCGAAGCATCTGGCCAGCCGGAAGGGCACCAAGAGCAGCAAGGAGTACCTGAGAAAGATAGGCAAGGAAACAATCAAAGTCTAGATCAAGAAAAAACTCAAGAACAAATACAGAAACCAACACAGTTGCAAACCCAAGAACAAACACAGCTACAAAGTCAGGAGCAGTTTCACGTGCAAGCAGAACTAGATCGCGAAAACCGTGCAGCAGATAAGGCCAATAAGGAAACTGGACAGATTGCCCAGACCCAAGAGCGAGCTCAAAATGAAATCCAAGACTCTCACGATGGATCTGCAATAAATAAAGACAATCAGGGACGAGGTGAAGGTAATCAAGACCAAACCTTGGCGAGACAAGATAACACCAGGCCATCAGATGCAACCCCTTCTGCGACCAGCGTGGACTCTGCAACTCCAATGAATGTCAGTGGGCGCCAAGGTAATTCTGAGGTTATTGGGAGTGTAACAAGGCAACCTCGAGAAACACCACGCACTTTCATTCGAGGATTCCTCCGCGAAGCTCCGATTAGGGTGAGAGCCCGGGAAAGTATCGAGCAAAACTCTACTAAAGCAGATTCTGAAACTGCGCCAGAGTCTACCCAACAAACTATTATGGCGTCAGAAGGACTAATGACCTCAGAGCATACACTTGCTACAGAAACACCTGAGCAAGCTTTGGCAGCAACGACTGCAGGCATTGTGGAAGGTAATTCAGCCAAACGAAATGAGGAGAAGGAATCAGCTCAGCCTGAAGACATTTCGTTTGAGACACGCCCTGCTGCCCAACGTCAAATCACACAAACTCAAACAAATCGCCCAACCATCGTTAGCTTAGATGGTTCAGCTAACAACGCGCAGCGTGGAGGCACTGCAACAGACGACGATGATGACGATGACGATGCCTTTTTCGCAGTGTCGGCAGCCACCAAGGCGGTAGGTGGCTCTTTAATCGTCCCCGAGTCTAATACTGGGAATCAACGCTATCCTGCAGACTCTTCAGACGATGATGAAGAGGATGCTTTCCGAGCAGCCGCTAACGACCCTGCTTTAAGAAGACGGCAGCCTGACCGGAGACGCCGTCGCCGTCGCACTCTGGTCGCTCCCGAGCTTCTTTCCGAAGAAAAAAGCCGCAGTGGGAGAATTAGCACTGTGGAAGATGAGAATTCCAAAGTATCGCCCGCCGAATACCGGGCTCATCAACGTGCTCGCCGGGGTAAGCGTCCGCTAGAAGATCCTTACTCCCTCATCGCAACGCCTCTGGAGTCCGCCAATTCCTCTAGAATTCAACTCCAAGGAACAACTCCTTCAGGTAACTCAACGACAGGTGGAGCATCCCCTGCATCACTACTGTCTGTAGGAGGCCCTGTAGCCTCTACTCCCGGAATGCTTTCTGCAGGGGGGGAAACTCCGGAGTACGTCGCAGCGCAGCGTCAGAACCGACAGCCATCAACTAAATCATTACCTAGCGCGCGTTCGGCATTTCCACCCAGTGCAGCTTCGAGTGTGTCAAGGAGTACAGAGTTTGAGACTCCTTCTGCGCTACCACGTACAACCCTTCTCGCAGGATCTTCATTGCAGGACCGTGCAACTCCCGAGTGGCGCAGGCGCGCAATGGCCCGCCCATATAACCAACCTTTGCCACCTCTTTTCGAAGAAGAGGAAGAGGGAGAGGGTGAATTTCAACCAGCTCGAAAGAAGCCTCGAAAGCGGAAGCCGTACAAAAAGAGAACAAGTGAGGCTATGGTAGGTGGAGACGAAACCGTACGTGCTCCTCGTGTCCCACACCTCCCGGACACGATTGTTAAAAAGCTTTGGAGTAATTTGCTCAAGGCTCGAGATTTCTCCTCAGATGGCAGTAGTACTACTCGTGCAGTGCTGCGCGCTTCTACAGCATTTTTCGAGCAAGCCTCAGACGACTTGGCCACATATGCAGACCATGCTGGGCGTCGAACGATTGAGCTTGATGATATCAAGTGCTTGTTTGCTCGTCAACGGTTTATCGATGGTGATCCTGAGGACTCCCTTGCTGATCTGGCTCGGAAACATCTGTCGCGAGAATATGCAGACGAAGTTTTAGAAAGTCTCGAATAGATATCATACTTTCGACGCCTTCTATTATTATGAAAATGTAGATAAAAATTGCATCTCTCTTTTAATTTTACTTAGCTTCAACAACGCATACGTGTGCTGGCATTCACAATTGAACTTTTAGTTGACACTATCTAGTATAATCTAACAATACCAAATAAGGCTCTATTTTATAATACACATATTTACGATCGGCTTCAAAGACGCACAACAAGGAAGGCAAAGAATACCATTAATGCACTAACTAAAGCAATGCTGCCATATAGAGGCAGTTGCAAAATATATTTCCAAGAGCCTTCTGATGTTTGAACGAACTCTCGTTGTTGCATATCAGGTGACGTTACTCTCCCTGGCTTAATGAAGCTTGTGACTTGGATGAATGGTGCTAGTGGTTCCTGTGTACATGTAAGCCGAAGGGGTTCGGTTGCGCGAACCTTCACCTCTGGGGCAAATGAAGCTCTTCGTTTCATTGCCTGTGTGATATCTTCACGCAATGCCTTAGCTACATCCGCACCAGTGGCCATTTGAGAAAGCACAGCTTGTGCAAAAATACGACCTCTCAGATTCCAGGAGTTGTCTTGAGTGGCGTCTTCAGGTTCAGAACACGTACAAACTACTTGGACCTGGATATCATGTAAATCTTCAGTGTACAAATCAATCAAACGTGATGATGGTGGAATCATCTCCTGAGTATCACCCCGAAACAAAACCAGGTCACCAATATTGGTACTCTCGTCAACATCTACTAGAGTCCACACCCGACAAAGAGAGTATATCAACTTTGACGAGTGGTTTACCTCATCTCCCAAAGGTTTACTGTGGCTGTTTCGTTGCAGGTTTACAACAAGGTCAGCTTCTTCATCTTGAGCTTTTCTTTTGGTGAGGTCAGTCTTGGCCAAAGTTTGTTGACCATACACTGGATAACCTTCTTCATCGAGGAAAATCAAGGCACTTCCATCTCTCTCGACGTTGCCTTGAATCAGGCCTATGGGCAGTGTCGTCCCCTCTCGGACATAACAACGGCCTAAGGGCTGCTTCATGGTCCTGCGCAGCTCTGTATCGGTCACCGCGCAAGTTCTGCTACTGGTTAAATATTAAGTGATATTGACAAAGCAAGTAAAATAGATGAAAAGATCTGAAAAAAATCTACTATAGTATTGCATAAAACATGATCATCTCTCACCAAAGCACTTCAAAGTGCGTAGCTCATTTGCTAGCTTCGGGTAAATTCGTCTCTGCACAGATCAGTTTGAGCGTTGATTTATTAAAAAATATAACAAAACAAACATGCATAACTCCTCATCTCAAACCAAATTCTGGGATGATGAGGAAATATTTAGTCTGGACGTTATGGTTTCTGTAGTTTCACTTCTTTTGTTTTTTCCATTCTCAAGCTTGAAATTATTGGAAAAAAGAGCGCCAATAGAAATAACTCTAGAGACTGAGAGATGAAAGAAAGCTGAGACAAAGAGCAAAAAGAGGAAAAACTCTTTGTTGAAAGCTGCCCCCGGGCTTGATAGCACAGAGGCTTCTTAAAAGTCGAGCTTTCTTCTGTTGAGCACCGCAAGTGCTGTCCTCGATTCGTCTGCCGATCTAACCCAACGCCCTGGCTCGGGGTTTGTGTAGACACTCGCCTACCTGAGTGGTAACCCTCTACTCACACATTGAACCACACAGAAAAGAACTTGCGCGTTTTGGCCTGCGCATAGGGCACACTAGTATGCACGCAGAGCGTGCAGAAAGTGGCCACAGTATTGACGATGATGATCAGCCTTCAGACGTATCATCTCGAACAGGTGAAAGAGTGGCCCATATTCTTTCTCATGTGAACACTACGGACGACAGTGGTCACACAAATCATCAATCACATAGTATGTCGCGTCAACATCAACTTGATCATGTCGAGCACAATGAAATGGTGACAGTGATGGAGCAACTTAGCTCTGGAGATGCGGAAAGTGGAATTCAGCAACTACCACCTCCATCGGCACTTGCATCTCCCTCTCACCATTCGCAAGAGATACAGCAATCGCGCTCTCAAGCAACATCTCAAGATGATCAACAAACACAGGGGCATCGGGGATCTGAGCAACATGATCAGGATCAAATTATGCAACATGACCATCAACAGCAACATCAACAAACAAATAGTACCACTACTGGCAATGCAACAAATATGCCGTCTGCTATAAACAAGCACGGTAAATTTGCACAGGGCGTGAACGCACTCTTCAAAGTACGCGTAAAGCATCGCAAGTCTCAAGTATGGCAAAATTTGGAGTTCACCACTAGTGTAGCAGACTTGCAAGGCCAACTTTTTGAATCTGTTGATGCTTATACACAATTCGTTGATGTTCTTGTTCGATCTCGGTATCCTGGATTGCTCCGTATGTATCATAAGGAGGATAAACGAGCACCCGCGTGGGATCACATCTTAAAACTTGAGGTGCCACAAACAAACAAATCTGCCTCGTTGTGCACGCATGTGTGCTCACTTTGTATTGGCGCCCAACGTCCATGGCAAGATTGCCTTGTGGCAGTATACTATACGGATGGTAGGGCCAAAAGCGCAAATGCTAACTCTCATATGATAAATAATCACAAGGACGAGTGGAATGCACTTCGGCATAAGCGCGCTCAGGTAGTAGTGCAAGAGGCATCACAGACAGCTTCAAACAACTCTCACGAATCAATGAGCAATACATCATTAAGCTCTATGCCAGGTTTGCATGCAACAGCTGTATCCTTAAGTTCTGTCGATAGCTCATCTATTTCTATGCCCGCCGAGGAGGAAGCTCGAGTCAGAGGAATTCTTGGGGCTAGTCAGCCGAGACATGCAAAATCTGTGACATTAAAACCATCTACGGGCGTGGAAGAAGCCAACAGAAATGATAGTTCTTCTGGTCTACAACCCGTGATAAATCAGTCGAGCTCTTCCACTAGTTCATTTGTTATGCAACCACGTAAACGTCAGAAAACCACACACCAGCTAGTTTCAAACAGCTCTTCATTGGGTGAAAATTCTGATATGAGTCAAACTCAAGATTCAAGCCTTCATCATGTGCCGGCACAGAGCCTGCATAAACTTTCAGGCTCAGCTCTGGGGCAGGGTTTACGCCATCGAACTCTTCAGTTCCTCATGTCTGCAGGTCTTCCCCATCTTGCAAGTCAATCCAATGTTCTGCAAACGATGCTTGAGGCTGCAGCCCGACTTCGCATTGATTTTACATCGCAAGTGCTTCAATTTGGTGATCATGATTACTATAGTGAATTTGCTCGACAACTTGCTATTCTCAAAGAGTCTCTTCATGCACAGAGACAAAGCTTTCGTCCCGAGGACCATTTTGCAGAGGTAGGGTCATTTGGTGTGCAGTATGAGACTCTTCCCGGAGGAATACCTGTTGCGGTACTTTCATGGGTTGATCCACGATGCTGGGAGCTGATCCACATGACTGTTGCAGTTGGTCGATATATGCCAATCATGCGGCGACGAATCGAGACGTTGGGGCTTGATTTAAACTATCTTCACGTTGACCGTCGGCAGTCAATCCCTGAAGGACATCAACTTGAGCAGTTTGTGTACAAGTTGTTGATTGCGGATGATGTATCTGGAAATTCAAGAGAGCACCTTGAAGGTATAGATGACCCTGAGAATAACCTCAGGGAAAGTGATGCTGATTTACGTGTGGCACACAACTTAATTCGTCAAGCTAGAATGCTACTGCGGGAAATTCGTTCCGGCTACTCACCTCTATGGGCAGCAATTGCATCTCAACTGTCAGATCCAAGCTCTTCGCCATTGCTCTCGGTGAATGAGAACTCCCCGTGGCGTCTTTTGCAGGCACTCATTCTAGAACGGCATGCCATCCAGTCATCTTTATTGAGTCAGCAGCAGGCCATGCTGCAGAATGAGAACTGGTCGCTTGATAGCTGGTGGCAACAAATCGTACACTTAGAAGCTGTGCTGAATGCCGCTTTGTCTGTACAATTCCCGGTCCATGTCACACCAACATCCGGCCTTGCCATACTCTCATTACTACGGGCTCGATTTCTTTTGAGTCAGTACAGACTTGGTATTATAGACGGCTATGATACACAACGCCTTAACACTGTACAAGACCCACGTGGTTTACCCTTTAGCCGACAGAATGTATATACCGACCCCCTTGAAGGATTTACTGAGTACTATATGCCTCCTGATGATGCAAGACACATGGCCCATCTAGATGCAGTTGCACAAGCTTTGCGCAAAACCTTGGCTCTCGAAATTGATCGTATGGTTGATAGCGGACTGACTCGCGATCAAAGAATTGCTATGATTTGTGATCCTGTATTTGTCAGTCTAGGGATGCCATATATGCGTTTACACAAAGGGTTTCAATTACAGCTCGATCGCGCCACTGATTACTTCGAGCTTGCCTTTGGTGAAACTTATGATCAAGTGAACGTAGTACGCGACACTGTTGTAGAGTCAACTAAGGTATTTGACATGGTAGACTGGAGGCCACTCACAGACAATACTACATCGGATATCCTGGTTTCACATGCAATTAATACAGATTTATTTGAGGTACCTTACCAGTACAACTTCGAAAATGACGAGTTGCAGCGATGGTTCTCTCTGTCTGTAAAGTGGGGTACGATGCACCCAACAGGCATGTCACTTCGCGATCCCTTCCTAGCATCGACACAAAATGCTGCGTTCGAATTCTGGAAGCGTCATAGTTCTGCTTTCCCAGTAGTGCGAATTTTGGCCTCAAGGTTTTTAGGTATCCCACCACCTTTTGACATGTCTCCTTCACAGTTATCGAAGCTCAGTAGTGTACGAACAGAGTATTCTCGGGTGCAGGAGGTGCGTGCTTTAGGTCAACTGAATAATCAAGCAATCTCAACCTTGGAGCATAGCGCTGCAAATAGCGATAGCTCTCTTTTCACTGCCGTCCATTGTCAGCCAACGACCTGGGAGACTACAGATGAGCTTAAGTCCGACATGCAACGTTTTGCTCAAGATTTTCTTGAAGATACTTCCCCACCTCCATTGCAATCGTCGTCTTCGTCATCTCCTTCTGCGATGCCAATCGTTTAGTTTGCTTTGTGTTGCATTCATTTGGACGCCTTCTAATTGTACTTCGTTTCAATTTTTTGATTTATTGAATAACTCTTTATTTATTTTCATGTACTTTACAAAACCTAAACCTCATCGCACGTTCAGATCATTCAAGTGTTACCAGTAGGTCAATGTGAGTTAACAAGACCTCGTAAGACCCCTCTGTAATCGCTCAGCAGGTCTGAAGCAAAGGTCTTTATTAGGAAGCCTATTAATTATTTTTTACAATTTCTAGGCAATATGTATGTATCTACTATCAAATCCAGCCAGTTCCAATGCCTTCTCAATACATTGCTTGTTCGATTTCCCTTCGCTGTGTCAAGATTTATCTCTCCAAGTACCTCAACAACCTTCAGCGAGAGTCTCGATCCTACTCAACTCTCTGCTTGTGCTCTCACAAGCTCGCGTAGCTACCTGCATGTGAGTGACCGTAGGTTCGTGAATGTCGGAGTATCGAGCGCTCACTCAGTAAAGTTTATTTGCATCTTATATGGAGTCCTATCGAGCCAGCTCCACACAGAAGGCCAAAGCAACCCATAAGTAGGTTATAGCCTATAACTCATTGTAGATTTCATGTTTGCTCTATAGTATTTATACTCTAACCAACTGTGTAGCGCATCTTCCCGTTGACAATTACTCTTCATGAAGGTCTATTTGCAATTAAGTGAGTCTTAGTGGGGCTCGATCATCTTCATTTCGTATTCGGCTAAAGAAGGAGTGCAACTAAATCGAAAACCTCGGTGGCAACTCGACGCGAGGCTGCTACAGAGGCCGCGTCGGCGGGCTCTGAGCGGCTTGTGAGCGGCACTGCCGCGTCTTGAACTTGGCCTCTTCGTCGTCGCGAGTCCACGTTGGGCTAAAAGGCGGCGACGTGCAGGGAGCTGCAAATCTCTTTGAGTTGCCCTGCGATCTATCTATTATCTACTTTTGTCAGTCGTAGGCCGTTGCCTCTTGCTCAACGACGCTAGTCGAAGTGAACGTTGCTACGGTGCTAGTGTCATTCGAGAGAGCTTGAGCTGTTATCTCTGCGGCAAGATAACCTTTGAGGCCGGGCAGGGTCAGCTGGGCGTGTAAAAGGTTTGAGAAGGACCGTTTGAGGCTGCGCCAAGTTACAGATTTGGAGCGCGATGTTTTCCCTGTTGTCAGGTTTCTTTAAATGGCTGTTCTCCAAGACTGAAGTACAAATTCTTATCATTGGCCTAGACCACGCCGGCAAGACAACTTTACTTGAGCAAATGAAAGGTATTTTTCAGAAATCAGCAAATCAGATCCCACTAGACAAGATTCCTCCGACCGTGGGTCTAAACATTGGGCGGATGGACATCAACAATTGCCGCGTAATCTTTTGGGACCTTGGAGGTCAGATCGCCTTGCGATCAATATGGGATAAGTATTACTCTGAGGCACACGGGCTTGTTTTCGTGCTTGACTCGGCTGACACTGATCGCTTCGAAGAGGCCAAGGCAGCAATGGAGTCCCTCGTGGACCACCCAGAGCTCGCTGGTGTACCATTACTAGTGTGTGCAAATAAACAAGATCTGGCCACTGCCAGAAGCTACGAGGAAATTGATGCCTACTTCCAAATCACCGACGATGCGCCAAAGCATGCAGCAAATGTTGCTGGCGACGCAGGAACCCTGACGAACGGGGGCGACGCCCATCCACTTGGACTGGATACTCATCGCTCCACTATGGGTCGAAGGCGAGACCGCAGACTGCAGTCAGTGAGTGCTCTTACTTGCTCGGGAATTGAGGAAGGTATTCGTTGGCTCATTGACTCGGTTGTGAACAATCCTGATGTCATCCGCGCAAGACGACCTCACTAAAGCAATATATTTCAACGATTCGCCTCACGCATTCTTGTACGCTTGTATCTTCAAATAAAGATACGGATACAGATGCTACCATGGAGTTACACTGGGATAACCAATATAAAAAAGACACGTTGGTTCTGATCTGGTGGGAGAAATCGTGTGTCGCAGAATTCAAAAAAGAAAAAGAAAAAGAAAAGGTGTATCAATCAAACAGGAGGAAAATTCAAGGTTTGCAATCTTGAAATAATTTTAAAATTATTCAGTTCCACTTTAGGCTACTGACTAGCCTTCCTCTCCAGCACAGAAACGCATGTGCTGCATATCAAGCCTAACCCATTATTTGTGTTAAGAAGAATCATCGCTCAAAAGTAATACATCGGTTTGTTTTTTCTAGCCTATTTATTATGCCAAGACAGAACGCGTTAAGGCTTGACAATTCCTTAGCGCCGCCCGCCACCAACGCCGCCGCCACCTCGCCGCCGGCCACGTCTGGCTCCTCCATCATTTCTGCCTTTGTTGTTATTGCCGTTGTTATAGTTGTTGTTGTTGTTGTTGTTATTGTTGTTGTTGGTGTTGTTGTTGTCGCCGCTGCCGGTGTTGCGCGGGCCATCTTTGTTTGAGTTGGTAGGTTTGTTGTTATTGTTGTTGGTGTTTCCAGCAGTGGAGTTTGGACCGCTTGGACCACTGTTCCGGCTGTCTGGCCTTGCGGGCGAATCTCGGCGATCACCACGGGACCGTGAAGCATCGCGACCATGATCGCGGTTACGACCTCTAGTATCACGGTTATCACGGAAATCGCGATCCCGAGGGTCACGGTACTCCCAATCCCGATTGTCGCGGTCCCGAGGATAGCGGTCGCGGTGATCTCTTCCCCAATCACGACGGTCATCCCCACGATAATGTGAACTTGATGGTGATGCGTTGCGCCCTCCACGACGCCCTGAACGATCAGTTCTGGATGGTCGTGAAGGGGACCTTCGATCTTGATCAACCCGTGCGCGCTTTGAGTCCGCGCCATCATTGCCACGAGAGCGTGAAGGAGACGAATCGTCACGCGCCCGCTTCTTAGCTGCTCCCTTATTCTGAGATTGCGCATCGCTGCTCGCACCCTTGTTGAGGTTTTCGTTGCTGCTGCTGCTGCTGCTACTACTAGCAGTAGGTGCGGCGTTGCTATTATTATTGCCTGCGACAACTGCACTCTTGGTAGTTTCAGAGATATCTCTACCGTCCTTATTCCTGTTTTGACTGCCAGGCCCTGACTTGTTAACACTAGCCTTTGTTGTACCTCCCGCAGCTGACTGTTTGTTGTTACCATTGTCTTTAGGTTTTCCTTGGTTACTATTCTTGGACGACTTACTATTAGTATTACGATTCGAGGCTGCCGTCGACTTCTCACTCTGTGATTTATCACTCGATTCCTTGCCGGAGGTCTTGCTCGCATTTTCAGAGGAACTAGTCGAAGTTGCTTCTTGAGCAAGGGTGTTTTCGGACTTCTTGCTATTAGACTCTCCGGAGTCCCCTTTTTTGGCAAGAGGCTTTTTATCACTAGGCGAATCTTTAACGTCAAGGACAAGTTTGTCGCCACGAATTCGGCTATCTAAGAAGGCCTCGTAGCGACGTGCCATTGTAACAATGTCTTGGCGACCATCCGTTTCAATGAGTTTCTTTGCCTCTTTCCGGAGAGCCAAGGCAGATGATTTATGAGTTGGAAAAAGATCCCCAATCTTTGCGGTGATGAGAAGGGCGGTCCGAATCTGCATGTACGAACTTGACGCTAGAGAGCTAATACTTAAGTTCATGATGTTTTCATGAAACTTACGTACAAGCTTGGTGAATTCATCAAAGGAGATCTTGGGAGAAGACGGATCAGTAAATTTACGAAAGGCACCCGACTTGGACTCAAACTGAGCCTGAAAAGTCTTTCGATCTTTGCACCAGGCTGCAAGATGGTCTAATAGGTTCTTGAGGAAGATACCAAGGTTTTCAGCTTCCCTTTCTGTGACACATACCATATTAGCAACTACAAATTGCAGTGCCTTTTTGTAGATAAACGCAGTTGGGCAATTGGGAACATTACGATCGTGTAAAAGACGAATGAATCGTGCGGAATAAAGGGCATCTGTCATGGAGTACAGTGCACGGGGCAAAATACACACATGAAGAAACTCTGTCAGAGCAAAAAGATTGACAGGCGCGGGGATAGGCTCGCCATCACTATTGTGAATGGGGATCCAAGAAGCTTTGCCGGCGTCAAAGTGTTTAAGAACGAAAGTACGGTTTTCGGTTTGCTGATGAAGTTCTTGTTCAAGCGGGTCGATGCTATCTTCACATCGTTGAACTTCAACTTTACGCTTTTTGTCGGTAAGACCTGGGTCAATCGCGCCAGATTTTAGTCCAGAGGCACGTTCCTTGAGACGTTCGATCTCCTCATCATACTGCGCACGAGGGACAGAGATATCGTACAGCTGTAGAGACCAAAACATAAGGTAGAGATCGGGAGATAAAAGTTTGCGCTTTGTTCGTGCATTAATTTGAGCTTGTGCCATGTCACGAAGTTCAGTGCTATCTGGGCGCCAGCGTCGTAAAGCCTCGTCCTTCAAAGACCAACGCGATTCTGCGCATGAGCCTTTGAAGGCGCTGTCAGAATCGGCAAAGAATACTTGATGCAGGGCTGCTGCAATAAGAGGACGAACAATATGAAACGCTACAACAGGTTCAATGTGGAAACGTTCACATAGTTCAGCGACTGGAAGCATGTGCTTATCAGCAAGCTCTTGCACAGGTACCTGGAGAGCCAGAAACTCCACAAACTGCTCCAACACAGAAGCACATTTATCGTGCTTGTGACCAACAAGCTTAAGGTTCTTATCTTTCGCATCAAAGAGAGTAGTTTGCTGTTGCTGGGCAATGAGAACAAGCAAAGGCATGATCAAGCTGTTCTCTTCAAGAACAGAACGCAACGCATTAATAGGTTTTTTCTTGATAATATTTGTTGTGCCCATCGCAGCCCGAATCTGGGTCCGGAGTTTCTCACCGCCACCCATAGCAGCGAGAGTCGCGTCAGATACATTCTCAATAATTTCTAGACCAGCCATGCGAGAGATGAGTTCCTCGAGAGTAAGTAAATCTAGAGTCTGTTTTAGACTGAGTTGACGAGCAAGGTACTCAAAAAGTCCACGGAGTTCTACAGTGGGATATTTCGCATAAAAGAATCCCGCGAATTTGCAAAGCGCTTGAAGCCAATTCGAGTGAGACTGGCCGTCGTCTTTGATTTTAAGCGACTCATCCTTGCCTAGAAAGACAATTAGCAGGTACGCTAGAACGTCATAAGAAAGAGGTGAGAGATACTTGATGGCATCTACCATACTTCCAATCAAATTATCATATGCTTGGATGTTTTTCAGAATTGCACTGAGGGTCACAATTGGACTGTTGTGCGAGAGCTTACCAAGTCGTCTGGAGATGAGACGCATCACCTCTTTATTATTTGCTACACGTTTCAATGTTTGCTTAGCCTCATGAGCAGTCTGTACACGAGCCATTTTGAGGTCGGGTACACGCTCATATAGGTCAGAGCGTTGGATTTCATAGAGGTCAAAGCGAACAGTAAAAGGGAAGTCCTTGATGGTCTCCCAAAGCTCCAACATCAAAGGGGGGTTTGGTGTAGACAGCAAAGTTGCACCTGGTAAGAGGGTGTGGCTCACCATGCGGATGAGTTTTCGCTTGCGGGCAACAGTTACATCGCCTGGCGCTGTAGCTTGTGCACGGGCGATACGGACAATTTTGGTCAGCAACACGACGTCCTTGTGGATGCGATGGCCCAGAACTCCAAGTACATCGCTGAGGCGTTCAAAGAACTCATCCAGGGTGTGCACAGGAGAAAAGCGACTGGTAGTTTCCGCCATTGAGTTTGCCGAATCATTCGATGCAAAATCCTTGTTGTTAGCCTTGAGCTGAGCAGTGAGTGCGCCAAGGGGTACCCTAAAAGATCGATACAGTGGTTCCACCGCAGCATGAAGCTGAGCAAAGAGAACGCTAAGTACCTGAGGATGGTCGAAAGCCGCATCTGTGTTCAAAGAAGATGCAAGCTCCAACGCCTCATCCCAATACCCGGCAGCAAGGAAGCCTGCGACAAGGCCGTACTTTTGATTTGTAATATCTTCGAAGTCAATGCGGGCCTTAAGAGCAGCCTGCTTTGCCATTTTCTCTTGCTCTTCAGCCATGATCTCCTCTGGTGTACGAGTTCGCAAGTGCACAACACCGATTTCACGCATAGACTGATGAATGCGGCGCTCCCGCTCCCGTGCCATAGCGCTGAGGTCACGAGGGGGGGGGTAGAGATGAGGCATAATATCTTGCAATGCAAGTAATTTTTTGTCACCACGAACACAAAGTTTCGCAGTAAGCAAGTACAGTGAAAGTGGGGTTGGTTTGGGGAGGTCTGCTGTCGTGTTAGGCGAAGCGGTCGTGGCGTCTGCTCCTGGTTGGCTGATTGTGTCAGCAGCGGTGTCCTGACTGGCTGGAACAGCTGCAGGAGGCGGGTGGTATGCTTGGAATTTAAACCCAAGGAGCTGTTTGAGGTTAGAGATACGGAAATGAGATAGGAGAGGGATGAAAGCCTCATTGTCAGGGTCTGTCTCAAACACCTCGAGAATAATGTCAAACACACGATTGGGGTCTAAGCGAAAGTAACCAATGAGACGTTGCATATTTTCCACCACCGCAGAAATGTTTCCAGCGTGCAAGGTTTCAAGTTCGGTGATAAGTTTGGCGAAGCCTTCGCTTTCCTCTCCCAGAAGATTATATTTGCGTTGGCGATAGAGAGCGTTTGTATTTGCTTTTACCATCGCCTTATTGAGTTTTTCTAGCGACAAGTTTGGCCCCCAACCGCAAGCTCCGATGAGGTCAAATTCAAGCTGCTCGAGAAGTGCCGCCTTATCAACAATACCAGCTTGCATGACAGCATTAACGAGGGACACAAGTCGTTTCCACTCTGCACTGAGCATTTTTTCTTCTTCAGACTCAAAATTGCGAACCTCCATACCTACAAACCAGAGTGCCTCTGGAATTTTCGATGCAGGTTTTATTGATGCTGCAGCGGTTGCGAGGCCACGCATACAGGAAACAACCTTTTCTGCAGGCATAATGCCATCGATCGCAAGCCAGGTGAGCTCAAGCCAACATTGCGCCCACTTGGTCTCATCACTACCGAGCGACTTAGCAAGAGTTTCAATTCTGGTGGGATTGATCTCGTTCTTCTGGTCCACCTGCACAAACTCAAACTGGTGCAGTGTATTGGCCATTTTGGCGTATTGATGCGCTCAAATGAGAATTATTAAAGCACAGATTTGCACGATTCTATCTTTAATCTAGTGTAAGCGTGTGCCCGATGATAGATTCTCCGTTCTTCCTGACTAGTGATCCCAACGATGACGTTCTTGACAACGCTTCTTTGAGCCAGTGGAAGCTCTCTGACAGCTGAAGTAGGCACGCTAAGCCTTTTGTGGGGGACGAACGCAGACTCAATACGGCGTCTCCAGAGTTTTACCAATCTCAATATCTTTCTTGTTGTCGCTGTTTTCGAAGTGGAGGCTATTCAACAAGGACAGCCCGACAATCTAAGACGTTTGAATCCCTTTGCTTTTCGTGAAGCTGGGCGTTATTCTCCGCAGTTTGGGACCTAGCGCAGAAACGAAGCTCTTTTAAGGCCGCTCACTGTCGGCCAGCTATGCGCACGACGTCGCTGCGCCGCGGCGGTTGCTCTGCGCGATGGCGGCGTCGATCTTTGCTTCCCTTGCTATCAATCTCAAGCCAAAATCACCAAGCATGTAAACTAGGATATCCTCGTTTAATAAAGCCAGGATATCCTTGGTGGCAAGAATATCCTCGTTTATGTTAGACCACCATAAGTGACTTATTTTTATTTGTGCGCAGCGCTACGACCGAGGACAAGCACCGAGATGCTCTGGGTCTTAGTGGAGCTGTTAGTTAGGCTTAGGCCTCGGGGAGGGAGCAGGGTGTTTTGGCAACTCTGAGAGGGGCTGTGGACCAGAGGCCCAACATTGCCAAATGCCAGAAGGCGATGAGAGGGCGAGTGAATTTGTTGTCTGGAGTTGCGCCAATAGGCGCACTTAGAATGTAGAGCTGCCATTGGAAGTCTTTGAGGCCGAAAGCTCAGGCCAGGCACGTCAAAATGGTCTTTTCAGACATTCTGAAATGGCGGGTTTCCGCCAGTTCTGTTTGAGAGGACCTCTCTGGGCGGGCGGGAGGCGATTGCGGGGGGGGGGGATCGCTGACTTGAATGGCAGGCAATGGAACTGGGTGTTTATTGCGCTTCGTGAGCTTGTTAGGAGTGGGCTTGTTATAAGCTGGCTTGGGTGGTTGAATAATTCGAGGTTATAATCGGGAAGAATGTTTGCAAACTACAAGAATGCTCGCAGGGTGTTGAGGAAGCGGGTCTCTTCGGTTTCCAGAATCAGCCAGAAAGGCCTCGAGGTACTGTTCTCGATTGAAAGGCACTGTATACCCACTTAGCATCAAGCATCCCGCCGATCAATAATAGAGTGGGGGTGGTGAGGGGCCGGTTGCTTTACAGGTATGTCAAGCAGGGGCCCTTCAAGCTTTCAAACGGGTGTTTAGTTGACCTTATAGAGATTATTTATTATTATTATTATTATTATTATTATTACTACTACTACTGCTATTATGACATCATATATATATATATATTTATTTATTTATTTTTGAAAGAAGAATAGTTTTAATTTTAATTAGGAAAAGCTCCAATTAAAAATATATATATATATCATTAATTTCAAAAAAATTTAAAAACAAATTAAAAAAGAAACAGAAACAGAATTTGACAAAAAAAGACTAATGCTTGCAAACCATCATGTGAGTGCAAGCTGCCTAGGGCGACTACAAATGACAAAGAGGGCATAAGACACAGGTATACACCATGGCGTGTAATTGCTCGAAAAATTCAACCCCTCTTTTCCAAGTCAAAGCAGCAACAGCTATCGTGGTCCCCTGTTAAGGGAGGCATTGCTTGGAAGATCATAAAAAAAAATTGTCGCTGTGAGGGGGAACAAGATGGCAAAGTCATTGAGAAGTGAGTGTACGTCGAGATGGCTGTGGCGGAGCAATTTATGCTCTCCTCTCATAAGTCTTTCTATAAACGTCGATGCCAGTCGGTCAGTGAGACAATGGATTTATTTGTTGTTGAGAGAGACGGAGAGTCGAAAAATTGAAAACAGAGAGGCTGAAGTCGATGGCAAAGGTGCTAGAGAGTGCTTAGCAGAACTACTGCATATCAAGGAACGTCGACTATTAAGCTGTTCCAACAGTGTGAAGGCGGTTGCTGCAATGATTCTCAGGCTTTCGAGTCTCTTATTCGTTATACGAGACATATTTAAAGAGTTTGTTATAAAAACAACGCAAATTAAACCAGATGCAAATTGCAAGCACATAAATAGCATCAGGCAGCCCTATACATGTTACGTAACTTAGTATATAATTTGTGAAGACTCAATGCATAAACAGGCATATAGTCGATATATTTTTGTGTAGACGTGTGTGTATATGATGTATGGAACCATTACCCAATGTCAGCCTATGTCGAACCTAGAGTACTAATTATTGATTCTGTTACAAGAGTAGCGCAGATCTATAATGGCAACCTAACAATTACCTGTTTCACTGCTAAGCATTACCTGTCAGAGGTAAAAAAGTTTATTTTTAAAGGATTCAAAATAAAATAAAGTAACACTCGCATGCGTATTGTTCATTGACAATCAAAACTAGCATATAGGCAGTTTGCAAGAGACCAGGACATTAGCCCATCCGCTGATCCTGAAATAACGTAAACGTCGAAGTTGTAAATATTAGAAGGTATATGTTTAATTTAAAACTTTAATATATATACAATTTCCTCCCCTCAAAAAGTAACTTGAAAAACAAAAATTAAAATATTTTCCATTTTCTTTAAGTTATAAATTTTAACTTTTAAATTGAAAGGTACTTTGGCATTTAGTTGGCAATAAGATTTCTTTATAGTTGCTTATCACAGACTCAACGACATAAGGATCTTGCGATGGCTGGCAAGAGATGCCCGTTGACTTGAGCTTTCGTGATAAGGCCACCCGAACCACAGGCCGTGCGAATCCTTAAGTGCCTTTGTGGTGCCCTGCGATATGGTTCATCGACACCCAGGCAGCGGAAATTTGTGCATTTTTCTTTCCTTTCCAACAGTTGCCAAAGCAGCGCAACAAGAACATAAATGAACATGAGGTGGCTCAAAGATTATTCTCGGCGATTACTACAAGAGTACTACTACTATATCTATTAATAAACTTCTAGTAAGGTTCTACTAATGATTGAAGGTGTTTGACTCGCAAAGCAGAGTTCCACCGCAGCGTGCACTAAACTTCCTCCACAGTAGGCGCATGACCGGGAAAATTGCCATATCTCCGCCGCCTCGGCTCGGAGGGCTCATGAAAATTTATCTGTGGAGGAGGAGAAGCAGAGAGAGTTCGCAAACTGTGAGATCATCGCTAAAAATAGCGATCGAAAGGTCTCACCTCTACACATTGTTGGCATCTCTATAGATGCCTGTTTATGTCTTGCAAAACAAAAGCTCGATTGAAGGGCAGTGCCGCCGGGGTGTAGCTCCACCCACTCCGATAAAGCATGTCAGGAGAGAGCAGCAAAGCAGTGGTGCAGTGTACTAACACTGAGACTGGTCGTCTTCGGAGGTTTGTTTGTTCACTTTCAACAAAGGTCTTTCTTCGCAAGGAGCCGAGTTCAACTGGTATTAGCTCTTATTTGCTGTCTACTATAAACCATAGAGATGGGTACATAATCTAAACCCTTAGAAGTCGGCTTTATCGTGCTTTGTGGCCTCTCCGGCACACGCTGGCGATCGTGAGCTAGGCCACGTGCTGAAGCTGAAGGCACTCAGCGCGGCTAATGAAAATAACGCTTTGGTGACCTCGTGCATAAACTATGGTCACGGTAAGCGGCGGAGTCATGTATTCTCAAAGGTTGCTTGGATTTGTGGTGAGCAGTGGTGTTGTTGTGGACTATTTGTTGTAGTGTTCGATGAGGCAAACACACACATTTTGCGAACGCTTACCTCCTGTCCACAAGCGCTTTGTAACGGGCGAACCGGTGCCCCTTTGGCGCGTTCTAGCAACAGTCGTACGCTTGGGCCGCTGTCAGGCGAGGCCTCTGGTGTACCAAAGAAAGAAGAAAGTCTTTACCCGCACCGGCGGCCACGACAGCAGCTTCGTGACGAGGCTGAGGTAGCAAGAACTACGATGTTCAACGGCGAGCGGTCAGCCCGTCTAAACTTCTTACTAGTCTATAGACCACTTAGGCATTAGATAGCCAAAGAAGCGGGCCTTGTACAAGGGCTGCACGCTACGCTGTGAACGATGAATAGTCCATGAACTCAGGCCATGCCCGCTAACACTGTGACCCTGGCATGAGAACTGAGCACCTCAATCCAGCAAGCAATCCTGGGGCGCGCGTGGAGAGGGATGGGCACTTTCCGTGCGACTGCGGCGGTATAGGTTTAGTTCCGCTGTACTGCGACACAACAACAGCCAGCTTCAGTTGAGGGGCTGAATAACGTTGGGACCTACTATCTTCTACTAGGAGTTCCTCCACAGAGAACTGTATCCACGAAATATTTTCAAAGCTAGCGTGGGAGGCATTTGCACAGCAAGTTCTACAAAGCACGTCTTTTGACTCAAGTACCCACACGGAGAGAGCTGCGGGACCCGAAGGCCATAACAAGTTGGCAATCAGTGGCCCCTCTGTAACCACTTGGCAAAACACTTTTTTTCTTTTTTTTCTCTTTTTTCCTTTTTTCCTTTTTTCTTCTTTTTCCTCGCTGCCTCTCCATTCTCTTATTTGGTTTACTTTGTGCTAAAGATGTCAATAAAACTTTTATCGACGAGTCAGCCCTATACTGATTAGAAAGGAGGCCTAGGAGATGGCGATGGCATGTAAGATGTTGTTGTTAGCAGAAACCATTCATTATGCGAAGGAGAATATCAGTCCGTATGGTGTTTATTCTGCCAATTCGTTATATACATATTGTCTTTTGAAGTTCTATAGTCTTTAAACGGAGTTAGTGTCGTATAATGTTCTACATAGCCATATTTAATTTTAATTTTGTTTTTAAATATTTGTAGTGACCGGAAACCTCCAATTTTAGTTTTAGGAATAAAGATAGTTTTGAACACTCATTACTTTTCTAACGTGGAGGTGGCCAAACCGACAGACACAGACAAAGTTAACATCGAAAGCTCTTTTGTAAACTGACATCAATCCTTCGAGACTGATCTTCCGTTGAAGGTTCAAGCTTTAGTGCGCAGGGTGTAGTATTCGTAATGTTTGTTCTGCAAACCTGGTCAATTGAAAAGGATAAAGTGCCAGAAAGGTCGAGAATGATGTTTCTTTCGGAGGATGTTTCTCTTCCACCTGAGAACCGTGCCATCCTACTTGTTAACATCGCGATAAGTCAAATGCAAGTGCAATGAACCATAGTGCTGCTAAATAATAAGTACTAGAGTGTTTGAAGTTCTCTGTCTTTTCATTTCACTTGACGTGATTCCAACAATTGGAGAGGCTGTTGTGGTGTGTTCATTCACTCTGCCACTCACTGATATCATATGTTGGATTTTACGCAAATTTGCTCAAGACATGATGGGGAGTCAACCAAACCTGGCGTCTAGGCGGCGCACCATACTTTTCAATGCAGCGAAGAGCTTGGCTGCATAGTTTTATGGGCTCTTTTAAAAACGCTCTATTCAAGAAACGGGCTATGCCAGGCAGTGTGTCTGTGTCTGTCTCAGCCAATGTACTTGTGCTCTCGAATGGGAGTGAGGTTTCCATTTGCCATGAGCGCGATACAAGACTATCTCCTTGTTTGGTTTAACGCATTCCTCAATTTCGTCTCTGCATGGTTTTTAGAGAGTCAATTTGTTGGTTAGAAGATCTCAGGATTGACAACCATCCTGGAAAGACACATTATCCACTGCGGAAATAGCATAAACAACACAGGCTACGAATGAGTTGCGAAACTATACACGCGAAGATCAGCGGGCGCTCTCAGGCGCTCAGCCAAGCCTCTGTAAACGAACTGTGTCGAAAAGCTACCGGCACGGATTAACGAAATAAATTCCACGGTAGTCGAGGAGCAAAGTAAAGCTTTAATTCGAAAGAAGAAATCACGATGAAAAAGAAAAGAAAAGAAAAGAAAAAAAAAAAAAAAAAAAAAACACAGTACTTCTTCACCTCACATCCGCGAGCACCGAGGGGACAGGTCAATTCTGTTAGAGTGCTCTCGGAGGCAGTGTCACGAAGAGGGGCTCGGAGCCTGAGAGTTGGGAGGGGTAACAAAGGGCGGTCTGCATGGCGCCGGAGTGATGAGCAAGAAGCTAGAGCTCGCTGGCTTCGTGGATCTGGGTGGAGACAGATTGCTAGGGGCCCTCTGAATGTGATTGGCCCGCAATTCCATTCACCAGCTACAGCAGACAGTTTCTTTCGGAGCCTGTAAAATGTTTTTTGTTTTGTTTTGTTTTTTTCATTTTTCTTTAAAACAAAAATGAAAACAAGTTCGTTTCTATGACTCTTTCTTTTCGCCAGCAGTCCATACGTTCGTCCTTGTAGCAGTGGGGAGAGGATGCTAGCCCTTCACTACGGGCATTCCATAAGACCAAATACTTTGGTGTTTAATAAGAGTCGCGCGTAGCAATAATACTATAAGTTGCGTTAGAAGAAAGAAAGAAAGAGAAAAGGGGTTTAAGGAGACCTCCAATTTTTATCTCGTTTTTCATTTGAGCATCGAGTATTCTTTCAAATAAAGCAACTTGGAGGGAATTGCATAAGGAAGCATTAAGGGGACGCTCGGAGCGTGATCTCCGAGACCCTTTCAAAGGAAAATATGTAGAAATATTATTTAAAAATAAGTAAATAAATAGATGACTCAGAACAAATGGGCAATGAAAGAAAAGTAAGAAGCGAGGAGAAAAGAGAGGTCGCCGCTGAGCAAACATAAACACCAAACAGCGCGGCGAGGGCAGCTCGAGAAGGACTCGGTGGCTCAGGTACCGTCGCGCTCGAAGAGGCGCGTGGAAAGACAGCTAGACCAGACGGAGAAGGACAGACATCGTGCTCCTTCGTTGCTTGCAGGCCGGCGCGGGGCGCAGCCAGCGAGCACGTACGGACGTACGCACGTTATAGAGATCATCATCGCTTGCAGGCACATCGCATCACCTGGTTATTATCGCCACTGCAGGAGACCTTGCTCGGAAAGGTTTTCCCAAGCCAGATCATCGAAGAGGTACAGGTCAACACCAGCTTGTGGAGCGGGCGGACTCGGTAGCAAAGCCCTTTCCGCTCGCGAAGGCAGCGCAGGGAGACAAGGGCTCTAAAGTTCCTCGCTTTCTCGCAGTTTGCAAACTTAGTTAACTAGCTGAGGGCCCTCATTCACACACAGTCATCTTCGCCGTTTCCTCGGTCCTCTTGTTCACTCGTGGCACGAGCGAACACGAGTGAAACTCAGACCAAGGCGTGGACAGCGGCATCCCTCGTACAACATACGCGAGCTTCCGTAGCAAGAGGCGATCAGACTCGCAGCGCAAGGCGACCCAATCGGTCGCTCGGGGTGCTAGGAAGCTACTAGCTTTCGCTGGTAGGTAGTCTCTTCTGATTGATTGAATCAATCAATCAATCAATCCATCAATCGATCGATCGATTGCCATCACTTCTTCTCTTTCTTCCCTTTTATCCAACAGTTAGTTGGCAGAAAGAGGAACGAAGTGGAGCGGCAGTTCTACCGGTAGAGTTAGATAGACGCTAGGCAAGGGAGAAGAAAAGAAAAAGAAAAAGCAGGAAGAAGGGCTCCTTTCTCCTCGTTTTATCTCTCTCTCTCTTTCTCTCTCTCTTCTGTTCCTTGTGATTTCTTTGAGGTGCTTCTTTTATTTTAATTTTTTGCCAAGCTTTCTTTGGCTGTCTTCTCCTCTTAAGTCCAAAGTTTTGCACATCAAGAGAGGGTGAACCGAGGCTCGGGATTGCCATTGCAGACAGCGAGCTGCCAGCAGCAAGCAGTCTTGCAAGAAGGGGCAACAGAGTGGTTGGCGGCAGCGAGAAGGGCCCCGGGCAGCAGCAGCAGCAGCAGCAGGGAGCGGCAGGCAAGAGACAGCCCGGCTTGTGCAGCGGAAGAGCTCAGGCTGGCAGCGAGGCATTCAATCAGTGAATCAGTAAATCAGCGAGCCCTCAGAAAGGCTTCTTGGCGAGCGGTAAATAAAAAGAAATAAAGAGGAACTACTCAACTCTCGAGAAGAAAAGAAGGAGTCTTTAGTGTTCTATAGCAATACAGACATTTAGACGGCCAAGAAAGTAAGCAGTACGCGAAGTAATTTGCCGCGACGGCAGGAGTAAAGTAGGCAAGCGACACTTGAGACTCCTCTGGAAGGAGCAAGGGAGCTTCGCGAAGTAGCGTAGCAGCAGTCTCGAAAAGCCAGGGGGTTGGGGCTGGTAAGGTAGCAGATGCACTTCTTCCCAACACTCAACGAAGAGACGCAGTCCGCTTTGCACGGTCGTGGCCCGGCACCGGGCTCTGTGCAAAAGGAAAAGGTAGAGACAGGAATCTCTAACATTAACCCGAATATCGACGACAACACCTGCGCCATGGGAAAGGCTCAGGTTCCGCACCACTTCCTGCAAATGAACAACACAAGACAGCCCTCGATGCAGGTCCGTGGAGAGATGACCTGGGGCGTCGCAGCTCTATGGCCATTTTGGAGCGCAGTGGCTCACAACGTACAACAGCAGGACCGCCGCCCTGGGCAGCACAACTCCAACCCCATGTACGGCTCCACCATGGCAGAAACAAACCGACGCTCGAAGGCTGACCACGGCCACTGGGATGGCATGACAAACGACGAGAACAAGCACTTCTCTATGAAGTTGAACTCAGCTATTGGCCATCTCCTTCGCAAACAGGAGCTCTCTCAGGCACCATCAGTGATGCGCCCGAGCAAATACGACAACGGAGACACAGAGCTGGACCCCACGAGCGGCTACGATGCCTGGAGTTCCTCATGCGGTCTCCGTAGTATGGAGGATGATGACCTCAGCGACCCTGGCGATCCCAAGGAGTTTGTCGAGCACGCTGATAAAAAAGAAGTGGAACGCAACAGGTGCAAGCTCGCTGAGTTCCTTAGACGTGAGCGTATCTGCGCACAGCAAATGCTCGATTGTCACCAAACTTTCAGGCGATCTGAGACAGACGCGCGTGTAAAGAGCATCGAGCGTGTCTGTGCAAAGGAGATTCACGAAGTCCAGTGCCAAATCGAGTCCCTGAAACACAAGCTCATGGCCCTTGAGCAACAACGCGACGAAATGATGGCGGACACAACCTGGGCGTATGAAGAGATGGGCCAGCGCCTGAGAAAAGACGCTGACCGAGTCGCAAAGGCCCAGCGCAAGTTGAGAGCCTGTGCCGGTCAGGACTATATTACAGCTAGAGAGAACGTGGCCTCAGTCATGGCCTTTTGCCGTCAGCGCATTGAACAATCTGATTCCGTTAGCCTTCCTCTTAAGTCCGGTGCTCCTATTAGTGTTGGCCCGGAGGTTCCTGCTCTGCGTGCTGAAGCTGCTGAGGACAGCGTTGAGGCTGTACTCAAGGCTGCCAAGGAGGCTCAGGCCACTGGAGCAGAGTTTTTGCATGCAGATGCCGCTGTGCAGCGCTGGGTAATCACCGGCCGGCGCCCATCAACTAAGGATGTATTAAGATGGCTGCGAACCAATGCAAAGCTCGCAAAAGCTCTTGGTGATCGCTTGCTTGACCTCACACACCAGGCCTCAGAAATGGACTTTTTTGACAAGGTCGAAGCTTTTGCTCGCAAGTGCAGTCTTCTTGTTTTGGAAAATACATCCGATAAGAAGAGTACAGTCTCTGGTGAGGTCGACGAACAACCCTGTGAACATGACGATGCAGTTTCCTCCGACTCTGAGCCTGCTCAGGGGCAAGACAATAGTGGCTGCACAACAGAATCACGAGGTCGCATTGCAAATAAGCGCCGTCGCCGTAGTGTTGACGACTATTGAAAAGCCAACATGCGTATGTCTGTGTCCCCCAAATCTTAGCACCATTTCAGGCATAACCTGCCTGGTCTGTGTATTGTTTTGCCGACAGACGCTGTCGGACCCTGTCATTCTACTGGAGAACACACTTGCTCTCCTTGCTTTTCTTATAATCTCTGCATGTTCAAGATGCTCCATAGAACTACAGTCACAGCAGTTTTTACCCGTCTACCTTTTTGTCCTTTTGGAGCTTTTGTTGCCTTTCTACTGCTTGCTTATGACAACGATAACGTTGATATGATGATGATGATGAAACCCGAAAAAAGTAACTATCACTTTCTATGTATAAAATTCTCTCTATTTCTTGCAAGCCCACCGATGATTACAAAAAATCGAACAAACATCAGAGTGCCATTTATTTCGTTTAGTTATGGTACATTTGAGTTATAACAGTACTTCGAACGCGTAATATGCATAGTATTTAGTTTTTTGCTCAAAATGTGATGATAGTCTTCTCTTTTTTAATAAAAACGTCAATATTGTGCTTCTTCTCGTTGACGTTTGCAGTTTTGAACGTGTTTAAAATTGCCTTTTCATTTATCTCCTGTTAAGATGACGTCGTTTGTTCCTTAATTATGCAACATACCGACAGACACGAACTGGCCCGCAATCAAAAATGCACCTTGGTACCTTAGTCAAACTTGACGCACCAAATCCCAACAATCGCATAATCCTCTCAGATGATTCGGAAGAAAGTCACTCTTTAATAGCATAAAATTACCGATATCGGTACAAGTATGACAAAACCCAACACACATGCAGACTTGATATTGTGGCAAACCTTGTTTCGTTTCCTCTCATTAAACACCAGTTGTGTTGACCAAGCTAGTATACAATGCCGTAGCGGTTATAGCTTGGATGATATGTTAGCTCGAAGTAGCAAAATCAATTACATCCTCAACTCATTCAGAAGTGCACACTCTCTTTTCCCACAGCTAATCTTTTTCTAATGTGGGAAAGGGTCTTAGTAGATTTAAATAGGTAAGGAATTCTTAGTGTTGAGGCTTCAAAGAACACATAGTACTCCTAGGTAGGTGGCATTTTCAAGAACAACTTTTGATATGAATTTTATGCTCGCTAAAAAACCACACCACTTCTGTAAATTAATCATGGAAGAGAGGTATCACTTTATTATCAGATTGAACACCAAGGGAAGCTTGCAAAATAGTTAGGACCACAGATGAAAAAATTATTCGGACAGACTTTCAAAGCACACAATTGTGAGATGCATAGTATTAATATTTGTACAACATATGAAATGGAGAAGGTGGTCGGTCAGGTATGTTGGTGTGAAGTTAGGGACGCAAATAATTAAAATTGTACATAAATCCTATATATGTTCAATAAATAAGTATCATGAAAATCAAATTTTTGGTTAAAAGCGAGACAATACTATTGATCAAGCCTGTCTTAATTTCCTAATCATAAATAGAGTCTATCTTGATCACCTTTCAGCATTACCTCAGTACGAAATTATCGTGAACGATGGTTCCTTCTGGTTTAAGTGTTAAGGTAAAGCCTCTACCTTGGGATTCTACAGTCAAAATCGATAATCAGAGAGCATCGAGAGCTTGCTTTGTCAAGACTTCATAAAGCAAAGAGATTTTATTTCAACATTCCCAAAATGTACCACTTGATTCAACACTATGCCTTCACTTTCCGGAATTTGCTTAAGCCTATCATAAACCCACCTTTGATCATTTCTTTTGCATGTATTATTTATGCTGCTCAATATTGTGCTTGTGTATGGTTTCTGTGCCAAGCTGAATTTCAGTATACTGAGGCTATCACTCCATCGACCGATAGAAAGAAAGGGAACCATTTGAGATATGAACATAAATTTTGGCCGAATCTAGCTCTACATCAATCGGACACGGACTGCTGAAAGAAAGAATAACATTGCATTGTCGTAGTTAACCTCTCTAGCACCTATTTTAGTGAAGTGAGGTGCTCTCCATTTTAAGAAAATTAGAATAGATTTTTTGAGTAAAAGTTCCATCTTGGAGGAACAAGCCCTCCTCCCCTGTCACTGACTTCTCTACATAGAATAATTTCCCAAACCCCTTACTCAATTTTCTGTTTAATTTTTTTAATTAAATACATCTGACCACCAACTTAGGAATAAGTCCTGGCGTTAGACTGCCGTCCCTGTTGCTAGTTAGATACTACTTTTATAAGCCTCTTCACACGGGGGAAGCCTCAAGTCAAAACATGCATCTCAGAGCTGCCGTTTGAATTATAAGAATGTGTATTTTCTTTATTTTCTCGCATTTGTAGCTATGTTGCAAGGCGAGCAACGGCCTGATTACGGTCTGATCTCTCGCATTCACTCAAAGGTTACAAAGGACTTGCAAAAGTTCGATGGGAAGTTTTAAGTTTTTATTAATGTCTCGTTGAAAGCGAAAACTAAGATAGAAAGAGTAAAGGTTATATAGTGCATTTGTTTCCTGTCCTAGGCTCGTATTGCTAGGTACGCTGTATTTTGAATCGAGTTTGAAAGTAAGCCTAATCGAATAGGGTCGACGAAAGTAGATATGTTATTTGCTACATATTTGAAAGGAAGATCAAAACGTTCACATTCAACTAGCTTTAAAAGTGTGCTGATAAGCATAGGATGAACAAAGTTTCACCCTCTATAATACTGTGCAATTTACATTTCGCCATTTTACCTATACTCTTCAAGAACACAAAATCAAAAATACACTGAATCAAGGTTTGGTTCTCGTCTCCATATCGAAAGTAATCGTGAGTGCTGGTACCACTCACATAGACATGAAACACACCATAAGCTAGAACAAACAATAGCGGAATGAGCAATGTCTTTCTCGGCTTAAGCACTTGTTACTGTTCGGTCATGATAAAGCGTTCGTTGCTTTTATATTTTAATTGGTAATATTGAATTTCTTCAGTTGTTATATATCTATGATGCTTCGTGTAAAAAAATTGAGATGCTCAGTCACATGTGCTTTTCCAGAAATTTTTACTCAGACCATTTGAAAACACTTTGCAAGCTCGTATTATTAAGCTAGAACTTAGGGTAGACCTGTGGTACAGCACTGAGAATACTTTCAAGCTTCAAAAATAGATAATAAATGGAAGTGTCGTTTATATCTGTACAATACACCGCGAGATGTGGCCTCGAATAAATGGCCATGTCCAGAGTGTTCCAGGATACTCCGTCAGCATAAAATGCTCTCGGCGATACATGCACGAATGCACGGAATCCGCTTCAAGTAATGTACTCCTAGAGTTGGCGTGCACGACAGAAATAGAGAAAAAAGTGGATCTTTGCTCTAGGAGTTGCTTACTGGTATAATAGTAGTGTTCTTCACAGTCCCCTACGGGAAATCTCAAGATATTGATCGATTATTGAAGTAAAGAAATCTAGAAAACACCATCGGCTGTGACTCGAAAGCAAACAAACTTCAATTGAGCAAAGCCCAATCTTCAAGAGCAGGATCCTGGTTAAGCCCAACGCAGTATAAGCCATACAACGCAGAGACATAGGTCTAGTAGCAGTAGGAGTGTTTTGGAGCAATCACAATGCGTGCTATCGTTTGCAAGGGCAAGGGCGGTCTTGATACCCTCTCAGAGCAGACTGTTGATGAACCCCAGCTTCGGGACTTTGACGTACTTGTGGAGGTCAAAGCCGCTGCTGTGAACCCTGTCGATGGCAAGAACCGCGAGGCTGACATGGCTGGCGTTGGTGACCGCATTCTTGGTTACGATGGCGCCGGCATTGTACGTAAGCTTGGATCCAAGGTGACTTCGCTGAAGGAAGGTGATGAGGTCATGTTTGCCGGTGACATCACTCGTGATGGATCTAATGCGGAGTTTGTGGCCATCGATTCTCGAATCTGCGGCAAGAAGCCCAAATCCCTGGATTTTGCTGATGCTGCTGCACTTCCTCTGGTATACATTACTGCTTGGGAGCTCCTCTTCGAGAATCTGCGTCTTCCCACTGACGGCAGTGGCAAGGACTTGGTGTTTATGATGCTTAATGGAGCTGGTGGCGTAGGATCTGCTGCTATTCAGCTTGCTCGCCACGTGCTTGGCTGTGAGACTGTCATTGCTACAGCTTCACGCCCTGAGACCGAGCAGTGGTGCAAGGATCTCGGTGCAACACACATTATCAACCACCACAATGACTTTGAGGAAGAGCTCAAGCGTGTTGGTGTTGACAAGGTGGACGTCTGTTTCTGTGGTGTCGATCTTGACAACCAGTTCGACCGCATTGTGTCTATTATGCGACCTGGTGGCTACATTGGATCGATCACTGTGGGCGACAGCTCCAAGATTGATGTAAACAAGCTCTTCTTCCCTATGCGCCTCACCTTGAGTCTCGAGATCATGTTTATGCGTCCAATGTTCCAGCAGGAATGTGAGAAGCAAGGTGCCCTCCTGAGTAAGGTGGCAGACTTGGTGGATGCTGGTACTCTTAAGAAGATTTCTCATAAACGCCTGACTGGCCTTTCTGTGGAGTCTATCAAGGAGGCCCAGGAGCTCCAGGACTCTGGCAAGGCGATTGGCAAGACCGTCATTGACTTCTCCGCGTAATTTTCTTTTTTTTTTTTAATTTTAATAAAAATCTTTACAATTGAAATGTCCCTATTTTCTCATTTCCTGGTATTACCATTTTCTATTTCGTTCAACAGGCTATTACGCCACTGCTGTCTGTGTGCATCCGAGGGCAAACTAGCTGTTTAATAAAGTCTAGGAATATAATTAAACGCGAACTTGCTGCGACGACGTTCTCAAAAAAGCAGTTCAATGACTTCTTTGTAATCCAATTCCCTCAACTATCGAAATTACCACACCAGGGCAGAATCTCACCGTCTGTCTTATTAATTTTAATCAAAGAAGAAGTCATTGTTCTACTGACAGCACCTAGGCTAGATGAATTCCTTGGCTCAGTGTCCACGCAGCAATTATCCTCAGAAGATGCATTTAAGTCAAGAATTATGTATACCGGCTCGCCTTTAACTCAGTAAGTCATCTTTTTCTTTTATTAGAAAGAAGCGGTGACCGTATGAAAGAAATTATGTGAGGAAAATCAAGCCGAGATGCAAGAAGTAATTCGTCTGACCTACAACATTGCATCATAATGCATATTATTAAGGGGGAGGATGCTTCCCGGCTTTTGTGAAGGAGGTCAGGGAAAGAGGATGCTTAATCCATTAGTGGGTTCGAAGCTGACATCCCAATGTGCAAGCAAGAAGTCCGCCAAAGCAGCTACCACTTGAGTATTTGTTAAAATGTCTAATCTATAGCTAGGGTTCATACAAGGATAAGATCTGGAATGTCTACGTTGAAAGAGTGGTGTTGATTAACACCAGTTTGGTTGAGTTTGCATCCAGGTAAACCCAGACATGCAAGAGGGGATTTGCTAGAACGACATGTGCTCTGAAGCCAATGCGGCAACAGAGCAGAGCATCTAGCTGTTTGCCAGAGGCGGTTCTTTGATTGAACACGCTTAGGCGGGGGCAGCCTTCTTCTTGCTGGGCATGAGCACAGCGTGAATGTTGGGGAGAACACCACCAGAGGCGATGGTGACGTTGCCAAGAAGCTTGTTGAGCTCCTCGTCGTTGCGGACGGCGAGCTGGATGTGGCGGGGGATGATACGGGCCTTCTTGTTGTCGCGGGCAGCGTTGCCGGCAAGCTCGAGGATCTCAGCAGCGAGGTACTCAAGCACGGCGGCCATGTAGACGGGGGCGCCACCACCGACACGGTTAGCGTAGCCGCCCTTCTTGAGGTAACGAGCGATACGACCAACGGGGAACTGGAGACCAGCCTTGGCCGAGCGCGTCGTGGACTTGCCCGACTTCTTGCCGCGTCCGCCCTTACCCTTGCCCGACATTGTTCTTGCTTGAAAGTTTCTTGTTGACTTCTTCGAGTCTTCGGAGTTTGCGAAT
The DNA here is from genome assembly GCA_004764695.1 of Schizochytrium sp. TIO01. Lineage (NCBI taxonomy): Eukaryota > Bigyra > Thraustochytrida > Thraustochytriidae > Schizochytrium > Schizochytrium sp. TIO01. The sequence goes on along the minus strand of SMSO01000014.1, from coordinate 1,408,646 downwards.
TGCTGACCTGATGCGGAGACCCCATCGCCCAGAGCCTGCTTGCCTGTCTAGGCCTTTCGTAGGGACCGCTAGCAGTGCCCCATATTATCCCTTTCGCGCGAAGGTTTTTCCACCTTCAGAGGGCAAAAAAATCTCCCACGGAAAACAAAACCCGACGCGAACCGGTCCAACGCCGCAGGAAAAAGCCATCGAGAAAGAGGGAAAAACAAGAAAAGAGCCAACCGTGGGACCTAACTACCAACTGCTATGGGTTGCAGGTAGGTGGGCTTAATGAGCGGCAGTTGGGCGGCCGAAGCACAGAAAAAAAACAAAACCCTGCGCAAACCGGTCAGAGGCGAACGCCATACTAATCGTCGAATAGCCGTCCCGAGCACAACGATTAACATAGAAAGAAGTTGGCTCTTTGAAGCCTTGATTGTATCTATCTATCTATCTATCTATCTATCTATCTATCTATCTATCTATCTATGCCTCACCGTAGTGATGCTTAAGAAAGAGAATAGAGACTTTTGGCAAACATGAGAGAGAGAGTGAGGAGGGAAAAACAGTAAAGAAGAAAGCGCAAAAGGAAAAGAAGGGCGGAGGTAGGAGTTGGTTAAGCAGTGGCTAAGAACTGGGGGGCCTTGGGCAAAGCTTGGCGAGGTCGAGGCAGAAGCAAACTCGTAACTCGCAAAGCATCTTAGCGAAGCAACTCTAAAACAAGAACAATGGCGGCTGGACAGAAGGGACCCTCCAAGAAGGCGGCCAAGAAGGCCACGAAGACTGCCGGCGACAAGTCGAAGAAGTCGAAGAAGCGCACGGAAACCTACTCTTCCTACATCTACAAGGTCCTCAAGCAGGTTCACCCCGACACCGGTATCTCGAAGAAGTCCATGAGCATCATGAACTCCTTCATCAACGACGTCTTCGAGCGCCTCGCCACCGAGGCCGGCAAGCTCGGCAAGTACAACGACAAGGCCACCCTCTCCTCCCGCGAGGTGCAGACCGCCGTCCGCCTTGTGCTTCCCGGTGAGCTTGCCAAGCACGCCGTTTCTGAGGGCACCAAGGCTGTGACCAAGTTCACCAGCTAAATTGCCATCAAAAGCAACAGCGTAAAGCAAGCTATCGCGCACTCACTTGTGCACGGAGCTCTTTTCACTCCTTACTCCTCAGTCAAGGCGGGAATATCAGTTTCCATGCCACTTTGTGGAGTACAAAACCAAACCAAACTGGTGTTAATCAACACCACTCTCTTTAATGTAGACAAAAATCCTCTCTTCGTGAAGATAAGATCTATTGTTCCCGACTTTGTAATATACACAAAGGAAATGCTTTAATACTAGAAATAGCCATTTAAATTTATATCCATTTACCCCTCTTCAGGTGAAGGCTAACTGAGCCGATGTTGGCATGCGTTTTATACCTTCACTAAAGAGATGATTTTTTATTTCCTGAAGTTGTTCATCTTTACTGATGTCCGCAATATCTGTTTTCAAGTTTGTTTGGCTCGCCAGAGATTTTGTGGGTCGACTTACAAAATGAAAGATCTCTTTATCGAAGTCAAATCATAAATTAGGTTCTAGTTTTGCAGGTTTGCAGAAAAGAAAGAAGACTTGAAGTCGAACTTTATTCTTAGATTACAAATTAAAATTTTTATTCAATAACGAAGAGAATGTACTTCTGGGGGATCATGAGCTCTACATTCCAACTTCATGGCAGACTTTTCCATCTGCATTGACCAGGGTAGGGTCTGCACCTTTGGATAAAAGGTAGGTACCCAGCGTATCACCATACTGATACATGTAACAAAAGTGCAACGGCGTATTGCCTCTACAGTTTTGTGTGTTAATATTTGCTCCTCGTCGCAAAGCAAGTTTCGCAATTCGTTTGAGGCCATTCTGACAAGCGATTGAGAGAATTGTATTCCCTTGCCGGTCACGTGTGTCAACCGGAAGCCCGGCATCGAGGAGTTCCTCAACTTCGTTGTACCTGTTGTGCCTTGTCAAACTGAAAATGTTTGGCACTGAACCAGTCAAAATCTCCTCGACTTTAGGGAGACGCAAATCTGAAGCACCTCTCTGCGAAGTTTGTTGTTGTTGTTGTTGTTGTTGTTGTTGAAAAGAATATTCCATTGGAGCAGGGGGTGGGCGGCGAACATGCGGGGTATTATTGCCAGAAGGTTGTCTCTCATATTGCTGATAATAATGTCCTTCAGAACCGCGTTCCGTGGCTGGGCGAGATCGCATCTCGTAATAAGTATCACTGCCATAGAAATTAGGATCAAGGCTGCGCGACGAAAAATTTGGCTGAGAGTGTGAGTAAACGACGGCGCTCTCGTGCCCCGAATAGTCATCAGCTTCTTTATTTTCGGCATCGCCGTAGTAAGCATAGTGATTAGTTTCGTATCCACCAAGGCTGGTATTGTCGTGCTGCCCATAATAAGATGAGTAGTCTGATTCGTACTGGTAGCCACCGGCAGCGGTCCCTACTCCACCTCCAATGCCACCCTTGTAATGACTCAAATAGTCATCATCTCCAGCGCCATGAGGGTCATTTTGGTTATTTTCGTAGTTGTTTCCTTTCTCTGTGACCTGTGTGTGATAGTCTGCACGATTCGCATAACTTGACGAACCTCCATACCCATCATCGTAGTCACTTATCTTTCCCTCCTGTGAATGTTCTGCCCACCCATTCGTATCATGCTCACCATTTTGCCAGGAATAGGGAGTTTGTTGGGCATGTGAATGATTCGCTTTGACGAAAGCCATAGTCGAACTTGTTTGATCGAGTTCAATTTCGGTACGCAAGTCTTCCTCGACTCTGGCAGTCTGCCGGTTACTCCCTTGATGGCTCTGTGTAGAACCTTGGTAATATGAATAACCATTTGAGCTTGAATTCAAGGAACCCGGCTGATCATAAGCGTAAAAGGAGTTCGCAGAAGCATTGCTAGCTCCTGAATGTCCATATCTAGGTCTTGTGTTTCCGTAGACTTGTTCGCTGTCATTTCTATCACTATGATAGGCATTTTGACTGGTACGGTAATAATTGTCTTCACTCTCTTGGCCATGATGATGGTTTTGTTGACCGTACGCATCATAGTCCTGTTGCTGCTGTTGCTGCTGTTGCTCGTGGCAGTCGTTGTACGAATATTGCTGAGCATCACTTGTATGATAGCTGGATGAATGCTGTTCAGTCGGATGATAATTTGTCCACGCTGATCGCTGCTCTGTGGCATCTCTGTTCCATGACTTCACAGCCCCCGCCGAGGAAACGCTGCCCGTCTCTGATGCTGCAAGATAGTCATCATCCTCGTCCCTCCCCATCCGATGTTCGCTTTTCTCCACCCTCATTTTAGACGCTGTTGCTCTCCTTGGCGGCTGCTGCCTCGATCGCGTCGAAGTGAACCGCCCATCCATCGGCGCCATCTCGCCTCTCGCAGACTCTGCCGACTACAAGTTTTACTCCCGACCAAACCGCAAGTCAGCTGTCAACTCAAATTTTCGAAAGACTTGCTGATCCCTCAAGTCTCCGCGCTGCAGCCTGCGCGACCACCCCGCGCCGTGCATCAAGCGGGCCGTTCGCAGGCGAACCTATAAGTTGCCGCAGTGAGGTTCAACGGATCTCTTCTATTATATATATAGGCGCACACCTGCCGAAACTACTATGGGGCGCATCAGGGTCGTCCATGGCGTGCATGGCACGTGCTCTCGGTCCATGTGCTGTGAAATGTTAAGGCCGAAACATAAAGCATGAAGGCTGCGAAGCAGTAGTGCACACATGGTGAGATAGAGGCATATACAGATGATCCAAGTCGCTTGAACTTGGAACTATTATTGTGCAAGTAATGGTGACGATGATATTGATATTCAATGGCTAGCTGCTTTATAAAAGTTCAGCTTCTGCGGCCAGGCTACTCTGGTCAGGCTTGCGAGCTTTTGAGGGGGCTGTGCTTTGAGCTGAGGGGTACGAACGTGGGAACAGGCCTGAATTAAAGCTTAACAAATAGTCACAGGTTCCTGCGGATCAGAGGGAGGAGCGTCGGGAGCAAAGAGTAAGAGCGGTTAATGAAACGGGGTAGAGCGTACAGGGAAGCAAAGACGAATGCTAGAAGAAGCTGGCGCGGAGCGGCAGAAGGGACAAGGAACTGGATGCGCAGTGAAACTTGCTGCAGATATTTGAGTCCAGGTCATTCGAGGTAGGAAACAGGAAAATTAAAGCAGTGAAATAGGAGTCAGAGGTATATAGAAGTGGGCTAGGTAAACTATCTTCGGAAAATTAAGACGTACAGACTACTAGAACTAGTTAATCAAAGTTCGGAATGCTCTTTTTGAGAAGGGAAAGGGCCCAAATTATTTCTCTATAGAATATATTATATATATATGTATATATATGAGACCAAAAAAGGTAGAAAATAGAAATTGATATGAAGGAATACTGAGAAGAAGAAAAAGGAACAGTCATAAGGAACATGTTTAAAATCGCTATCTGACCTGCTATATTTTTTAAAAAAAAATGCTATATTAGCAATATAGAGAAATGAAACGAAGTATAATGTGCGGTACGAGTCCAAATTTTAGGCGAGCGCGACCAGTTGGTCGAAGAGGTCAAAAATATTGCCGTCAATGAAGTCATTGTCAACAATGTTAACAAGAAAGTATTCATCATGCATATCATAGAGGAGATTGTAAGATGATGAATCTTCCTCATAAATAGAAGCCCACCCGCGAACCCAGAGAGCAAAAGCTTCATCTTTCCACACAAGAAAGGTATCTGGGTCCACCACGGTTGGCTGAATGACCTCCTTGCCTGGGAAGACTCCCCAAGTGACAGCACATGGTTTCATCTGCTTGTCATTTGAGTATGTGTTTCCGCGGAGATCCACGGCATGGTAAACTAAAGAACGTCCAGAAAACTCGGGTGAGTTGAGCAAGTCCATCAATTGTCGCAGACGCCGTGGGCTGGTAAAGAACTCAATATAGGCCTTTTGATACACATATCCACCATCAGGACCCCAGCCAAAATCAGATGAACTAGATGGCGCAGCATTTACTCTAGGTTGAGAATTAATTGTCAAATAACCTGCACGGTTCAGAGCCACAAGCTTGTCTCGAATCAAACTCGTCTCCATGTGAAGGCTCTCCTCACACCAAGGCAGGAAGGGCACGCGGCCGTCCAAAAACCTGGCAAAGACCTCAAAAATCTCCTGTTCGTTTTGCGGTGCCTCGCCCCACGCTTTGCGCATAATGTCCTGCCGCTGAAAAAAGGTGTCTCGCGAGAACAAGTCCTCTGTTTCAGAAAGGGTAGCAAAGTTTTCACATGACGAGTTGTTGCCCCACCGACCGCTTGGAAATTGAGCCCAGTCTTCTGTGCGCATAAGGTAACTCTTCGGCCGGTTCGCCCAGAAAATAGGCCGCACGTCTTCTTCCATACGTTTGGGGTCAGCAGATTGCCGCCACGGCAGTACCTGTTTTGTTCCAATCGCAAGATGGTTTGCTACAAGCTGCCGAACAGCATACTCAAGGTTAAACGTGTAAAAATGCAGACCATGAACCAAATCACTATTCAAGAGCTCAGTACAGAGGCTGCCCACAAGCTCAATCCCCGTTTGCAAAACAGAACCAGCATCATCCTTGATAGGAGTCAAAGCATCCTCCATATGAACAGGAAAAGAAATACCAAGGTCTGCGACAAGGGCTTTAACACTCTTGTAACTATGAATAGGCAGAATTCCAGGAATAATTGGGATCCCGTGGGAGATTCCCGCAGCGCGGCATTCCTGGATAAAGCTGATGAAAGCTGCCGCGTCAAAACAAGCTTGCGAAATAGCAAAGTTTGCACCTGCATCAACCTTTTCTCGCAAATATTCAATGTGTCTTGCTCGGTTCTCTTGCATGGTCTCTCCTGGTCGAAGTGGTCCGAGGCCCTCTGGATAACAACCAACTGCAACTGTGAAAGCATCCCCAAATTCCTCGCGAATGGCTCGAACTAGGTCTATCGCATGGGGGAACTCATCATTGTCAGATCCCTGCCGTCCAGCTTCGTCACCCCGGAGCGCGAGAACATTAGTAATGCCAGCCTCAAGAGCCCGACTCAGGAAATCAATCATATCAGCACGAGAAAGCCCTGCGCAAGTGACGTGCATCATAACGTCTACATTGCAAAAACGGATGATGTCTCGGCAAAGACTAAGAGTATCTTCAAGGTTTCCTGCACGTGCTGTGACATCTACAAACAATGGACGCATGTCAGCCATGCGATCCACTCGCACTTGCAATGATTTGCGACCATTTTCATTCAGAGGTGGGAAATATTCAAATGAGTGAAAAGTTTCAGCATCTGCAATCTTTGCACGAATTCGATCAATAAGACGTACTCTCCCGCTCATTGTCCGTGCACGAGTTTGCATGTTGCTTTGTGACATGCTTTGCCACACTCCGTGAGTGGTTCGTGTCGATCTCAGCTCTTCGTCAATAAACAAAGTGTTCGGCAATAACTTGAAGGGTGAAGATCTAGAGGTAGCTGGGAAACCTCTTCCAACCCACAGAGGCCCTGTTGACAGCGCAACGCACTGCTCTTCCGAACTGCTTGGTTTTCTTGATCGCTGCAGCGTGGTGGACCCTCACACCACCTTCTTCTCCATCTGTCTCGCGAACTCCTATTAAACCCTAGGTAATCTCTATCATAGTACCATAGATGAAGTACCAAGCTTGGTACTACAAGTGGCAAGTCAAAGGATTGTGGAGTTGCCTCTGCCTAGTGAGAATGCTGCACTCTCTCTCCTGCGCAAAGAATGTGGCTATCCTCTAGCTATAGGCATGCTCCTAGATGATAATACATGAAGAATAAAGGCTTTGTAAGACCCGTGAGGTCTTACGCAGTTTTTGGGTTATTTCCCGCAAAAGTTATCATTAAGAGTCGTAGAGTTAAAGTAAATGTTTATCAAGTATTGTTGTTATGAGGTTAGAAAGCTGACATCCGCGCTCGACTTTGGAGATATAAAATACTGTTCCTTTCGCTAGGTCTCTTTGTTCATCTGAACTTGTATATATCAGAGTACGCACCGCCTAGGGGCCGATAAAGTTTGAGTTTCGATTATCCCAAAGCATCGATCATGGGCAAATAGCAGCTTCCTGATCAATCTTGTTCACAGTCTGTGTAAGAGAACTCGACTACCTTGAGTACCAAGTCGAACAAAAGAACCTGCCAAACAATTACCTTACCCTCTCAAAAGTCTCGCTACAGTGCCTCTTGAATATGCGAAGCATCGCCTTGTGACATCACGCACACTATCAGCATGATCTCGAGCGTCAACACTGCCCTGACAAATTGCACTAACCATCGGGCAAACGTTTAGTTTGGCTGGAAGCTCCACAATGCCCGAACATCTGCATTCGTCGTAGCATTACCAGCGTTCCTTCTGTCACCAGCGAAATGTGTGGCGTTCTTGTCCGCCTGGCTCCAGTACCAGGACGCAAGAAGCGCACCGGGAATAAAATGGAACTCCACGAAGACTTCGTCGACCTGCTGGTACGCGCTCACTCTAAATGGCGCTTCTGCCGGCAATCCGCAGCCAGAAGCCACAGGAATAAATAGCGGCCCTCCAGGCGCCTGAGATTGCCAGAACCGGAAGCTCCACCTTCGTAAGCCCTGGCAAGGAATTGCTCACAAATTACACACACCCACAAGACCCTGATTTCCCACCCACCTAGAGGCTTACATCACATCGTCCTTTCAATCAACGCTTCGGACTCCTGTCCCGAAACCCTGAAGTTCTGTCTTAGCCAACTCATGCCGCACTCCCGAGCGCATCTATCCACGCATTGATGAACGACGGAAAATGAGGTTTACGAGAGAGCAGCGACGTGCTCGAACTTGTCCGTTGCTGCATGTCTGTCAATCCCGTTCGCGATACCTTGCAACAGCAGAAACGAGAACTTCAGTGTAACATAAAAATGGCGGGCTTTGCAATGTCCTAAGGGCAGGAAGATGTGAAGAAACATCAAGTCCAGCTCTTGCTGCTCAGTGTCATCTCCTCTTTCAGAAGTTGCCCCAATGTCCGCCTGCCGGTGAGGTCTTTTCGGGACCTCATGTCCACAGAGACTCAGATTGCCGAGTGAGAAGACGGCCCAAGACGAAATTATTATAATGAAAAACATCCGAAGAGGGAGACTCATTGCTTAGCGCAGCAGCTCGCTGCGCATGATGTCTAAGCAGCCTCGGCAAGCTTGGTTTGCTTCAGGTTCTGTAGCTTTGCTAAGCTTGTAATGCTTTCTTTCATTCTTCTCGCCCTCCCTTTTCGTGGCTCAAAGTGTCACTTTTTAATTGACCAAGCGAAGAGTTTCTTTTTACCTACTTAGAATAATATTAGAAAGAAATCAAGAAAAAAATCAAAATAATGATGATAATAATAATGATAACTCAGATGCTTTCAATTCAATTTTCTTTTCCGGCTTCTTTCCTCAGTCTACATGATATGTGTATAGATTTTTCTAATATTTCTTTTCTTTGAATAAGTAGTAGCTTGAACAATGTCACAACAGTCGGTGATAATATACCTACCTAATCAATGGCAAGAAAAGAAAGAGAAAGAAAAAGAAAAGTATTTTTTTTTGTCATGTCTTTCAAAAGTCATTCACTTTCTTTTTGGAAAAGAAATCAAATCAAGTGAAGTTGCGGAAGAAATCCAAGTCCCTTTGGTTTGGTTCATTCCGCTTTGGCAACTCAAACCCTCGAGACAAACCAAAGTCAAGCTCTAAAGAAAGAATAGAAGTGTGACAGCATCAGCAGTGACACCAGTAGCACCAGCAACAGACTCCATAACTAATCAAGCTCAGGCTAGCTAGCTGCGACAACAAAAGAAGAGCCCAAAATCTGTTCTTCTTCCCAAGGGCGGGCATAGATCCATCCATCCATTCAACCATCCATCCCTCCATACGTCCAAACGTCCAAACTGTGCCCTCTTCGAAGAGAATCACAGTTTCAAAACAACGATCAGGGCACAGCTGTGCGAAGGTTCGCAGGCGGGGAAGGCTAGCAAAGAAGACTCCACGAGCTTTCGAAACGGCCTTCAGAGCAGGTATTCATTCTTCCTTGGGCAATCGATCCCTTGATCCAAAGGTTTCCTCTGACCGTCTTTCCATTCATCTGCTTGTTTTCTCTTTTGGCGCATCGTGTTTTTCTGTTTGGAAAGAAAGACAGACCTGGAACGAGCGTTCACTCTTTCTCTCGAGGAGGAGGAGGACTGCGAAGAGACTGCAAACTTTCGAAAAGGCTAGCATCACTGTCCCTACGTTGTCAAGCGAATACCTTGCAAAGGAGCTTCGGCTGCAAGCTTGACGGCGCGTGCAGACTAAGAACAGTCTCAACGTGTCTGTTTGTTGCTCAAGCCAGAACCCAAGGTTCTGCGTAGTCGAGCGCAACAACAATAAAAGCATCTGCAGTGATCGTGACTCTAGACAGGCGAAGCAGAACAGTGGCGACGTGCAAAACGTTAAAAATCCAGCGTGTCGAGGAGTAGTAGAGGTTTTTCTCTGCATAATCCAGAAGTTCTGGGATCCTTGAATTAAGTATTGGTGGTTTCGTGCTCAACAAGGGGAAAGCGCACAGAGATATTGAGACACAGGAGGAAACAGGTTCTCTACAGACATGCGAAGAGAATCGAGCGAGGCCTCAGGTGAGGCCTCGCCAACACTTGCACAAAAACGATCCTTGTCCAAAATCGCAGCTAGCTATGCGGACGACGTTCACATGATTCGCAGAAACACCAGCAGTTTGGTTAGATCCACAAGCAATGTCTCTCAAGCTTCTGAAGAAAGCAACGAGGACCTCTGTTATGAAAATGCTGGAACTGGTAGTGCAAACGCTGGTGGTTCGATGCGCAACCGGCGAGCCCCACGAGGCTCGCTAACAGAAGGTGTTTTAAATATGAAACGCACTGTAACAAGTGGATCTCGCAAATCTCTCTTACAGGCTCTCTCAGTTGATGGATCCGGAAGGAATTTTGTTGATGTAGAACGTGAAGCTGAAGAATTCGGCCCTGTGGTTGATGTGCAGATATTGGTGCGCGGTCAAAAGTGTCCATCGGGTTACCAGCGCGTCATGCAAATTGGCAAAAATCAAGCGGCAGATCTTAACAAAGGAAATAACAGCAAAGGCCTCTATCTCTGCTTTAAGAGAGGTCACCCTGAAGCGGGCCATGCCCCCATTACCGGCTTGGTTATAGTGCATGAGAACAAAGAAGAGTTTGTTCCACCTGGCTATGAAATTGTTGGCACCTATGTTGGTAATACCTTCGTTGCAGACTTGAGCCTTGGGCAAAATGGCTCAGCAGGAAGAGTCTTTCTTTGTATGTCACGGGGAGAGGGAGCCCCACTTGTTGACATTTGTGCTGTCCATCCGTCACATCGAGAACTACTTCCAGACGAATACGGGATTATTGAACGTACGCCACTTGGATTTTCAGCGCTTTTAAACTCTCGAACGAAGAATGCTGCCTGCTTCCTATGCTTGAAAAGGGATTCATCTCATCTTCAACTACTTTCCAAAATGAGTAAAGAGAGCAGCAGCGAACATTCTATTCCTCTATTTACTGCAAAATCAGCAAAAGGTAACGGCCAATCTTCTATACCTGCTTCGACACGAGGCACAACATGGAAGGACCATGTCACGAAAGAGGGCATTCTACAAGCGGATTTACAGCCTGAAGAACTTGCATCCCTGACTTTGCTTTTGACAGGTTGCTATGCGGCCGATGTTTCGTGCGTAATTGTCGCCCTTCGAGGACTCGAACAAGCTGTTAAATCCTTAGATAAACTTTTTTTGAAACCATTCGCTTCATCCCAGAGTGCTGCAAAGCAAATGCAAAATGGACTTATTGAAGTAATACTGAAAGCTGCATCAGACGCCACGCAACTTGGCGTCGATGTAACGTTTCCAGCAGCTCTTAAGGTGGTGCTTGCCGTTGTCGAGCGCTGTGAAGCAGGACTCACCCCCTGCGCAATGCATTTTGTGCTCAAAACCATCGCCCGCTGTAGCTGTTTCTTTCGAATTCACCCCATGAAAACCTATACTTGGACATCACCGCATCGGCGATCCAGCACTCATCAATTCGGTGCTTTAGGAGCATTTGATAGTATGGGCTCCCAAAATGAACGAGCGTTAGGGATGGCATCTGCGCGTACCAAATCACATGATCCAGTGGACAACCTTCTAGAAAGCATTAGCTGCATTACCCTCGAGGATATGAACTTTTTACTACGCTGCCCATCCATGATTTTTGATGTTCTTGTTCATCGAGCAAGCATTAATAATGTAGCTCCTTCTTCTGTTGGGTCTGAAACCACTACTACCTCAATAAATGGGGAAAATGCAAGCGATAACGCAGATTTTATTCGCAATAACATAATTTACCCTATGATAGACGGAGCCTGTGAAATCGGCAGCACAATGGACATTACAGAGCAAGCATCGAGACGGCTTGCTAAACATACATCAGAAAACGCTTCATTTTCAAGTGAGATTCACGAACAACTTTCCCAGCGCTTACCGTTAACATCCGTTGCCGAGGAAAATGCATTGGCCACACTTGTCTGGCTAAGTCAAGCTAGCGCGATGCTGCTCACTTCGCCGTTGCGAAAGGGAAGACTTTTTAATTCCGAAATGAATCTCAAAGTTGCTCATATGCAACTTTTACGGGAGTTCCTCGGTTGTGTTGGTCCTGTTGAAGATGGGTTTTTCGCAGGCCACATTTTTGCCTACCAGGTGAGAAAGTTTACCTTCGAAGCTATCATTTACAATGCATCCAACATGAAGCGTCTTGATCTTTCTCTGCCCGTACTTTCTGAACTTTGGAAAAATATGCGGCAACACTTGAAGATCGAATTCGCTCTAGTTCTTGAGAAACTTCTCCTTTTTGTACTTCGGGACAAGTATACACCGCCTCAATTGCGGCGCGAGTGCCTTACACATATGCTGTCTCTTTTTGGAATGCACCCTGGTGACTTAGTGCAATTGTTCCTGAACTTTGAGAACGACCCTGTTGTCACTAACTGGCGGACTTTCGAAAATCTTGTCGAGGTCCTTTGTCAACTTACTGACCCAAGTATGTACCTCCAAGAGACAGATGTTACCCATCGTCAGATTAACAAAGACACGCAGTATGATGCACTCGCGTCACTTGTGACTTTACTTCGGTCATTGACTGACATGAGTGGCACGTTTCGACTCATGCAAACGGACGCCACGCTTAGGAAGCGGTCCTCTCAGGCTATGCAAGCACTTGAGTTTTATGCGAACGATGAAAATGATGAAGCTTATGCAGGCCACGACTCTGCGGGAGAAGCGAAAACAAAAGTCGCCGAAGCACTTGTGCGAACGCGTCAAAAGGAGCGCCAGAATGCAAGTCGAGAATTCGAGCAAGCCTTTCAGCTTTCTCAAAAGAGCAAGAATGCTGGCAAGGCTATCAAGTACCTATCAGAAGCGGGTCTTTTGCAAACTACGCCGACTCAAATCTCAATCTTCTTACATTTATATCACAAAGAGCTTGGAGAGCGTAGTATTGGCAATTACCTAGGATCAAGGTCTAATGACGAAGTTATGAACCACATTCGTTTTGCATTCGTAAGTGCACTACCTTTTGCTGGAAAGAGCTTTGAACAATGTCTTCGAATGTACCTGGAGAAAGGCCATTTTTTCCTACCTGGGGAGGGTCAACAAGTAGAGGCGCTCATGGACTCTTTTGCTGAATGGTTCGTCAACCAAAATCAAGACGAGTTTTCCAAAAAGGACCAAGACATGATCATGCTTTTAGCTTTCACGACTATCATGCTTAATACTGATTTGCATAATCCAAATGTAAACAAGAAAAAACGGATGACTCAAGAGCAATTCCTCAAACAGATATCTTTGATTGAGAATGGTGATCGTATATCGCAGGAGTTTGGCGTCCGTCTTTATAAGTCTGTTCAGCGAAAGGAAATTAAATTTGCCACTGAAGAGGACAATTTGGATACGTCATCTCGCACCTATGGCGCAACGCGAGAGAAAGTCGTTCAAAGTGGCCCAGCAACATCGTCAATTGGAAATTACGTCTCACCTAGTGGGATGTCCTCATTATCTTCAAATGCTGGCGGTGCCGCGAGTGTTGTAAGTAGTAGTCACTCTTCCAGCGATCGCGCTTCGACTGATATGTCATCCAACAGTGAATTTTCCGGAGAAGACCTACAAGTTTCCGATAGTATTCGTGAGGAAATCAACATGGCAGCGGCTCTAGGGGCGGAAGCGTATCGTGCACGATCAAACGAGCCAACTATTACGCGCCAAAAGGCAAATTCCATATTTCAGCGCAAGCTGGCAAGCTCCGTTGGTACGATGCACTCTCTAACTTGCGCATTTTCAACCGAGTGGCGCACATATAACAACCGTGTCACCCGGGAAGCCGTGAAAGTCATGTTTGAGATTGTATGGGTACACTTTTTTTCCGTGGTGACCAAAATTCTCGAAAGGCCGAAAGTATTCTCACTAGACGCTGTTTCTCATGCTCTTGACATACTCAGTCACTGTATCTCAATCTCACTCTTTCTAGGAATGGAAGAAGAACGCAAAGCATTTGCGATGCTGTTAGCTAAGGTGCATTACTTGTATACCAATAATACAGCAGAGTCCATTAACTCTTTAGGCGTGCTCAAAGGTGAGCATCTAAAAGATAAATGGTATACAGATGTTATGAGCGCATCGTGTGCATCGCGAGATGTGATTGATGTGATCAATGAGGTGCATCACCTTACATCAAGCATGAAAGAGATGATTGTGGAAAGACAGTCACGTGAGGTGCTGATTGCCATTCAAAAAAGATTTGATGGCCACGTCTCTCTCGTGGAGCCTGGCAGACGTTTCCTCCGAGAGGGAGTTTTATCGAAGAAGGGAAGAAACACCAAATTTCGTAAGTATCAGTTCTTCCTCTTCTCAGATGTACTCCTCTACGCTAGCCAGCGAACCCTCACGGGAAGCAAACTTCACGTACATCAACAACTCAACCTACACACTATGCAAGTCCGGGAGAGCAGCATAGACCGTGTATTCGAAATCCGGCATCCTCGTAAATCCTTTGTTGTGCAAACTAGAACAGACCAGGAGCGCCTAGAATGGATGCGCGAGATTAAATACGCTATTGATGCCATTTACTTAGAACAACTCTCTGCTCCATCGCCTTCAGTGAGTGCAATGGAGCAAGCCGATGTAATGGCACGTGATCTTCACGCTGCTAGGTCACTTGGGACAGGTGGAAATAACGCACGAAGTTATAACACAGGACAGCCTAGTCGCGGCAATGGACGTGCCATGCACAGAGCAGGGCTTGGGGATAGCGGTGGTGAGCGGGAAGATCTTGAGGTAGACTCTGACGACGATGACTCAATTCATGATCCTAAAGCGTTTGAATGTGACATCGAAGACGACGATGAGGAGGATGAAGAAGATATCTGCGATGCCGACTCTCGTTCAGAAGACGAATGTGGTTGCAATTTAATCGATTTTGATCAGCGTCAAGGACTGGATGAAGATGGCATGCAGTTGATGGAGGATACCGGAACACTTACAGGAGCCATGCGAACGAGACGGCTGGGTAAACATGATCAGATCTTCAATAAGGGTGAAGACCAATCTTCCAGCTTGTCTCGCTTACGCACAGAATCATCCTCTTCACCAAATCCTATTCAGGATAACGATCGATGTCAGCGCCGGCCTTCGATGGAAGATATACAAAGTCTTCCGCTGGAGACGAAAAATCTGTGGTTGGAATCATTGGCAACTCACACGGGGGACGCAGACCCTGCAATGATGGCAATGCCCTCTCATGAACTGCATCAAAAGTTTGTTGTGGGCCTTCGTTTCGCCAAGCCTATTCTTACAAGCAGCCATGTTCGCTTCGTAGCTACGGACGAGCAAAAGTTACTTATGTACGGCTACTTTAAGCAATCTACGCAAGGCAAGTGTGCAATTGACGAGCCTTCCTCCGAAGACTGGGTATCATACTCAAAATACAAGGTATGGCACTCACTTGGAACCACATCTAAAGATGAAGCAAAGCGTCTTTTTCTATCGATTCTTGCGCAAGTTGCACCAGGCTGGAGTGAGGGGTCAGCGTCAGTAGCGACAGTAGCATGAGCAACAATCCAAGTGGGTCTAGAAAAATATTCATATGAACGAAAGTTTTCATTCCTGTTATAATTTGCAAGCTAGTACTTAGTACTTGGGACATTTAGATTGACTTTGTAACTACAATATATATATATCAATCTTGGTAGAAATTCCATGAAGACTCTTCCGTGATTTTTTAAAAAAATTTTTAATACAGCGCTCTATCATTTGTGGGGAGAGAATTAAATTCTGGAATTAAGAACTCGGTTCAAAAGAGGTCTTGGCTGTAATTTAGAACTCATCATTTGGCTTGGTGGAATCAACAGTCCAAAAGAAGAAAGTAGAAGAAGATGCCAACGAGATGGACAAGCGTTTTGGAAAAAATGTAAGGGGTTGGTACCATTTGGAGAATTATTATTTGTTGGAAAAAATGTTAATCTGCTATACACCCTGGCACAAATTAAAATAGATATATGGAGTCAAATAGGCTATTTGTATTAATCTTTGTGCTTTGTAAGAACGAACTAGTACTAGCTTATCACAAACGAGTGACTCTGAAAATGGTTTCACGTTGCAATCTTTTAATACTTTGTTTCCCTTATGGTAGATCCTGAATTCTGCATAGAATCTTCTTACTGCTGACAATCCATCTTTCGCCAAAAAAGGACTTTATATTATTGGTCGTGCAGTTAAGTAATGCACAGTCTAGAATGGACAAGTACAGCGCTAATTTCACTGAACTACTAATGCGTAAGATAAGTTTCTTCAATATAGATGAGCTGATCCACCTCGAAACAGAACGTTACTTTATCTTTGCCAACAATTGATCGCAAGTGATGTTCAATCTCCACGGAGGAAGAACTTGCTGCATTCGACTCGTGAAACTTTTTTAAAAAGGCATAAACTTGATCAAACTGTTGAGTTCCCAAGACATTGGTAAGGCGCTCACGCTGTTTTTCAGCAATTCCATGCCACTCGAGACCAATGCGTTTGTCCGTAGAGACTGAACCAGAAGATGACATCACGCTGCCTTGGCTGGTTCGCCTGGAAAACTGTTTTCCATTCTGCGAAGAGGGCGCAGCCCAGGCATCTCCACGATGGTGAACATGCTTTTTGCACTCGGCAAGCACCAACCGTGCGTCCTTCTCATCAAATTTGTCATGAATGAGAGGACTTGGTTCAACAAGATGAGATTCATGCACTGCTAGAAGCTCTTCACTTTCATCTGAATCAAAGTCACTGCATTCATCTTCAACAGACACAATACTGGCCGAGGATGGTTGCAAGAGTTTCTCACTTTCGTTTGAGGAAACTTGAGGTCGGCACCCTTCGCGCCGCTGCTTCTGTTGATAGTGCTGCTGAGCAGCAGCCCACTCTTCTACGTCATAGCGACCACTCGCCTTAATAGGGCGCTCATCCATGTCATATGGTACAACGATTTCTTCTTCTTGATCTTCTTCATAAGCCTCGAGTCGATTATGAGGTAGTGAGCGACGACGACTATTATCTACATCACTGCCGCCACTGCTATTTGAACCGGTTCGGGGCCGCATGTAGTGGTGATGGTTGACATGCTGAAACGTGCGACGCTGTCTTGCAGACGTAGCAGTTGTTGCTACTCGTCGAGATGGTCCGGGAGAATTGGAGTATGAATGACGGGAGCCAGCAGCGCCAGTAGCTGGACGAGTCGAGCGAGATTGGCTTCGAGGCACATGCATACTATGGGATTTCTCCATATGAGGGTTCTCACTGTGTATATACTCGTGAATCTGGTCTGTTGCCAAAGTTGAATCCCACTCTCGAAAAAGAGCTTCTTTTGTAGTTAGACGGCCAGGAAGGCTAGCTTTTCTCATTCCTAGTGCCGTGGGAACAGATTGCTGCGGTAAATTATCATACTCAGAGGAGCTATATAAATCTGGGGTCTTTGATTCCTTTTCGACGCCTGCTGCAGGGGCTGCAAAGGCAAACGTTTCAGCTTCACGAGTATCAGACAAACGTTTTGCTGTCAACGAGGGCGATGCCTCTTCGTCTTCACCGCCAGCATATTGTTCGTACTCCTTGCTACCTTGGTTAACTGGCTGAGTAAAAGTCGAATTTGATGATAGAGCCAGACCGTTCGCCCCAGGAGCTGTAGCATGATCCTTGTTATAACGGACTCCTTCAGTTCGAGATGAAGCTGTGGGGGGAGTATCTGCATAATCTCCGGCCAAATAATTCTCAGCACTCGGCATGAAAAACTCCTGGGAGCGTCGCTTTGCCGCGCGGCGAGATTCAATGTTGCTTAGTGTAGCCGCCCGCAACTCCTCCTCGCGTTTCTTTAATGCTGCCAGTTTGCGTTCTTTAGCCAAGTCAAGCGGTGTCATTGCCGAGCCGTCAGATAGCTCGGCTGGTGATAGGCCGTGCATCTGAGTTTCCACAGTGAGATTTGCCGCCACTGAAGATAAAGTAAGCATAGCAGGAGGCATAAGAATTGTACCCCCTAAGGAGGGAGATGTAGCCCTTGATGTAGCCTTTACCGCATCATCTTTTTCAAGACGACTGGGGGTTTTCATAGTTTGCATGCTCATAGTTCGTCGCGACGGGGTCATTGAGCTATTACTCTCACGTGGGTGAAGTGAGTCAAAATCTTCACTTCGTTCTCGCACACGACTACTTCTTGGAGGGTGTCTGTTCTGGACATCGCTATTTTGGCGGCGTAAAGAGGTAGTTCTACGCATTGTTTTCTTTAAATATTCATCCTCAGCAGTTCCCTGTTTCTGCTTCTGCTGCTGATAAAGTGGTGGCCCTTTTTGTAATGGAGGAGGGAGCGGAGGGGGCGGCGCACCAGAAAGCGGTTGGCGAGAGTTAGATGATGGCATGGGTAGGGATGATGAAGATGATGTTGAGGAGGTCTTGTGAGCACGTCTGGTCTTGCGAGCAACCGAAGAAGCAGCTGCAGGGGGCAATTCATTCGTGGACACATGATTCGATTCTCCAATATTTAGCGCTGCCATAGATGATTCGATATCCTCCTCCCCTGAGACAGGGGCTGGTGAAGAATATACATGGTTCTCATTGGATTCAATTAGTGAAGGCGCAGATGCCGGGTGCTTCAATTCAGTAGTTGACGCTGGCGCATCTCCTAAGGACGCTGAGGTGGCGAGCTCCTCCAGCCGTTTTCTAATAAACGGCATGCGAAAGATACGCCTACACGATGGGCGCCGGCTCGGGTCTTTACTCAAAAGCTGGCCGACAAGCTCGCGGAGCTCAGGACTATATACATCAGGAATAGGTGGGTAACTTTCCTGGACGATCTTAAAGACAAGACCAAGAAGGTTGGACGCATCAAATGCGTGATTTAGCGTACACAATTCATACAAAATGCAACCCATGGCCCAAAGATCTGATTTTTTGTCGTATTGCTTATTTTCACAGACTTCTGGGGACATGTAATAGGGTGTTCCAACCACAGTGTTAGCTTGTTCCAGCGTAGAGTCAAGAACCTTTGCGATTCCGAAGTCGCCCAATTTAATGACGTTGGTTTTGGTTAAAAAGACATTTCCTGTTTTCAGATCACGATGCATCACGTTCAGGCTGTGAATATAATCCACAGCCATGGCAATCTGAATAAACCAGTCCACAATTTGCTTTTCTGGAAAGAATTTCCCGCGCTTTTTATAATGTTTGATAAGTTTTGCGAGGTCACCTTGTTCACAGTATTGTGTAACCAAATGCAACGATTCCTCCTCCAAGAAGCTCTCGATGTATTCCACAATATTTGGATGGTGAAGTGTGGCTAAAAGCTTGCACTCACTCTCTGCATCCCGTCTTTCCTTTTCTGAAAGGGAGCTCAGCGGGATCTTTTTCACCACTAGCTTAGCGCCAGTCTGTCGATCACGAACAAGTCGTGCTGTGCCATAATTCCCACGCCCTATCACTCGTCGTTCCTGATACCTATCCATGTTTTACGATTTGCAAGTGCTTTAGGCTAGTCCGCTAAAGGCAACACCAAGTTAATGACACTTGTAAATAAGAACCTTCTGAACACGACGCGATACTGGTCGCTCCAACAACGTGACTAGCCGCAAGATTTTAACAAAATGCAACCCCACGGAGCCTGATCAATCAGATCTGCAAGTTTGATTGATACAGTCTTAAAAAATATTAGCACCACGCCAGGTAAACACACCAATCTTGAGGGTATCTCCAAGTTACGAAATTAGCGATTTTCCAAAGTCCTCCACGATTTCCTGTTGGTTTGCTTTTTAAAGCCTCGCAAATAGAAACGGCGATGCTATTGATGATGCTTATTATCCTTACTTCTGAAGTTGATAGTTAATCTGGTCCCGGTCTCTAGTTGCCTCTGCGAGATAGTTTCTTCTCCTGTTTGTACTTTTGATTTTAAATAAGGCCAACCAGCGCATCCTCGGCGCTACGTGAAGGCCCTCGCTCGGCGCCGGCGTTTGCGGCTGCCGAGCGAGAGAAAAGAGCGGAGTCTGCGTGGATCGTCGACGGAGGTAGATCAGAAGCACTTTGACGCAAAGCCTCCGCAGCGAGACGGTCCACGTTCAAAGACACGACAACGATCTGGGTTCGTTCGAAACCCAAAATCCTGAAGTTAATCCACGTTTCCCTGACCTAGAGTATTCGAACGAGCCAGCACCCCGTCGTCGAAGTGTGCGGATTTAATCAAATCCAGGCACTCGAGCACCTCGAGGTCTGCCACGACGTGCGCTGCGCAGGACAGAATGGAAACAACTGCTAGTAGTAGTAGTCAGAAATTGAAAATATACGCAGCGATAAATAAAGAAACATAACGAGAGCGACTGAAACCGAATATTTAATAACGCTAGTTATGTGAAACTGAAAGAGGCCCCGCTCTGAATGAAAATATCAAAATTGAATCAAAAAATATACATGCACGCTTTCCAACGCTGCAAACGAACCATTTATACGTAGGGGGTCATGGATGCAACTAAAGGAGGAAGGTTTTGGCTTGGAGCACCGATCATCAGCAGCTCGCACAACATCCAATCAGACTACGCCAAATAATCCAACAACAAATGATAAAGCAAGCCTGAGATGGTCATCAATTAGCATTTATTGGGCTCTCAACCGCCATGTACACTATGGGAGGTCCTATCCCGTGCTATGTGTTACTCGTAGAAGTACACTGGGTCCTATGGAAATGCACAATGGGAGGGTCGAAATGCTTCCGGGTTTTGGGCGCACATGGTTCTCTACTTACTTGCTTACTTGAGCCACTCGAACCTGGCTGCAACTGTCACAATAAATGGCGTGCAGGGCTCTAGTCGTCTTGAAGAGGACACCGCGTCCTTAGTCTGGATCTCACCCGTTCTTCGCTGGCTAAGGCCGATCTCACGGTACACCTCACAGATGTTGCATTATCTCTCACTAGATAACTCCTAGCGACTGTAAGTTGCATGGTCACATAGTGCGCAAGACGAGAAGAACACACCTCAGGGAAAGAACGAATAAAGAACGTTCTACAATGTGTTTGCAATATGTGTAGAACGGAACAGACATGTGAACGCATCTACGAGATAAGCGCGCGTGCCGATGCACTTTGGGCCTCGATTAAGTAGTAATACAAGCTGCTATGGTGTACCATCTTGGGTTGTATACAAAAGAGCAGCGCAGCAGCAGTACAGCGTCCAAAGTCATCATCTTGCTCCATCTCCCTTCCTCGACGTGCGAAGTACTTACCTTCACAAATAGATTCGCAGCTGTAAGCGCGCGAACAGGGTACTGGCAATCAGGTACCCTCGGGCAGCTCCAGGAACCCCAAAGAAGGGCTGCTGCGAGTTTCCTTCGTTCCCGGCCTTCACGCCGAATCAGCGAGAGAGCGAAAATAGATCAATTAATCACGCGCGCACACGGCTTGTAGTGCGCCCGAGATTACTAGTACAATATATTTTGAGCACGTGCACGCGCCGGAGGAAAGTCCTTTTTGAGGCGGCAAACCTTGAGTTTGGACCTCATCAGGGGCGTCTTAGACGCAAGAGTGAGGCGCTAGGACCTTAGAGGACAGCGCTTGCAATTCCCGTGCGAGGGAAGTGCCTCGGCTTTCTTCTTGGTTGCAGGGTGCTTTTTACTTGGTTTTCTTCGTTCCAAGTCATTATAGTGCTCACCTTTGAAAGGCAAGTCTCCTTCAAAAGCTAGGTCTTGAAAAAACACCCTCTCACGACCCTCTCACGAGCTCCACCAGCGAAGCGAAGACCAATTCAGAGAAGCAAGGAGAAAGGCAAAAGCAGAACTAGGAGCTCGCAGAGACTGCAACCCGAGTGTCATCGAGGAAATAATACCAAAACTCTTGCAGCGTGATAACGAAGGGCTCTAAAGAGCTCAAGAAAAACGACAAAGCTGACGCGGTTCAAGAGTTGGGGGAGGACCTCTGAAGCAGAAGAGGACCGAGGGGAAGAAATTGAAGAGGTCCAGAGTGACCGGAGATCTGAGATATCACATCAAGAGAATTGGCGGCGCAAGGCGCTACGTGGAGCCTCGGCTTTACTTGGGTACCTCGATACATCCGTGCGTGAGATCATGGGCCAAATCTCCTCAACGCAGCTAGAGGCTGCTAATTGGAGCGAGACAAATCCTGAGGATATTTACAGGCTACTCCATCGTCTTGATGCTGGAGCTTCGGGCGAAGTATGGCTTGGAGAGAACAAAAAGACCGGCCAAACCATGGCCATCAAGATCATTGCCATGGAGGATGAACTTATCGAAGAGCTCGAGACGGAGATTGGTGCACTGAGCAAGTGCAACAGCGATTACGTTATCCGTTATTACGGAAGTTACAAGAAGGATGATGCAATCTGGATTGTTATGGAATACGCCGATGTAGGATCTTTGCAAGACCTTGTGCAAATCAGTCTCAAGCCGCTCAGCGAGGATGAAATTCGTGGTGTATGCGCCAGTGCGCTGATGGGACTGGCTTATCTTCACAAACTTGGCATCATTCATCGTGATGTGAAGGCAAAAAACATTCTGATCACATCAGAGGGCCGTGTGAAACTTGCTGACTTGGGTGTGTCTGCTATCCTTGAGAGCAATCAAACAAAACGTGTGACAGCCATTGGCTCGCCCCACTGGATGGCCCCTGAGGTAATCGAGGAGCCTGCCGAGTACGACGGACGAGCGGATATTTGGTCCTTAGGAATCACCGCAATTGAGCTTGCTGAGATGGAGCCTCCCTACGCTGATCTTCCGCTCTTTGACTTGTTAACCATTGTGCCAAATGCCGACCCGCCTACATTAACTGATCCTGGTGCATGGTCTGATGATATGAACTCTTTTGTAGCCAAGTGCTTAACACGCGATCCTGAAAAGCGTCCTACTGCTGCTGCCCTACTCAAACACCCTTTTGTGGCACCTGAGGTGGCCAGGCAGCGTGGGGGAGACTTCACTGTACTTCAAGAAATGGTTCTTGATTCCATTGAACGAATTCGGTGGTTTCGTACGGAATTTCTTGATGGACCTAGCACAGCTGGTAGGGAGGAGGCTAAAGATCACCGATGGTCAGTTCGTCGATCAAAGCAGATGTCGTTTAGCTCCGGAAGCTCTGGCGAATCAGAGATTAGTCTTGTAAAGTCTTTGACGATGGGCACTCGTCGAAGTTTCCGCAGTCTTCTTTCAAAAACTAGTGCAAAGCCTGGTGACAGAAAGTCGACTGGGTCAGCTACTTCGAATCGCAAGCAGTCTACTATGTCTACTTCAACTCCTGCGCCTGCGCCTGCGCCTGCGCCGGAAGCACCGTCACGTAGGAGTACCAGCCGCGGGTCGGCAGTCGCTTCTCAGCCGTCGCTTACACCAGCAGCTGCAAATGCCATCGCAGAAAGGAAATCGATTGTTTCTGAAAATGCTCATGACGAAATTGATGGAGAAGATGATGGTAACATGGAACCCAAAATCGACGTTGCAGCTTTGCGCAAACGTCGTAAGAGCAAAAAGGAAGCCCTCATCAAACGTGTTTCGTTTCTTAAATCACAGCACGCAGCAGATATTGCTCGCATTCAACGCGCAGAAGCCGCCCTTGCCGCATCAGACAGTAAGTCTGAGGCTGATCTTCGCGCTATTGTAAACGAGGCTATGGCTGGTGCAAACACTACAGAACTGGATGATGACGATGATGGAAGTATTAATTCGCTCGTAGTCGACGATGTTGTGGAGCAGGCAGCGGCTGCTAGAGATTCAGTTGACCCCCATGCTGAAACTGATGCGGAGCGTGAGGAACGGCTTGCAAAGGAAGCGCGTTTGCAAAAGGCAGAGGAGGTAAAATCTCGCTTGCTCAGACTGTATCAGCAGTACAACTAATGCGATCATCACTTGCTGAACCTTTTCTTCTTCTTTCCTATTCAAGGCTTGATTAGTGATAGAATATCAACATCGAAATCGAAATAGAAATCGAAATCGAGATCATGAGCATCAGTCATACGTATGCATAACGCCGGCCTTGCTTCTTTGACTTTAAAATGGTTTGGCTCAGTTGTATAGCCTGATCTGCAAGTTGCTGACCGTTTAAAGGAAATCTTCAATGAGCTACAAGAAATGAACTGCGTACGATATATATATATATATACATCAACATGAGATTCGTCAGCAGCATCGTGCATTTTTCACATTGCTCCTTCCTCTACTGTATTGAAACATCAAGGTAACAACTTGAAAGCGTCGTTACTACCGCGTAGTGAGGAGTGCAAATAATTCATTATCTACTTTCTCTATCGTTAGCATGCGTATTGGAACCCTTGCTACCTTTATACAATGCCAGCGGACATTTAGGCGGCGAAACCCATTAGAAGCCACAATCCTTTGATCTCCGTAGAGCACAAGCACGTTGCTTGCGTGTGGTAACTTCTTACCATATGGAGAAACCACAATGTCCTGGCAAACTCAAGTGAACATGAAAACTTTTTGATGTTATGATTTTCTATATTTTGTTCTCTCCACCCCTCAACTATGAACTCCTTTCCTTGGCAGCAATTCATTCTACAAAAATTTGATACACAGTTTTTCTCTCTTCAATATCTTTTTACGTTTAGTTTAGATCTGGTGAGCAAATAAGGAAAGCAAACACAAGTTATGTTGAACGAGCCCTTTGAGTGCTTTCCAACATTCCGCCTGCTCGTCACGAAGCAATTCAAGGCGGGATTGCAATTCTGGTCTAACGACCAAAGAGTCGGTGTGTACGTTTGTGAGTCGGTTGAGCAGGGCTTGAACCATCTCGAAGTTTGTCTTGTTGCGAAGCTCAAATAAGAGCCAATCCATGAGAAGGCGCAACAAGTGACCGCCGTCATCATCCTCAGGACCCAAAGTGGCAGACTGGAGCTCAAAGTCAACTGCAGAGGCAGAGAGGTCAGTCAAGTGTTTCACAACCTTGTTGTACACGGAGGCGCCGTCCTTGGCCTTGCCAGCCTCAAGGACGGCATTAGCCTCCTCCAAAAGGCTAAAAAGCGTTGAGCGTGGTTTGGCGAGACCCTTGTTGTGACGCATAATGCGGGAGAATACGTTTGTTTGCTCCACTCCCTCATCATCGTCATCCTCCATCTCAGATTCAGCCTGTTTAACCTCTTCATCGTTCTCGCTAGCCTCATTGTCTTCATCATCATCGTCGCCCCAATCACCACTTGCAGCCAAGGTCATAGGCGGGAGATCTTCGTCGTCTGCGTTGTCTTCGTTTTCAGGTTCTTTGGCGGCCTTGAAGACCGGGTTTACTGCCTGGGTGCTGGGCAAAAAGAAGGGCGCCTTTTCTGGTTTCTGCACAGGCTGTGTGGGCTTGTTGCGAGCTTTAATAATGTCAAGATGGGCCAGTGCATACCACTTGGAGGAAACATCGCTGGACAAAGCAATTTCGCCTGCATTCGATGCCGCTGGGACAGCTTCAACGTCGTCCTCTGCATCACTTTCGTGCTCTTCATAACCGTAGTCACCTTCCTCATCAGAACTATCTCCGGCAGAATGGCCAGTGACTGCGGGTTCACTAGTGTCGACCAAGGCTCCTGAATTGCCCACTCCAGGCGAGGGCAGCCGCATGCGAATAGGGTGGCGAGCAATGGCGTTTGCCTTTACAGCGCCAAAGTGCGCACGGTTGGCCCAAAGAGAGATACCAACACTGTCGGCAAAACTGGTGGCGAGAAATTCACCAGTCGGGGCGAAGGTGACGCCGGTGACAGGTTTGGGGAACTGCATCCAATCGACGCAGCGAGCGGATGGGAGATCAAAAATACGCAAACTAGTGTCAGCGCTTGCGGTGGCAAGCCAGCGGGCGTCAGAACTGAATGCAAGATCGGTAATGCGGGACTGGTGGCCGGCAAAGGTACGGATGACACGACGCATAGTTGTATCAATAACAAGGACACGCATATCATCACAAGCCACTGCGAGCATACCAGAGTCACGTTGGGCTATCATCTGAGCAATGGGAGCTCCGATATTGAGAACAGAAATGAGTTCATGCTCTTCGAAGTCCCAGAACTTGATCTGTCCATCAAGGCCGGCACTAATGACTGTCTTGTTAATCGCATCTACAGCGACACCTTGCACAGCACCTTCATGGCGTTGAGGGTTGCGTAAAAGCATGTCTAGTTTCGCAAATTCACCAGGCTTGTCATCCTCCTCATCCTCCTCGACACCGGGAAAGAGTCTGACACTCGAAGCGTTAAGCTTACGGCGCTTTGCTCTGCGAGCTTCACGCTGCTTCTTGCTGAGGTGTGCGGCAGAGGGTTTCGGGTATGAGCCACGAGGCAGACCAGACTGCATGTTGTACTTGAAGACGAGGCCTTCAGCAGTGCCAACAAGGCCGTAATTTCCGCACGAGCTGATGGCAACACAAAGTGCGGGGGGGATGCTTTCTGCACGACGAGACATCTTGTCAGAACCCAGCTTACGGATGGAGATCTGGCCAGCTTCGCCATCAGGACGCAGGACACTCTTGCCAATCACACGGTTTTCAAGCTGCCAAGTGAAAGCTGCACCCTCGCCAGCATGAGCTGATAAGATGTTGCACCAATCACGCTGGCGGGCCTCGGTGGCAGCAAAGTCTACGATGGGAGGTAACTTCAGTTCCTCAATCTTGACGTCCAACGTCCGAGCGCGCTTAAGAAGTGGACCCTGCGAAAGCTCTTGATTGAGCTGATCCCTAGCAGTGTGGAAGACACGGAAGGCACGATCGCGGCCTGCAGAAAGAATCTGACAGCACGAAGCATCAGCTCCAGATGCAAGGGTGGATACGGTATCACCACCGTAGTAGCGAATTCGGGAAGGCGGGCTCTTGTGGCCTTGGCGGGACTTGAGGAGACGAGCACGACCGTCCTCCTGCTCAAAAATGAAAACTTTCAAGGAGTTGTCAACGCCAGATGTAACCAAGAGCGGCTCACCAGGCAAGAATTGTGTGCGAACCACGGAGCCATCGTGAGCCTCGGGTACAGAGGACGCAAGACGCTTCTCAGCGAGGTCCCAAATAGCGATTTCGCCACTAGCATTGCCACTCACCAGCATTGGGAATTTAGGACCACTTTTGATGGCGCCTTGGGTACGGAAACTTAATGAGGTGACTGCACCACCATGATGTGTGAATGTCATAAGCGTCTCATCTACGCGAAGGTTGTGCAGGATCACACGTCCGTCTTGCAGGCCTACACCTACAACATCTACAGCGGGACTCTGTGCCATGCATGTAATAGGGCTGCCGAAGCTCTTGAACTTGTACACGCGGCGACCTGTGCGAATATTCCACAACTCCATGCTACCGTCAGAGCCGCCCACGAGCATCTTGTTCAAGTATGTGTCCGGGTGCAAGAGGCAAGTCGGAGTCATGGGCTCCAGCTCTTCGTCATCCTCCAAGTCCACATCATCAACCTCCTCCTCTGACTGTGCTTCTGATTCAGAACTGGACCCAGACTGGTCTTCATCCTCATCCTCGTCGGTAGAACTCGACTTGTTTGAATTCTTGGGCTCCACACCCTTCGTGCCAAGTGCCATCTTGCGAACAGTTCTTCCAGACCTCAAGTCCACCGCCACAATCCTGCCAGACTTGCGGCCCTTGCCTGGTGCAGTCGCGATGACGAGAACGTGACCAAAAACTGTCATTTCCACCACATTTCCAAGGCCACAGCCACTCTCAATTAGAGTTCTACGCACACGTGCGCGATCCCATTCGATAACTTGGTCACCAGTTGCCGTAAACGTGGTTTCACCTCGCGCAGCTAGAGCGCAAATGTCTTTGTTGAGGATGGGTGGGGAGACCATCTTGACAATAAGCTTGTCAAGGTCGTAGACCATGAAGCCCTTGCCAACGCTGACAGTAGCGAAGCGTTCCTTTCCAAGGCGGTTGAAGGCAAAAGGCACCTCATCGCAGACCACGCCAATGGTGCGGTACGCCTCGAAGAGTCGCGAGGCCATCCTCAGTCAAACAAGAGACCGAGTGGGACCAACCAAGACCAGGCAGCGCCGCCGAAGCAGAGACGCCGTCCGGAAGCAGCAACACAGATGTCCAGACCGAGCGCGCCCGATCAGACTTTACTCCTCGCCTTCGAAGCGACCGCGAGAGACCAAGCGAATCGCAACGCGAGAATGACTGAAGATGAAAACGAGTGAATATGAAAATGAATGAACAATTTTACAGCGACTTATTATAGATTATAGGCAATTACTATGGAGCAAAAAGAAGAGAACTTCATTTATTACCCAAAACAATTAATTGGTGGAACTGGAGACATGACACATTCAACGAAGGAATTGGCTGCCGGCTGCGGCGGGCTGGAGGCTGACTGTCAACCAGGTGATGCTAGCAAGGACATGGGCAGCTTAAGCTCAGGTTCATCTGCTTTTGGGCCTTCATAGCTAGCCTGGTGACCTGCAACGATTTTATTGATCCCTTGAAAGGACGAGAGAGCGCGAGGCCAGTGGTTCTGCAAAGAGGCCTATTAACTTACGCCACATAACTAGACTAGAACGGAACGGTAATTAAAGAACGATAAGTTAGAATGTGGGAAAGATACAAGTATGGTGGAGCAGGGACTCATATTATCTGTGCTATCAAAACCGCCACAGTCAGTAATATCATCATAATTTACGCTACATCTCAACCCCAGCTTTGGCACGTTCTGGGGAACCTCTGCTAAACCCAATTTGCGATGCTCTTCAACCAGAAATAGCACCTACTCAGGAAGTTTGCTGCACTAGCAGTCTGCAGCGCATGCAACATTATCATGGGAGCCCTTTCTTGAAGGAATCACTTCATGAATAAATAGGCATTACTACTACTACTACTACTAAATAATAGCAATAATACCTAGTGTCTACCTACCTTCATACTACCAAATAAGTAGTTGAGTAAACAAAAGCACCTTCTATGGGGGGCTTAGTGTCTGGAGTAGGACTCCTGAAAGGCCATTCATGTAAAAAAAAGTATTGAGGTAGAGTATTAGTACTAGGTAGTAGTGAGAGTAATATGGGCAAAGGGTATAACGTCTACGAAGAGGAGAGGAATAAAGTACACAAACCAAATAGCTTTGAAAGATTAAAATACAGTAGGGCACCCTAGTGTAGGCCCTATGCTCCTGGGTTTGAAATGATTGAGAATGATTCTGTTTTCAAAATTTGAACAATAAAAATTATATTTAAAACATCGAAGGCAGCAGTCCTGATCCACGAGAGGCCATCCCGCTCGCCTCGTAGCCCTCGCGCGCGAGAGGGAAACCAAGGCGCGGAGGTGGCGAATTTGAGGAAGTAGAGGAAGCACGTTGTGCCAAGGAGTCACAGTTGCCTCCACGGCAACACAAAGGACGGCAGGAGACTCTGCCGGCCACGCTGATTGCTCCCTTGGCGACGACTTTGGCGACGAGCTCTCTAGAAGTCATCTGCGGGATACTCTAGCGAGGCTTGCCTTCCTCGACCGCAAAGTCTGCTCGAGAGCGCCACGTTCAAAGACAAATACTTCGTGAAGAGTTGAATTTCACTGAGGATATCGAAGATATAATAGGTGAAGAAAAGCCACCTTGTGTTTGGGCACAGTTCTGGTGACCTGTCTTAGTTCGACAAGTGGCGTTGTGGACAAGGCTGCAGCTGTGGAAAACCGCCAGGGCTGATTGACACTTAGATTCCATCCAAATAGATTTACTGATTTAGGTATCTGTCAATATGGTTGAGATCCTACAGGCTGTAACGCCTGATGAGGAGATTGGCAACATTGATGTGAGCGATAGAATCTACGTTGTGTCCCGTGGAAAGGTGAAGAGTGCTGAACGGGTGCCTAGACATTTGCTCAAACCGAAGGAGAGAGCCACCCAGACTATCTGCGTCTCGTCCAAGTTTGGCCTCTTGCTACAAATCTCAGAATGCGATGTCCATATTCGAGAGTGGACCAACCAGGAGGGCACTGGCGAGGAAGACTATTACATGGAGATGGAATCCTTCATGGCAAAAGAAGGCGTTAACTTGGCACAGGAACGCGATGCTATCGCAGAGCCTCCTATCTGGGCGTGCTTAGAAGCTAAAAAGCCTCTCTTGGGCTTGAAACTTTGTCCGTGGTCAGAGACCCTTGTAGCTGCATGGTCGTTAGACAATACCTTTTTTATGTTCGACCTTGGAGGTCTAACACGAAATGCAAAGCGCTCGCCCCTCTGGCGAAAACAGCTGTCTGTCCAAGACGTTGCCTTCCTCGAGGATGAACGTGTCGCGGTGGTGTCCGAAGATTCGCTGCAATTATTCAATGCCGCAGACGGCGAAGATATATCCAGTTCAAAGTTCTCCGACGAGAGCTTAAGGGGTCTGGCCTGCGCTTCGGGCTTCGAAGGCGATTCCAAATCAATCATTGCGGTGGGTATGGATGATGGTTCTGTTCACCTCTTTCAAACTAATAACCTTGAGCAGCGTGGTTCATTTCAAATCGAATCAGAAGAGCTTGAAGGTAATGTCAATGCAAACGCTCTTGCATGGATGTCCGAATCAGTTTTGGCTGTGGGTTTCCGCAGCGCTGTTGCGATAGGCTCTGATGAAGACGACGATGACCCACCTCCTTTGCCGGCTCTTGCGGTTGTCCAGCTGGATCTTCAGTCAGCCCAGGTGATTGCTTCGCAGTTCTTATCTGATCCGCTTGATTATTCCATTCGTGATAAGTCCTGGGAACATCGCTTTTTCATGCAAAGAATCCCTCACTTAAACGGTATGGTACTGACATCAACATGGAGTCGAAATATGGCCATCTTCACTATAGCTGACGGTGGTGATTTCGCCATTGAACGTAATAAAGTCATGATGCGTCAAGATCCAGTAGAAACACCTGAAATATGTGGTGGCTCAATCTGGAGTCTTGCTGAGCGCCCATGGGTCCTAGCCGACAACGGGGATGATGACCCCGAAATTGGTTTTCAGGAAAACCCATTTGTGCTTGGCATGGCCATGGCTCTCTGTGTGAAGGCAAAGGTTGCCCCAGACCACATCTATGGCACTGACGGTGAGCTTGAAGGGAAGCCTCATTTTGCCCCGCCTCCCACAATTGTAGTCAGCACTACTGATGGTATCCTTGAACATTTTGCCTTTGCGGATACTGAATATTCCACAACATCATCAGCAGCAACCATTCCAGGAATGTGTCTCACAACCTCTAGCTTGCCCACAGCACGATCCGTCCCCTCTCCAGCTAAATCCGACAACAAAGTGAACTCTAAGCCTACATCTGGTATGGGCGGTTCTGCTTTTGATTTTAGTTCCTCTGCACCTTCATCTACAACCTTCGGTGCAACAGCTCAGAGCAAAGCGGGCGATGCTCAGTCAGGAAAAACAGACCTATTCACAGGCAAATCTACTGGTGCTGGATCTCTATTCAGTACATCCTCTTCATCCTCTTCAAGCACCGAGAAGGTCTCAAACGGCTCGTTGTTTGGAGAAGCAAGCAAATCAGCTGTAGGTTCTTCAAATAGCGAGGCAAAATCAAGTTTTGGTTTCGGAGCGATGTCAAACTCCCTTTCTAGCCAACCCACGCAAAGTCTCTTCGGAGGCTCTTCATCCTCTTCAAGCACCGAGAAGGTCTCAAACGGCTCGTTGTTTGGAGAAGCAAGCAAATCAGCTGTAGGTTCTTCAAATAGCGAGGCAAAATCAAGTTTTGGTTTCGGAGCGATGTCAAACTCCCTTTCTAGCCAACCCACGCAAAGTCTCTTTGGGGGCTCTTCTACCTCTTTTGGAACCGCCGCCGCTGCTCAACCGCAAGGAAATGGCACATCGTCATTATTTGGAAATTCTGGGGGTGGGACATCTTCTACGGGAGGCTCTCTTTTTGGCAGCACCGCTACCACTAGCAGCTTCGAGAACAGGTCAAAATCAGAAACCAAGGGTGATGTACCATTCACTGGCGCTCAAGAAGGGATGATTTACACCTGCCGTGATGGTGTCACAGGTTATTACAAGGACTGTCCTCCAACTGTTACATTTGTACCACCAGAGCAACGCGTCTTCACAAGAGACGAGGCAAGGATCCTCTTAACAGATTTTTACAAACGCATTGATCCCACAAAACTAGGTGGTGTTGAGGGAATTTTAGACAAGTATGAGGGTAAATACTCGGCTGTATTTGATCGCCTCAGTGGAAAATACAAGGATCAAAAAGTAGACCTAAGTTTGATTGCAAAATCATCCAATGCCATCATTTCTAACGCTAATGTAAATGATGATGTCAAAGCCAAGGCTGATGCTGATGCCAGAGCCAAGGCTGATGCTGATGCCAGAGCCAAGGCTGATGCTGATGCCAGAGCCAAGGCTGATGCTGATGCCAGAGCCAAGGCTGATGCTGATGCCAGAGCCAAGGCTGATGCTGATGCCAGAGCCAAGGCTGATGCTGATGCCAGAGCCAAGGCTGATGCTAATGCCAGAGCCAAGGCTGATGCTGATGCCAGAGCCAAGGCTGATGCTGATACCAGAGCCAAGGCTGATGCTGATGCCAGAACCAAGGCTGATGCTGATGCCAGAGCCAAGGCTGATGCTGATACCAGAGCCAAGGCTGATGCTGATGCCAGAACCAAGGCTGATGCTGATGCCAGAGCCAAGGCTGATGCTGATGCCAGAGTCAAAGCTGATGCTAATGCCAGAGCCAAGGCTAATGCCGATGCCAAAGCCAAAGCCAATGCCGATGCCGAGACCATGCATGTTACCACCATGAAGTCAAACACTGAAAACGTTTATCGAGAAACGATTGCAGGTTTGCGAGAGTCTCTGAACGAACAGGAGGCTAGAAATGAGAAACTGCAAGCAGAACTTAACACACAAGTCCGGGCAAAGCGCCTAAGTTCCGCACCTCGGTTGTCTCTCATGAAGCTTCGTTTAGAGAAAGACGAAGGTATTTATGAGCCGCGTGGACATCTGACAAAGATGAAAGAATCTCTGAATAAATCTACAGATCCAGAGGAGGAGACCCGACGGCTCCTGCGCAGTACTCTTAATCTTGTACAGGCCAAAGACGAAGATATGCAGGAAGATATTGCCAGGATGACTATGACATGGCCGGAGAATGATGAAGAACTCGAAGATAAAACGAAAACATTGAGAGACAACATTGAGGAAGCACTAAGTTTTGCCCAGAACGATGTTAAGAAACTCGTAAGGGAAGGGGCTGATTTTCTCGCTGCCACGCGCCGCAACTACTTGAACTATCTGTCACTCTTCGAATCTGTAAAGAATCAAATGCATTCTCGGATGAGATCCTTGCAACCTGATGGCCATAACAGTGGACCCAGTTTTGATCAAGGTTTCGAATCTATTGAACATGCCCCGCAAATTGAAGCTTCAGATGAGGAACTTGCAGAACTTTTGTTGCATTTGCAAAGTGCAAATAAACGGGTACACGATCTGGAGAGATTTCGCGAGATGATGGAGCACCAGATGACATCCCTACGTGAAACATTGCAAAATCAGCAGCGCACGATTAGCCTTAGCCAGAGAAACCCGCCTGATCAACGTGACTCACGAAGAGTTGTCACACTGGCAGCTAGCAATGAGACATATGTCGAGCGTCAGAGACAGCTCATGAGACGCGCAATGAGTATGTATAAGCGCGCCCGAACCAGTTTCGACGAAATGCGTTCACTTTACGCCAGGCTTAATGGTATTAATTCAAGGCTTAAGGCTGCGATTGATGATGTCGAGGATATTGACGAAATTGAACAGGGCAAGATTGGGGAATTCTCGGATCAAAGTGCTTTGGTTCCAACCCTCAGCAACAATGGTGGATCTCCAAGCTTAACCAAAACCTATGAACAAGAATTAGCTGATCTAGACTCAATTGATGCTATGATCAAAGAGCACATCTCTGCTCAACCTATTATCATGCGCGATTCCACTGGGCAAGAAATGAGACAGGCACGTCCATTGAAAGAAGCAAGGTCGGCTGCTCGCAAGGAGTTGCGCTGGCGACGAAGCCTAGCTGCTAAAACATCTCGTCAGTCTGTTGAGGCTGATGGAACCTTAACAGATGATGGATCTCTTGATTTTATAAACTCGTTCAGCCAGCGTCGACCTGGTTTAACGGAAAAGCAAGAGGAAGCACTTAGCCATATGGCTGACCCTCCGAAGTTGCGGCCAGTTGTGTCGGAGGAAGCAGTTGGTGCGTCTTGGTCGGACACTAAGCCAGGCGCACAAACCAAACCTAGCGACAAGAAGAGCAGTACATTTGGCCCAGGATCTGGAGGTTTATTTGGTGCTAAGAGTCAGTCGTCAAATGAAGTGAGCGGCTCTTTTGCATCTCAAGAACCTTCACAGGAAGAAGCAGAGCAAGAGAAGGAAGAAAAGAAGAGCTCCGGTCTCTTTGGAAACACTAGTGGTTCGTCTAGTAGTTCGTCACTCTTCCTTGGACAAGGTGGCACGTCTCAGACCAAGAATGAAGAAGCACCAAAACCGCCTTTCACGCCTAAAAAGGCAGAAGGTGCCTCCTCATCATTATTTGGTGTAGCTGGTCAGGCATTGAGTTCTTCCAACAATTCGCAACTTAGCAAAGAAGTTACAGACTCCAATGATGGTAAGCAGCAAAACTCTCCAGAAGCGCCCAAGCCACTGTTTGGTAATACAACCCAGCAAACACCAAGTACACCTTCATCATCAAGTACTGGTCTCTTTGGGGCCTCCAGTTCTTCATCAGGATTGTTCGGAACTTCAACACCCGCAACACCAAGTTCTCCAGCGCCCTCAGTAGCAAATAGCGAACGTGATTTGACCAACGTTGATATTCGAAAGACGTTGGCTGAGTTCTACCGTGAGCACAAACCTGAGCTAATAAGTAAGCTTGATCAAAACATGGAGAAGTATAAACAAAACTTCAACCATATGTTCGACCTCTTAGAAAAGAAGTACCGAACCAAGATTAAACTTATACCTAACGATGGCACCGGCGAGTCTTCTGGTGGGTCAAACAGTGTCTTTGGTTCAACTTCAATGTCTTCGGGACTTGGAGGTACTGGCAGTTCCGGCTTCGGGAACCAAGCGTCTTCAAACACAGGGTTCGGTCAATCGAGTTCTGGATTTGGTCAATCGAGTTCTGGATTTGGCCAGTCGAGTTCTGGATTTGGAACTTCGACTCCCTCGGCATCATCATTTGGCTCGTCACAGCCTCTGGGCTCATCTGGTTTTGGCGCATCTACTTCAACTCCCGTCGGTGGTTCGATGTTTGGTGGACAGCAACAGCAACAAACACCAGGAGGTGGAAATAACATGGATGCGCGGCAACGTCTTGTAGAATTTTACCAAAAGCAAAACCCAGAAAAGTTGAACTCTGTAGACAAGACATTGGAACGTTATCGTGGGCGCGAGACTGAGCTATTTGCACAGCTTGAAAAGAAGTATGGCCCAGGTTCAACAGGTTTCTTTGCAGGAGGTAATACTGGTGGACAAGCTATGGGCAGCGGCGGCGCTTTTGGTGCCACTCCAGGCGGATTTGGCAATTCCAGTGGTTTCGGAGCTAGTGGCAGTAGTGGTGGCTTTGGCAGTTCTGGATTCGGCACGCCAAGCTCTAATGGTATGGGAGCGCAGTCTGCGGGAGCCAACGGGGGTGGTTTTGCTGGTTTTGCTGGTAGTAGCTCATCCAGTTTTGGCTCTCCAGCTGCAGCCACCAGTGGGTCAGGTGGCTTTGGTAACAGTAGTGGAGGCTTTGGCTCAAGCTCAGGCGGAGGGGCTTCTGGCTTTGGTGCCTCATCGAGTGGTGGGTCTAGTGGCTTTGGAACAAACTCAGGCTTTGGCACCTCAGCTGGTGGAGGGTCCAGCGGCTTTAACAACGGAGGAGGATTTGGAACCAGTAGCAGTGGATCTTCCGGGGGCTTTGGTAGCTCTGGCTTTGGTTCTGCCCCCACTGGAGGTGGCTTTGGCGGGAACGCCAGCAGCTTTGGTGGTAACACCGGAGGTGGCAGTGGCTTTGGTGGTACCGCTGGTGGTGGTGGCTTTGGCGGTAGCAGTGGCGGAGGTTTTGGCGGTTTTGGTGGTAACTCTGGGGGAGGAGGAGGATCCTCCTTTTCTGGATCATCCTTTACGAATATGCGTGGATAAAGTAAAGGATCTATCACACTTGCAAGCATAACAAGAAAACCTTCATCACTTTTCTTTTGTTTGATTGGCAGATTTTAAACTTCATAAAAATAATATTTTAAAACATCATTTTCCTGAGTAATCGATCATTATTGATTTCTTTGCTGCAAACGAGCAATAGACCCCGATCCAAAGAGTGTCTCATACTGCTCCATGAAACTAGATCCCTACAAGTTTATCTCTGATCTAGGTATAACTAGTTTTCTGAGCTGGACAATTCTATTACTCTGGACATATTTCACCAACCCTCACCATTTGATTATGGATTATGCTTCCTTCTTTGAAAAGCAGCACATATCGGCTTTGCCTCACTTTGCAATCGCCAAACTCCAAATGCCAAAGAGTATGATCCGCAACTCACATTTATAATCGCTCATCCTGTAGTAGCACTATGGATACCTAGCTGTTTCGTTGATGTCAACTAAGAGTGAGGAACCCAAGCCTATAGTTCTACAGTTTTGCATATGAAAATAGGTAGTTTCACATATGTCATGTACGAGTGAGTGAGTGAGTGAGTGAGTGATGGTTAGATTAAGATTGACAGCCAAAGGCCAAAGCCCGACTCTCCCGGGAGGCGCGTCTTGCCATTTTCTGAACACTTGGCAGTAGTGTTGTGTGTCAGGAGCTCGTAGCTGTTGCAGAGCGTGGCGAGCTGCTCCAACGTTCTGTTCTGGAGCTGAGTGCGTCGGGAGCCGCAGATCAACAGAA
This sequence comes from Schizochytrium sp. TIO01, assembly GCA_004764695.1. Lineage (NCBI taxonomy): Eukaryota > Bigyra > Thraustochytrida > Thraustochytriidae > Schizochytrium > Schizochytrium sp. TIO01. The sequence continues at coordinate 1,372,262 of SMSO01000014.1, read as the reverse complement.
CTTAAGCCAATCTGCTGCCCTCCTTGAGCGGACACTAACTGTCTAAGAACTTGCGCTATCCTGATCACCACCAAGTCGTAGAAGATTCGTGGAGATTGGAGGGACTTGGTGGTTTGTGTAGCAAGTACGATTAATATCTGGAAAGAAGATGGTGAAGCGGATTGCGGTGCAGGATTTTGGGCTGCAGTTCCGTGGCAATGACGTAAAGAACGTTATCGACACGAATGAAGGCAATCTCCTTGAGGTAAAGCAAACTCCGTCGCATAGCTTAAAGTTCACTTACGTTGTAAATGGCACAGAAAAGAAAACCCTCAAGATTCAGCTAGATTTCATGACGCAGGTGTCTCTGGGTCAGTCTAAGAGCATATTGTTAATTGAATATAATCGTAAGGGAACGAACCAAGTTCGTGTTGAATCTCAAGGCACGTCGGGTCTGGAGAATATATATACTTGGCTCATGGAAAGCTCTGCAAAATTCAAGATTGGAAAAATCAGCTTCAGTCATATCTCGGATGCGGACTTACCTCCTTTACATGGTGGAAGGAAATCTACAATCAAACATAGTGCTTCTCTTACACAAGCCTTGTCCCCTAATAGAGCTTTGTCTGGTTCTAAGCGGGGAGTTGAAGACCGTGATGAACGGGGGGCAGAATTCGAAAAACTGAAAACGAAAAAGGCGAAAGCTAGTGACAATGTCAGAGTCGACTGGACAAAGCCGTCACTTCCAAGCAGCAAAGCCCTGCGCCAATACGGTGCTAGACCTCGGAAGGCTGCTTCATCGGCAAATTCAATGCGCTATCCAACTCTAAGGATTGAGAGTGTCACTAGACCTTCCCCTTTACGTACACAGCAGATCTCACCAACACAAAAGGCTAGCTCTGTAGCATCTCCGAAACCTTCCAGCCTTAACGCTCCTTTCAAATCACCTGTTCAAGTGCTGACACCATCAAAACCCCACCAGACCAAGGTAGGTACTTTGAATTTTACAAAAACTCCGCCATCAATTTCAGCATCCTCAGAAAGCCGCTCGTCAACTTCAAAATTGCCACGGGAAGATTCGGGAGCTAGTACACCGCAGCGTGAATCCAAACTTGCCACAGTAGGCGAGCGCAGACACTCTATTACGAGTAGTTCTGTTTTTTTTTCAATCAGAAAAAGTTCTCAAAAAGGAAAAATCGCATCTTCATCACCGTTGAAACAGAGCCCGGTTTTTGGTTCGGGCTCTAGCGAACCTACTCGCTCTTTCGAACAAGGCAGTAGCATTGGTGGGTTGAAGAACCGCGAAAACCAATGCTACGCAAATGCTGTGCTTCAAGTTTTGATTCGCCTCGATGCTTTCATTTCCAAAGCACTTGATGTTGCTGAGAGTAGACTCGCGAGCAGCGCACAAGAATCCAACGAGAATAAAAGTATCAATAATTCTGACGAGGAGCCCATGCTAATGGAGATCGATGATAGTGGTGATCATCCCAAAGAAAAGGTGCCACCCGACGCTTTAATTTGCATGAAAAAGCTCAGGGCACTCAGAAACTACGTTCGGGGCGGCGAGGAAGCAATTAAGCGTCGTGAATCAGAACCTGACCGGTCGATCACACAATTTGATGTTCGCGACATTCGGATTGCTGTGAGCAAGCTAGACAGCGACAATGCATCACGTTTTGCCTCATGTGAGCAGCAAGATGCCCATGAATTTGTCTCTTATTTGCTAAACATGGTTGAGCTCGTTGCGCCAGCTGTTGTTCATTCTTCTTTTGAGTCTAAATTCGAAGAGCGTGTGTCATGTAATCACTGTGATTATGAGAGCAAAACTGTTGCTTCGTACCTAAATGTTCCTTTGGATTTATCTGGTGGGGCTGACCGAGTGACTAGCCGTGGGAAGGCGATATCTACTTTAACAATCGATTCAGAGGCACCCCCGATGAAGGTCGAGGAATTGCTGGAAAACTACTTGGGTGATGTCCATGTTAACGACTTCAAATGCTCTGCATGCGAGGAAACTGGAGCTACGAAACACACCAACGTTCTACGCACAGCACCTATCTTAGCTTTGCAGCTTCACCGCTTTGTCTGGGGGGAGGAAACAAAGAACAACCTGAAGGTTAATCCACAGCTGAGAATCGTCTTCGCTGGAGACACCTATCGTTTACGTGGTATGGTTCTTCATAAGGGCCAGCGAAGTGACTCTGGTCATTATACAGCAGCAACCTATGATCTGAATGCTGGTAAATGGACTTGTTATGATGACTTGAATGTTAAACGGGATTTATCACACAGGGATTTTGCCATGACGAAGGCGGTGCTTCAGAACGTTTATTTGATGTTTTACGAACGAGAAGATGTAGCAAGCTAATGTTCAAACCTCTTTGTACAACAACTTACGTGAACTCATCTTAAGCGATTAGCTCTCCACTTTAACTTTTTCGTTTTTGTTTTTGTTCTTTTCTGCTTTTGATTAGAAATGACTTCTTCTTCTTCTTCTTCTTTTCCATTTTTGTTTCTCCCTTAACAGAGTCATCTACACAAAGTACACGCATTAATTATTCTTTTGCGGAGCTGAACTGAGAGAGGCCGTCTCCTTAATCTTAAGAACAAACTTACTAAAGCAAAGAATCTCGAGTTTGGTTTATTGTTTTGCACATTAAAACTTATGAATCAAAAGTAATATAAATTTCAGACGCTTATCAAAAAATTTGTGAGATTTAATAATATTGATCTGCAAGATTATTATTATGAAGGTGAGTACACAATATAGTGATCAAGTAAAGCTTTAAGAAATGAAGAATTGGTCATTATTTAGGCAACATAGTCTTGTTGTACCACTTCGAAAGTGCATAGTAGTAAAAAAAGTCGCAATAAAGAGCGGTTTGCACAAGACCCGAGATCCAGATGATCCAGGTAGTTTTAGATGAATGGTAGTGATCCTCCGTGTAAACACGGTAGATCCAGTTAAGGATGTACAATCCTCGGTAGGCGCCAAGGCAAGCGACATAGTTTGCAGTAAGGTTCTCAATATTACCGAAGCGTTGCATAAGAATGAGCTGTGGCATGATAGCGATGGCCTCAAGATAAATTGAAAAGGTCCAGAGAAGCTCCATGGCGGTAAACTCACTGTGAATGAGCAACGCAAGCACAGCACAAGGAGCAACGGCAAACTGCCAGTGCATGAAAGAGTCCTCCTGCTTCTTGTAGGTTGCATTCCACGGTTGCTTTTTCCTAATGTAGTACACGATGGTGGCTGAAGCAGCAATGTAGATGACTTTCATGCATGAATTGTAGATGTGCAGAAAATCAAACTTGGGAATCATAAACAGATCTAGGTAGCGGGTTACAAATACAAGAAGGTAGAGCTCCTGAGTTTTTAATGAGACTCCCTCAACAGAGCGTGAGCTTAACATCTTCAGGAAGAGGATAGCAAAGCTAGCAAGGTGAATCATGTCACCGCCTAATCTGAAGATGTTCATGGTGACGAATGGTAGTGTTGTCCACTTGGTGTCTGACTGTTAGATTTAAAAGCTTTGTTCAAATATCCGAGAAGTGCAAATCAAGCTTTGCAAAGGTCTCTTGCTTCGCCGTATGCACGACGTTCGTCTGTTGCCGGCCTCTAAATGAGACGATGCCAGCCAGGTTGGCGTCACCAGACAAGGTTCCTAAGGGTTTCTCTACTAGACCCTTGCAACTGCACGACTCTCCAAGTGCCAGAAAGTGCTTCCACGCAGCTTTCGGTCCTGCCTTATCTGGGCTTTGCGAATAGTTTCTGTGTTGAGGCTAAACGGCGAGGATAGAAAGTCCAACGGGGCGCTACTGCTAGATAACTAGTTAGTAGCCCTACGTACTCCTGATTGGCAAGTTATATTTGAAAGTGCCTGTAATAAGGTAGTAATGGTCACTAAGGATCGTTAATGACCACTAGCTAGAGATCGTATTTGTGATGGTGACGATATTCGAAGGGCGACGATGTTAAATCTACAAAGGCGTCAATCAGCTGCCTAAAACTCGAAAATTGGTGCCAATAATCTTGGTGTTAGCTTTGAGGTATATAATAAGAGGATTTGAGTATTATCGAACAGAAGGGGTTTTGAATTTCATGAGGGAGCAAGACATAATTTCTTTTCAGCAGAAGGTGACTTGTTCCAAGGTAGCACCAACAGTCTGAGGAAGACGAATAATATCAGGTATGAAGGGTAGATTAATTATTAGCATTGTACTTGGAGGTGTGAATGAAGTTCAAAGAGTCTTTGGGTCAGATCTTGGTCCTCAGGATCCATTGAATCACGACGCGGGGGATTTAACAAGAGTGCTGGCTCAATTTCTATTTCTGACTTGAGCTCTCCAAGATCTCGGGCTAGTGCTTCCTCCTCCGCCTTTGCATCCGCTTTGGCAATCAGGTCCTCTGCAGTCGCAGGCCTTTGTTGTGAAAGTGACATAAAGGGGTTTTTCGATGCAGACAAGTCTGTGTTCGAGGTTTCTTGTTCATCAACATAGGCAAGCGTACCCAAGCTTTGTAGTTGATCGTTGCGCCACTCATAGAGAGCCTCGTTTCTAGAATATCCATGTGCAGGGTGTTCTTGATGAGAAATCTGCGCGCCAAATTTTTCAATTCGAGCTTTGTACCGCTGAACCAAAGCTTGTTTCAAAGGTAGCAGATATCGTTGTACCTGTGCGCAAGGCTCGAGGCAAAGTCCCAATAGGACTGCCTGCTCAAGGGCGCGTGCAAGTTCAGGTTTAGTCGCATCTTCTGGAGATCTTTCATGGGACAAAAAATGCTCAAGCCCGAAAAAGTGTATGTGTGCTTGATACCACGCTGAAGATTGTGCTTCGTGTTTGTTTGTTGATGCCCACCCAAGCTGGCGGCGGTGCATCTCTTGCAGATCCGGGGCAGACATAATAGGAATACCATCAACTAGGATGCTTTCCATGCTCACAATGTAGCGATCGAGTTTGACTGGCTCGACCTCGTGACGACTACGAAGATCAGCTGGTGGATAACCGTGTACCAACGGGGCATAATCAAGCCATGCATCAGCTCGTTTCTGATAACTCTGCAAATTTGTGTATAGGCCGCGAGCTCGCGACTTTGCTATTTGCAATGCGCGCTCTAAGAGCTCTGTCTTATCATTCTGATTGCAAATTCCCTTTTCTGTGCAATAGTCACGAAGTTCCGTTTTAGTCCAACTGGCATCTGGAGGCCTCGTTAAAATTGGATCGCACTTGCGCCGAAATAGAGCATTGACAGCCGCAAGCATGCTCTCTTCATTCTGTACAGGCGCAACTTTAATACGCCGCGAAAATTGTTCCCGCAGCTCGTCAATGCTTACGACAGGAATATTTGTGCATTTACGACGGCGATAAAGTCTTGTAAATGCGGCAAACGCTTGATTCTCGGTGAGCTCTAGCACTGCAGATGTATTCGCAGAAGATTTAGGGACACCGGTAATTGCATGGTGATTTTGCTCACGCACATGCTCAACTTTATTCTCACGCGAGTCGTTGATTCCCTCCTCATTTCGACGTTCACTCTTTATAAAATCTCTTGCATCGACAACTAAGCGTGAAGGAATTACTGTCATGGGCTGAACATTGTTGTTAACAAGGCGAAAGTTCTCTTGATTTTCGTGCTTGCGAGGGGCTGAGCTATTGCCACTCTTCTTCGCACGTTTGTGACTGTGTCTAGGCTTTGCGTTGTCAAAACAAGAGTCATCACTCATATCACTTTCTCCTTCTATTTCAAGTTTACCGTGGTTCAATGGTTGTCGGCTGTGTTCGTTGCGGTGTTTTGATGTAGAGTAACCTTTCTGGTGCTTAGATTGCCGGTCTTCGCCACTATCGTTATCGTCTGATGCGTAATCAGAGTCAGAGCCCTGAAACTCCTCTTCCTTTCCACTATCACTTTCATGAGATGCACTATCTGCGAGCGAATTGCGAGGCTTAGATTTGCGTGGTTGCATTGTTCGCCGAATCTTGGGCCTTGCGACCCCACGCTCGAGCTCTTCCTCACTAATATCACTACCATCTTCGGCCTCATTTTCATTTTCATCTTCATCTTGATCCTCGTCATCCTCGTCATGATTATCGCGAGTAGTTTCTGCATAAGTTTTTGGGTTGCGACGTTTTTGACGTTTGTTAGTTTGGATAGGATTCATCTGTGAGTGTCCACATGTATCTTCTTCGTCGCTTGAGTCAATTGTTTTTTGATGACTCGTAGGAAGCTGATATTCTCGGCGAGGTTGTTTTTTTGATTCGTATTGACCATCTCCCGTCCGCACTGCAATAGAGTCCATAAGATCCTTTGTGGTAGGCTTCCTACCTCTTCGTTTGCGTTTACCGGATCGAAACCTTTCGACCATATCCTTTTTGCGTCCATAAATTGGGATTCCCCGCTCAGTAAGAATGCTTTTCAGTTCCGACAAAGGCAGTGATAACAGTGGATCACCTTCGCGTTTTTGAAATGGGTTTTGCCTGGGTCTGCCCCTTTTCTTCACAGTGACATCCAGACCGTAAAGATCTTGAAGCAAGCTTTCAACAGTGCCAGATGAGATTCCACAAACAAGTTGCAGCATCAGGCGCTCTTTAAGGTCTGTGCGTGTGCCCAATATCCCGAGATCATAATCCAAGCAAATGCCTCGCAATTGCCACAATTCCTTCGTATTCAAATCATCTTCAACCTTTTCCGCATGCGCCTCCAGAAGCTCCTCGCACTCTGCGCGCTGCGCACTGCGCACCTCAAAGCCGAGCTCTTGACATCTGTCATAGAGATCCTTCGTTTTCAGGAGTAAACTCCACTTGCGACGTGACTTGCCTCCCGTACGGAATTCAGAGCCTCCCGCGAAGGCAGCCACCGCGGCTACAGCCACGTTGTCCTGCTCAGTCTTCATGGTGGAAAACGTGTGTCTGCCAAAGAGAATTGATTGATCCCATCTTCCCTTTCGCTGGTGCTCTCAATTCACATGGCCGCCGTTAGATTCATAAGTCCCTATCTTATTGCTATGAGTAGGTATATCTACTAGTAGGCTTGTTCACTATCTAGAGAACATGTTAGCCTCTTATATGTAGTTTTAATCTTGCCAATAGTAGGATCCTGATACAATAAATTCAAATCTAATGTTTTGAGAACGTGGTACTGATATATGAGTAGTATTAAGAAATAAAAAAGCAACCCGGAAATCGACTTAAACTCTAGCATTATGCATTTTATCCAGCATCCTTTCTAGTTTTATTGAGGCCAGTCAGTTTTTCGCCCCTGCTACGAGATCTTTTGAAATCACAGGAAGGGTCGAAATATCAATATGAAATAAAGTCAACCTACATGTTTCAGGATTCCCTATTTACAGATGCCTGCAGAGCTTCTCGAGGCGGTTTTTGTTGTGGAGTATAATGCAGAGCCGCGCATGAAATGATTAAATAAAATATTCAATGGAAAACTTTCTAGACCACATAGTGAGCAAAATAGGACGGTGCTGGAATAAGGGTGGGCATTGCGGATCTCCAAGTGGGTTGATTTTTCCATGGATCGACTTCCTCCAATGAAATTATTTGGATTCTCAAAATGAATAACTAACTACCTTTGCGGTGGGCTTAGAAAGAGTTTATGTGCTCAATGCAAGTGCAACAATTCTGTCAAAATCTGTTCTTACACGATTCTTCATTTTTTTTGCTTTCCAAAAATATGAATGAACAGAAGCGCTGCCATTATATATTCTCAACTCAGGTGTGACATACAAATTGCAATCGGAATGAACAAGATCATTAATAAGCGATTAGTTAGAGGAGTTTAGGTTAGTTGTAGACAGGCTTAGAGCATTGAAAGACCTTTTCTACTAGATGTTAAAATAGGATCGATTCTTTCATATCTGGTTCGATTGCCGTTTGTTGGTTTGCTTTTCATAGTGGGGTTTAAATACGGCGCTTGTTATCAAATCGAGGCGTTGGCGACCCTGAAGAGAATAAGTGCCTCCAAAGTATTAAATGAAGCCTTGCTTCTGTGCCAGGGCAAACTAAGGTATAAAGCAAGGCTAAATGAACCAGTTAAGCTGAGGTAATATATAAGAATATCACATGTGCGTTAAAGTTGTATCGTGTGTTCAGCATTGCGAAGGCTCAATTCACTCCAGATTCTTGGTTAAGGGTTCTAATTTATAGATTCTTTGAGACATCCGCGAACAGAGAGAAATACATCATTGTGCCTTTATTAACGATTGTAAGATGGCGAGCTTAGTGAAGCTGAATAAAGGAGAACATTAAAAGAATGACCTTCCCTTCCAGATCATTTCAGCCAATCAATAAAATAGCCAAGAACACTTAAAAAAGACTAATCTGCAACACATTAAATTCAAAGAAGTAATTGCGATGGTACTTTTGTTATGAGATTTGAAGGAGAATACCTCATATTTATTGCTATTTGAATTGTCTTGGACTAAAATACAAGCTGAAGTCATATATATTAGAATGCAGAGATGGAACTTATTCCCTCGAGAACAAATACATCTCAGGAATACATTTTACTCTGCTAAGTAATGAAATGGAATCGTTGGCATTAGATTTAAGAAAACAGATTGAAAAGTACTTGTGCACTTTTGCTGCAGTCCATTCCTTTGAGATGCATTCGCTCCAACTAAGCTAATAAATATGCAACAACCTTGACTTGAAAGAATAAAATAGAGGCTTTGGTAAATCAATGAGACGAGCTTTGTTTTTAATGATTCCAAGTAAGAGACGGTGTTCTGTTTGGAGGCACAATGCTAAACGAGCAGGCTAACTGAAGTGTTTGGACAATGCACTGCACAGCCCCTATCATGATTGTACCTCCAAAAGCGTAATCGACAGCAGACCCCCCTAACTAGAATTTTATGCTGCGGTAGGGAAAGTTACAATATATTTAATTTATCCATTATTATCAATAATGGCGCCGACGCTCGGCACATGCATTGTATGCATGATACAGTGCCACCGTCACGGTGTTCAAATTCTGTATTTTCAAGGAATGTGATTTCATTTGGCATGATGTTTTCAAAGTGCAAGTTTGTAATACTTAGTGATCTTAAAGGGATGGATACTTGTAACTCCTTCCTTTAGGTGTCCTACCGGCTGATGTGTGCAATTGCAGATGGCCCTGATAATTGTGCCTCTGTCTACACCAGTTTAATCGAAGGAAGCGCATGCGTCTCAGTTCGGATGTTACTAAAGTGTAAATGGTTGTTCCTTGCGTGGACCTCAATTTTGCAAATAGTTGAGCAGACTTGAGAAATTTCCATTCTTTATAGGCTATCTTTTATTATTGGCTTAAGTTGGAGGTATACTAAATGACGACGAACCAAACGATAGAGCGATAGAGATAATAGCTTCTGATTCGTTACGCTAAGGAGTTTAAATGCATGACATATAAACATGCATATTGAATATTTGATAGTTTAACGGCACGCACTAGGTACAGACCTCCTTACGTGCTATTATAAAAAACGAAAAGATAAACATTGCTCTGGATCAGGGCACGAGCACGGGCCCGTGCGCGTGCTCGCATTCCAATTGCCTGCACAGGTTTGGGGTGTTGGCGAGGTGTCCTTTCTTAACTTGAAAGCCTGAAGCGGGATAGTCTTAAGCTGGTAAATCCCGGAATGTAACCGTTACGTAAATGGGTACTTGAAGTGTGAGAAATTTTTTATTTTGACAAGTGACAATCTACCCAACAACAGAGCATGAGTGAAACCAAAAGCGACAAGCGCGAACAAGGGTCCTTCTGGGATATTAAAATCGGGTTTTAATATTTTATGTAGGCTTTCGCCTATAGTATTTGAAGATCGAAACCAGAAATGTGCCGATCCTCTTTTATTCCTTTTTGCTTCAAAATGCGCCAAATAGTAATGTGAAGATAAAAGCTGAAAAACAAGATCTAAAATTTAATTTCAAAAATTCCATAATCGAGAATCATGTTATGGAATCGAAAGAGTATCAACCTAACCCATGATGTTTTGTTTTTTACCTTCTTTATTTTACTTATATAGAAGTCCATTCTTGAACAACCGTTTCAGATAACTAGTAATAGTTAGTTGCACCTCCAATCAATCGTTCTACGGAATAGCGAAAAAAGTAAATGACAAAAAGAATGAGAAAAAAAGAACGAAGTTTAAAACACTCGATTTTTCAGGCGGGGAACAGTTCTTTTTTGTCCACTCGAAAGCAATACCTAAAATCTTCTTGCTTCACGAAATTATTTCTCTCTTTTTCTAATTTGGATAAAGATAGCTGAGTAAGGGAAGAGAAAAACAAGCTGCACGCGCACCATGCGGTTTTATTATTAAAATAATAATAAAAATTATTATTATTATTATTGTTTTGCCAGAGATGATGATAACAATGAAAAGATTTAGTGGCAAAAAGATTTAAGTCCTAAAAATTAATCACACAAGAGAAGCAAATAAAAGTTGTTCCAACCGAGGAACGAGCCGTAATAGAACACTCAAGTCTTGGAATAGAACTAACAGACGCGGCGAACATTCAGGTTCTTGGTCAACTGCTCGCTTGAAACAAGCTATATTGGCGACGTCCGTTGTCTTCACCTACGAAGGGGGGATCTTGCGTCTGTTGCGGACGCCTTGACAGGCCAAGCGGAGCGTTTCCAATCATTTCAGTTATCCAGATCCTTTGCTTTCAAGTAAGACTGCAATTGTGCTTTAGCAGGCACCTATCTCCCTATACCAACTTGAAGTATCATGGTCAGCCTCATGATAGCCTCAGGTGTTTTCGCTCTACTTACCAGATATGATGATAATGTACGCCTCGAGAACTTGGTATCCAACTCCGAGTTGCATCAGCCATCCAGTCTCGTTCTTGCAGCGTGGAGTCTTGCATGCTCGGTATCGCAGGCACTTTTCAAGTTTTACGTTCGCAGCATTCCATCTCATTTGAGTCAGGCTGGGTGCAAGAATCGTACCTCTCGCTTGAGTACAAATGGTCCAGCCTTTGTCCACGCAGATTGGGCAAAGAAAGACTCGAACTGCTAGTGTAGGGTCGCTAACAGTACCTGTCTACTTTCACCCTAGCATGCCGTGATAATTTTTGTAGTTTCAAGTCCACGCCGCCGACAAGGGCTCTCGAGTTCTTCGGCCAAGAGTATCTTCAAGATCAAGCATGTCCGTGCCATTGCTTTGCGCACGCGGGGGTGCGCTATACGCTTGGTCGCTTCGGGTCGCTTCGGGACTAGCTACCCAGCAACGAAAAGCTCGAGATCTAGACTCGTTCCCAACTTTCCAGCCTGAGATGTGTTTGGCCACGTGCGAAAGAAACAAAAGAATCTGAAGGAGAGAAAACCTGAAAGAAGGGACTTATAAAGGAAGAATGGTGCGCCCAGCTCGCCCCAAGAAAGACCTTCGGGACTCTGGGCGTAAGCTTGCCTCGAAAGCCGGTCCGCAAGAGGTTTCACCAGCTACACTGTTAGACTTCGTAGGCATCATCGTATGCGCCCAACGTGGGAGTTGAAGATAGCTAGCTGTCCTTTTTTTGTGTACTAACTTTCAACCATACAATTTGAGCCCATGCACTTTCGCTGGAGCTCTGAGTGAATCTTTACTTTACATACCCTCCGATTGAGAGGGCGGGTATTTAGCCCGTTCCTTTCTGAATGTGGAGGCAATATTGTCGCAGAGACACAGGCATGAGCAACTAAAAGGAAAAGGCCAGGTCTGGCCATTCTGGAAGTCAGTCGCACTAGTAGGCCAAGCTCGAGATCAACTTGCTTGCCTGTTGGGTTTCCTGAGACGGTGTATATCCAGGTCGCGCTATTTGCAAAGGGCTAAGGCTCAGGCACATGTCTGTTTTGGATTCTCTAACTAGAGCTGAAGAGCTGAATAGAGAGCTGGAGCAACCGCTTTCATGCTTCTTTCACCGTCGCTTCGACTGCAGCAGCACATGGACCAAGGTGGAGAATGTGCTTTAATCTTTGTGCAGAGGCTCAACTCAAATGCTCAAGCCAGAAAGAAGCCTTTCAATAGGCGGGGCTGATAGCTTTGAATGTAGAACACGGGAAAGAAGTTTGAAACGAGCATCTCAAGCTTCGTTTTCTTGAGGAATACCTGCATTGTCTCTGGCGACCATACCTCTGGCGATGCGTCTTGACTAGTGCCACATTGCTGGGGGCGTGGACTAGCGCAGGTCTCATCGCAGTCTGCCAGAACCAGCAGCAATCCACAGCAGCTCCTCCACAAGCGAGGAGACGGCCCGAGATATTAGCATGTCCGGGCCTGTGGCCGGCATGTTCTTGGCAAGTCGCTTTCTTCTAAAACTCCAAGGCACATCGGAACACCAAACAGATCAGAGACTTCTTGGATTCTTGGAGGTCTAGCGGAGTCCGGCTCTGAGCCTTTGTCCACGTCGTGCCCGCAACCAGGGCATCTCAGGTCCCTCAAATGTTAATTAGATCCTCTTCAACTCTTCAGAACCCACAAATTCAAAATCAAATTCAAAATCAAATTCAAAATCAAATTCAAAATCAAATTCAAAATCAAATTCAAATTCAAATTCAAATTCAAATTCAAATTCAAATTCCACGGCGCGCTTAAAGTTAATTTTAATTTAAAACAAACCAATAAACAAAAAACCCAATAAACAAAAAAATCACGAATACCTTGCGCCCAAAATCGAACTTTAAAACTTCAACAGCAGTTGCAAACTCCAGCCGACAGTAATTTCCAAATCTTGAGCCTACGTTCCGCTTCTTCCACGGCGGGCTCTCGCCTCTTCAGAGCTGAGGCCCGCAGAGTCCTTCCTCTCCGGAGGGGCTGCTCTCGCCCCAGCGCCGCTGCGCAGTCTTTGCTCTTCGTGCACAGCGTTTTCAAATGCCTTCGCGGTCCTCGGAGCTGCTTTCGATTTGATTCCGAACGGAGTGCTGGCGTCTCGCAAGCGCTCTCGAGAGGGCGCCAGTCACGCGCCAGCTTACTGTATACCCCTCCCTGCGGAGCCCCCCCTCGTCCGAGCGCGGGGGCCACAGTCTGCGGAGGGGCACGCTGCGTCTTTCGCGCCTTCGCTCAGAGCTCTTGCTTTGATTTCTTTCGGTTGGGCAAATCAATTCAAATCTCCTCTCTCATCTTGGACTGAGAGAGCCATCATCATCGCGGCTGACTGACCCTTCGCTCCTTGCGCTCGGCCTGCGGGTTTCGAGAGGCTGGGCTCGCTCGCTCGCTCTCTCTTGATTTATTCTTGCGTTTCAGGGACAGCTGGGCTGGCGTTCTATATATTCATTCCTCGGGTTTCTGCCGTGGCGCTCTGGAGAGAGTTCGAATTCGAAGCGGAAAGTCGTTCATAGCAATTCATGACCAAATAAATAAATCTCCACGTCTATCTGGGTCGAGGTAGCCGGGTCCCGAGGGGAGCGAGTACCCGCGCGAAGCTGTGGTAGCTTCGCTTTGCGATACCCAGGCAGCAGACTTTGTGCTTACGCTGCACGCGGCATCTGCCTGAAGTAAGTTTGGGTTATTTCCACCGCGTGACGGATTTCGGAGGTCACGCCGGATGAGAGCCCAATTTGAACGCGAACATTTTCAGGAGAGAGCCTGAAAAAGGACGGGCAGGAACCTTTCATTCATTCGACCAAAGCCAATCCAATCCACGAGAGCTTTCCATTCGAAGATGACGAGGCGGAAAGGAGCAGCTGCTTCCGTCTAACGCCACGCAGGGCAGGCTAGCAAGATATCTAGAGCCTTTTTCCAAAAGGGGTCTTCACCTTAAACCTGCATCACTTGCACTGGGAACCAGCTCTCTTCGCAATTATTGCCTGTCAGTCGTCAGCTTACGCGACGCGATCGACACTTGTCCTCAGAAGAAGCTCTCGACGCAGATCCATCCTTGAGAAAGCGGCCCCCCTCCTCCAATAATAAATAGTTCATCTCTTCTCGTTCTTTCTCCGAGCCTCCAGCGCGGTCTGTTTCCAGCAGGAGAAGGAGAAGAGATGGCATTCCAAGGTCTTCAGACGGTAGGAGGTGCCCAGGCTTTGCACGGAGATGCACTGCCTTCGCGCCCAATGTCATGGACTACTTTGTATTTTATGAGGACTGTTATTCTGAATGAATGTAATTCCATAATTAAAGAGAAAAAGAAAGAAAGCAATAACTTATGAGAATAAAAAGATACCCTGATAAATACGTGGCGAGCGCAGCATGAAACTCTTCTTCCTCCGAGTTACAAATTGCGGCTCTGATTACAACTTGTAAACAGCTGAGATCGCGCTTACAAATAAAATCCTGCAAAACTGAGGAATCGATTCCAATTAGGTCCAGGCATTTCTTCAGCAAATTCCTCCCCCTCAACCGTCAAGTTCCTGCTGGGACCCCAAATTCGATTAACGCTCATCTGCGCCGCCGGGCAGGTTCGCCGCAGAATTTTTATTCGCCTTTGGGACGGCGAACATCTTCACACGCGTAGTGCCTTTCAACAAAAGGCAAAGACTTCGATGGCGTCGTCGCCGCCGCCGCCGCCGCCGCCGTCGTCATCGCCGTGGTGAGGATTTGGGGATAATTTGGGTGGCTTCGGCGTCTAGGATTTTCCCAGCGTGCCACATCGCAGGCATTCCTATTCCTTCGTGACTTCGCCAGTACGACCAAGCGGCGCTCTCTTTGGGACTTCCTGACTCCTGCATCAAATAGCTTTTTGCCGTCCTTCACGCGCGCAGGTACGCCCGTTTGCAAGTGGATCCCTGGTCAAATCCGAGGGTTTCAACTCCCGCTCATTCATTAGCCATTCGTTCATTACAAGCAAGCAAGCAAGGAAGCAAGCAAAAGGCCTCGCTGCAATGCTGTTCGCAGGCCAGGCTCGAGCGGCCTGCGTACTTGCCTGCAGCACGCACGCCCATCGGGAGGAAGTTTATCAAGAACTTACGGATGAACGGCCTCGTCCTCGAAGGACGACCTTTTGCATTTGCATCAGCGATTGCGCTTCAGTCAGTCAGCTGCCATTGGAAACGCGGAGCTACAGCAATCACATCGCCGTTCGCCGTGGAATCGATTGACTTCCCAGCGGCTGACCAGGACAGCAGGCTTCCGGACAGCATCATGGAGAGAGGTCGCTTCGCTCGGCTCCGATCGATCGACGAATGGAGCGAACGGATGAATGGATCCATGGATCCATGGATGGATAGATGGATGGATGGATGAGCGGCTCATGCAGGTCCAGCATGAAATAAACGAGCCAAAGACACGAGCAATGCCAGGAAAAGAAGCTGTCAGCTAGTACGTGCCGTTGCTGCAGCCCAGCACCTCCACCCGTGCATTCCTGCTTGCATTTATAATAACGCAAGCATCCGTTCAATATCGTTCTCTGGAGGACAGCAATTCTGCGCCGTCGCCGCCGCAGCGACCAAGGTATTCGCCGCTATCGGAGACGAATCCGCGGGAACTGGATACTCTTCAATCGTTGCAGATTAGCTTCATTCGTTGTCAATTCAATAATCCTTGGCATGCGTCTTTGCGTTGGCTGAGTGATGATCTCTGATCAGAAAGAAACCCTGAGTCAAGCATCTGTCTGGAATATTAAGCGAGTTCTCGCGTGGGTCACAGCGGCTTCAATTGAAAAGAGCGAAGCATCGAAGAGACGAACGAATGAATCGAAATGAATCGAATGAATCGAATGAATCGAATGAACGAGTGAACCATCGCCATCGCGCACGGGAAAGCCGCGGACGAACACGAGAGAGCAACAAAGAAATAAAGAAACAAATTCTGAAGGCCGTTCTGTCAACTCCTGCGGGACCGTTCGCAGTGAGGAGACATCCCAAAACACTGCCGGCCCAGCTCGGCAGTTCTACCTTTCGAACTCCTCTTAGATACATGGCAGATGGTATGTCTGTTTTATCTTTCTTATTCTTCAAGTTGTACTTTTTTTAATTAAGAAAAAATACTGTTTTAAAATGTATTAACATTTTTTACTTTTCAATGTTATTATTATTATTATTATTTATTATTATTATTTATTATTATTATTGAAATAAATAAATAAATAAAATAAATATATATATAAAGTTATTAGAAAGAGGGGCTCATCGTTGATTATTTTCAGTGCCTCAGGGTTTTTAAATAATTTCCTTTAAATCAGAATGATTTTCAGTAGAAAACGTTTGAAGCTTCACGAAAAGAACGAAAAGAACGCTACAACATTTTTGCCTAAACAAAGAAAATAAATAAACAAAAAAGTATTTATTAAAAAAGGGTTAAAAGGAAAAAGAGGATATTTTTATTCAGTATAAATATACTTTGACACTGTTTAGTTGTATCTTCTGCACGATAAAGTTTAATTTGCAATAAAGAACATTCAGTGTAAAGTGAGACACTCTGGAAGACTAACACGTCTCGCGTTCAGTGAACTTGCAAGAGCAACTCTAGTTTCTTTCTCTTTGAGCTGTCTGTAGCCGAGTAGTGCTGTCACCACTTACGTTTAAAACGCCTTTCCCCCAAACAAAGTAAAAGAATCGCTCGTCCATTTAATAATTTCTGTTCTGTTTGATTGCTTCTTCGGCAAACTAAAAGTACCTCTAACTTAGTAGGGCTGTAGGCAGGCAGTTAGGTAGATGGTACCTATCCTATTGAGAACAATAGTCAGCCGACCGCCCTTTGAATCTTCAATCCGCAGGAGGCGCTTGAGCTTGTCAGAATTACGGTGGGCTCTAACCAACTGACAGACCTACCGTCCAATTCTCACTGCGTGCAGGTCTTCTACTTCTTCTTCTTCTTCTTGTCAGAGGCTGTGTTGCTTGCAATGGCCTCAGCGGTCATCCTTTCGCACATGGCGAAAGACAGGAAAAGCCAAAACTCCAACACAAAGAGCAGTGAGAATCGTTTTCATTCATTCATTCATTCATTCATTAAATTCATTCATTCATTCATTCATTCATTCATTCATTCATTCATTTTGTGATGATTTTCTTTTGTCAAGGTTAGGCTTCCCTTCTGTGCGCTACCACCTGCTTAGGCCTTCAGGTAACAGTGCGGGGCGGCCAGCTCTTAGAGAAAAAGCTCTGTTAGTTGTAGGTACGTGCATGCTTGCATGCGCTCAACTCTTTTCTCTCTTTTCAAAGAGAAACAAATAATCGCTCACTCAACTTCACTCAACTTCACTCAATCAATCACCCAATCAATCACTCAATGAATTAATCAAACAAACAAACACAGCTAGCTTTATGGGAAAGAAAGTACCTACGAGTGCTAGTCAAACGATAGTACTTCGATAATCAAATTCGCTTCTCTAGAGGTAAAGTTCTCGCAAACAGCGGCTAAACTTATCGGTATCCAGCTCATAGGGCTGTGTCAGTTTACGAATAAGAGATGAAGAAGAAGAGCTTCGCAATCAATCAGACGACATGCTGCGAGAGAGTACCTCTTCCAGCGCTGCGAAGACGTCACCATCGACGGCTTCTTCGTTCCCTTGATTGGATTCCAGTTCGAAGACACACTCATAGGTTTGTTCTTGTGCTTGCTGCTTCAGCTTCGAACGTTGACGGTCTTCAGCTCAAGCGGCGGAGTAGGCCGTCTGCATCTTCTGATTAATGAATGATCTACGTATGCGAAACAGCTAAAGAAAGAAGCTAAGAGAGAATCAGGGGAACTAGAAACAGCAAACACAGAGGAGAAGGGCGGGAAGCAGTTCGTAGATGCGCAACGAACTTACTTTACGGTTCACAAGCGCTGGCAAAGCAGGTGCTTTGGGCGTTCTTTTCGCTTTCTGTCGACCGCTGCGAGGATAAGCCGGTGTTTATTTGGTTTTGTTCAAAAGTGATTGAAAAAGTATTTTAATGTTGGTTAAAATAACTAAATAAAAAATGATAAGAAAAATAAATAAATTAAACGGGATAGTTTGCTGACGTTACTACGTCAATTAAAAAAAGAAAAAAGAAAAAAGAAAAAAGAAAAAATTCCAAGCTGTTCTAACTGTTCTCTTGAACCCATTCATTTGGAAAATAAAAAGAATTAAATTAAAATTTTAAAAATAAAATAAAAAGCTAGGAGTTTATTCGCTTTCAGTATGAGGAAATAAAAACACTCTGCAGGAGGAAGAAAGTAAGTAAAAAGAAAGAACTTTAGAACTTTAGATAGAAAGAAAGAAAGAAAGAAAGAAAGAAAGAAAGAAAGAAAGAAAAAAGAGGGAAAGAGGCGTTCTTCCGTTGTTCTCTTTCTTCACCAAAACGTTCCTCGCGTTTCTCGTGATCGAACGAAGATAAAGGAACAGAAGAACTAAGTGGAGAGAGTTCGGGATCGGAACCCGAAGAGCGCGCAAGAGCCAGCTAGTTAGCCAGCTACCCACCCTTTCGAGCAAGGAGCGAATGATCTGATAACTCCTTCGTCAACCGACGGGAGATCGATGCAGCAGAAGGTCGAGGAAGGACACCGACGCATACGAAATGGCAAAAAGTAGATAAAACCATGTCCACAGGAAAAAAAAACGAAAGATCACGAGCAGGAGGACTTTGTTGGAAAACTGAAAAAAGATCACAACTTGGACAACAACGAACACGAACACGCGCTCAAGCTGAGCGGAGCGGAGGTTCTCCGTTGAAGCCTCACTGACGCTCTGCACGAAGGCAAGGAGGCTCTTCTCTTGGAACTGGCTGGCTGGTTGGTTGGCCTTCGCTCTCTCGTGATCGTCGGCATTGAACATGAAAGTTTTCTTCATGGACCTGCGAAAGTTTATCCAATTGGAACGCTTAGAAGAACAGTAGTAGTGAAGGTAGCTTTCCCGTCGCGTGCACGAAGCGGCACTTGCGAATTGTAAAAGTGACGTGCTAGATTTTAGATGATCAAGTGCTCTGACTTTGGCATGAATTGCTCACGCTGCTGCAGCACGTGACTACTACTGTGAGCCGATGATCGTCGAGTTGCTTTGGAAAGAAAGCCCAGCTGCCCATCCATTTTCATTGAAGAAGAAGATCGATCTGAGGTGGCCACGAGCACGCGCCTGCTGGAGTTTTCAAGGTGACCGGTTCGGGGTCTTTTGCAGCTGCAAGCAGGCAACGTAGAATCAGGAATACTTCGCCATGGAATTTGTCGATCTTGAGTTGAATCTAAGTCAGCGTGCACTAAATTTGATGTCTCGCCTGTACCGCCAGAGAAGACGAGGTTCGATTAGGAAAGCACTTGAGGTTTAACCACTGGCTGCAATAGGAAAGTTTTGATGATCTTGCTCGGGTAGTCGTCTGAAGACTGCCCCGCCTCGCCAGCTTGAAGAAGCAAATTCATTCGGACAATATGTTATATATGGTCAGCTGGCGATTGAAGCGAACGATGAAATTCGGAATGCATCTTGCTTGCAATTTGTAAGACAGTCCTCCACGATTCGATGAACTAAGCTGAAGCAGGCGCAATTAATGTAAGCAAGCGTAACTAAAGGAAAGGAAACCTCGAGAAGCAAACAGCTCAAGTAATCTGCTGGCCTCGATGATTTTACAAGTACTCGCCGTGCGCGACGGAAGACGCAGACCCTTGCAGGACGCATATTTGGTTTTAAGTTTCTCTCTCTCTGCACAAAATTATGAAAAATTGCACGTCTCTGCTCTGGTGATGGATTGCCAAGCTGCAACAGGGAGCCTTTAACTCAGCGCGTGCGAGTGAACCTAAATATACACGTATGAAATGGAAATGACCTACTCCTACGCTACCATGCAGGTCTGCAGGAGTAAGTATCACGTCTAACTGATGTTTGCTTGGATGCTCTCTATTCACATCGCTGTCGTCCTAAATTAGATGCCCCTCGTCTTTGCCAGGGGAAGAGTGGAGGCTTGGATTTGGTAATGTCTTGAATCAAACACTTTGAGCTTGTTCGATTTCTCCAGTGAATTCCATCATTTCAACTGTTTCGGGGTACAATCATCAGAATGTCTTGCAGTTCCGCAGCGAATAGGAAATGAGTAAATCCTACAGAGAGCTCTTTTCCAAAGCTAAAACTTAATACACGGGTAAGCACTCCTCCTTACCAGCCTCTCGAAGGCCCCGCCAGAATTTTTCAGCTTCATGAAATGATCGAGTGATCGAGGTTCTCCAGACCGAAAGAAATCTTAAATCCAGAGGGAGATGTCTCTTATCAGTATAGTTCCTATTTTCGCATCGCAGGGACAACCCGGAGCCTGGATGTCGCCACAGCTGTGGCTGATGGCTATTGGAATATCTGTTTCGAAAGCGAACAAGGAATGGCAATCAAATAGTCGATGGAGAGAACCACAAGTTACACTGGCCATCCATTGGTCTCATCCCTTGGTATTGGTTTGCCTATCTTCTAGCTCTTGTTAATTTGCAGGATCCTGTAGAGATCACAGCTGATTGATTTCACGCTCAGGCTCCTCGTGGCACTTGCCTTTCTAGCTTGGTTTCCTGGAAGAGCGAGCAATACGAATTGGAATGAACGGGGTTCATCGCGTGAGCTCTCTCCACCAAAAGGTAAGCTCAGGATGGCTTATTTCTTCTATAATTGAAAATCCTTCATCTTTTATCATTTTTGTTTCAATTTTTGTAATGACAAGAAGAGAGGAGGAATCAAACAAACACAAGCACGCAAGCGAGTAGAGGGAATTGAAGTATGTATGTCGTAGCCCTGTAAATTCTAGGTACCATGAAGAATTGCAGTGAGTTATCAGCAGTGTGGCACGTACCTAGGTACCTGCCTCATGCGTAGACACGTCGTCACGCGAGCTGGGTAGGTCTGCGTTCGATTGCTGAAGGGATGACTTGGAAATAGCGAGCAGGCAGAAGCACGCTGGGGCATTGTAAAACTACCTTGAGAGTGGGTAAAGTAAAACTGATCATCGAGTTTACGAAATGCTGTTCCGATTCCGCTCGAGTTCCTCTGATTGCGTCCTTCCGCCAAAAGAGCTCAAACCACGATGTATCGCTCTAGTGCATTCCTGGTTGCATTTGCTGCGTCCGGTCCTGCAGGCTTTCTTTGGCTTCTTCGTCTTCGTTTTCGAGTGTCCACGAGGCTGTGCTGTGCTCTGTTTACACGCACGTGTAGGTAGGTACCTGGTTCTCTATTCCTCATATGCAAAGCTGGATGTGCCGAAATGTACAACTTGAACATCGAGCTCTACTCGTGCTGCGAAACCAGCTCGAATTAGAAGCAATCAAGTTGATCGCGCCAGGCAAGCACGTGACGACCGGGCCTTCTTCCTAGGGCTAGACGTTCATCAGTCAGCGAGGCGCCAGGTCCTGCTTCAATGTCACGCTTAGATTCATTCGAGTGGCGAAGGGTGCGTGACATTAGCGATTTCACTCGAGACTTCACATGAAGATCATCTCCGAAAACCTGCACCACAGGCTTCGATTGCAACCCAACCCAAATTTACTCATGAATGAAACCGAGAGGACCCAGTGCATGTGATTACAAAAACCAGTGGCTGCGACTTCAAGGCATAGATCCAAACTTTCCTCATCTCTGGTTGAGCGATCGAGTTTGTCTCGCCAGATTTGGGTGCCGTGAATCCTCAAGACGAGCGTTGCCTCTTTCGCAATTTAATCCCATTGTCTCAGGAGAAGCTCTTCCTTCGTGCACGTGAGAGCTTTCATTCGTCGCATGCACGGTGGCGCTGCCCTGAATAAAGACTTTGGCCCATGGTTTGTAGCCAAGGAAGAATAAAGCCCCTCTGTGTCGTGAGCACTTGAGGGTGGAATCGTTTCTTTGCCAAGCGCAGGGTCTTCCGAACTTCGGACGCAGCTTCCTCAAAGACTCCACTGCAGGGCCTCCGCACGCCAGAATTCCAACCCCTCCTGCACTGTTGGTTCCTCTACTCGCAGAGGTTTCTGGCAGGTTTTTACGCGAGCCATCATTTGGAAAGCTGTACAATACAAATCAACGCAAACTTGCAAACAAGCAAACACAAATAAATGAAATGAACATACCAACTCTCAATTCGCAGGTAAATTACATCGCACCTGCCGTCCCCTGCGAGCAGTTGATCGCATCCCTCTCAGCGAGCAGCTTGTGTTTGCAGCTTTGAAAGAAGCTAGCGAAGGATCGAATTGATTGCTGCTCCAGAGACTACTCTTTGACAGCAGCATTCGGCCTCGAGCGCTGCTTCTGCGCTGCTTGCATCAGCTCGCTTCTGTTACCTCAAAAACGAGAACCTTGAAATCCCAGCACGGCCTGAAATCCCAGCACAGCTTGAAGGAAGCGAGCGGCGCGAAGCACAGCCACTCATTCGATTTCCATCATCAGCTCGCAGCTCAATCATGATGGATTCCGCAGAACGAGAGAGCAATCTCCTGCGCGTTTTCTCAGGTCGTACACATGCATCGAAAGCGCGACTAAAACTCAGGCGCGCTTCCACTCAACTCAAGGGGCTGCTAGCCCCCCTAGGCGAAGCCGCTAAGGCCAGCTCGTTTATGCTCTGACTCGTTCTTCTACGATGCACTTCATGTGAGGGCCCAGCTCCGGCAGGAAGCCATTTAAGTTAGATTTGGACGTGCTCAGTTGAAGAAAGCGGCGACGGGTGATGGAATCAGAGGGAGTCGCATGAGGTCAAGGCAAGCCGAGCAAAGCTCACAAGAGCTAGCTAGCTATAGCTGCCAATTGAAGCGAGATGGGCAAACGTCATTGACCTTGAAGAAGAAGAAGAAGAAGAAGAAGAAGAAGCTCTCTTGATTAAAAGACGCGCTAAGATTGTTGACGAGAGACCCCTTAGGGAGAAGGACAGACTTAGACGGTCTGAGGGATACTTACTTACATACAACATACATTCTATTCATTTATTCATTCTATTCATTTATTCATTCATTCATTTATTCATTCATACATAGATATTCAGGAGGAGGGAAAGCTCAGAGCTCTTTCCTGTGCGCTGAGTTTCCGAGGTGTCGTGATGCTACTTGATAAGGCATACTTAGTTATTTTGGTTGAATGAATGATTGAAAGCTTGGTTCAAAGTGGTGCTCGGAGGGGATCGATGGGGAGAGAGAGCCCTTAGAGCTTCGAACAGGGTTTTGATTTCGACACCTGTGGAACTAATTGGGCGAGTATGAAGCAGGGATGGACACAGGTTTGGACTAGTTTGGTCAAGAACGCGACATTCTGTAAACTGCGTAATAAAAAAGAGTATGGCGATGTATATATATATATATATATATATATATATATTTATAGAACAAGGACGGAGGCAGAAATACGCAAAGGTACTGACTGAGGCGTTAGTTAGGAAGGTACACTATAAAACCATTTCAGAATTCGCCTCTGGCAGCAGTATTATTATTTCATTTCATTTCATTTCATTTTAATTTAAAGAAGGTTTTTTTTATGCTTGGCAATCGCAAACTCATGAAAGTGTCTCGACTTCAACTTCTAGTAGATTGTTTGTTATAAATAATATGACTCTTCAAGAGAGTTGGACACATCTTCGACTCCTGAGCTTAAATTATCCCGAAAACTAAGCAGTTCGCAGCTAGATTCTGAATTATGCGTTTTTTCAAGACCCCGCCGTGTCTTCAGAATAAGAGCGCCGCCGTTTGACCAGATTTGGCAGCTCAAAAAACCACGTCACTGGTTCGTGCCACGAGTGAATCCGCATCGTAAATGTATTCACTGTTCGCCAACTCCTTTGAATGTTTTATAAAACTAAGCAAATTTTAATGCATTGATTCTTTCCGTGAAAATCGAGTCGAGTCGATCTCCGGTACTCTGGTTCTTTCTGTAAATGGCCCAATGGCCAATCGACCTCGGTTTTCTGTGATAGCCTCTACTTTTGCCAGAGTAACTAACCCATTGTAAAACCCTCACTTCAGACCGTGAACTCCACGTCCTCTCAGTGGGAATGGCGTCAGGGCTTGGCCTTGTCTGGACCAGAGCTGAGCTTGGTCAAGGGTGCTACAAAGGAGGGTTTATGTTTGATGTTTCCTTTTACGGAAAACGTTTCGCAGTAGGAGCACCCATCCCTCAACAGCGTAGCTTAGGCTTGCCTTGACTGCGGTTATCGCAGTCGACAGCACTCGAAGGATTTCATGCAACTATCGACGACAAATCCATGCGAGCACTTCGAATTTTATGCAAACCAAGCTCGGACGTAGATACAGAGACAGGCCTCAATGTTTTAATTTGTGACTTAGGTGGTTCTGGAACGAAATGTTCTTCGCCAAAATTGCTTCCTGGGGTGTTCTTCTTCTTCTTCTTTTGAAAGAACGGTAAATAGCTTTTACATGATATTTAATTTTAAAATAAATAAAAATAAAAGAGTAGTCACTCGAAAGAGAAAAGAAAAAGAGCATTTAAAAAAAAATTAAATTTTTAAAGTCCTTCTTCTTTATTCCTTTAAACATATTTTCTCTATGTTCAAAAAGAAATAAAAATTATTAAGCCTAAAACCTAAAACTGAAATGTTTTATTCTGAAAAATAAAACTTTAAAAAAAGTGACAACAAGCGACCAGGCCCGCGAGGTCTCACCCAAGTAACAATCAAATGAGTCTAATTATCCATCCATTCCAATATCAACTTAGCTATGATTTCTCTAATCCTACCCAAAGTCAGCTCCTTTGCGCAGCCAAGCATCTTGACCCACTCTTGCGTCTACAAAGTCACAAGATAATGATCAGCAGCTCCTGCAGCGACGAGGAGACCGAGCCTTGCTTGAACTTGCAATTCTCTTGAAACGAAGCGCCGTCGAGCTGCTCTCATGCTCATGAGTTTCATTCGTACTGGTAACGAGGGTTTATCTCGTGACTGACGAGGACTATCCAACCTACCATACTACCATTCTAGGTCGGGGTAGTGCATCAACGGCCAGGCAAGCAGGCAAAT
Organism: Schizochytrium sp. TIO01; assembly: GCA_004764695.1. Lineage (NCBI taxonomy): Eukaryota > Bigyra > Thraustochytrida > Thraustochytriidae > Schizochytrium > Schizochytrium sp. TIO01. The sequence goes on along the minus strand of SMSO01000014.1, from coordinate 1,347,523 downwards.
GGGCGAGTGTTTATTGCAGTAGCAGGTTTATCGCCGCTTTGATTGGTTTTTTGACACGATAGTGGTGAAAGTATTGCATCCTATGCCCAATACTTCAAAACAGTGGAACTACAATTCCTAATTCATTACGTCGTGCATTGGGGAGCGATTCATATATCGTCCGTTGCTATTTGCCATTGCACGTTGGCATCAGTGTCCCTTTTCATAATATATAATTGCGAAACGAATTAAATTCGATTCATAGAGAGGAATGAATACACATTGCTTGCAAAAGAGTCTCTGTGCACAAGATCAATGTAAGCATGAGATGCTTTGCCGTAACGCACCAGGCTGGCCGCCTGGCGGCTTGAAACGTGCTGGGGCGAGCAATTTATTGTCCCTCCGCCACTGGTCTGTCTTTCCCAAGTTTCCCGGTCTTGTGCTTCTCGAAAAAATAAAAGTAAGCCTTTGTATAGCAATCAATTCAATTTTACAATAAGTGCGAGCTATTAAGTTACAAGTATGAAGCTGTACAGAAAAGCTTGTGCTGCTATTTTTGCACCTCAGAATCCAACATTCCAACATTAAAAAAGCAAGAACTTTCCAAAGCAAGCATTTCCTTAAATGCAGATTTTAGGAGATAATAAGAAAAGTAAAGAAACCATGATCATTAGAATTAAACTACAGATGTAGATAGATGCAAGCTTCAAGGTGAAGCCAATGGCCGTGTTGATCTTTAACGCTGAGCAACAGATATCAAGATCAACAGACAAAAAGGATGGCAGGCGTTGGCAACTTACGATAAACCCTAGTACTCTCTAGAAACTGCACGTGCTGGCACGCGCTGGATTAAGAAGTCTTATTCTATACCTTTAAAATAGCCCCTCCTTATGTTGCGCATTAATTAAGTTGGGGGTACAGAGGCATCTCTGGCACGTTTATATAGCATTTAGTGTAAGCTTAGGCAAAACCCATAGGAAACGGCGCGTCCGCTCACTAGGTCAGTAAATAGACATCCGAGTCAAAGACACAAATCCATAGATTGATAGTCTTAGGAACGGATCGCTGAGATGGAGATCCACACTAATGCACGTGAGCCTCGTCCGTAAGCTATCCTTTTGCTGTAGCAACTGCAGCTTTGCTGTAGTAGGGGGTGGCGTTGACAAATACCTCTTATTGGTAGATTACATCAAGGACGCAGAGATTAGATTATTCCCCACTTTCAATTCAATGTCTATCAATTATAGTGTGCTATAACTCTATCCTCTTTTGCTTGTTGTTGCTACTCGTGCCATCCAAAATTTACAGAAGAAAATGCAAACTAGAGATGGTCAATCTCAAAAGGAAATGCAACCTATTGTTTATCATTGCAGCCTTTTAACTTGTTTGCATATACTGGTTACTTCTTCTCTGAGTAGGTGTCCTTTTTCGATTGGCTTAGTAAGATACATTACTAATTTGCATTTATTCCGATGATAGTTCAGAAGATAAATTTGAAATCATTTGCGGACAGCTTTGTATATTTTGCCTTTTATTCAACAGCAACTCTTCGTTGTCATTTATCTCTAGCTAGTATCATGCTAAACGCGAAAGATTGAAAGCTCGTCCCTCTTGATTTTTGTCCTCAAATCCTATCAGCGAGGAGGCAGGATCAAGTATGAAAGCATTTTAATGAAAGAAATACGCCTTGTCTAAATAAAATTCTGCCTCCACGAGAAAAGTCAGACTAATGAGCCTTCTACTTGTTCGAACAAATGTTTATATATGGTACTCAAAAAAATTAAGAAAATGCAAAAAAAAGTGACAATTTTAGATAAAACTTTTCTCAGGCCTTAAACGCGCAGACGCGGCAAGTGCCGGGCCTCTCCATTGGGGAGCAATCAAGGCTCCCCGTTCCTGTGTGGCCTTGCAGGGCGGGTGGTCGTATGCAGCCGGACGATTCACATGTTGCAGATCGGCTCACGAATTCGACCGTAGCATTGGTGCCCTCCGCAGCAAGCGTGCTCCCGAGCGTGGCACCAGCGCAAACTCGGGCTTCAGCGTTAGAATCATCAATCCATCGCCGACCTTTTCTTTTCTCGCTAGTTAGCTGATCGGCTAGGTACAATAGTAGGTACATACTAGCCATTGATGCGGTCAATTTGGAATTTGTTCATTATATTTGTAATCAATACTTAAAAGTTCATACCATCTATATATATCATTGATGAATCGCTAGAGACAAAGTCGATGAATTGACTCACTTCGCTACAGACTCAGCGAACCTGAACAAGGACGAGCAGAAGCTGCCTGTGACAGCATCGAATGCGTCTCTTATGCCGTAGCCGATACTGAGCTCGCTCTGGAAAGGTTAGGGAATTAATCATCTGTTGAGCCCTCACAGATGGCTGATGAACTCCAACCTAGAAATAACGTGCGGATTAGCGGGGCCCCAGAAGCTTGAGTACCGACCCACCCAAGATGTCAGCACATGCTTTCTCGCCTTCCTAATTCAATCCACCCATCCATCAATTAAAGATTCATTCATCTGTTTAAGATTTATTCATGAATGTTGTTTGGGTCTTGATTTATTCATGTCGTCGTAGTTCAACCCATCGTCACAAGCGAGAGAAGAAGAAAGAAAGGACGGGATCAAAGTAGGATGTCAATCGTTGTAAATCAAGGATTGCCACAGGCTTGAGTTCACGGCCAAAGGCGTGTTACTTCATGACGCATAGGCGAGACGTGCTGCAAGCTGAGATTGAAGTTGGTGAGGCAACGATGGTTTGGTTGTGCTAGTACTGACTTATCTATTCTTCTCACATGTAGTAAAGGTTGCATAAACGTAGCTTCACTCAATTGCACGCATAAGACAGTTTATGTTTCTGTCTCGTGACGGCTCACGAAAACGTCACGACTCTCTCAGAAAGGAGAAGCAAAGGTTGGGTCGGCAGTGGGCTTCGGGACTTTCCCATCGCACCTGCCGTTGGCGGCAGCTAGATTGGTCCTGTGTTGCTGGATCGAGGAAAAGACAGCACGACGGTCTCAACAGTAAAAAAACAAAAACGTGCTGATTGTTTGTTATTCAAGTGCTTAAAGCCACATTTTATTTGTCCCCTTTTCCCACTACAAAACCAAATTAAAACCAAAAACTACTCTGAGTCTGAATGGATCAACCGTGTCTCAAAGCTTATGTTGAGCATGTGCGAGAGGTGAAGTCAAAGAATAGACTTCAATGTGGATGTAAGCAATTTCAATAAATAAAAGTGATGATGAACTCCAGGTTTCGAGGTACGATATCGAAATTGGATGATCAATCAGTTGGAAGATGGTAGTAGGTCATCACAATAGTATTTCAACTAGTTCTACAAAGTGAAAGGGTTGAGCCAAGTAGCCTCTGACAAGTAAGAGTGAACTACTAATAAAGAAAGGACAACACTAGTACCTATTATACTAAAGAGCAGCACCTGCGGAGTTTCTTCCTTCCGGCATCACTCCATTCTCCAATTAAACTTTTTGTCGCTAAATGCGTCTCTGGTACAATGGAAATTGATTTCATTCAACTTACTTTTCCCATACTGTTCCATTTCTGTTCTATTCATTCTTTTATTAAATAGACTTTGACATTTTATTTTAAAAAATCATTACAATTATTTCTGTTCATGAAAAGTTTTATAATTTACGCTTGTTTTTTTTTGTTATGCTAAAGAACAGTTTAGTAGTTTTATTTTTTAATTTTAATCTAAAGAAATACATACATTAAAAATATTTTATAAGCTAACTCATATTTTTTTTTTTTAAGGACTGGCTTGTTTCAAATTAAAAAAAAAAAAGATTTATAATCACGGATTTAAATTCTTTTTAATGGTTAAATGGAATTTAAAAATTCATCAAAAGTTAAGTTTTCTGGTTTAAAAAAGAGATAAAGGAAATAAATTAATGTAAATCAATATTTCGAATTAAAAATCAGGAAGCGAAGAAAACACAGTGTTAGCTGAAGGCTCGAGAGAAGAGGAAAACAAAATGGGAAGAATTTGCAATAATACGTATTTTTTTTAAATATATTGGGCAGTTTTAGCAGTAGCGAAGATCTTTTAAAGCACTTGCAGCATCGCCTGCAGTAAAAGACAAATTACAGTAGTTTACAAACCTACGTATAGCATGCGTGGCAGGCTTGTTGGGAAGAGGAAATTGAACCACATGTCACCACTCCCAGATGTCTTTGTACTTTGTAATGAAATATAGAAATTCTCAAGTACCTTTTTTTTTCATCGATGCATATGACTTGAGATGTCGGCAAATGAAATAGCAACTTCATAATCACGTATGCTTTGCCTACACGCACCAAACTAATCTAGAAGCCACCTCTTGGTAGAGTTGATAGCATAGCCAATAATTTCGAATACGAATAAGTAATACTAATAGCAGCAGGAACTAAGCTCTTCGTCTTGAGGATTACTTTTTAAGTCGAAGTAGGCGATATTTTCGACTAGCTAGAATGATCAACTTATTTTGGACCTTACGATCAAGCTGTCAGCGGCAACAACTAAGAACATATGCAAAATGAAAAGAGCAAATCAAAGCGAAGCGAAGGTGTTAGTCCAGGATTTTTATTCCAGAAGTTGAAGCAAAAGGATAAAAATCAAGTGAGATGTAATGATTTTGCAATACCATTACTAGTGTTTAGACATCCCTACCATGCTGTCTTGCAGGGATTTGCAGTACAGACCAAAACACTGTTTTTGGTCATTCTTGTTCGCCACGACATCGTCTGTGCCTCAGGTTGTCAACCGCACTTGGCGTCACTTGCGAAGTAATAGCAATACCTTTCAGATTAGAGGTTTCCCACCAAGACTAGGGGTCAGCACAGGCATATCTGGAGAGAAGCTTAGAATAGAATAATTGTTATATGCCGGTAAAGCTTTGCCGCAAACTTTCTATGATTTTAGGAGAAGCGCAGAAACTCTAGGCACATACAGATAAAACTTGCAAATGTCGTCACTAGTTGTTGTCGGACTATCTCACTATGATGGTTTAGGGAAACATACAATCTCCCGAACAGTTCTGCCTTCTTGAGCTTCCCAACATTTGCTTCCACTAACCCCACGTTTGTATGTAGTTTCTCCTTGCCCCACCCTAATGGCTGCGAGCGATTACGACAGGTTATTCTGGATAACAGGCTTCTGCGCAATGGCATTAGTACTTATCAAGCGTGGCAAAAACATCGATAGTATTCCGAACTATATTTCACAGCTACAGAATTTCTTCGATTTTACTGCAGCTATATCCGAAGCCCTCTGCTTTTGACACTATATTAATAGTCAACTAAAAGCAGAGCCAAGAAGATGTATTGGTGGTGGTTGTTGCTGCTGCTGTTACAATGTTCCAATGAAATTAATTTGTTAGAGTGATTGGTAGTCCTGATACATACTGTCTGCCTATTTGCCTCTTCCAGCCTCATAAGCCTTTGAGTATTAGTTTCGCTGCTTTCGTTCTTGCATTCCCACGTTTGCTGGCTCAAGAAGCGCCTTTTTGTATTACTTTTTTAAATCCTCAGTCATTTTGTCACCCAAACAAGAATGGTTTTCATGCCGTGATGTACAATTTTCACTTTTTCTCCTTCTCCTTCTTCTTGTTTTTTTTTTGTTTTCAACTTATCCACTGTTGGTTTCGCTGGAGCTGAAGCTGGAGCTCGTGAATTTAAATTAACATATTCAACTGAAGTGCTCGAGATGATTGGAACTTTCCAACCTCTTGAAGAACAACATGAAGATCTGCCTCCCACCATTTCACTTCGTCACGTTTCTTTTTGCCGCTGACAATAATAGTATATTAAAAAAACAATGTTTTTGTTATTTCTCAAATTCAGAAGAAAGTAGTAAATGAGCTGGGCCTATATAGTAACAGATAGAGACTTCTCTAATACCACCCTTTGAACTAAGGTGCGAAACGTGCTCACAATTATCATCAATCAAACATCATCCTGGTAGCTACGTGCTCGAGTTTCGATGCTTCACAACCACTGGCACGGCTCCGAGCTGGGCGCTATACCTTTTGCGGCTGAGCTCAACAGTGATGGCTACCTGCTCGAGGGGTATGAGTCCGAGCCAGCTATCTCCGACCATGGTCTGTTTCTGCCTTGGCAAGAAAGGCGCCAGATTGAAGAAGCCATTCATTCTTCTCATCGAGGTCCATTCAAAGTTCTCATCTGAGCCCATCTTATAAAATCAATTACAGTCATTGTACCATTTCAGTATACGTCTCTTTGTCCAGAAAAGCCAAACCAGGAGGTGAGGTCAAGGTCCGCACCAGTGGAACCACACACTTCAGAAGGTCTCAACTTCGAAGGTAAAACTGGCGCGTATTATTATGATCATCATCAGCAGCAGAGGCAGCAGCAGAAGCAGCCTCCACCCGTTCTTTGCGGAGATTGTGAAGGATTTCCTTGCGTGAGAGAGGCACTGACTTCTCATCACCAGCCAATAGATGCACGTGTATATATATATATATATGTGAATGCCAGAGAAGATCAATCAATCAATCTATCAAGGCTTGATGATTCAGAGTTGGCGATTCGTTCTGCGTGGTGCTTCATAACTCCATGCACCTGTTTGTTTATGTGCCAGCCAATGTGCTACTGCGAGAGGAACGGCGCTGGGTGAGCATTATCAGAGGTGGTGCTCGCTTCTGTCGGGAGTTCGAGCTGGTCTCCACTGAGCACGAAATGATTCTTGCCGGCTCGTAATCATGGCAAGCTGACTCTTGCTTGCGAGGGAGGTTCGCTTCTTCTCTCAACAATAAATAGTCAGTCAGTTAGTTCGTCAGTCAGTCAGTCAGTCAGTCAGTCAGTCAGTCAGTCAGTCATTGCTCTCGAAGCTTGCTCGCTTCCTTCGCGCTCCCTCGCTCGCTCGCAAGGCTGCCCGGACTGGAAAGCGAACCTCGATTGAAATCCGCCAACATCGGCTTCAAGGCGCCAGCGAAGAGCATGAGCTTAAATGCGCCTGCACGTGAACGTCTGGAGTGTCTAAAACATGGAGAAAGTGAAGAGAGCAAACTTTAGAAAGCACATGCATAAATGCAAAAATGTATGCGCATATCTAGGGCCTTTGTAGAGACATATCCACTACTGCCGCGAACTTCTCATGATCCCATAATATGTTGACAAGTGTAGGTTTTATATATACTACAGTGCAAAGTATTTAATTTATAAACTGTAGGAATTTCCAGGTTTGGAGAGGCGTAATACATTTTGAAGCACCAGAAAAGGGCTTTGGCAAAGTCGTGACAGAGGAATAATTAATTCGCTGCATCGTGAAACTTGCTGGTCCAAAAGATCTCCTCAATAAACGTGGTTGTTGTTGAAATAACTTCTCGAAGAAGTACTTCTTCTTGGTAATTTCAAGTTTGTTAATTTCTGAAAAAAGAATAGCGCTGGAAAGAAAAGTAATTCTCTTAAAACTAAACCTGATGTATATTTATATTGCAAAGGTTTTTCTGGTTTTTTAACTTTTAATTATGATGTTTTTTTTCTTTCTTTCTTTTCTTTTTTAAAACATAATTATTAAGTTTTACTTTATTATATAAAAGCTTATGGTAAAGCAAGAGAATGAAAAGAAAACAAAAAAACAAAGATAATAACCATTCCTATGTAACTTAAAGATAGAAAACCTTGATACAAGCAAGCGAGCCTGCCCGCAGTCTTCAGTGCAGGACCAAATATGCTGACTATCGACTCTTATGGTAGTCCGAGCAATTGGTAGTCAAGCGCCACTCTTCTCCGTCCACGCAGATTTGATTTTCCCGCGTAACGACGCATACCGCCATTTCCGGGGTGCCCAAGCTCCCATATACGTTCGCTGCCTCTTTTGTTATCCCAAGGTTCGCAATCAGCGACTCTTCACGATCATGGGGTAGGGTAGCACGCCAGTGTTCGACAACGCAAGCAATTTGGCACTTGCTTCGAAATACCATCGTATGCTTTCCAAAGAATATGGTTTTTCTTCTATAAATGTACATTTAAGTGGAGACACTTTGCCCATAAACCTGCATGCAGGCCGGTATAAAACTCCACGATTAGGTAATTAGGAATCGGCCTATAAAGGCTTTTGCGATTTATAGTAAATATGCAAAAAGGCCGAGTTCAATTACATCTTTCCTGTTCTGCATCTTCAAAAAAGCAATACTAAGTCTCACTATTTCCAAGGGTCGATTTTCTTGAATATATTTCTTACAAAGACCTGAACGTTCAATGTCGCAAGATATCACCAGCACATTGTAATTATCCTTTAAGAAGTGGGCAAACCCCGAGACACCACATCAAACAGAACGTCCTCAACGCCTGAGCAGTTGCTGAGAAGATAACATTGTAACATTCATTATTGAACAGAATTACTTTTACTAATCAAACCTCATAGTGGAACACCATGCTTAAATGAAATTGAGCTTCTTAAAACCTGGCCGCAAATCGTGTGCTGGTCGGGAGGTAGGTAGTGGGTGGTCTGGTGCTCAAGAAGGAAAAGATGCTGGTTGCGCAGCAAACTACACGCTCAAATGTCACCTTTCAAAATTAGGCACCGATTAAAACTTTGAACTGAGGAATAGATCTAATGAACTCTAAATGAGGTTCAGATATCAGGAGTTTCTCGATCAAAACATTTGCTCTTCAGTTTGACCTCATTTTCTTCTGCTGCTTTTTACCGCCATGATGATGAAAAATGTTGAAATCGTAGTTCTATACTTTGGGCAACTTTTTCTCTGTGGAAAGAGGCGATGCTAAAGTGGAAGATCGGGTTGCCAAGGTCTCATTGAGTATCTTCTGGCTCAGTGCTACAATTACAATTCTCCGCATTTCATTCAAGCCCATTGGTATCCACGAATTCACATCAATGACTCAGATTTCTGTGGCACTGCGTTCCAGCAGGATGGTTCGACTTGAAGATCGAAAATGGCTTGAACCTCAAGTTTACCCACAGTATATGCCACAAGCTGCTGAAGGTACCTTTACTTTGGCGGGTCATGGAAAAGCAGTACACGATACCCAGTAGCTCTTAGGTGGTGTAAAAAAAAGCGATTGCCTTTTGCAAAGGACAAATGTATGTTGAATAAAAATGTGGTCAAGTCACGTGATGCGAACCGACACCTTCTCACTAGTCTCGGCAGACAACACAGAGCAAATGTTTTGCATTTTTGTTTAAGCTAGAGATTGGAAATAATTGAATTCCACTAAATTTCATCAGATATGAAAATAGCTATTTGACAAACCGATGATCTGAGTTAGGAATATCATGTATGTAAATCAAGCTTCAACCAACACAAATTTGTAAATTTTGAACAACCCTGTACGCATTCAATTCGCGCAACCTTTCAAATAGTGCATACAGGGAGTCCACGATCTGGGTAATGCGTGAAAATCTAAAAATAGAGGCCCATCTCTGCCACGCGTCGACTACTCATGACGCCGGACTTTCCATGTTTCCTCTCGAGGGGGTCCTCAAATTCAACGAAGTACACACTCGGAAGTTATACCCTCGGAAAGAACCGTGAATTCCTACAAAAACCCCAAGTGACCATGAACGTTGTTTGTCAAGTGAAACCACATTCCCTGGAGGATATATCGCCATCAAGCTTATTCACGACCGCCGTTGCAATATCTTATGTGTTCTCTCCAAGGAAAGAACTATCAACATCTACATTCATTCATCTCATAATAGATTTTTTAAATTTAAATTTGAAAATAGAAATTATAAATTCATGTTTGTATTATTTTTATTATTCAAATTTAAATTTTAAAAAAGAAAAAGGAAAAAAAAAAAGAAAAAGCAGAATCAGTTGCAGGGTTCATTCCAAATTCAGAGAAAATGAATGAAAATAGATCACTTTTTATATTTATTTTACTTTAAAGAAAGAAAGGATGTTTTCTTCGAAGAGAAAGCGTCTTCCATGCGCAGCTTCGCGCAGCTTCTCTTTGTCATCATTTTGCAGCGAGAGAGAGAGAGAGAGAGTTTATTTCAAAGATGATCTTTCCCCAGAATAGGGGTACCTACTCGACACAGAAGCAGAAGCGAGTTAGATTTCTCTCAATCTAATGGCAAGTGTCTGTATCTACATTCAATCTTCCATGTGGTTCACTGATTTGCCACCAGTGCTTTCCTTTCATCCCTGTAACTCCAACTGAATGCAGAATCACGCGGCAAGCGCACATCAACTCTTGTAATCATACAACTGCCTACCTGATTAATTAGTTAGCGTGCCAGAGTTTCTTTTTCATGTGCTGTAGCTCCACACAAAGCTCAGAGCAGCGAGCCACTGAAGTCTAAACAGTTCCTGCCCATGCCAAAGCTACTATGATATGTATGTATCGTAAAAAGAATTCTGGCTCGCTTCAGGCTCTTTAGACGCATGTGGGAAATTTTGGCTGGCTGCCTGGCTGGTCTGAAGGTAATCTCAGCACAAGGTTATCTCGGGGCAGTTAGAGGCGCCGACGTTCTTCGCATTGCACTGAAGGAACAGCACATGTCCTTTGTCTCGTTTTCTTTGTTTATTTACCTGCACTTTATGTTTCTATCTGGTCATTTCTACATACATGAATTACTTGAGGCAGGCAGGCCACGCAAGCGTTTGAATTTTTCAGGAGTAAAGGCGTCGTCGCCGGAGGGAAGTTCTCCTGCTTTCAGTTTCTCTCCAGGAGCCAATGCTCTAAAGTTCACCTTTTAGATGATTAATTTTAATACGAAAGCCCAATCTAATCGTATGGAGCAAATGCTTACTGCAATCAATGCTCCTGAAAAAGCCCGAGTCAAGCAAAGCCAGAACCAGGGTGGAGAAAGCTTAAAGTGCACGCCGTAGCTTCCACTTAACTAACCAGCTCTCGGTGACCAACCGTGAGTGGTCCCACATATAGGCAGACAGGCAAACAAGCAGGAGCGGGCGACCTCTATCAAAGAGTGTTGAAACAATTGCTTTCCAGCACTTTAGTTTTCTAAAGTTGAAAATTATGGGTGGAAAGGCCTTACGGCTAGGAAGCGTGCTATGGTTATGGACAGCAGAAATCAATCTCACCTCACGTTTTACATGTTTGAGCTGGAATGTTGGAAGCGCGTAGATTCACTCTTCTCAAAACACCGTGCGGACATTGGAGAAGTCTACCTAACTGCTCTGGTGTGCTTCTTGACGAGATTAGAGAAAATACTCAATATGCGGATATTTTTCTAATCCACTAACGGTATCGAGACTTCAATGGCGCATGGCAAAGCGAGCAAAGAAGCTCAAAAAGCTCAGTTAGTTAACACACTGCTTGTTTGCAAAAGAGGGGCAATTAGTAAATACTGTATGTTATTCTGTACAATTTACCCAAATGACCCTTCAGGAGATCCTCGGGGGGCTTGCTGCTAATCTCCGCTCACTCATATATATATATATATATATATTGCGGCTCGACTCATGCATGTCAGACCAGACGACGATTCAACGACTCGAAGAGTCCAAGGACGCCTAAGCTCACAACTTGAAGCAGGCCAACTACCCCATTGCTATGGCGCACCCCTGCACAAGCTTGCTGCTTCGTTGCGGAAGATCAACAACTAGATATGACCATCTATCTACCTATCTACCCAGTGTCTTGGCTTGAGCAAAGTGCAATCTTCAAGCATATAGGCACGCGTCGGTTTCCAAACGTACTGGCAGAGGTAGCTTCAGGCTTAAGCACGCGGTCTGCAATTCGCAGGTCCCCTCTCGCAACGTAAGGGATCTAGCGCGCGCATATATTGCCATCGCCAGGAGAGAACCAACCTTGGTCGGCATCAAGAAGAGGGCGCTTTGGATCCAGAAAATGGTCAACAGCGTCGAGCGATTTCGGGCCGTCTCACGACCGTTGACTGATCGAGGCAATGGTGTTTCTTCCTCAGCACGAGCCTTCGCAGGCGCAGACTATTGCCTGCACGAAGATCTCTTTGGCTCCATCAACATGGACAAGTAATTAATTATACGAGTGGACGAAAGCACGAAAGCACTACGAGCGGCATGAATGCACAGCGTCCAGGATTGATTGACTCTCAACAGGCCCATCGTCGTTCTCTTGGTTCTACTCAGGCAGGCGCAGACAGCGAGCGCTCCGGCCGACCATCCTCCCTCCCTGGAGGGCGTTTCTTTCCGTGGAAAGGCGCTCCATTCGCATAGATTGTCTGTCATTCATTCGATCTTGAAGCCACGTTCTTTGTTTCGCTGGTTGCGAGAGCGGATCGAGAGCTGCCGCTGGAACCTCGAGCGTTTCGCCCTCCTCGCCCCGTTGGCCAAGTGAGAAAGAATCTATCCATCGATCAATCGATCTGTCATTTATGCGCGCATTCATTCATGGCGTCTCTTGAAATCAAAACTAACTCGCTCGTTCTCTCTCTCTCTCTTCTCTCTCTCGCTGGCTGACTGACTGACTGACTGACTGGCCTGTCCGCCGCCAATCACATGTCGGCGGCCGCGGTGTCCGTTTGCCAGTGCCGCACATGCATTGCAGGCACATGCATTTGCGTACATGGGTGAATGAATGGAGAATCGATATCTTTATATATTATATATGAATAGTTGAAAGAAACAAAGAAACAAAGAAACAAAGAAACAAAGAAACAAAGAATGACTGAATGAGCAAATAACTTGAAGTAAGAAAATAAATTAATAAATCAGTAAATACCCAGATGACACATTCATTCCAATTGCAAACGCCATTGCGCTCTGGGACAGACGAAGAAACAAAAAAACAAAGGCCCAGCTCGGGCACCATGAAAGTGGCCAGTGGCCACAAGCTGATTAGGATGACTTGCCACCCACTCTCACGACGCCAGAAAAAACTAAAAACTAAAAAAAATAATGAAACCAATGGATATAGACTGAATCAGAGCAGCGAACGTAACGAATGCCTCTTTCCGAGCCATGCTTTGTCCATTCATCCATCAATCCACTCATTTATTCATTCGTGATTTCATGATTTCATGATTTCATGATTTCCACAATCTTGTAAATTTACAGCAATATACAGCGAGCGGCAGGCGCTTCGCCAGCACGCGCGGTGTCTTTCTTGCGGTCGCTGAGCCGCCCGACGTGCGGGTTCCCCTGAGCTTGTCTGGGAAAGCACACGAACACCATCCATGATCATACGAAGGTACTTGAGTGGCCTCGATCCTCAGATATACATACATGTGTATATGTATATATATATATATAGACCAGGAATCGCCAACGATTGGTCAGTTCTCCGGAGGACGAGCATATCGTCAGCGCCAACAACAGCGAAGGCAACGAGGAATGAGTTATGGCGAAAAATGGGAATAAGAAGAATAAACGTTCGTGGAGGCAGGAGAAAACAAGTGCATGAAATGCATGAAATGCACATGCATGGCCACCACAAGGAGGTCCGGAGCGTGATCTTGACTGCCTCCGCGCATCAATCAGCGTTGGAGGAGGAGTAAAGAAGTGGTGATCGCGAAGCGCAAAACTACTCTTGAAGCTCAAGCAGCCGAAGCGCTCTGCTCAATCTTCTTCTTCTGGCTGGAAATTTTTATTGAGTGGGAGAGGCAACTTTGTGGACATGGTCTCAGAGAAATGGACCTCGGGAACTACGGAGGTGATACCTGGGTCCTCCAAGCCCAAGGTTCGCGAACCTCGAGCAGACGATAGTTTCGGATGCTCCTTCGTAATTATATTTGGCAAGGACCACCTGCTGACTGGCGGCAAGGGTTTGCGAGCTTCTCTGGACTAAGATTGAGAAGACACCTGATCTGATTGTGAAGGCCATCTCTCTATCGATTTCTCTTCTTGCATGGATGAAACTTTGCTCTGCGTCTTGAGGCGCGTCTTCGCTATCTGCAAAATTGCAACATCAGGCTCAGGCCAAATGAAGCAACTCAGGCGCAAAAACGTGTCTTTTCAGGGGCATCATCAGCCTGAAGATAAGAATAGAACCAAAGGAAACCAGCGAAGAAGAAGCTTATAGTAAACTTGAAGATGATGACGAAACCAAAGAAACCAAAACAAACGAAGCGACAGCGATAGCTCCGTCATGGCACCTCGCGCTAATCTTTTAAACAAACTCATAAAGGTTCAAACACAGAGACAGAGAGAGAAACAAAAAAAAAGGGGAGAAAAGAGCTCCTTCTACAGCTGACTAGCCAGCGCTCGCTCCAAGGCAGCTTGACTGCGGGGTTTCGGAGAGATCTACTATCCTCCGGCCAACGCCACAAGGGGGTGGACTGCGGGGAAGAGAACCCGCTTCGAGGCGCAAGCCCCCTCAGACCCTCCACAGTCGCGTCTTTCTCTTTCTGTTTTCCTCGAGCTGGGCCCATCTCGCGGTGAGAACGAAAGACACGCGCTCAGCTGACAGAAACGTGCTCCCGGAATGGAGAGATCACACATAAAATGAATGTCTTATTTCTCTGCTTCTTCGCCTCAGGCAACGAGTGAAATGAGTGAGGGACAACCAACGACCAGCGTTCCATGATTCCCGCCGGGTGCTCCATCGCTTCAGGTAGGTAGGCAGCGGGTTTCCCTCTACCCCAGAGCGCTGCCATTAGATCGCCACCGGCCTGAGGGCGGCATGGGCCAACAAGCGAATGAGTGTTTCCCTATAAAAACGGAAAGTGCTGCTGCTTTTGTTTTCTCTCCCCGGATAATTTTATCATGACTTTCTCTCTCTCTCTCTCTCTCTCTTCTCTCTCTAGCGAGTTACTCGCTTAAACAGCCCCCTCTTTCTTTTTAAAGCAGAAAGAAGGTCGCGAAGGGTAGAGATTAGGATAGGAGGCGCACCGCCAGGCAGCCGTAGCTCGCTTGGGAGGGTTGATCACAACTGTTGCGCGGTCGCCTGCCTGGAGGGCTTGTGAGGGGAGCTTGGCGACAGACGCGGCCTGTGCCTTTGGCCAAGGAGGGCCCGTTGAGCCATGGATTGATCGGCTTCGGCGCGGCATCATGGCTCCAGAGAGCAGAAGATCAAGGGATTTCTTGCAGAGATGGATGGCTGTCTCTGGCTTTGCTGGGAAGGGCCCTTTTCTATTTTAAGTTTATTTGAAATTTTTTTAAAAATATTTTTTTAAAAGAGGGGAAAAACGAAGAAATTAAAAATTGACTATGGAAAGGGCTGATGAGACTGGGAGAAAAATCGTGCTGCTACTTTGAAATATATATATATGTTATGTATATGCAAAGAAAGGGGGGGGGGGCTGTCGAATAAGACACTTGGCTTGTTAGCTTCGCTCCTTTTGAAAATATAAAACATATTGGAGTTGGTTTTTAATTTTATTCCTATTTTCTGAATTCCTATTCGAGCGTTCTCTGTTCTTCTAAAGAACGGGCTTGCAAAATTTAGCATTCAAAGAGACAGAGCTCCAATTTCCTAAACGTTCGACTTTTTATTTCGAAAGAAGAATATGCAATTTAATTAACAAATAGATAGATGAATAAGTGAACTAGAATAGAATTTGTTTTTAGTAAGTTTATAAAATAGATCATTTTAAATTAAATTATTTATTTAAACAAAATCCTTTCTTTTCAAATATTGCGGAAAAGAGTAACTTTTAAAAGAAGTTATTAAGAGCAAAACCGGCGAAAGTTGAAGAGAGGCAGTTATGGATGGCACCACCACGTGATGCCCCATGACTCATTGAACAACCGCATCGATTGTTCCCCCCGAACTTTCTGATTAGCTAGCTAGCTGCCTTGAACAAGCCGGGTCAAGAGGCGAGCAATGCGTGCAGCCACCAGCACTTGAGAGAGCCCCACGAGGAGTAAACAAACAAATAAACAAACGAAATAAATAAGAGACTGACTCAATGAATGAATGAATGAATGAATGAATGAATGAGTGAGTGAGTGAATTAATTAATTACTCAGTTAAAGCCTAAACTTCCCAGGTCTCCTTTGGCAGTGACAGACATAACCTTCTGCACGTTCCTGGTAAACGTGAACGTTGATCTGTTTTTTATGAATCACTTTTTATTTGTTTGTTGTTTGCGTTTGAACTCATAAAGACAAGCTATGATTTTAGCCTTTGAAAGTAGGAAAGTGCGCGAGGATGTTCTCCTTGGATGGAGAAAAAGCACTGCTCAATAATGCTAAACGGAAGCGCCAGTTTGGAAAGAAAGCGAAGGAGCAGAAAAAAGTTAATAAAGAATTGCAAGTAGGTAAATGCACGGGTGGACTGGCGAGCGGAAACGCGGTCAACACAAATGGATGGAAATGAGTTAGTTTCGTGCCTCTTCACTGTTCACGATGATGAGCCCAACGAGACAAGCAATTGAGGTACAGGTTCGCAATAGAGCACGCTAACAACTGACCGAGTGGTATGTAGCTCGCTTTTCATGAGTTTTCAGAAATGAAACTCCTGAAGGGAAGAAAACGAGACTCTGTAAACATAAAAATTACCGCAAATTTTTACTTTTTAAAGTATTAAAATTGGAAAAGAACAAGTCCCTCGAATTGTTTTCAAGTTCTTTAATCGTAAATATTGTAAAGCAAAAGGAAATGAATGATTCAAAGAGCTTTTAATACTTGCTTTTACTAAAATAGAGAATAGAACGAAATGTTTTGACTCACGTGAAAACTGCAGCTGAAAAGAACAATAAAAGAAACAATAAAAGAACACTATGTCCACTGGTGGGCTCTATCTAACCAGGTTTACCCGAAACCATTGTTTCCTCACTTTCGAGGAAAAACAGAAGAAGAAGAGGTTTTAGAAGGATGCAATTGACGACTATGCAACTTTTCGAATGGCGCGCTTCGCTCATCTGTGGCCTTCGCAGCGAATGACCAGTCTTTTCCGGTTTCTCACTATCAATCATGGTTTTCTATGGATAAATAGGGAACGAGAGAAAAAGAAAGAAGACTAAGAAAATGTTTACATCCCCTCTCACGTTTCTTTATGGAAGGCGAGAGTGAGAACGCGGTCACGCGCTGATACGCGCTGAACTGACAAAGTCAGCACGGAACCATTGAGATATCATTCTCTTTATTTTCTAATTTAAGAGAGAAAATACACTTCTTTAGAAGAATAAACAAATCAATATATAAAGTAAACCGAAAGCGTTCTGTTCATCAGAGAAGTAAACCCCGCCTTACGTTACTCTTTACTATAATCTGAGTTTAACTAACTTACTTGCTCCCTTCTAATGTTCTTTTCGTATTCCCTTTTCACATTAATTTTAATAGAAAACCATACATGCTTTCAAACTCTTTCAAATGTAATTGAAAGCAGCGATGATTTCGTGGCCTCTTCTGCCTAATAATTCCTAGGCAGGCAGGCGCCAGTAGTCTTGGAGCGTGCTGCAGCATTGCGGATAATCGGTGTTCTGAGGCCCTCCGTTTGGCGATCCTTGCTTACTCTCTGCTCGCAATAGTCCGGCTCCCTCTGTCCTCACAGCAAGCTCCGCAGAGGCCCAAGCCTCGAGCTATCCAACTCTTCGTGTACCTGTACCTGTCCTTCTCTACGTTAGCACAGCTCAAAACCATCTCAAAACAGGGCCTCACGTTATTTTTAAAACCAGTGGATCATTGTCTCTCTGTCTATCAGTCAGTCCTGTTCGAGAGACCCAAACAAATGCGCTGTGGAGTGAGTTTTAGTTTGTTTCTATGCGTAATGCCGAATATCCTCATTTCGGTTGTTGTTGTTGTCTCTTTTTAATTTTATAAAGAGAATCAAAAAACATTAATAGCGAGGCTTTTCCAGCGAGCATCGAAGATACCGCATGATCCCTCACTGCAAAGTAGCAAATCAGGGGCTCCATGAAAACCTCTCTGCTTGCTTGCTTATCTGCCATTCTGCCTGTCTGTCTGTCTGTTGGCACCCTCTCGGGAACTGTTCGCTCTCCTCCTTTCTTCCTGTCGCCCCGCCTCGGCCCGCCTCCCGTGCCTCCGCCCTCTTTTGCAGACAAGAAAGAAGGCTCTTCAACATTATCATACTCTAAATCAATCATTCAATCAATCAATCATTCAATCATCTCAGCGAAGCTTTCATTATGCTTTTATGAGTCAGTTCGCACCCATTCAAAAAATAAAAGATTTTTGAAACCATTCCATTTCTAAAAGAAATCCGAACAAGCACGGACTATCGATAACAACAGCGTTTCAAAGGTATCCTCCTCTATCCATCTATATCTATCCATCTATATCTATCTATCTACCTATCTATCTATTAACAGACGAATGTGGGGAACTGCCGGGGAATGCCACTTCAAACAGTACCGGTACCGGATTCTGGACCCTCGATTCATGTGATGGTGGATGGCCTCGAAGAGCTCAGGCAGGCGTCGAAGATTGGCTGTTCTGGGCTGGACCCTCCAAGGCTGAGCCTGCGAAAACTTGAAGCAGAGAGCGGCTCGAAGAGGCAAGAAGCGCCGGGCTTTGCGTATTTGTTCCGTGCGATTTCCCGGAGGGCCAGCGGCAATGACAGGAGCAGGTCTCGCGGCAGTCGGCGCGGAATTCGGAAAGGAAGAAGCAGAGGCAGAAGAAGAAGAGGAGGGCTGTTCCAATTGGAGTCCTTTTGTAACTTGGGAAAGAACACTAGGAACAGGAATGCGCGCTGTCCCCTGGAATGATGATTAATGTTTTGGCTTCTTTCAGATGTGTTGTTTGACGAAGTAGTTGTGGGTGCAC
Source organism: Schizochytrium sp. TIO01 (assembly GCA_004764695.1). Taxonomy (NCBI): domain Eukaryota; class Bigyra; order Thraustochytrida; family Thraustochytriidae; genus Schizochytrium; species Schizochytrium sp. TIO01. Next base: position 1,328,941 of record SMSO01000014.1, on the reverse strand, counting down.
TCTCGAATGCCCGCCCAAGACCTTGAGAAGCTTTCCGCTCGAGCTCTGAGTTTGCTGGCGTTGCTTGCTCAGCAGAGCAATGCAATGTGGTCTTCCTGAGAGCTCTTGCGAAGGAGTGGCGCTGATCGCGCAAGGATCACCATCGTCACGGTCGAAGGATTTGACGGGGAGGGGATATGGCGGCTACGGTGCTCAATCGCGCTGTAAAGCCGAGGATCTTGCATCTTGAAAATCTCTGCACAATCGTCCTGCGAGTCTTTGGTTGGCTGGTTGCGAAGCGAGGACGGCAATCATCATGTCTGTGACATCGCGAATGGACTATAGAGAAGACGTCGGCGCCTCAAACGGCTTCTTTCATCTGCTCGACGGTGCGACAAGGCAAATTCAGTTTCTGGCTGGATATTCAAGTGCTGTTCATCCACAGCATTAGCAAAAAGGAGCATTAGCAAAAAGGAGCATTAGCAAAAAGGAGCATTAGCAAAAAGGAGCGGCATTGCTCCAGAGATGGCACAACAGACCTCAAGGTGGCGCAATGGCCATCGATGTTCCTGGAAAGCTGTCACAGAGTCTCGATAAGCTAAATCTGACTTGACTTGATGGAGTGGTGTTGGTCCATCACCCATCTCCATGTGCAGTGGGAGCAGGATGGAAGAGGACGATGATCTGCTTACCAGCCACAAATCCATCACCACATGGAGAATCTGGCCTGGCTTCAATACTCTGTACTTGTTGCGATCTCGCGCCATGTTGACTTTTGCTTTCAACCCGCTCGCTTGAAAACTTGATCTATGATGGCACGAGATTCGCATGCGGCGATTGATGAAAACCACCCATCGATTGTGTGCAGATTTATCAAAGCTCTTGTAAAATTCCGACGAAGTAACTCGACATCTTAATCAATCAATGCGCGCATGGTGACCTGATTTGTCTTTCTTGACACCGTGGAGAAATCCAGGGGCACCACGTGCATGGGCACATAATCCACAGGGACATCCATCGTGGTCCAAAACGGAGTGAATAGAACAGCATGCGTAAGCAAGCATCTCTCTACGACCGCGGCCTCTGCTCGGAAGAGGTCGTACATCGCCTTCTCTCGTTTAGGCCGCTCAACAGGACTTTCTATGGTGCGCTTTGTAATTAGATGATCTAATTCTTCACTTTAGTAGCCATATATATGTATGATATATATATAGATAGGTATCTTTGTCTTCAAGGTTAACTTATTTTTAACTTTTCTTTTCCTCTTTCTCTCTTTCTAAGTAACTTAATTTTTTAAAAAAAATAAAATTGCCCTTTACATTTTGAGTGTTTTGCGTGGAATGCAATCTTGTTGTGATCTCAGATTGATTTAAAACCTCGACTCCTTTTCTGGAGGCAAGCGAGATTCCCAAAGCTAGCCAGACCAGCGGCCTCTCCTTTAATAGTGGATAAATCTACCTAGGTAGTTTCCCACTTGAAGAAGTTTTATTTCCAGCACAATATGTCACAGCAATGGCTCACTTGGTATACAAATACCACCTGGAAAGAGCAGCAGCTCTGTATGAACCTGAATCAAATGAAAATAGATCGAAGCATAAGGCTGCTAGAATTATGCCAGGTAGACCAAAAAGATAACACAAGTATTAATTTTCAGAACAAATCCAGAAATTTGGCATTCACTAAATTAATGTGATAGAACGCGAGCTTTGTCTGACGACGTACCCTTTGCTTTGAATTGCTCCGGACATTAATTCATTAAAATTCTAAAAGAGTTCAGGAGAATGATCTCTGGCTGCTTGTAAACAGTTATGTATGGTGTAGAAGTTTCATGTGTAAAGAGAACCGCAACATTTCAAGAGGTTATCGATCTGTGCAAAGTTGGCATGTTTTTGTTAAACTTTTGCAAATACCTTAGTCAAAATTCGAACATTTTCATTTCAAAAGATGTCTGCATTCTTTCTACATTACAAATTCTTTGGCAAAAAGAGTTCTCCTTTTTAATATCCAATTTCAAGAGCTTGACGCCACTTGCAAAAAAGAAGAAGAAGAAGAAGAAGAAGAAGGCATCGGATCTTCATTTGATATTGACAACGCTTTACATTATTCGAAGTTGCGGCATGACTGGTTGCAGACGGTCAGTCTTGTAAAGTGAGGAGTTTTCATTTCTGGTTCTTCTTTAAAGAAGGGCATGATAATGTTATACATGATGGCAGGCATTAGAATCAAATGAAACTGCACGATATTTCAGATCATTTGCCAACAACTGTTCAAGATGTTTGGCGTGGACGCTCACACCTTGTCCCAAAGTCCAGGCTCCGCGCAGCACTATTTTTTAATGAACTTGTGGAAATGAGGGGTAACAGCCTGATTTTTACTCATAGAAGCACACTGATGTGGCTGCTGTTTCTCAACTTTGTTTGTCCAAGTTCTAGTTTTCAATTAGTTCTTTCTTTTTTCCTTATTTTGTGAAGTTTCTGACTTGAATTGTGTGTTCTCCTGTTCTTTGGTGACCAAGCAAAGTAGTCATTCAGCCATCTAGCTTCAGTTTTATAGGCTGAGCATTCACTCGATCGTGTGTTCATCGTGATTTCTGAGGTGTAGCTCTTCCAGCTCACTACTTCCGGGGGGAGGGCGCGGTTGAGACGGCGAAACGCCTACCAAGGAAGGGTTAATACGACATGACAGATTATTATTTATTTTAAATTAAAAGTTTGAACGAGAAGGTTTACTGTGATTCATTTTTTTTTAATTAATTTAAAAAAATGAAAAAAACGAGAATCGTGAGGAAACTTTGGAGGTTCGGGCGCTTTAGTATACTCGAACGCAGCATGTATTTCGTTTTCTTCCTTCAAGAAAACATGACGAGAACACGAGAACCCCACACTCTATTGCGCTTCAAGAAGGGGATTGCTGGGCCCGCCATTTCTCACGGCCAGGCAGATTTGTTTACTTCTTTTTAAAAAAATTGCTGTAGCACCATATTACCATATTATATTTGACGCTTCGAGTAGAAACAACCGGCCAGGTATACCTACTTGACTTTTGAAGATTTTGCAGACGAAATCAGCTGTTGGCATTAGCCCTGGGCTGTCGGCGTCTTGGTGTACCGAACGAAATCGTTGAATTTCTTCCTTTCCTGGATACTTCAACAATGAACCATTGTCAAAGAACAAGTCCTCACGAAATCGTGTGTAAATCACAAGCGTTGTTCTCCAGCGTACGTGCTGTCTTCAGCGCATCCTCATTCGTTTCCTGCAGCTAATGAAGCCCACCATTGTTAATTAGTGAAAGGTTATATAATCACTCCAAAAAGTCTCAAGGATTCCCTCAGCCAGGTCCCTGCTTGTGAACCTCCGCTCATCCTTGAGCAGGCGATTGCTTTGTCTTGAGTTCTATCCAATTCTGTTGATGAGTTGCTTCGCCTCTGGCTATTGAGGGTAAGGTAGATTCATTGATCAAGTTTTGTCAGCGAAGAACCAGCTAGCACGGTACGACTGACTAGCTGAAGCCTGATCGGCAAATTCTATTTTAATGAAATGAATTATCTCCTGCATTCATTCTTAGATTGCCGGTTTTTACTAAACGTTTTAATTAAAAGAATTGTTCGTCTAGCTTAGCTAGCTAGCTAGCTAGAGATAGACTTAAAAAACTGTTATTGTGTGCCGAGCACTGGCCCCATCGTTGCCACAGCCTCACCCGCATCGGTCTCAGGGAAGCCAGCGTTCCCGATTTCTTCACAAGGAGACTCGCTTTAGACTCAGCAGCTGTAGCCCTGAACAGCTTCGCGCCAACTCTCAATGATTCCTGGCCGTCGTGCACTCTATAACTTGGAATCATCGGCCACAAGGCAAGTGCAAAACCGCTCTCACGTCTGTTTTTCTTTGCTTTTTCATATGGGAAAGCGAACCTTTGAGAGTGGGAAAAACCTCAGAAGCACGGAAGGGAACTAACTCTAGAAAGTCCTCCCATGGATATTCTGAACGTGTGCTTTTGATGGAGCCTCTGTAAGACAGCAGCATGATGACGACGAACTCGAAAGCGCCCTCACGCGCGGGACCCGCCGATGAAAACAAGGCTCGCCGATGATACACTCGAATGACTCGACCATACGCAACTCTTTTGAACGCAGATAACAGTCAAGTCTCCTTCCCTCTCTCTCCCTGAGGGTTCGCTCTTGATGCCTCAAGAGATCATCGAAAGAAAGGAAAGATGGCCAGCAGCGAAAGGAGCTGAAAGATTCTACGCGATGCGATGCCTTCCTCGATCTTGCAGAAGCTACCTAGGTGGCAGGTCGGGACCTAGGTACCAACAAACCAACCAGCACTTGATGCCAAGAACAGAGTTAGTTGCGTGCAATCGTTTTCCTCGTCTACCTCCTACCTGGCGGTAGTACCCATCGTCATATGCAAGATGTGCAAAAGGCCCAGCTCGAGTTGTGCACCGCTGTCCCCTCGCATTGTTTCGAAGAGCATCTGGCACCAGCCACGTTCAAGAGACCGCTCCGGACGCCGGCCCGCCGCAGCCTCAGAGACGCCAGCCCCGTAACATGCGCACAAGTTTGCTTGTTTGCTTGCTTGCTTGCTTGCTTGTGGCCCCCGGGATCACAGCCGCGTAGTCCGCGGTGCTCAAGTTCTTGCCGGGAGGCTGGCCTCCTGAGGAAGCCAAGACATCGAAGGAGAACTCACGAGCGAGGGTCACAGGCGTGCGAGCGGCACGCTGAAGAGGTCTCTTCACGCGCTGGCAGAGATGCCACAGGAGGCGGAGGCGGGTGATGCCTTTTCTGTACATGCATGGGCACGAGAGACGTAGGAATTGCAGATTTGAATTCTTTCTTGAAGTTCTGGCCTCCACCAAACCAGCGAGAGCTGCGTGCTACATGAAAGCATCCCTGCGAGAGATGGTCGAGCCCACCCCATCCATCGATCGTGCCAAGCGCTGCAGCTGCCGAAGAGATCGACGGTCTTCTCGCACGCACAGTGCATTGGCGTTCCAAGTCTGCTCGCATGTGCAGCAGCACATCTAGCTCCTCGAGTTCACAGTCAACCAAACTTTGCCTCAGGATCAGCACGCTCTTGAGCTGCCAACTTGAATAGACAGGACGCAGGGTTTGCGTTCAAGCCACACGAACAAAGCAAGCAAGCAAGCAAGCGAGCAAGCGAGCGGTTTGGAGTAGCGTGGTGTCGTTCACTCTCGCAGACAGTTTGCAAAGATATGCGAATTGTTTGCCAGAACGAGCTCGAGAATTTCCAAGATCTGGTTCAAATTTGCCCTGATTTGTTTGGAGTATCTAGCAGATCAAGAGGGCCCTCCTAGCGCTAGACTCCTCAAGGTGAACAGGAAGCGAGCTGGAATCCCTTCTTGCTCCACGCCAGAGCAATCTTTGAAAGCTGGGATGCGGTTCTCGTTGCCAAACTGGAAACAAACCCGGGAAGCTGTGATTTCAAGGGCATCTTGCCGGAGAAAAGTATTTACTTATTTTAAAGAATTATTTAAAACTCAACCTTGAGCGGATATAATTCTTTAAGTTATGAACAATGTGCAACTACTGAAGAAGTAAACCTTACTAAAATATAAGTATCAATTTGTTCACAAATTGTAATAGGCCCATCTATTATTAGTTTTGGTTGTTCTTTCATGCCTTTTCCACTTCAGAGAACTCCAAACCTCGTACCACGTTTACATCCCAGATCCATTGCCTTTCGAATGCGTATCTATATATTATACATATATCTTTTTGTTTACTTTTTGTTTTCAATTTGTATTTAATTAAATTTATAAGTAAATAAATAAGAAGCGCATAGACTTCTAAAAAGGAGATTCCGGAGCAGAAGACAGGAAAAGAGGCAGAGAGAATGTCGAAGTAATCCAGAAAGCAAAGCCCTCCAGGGGCACCGAGGCCGGCGTTGATCGTTCTTGGCATCGTCACGGACCTCCATCACCATTATCATCAGCCTCAAAACAATCATCATCGTCCTCGGCAGCTCCAATCCATCCTTTTGACGTGCGACGCAGAAGCTGAAGGGGTCGCACTGAATGAAAGCAAGCAAGCAGGGGCCCATCTCGCTGATCCCCGGCCACATACATACATACATACATACATACATACATACATGACAGCTGAAGGCATTGACAGCTAAAGAGAACAGCAGCCCCAAGAACGAGAGGAACAGGAAGAACAGGAGGAAGAACAAGCCAAAAAAGAGTCGCCAGTTAGCCAGTCAGTAGTCAGCGAGTTAGTCAGCGGCCTTTCGAGCTGCCCACTGGGCCCGACTCCTACTGATTCCGGTACCCACATTGCCAGCTTTGGTACTGGAGCCACAGAGAGAGGGGAAGGGGAGCGCGTATAATCAACAGGGCGGGTAGCACCCGCTTAGCGGCAGCTAGGAGACAAGGGGATTTCAACTTAGAGGGGGAAAAGCGCCGGCACTTGCAAAATTTGAACAGCGGCCATGAAGGCGAGAAGAAGGGGAGAATAGCACAGCTCAGCTGGGCCGAACGGAATCCAGCTGCCACGGCGACCCGGCGCTCACTCTCCTTGCGAGCGAGGAGGACAGCAGCAGGTGCACGCAGCAAAGGAGGCGGAAGGAGCTCGCTCGGCCCTGGCTGAAAGGGCGAAGGAACTCGGATCGAATCGATCTTGCCACAGATGTTGAAGACGCGTGCGTGCGCGAATCGCGACACAGAAACGTGCAGAAAGAAAGAAAGAAAGAAAGAAAGAAAGAAAGAAAGAAAGAAAGCGGAGCACGTGTCAGCTTTGTGAACGACAGAACGAAAAGAACGCGGCTCCCTGGCGCTTTCAAACTTCCTTTCTTCTTTCTTCATTGCTGCGTAGAACTGCTTGCTTGCTGACCGGTTCTGCTCCTGAGACGAGGCGGCTTGAGGCGCCAGAGTAGGGAGGCTCCTATCCTATTGACTATGTTCTGCGCGTGGCACTTGCGCGGACATCGGCGGCCTTTCGCAGCTCCAGTTCGTCTTCTTGCTTGCTCGCACGTCGTGTCGCCCCTGTTCCAAGAAACCAACCTTTGCTTTTTGTTTTTTTGGTCAACCAGAGACACAAACCGTGCTTTTGTTCTTTCAAAAAGGGCCGGTTAAAGTTAAAAATCACCAAAACACCAAACGGAATGAATAAGTTTTCAATAAATAAATAAAAGCCCAAGCGGGCTAGTTTTTCGCTTCGTTTGCAGGAGACGAGGCGAGTGGGCTTCGTGCGAGGAGAGGACACGAGACGCGAGCTGGAAACACGCAAACGGAGAGGGACCGAGGGTGCGAACAAACCGACAGAGAGAGGGGGCCGGCCGACAAGTTTCACTGGGCGGTCTGAACCTTGGATTGGATTGCCAACTCAAATGTCCATTTCTGCTCCTAACATACACGCCAGGACCTCATAGCTATCTCGCTAGCTAGATGTAAAATCACAGGCAAACAGTGGCAGCACGTGAACCACGTGACATGAATTTTTTCTTTCTTTCTTTCTTTTTTTTCTTTGGTCGAGAGAGCTTTTCTCTGCTTCTTTTTCTTTGGTCTTGGAGAGCAGATGATCTGAAGAATTAATTACCCGAAGGCGAGAAAAGAGAATGTTGGAGAGGCCGATTACGACGACGTGCAATGAAATGAGTACGTATGATCGACAATGCACATAGATAGATACTTACTTTTGCAAACATACACACAAAACCTGAAGAGTCAGGCGGCACGAGGGAAAGCAGAGAAAAAAAGTAGAGGAAAAGCAAAGGAAAGAAGGCAAGGCAAAGCGAGCAGTGCTTTAGTTTTGGAAAAGTCTGGAAACTTTCGATGTTGGCTGTTTTGCTCTGCTTCGCTTTTGTCTTCCTTCCTTAATTTCTTTGTCCTTCACTACTCTTTCCCATTAGGATTACGGGTGCCGGGAGAGGAAGAAAGCTTTGTTTTTATTTTTATTTTTAAATTGAATTAAGAATTCTCCACATGTATATTATATATTGAAAATAGTAGAAGTAAGAGTAAAAAAACTTCTTGATTTCTTTAAATCATTAAATAAAAAAGGAGCCAAGAAAAGAGTCTGTAGTAACTCGCTTAATCATGTAAATAGAGAATGTTTGTCTGATCAGACGCATGCGCTTTTCTTTCTTCTTCCCCTTTATTACTACTTACTATCTGTGTATCATATACATGACCTCGGACAAGCAAATAAGTAAACAAATCAACCAAATTATAAAATTATACAACAAACAAAAAATAGATTAACTGACTAACTAACTGGCTAACCAACTAACCAACCAGCTAACTAACTACCTCTTCTTCTTTCTTCGAAGACATGCTCTTTTGACGCAAGTTTCCGATGTGGAGTGTGCTTCGAAGCACGAGTTCCCTTCATAAGATCTTGTCTCTAAAGCCGTCCATCCGTCGATCCCTCACTCGCTCCGTCCATGGTCTTCGCAGCGAATCCTTTCCCTCTTCTGCCTGCCCTGTTCTCAATCTCAAAATCCGAGCCTCTTTCATGAGCGAACGAACTTTCTTCTTCTTCTCCGCTGCCTCGAAAATCTACCTAAACAAAACATCCTTCTTTGCGCGCTTTTCTTCTTTTGAAAATAAATAAGTAAATAAAATAAACCAGTACACCATAGCACCGTGTAAAACAATCCATTTATAACAAACAAACATTACGCATATACTTACTTTTGTACAGAATAATAAACAACAACAAAAAGAAAATGCGCCGCGCAAGAATAACGCGAGCTGGCTTTTGAGCGAGATGTCGCACCATCCGACAGACGCCTAGCACCCGCTACGCTTTACGGTAAGACCCGCCTGGACCTTCGCGTGCAGGGTCACTTTCGAGGAAGGCGAGCCCAGCTCTGGAGCTGAGCCAACCCGGCTCCGGTCTATCTCGATTCTGATGGAAAGCGAGCTTCTTTCTGCTGCTGCCACGCCTGAGCGAGGCAAGAAAAGGGCCCCTGGCTCAGCCTCGTCGAGGCTGTCTGGAAACCAGCTCTCACGCGGAAACGGCTGACCTTTCAGAGGTCCAAGTCCTCCGCCAAGTCTGGGGCCAGCCATGGTGAGGAGCTGGATGAGGTGTTCCGCTCGAGGGCGTTCTTTCTTTTGCTTGGCGTTCTTCTTTTGCTGACCTTGGAAGGCGATAGAGAGTCTCTTTTTCCTTCTTTTGGGGCAATAGCGAAGTGTATGTATGCGTGTAAGTATGTAAGTAAGGAAAGGAAGCGAGGAAAGCATCAATGAACCGGTGCGACTGAGGAATAAGGGAGATAAATCTACAAGCATCGCAAAGGAGCAAAAAAGAAGGACTGAGCTTTCCTTCTTTCTTAGTTCCTTTCTTCCTTTTGAAGGGCTCGAAAGCATTGCATTGCTTCGAAATCGTAGGCCCAATGATATGATATTGCGACTGCCTGGGCACTTCCTTCCCGTTGAAAGAAAGCCCTTTTGAGGGTTTTTTCAATGGCGAAGGAGAGCCGTAACTTTATGCGGATGCTTACTTCTTCTCGTTTGTTTGTGCTGCGGAGAGAAAGAGAGATGAAAATTACATCATGAGATATCTATCCTCAGACGTGGACGGAAAGCACTCAGCCGCCGTCGCTTTTCGAAACACCCTCTCTGTACGCCACTGTTTTCCACAACCACCAAAGTAAGAAGCCTCGGGATCTTCGAAGTTCTCGCCCGACTCCCGTTATGGTCGAGGTCTTCTTCTCTCTTGAATTGACTTCTCATTCTTCTTCTTCTTCTTCAGTCCTTTGTGCTTCAGGCTCTTCTTCTTTTCTACACAATTTTGGGCTTTAAATTGAAACTTTTCAATAGAAAAACAATACATATTCAACAAAAATTGAATATGTCTATGGATATGTATCATCATACGCCTGCCAACCAGCAAGTACTGAGCAGCACCCGTAACCCCTGCAACATTTATTGATTGATTGACTGTCTACCATCTGCTGATCTTTTATGAGGCCTTTGTCTTATCAAGGTTGAACTGGTCAATCAATTCATCCACCCATCCGTCCAGAAGCGACGCTCTTTCTCGCAAAGGCACGTGACTTGTAAGAAGCACGGCACCTTTGATGGCTTTGATGCGAGAGATTGACCCATTGAATGATGACTGACTGAGTGATCTCTCTCGTCGGTTCGAGTTTTTCCGTCTTTTCGGTGTCTCATATTCTTTGCAGCTCCGTTCAGGGAGGCCGAAAGAGAACGAACTTCCTTCTCTCAGCTTTCTCCTTTGTCTGTTCCTTTCTTTTCTTTCTTTCCTTTCCTTCTCTGTTCTGTTTCTTTTGTTCATTTGAAGGGAGGCTCTGCGAAACAAGAGGCGAACGGCGCTTCGTAGATCTTCGCGTGAGCCTTCGCAAACCTTCGACTCCTCATGCTGCGGATTCGCGCATTTCCTCAACTCCACTTAAGATCTGCCACGCAGGAACTGCGAATGAGAGCAGTGCAGTCCAAGGAAGCTATCGATTCCAAGCGAGCTCTTGATTCATTCCATCGCGTGAAAGAATCCAATTGGAAAATCTAAGGCTGTATGTAATAAATATAGAAGTGGCGGTGCCCATGATTTGCTCTGAAAAAACTGACTGATAACGAAGAGAAGAGGCCAAGTCTGGGGATATATATATAAAGCAACGCCTTTGCGACAAACAAACAAACAAACAAACAAACAAACAAAGCAGCAGCATTGTTTGCTGCTTTGGACGTTGTTCCTTTGCGGCGCCCGAATTGAAGAAGGACCTGTCCTGAGTAAGCGACGTTTAAGGCCGCGTTCTCCCTTTAATGCACTGCACTCAGAGAACGTACCATTGATGAGAGAACTGGAAAGAGAGATTTGGAGACGCCATCGTCAATCCATGAGGAAAGGCGGAGAGAAAGAAAGCGACTGCGGAGAACAGAAAGTGAAAGAGCGCGGCGAAAACCAAAGGCGGAACGCAGAAGAGACTCGATTACAGACGCGCCTGCACGCGGCATGGTTCTAGTTTTTAGGTCCTCCAAAGAGAAGAAAAACAAAAAGAAGAAGGAAAAAGAGACTCATGAAACCACTCGTCCTTTCAGCGTTATCATTTGAAATTAATAACAATCAATAACAACGCAGAAAGGTAGAAAGGTAGAAACAGAAAAGAAGAAGCGTCGAGATCCTTTCTCGAGCTTAGCACTTGCTATTCCCTGGCTAATGTTTTCCAAGCAGCTTTCAATAATTTGTTTGTTTGTTTGTTTATTTAGCTTGTTCGTTCGTTCGTTCGTTATAAAAGGGAAGAATCACTGTAACTTAAAGTCTATGAAATGTACATTGAAAAAGGCTTTTATCTGCTGTTCAAACTTAAGAGGGCAAAACGTGTCCAGAGGCACTTCTTCTGACCCAGGGGTTGCTGGGAAGGCCGCAAGGAGAGTTTTCTGGCCAGACTCAAAACGTAGTAGGGCGCCTAAGGACCCTTAGCCAGAGGGGTCTGAGGAGGAACGGAGTACCTCGTGACTGTAGAATGAATGCTTACCATTCTGCTGTTCTCTTTTCTTTAATTTCCTGCTTCGAGTGACGCATGCGCAGATTGCGTCAGTGTTTCGTCCGGGGACGCAGTCGGTGGGATGGCGATCTTTCTTCTCGCCGGGCAGCCGCGCAGCCTCTGCCAAAGCCGCTGTTTCGCAGCGAGAGAAACCACGCTCAGACTTGAACGGCGACAGGCGCTGGTCTCGATCGCTTCGAAGCTGCTCTGCTCTGCTCTGCTCTGCGAAGCTCCCATCGCAGAGCTCATTGGGCTTCTTACTACCTAAAACACAATAGAGAAAACAAACAAACAAACTTGAACAAATAAGAAACAAATAACAAACAAACAAACAAACAAACAAACAAACAAACAAACAAACAAACAAACAAACAAACAAACAAACAAACAAACAAACAAACAAACAAACAAACAAACAAACAAACAAACAAACAAACAAACAAACAAACAAACAAACAAACAAACAAACAAACAAACAAACAAACAAACAAACAAACAAACAAACAAACAAACAAACAAACAAACAAACAAACAAACAAACAAACAAACAAACAAACAAACAAACAAACAAACAAACAAACAAACAAACAAACAAACAACAAACAAACAATGAAAAAGCAAAACACCTGCGCTCTTAGCTACACGGCTAACCAACCGACTACCCAGCTACAATAAAGAAGGCAGCGCCACCTAAGAGTGATTTCCTTTTACGTGGGGGGACAGGGGGGAACGGTCAGTGTGCCCCTCACGTGTCTCGCGAGACTGTTGCTGCTCAGGAGATGATGGATGTTAAAGAAGGCGGGAAAGCAGGAAAACAACTCTTCCGCAGGAAGGGCGGAGAGGCAATGAATGAGATATGAGATGAGGCTAGAAAGCTCTCTTTTCTGAGTCGCCTCCGCGTTGAAAGAGCATCGCTGTCTAAGCCTGTCTGTCAGCATTCAGTCAGGATTTCAAAGCGGAAAGGCGAAGAAAGCACTCTAAAAGCGCCAAAAGCCCACGGACACTTTCGAACGTGACGTGACGTGCCGCCCTCTCAAGTGACAGAAAGAAAGGCCCTCTGTCCCGAAGCTATTTATGCACTTATTCATTCATTCACTCATTCATAGAATCAATCAATCATTTATTTTGCGAAGCTACATTGCTCTATTACAATGCGTGAAAAGCAAGCTCTTTCCTCTTAGTACTCCTGGTTTAGAATATAGGAAAACACGGCCGTTCTTTTTGAGACCGCTGTGGGTAGCTGAGCGGGCGTAATGGAGGTTAGCGGCGCAGCTAAGGAACTCGGCGGGTAGAAGTAAGCTACCAAATGTATAAATGAAGGTTTATGTAGGACCCAGCTACGCATCTGAATAGCACCGCTGTTCTTTCCCATCACTGAGCCGCCCCGCTTTCACAGCATAGTGTTCTAAGTAAACACGATTGGTCGTTTCTATTTTTCTTTTCTTTTCAAGTTTATTTTTAAGCATCAGATTGCATGAATGAAGCTAGTTTCCCAAACATACATACATCCAAAAGCAAAACAAACAAAACAAACAAAACAAACAAACAGATCCGAAACAGAAGAAAGAAAGGAATAGAGCACCAGTGCCGTCGAGATGCTTTCAGAACCAGGGCTTCGAGACTGATTCAATTCATGGCAGAGCGTGCAGCGAAGTGGCGGTAGGCTAAGAAGGAGGGAGACCTCTTGCTCAGACATAAAATCACATCAGAAAAAAAAAAAAAAAAAAAAAAAAAAAAAAAAAAAAAAAAAAAAAACAGAAAGCGAAGTAGGCTCTCTCTTTCTCTCCCTTATTTCATGGTCTCGAAGTGCCAGAACAGCGCCGACCGATTGGCTGACTGACTGACTGACTGACTGACTCACTAACTCGCTGACTCGCTCACTGATGGCTCCCTATCTCTCTCTCTCGTTCTCTGACTAATGAATTATTTTTTAATGTTTTTAATGTTTTGTTAATTTATTTAATTAATTAAATAATAAATAATTAATTAATTAAAGTAATACTGACTGACTGAGCAACTGAGCAACCAAATAATTGAGAAGAAGAAGAAGAAGAAGAAGAACCAGCGCAAAAGAAGGAGGAGAAAGCAGCTGTGGCCGTGATTCAAAATTCGAAAACTATGACTAATCTAATCAGTCAGTCAGTCAGTCAGTCAGTCAGTCAGTCAGTCAGTCAGTCAGGTAGCCACATAGTTGTGGCTCTCCCATTGCTTTGCTGGGCGGCTCTACCTATGTCTTTGTGTGTATGTACGCGAGAATTTATCAGAAGTATGTGTTCAGGATGGATTTCTCGTCGAATGCATTCATTCATTCATGAATGAATGAATCGATTTCTTTACGTGATGTGGATGAATACGTGCTAAGGGGCCCCTGGCATTTCTTGTATCAGGCTGTGAAACGCGGAGTCATGGCGTCGCGATCCCTGTGGTTTCGCTTGCCGTGGTTCTCTTTTTCCTTCTTCTTCTTCTTTTTCCTGCTAAGTTTGCTCTCTTAATTAAAATTAATTGAAATTTTGGAGGTCAAGGAATGATGATGAAATTTATGACATTGTAGAAGAACAAGATAAGGATCACTTTCCAGGCGGACGCCTTCAAAACAGTGCTGAGGGCAGAGAGGAAGAAGGCTCCAAGGACCCACAGCCTGAGATAGCTTGGCTTCGGAGTGCCGGGAAAGAAGCTCGACCAAGACCAGGAGAAGGAAGAAAGGAATGCAGCAGATGAAAGAATGGGAATGGATTGGCGTCATCAGTGAACCAACTATCTGTTCATCTAAATGAATCGTTTTTAATTTTGGCTTATTTTAAAAAGAGGGACAAATACATGTTGAAGATTGATTTTGATTTCTCTTTTTCATTTACCCCAATCTGATGTCATGCTCGAGCTGTTCTTTTCTCTGGCGCGTACTTTGCACGCAAGGACTTGTGGGGCTGGATCTTTAACAGGAAAAATGTTTCTACTTTTAAAATACGTGTCGTCTCGTATAACGAAAGTAAAACCTTTAAATGAGACGTTGAACCCCTCGTATAAATATACATATATTTTCTTTTTCTGCAAGTGTTCTAATTTCTACTCTTTCAGTAAATCTTACTTCAGTAAAAGTGTATATATAAAATCTATTTTTATTCTTTTAAACTGTCCACTGGGCACTCTCTACTCAAAGAACATCGTTGCATCCTCTAGAGATGTAGATTTTCAACGCTTTTCAAAGTAGTGTTCCTTTTATTTATTATTTTAAAAAAAAAAAACAAAAAAACTACCCAGTAAAAGCTGGCTAGTGGGCCAGTAGCAGTGTTGAAAAGAAGGAAGTTGAACGAACTTGATCATCAAGGATGATTGCCAAAGGCCATATCAATCAATCATGGAAAGTGATGCGAAGCCGAGCCAGGCTCTGTTAAGGAAGCTCAAGTCACTCGTTCATTGGAAAGCACGCAGCAGCAGCGAAGAAAGAAACTCCCTGCGGAACCCTTCCCTGACTCCTTTGGAGGACAGTGGACCCCTCATCGAAGAAGAGAAGACAAGACAAGACAAGAGAGAACACGTGCTTTCCTCCATTTTATTTGAAACAAAAAAAAGGGTTCTTTTCTCATGTTCTTCTCCGTGGCGGGGCGATTCTGTTGGTGATCTTATGCGCGATACTGAAGAAGGAGACCGCGCAAGGACGGCTGAGGGCCCAGGATTAGGTAAAGAAGGAGCGAGCGGCCCGAGTGTCGATTTCAACTGCTGCAATTCCACTGCGCATGCAATGCAAAGCAGAGAGAGCCCTTCATTCTTGGTGTTACTTTCAATTTTTTCTTTCACAACTCGCTCGCCTAGAATTTGATGGATTTTAGATTACTGTTTCGATTTACACGTACAGACAATGCATGGATATGCTTTACGGAACTATTTACACGAAAGCGTTCTTTTGCATTCTTGTATGACCATCTCTGTCTTGAAACTTATTCAATGGGAGCGCAATAGCAGAACTAACTTTAATTTTAAAATAAAAATGTGCTTCTGTCCGAAAGATCGCACGATCAGTGTTCTCCACTTTCAAACGGCAATTTCTCTTCTTTCTTTTTGTGTTGTTATAGTTGCAAGAAGCTTCTTCGTGTAAATTCCCGTGTCCCTGTTCGCTATTGGCCATTTTACTTTGGTTTTTCTTCGGGCGTGCTTGCGAACGCGCTAATCGTGCATGTAATTTCCCAACAAATTATACTTGAACAGAAGAGACCCGCAAAGTACATTTTTTAGTATTAACAATTATCACTAACCAAAAAAAACATTTTTATATTTTTAACGCAGAAGCGCAGGAAAATATAAATTACTTTCTTTGTCGAAGGGGAGAAAAGAGAGAGAGAGTAAAGCCACTTAAAATATTCTTCTCCAAGCCAGTCAGATACGTTTGCAAGAACAACAAGCAGCTTAAAGAAAGCCTCAACGCTGGTTTCCCTCCAGTCAGCCTCATGTACTACAACTTCTACGTTTCATTTTAATTTTAATTTAGAATTCTTTCTTTTCATTTATTAGGACTAAGGGGCGAAAGGAGTCTCTCCAGATGTTTTTCTTTCTTTTCTTTTCAGTCTTATGAGCTTCCAGTTATTTTAAGGATCACTGTTCCATTTTTGGATTTACTATTAAAATTGTTATATTAGCTGTGCTTTATTATTGGAAAAAAAAAAAGAAAAAAAAAAAAAAAAAAGAGGATGAGAACAGTTGAAGCCAAGCAAAAGACTATGAGCGGCACGAACGGTCCCTTTTGGGCACTCTTATGAGTGGCGCATTTGTTGCATGTAGCTCTTCCATTTAATGTATTTAACTTCAGGTGCCTACTTCCACACAGTCCCTCAAGGATAGAACTTGACTCCAGCAAAAGAAAGGACTTCTTCGACCCAAGTGCTTTCAGAACGCAGAATTTAGTGGTCGAGGAATTCAATTCAAAAACTTCGGATGACGTAACACCACGTTTTCTACTTTTAAAGCGGGGAAATTCAACACAAAACAGAATATATATATATAAATCAAGTGATTGTAGTTTTTTAGTTAAAATGTATAGTTTCCTGGTGTTCTGTGTTTTTTTAGTTTACTTTTTTTTTTTTAAGTAGAAGAAGGGAGCTGCATGCGAGCCGGACGAGGGGTCTTATGAGGCGTCTTTTAAAGCTTCAGTGGAGATGTGAGGAAAGGCGAGCACGTGCTGCTGAGTCATTGTTGTTAGTCTTTCACTTCCTACTTCAAAATGTTTAGAGAACAAGGAGACACCATGCCTCGCTCAATTCCTTCCTCAATATGAATTTATTTTCTTAGAATTAAAGTACATTCACGTGAGTGGTGGTTTAATCGCCTTTCTTTTTTCTTTTTCTTTTGAAATAGGACAATAACCAGTTTACAATGCGTTCTATTTAATACATAATTTTTTTTATTTTTTCACGTGTTGGTTGCTTCTTCTTTCTTTCTTAGTAGTGCCCCCGAACCCCAAAAGAACACCATACTTTCTCCTAAGAATGACAACAATATTTCAAGAAAATAAGATTGCTTCCTCCTCCTAGATATGCACTGAACTTTTCACCAAACATTTTTCCTCTCTTAGTCTGTGATTTATCGTCTTATTTTTCTCTTTTGAAAATGAGTCTCTCACCTACCGTGAATGACTATTCACATATTATGATGAAAACAAGAACAGATTAAACGATGATGCTCAGCAGAAAAGAGTCGAAGAGAATCCTAAAATAAAGAAGAAAATGCATATTACTCTCTTGTCTCTTAATTTTTTCTTTTGCATAAAAGAACGGTGATTAAAAGAAAGCCACAACTAGCCACCCAATCATAGCTAACTGATAGGCTTAATACTTACCGCTACCCAATTCAATATTTATTGTCCAACCCAGCTAACTGATTTAAAGGAATTAATTTGAAAAGATGAATACAAAATTTTATAAAAAGCATTTAGTCATCCCCAGTCTGCTCAAAACATAACATGAATGCGCGAGTTAAATTTAAAAACTGAAAATATCGATTGGTTGCTTTCCTCTCAACTTGACCAAATCTAAAAAGTATTCTCTACAACACCATAGCGCAGGCCTACCACCCCGGTAGTCAGTTGTGAGAAAACCCCAACCTGGAAGAAAGCGAGATGGAGGAAGAGTGAGTAAAAACAAAGAAAAACCAGGCAGAAAGAAAGAAATAAAGAAACAAAGAAAGCCAAAAAACAGAATGAATGAGTTTACGGAAGACCCAACTCTGAATATGATATTAATGAATAAGCAGAGAGAAAGAAGAAAATGAACAACTTTCATCACCACTCCTTTATATTAATTTTTTTTATTTCATCCAATTCTTTTTAATTCGGACAGAAAGAGTAAAGAAGAATGAGAGAGGTTGTTGGTAACTCATAAGGAAGAGAGTAAAGACAAGGAAGTAAGTGAGTAAGTCAGTGAGTGATCGAGTGAGAGAGAGAGAGAGAGAGAGAGTGAGTGAGTGAGTGAGTGAATAATTACGTGCATAAGTAAGCGAATAGTTAAGAGAACAATTAAAGAAATTGGCTCCTGCTTCTCCATATTTAGTAAAGAAAGCACTTACAAGAAAGAAAGAAAGAAAGAAAGAAAGAAAGAAAGAAAGAAAGAAAGAATGAAAGAATGAAAGAAAGAATGAAAGAAAGAAGAAGTCGCAGGCCCAAGCAAACAGCAAACTGCGAACGAGGCCGGGCCACCACCACGGCGAGGAGCAAGATCAACGAAGGCTTGACAGCACAGCGCAGAGCAGACATCACAGCGAGGCAGACAGGCACGCCGACAAGCAGCAGCACGCAGGCAGGCAGGCAAGCAAGCAGCGAAAGCACGCACGGACAGGAGCAGCACCTGCAGGAGCAGCAGCAGTCCGCTCGGAGGTCGAGCGAGTCTCTTTGCTTTTGAAACTAAGAGAAAAGAAAGCGGTAGAGAGACAGTAGGCCTAGCTAGATAGAGGCTAGGAGGAATAGGACTTGCGCTAGGAGTAGCGATTGAGTCATTGATTCACTCAAACAAACACAGAATAAACAGACGCAGATCGAGCAATTCAAGCAAAGATGACCAACGCAAGGAGCGCCCCATCGGCCGATGACGGCCTCGAGTCAGATCGCCGCAAACTCATGGCACTGCAGGAGAAGCTTGCGGAGCTTCAAAGACAACACGACCAGATCGTTCTCCAGCAGCAGCAGGACGTGACTTTGCGTAAGATTGCCATGCTGCAGGAACTCATCCAGGCCAGCAAGAACGGCAACGGCACCCCCAACAACAACAACAGCAGCAGCAGCAGCAACAACAACAACAACAACTCTAGCAACGCAAATGAAAGCTCACAAGAGCAGCAAGCATTCATGCAAGCAACAAACAACCACCAGCAAGGTATGAGCATGCAACAGATCCTCCAGCAGTACCAGCAACAACAGAAGCAACAGCAGCAGTTGCTCAACCTGCACCAGCAGCAAAAGGACAACAGCAACGCGAGTTCTTTCATGAAACAGGAGTTCATGGCAAACAAGAGCAACGTGAAGACCTCAAACCCTCAGCAGCACATGCAGCTTCAGACTGAATCCGGCAACGCCAAGAAGACTAAAATCAGCCAGCCTGAAGATGACTCCCGTCCTGTCAAGAGACCCCGCACACCTTCACCAACACTCTCACCTGTGCAGGAGCACTCTGCCACTCTAAACTCTTCAACCGGACTCAACAGCAGCTTCATGTCTGATCCCAATGCTCTTCTGTCTGCATACTTTATGCAGCATAAACAACAGCAAAACAACAACAGATTTGCCTTTATGCACTCCCTGCCGTCACCACTCTCCCCTCCCTCAGCAGGTGGCGAAACTCCGAGTAACCATCAGCAGAAGCGCACCAGCCAGCTCTCGCCGCTCTCTCTTGACGGTTCGGGCCTTCACGCTATGTCTGTTGCCGCAGCACAAGCTGCTTCCGCCGAAGAACACGCTCAGACCGCAGGCAGCCTTGGTCTTGAAGCCCCTCCTCTTCATGGAAACTCACCTTTCGCACGGAGAAGCTCAGTCTTTGCAGGATCTTCTGCAGCCCTCTCACCATCCCAACAAATGCTTCAGAAATTATCTGCGCGCAGACCGAGTCTCCCGCCCTCGTTCAAGATGCCCAAGACGGCACACGATGGTAAAGTGGAAAGTGGCACTTCTTTGCTGCACATGCAGGCCCTTGCCGACGCAGCAGCAGCCGCGGCAGAAGTCACTGGAAAGCACTACAGTAACAAAGAAAACCAGGCAGCCGCAGCGGCAAGAGCGGCGGCAGCAAGAGCAGCAGTAGTAGCCACTGCTGGTGGCAACAAATCCTCGTTGCCCCCTGCCCTCTCGTTGAACATCAACAATGGCAACAACAATAACAATGGAAATGCCAATGTTAAGAAGGAGTCTGGATCCATTAACAACGCTATCTCACTTCACAACATGACTCCGCTGGACACTCGCATGCGGGCAGAGACCGACCCCACTGATGGTTTGAATGCCATGAGCCGCATTGCCTCAGCTCCCAACGCTGCCACTCGCCGAGGATCTACGAAGAGCAAGCGCCGCAACAGCGCTCGCCAAGCTGGAAAGACATGCCACTTCCAAGGGTGTGAGAAACTCGCAAGAAGCACTACTCTGTTCTGTGCTGCCCATGGAGGTGGGCGTAGGTGCCATGCGGACGGGTGCACCAAATCTGCACGTGGAGCAACGAACTACTGCATTGCGCACGGTGGAGGTAGAAGATGCCAAGCACCGGACTGCCGTAAGTCAGCACAGGGGTCCACAGATTTTTGCATTGCTCACGGTGGCGGACGACGATGCAAACACGATCTCTGCGACAAGTCTGCTCGAGGACCCACCGGGTTCTGCAAGGCTCACGGGGGCGGAAAGCGCTGCTCGATGTACTACTGCTACAAGAGCGCCGTTGATGGTTCAGAGTTCTGCAAGAACCACTACCCTAACCGTGGTCTTGATGGCAGCAGCGTTGTCCCGGGCTCCGTTGTGGTCCCTCAGCCACAACATATTCAGACCGGTGCTAGCACAAGCAAATTGACGATGCCGCACAACGCGGGGGGATCGCGTACGGCGGCTCGACGCAGCTCAGTTAACTCGATCGCATCCAATTTTTCATCCACCTCAGCTGCATCTGAAATGTCGAATGCAAGCTACCAGCAGCACCCTCACGCACTCCAAACCACCATTCAGTAATTCGCCATCTCTCCGGCTTTTATGTGATCTCCTTTTTTTTTGCACCTCCTGTCATGACTACACTTCGTATATGAACTAAGCACACCCTGTAATGATCAACCCATCTGTGATGACGGATGTCTTCAGCAGTCTGCCCAGATATAATAACACACAGACCTCTTTGCACACATTTCTTTGGTCTCTGTTACTGACGGATCTTGCTTAAACAACCATTGTCTCACTCATATAAGCTCGTAATAAAAAACAAACATATAAAAACCTTATTAAAGTATCCTCTTCCAGCCTTCATTGTGAAATATTTACTTTCTCAAACTTGCACACGCAGGTTTCATGGTTCCCATTCGCTTACTGGTACATTCTGAAGTTTTTCCTGGGCTCACATAGTCTCGTTCCTGCTAATTTTCTGATCAATGAGCACTAAATAACTTTGCTGCCGACAGTGAAGTCTATCAACGGACCAGTTCTTCTCGTAGTACCTCTTGAAATGTTTTGGCAAGTAATTGTGCACACTTACATTTATAGTCCTATGCAGCCTGTAGTAATGGTTCTCTCGCCACCTTGCAACTGGAAAGTCGACTGTGTTTTCGTGAGTTTGGGGAACGTAGGTCACAGTATTCAATGACTAACAAGATTGTGTGTGCACGCATCGGCCTAACTTTCCTCTGTTAAGACCAACATGATGAAGTAGGCACCTACTACAAATAGGAAAGCTCACGACAGAGTAACTTTCATGCTCAGCTGTTCACTTCGCTAGCTGAGGGAAGTACGAACAGCTTGTGCAATGGTCATCTTTGTCTACTGTGGTAACCTTACTATAATTGTGCACGTACTTTTATACGTAACTAACCTTAGTGATAAGATTCTACTCATATGGCGTGCACACAGTTGACCCTACCTCAAGTAAGTGATGTTTTCAACGACTCACAAGACAATCGACATGCAGACTCAATTGGAGTCCTTAATTTGTTAATGCTTTGTATCGTATTGAATTTTCTCTTTTTAATTTCTCTTTCTTTTTACAGCGGAAGTACGTGTGTATTTATAGTTTTAGGTGTACTAGAGGAGAATAATAAGCTTGTTTCACGTTGCGGAAAGAAGTGTAGAACGCTGCAAGGGCCAAACAGTTCACAAAACACAATCTTGATGACAGACACGGAATGATAAACCAGAATTGAAACACAGGAAATAATTGACAGTCTCGCAAGATGTCGAGCAGTTGGCTGCAAAACAATGACTCAACCTGCTCGAATCTACGCACTATAATCAACTCCCCACATATTCATAGAAAGCTGCAGTTTGGATAGATCCTTTTTTTATGTGCGTACAGCGCGCTTCTTCTTATTACGAGAAGTTACAGTCGAAGCCTTGCCAGAAACTGGCTGGGTTGGGTCATTGCCCTCGTTCTCAAGCTCACGCTGCATGGTGTTGTACTGCTGAGACAAGTTATCCTGGAAAAACTTCTGCATTCCAGTAACACGCTTCTGCGGCCAAGGCCTACGCAGCTCACGGAAGATCTTGTCATCCTTGCCTTTCACGTAAAGGTCAAAGAATGGTAGTTCAATCAAGGAGCGGATAATGGCAAAGTTGGACATGATGAGGGGAATAGCGTAACCTCCATAAAAGTGGAATCCCATCGTGATCATAGTTGTCAGCGAAGTCTGGAACAGAGTACCACGAAGCTTCTCCATGTCATATTCGTGCTGAGTCATCTGGGTCTTCTCGTCAGGCTGTGTAGTATCGCGCAAGGCGAGCATGTGCGGTGCCTCAAGCTGTGAAGCACGAACGTGGATGATTTTGTCGGCGTTAGGGTCATTCTTGGACTTAAAGTAGAAGAATGCAAATACACCAAGAATGAGCACCTGGCATGCAAACGCCAATAATCGCAGCACCATCAGCTGCAAAGGGTCCTCAAAGTCAAAGACGGACTTGATGGTTGTCAAAACCGCCAACGTGGCAAGGTTGTACGTCATTGGTGACGCCTTGATGCGCTCCAACAAAGACTTGCGCGCCATATTGGCTAAACCTTGATGAATCTACACGACGCAAATACCTAGATCCGGTATCTGCACCACACACAGCTCTACGCGACGGCCTTGATGAGTTACAGTTCTGGCCTGTCTGTGCGGTCCCGTGCCTTTGTGCACAAACATATACAACAAACGTACTAACTATACCATACAGTATATGGTATCAGTAGAGAGATACTTTCTACGTAGTAGCATCATAGCCCTCTTCAATTAGCTAGTCAAGAGTGCCAAAAAGGTCTATAACTTTGCGTTTCTCAAATAAACCGCACGGTCGTGGCGCCACACTCAGTGCTTTCTTGATCTCTTCCTTTGCCTTCCTTCTGAATCCTTTTATTGTTCTTCTCCTTCTTAAAGCTGACTCATGTAAGTCATTTATAATCTCAAACTAAGAAACGTATTATAAAAGTTGTACTATGTAGTATAGGACCATTCTGGCTATTTTAAGTCTGTACAATAGGTACGTACAGTCACTCCAATGCATATCCGAAGCAGAAACTGTGCGTGCAAGTCGAGACTGGGTCGGTCTTGGGGTTGCAGAGGACTTCATCACCATGAGCCGAGAGACTGATGGCTTGTCGCCGTTGGAATGTTCTCGAACGGAGGAGTTTGGAGAAAGCAGTGTTGCAAAGGTCTCGGAAGTCGATGGTGCCAGCGCTGCTGACAACAAATTACTGAGTGACAACACTGTTGTGCACGATTTTGAGGCGGAGTTCACGATGAATAGTGCAAGTGAGGAGCTCGGAGAACCTAGTGGAGTCAAAGAAGAAAATTCTGAGAAAATACCGACTGATGACCAGGCTGCCGCCAAACTCAATGGAGACGGGATTGCGCAAGATACCTCATCGGATCCTGTCCAAAGCCAAACTCTAGCTGAGGAGATTGATGATTTTGCAGACATCATGTCTGACAGTGACAAGGCAAATGGTGTAGAGGAATCCTCAATACAGGCACACAGCATAGGCTTCGTTTCGCCACAAGGTGAAGAAAGCTTCGACTCAAGTGCAGAACAAAATTTAGGCCCGGAAGATCCATTTGAAGTTTTACCGGGAAACACCGCGGTAGGATCCGGCAGCGTGAGCTTTTCAAATGAAATTCCGTCCAATGAGCCATCTTCACCACCCCTTGCTAATTTTCATGATGCTGATGACATTGATATCACGGATACTAATCCATCTGTGATTAACGCACCTCATGATGGCTCCCCTCAGAATTTTACAGTAGATCAAACAGGACTTGAAACAAATGACGAACAAAGTATGGCAGTTGCTACAGGACAAAAGGGCTCTGTTTCAGCTCTTGCACTTGATTCAATCAAAAATCAGCAAGACTCTGTAGAATGTAGAGAGGATGCAACGACTGGAGATCTTTCGCAGTCTTCCGTATTAGATTTGACAGAGACTTCATCCTTCGGTGGTGACCCATATCCAGCATCAGATAATAACAGCGGAAACAGCCCAGGAGCAGAACAACAAGAGACAACCGATATTGTGAATTCAGAAAACTCTATTAGTTTAGTTGAAAAATCAGAAGCACAGGGTGATGCCTTAGAGAACCTTGAGGATAACCTGCCCGTTGAAAATCACCCTTCTGACAGCAGAAGCATCTCAAATATTTCTCACCGGGGAGTTCTCAATACCGAAGATCCGGGTCTTAGCAGTGCAATTGATGATGATGATGATGATGATGATGAGAACTCACTTCGTGTGGAAGCATCAGGAGACAATTCTGGGGAATGTGTAGATAGTCAGGCTGAGCAAGAGATAGTAGACGTCCCAATCAAAGGAAGTAGCTCCGCTATAGGGCAAGGTGTCTTTGCTTCAATAGAAACAGTTCAACACCTACCTCCTGAACACGCTGATACAAGTAAGATGGTATTGAACACCCCACAGCGGAACGAAGCTGGTTACACTGATGTATCCACAACCGTGATTGTAGGTTCTGAACTCCATTCTCAGGATGAACTTTCTCGTGATCAAGCTACGTTTGACCCTTCTAATCCGCAGGTTGTTGAGGATTCCGCTTCAGATAAAAGTGATGAATTTGGAGATTTTAATGAGACATCACAAGACGCAAACCCAATTTCAACTATTAATACCGATATAAATCATTGTGCTGTGGATGACAACCCCACACCAGGCACCGATGCATCTGTTCAAGACATCAGTAGCACTGTTGTTGAACCTGCTATCGACGCTGGAGATATGGCGTTGCAAACGAGTGATGCATCTGTTCAAGACATCAGTAGTACTGTTGTTGAACCTGCTATCGACGCTGGAGATATGGCATTGCAAACAAGCGATGCATCTGTTCAAGACATCAGTAGTACTGTTGTTGAACCTGCTATCGACGCTGGAGATATGGCATTGCAAACAAGCGATGCATCTGTTCAAGACATCAGTAGTACTGTTGTTGAACCTGCTATCGACGCTGGAGATATGGCATTGCAAACAAGCGATGCATCTGTTCAAGACATCAGTAGTACTATTGTTGAACCTGCGACTGATGTGGAAGATGAAATATCCTCAGCAGGTGATGTTGCCGCTCAGGGGATTACTGTAAATGCCGGTGAGCTAGCGACTGACGTCATTATGTCATCATCTCTTTCAAAGTCAGAGGAGCAAGAACCAAACTTAGAGCGTAATACTGACAGAAATGCCCTCATTGACATGGAAGTAGATTCTTTGAACCCAACATCTCAAGGTGTAGTAGATACTTTGGATCAAGATCTTCATGATAATTTTGATAGCAAGAGTCAGACACCAAACCTCTCTCGCGACCTAGACGACCCAGACGATAGACCACTTAATCTGACCTCTGAAGAAACATTAGAAGAGGCCAGAGTGTTTTCGAACGGCGAGAAAGATGAAGAATTTGGTGATTTTGGTGATTTCGAAGACCACCAGGTGACATCTCCAGAAACAGTACCTATCATAGACTCTGCTACGGGCGCAACTGACGAGGAACCCCTGGAAACTGGTCAGAAGGGTCTACATAAAACTAATGATGAAGACTTGGAAGGTCTTGGTGATGATGATTTTGGGGATTTTGGTGAGGCGGACTTCGGGGATTTCGATGAAGCCCCTAAAACAGTCGATGAGTCAACGGCTGCAATAGCAAACCCAAAAACTATTCCAGAGACTAGCGATGGAAATGATGATATTGGTGACGATTTTGGCGATTTTGGAGATGCTGATTTCGAAGCAGAATTTCAGGAAGCAGAATTGCCTTCGAGTTCACCTCCGCCAAACTCATCGACAGGCGATCGGGCTCTTGAGTTTTTGTCAATGCCTTTAGATGCATTTCAAGATACAGTTAATAAGGTATTTGGAAGCATTTCTCAGATTACCGCTGTTCTAAAAGATACAGTAATCGACTCTTCTTCCCGCGATGACCTCATCAAGTCTTTGATTGAAGATCCCGCGTCTGACTCTTTCTTTGGACCATCAAAATGTACATCCTGCGGCGCCCTTTTGAGGTACATTTCGAGCAAATGCCTCGTTTGTGGCGAGGAAGTTCAAAATATTGGAACCATGTCTTACGAAGATTTGTGTGTGAACCGCGCTGTGGAGTCCCTCTCCAAGTATGCTCAAGTTGAGAGAGCAGCTGTTCATAGTAATGAACTTCTCAAGATGTTACGTTCAAGTGATGATGAGGGTGCTGCAATTTTACTTGGCCGTTCATTCGCAAACCTTCAAGTTGCTCGCAGTCCACGCACATCTATTGATAGTCGTGGAACTGTTTTGAACACAGATGAAGATGAGATGCCTGAAAACAAAGAGTTGCCACATGACACGGAGCGCAACCCCGATCGCACAGACTCACTTATCTTCGAAGACTCGAATATTCTCTTGCGCTCAGACTCAGAAGTCGAAGCTGAAGACACCGCAAATCCACACGTAGCTGTTGATGCTGATGCAGCATTTGAAAAGTTTAAGGCTCAAGACTTTACGTCCCAAGAAACTATCCATACTGATGCAGAGCTCGAGCACACGCAAGATGAAGAGGAGACAGAATATAGCCAGCATACAATGTCTGATGCTGATGACATGAGTACAAACCCAGATCAGGATCGCCAAGGAAACACAAAAGGTGCTGAATTTGACGATGATGACGATGATTTTGGGGTTTTCGAAAAAGCTGGTTCGACACCTCCTGTCACATCAACTAGTTCTTCCATCCCACTTGCACCGACACCGATGTCAGCAGCAAATGATGCTGCTAATGAAAGCTCTTTAATAGCTCCTGCTATACCATCATCTAGTCATCACAATATGATGTCCAGCGATGATATTCTTGGTTTTGATGATTTTACCTCTTTCTCATCTTCCGCCCCACCGACAAATACTGTTCAGGACCAGGGCTTTGCGTCTTCAGACTTTTTCGAAACTATGAGTTCAGTACCAGGATCACAGCAGCAACAATCTCCTCTCGTGTCAGGAACACAAGACCAGTTTAACCGAGCGCAGGCACCCACAACAGGAGAACTCTCTTCCGATGGAGAAGCACTCTTACGTAAATTGTGGCAGGAGCAAAATCCGGATCTGCAAGATGCAGGACTCCCAGACCTCTCATTCATCCGTAATGAGGGTCTCGCTCTTCCTTTCAATGCTACTCAACTTGCATCTCGTCGTAGCCCCAGTCCGGCACTTGAGAGTATGAACTCTACAATGCCCTCAACACCGACAAGCACCTTGGAACAGCTTTCATCTCAAAAACCCCACACCCCCCTTAGATACCCAAAGCGCTGCACAGGTAGAAGATGATGATCCTTTTGCAGGGCTGTAAGAAATCCCACATTAGATTGATTCTTTAAAAACAATATTATCAACTATACTAGATTCGTCAACTAAATAAAAGGTTACAGTACAGACTTTGGAAAGATGATCTCTATTTTTCAATCTTTCAAAAAGTTAGGTTCTTTGCTAAACAACGAACAATCTGTTCAAGTGTATGGTTCCCAAAACTACGAAGTCAAACAATAACGGGCAGCTAGTTGAAATTGCGATGACGGACTTAAAAAACAAGGAGACAAATTTAACTCAAAGAATTGGCGTAAAAGATTAGACAAGATAAACAGTCTCGATTAAACTCTTGTTCTGTTAAATGGTAAATGTTAAAAAACTTAAGTATTCAACAAAAAGTGAAACGACATGAATGCGATGTTTGGTTTTGAAGCAATCAGCATCGGTAATAAATAATTTGTTCGAAGAAAGATGCCACTAGGTTTAGCTGTTAGTCTGGAAACGATAACAGCAGAAATTCTGGGAAAACGAAGCAGATCTCGTGTAAAAGAAAAGGGGAAACAATCAATAAATCATTTTTAAGTATTGATCCTATTTGCGAAAGTAGGCCATAAGGCGCTGAGTATTCTTCTAATATATTTAATCAGGGTATATAGACAATCCTGTTACTTTCCGCATGTAATTGAGTATAGTTGTTGATTCTAGACAAAATCTGGAAATCATCCACCAATTCATTACCAAATATATCTGCAAGGAATCAAATCTTTTTTGTGAACGTCTACTACTATACTTCAGGATGATGGATTATATTTACTAGCAACATCTTACAACAATATTGCGGAATGCCAAGTATTCATAGATGATTCCTGCCCCATAAAACATATGAAAAGTCGCAGCAACCTCCGAGCAAAGTCCGTCATCCTCTTTCAAATCCCTTGTATCGTATATAGCTAGCTTGCTAAGGGACTCCCACGCTGTTTTGTCGCAAAGATTTCTGTATGCGACCAAAACGCACACGCTATTAGAGTAATGTTCACATGTAGAGTTATGAAGTTGAGCTAACACTTCGCAACCAAAGTAACCGCATGAAATGAAGTTAGAATGAATAACATGTGGGTTTTATAATAACGATAGCGTCGCTTCAAAAGTATATTAAACTCGAAAAGTCCCTATATGGATCGGCTTTCTTGTGTGGCTGTTGATCGTGCGCCTAGGAAAACGAAGTTTTTAAAGTTTGATTAATTAGCCAGTGCAGGCTACATAGCATATTTTAAAGTATCTGACCCATCAGCTATATTGAGAGAGCTGGCCGGGCAAAACTATCGAGTCGAAATGGTTTCGTAATTCCCGTCTTTGTTTCTTGAAACGTTCAGAACAAAATACCAAGAAGGAACGTTCCACTCCGCCCCATTACCATTCACGAGTCGTTCTAAGTACGGGTTTTTTCTAATATTGGAAGGTACCTTCGGTAGTAGAGTTTTGTGAGCATAGCAGGCCAGCTCCACAGCAGGCAGGTATGCTTGAGAGAAAGAGAAACGAAAAGCACTCCAAGCTCACAGAAGCAGAGCAAAGATTGTGGAGGGCGCTGCCGAAGCAGCGCGAGGCGCGGGTTTCGAAGGTCAACATAAAGCAGAGTTGTGGCGTGGAGCGTTAGCGCTTCCGCGAGTGTCAACATGCAGAAGCTTGAGGCTGCCAGCACGGTGCTGGGTCTGCTGCACAACGTCAAGAAGACCTACGAAGTTGTCCAGGGCCTGCTCAGAGAAGCAGAAGACCACGGAGAGCGCGCACAAACCTCAGGGTCGATGGCAGAGGCGATGGCCCTTACCACGGGTCTTCAGAGACCCCTGTTCTTGTGCATGGAATTGCAAAATCGACAAGAAACGTGCGGGTACGTTAGCTCGCCGGTCTGGTTCACGCGCCGTGTGCTACAGAGGTTTGAGGAGCTCACGACAAAACTTGAGGCCAGTCTTGATGATTCGCTTGAAAGCGTGGACGGGGAGTGTTCAGATGGGAACCGCAAAAATGCAAATTCGGGCAGAAATGGCGCATGTGGAAATGATGACGGTTGTGACAAGAATGAGGATGATGGTAGCCAGAGTGAAATGCTTATCGAGAGCGACCTTGCAGAGATTGTTGAGGATCTTAAGACATGTGTGAATCTGCTAAACCTAGCGCTGACAAGTGTGAATTTGGTCCACGGCACGTGGAGACCATCTCACGCGATCAACGCTTCTCCAGAGGCAGTCCAAATTGGTCAAGAGTTCTGCAGGAGGTTCGAAACTGAGGAGACCAAGCGAGCACGTATTGCTACTGGTGAGATATACGAGTGGCGTGTGGCGTCTGTTTCAAGGAAAGCAAATCGACAGAAAGACCTGGTATGTCTTGGATCTGGCTCGCTCTGGTTGCAGCGCGAGGCAAACAATACTGGTGTTATTTTAGAGATTCAGATTCAAGACAACTTTAGTGTCTACGCCAATGATGGCACAGAAAGCACTAGTAATAAAAGCGACCGCATCGGACTCATCCTTGATAGAAACGCAGGTTTTGTCCTTCGACAGGAACGCAAGGGGGACATCGATGAAGGAGCACTTATTGGTAGCCTCCTCATGGATCGAGAGTTAGAGAACTATCAGATCGCCTACGAAATTCGCGGTAGAACAGACGACTTACAACCAATCCGAACTTTCCACCTTATTTTTGAAGCCTTTGGCAAAATCTCGTGTCAGGCATTCGAGGAAATTGTGAACAACTTTGCTAAAAAGGCATCCTCCACAAAGCCTAACGGCAACAACCATTCTGACTATGAGGATGAACAGCCAGAACGGGAAAACGGCGAGTCCTTCGACGACACGACGCCTAAATTTGAACAACTAAACCTGAGCTCACCATAATCACATAAGTTTTATTTCCTTCTTGTTTCTTATTGTATTGTGGGTCGGTACCTATTACTTGAGTATTTTTTATTTTTATTCTTCTATCGATTGTGAGACGAAGGATGCTTTACGTATATATTCTTCCTGAGAAATGACGGCGACATCGTATCTTCTTCTCAGTCTTCAATACAGCCTAACCCGTGTACAAAGAAAAAATAAAATGTGTCTCTTTAAAACCCTGACAATCACTTAGTCCACCACCATTCTCTTTTGAGGAGAATTGCCTTACTTTCACTGTTCGAAGTGGTCCTGCAAGGATCTTTCTTAATGCGGCAATCCGAAAACGAGGTATGCCTCAAAATAAGTACATTAGGTTTTAATAAACAACCTTCTGAAACCCTGAGCGAGATATACACAAGGCCTCGGCTTTACCCTTGACTACATCTTGAGGGTCTTCCTGTTGTTCCTGCTCGTCACGACGAACAAGAACCTTCTCTACAGCAAGAACATCAAGCTTCCGTTGTGCAATACGTCGAAGTTGATCACAAATTGCGTTAAGCTCGGAGAGCTTTGTAAAGCAAGCACCCTCTGCCTCTTCCAAAGGACCGGAGGGGCCATGTGCACCCTTTGAGTTTAATGAGGTTACCATCAGAGCGCGAACCTTTTCTTCGAGCTCGTTATAGATACGAATCAAGTCCTGACTCTTTGCTTTGAGACTTTGCTCATTGGGGTCAGATTGAGATGGAGCCTTCACCTGTTGCGCAGAAAGCTTTGCCGTGTACCGCTGGACACGCTCCTTGCGAAGTGTTTGTTCTTGCTCTGCCACTTGTTGTTGCTTGGTCTGAAACTGTTGTTGTTGAGCACTCTCATTGTCAATCGACATATCAATAACATGGCTTTCTTGTTGAGGTGGTTTTGGTTGTTGCTTCTGGTCCATAGAAGGCTGAATAGACTGTTGTTGCGTAGGTGGTTGCATAGACTGTTGCTGAATATATGGCTGTTGTTGTTGCTGCTGATGATGATGCACAGGCTGCATAGGCTGCATAGGTTGTGGCTGTTGCATAGGCTGTTGTTGTTGCTGATGATGATCTTGCATGGACTGTTGATGATCTTGCATGGGGTCCTGCTGGCCTTGCTGAGGTTGGTGCTGCTGGTAACTCTCTTGAGGCATTTGTTCCTGCTGATCCTGCCCTTGGTAATTTTGATCAATATTACCTTCATCCCTATTGTAGACCTGCTGGTTATACATTTGACCATCATCCATCGCCTGCGGAAAGCTATCGTGGTTCATTCCCTCTGATGACATCATCTGAGGGCCGTGATGGTTATGCATATTAGGGTCGCTTGGATCGTTGTATCCGTTCATGTCATTTTCAGGATACGGATCAGCGTCGTCATCTAATATTATGTCACCATCATCGTCCTGAAAAATTATACCCTCGCTATCGTCAGGTGGCAGACCGAAGGGATCGCCGTCTTCGCGACCTCCAAAATCGTCCATCTTCTCGTGACACCTGCCCTACAATATGCTCAAACTAGCTTGGCTAAGCAAATGCCGAACGATGGTAATATCTTTAAAAAAAAGGCAGTCACGTACTTAACCGAAAATCTCGCGAATATCCAAAGCGCTGCGCGCTTGAACAAGACGCAGGCACCTTTGCCTTGGCAAGGCTTTCCCCCGTTCTTCGGAGCTCTTTTCTTGCCCAAGTTCAAGATCGAGAGCGTCTGTTCAGCCTTCTCCGCAGTCAAGCTGCTACCCAGCTATCCCTGGGCACCAGCGCACTATCAAAGTAGTGAAAACCTTCTGCGCTAGTCTCAGCTGCGGGACCCCGAGCCGCAGAGCGAGCGTGCGAGAGCGTCTGTGTCTGTTTCTGTTTCTGCTGAGTGTTTCTTCGTGTTTGCATATCATTCACATCACCAACTATGGTGATTAGTACGCTAAATTAAGGCTATCTGTTTCGCCTAACTAGAGCGATAGCCACATTTTACTCATAAACCTAGGACTAGTAGGTAGGAAGGTAGGTAGGTCCCTAGGCAGGTCGTAGGGCAGAATTGAAGAATGGGACATTGCAAATCAATGTTCAGGGATTGACAAGACAAAGAAAGCTGCTCGCTTAAAGTCGATGGCGGTGATAGGGGAGTGGAGCGGACGCGAGGAAGCTCTGCGGGTCTCCTAGACAAACGATGTCGAAAAGGTATAGGCCGACCACATAGTTATTTATGAAGTTTGGCAATTAGGTATGCAGCTGTAAATAAGTATAAAATTGTTCCTATCAAGAAAGGGGCTGGCGAAGGAGCACTCTGCACACACGAAATTCGGAAATCGAGAGGCTCGGGTACACGCTGAGTGAATCATAAGGAATGAATTGGCGTGGAAAACGCGGTTGAGACTTCACGAAGCAAACCATCCTTAACTCCATCAAAGCGTATTGGTACCTAATGTAGAAATCATCAATAATTTCCAACATCGTGCATTTTAGACAATCAGAGGACGACACGTCGCATCTTTCAAAACTATGCCTTGGCCCAGCAGCGTAAACAAATGTAAAACTGCACTCAGCTCGAGGATCATGTTTCTTCGCGATTCATCATATCCAATCGGTGATCCATAAGTTGCAAGAGTACTTTGTGACATGTCAAGAAATGCGGTACATATTTACTTACATACACCGATACACCTGAGTTTGACTTGGTCAGATTTTCTCTCATCCACGGTACAGCGCTCTGGTATGTAATCCAGACAGCTCCAGGCAAACATCAGTCAGGCAAAGATGAGTCCCACGAGGTTTCTGAAGTTCCAATGCGCAGTGAACAGGTGCAAACAGCCCCATGATTGTCGAGTTTGATTCGTGAGTTACAGAATCGCCTCTTTTTGCACACGTGAAAGCGATATATAACCTAATCTGTAGAAGTGAAACTCTTTTCGCCAAAGAAGAAGATTTTTTTTTTTATTTTTTATTTTTTTTATAATTTCATCTTTAAAATCAATCCAACCTGACCGAGCAAACACCAAACCACAATTCGCAAACTCCTCAATCCATCGAACGGGCGGGTCGAACGCTGGAGACCGGTCGATTGATCTTGTGACAGCTCTGAAGGTTCTTTGGGTAAGGATATTTAACTCATATCGGCGATGGAGGAAGGCCTTGAGCCGCCACTGCCCCCTCGGCCTGGGCAAAGTGGACCTGATAACAGCAACTCTGGCAGCTGTCACAACGCTGATGCTAGCAGAGGCAATAACGAAGGAGCAAAAGATGCGAAGATTTTAGGCCGTGCTGCGTCCAGCGGAGATGATGCCAGGTCGATTCACTCTTCAGCTGCAGCGTCTCATTACTCTGTGGCATCTGGTGGAGGTGGAATGTCAAAATCTTCGATGGATAACGAGTACGGCGAGCATGACGATGACGGAATGCCTGATTTTGCTAAATTTCTGGATATGGAAAATGAAGCGGCAGAGTCAGAAATCCGTCAGGAGGAATTTGCGAAGGAGCAACAGCGTGAATTGGCAAAATCAGTACTGGAAATGATGGATTTCGAGACTGAGCAGGTGGTTCTGCCAGAGAACACAGCAAGGAGGCTCTGTTTTCAAGGCGGATTTGTTCGCGGAGCTGTGGTGCACAAGGGTGTTCACACATCGCAACAAGAACCCTCTCCCACTCACACATCTTCTTCATCTGCGGACTCGAGAAACCGACGAAGGTCTTCATCATCGGCCGAGAAACCGAAACATGCCCAATCCGAGGGGTCTGGCAAAGTGCAAAAAAAGGGCTTCTTATCCTCTACCAGGGACTATTTCAAACGCAAAGGCATTTCGGTGACGAAAGCGCTTGCAAAATCGAATTCAGAAGGAGAGGGTACACCAGAGTCACTCCTCACACAGGCGAAGTCTGTACGTGACTTCGTTGAAGCCATCTCCTCAGGTAAAATTAAAGATGATCCTGCTCTAATGCTCCAAGCATTTATCTTTGATGACTACCTTGTTCTTACTCGAATGCGCAACGCAACTGGGCGTCTTGTAGCTATAGCAAGCTTTGAACTTCTAGACGTATCTGTAAGGGATATGGGCTCAGGGCATTTTGTCTTTGAGGATGAGATTCTTCAGGATGCATATAGAAGCGACGAAGACGACGATGAAGACGTAGACGAAGCAGCAAATGAGGAGGATAGCAAAAGCTCGGGCCATATGGACAGCGGAAGTGAAGCTAGGCTTTCTCGCCATCAAGACAGTGAAACTGCTCACTCTGCCGCTGCAGGTTCAACAAGTGGACAAGATCACGCCCGTCTTGGTAGCTTTTTAGATGGCAAGGATGTTGATGAAGATGAAGGAATTGAACGGAAGTTTAGTAGGCGCTCCCAACAGTCCGTTCCTACGAAACACTCATCTTCCCCTGATTTCGTCATGGTATCCATGCTCGAAGTCATGTGCAAAGCAACGAAAGACAGGATTGTTCTCGATGCAGGCGATGAATCTCACAAACTTCTGTGGATCGAACAGATAGTCATGTCTGTTAAAGATGCCATCAAGTCTGAACGCCCCATCCGTGCTGCAGCACGAGGCTGGGAGCACACAATTCGTCGTGGGACAATGTGGTCCGCAGCGCTGGAGGGACATAGCTACGAAGTTGGTCGCATATTAGCCAAGTGGCCAGAACGTGCCTCAATTGCTGATGATAATGGTATGTCGCCTCTACATTTGGCTTGTCTGGGCGGCCAAACTCTTACTGCGGCGCAACTTTTACGTGCGGGAGCCTTGCCAAGTGATGTTGACAACGATTTAATGACACCCTTACATTATGCGGCTCTTGGACATCGTGTGATGACCGCGTCAATGCTTCTTAACGATGATGATAACGGTCACGTTGATGTCGATGCCCAGGATTTGCAGTCGCGCACACCTCTCATGGTGGCATGTAGCGAGCCTGCACTCGATCCCAGCGAAGCTGCAGCTTTTATTGAAGAAGTCGGAGGGTTTGGTCCAGAGACCGAGGTTGAAGATGTGAATGGACAGACTGCTCTAATGATAGCTGTGCGCAGAAATCAAGGAGGACTCGTGGCTTCGCTCCTAAAAATTGGTGCTAAAACAGAAACAATCTCCTCACGAATTGGTTTGACTGCTCTGCTTATGATTTGTGGTAGTACAGAGCCGAATTTGGGTATCCTGGGCAAGCTTTTGATGCAAGGCGCTAACCCAAATGTCCGACAATCTGACGAGCATCGGTGCACAGGTTTAAGGTTATTGTGCAAAACATTGATGAACCCTCACGCGAATGCCAATATTAACGATTGCCGTGATTGTGTTCATATGCTTGTCTCGTACGGTGCCAGGCTTGATTTGGATGATGTTGCCCTTGCGTTACATGAAGTTGATCTTGACGCATCGGAGGCTTTAGCATATTGGTCTAGCCGCTCTGAACCGTCAGGTATGGCTAATATTGCTCCCAAGCAAGCCCACCGTGTTCCCTTTGCCGTCAGCTCAAACGACTTCATTGATAGCTCCACCTGCAGCGCTTGCGAGTTCGCCTTCGGCATGTTGGATAAGCGTCAGCATTGTCGACGCTGCGCCCGGAGCTTTTGTGTGCATTGCACAACAAAGAATGCGACAATGCGATCAACAGATAATCAGACCATGGGCCCAGTGCGCGTATGTGATGCTTGCTTCAATTTCCTGTGCCGATCTTACACTGTGCTAGTCCAGGATCTGCGCACGTTAGAATCTACTAGCACCAAGTCAACATCTGTAAATCATGCTAAAGCTCTGCCCGGAAGTTCAACATCTGCAGCGCCTAAATCTTTGACATCTTCCTCCCAACGTCAGCTGCCCGCAGATCGCATGGCACCAGTTGCACAGAGACGATCCAGCAATCCAAACGATCGTGCCCGTGGAATTCAAACTACCTTAGGTCAAACCCGTGATGCTTTGCTTGAACGAGGCGAACGCTTGAGTCGTCTGGGTGAGGCATCAACTGCCCTTTCCAACAATGCTGGAAATTTCTCTGATATGGCACGTCGTCTTCGTGAGCGTGAAGAGAAGAACAATAAATGGTTTGGAGGCCTCTTCTAAGAACATAGATTTACATTTACATAACTATACATTACCACCTGAATGAAAATACTCTGTGAAATCGAAGAATAATTGATTGTTTTTTAGATGTTATGTATCTTGTTGCCAACCTCCGGGTCAACCGAATACCAACATACAATCGATAGTACCAAATAAAGGCCTTTCCTCAATCAACAAGTAAAGTCAGAGTATTTGTAAAAATAAATTAGAAAGCAAACTGTCGGTATTAATGGCTACCATATTTTTAAAGATATAATTATGTCAAGATTCGATTAAATTATAGGCTAAATAAAAGAGCTTTAAATCTTTGGTTTACAATATTCTAAAACGATGTTTGGAATATACACAGAAAATATATATGCTAGTTTAGTCACGAGTCAAGATACTAGTATACACAAGAACTCGATAATCAAAACACAACGCCTCGCTTGTAGAGCCGCAAGGCACACCTCAGTGATTGACATAATGACTATTATGACATCAGTGAGTTGATAATATTGCTAGTATATTTAAGATTGCGGGTGCTCTGGAGGACCTGGCTGTTCATCGTTTGGAAAACTCTTGCGACGGCTTTCATGACTCTCGTGTTTCTGACTTGCTGCGTCAGTTGCTGAGAGCGTATCAGTTCCACCGGACGTGGGATCTGTATTTTGACGATTTACAGGGAGGTGATCAGGTATCATTGCATTTTTACTATCTCTTCGTTCGTGCCGTTCGTGCCCTGTAGAGGAACTAGCTCGTAATGCAGAATAGACATCTGATACCGCAAATCCAGGGTGCTGAAGTGACATTGGCAGAGGTGTCAATACACGATCATCTGCAGTATGGTTTACAGCGTGAGCATGTGCAGAAGCTATCGCTACAATATCAGTGTTATGAGAATTGTGGTTTTCTGCATCGCTGCCACCCTGCGAGGAACATAACTTTGGAGATTCAGGAAGATTAATATTTCCAGCGAACACTGACTCAGGAGATACTTTAGCCTCGCATTTTTTCGAAGAGTTCTGGTCTCGCTGAGACAAGAGCACAACCCCCGCGATTGTAATCAAGACTCCTAAGAAAAACAGAACCTTCATTGACGCCTTCAAACCTTGCAGTTCATCAAAGAAGACACCACCCCCAATAACACCACCAGTAATGAAAAAACACTGAAACACCGGAATAATGAGAACAGCATCAAACAATCGCAGTCCATTTGCTAACCAATGAAGCTGGTTGAAGATTGTAAAAAACATGCAAAGAATGATAATGTATGTTTGCCAATTTGCAAATTGATTGTCTCCCTGAAAAGTTTTTTTAATAAGCTCTGCTGAGCATTTTGCAAAAAGCACGGATTGTGCTCCAATAAATCCAGAGAGTGCTGCTGGGCAAATTGGATGGAATTTTCGCCATTTTTTATACTTTTCGCCATCAATATCGTTTGCTCGCAATTTTTCAAGGTATCTTGTAGCAGCATATAATAAAGCAACGAGGAAGAAGGTTCCAATAATATAGACAATAAATTCTGTTCGCTCGTACAGAGTAAGTAGGCACTCTAGAGTGTAACTTTTTTCACGTTTGTCTGCACTACAAGCAACTGCAACTACACCAATCAGAACAAAAACTGTGGCTATCAAATCTCTTCTAGTGAGTGCTTCTTTGAGAAAAAAATGTGCAAAGAACACATTAGCAACCATGGTAAAACCTCCTACAGGTGTAGCCAAGGTTTGTGCTGCAAATCCTAGTGCAGCAAAGTCCCCAATAGATCCTCCGATAACCAAAAGAAGACCGAAAAGCCAAATTTTTTGTAATATGTAGGGTTTTTCGCGATAATTGCAGTCATTTTCCATTTTCTGAAACTCTTTTAGCATGCTATATTTTTGTATATTCACACCAAGATTACTTGCAATGGAACTAAAGATACTCAATATAACTCCAACATACCATAAGCCATCGAGGATATCTCCTTGTGAGGAGTTCACAACTGCAATCCGTAAGCATTCGTCTGCTGTGAGTTGTGTATAATTCGTTCCATTGACCATTGCGCTATGATTTCCCCCAAAGATGATTGTTGACAACCACTCTTGCAGGCTTCAATAGGCGTTCGAAAAGCTGAAAAGTGAACCTTCAAGATATATTCAAAAGACTAGATAGTTTGAAGCCCCGAAGACTTCCCTGATGTGCGCTCGAGCATTAACTATCAGCTTGATTTTGATCGCTGTAGCTCTCCAAAGTCAATATAACTGTGCCTTTGATTCTGCGAAGCTTGTTCGGTCAATCCTACAATCTTCAATGTTGCCGCCCTGCTCTTTTTGCGAGGCAACTGCCTATCTAGATATCCAGAAGTGCAACGAAATGGAGCTCTGCAGACGAATTGCCCTATAGAGCTGGTCCGCGTGCAGATAGACTAACAATCTATGACGTTTCTCCAATACAGCCTTGTTTATGCGCCACGCGTGAGAAATACTACAATCCTTTCCCCGTTGCAGCTGAGTTATTCTTCCTCACGTATCTATTGCAGTCGTGTCCTGAATTCCGTTCTTGCGGACGCTCGCGC
This sequence comes from Schizochytrium sp. TIO01, assembly GCA_004764695.1. Lineage (NCBI taxonomy): Eukaryota > Bigyra > Thraustochytrida > Thraustochytriidae > Schizochytrium > Schizochytrium sp. TIO01. The sequence continues at coordinate 1,290,074 of SMSO01000014.1, read as the reverse complement.
ACAAAGCAAACTAGTTCTATTTTGCGCTGACTCCGCTGAGTCCAAGTACCAAACACGGATGTTGAACCTATTATTGGTTATGCTTTACGTGTATTTGCTTAGCTAACAAAGCCTATCCTGCGTAAGTGGAAACAACTAAATCTCGTGCTATGGCGCGGCGGTGGCCTTGCTAGATTAACAGTATGTCACTACTCTTAGAAGCTGACAAGAAGGAAGCGAAGTAGTGGGTAATGCCTGATATAGAGAGAACAAAAAAATAAATAATATCGTAACATTTTACTATTCTTAGTCTATTAGTGGAGTGCTAACACCTACAAGCAGCTCGTGATGTCAGCGGAAAAAATGATGCTGTTGATGCTTAATATTAGCGTTGACAGCTTAATTCACTGAATCCATTTAGCAAAGCTAAAGAAGAACCCTCCATGAAGGATCATGCTTAGTGAGTAAGCTATACTTCTTCAGAATGTTACTCCGATGCTGACAATAGCTTATGCACCGTACGCACGAGATCATCACGTACAACTCTCATTTCATTCCTTTCAACCAATGTGGAAGCGGCACCGGAGCTTAACTTGAGTGCTGGCTCTGCTTAGATGAAGGTTGTCGCACTTTTATGGATTTTCTGACTGTTGACGAGTACTGGACAAAATGGGGAAAACCACGATGCAGTGATTGCGCACATAACTGGACTAGGACATAAACAGCCTACCTCCATTATTTTTCTTGCTTCGGATTTTGTGAAGTAGAGCAGATTGGACTGATGAGAAATGGCCGCTAAAGAGAAATGATCTTCAGGAAGTTCCCTGGACTTGAGTTTCGAGGTAACCACGTCGATAAATGTGCGAGTCGTCTTCATTGGTTGCGGCCTCTAAGGATTTAATCGATTCAGTTAGAGTCATAAGAATTAAAATAGGCATTCTAAAACAAAATAAGACGGTTGCAAATGGCGGGTAAGAAGAAGAAATAGGCTAAATACGGTCAGTCAAATACGTAACCTTTAACAAAACCGTGAGGACTCGTAAATGCGCAAAGAAATGATTTCCCCAGCACAGAGATTCCTCCGTCTAGAGTACATCCAGCTCCAACACCAAAGAATCAAACTTAATGTAACCTTCTTAAACAGCCTAAATTTATATTGCACCTCCCACGTTCTCCGTAACGGACCTTGCGTTGTGCAGTCCATTTCTCACAAATAGCCCATTTTTAGTTTTAGAAAAAAATAAAAAGTTCTCGAAAATAGACCGCTTCCCGTTAGGTTGCTCAATAATATGATCATCTCCATTTTCCGGCAAAGATAAGAGCCCACCGAGTTTGGTCTATTCTTCAGATCTGTGACTCTGCAAAGGGCGCCCCACCGCGCGTTTGTTGCTAGAACAAACAACCGAGCACAGGGCACAATGGATGCCTCCTCACCAGAGGACAGCGAGTCCGAAGCCAGTGGAGAGCGTGGCGGCGAAGAGCTGCTGGATGAGGAGCGCATGAGGGGTCGTGGTAACCACGACGGTGAGGACGACCTGGATGAGGACGACGACGACGAAGAAGATGATGATGATGATGAGGATGGGGATGGGGATGATGATTCCGCTGCAAGCTCTGGCGCAGAATCTGATGAAGACGAAGAAAATTCTAGTGATCAAGAGAGTTATGTTGCTGGCGGCGACGGCGATGACGATGATGATGACGACGAGGACGATGACGACGACGACGATGATGATGATGATGACCAGGGAGGGTCGAGCGACGATGATGTCAATGACGAAGATCTAGATAATGAGTTACTTGCAGCTCGTGAAAGAATTCTTGCTGAAAAGGAGCGTGATAAACTTGAACGACGGGCAGCGAAGGCTAAGAAGAAGCGAGCTCGACAGGCAAAACTGCGGAAACTGAAAAAGATGCAAGAAGAGTTGAGGAAGGGAACTACGGAAAATGATGATGATCAGCAATTGCCACGAAACCCAGCCGCAAAAGCGCAGTCTTCGACGACGCGTAAACGGATTCATGTTGATTCGACAACCTTGACGATGAGCACTTCGCAACGGAGCAGCGGAAGGCCAAAGAAACGTCTTGCAAGATCAGCTGATGACGACTTAGAAGGTACAGGTAAACGCACACATAGTAAGGGACAGGCACAGCTCATAATCCCGAAATCTGGATGGAAACCTATTCCCCCTCTTGTGGAGGATTTTGTAGAATCAACCTTGAGAGGAGTATGTCCATTGCTACTTAGTTTACCTCGTGTTGAGCGCATGCGTAGCAAGGAAAAAGAACGTCTCTTGCGATACTTGAATGAATGTTGCAATCGAATTATGGAGGAGGTACCCCAACTAACTGTTCCTTCAGCAGTTGCGGTTGGTGCGAACGACTTCCCTGATTTGAGTCGCCGAATTCAATATCTAAAGCAGTCAAACATTCAAAGGGACGAGCAAATCGAAGCTGTCATCGAAGAGCTTGACAAACACACCGAAGAAGTCTCTCGGCTTGCTGAGGAATTCACGGAAATAAACAAGCAGCTCCAAGACCTGGAAGCCCCTCCGGCACAAATTCAATCTATGCCATCGTTCCTAGAGCCCTTTCGAAAACCAAAGTCCCTTGCGGACAGTCGGTCTCAAGCACGTCACACCGCTTCGAGTTCTGGAAGTAGCTCAACTGGCAACGAAGCAAGTAAAGTCAAATGGGCTCATACTTTTCAGACCTTAGTTGGTTTATAGGCCAACTCAACTACTGTGTTATATACTCTGCCAATGATTCACTTACCCTGCGAGCGCTGTAACCATCTATCTTTCTTATGTTTACTAAGGAGCTTTTGTATTGTATTCTGTAGTCTTAAAGGCGTAGTGACTTTGTCTAACTTGTTCTATCGTGAATAAATCATCAACATATCTACCCACTATGATCATGCGCGTACCTCAGATTTTCAAGTCCTCAATTTCAGATAATTACAAAGTTCAATCAACGTTTATTTATTTATATCATTAGTCTTCTTTTTCCCAACTTCCAAATGTCGTTCTCCTGTGATGTAATGGTAGCATGTCAGACTCTGACTCTGACAACCGTGGTTCGATTCCGCGTAGGAGAACAATGAGCAGCATCTTTTTGACTTTTTACAGTTGGTACAGACAAAATATACATGATATATGAATTCCAGCGAAAACTCTATGATATCTTAAAAATGTCGTTCTCCTGTGATGTAATGGCAGCATGTCAGACTCTGACTCTGACAACCGTGGTTCGATTCCGCGTAGGAGAACTAACCACCATACTTTTTACATTTCGTTCAGGGTAATTTTTTCGCATAAACTTTGGATTTGAGATTTATATTGATCCATGCTCTTCGCCATGTACAAGGAAATATCCTCTCCTGTGATGTAATGGCAGCATGTCAGACTCTGACTCTGACAACCGTGGTTCGATTCCGCGTAGGAGAACAAATACATTATTTTTGCCTTTCATACAATTTTTTTAAAACGTAAGTTTCAACTTCCATCTTTATATGTGTCTATGTCTCACGATGCTTACATGAAAACATGTTCTCCTGTGATGTAATGGCAGCATGTCAGACTCTGACTCTGACAACCGTGGTTCGATTCCGCGTAGGAGAAATTTCCTTTTTGATGTGATTTTTTCCCAGTTTCCAATGGCTGTAATAATAAAATAATCCAGATGAGATTCCCGGAAAAGCTCAGGTGATGAGCTTTCCTCCTTCTTCTCCTGTGATGTAATGGTAGCATGTCAGACTCTGACTCTGACAACCGTGGTTCGATTCCGCGTAGGAGAAACGTTCTTTTTGGCATAATTTTTTGTTCTGATTTTCAATGGTCGTGAGAATAAAACAGTCCAAGCCTAACGCTGGGACAAGATTAGGTAATAAGATAATCCTTCTCCTGTGATGTAATGGTAGCATGTCAGACTCTGACTCTGACAACCGTGGTTCGATTCCGCGTAGGAGAAGTCACTTTAATTTTTTTATTTTTTATTTATTTTTTTTAAATAAAAAATAAAATAAATACATAAAACTATATATTAATGAGAGTAAAAAGCTTAAGAAAAAACACTGATAGGTTTTTGTCGGAGTAGGGCAGATGAAAAGGTACTTCTATGTTTGAAGATTCGCTACACATTTTAATCTATTCACGCTGATTAAGCTAGCTATGTTGGTTGAGAAAAGAATAAGTACTGTGCACAAACCCAGTTAATTATATTACAGTGGGCCTAAACGAAAAGTTGGCTGTTCAATTCAAGCTGAACAGCATATCACAGGAAACACTTAGTATATCAAAAACATGTAAACACCTCCCGTTATTAGACTAGGATCGGTAAATCCGAGTCTAATCGTACCGTCTATTCGCCGACCAGAGATATCCGGAACTCCTTGCTCGCTGTGGCATAATATAAAGGTATCAAAATAGTGAGTAACGAACTTGCCATGTTGACATATCTGTGATATATGCACATGATCGAATTTTGAACCTGCGTGTTGGTTCGAAGAATAAAAACTCGTCGGGTTGTTCTGTGGAAAGTTTGTCCTAAGTATTGAAGATTATGTTCACTAGAATAGTAACTGCAAACGATAGCGTTGCTGTCGTCCTTTTTAATTTTGGATACCATTAGTAGCACTTTACTTATCTTCTTATCCACCAATCGGGGTTTAAGTTCTATACAGATGCAATTTATTTTCAAGTAAGCTCTGAAGTCTCGAATAAAAGTCTTAAATACTCTTTGAGAGGGGGGTTTCCTTCGAGTGTTGTGTGGAAAAAAGGCAGAACTTGAAACCGTATCCTGAAACAGATTTGGCATGGAAAATTGAGCCTCGTCTTCTTCCTGCCAATAACTCTGGACAGTCGACAAGGCCATCCAGCATGCTAGTGTCGTACTAACATCTGAATCATTCACACGTGAGATCTTAGGTACAATCTAAACGCATGAGACATATTTCATTTCAGGGCCTCACTCTCTTGATTGGAAACAAAGTATATATGTTTAGTCTCTCCAGTACTATTCACGCATGTCACGTACTTTTACACTTTCACTAGTCAGAGGCACTGAGTTAAAGTCCCCCAACTTTAGGTTGAGCAAAAAAACTCACGCTAAAACAATTACTCAATACTGGTACCTGGCGCACTTCTGGCTACTTAAAACAAGCTAGTTTTTCCAGCCAGAAATCAATGAGTTCATGTTCCGGGGTAAGATTTCTCAAGCAAAAAGGAGCTGCGATAGCTGTGCGCACCGTCGTTGAGGTGAACGCGAAGGGCGTTTGAATAAAAAATGAGCCATGACTCTCTTCCAATTTGCGAGATCACGAGCCAATACTCGCACGGCCACTCTCACTAAGTAAAATCTGATCGTGTCAATCTTTTTACTCGGGTAAACCTGAGCTCAAGTGAACCCAAAGCACACATCACTCAGAGCGTACGTCCTTAGTAGGGCATTCACCATTCAAGAAACTGTGTGCTATAATATCAGTTTTGGACGAACACCACATTTAGGCCTTTTACGAAGATCTCTCCAGTCACTCAGCCCAAGCTATCGAGAAGGCTACTGGGTTTTGCTTCTCCATCAGCAAAGATTCGACACTATACTCCGAAAATTTCACGATCCCCGTGAGACTTCTCCAATCGAGACCACCACTTATCGCTCAGCGTTGTCCGCAGTGTTTTTCTCGCGATAGTCTTACAGAGCGAATGAAGCTGCCAGACGACATGCTGTGTCCGCTTTTGACGTTCTTGGTCGGTATTCCTTACCAGTGGATTGAACCATCCCAACCTGACATTCTAGCATATTGACCGGTTTTCTTTCGCAGAGTCAAACCCTCGGCTCATGAGGGGTTCTTGGACTTGATCTGCGCTCTCCAAGCTCGCTTAAACGAAATGGCGTTTGAATACACTCTCACGACGCCCTTTCAGCGTCAGTTGCAAGCTGTTTTCAGCCGTGGGTAAGACGCTTGTCTTCGATAGATGCTGCTAGTCTGAGGTATCAGGCTCTACTTTGCAAGGAAACTGGTCTGGAGGAAAGATTGAATGTGCTCAGTTCCAATGGCCGATAAATTACCAACCCAAGCGGGGCGAAGAGAAAAGAAAAAGTAGGACCTGTACTTTGAAGAGCAAAGAGAAGAGGTTATAATAAGGTTGGGTGGGACCTCTAGAGCTTGCAAAATAGAAACGGCGCCGCTCTTGATCGCCGGGAAAGAGCAATTCTCCAAGCACAATCAGCTCAAGCAACATCAGTGTCCTGTCCACTGGGAACATCATTATACTCACGCGGCAGAGCACCAGCCCGGGAAGATCATGTCTGAGTAATTACAATCAAGTTTGAATAAAAGAGTCGCTAAAAATCTAAGGTAGTGGCATACGTTCTGTTTCTTTTTGGAGGTTGCAATCGGAAACCTTTGATTATTGAAGACTAGCCGGGGTTGTACTGAGGTACCTACTGAAATTGATAAGAGCCCGTTCCAACAAGCAGACACAGGAGCACAAAAACAATGGTGTCCAAGGAAGCCGTAAATATAGATCATTTGACCGCGAATTCCTTTTCCATTCATCTGCGTTTGCTCGCCTGAATGGCAATCTCTCAGGATATCTTAAATGCAAACATCCTTTTAATCTACTTCAAGTTATCTATTTATTGATATACCTTTTTTAGTTTATAAATATTTTAATAAAAGAAACTTGGAAGAAAGTAGAAAAGGATATTTTAGAACTACTTTTTAAATTTAATTTTAAAAAAGAAAAAGAAAGAAAAAGAAAAAGGTTTTGTTGCATTCTTTTTTCTCCAAACTGCAATGCGATTCAAAGCTTCTAAAAACTCGCTTGTATGGCCCGAACAAGATCGGATGGACGCCAATAAACGAATCCGCACAATCCTTCTGAGTGCGCCATCTTCGGCAATTCTTCATTTAGACCGACTTCGCCTTTTCGATTTCCAACGATCCCCTTTTTAGCTCGCAAAACATCCAAATTTCAAGTTTGCCCGGTTGCCCATCAAAAGTTCATGCATTTATCACGGTATTCTTCTTCTTCTTCCGACAGTCGCTTTTTGAAACTTCAACTTACGAGTACATACCTCTTAGGCAGAAAGAAGCCTGTTTATATGTAAATAAATATACACGTCTGTCTGCCTATCTATCTGTCTCTAGCTAGAGTGCACGAAGAACATTTTAGCTCTTACAGTGTTCAAGTTCTCTTCGCATGAGTACTTGGGCACAGAAACCATCTATTCTCGCTTTCCCTTTTCAACTGGCTAGCTAGACAGCCCCAGTTTTGTGCGAATGCGATTTCTAAACCGACCGAGACTCGGGGTTCTCAGTTTCGATATTCTCTTCAGCTCAGCGAGAGCATCCTCTGAAGGCCACGCTGCATAAAACCTCGGCAGCTGCATCACATAGCACCCAAAACCCGAACGCCTCGAAAGCCATCGATCGCCATCAACGAAATCGACCAATAGATAGGTAGGTAAGTGTCGAAGACAGTCGTCGTCGAAACTACGTGCGCCCCAAACTTGAATGAAGCGCCTCACCGCGTCCTGCGCCAGTTGCCCTGCGCCCAGGTTGAAGATCTTCGGCATCTCCATGTGTGCCACAGACCACAGATAGACCGTCCGAAAACTGCTTCTTTGTGACTCCAGGAAGCGCCATTCTCACGGATGCGCCTCCAAACTGCAAGCTCTCGCACTTTGCTTTGGTTCCTGATTTCCTCGATACACTCCCAGAAGAACGTGAAGCTTCTCTCTTCTTGTACAAGCTATCCATCCCTTGGTTCATTCAGGTCGGTGCGCAGCAGCAAACCGCGCTTGCAGCCAGGAAGGACTTGGTGGACCGTCGTGACATGACGACACAAGTTCATTCGCGGTGTTGCCAACCTCTAGCATGTTTGCGCACTCGGCTTGGAGGATTAGAGGTACCTAGACGAGAGGGGTCTTCAGGTCTTCTGGCTACTTTGGTGGAGGTTTTGGTACCAAATAATGCAAATGATGATCAACTTTTGCACATTTTTTTTTTTTTAAAGATGCATAAATCTCTTCTTTAAATAAAAAGAAGAAAGAAGCAAGAACGGAGGCACGGGAGCTCTGGAAAACATTGCGCAGCACAGGAGACCTGGAAAGATTGAGACTTTGAACACTTAGGGAGGGTCGGCAACAGAGGGTGCCTCAACACTGTGCTGGGAGGACGTAGGTGTTATCCCACTTTGCTTTTATTGAAAAGTTAGTCCAGCTTAGGCAGCTAGCTACCTAGAATGAGGAGCGACAATCTCGCTCGACACTCTGCTGAGAAAGTTGTCGAAGGGCCACGACCAATGAGAGAGGCTAAGGCATGCGAGTATGACAGTGACAATGAACATTAAGTGTTCTGCAGGGAAGCTAGTTCTGGGGATGACTAAACCCTCTATACAAAGAAGGCAAAACTGGTTGGAGTGGGAGTTCTTTTCATGGAGGACATCTTGAAGAGTGGGAATTTAGTTGAAAGAGCACTAACACGAAGCATAACCTGAACTCATATAGCGATAGCAACAGCAGCAAGAGGAAAAGACCAAAGCAGTGAAAAAGAGAAAGCAAGTACAGCTGGCAGCATGACGACTCGTGTGCCCGTAGATTATGTGGCGACGTCCAACTGGGCTGGTAATGTGAAATGGTCTCGGTCGGAGGTGCTCGAGCCAACCGATGCCAAGCAGCTTGCGGAACTTATCAAGAATGCCAAAGGCAGCGTGCGGGTCATTGGAACCGGCCACTGCTTTTCACCGATTGCGAACACAACGGGGACCCATATTCGTCTTCGGAATGAGTCGTTCGGCAAGATTGAGTTTTTAAAGGACGAAGGTCTTGTCCGCTTTGGTGCCGGCGTGACATACACGAAGCTCCTCGAAGCATGCGAGGAGGAGGGTGTTTCCATTATGAATGCCCCCAGTCTTCCGCATATCACAGTTGTTGGCAGTGTGATGACAGGCACGCACGGATCTGGCTGGAACAAACCCACGATGGGTAACGAAGTGGTCGCAGTGGAGTTTGTACGCAGTGATGGCACCCTAGATGAAATTACCACTGAGAGCGAAGAGCTCGGTTGGGTAGTCCAGAGTTGGGGTTCCGCTGGTGTAGTAACTGGAATGACCATGAAGACTTACCCGATTCACCAGGTTTACAAGCAAATATTTCTTCGACCTGACTGGGACGGCATCATTGACAATCTTGAGCAGGTTTTCCAGAGTGGTGATTACGTCAGCCTGTTTTGCCGCTGGACTCGCTATGGTGGAGAGTTCAACTCTGCTTGGGTTGGGCACAGCTCTGGGAAAGCTCCGGCAAATGTCAGGGATCTCTTCCCTGATTCCGAGGAGCTCAAGGAAGGTGAATCAGTTCACCCGGTCCCCGAGCTCGACGGCCGCAACTGCATTGCAGTTGGGCTTTCTTCAGTGAATCGTTGCCAATACCACTTTATTCCCTCTGGCGTCCCTTCTTCTGGCGTTGGAATGGAGCTCCAGACAGAGTTTTTCCTCCCGGTTGAGAAGACTGCAGCGGCGCTCCGTGACTTGTCTGCTCGCTCTAAGGACTTCGGATACCTTTGCGTGGTCACTGAGCTGCGTGTCATGACTGGTGATCAACTACCCCTCAGTGTCATTCAAGGCCCGAGCAGCCAGCGCTTTGTTGGCATCCACATGACTTGGCACTACCGTCAGGACCGAGTTGTTGTTGCATTGCGCGATATTATTCAGCCAATCTACAAGAAGTACGGGCCTCTCCGCCCCCATGTCGGAAAGCTCTTTGTGATGGATGATTCTCTGCAGTACCTTTTTGACAAGTACGATGAGTTGAAGGAGCGTTTTGATCCTACTGGCCGTTTTAGCGGTGTCACTGTTGCAACTGCCGTCCCAGATGGTATCAACGAAGCAAAGCTTTAGATTGGCCTGACACGATTGCCTTTCCAAGCTGTAAGCTTTGTGAATCCCCTTTTCTTATTCCTGGTTTGAACAGATTCTATCTTATATATATATATAAAGGTTACACATCATTTCCATATGTTTCAAAGGTTTTAAAGGTTTTGAAGTTTCGTACATTTGATACTGCATTTACCCTCATGTTGTAGACCCATTAGTACATGTATAAGCTCTGTCCTGGAAAATCCAATAAATAGCCTGACACTGTTCTCACCTAAGATATTGTGATTTCTATGGTTCGAGATCATGTTACGAGGAATCACAGATAAAGAAAGTACTTGCAATAATAAAAAATTAAAATAACTTGGACTGGACATATATTTGTTGATGTTATCATTATTTTTTGAATTGTTGAGATTTATGTGAAAGGTTCTGTCTAGAATAGGAATGCAACTATATTTGAATAATGATGGGGAAGAATAGATATCCCCACATTTTGCAAGAAGTAGCAATACTAATCGGATATGATTAATATCATCCAATCTTGCTCTTGCTTGAGCACTTGGTAGCAAACGACTGCAAGAGTAGCACATGTTGTAGGATGTAAGAATAGCCACACGCATATGTATAGCAACGCAAAGTCCTATTGAGGACGAAAGTAGATTCATATGTGAACTATACAGTGAAACAAGCCTAAACTTGGAGTGCATTATCTATCAGTTGCTTCTACAATGCTGAATCAGTGGGATCAGCCTTCAAATTAGAGTAGCTTGATCTTAAAATTTAACGTACGTGTGTACTTTAAGAGGTATATAATATTGATTGCATTCAGGAGCTGAAGCTTCATGTTAAAATCTGCATGTTTCCAAGTTAATGCTCAGGTGCACATCAACAAAATGACTATAAACTACAAATCTCAACAGCTTTGAACTGCTTTGGATCAATTTCGTAGGACCATGAGCATATTGTAAGCAAAGCGAATTCCGAAATGGGTTCTGTAATTCTTCGTTTTCTAATTTTCTGTTTCTAAAAGGGTGTGGCAGCGCTGATCGCTGATAGTTGAGGTGTACAATCACCGCTGCTTGTGTACAAAGATCTCTTCCTAACATGGCGCACAGGGGTTGCACACGGAGCTATTCTGAGTGCAGGCTCCTGTGCACGCAGAATGGCAGGGAGTTGCTTTAAGTCTGGTTATTTCGTCAATGTTCAAGCTTCAGGCAGACACACGGTGTTCCTTCGCCTTGTTCAAGCAAAAGGTCAATTAAAGCACATGCCAACCTCGTGCATGGATGCTTCTGTCTCACGGAGAAAGAAAAATTAAAGAATGCAGTCCTCAGATGCGCATTTAAATAGTCGTCTGGCGTGACCAATTGCTGTGGTCCCATAGTGGTCCCGTAGCAATGTGCAGTGCCTTGGACGAATCTGAATGGCCAAGGATAGACTGCAGCGAGCATTTCGTAGAATTTTGTCAGCCCATGATGGGTATGCAAGTTCATTTCCTACTTAAGCACAATGCGTCTGCCATCCGGAGCCTTGTAGACCTCTCGTTTGTCACAGTAGCAGCAGCAACACAGCTGGCAGGGCCATACACACAACCAGATACCCAGGAGAATTGAGACCGGGCCACAGTACGATTCACTTGAGTAGCGACCTCCGGCAGGAATACCTCTTGATGCCAGCCTTGGGTCTGCTGACGCCGTGAACTGGCCTCCACGCTGTTTGGGTGGTGCCCCACGGCGCTGCCCGCCTCTCTGAGGCTGTGGTTGGGGAGGGCGGTGGTTGCCACGTTGATTGCTGCCTCCTGCATGGTTTCCATTCGTGTTTCTGGTTTGTTGTGGATTCGAGTTTGCGTGTGCAGGCCTTGAATTGGAGTGCGAAGGTCCTGAATTGGAGTGCGCAGGTCCCGAATTGGAGTGCGCAGGCGCTTGTGGCGGCCTTGGAGGTGGCGGTGGCGACAGTGGGGCAGCATCACGAACCATTTGATCCTCCACGGGTGTAGCCATGGGCACATCGGACCAGTTCACACTCGGCTCCAGTGGCACTGCCGTCACCGACACGGTCTCATCGTCCCTGCGGCCATTTTGTCCATATCCCTCATTCTTAAGCATGGTGCTTCCCAAGCCTTTCCTCAGCACTCGATGCCAACGCGAAAACAGCCCCAAGATCCCACGAGCTCTCCTCTCCCACCTGTTGAGAAGGTTCTGCCTGCTCCGTGCCTCCACAGGGTCGGCACTAGCTAGCTTTGTGCCCAAGAGCCCTTTGTACGTATGTATGTATGTATGTATTCAGTTTCTGCTTGCTAACTATCTCGTCTCCCCAAATGAGGCTTGATTCCACCTAGAATTAATTTAAAGAAAAGAAAAAAAGAAAAAAAAATTAAAGGTGGCTCTCCAAATTCCTCTTCGAATCCAAGTTTTCTTACTCCTTCTCTATGTATGGTAAAGGTGAATAAAACAAAAAGTTGATTCCGGGTCGAATTTGAATTCGAATTCGAATCAATCGATTTGAATTCGAGCCCAAACAAGAGCCAAGCCGAGCCCACGCTCGCAGGGACCGGGCGAGGGGCACGGCGCGCAGGCCAGCCAGCCAGCCAGCCAGCAAGCTGGGAGTCGAGCAAGGAGGCAAGCGCAGTCTTCTGAGAAAGCTGTGGCGGTGCTTCGCAGGCAGGCAGGCAGGCAGTCAGTCAGCGGTTCTTCGCTGAAGCCCCTCGAATGATCCAAGTTCACCGCAGAACAGAAAAGAAGCCTCTGCGCAGACAGACCGACCGACCGACCGCCGCCGGTGAGTCCTCCTCTCGCTCGCACGCGCGTATCCGCCGCAGCCCCTTGCCGCAGCCCGCAAACGGTCTGCCGCCCACGCAGCGCAGGCAGAGACATCGATCCGAAGCTGAGAGTAGAACGAACGAACGAACGAACGAACGAACGAATTCTTTCGCTGATCCATCTTTGAATGAGGCACTCCTAAGGTTACCCCTATGCGCGGGGCTAGGCGCGGGAACTACGCGGAGCGATTGAAGGTGCGAGGCACTATACTCGAAATAGCGGCAGCCAGACAGAGAGAACGGAACGCAGCGGGAGGAACGAAAAGAACGGAACGCAGCGGGAGGAACGAAAAGAACAGCAGGGGACAGCGCAGACAGAGATGGAGAAGAAGGAGAAGGAGAAGTCCGCGATGAGGTCCTTGCAAGCTCTGGGCTCGTGGGCGCCTCAGGGCGCGTGGATGATGGTCGAGGGAAGAGCGGGGGTGTCGAGGATGGGAAGGCTGCGGGAGAGGAGGACGCGAGGAAAGGACATCGAAGAGGAAGTCTGACGGGCGAGAGGAGATGGGAGGGAGCTTCCTCCTCTCCTGCCTGCCTTACTTCCTTCCCGCATGATGCACGGCGAGGCTCGGTATCTGCTGCTCTTGGTGGAGGTGCGCCTTCGAAGGCGGGGTGCTCAGCACTCAGCACTTTGGCGCCGTGATCAACTTGAGGATTGGTACCTCCACCGTGATCATGACCGGCATCGTTTGTGGGCACGCCTTGGCCGAGGTTCTGCTCGTCTGCTCAAGTAAAGGACCGGATAGGTAGGTCGCGTGGTTGAGAGCGGCTCAAGACACACGGTTGGGGTTCCAATTAAAAATGATGGACGAGTTCGCTTTGACCTGGGAAGGCCCCGGAGCTCGAGGACCGACCTTGGAGCTCTTCTCGTTGGCCTTTGGGCTTGGGCTTGTCTGCATTGAACCGGAGCGACGAATTGCTCGCTTACTAATCGCTTTGTTCAGTTTCTAGCGAGGGTAGGTAGGCGTTACCTACTACCGCCTACCAGCTTTGTTCACATGATGTGCGTGAATATGTAAAGTTAGTTATTTGGGAATCGAGGGTTCGCCACAAAGGAGACAGCAGCGAGCAAACACGAAACACGGTTCGTGAGTCGGCTTGCTCCGCTGACTAAGTTCTTGGCGGCTTCCAGCCTGGCTCGGCGAGGAAGTTACGAGAGCCAGCGGGCGTTCCTTGCACCTGCCGGCTGGCTGGTCCGGAGCCAGGCAGCTTTGATCGAGAGGTGCCCAGCTTTGAGGTTGAATAGATAGTTTCCTGAGAGACACACAAATTTCTTTCTTTTTTACTTTTAAAGTTTAAAAGTACAATGTTTAATTAAAAACAAAATAGTTATAAGAGAAAAAAGTGGAATCGTGGCGGAACTAATATGGAAGAGGGCCCAGCTCCAGAGAGATCAGGGAGCGGCCACTCAGCAAGCAAGGGCCTGGCGGAAGCGAGGTGAGGATAAGCAGTGGGTGGCACGGGAACATCTGCCAGCGCTGAGCAGAGTCTCCTCCACCGCTTGCGATGATGCTGGCACCAACAGGTGCGCAGACCCAAAAGCCCAACAGAAGATAGTCCAACAGAGAGGGACACTATTATAGTGTGATAGGAGTCCGTTACGGTGTGAGTGTGATGTGTGTACTTGAAGTTGCGTTGTAGTGGCGCATAGAACTCTGGGGTTTTGAGAACGCAGTGTCAGATTAAGCGTGATTGAGGCACTAAGCTACGACTGATGGCAGTCATCGGCAGGTGCTCTGCCCTCTTTTGATATATGGCATTTGGAAAAGCTTTGGTCAAAGAAAACGCAAGGCTAGGGAAAACATATCTACCCAGGGTGAATCAGAAGAGACGACTACCTCCCTAGGAAAAAGCTGGTTCTAGAGCTAGCAATAGTCTTCAGAGCCAGACTCGTAGAGGTAAAGGGATTTTGCTTGTTCGACGAATTGTTTTACACCAAACGCACACCGAGAGCCACGCATCAAGGTATAGTTTGCTATCAAAGAAACTGTGCCAAGATCGCGGCCTCCATTTACGCGGACGTTCAAGCCTAACATCAATACACATTTTATAAAAGAGAGTATTATCTACTTTTCTTTTGTCATCTTAACTTCCCCCGGCCCACTATCATGAGTCAGTATGTTCTAACAGGTTTGAGCGAAGAGGCAAGGTTGGAAGCACGGCGCAAAGCTGCGTTGACAAAACGTGAGAAGCTTCTTGAAAAGCTCGATAAAGTCCACGAGAAACTTGAAGAGGCTAGCGAGAAACGCAAAGTAAGAGTGACACAACAGATGCATCAAGCACGAAATGAACTTGACCGTGTTAAACTTCGACTCTCTGATGACCCGTATAAAAATGCAAAGCGATACGGAGGTGGCAATGCAAAAAATAAATCTCGTCTCAAGAACTTTGTGTTCCAGCACCCCGAAGAGCCGGAGCCAGCTGCATCAACAACAAAAAGAACTTTCCAAGCTATCAGCAAAGACATTCACCCCGAGATTCTTAATTCAGAATTGTCTTTTCGAAGAAACCATGGAGACTTCACGAGCTACTTGGAGGCTCAGATCAGGCTCGAGGGCTTAAATGTGACCAAGTAGAATGATCAAGCGAAATTCACATTTCTTTGTATTACATACTGTAAACTAACTCCAAGAAAAATTCTGTTTTGAGGATAATTTCTATCACATACATTTCCAGATATAAGACTGAAAGCGTTCAATTTATGCAGGTATGACCTTTGCTGGATTTAACAATCAAGGGGAAATTATAAGATCAACTACAGGGAATAGAACTCTTGTTTAGTTGCCTGCTTTATATGAACATTGTTAGCCAGAGGTGCATAGGCATAAACTATCAAACAACAAGAAACTTGGGCGGGGGGGGGGGTACAAAGCATAAAATTAATGTGTCTCCATTTCGTCTACACGAGTTCAGAATTTGAGCTCACTTTCAAACGCAAGCTATATAGTACCTGGGCCTTCGTTTGTGCTGATATGGCAAGATCCGGACGGCCTGCTCGAAGAATGGGAACAATAAGTTGTGTGAATCCTTGGCACACTTCCGGCTTCAAATTGATAATCTCCAACTTCTTTCTCATTGTGGTTTCGTCAACGTCTTCGCCCGCCAGGATACCCTTGCACCAACCACGAAACATGTTTATCTTCGCACTGTCTTGGGTCCAGTTTGCAAAGACATTCTCAATTACTGGGTCATCAAGGCCGAAAGGAGGGGCAGGAACGTCATCAAGATCACTAGGGTCGCTCCAAATGTCCCCAGAAACGTGTTCCAGCTCTGCACGAAGTTCCTGAACTTTTAGGATTTGACTCTCACAGCGAGCCTCAAGACTACCTATTTGATCTTGAGCTTGCTGAAGCTCTCCCCCTGATCTTCGCAATTGCTCGCGAGACTGATGTAGATCCGTTTTGGTCTCTTCCAAGTAGTCACGCGCCTTGTTAAGGTCTTCTCTTAAGCCAATCATCTCATCCTGAGCGGTATCCACCTGGTCTCGGAGCGCACTAAGCTCAGCCTCGGCTGATCGTTTCTGTGCATGAAGGGCAAGTTCGTTCTCGCGAAGAGAAGAAAGTTCTAATTCCTTCTCCTCGCGCTCACGGTTTACTTGCAAAAGCTTTTCCTTAAGCTCCATGAGTTGAGATTCAGAGCTTTGTTCAAGCTCTTCTAAAGAGTTCCGCACTTCATGCAGCTCAGACTGAGCCTCTACAAGAAGTTGCTGGGCCTCTCGCTGCCCAGCCTGAGCGTCTTCAAATTCGCGTTCCTTTGCTTTCAGCTCCTCTTGTAACTCGCTGATAAGAACCTCAGTTTCGCCACTACTTTCTATGGCTGCTGCTAGTCTAGATTGGCTCTTCTCTAATTCTTCTTTTAGACGGCCAATCTCTGCTACGTGCTCGTTTTCAATGACTTTAATGTTCTCTAGCTCAGAATTCCTGGCATGCAAAAGCTCCTCTAACTCTGCCTGAGCGAGTTCTGCGGAGGTTTTTGCCGCTTGAAGCTTCTCCTCAGCCTCGCGCAAGGCCGCCTCTCCCGCGATCGAAACTTCAGCGTTTGCAAGCTCTGCGTTAGACTCTGCATTCACCAAGGCTTCTTTCAGCACTGTGATTTGTTTGGTTTGTTCATCTATCTCAGACTGCAAACGCTCAACCTTTGCTTGTGAGTTTTTAAGGTTCTGTTGTGTCGCCTGAAGTTCCATCTGCATCGGTTCCAGCTCCGCTGCATGTCTTTGCCGTTGTGCATTATCTCGCTCTTTTGCAGCACGTGCAAAATCTTCACGTACAGTAAGAAGCTCCTCATCAAGGGCGGCAACTTTCTCCTCAAACTCGCGTTTGACTGTGGCAAGTTCTTTCTTGAGATGCGCATTCGCTTCTTGCACTTCTGCCAACTCCTGATGCAAGTTGTTACACTGTTTTTGCAGTGCGTTTCGCTCATCACCAGCCGTGGAAGCTTCTCGCTTTTTGGCCAGAAGCTCTTCCTGAGTTTCTGCGAGGAGTTGAGATGAATCCTGGCGTTCAAGGAGCGCTTGTCGGGACGCATCCTGTTCTGCCTGAAGCCTCTCGAGCTCCATTTCCAGCTCCCGGTTCTTCTCTTCGGCATTCTTCAAATTGCGTTTGAGATCCTCAACTTCGATATCAGAGTCATGTGTCTCATTCCCAATGTCTTCGCCAAGGCCCAAGAGGTCATTGTTGACGTCGTCGTCGTCGTCGTCGTCGTGGTTATTGTTGCGGTTGTCATGGGCGCCGTTCAATTCATGGCTGCTTGGGTTGCCCGCTTGGTTTGTAAGAGCGGCGTCAAGGCGAGTTTGTAGGTCGTCGCGAGCTTTTCTCACCGAAATTAGCTCTGCCTGTTGGTCCTTGATCAGCTGCAGTAGCTTCTCCTTCGTGACCGTGTTGGCCATGCCGGGTGGTTGCTGCTAACCTAGAATACCGTCTGTTCCTGTTCCAGGTCATGGCATCTTATTCATTAAAAAAACAATTCTATCGGATGATAGGCCTTGTTTCTAGTACCTACTCTACTTACTTACCTTCTTACCTACTTACCTACTTACTTCAACGATCGAGGAAATGCCTTGCTAATAACAATTACCAAAGGCAGGAAAGATAGCAATTTTACTAGTCTTCTCTAATGGGCTGTTAGTCTCTAGTCTCTTTCTGATGATGTTGCGCAAAAGTAAATACATACCCGAAATTGCTTGACACCTTGACCTGACTTTTGCTGTGTATCAATCAATGCCAGAATCCTTTAGTGCTCATGCCAGTGGCCTCTTTCAAGCCCAGCCCCGAACTTTCAGGTTCTTATTTTCAATTATAATGACAATCTCAGAAGTTAGGTGGCACCCAACTTAGAAAGAAGCAAGGGAGGACTAGCTTCTTGCTTGACCCTGTTCGAAGTGCAGAAGTATTATACACGTCACTAAACAATTGAGTGCTTCGGTGTACCCAGCAGCAATAGTAGAATTGTTGTCGTCATGAAATCGATCATGTTCACGGCGCATCAATGACTGGCCCTAGACAACGAGCGTGCAGCTGCTGAGACTATTATCTCCATGTTTCTTTGACGAGAACCCGCAGACCTGAGAAGGAAAAGAAGAGGCTAATCGTAGATGGGGTACCTACTAGTAGTGTTTACATTAGATGTAGGTGATGTGCACTTTGCACAAGAGACGGAAAATCAGCCAAAGCAATCAATCCTTAGAGTCAAACTTGCAAGACAGAGCAGCAAGCACGCATTGGAGGACCTCTTCCTGGTCGTCATGGCGCACGAAGAGAGGTCATGTTTGAAGCGAGAACGCCGCGAAGACGAAACTGCTGCGGCGAAGAAGACATTGAAGCTGTCTAATGAAGACGAAGCCAAGCCTGAACCCAAACCTGAGACAACGCACCAGCAAGTTCAGGTGTGGCTTGTGCGTCATGGACAGTGCGAAATGAACCTGTCGGTAGCGGAGCGTGTAGGAGGTCGTTCAAACTCATCACCGCTTACGCAACTTGGCAAGGATCAAGCACATCAATTAGGAGTCTGGCTTCGGGAGCAGGGAGTAACCTTTGATGCTGTTTTCGCTTCAGTAGCCGTCAGAGCACGTGAAACAGCAAAGATTATGGTCAAAAGTATGGAACAAGAAACAAAGTTCCAATCCGCCTCGATGACCGTCTTGTGGAGCTTGAGCAGGGGGAGTGGTCTGATAAACTACGCAAGGAATGCTATTCAGGTGAGACACTCGAGGAAATCGCAAAGGATCCACGTAATTTTAAGGCCCCAGGGGGCGAGTCCAAGCAGGAACTTGAGACCCGCATTCTTGAGGCCATTCACGAAGCTACTGACCCTACGAAAGGCCGCCACAATATTGCTATTGTTGGACATGGCGTTGCCTTCAAGGCGTTTATACGATGGCTGAATGACGCACCCTGGGCCACAAGCCACACGGTTGCGCTTGATAATACAGGCTTAATTCGCGCAACACGCATAGGTACCCATAACACTCCTGATGCTTGGATGCTTGGGCAAGTCAACATTCAGGACCATCTCAGCTAGAAAACCTGATAGGCACTATTTCGATTGCCAAAATGTTCATAATAAACAGAGATATTATATATACCATTTGAATAAAAAATGATTGTTTTTTGTAAATATAAAGGGAAGAAACGGGTGAGCAACCAAATACACGCATGCATGTATGAGGTAATCCTTCTTCATCACCATCACCAAAACGCCTGGGGAAAATATATATTAGCATACCATCTATTTGGTATTTCGATCTCTCTCAACTTCCAAAGTTACGCAAAGTGCGCTAATTTATCATACTACATTCGCAATGAAGAGGCACAAGCACCGCAAGCAGCTATGTCAGCAACGATCTGGCATAGCATAATCTACTCATCAAAAATATGTTCAACAATCAAGAACAGAACCAGGTTAACAAACCTAGTATGGCTATGATGTGTGGATTCATGAGAATACTGAAGACACTTGAGTCCAAACACCCCTGATTGCAAGGAGCCTGGTTTAAACACAAGTTTTAAATGCCAGACCTGTCAGGCTACTGCATAGCAACCTCACTGGGTCCTGGAGAGCGCATCGGCTCAAATGAGTGTCCAGCGCTGTCAATGGATGTAATGCGCTCGCGAATTCGCATAGAGCGACAACGTTTAGCTGTCTCGTGGCAAAGAAGTAAAGCTGCAAACAAAATCAAAACACAAACAATAATAGAGCTCACAGCGTCAGCATGAACCGGGTCTGCCCCGGTCGATTGTACATAAATCGAGGTTACAAATACTGTTATGGATCGTGCTGTATCGGCAAGCAAATGGATGAATGCAGACATGACATTCAAATTTTCCTGAAAGCCCTCACCATTAGACATTGATTCTATATCCGATCGGTCCTCTCTTCCATCTTCATGTCCGCGCAGCGGTTCTCGGCTAGTGTCATCAGCATCCTGGTCTGCTGCACTTGCCTCACTCCCTAGAAAGCTCCCTGCGAAATCAATATCAGCATCTAGGTCGCGGCTCTCCACACCATGATGCTTCTTTGGGGTATAAACCCCCCCTTTGAGAAATGAAGAGCTCCGCAAGAATGCAGAGCATGTGAGAAAGTTCATTACAAGGTTTGCTGAAGTGAATCCGAGCATAATTTTGGCACTAACTGGGTTCACGCTGTCTTCGCTTTTAGGCGCGCAATAGCATCGGCAATTATATAAATTGTAACGCCTACAAGCGTCAGAAGGCTGACAACTGCGACGGTGGTGTCAAGTCGTTCTAGCTCAGCCTCAGCAGTTTCTAGCGATGCATCATTTCTACTTGCGATCTTTCGTTTCTCTGCATAGATGTTGAGCGCGTAGGTCATGGCGTCCAGACCCATAGTTAGGGTATCGCCATACATTGATAAACTATTAGCAAAGTATGACCCAAGCAGCTGCGCCAATGCAAATGTTGATGACACCACAAAGACAAGTTTGAGTGCTCGTAGACTACCCTCACCATCCATAGTACATACGTTCATCATATCGTGAAGCAAGCCTGATGTGCTGTCAAGGTCATCGTCTCGATTTAAGCTATCATCATCAGACAGCTGGCCATCAATGCGTCCACGATTATCGTGTACAGTGGGAACGCCTACCTCCAGAGGCTGCATCCCGGCCCCCGAGGCTGACGACCGTCGTGTCTAGAATTATTAACACCAATGCCAGCTTCACCTATCCTTTTGCTTGAGCACGCAGGTCAATTGTAGAATGAATGCTCAATCGTCCATTTCACGCCCTGCATTAATTAAATCATAACACTCACAGCAGATTGGTCTTTTAATTTAAAAATAAACTGCAATAGAAAAGAGATTCTTCTTAATGTTGAGGTGTGTGAATAATTGATTGTGTGAATTGAGTTTTTTACCCAAGTCTATTATTATTATTATTATTAAATTTTAATTAATTAAAAATAATCATCACCTCTAGCTAGTGACAGTAACACAGATAAAAGCAGGGCTTGGCCGACTCGATTCTTACAGTAGGTCTCAAGGACAGAGGCTACGAAGGTGGCCGCATATAGATTTGGAAGGGTCAACAGATAAAGAGACCCTTGACTGAAAGACTCAGAGATCTCAAGGGATCATGCTGTCAAGAAACGCACTTACCACCTTGCAGGTCTAATTGCCTTGAACGAAAGACTTTTGGTCTAATTAAAAATAGTGGGTGCTGAAATTTAAAGCCAATTTATATTCGTATCTAAAGGAAATACCAATCCCACCACCATTTAGAAAAGAAACAAAACATCATGACTCTGGTTCATTGGTAAGTTTTAGAGATGACCGGATATTGTAGCGACGAAAACAAAGGTCCTGGGCTAGTAGAAACAATATATAGTATGTATAGCAAGGATCACCCTTTTATCAAGTTTTTCTTCTTTTTCTTTTTCTTTTAAATTAAAAAAGAAAGAAAAAAAGGTTCAAGTTAGCTCAACTTGTTACAAACAAAACAGAAGGAGAGGAAAGGGGAAAAGTAAACGTTGTGTTGTGTTGTATTCTAATAGTTGATTCGATTTAAATCGTGTGGGCTTAGCAGGCTGCAGGGGTGGCAAAGGTCATGACGTATTCACAGGTGGATGGCTCTCGGACATTAAGGATGCGCTCCTCAGATCCACATTTCGCATGAACAGTCAATGATCTGTGGGGGCCAGACCAACAGCGCTGACCATTGGCAAACTTGAAGACTTTGTGGTTAGAATTATCAACAAATCCATCCCAGTCACCAAGGTTGACAGAGTCTTGTTTTGCCCGTCCGTACATGCAAATTTCATAGGTGTATTTGTCTGCCTGGGCCTTGAAACATTTATCCTGAAGAGCATACCATTGCTTCTCGGTACCATAATCTCGTGCACCCTTGCGTTCGAGTTCACGCTTCTCATCTTCTAAAGCAGAAACCTCGCGTTCAATACTTCTCAAATCTCTTCGCGCATCTTTCAGCGCCTGCGCATCAGCAGCAACAAGATCGACCTCCTGATCCTTGATCTCTTCTTCTGCTTCAATGTCGACATCCTCATCATCATCACCAAGCTCCTCGTATGGGTCATGATATTTGTCATTTGCATTATTTTTATCTGAGAAAACCCATTCAACTGTTGGAACTTCAACTGTCGAGGTGGATCCATCAGCTGCAATTTCTGCTGTCCCGTCAAATGTGTCATCAAGAACCTTTTGTACAATATTCACGAGGTCCATAGGCTTGCCCCCTTCAACAATGGCATCCACTATGACACCCTCTAGTTGCTGGCGACTTAGCATACTTAAGTGTAGAGAATTGATCCGCTTTGTTCGAAGCATTGCGTCTGCGAGCTTCTGCCTCTGCTGCTCTGCTGCTTCCAGCTTGTCTACGAGTTCCTGCGCTGCTACTTCTTCCTCTCGTTTAGCCTCAATTTTGGCCTCAAGTTCCTGACGTTGGCTCTCTCCGATAGTAGTCTCCACATTAGCAGCCTGTGCAACATACTCTGCCTTTTTGGCCTTTCCTGCGTCGATGATTTTCTGCAAGCGCTCCATTTCCACACGGTACGAAGCCCCATCCTCCTTGCAGGAGTCTTTGCAGCTTCCGCTGGGCTCATCCGAGCCATCACAACAGTCACATATGCCGTCATTAACCCGCGACGTTGGAATAACCATGCTACGGTACCCTTCGTTCGCGCAGTAGAATCCGGAGTCCTTCGCGACGCCACTGCATGCGCTGGTACCAGGTTCGTCAGAGCCGTCGCGGCAGTCGCAGTACTCGTCGTTCACGGCTTCCATGGGCAAATCTCTCGTCCCTTGGTCACAGGAAAATCTCAAGGCCTGCATACCTATCTGCATCACGGTTGGGCACACCTCGAATGTCGGACTTCCCGCCGAGATCTTCGCTGTGGAGACTGCCGTCAAGGTCCATAGAGGCAAGTTTCTCAGCGTCTTCGTCAGTCATGGCCGGCGCCGCCTCGCTGTTACCCCCAAAGAGCCACCCTCCGCGAGCTAGCGGCAGCAGCGCAAGTGCAGTGCAGTAGAGCCATTTCCGCCCACGCATTGCTCAAGACCTGTCGCGAAGACAACCTCGCTCGAAACGATTCTGCCTCTTGGCGATCGCGATCGCTTCGAATGGAATAAATCTATGATACTTGTGCTATACCATTTATAATGCCAACGGCGAAATGATATTTATTACAACCCTTACCTTAGTAGTATCGAAGATATTCCGAAGTAGTATATTCGATACCTTAGTAGAATATATATATGTTTCAAATCATTTTTTATGATAAATTTTATTATTAAATTTTATTTCTAATTAATAAAACACTGACAAACATTGATCAACATGATGATGAAAAAGACAACAATTTATAAAAAGAAAGCTGTTTTATTGTGCGAGTGTTTACGGGTACTTGGAATTGGATAAGATCGACCAAAACCAAAGCCCAAAGCTATATTTATCGCTCCCGACGGAAAGAGCGCTAACTTCCCTTAGCGAGAGAAGATGATTAAAATGTGGGTTCCAAGGGCGCGCATCACTTTGGCGACGGTACTGGTGCTTGTGCTGGTGTTTATGAAGAGGGTACACGGAATCGAGGTGCGAGCAGTTCTGGGCCTTGACGAGGCTGATCTTGAACTGCCGCCACCAGCAGAACAGCAGCCATGCTTGTGCGAGGAGAAAAACCTGTGCAATCCTGTGGGAGATCAACCACTTCGAGATGCGGAAATATATGGCTTTGTGATGGAGCGTGAGCCAGAATACTTGGACTGGACTCGAATGACGACAATCGCGTGGGCAGAATTTATTAAGCATAAGGTTTGCCTAGCTCATTCGCATGGGGTTAAGCTAGTAGCTAGCCCAGGTATCTATGCGGCCCCTCCCATTACTGGGAACCATTCGCACCGCGTGGCATGGGCAACAAATTTACTCAAGACCATTCAAGCATACCATTTAGACGGCATTAGTTTTGATCATGAGGATCCTGCAGAAGTTGGCTCTCTCCACTCCCAATGGTACACGGAGCTTGTCGCAACTACGCGAGCTGTTTTTCATGCGGCCAATCCAGCCTATCAAATCACAGTTTGTGTAGCATGGTCGCCCGATAATATCGACCTAAGGGGATACGACTATTTGGGTTTGGCCAAAGCAAGCGATGCACTCTATGTAATGGATTATGATACTCAAAGCTGGATTTTTGGACCATGCATGGCTGCAGCGAATGCGCCCTATTTTGGTGCAAAGTATGGTCTTATGAGGTATCTCGACCTTGGTATTCCCGCTGAGAAGCTCATTCTTGGGGTCCCCTGGTATGGCTATCGCTACCCTTGCGAAGAGGGTACAGCACCAGATGCACGTTTTTGTGCAATCCCTGAGAAGCCATTTCGTGGTATCAACTGTAGTGACGCAGCTGGAAAAGAAATGAACTATCCGCTGATCATGGATGCCTATGAACAATATCACTCTACCGAAATAAAGTGGGATCATAATCAGAAGACGCCTTATTTTAACACTGTCGAAAACGGCCGGGTGTATCAGTATCATTACGACAATGCAGCTAGCTTACGCTTGAAGTATGAACTTGCTCGATCGTACAACTTGCGTGGTGTTGGTCCATATAGATTCGATATGACCGATGAGAAGGACTTTTGGGAGGCATTCGATGCATTCACTGGACCTGTAAACGGTCGATTGCAACACCTTCGAGTTAATTCTGCGACGGAACTGCCGTTGACTGACCGCCAGTCCTTAGTTGAAGCCCTTTCGCTGCCAAAATGAGATAATTTGAAGCGTAGGGTCAATGCAAGGTAGATTTTCCACCCATGGCTTATTAGGAGTGCATGCCCTCTTGAAGCTCATGTAGTCATATATACAGAGTCGTGGAGAGATGACAAGATAGAATTGCATTTTCAAATGTTTTTTTAATACACTATGAATATCTTAAATCCAATCACCCTTACGGATTTTTTCTGGCAGGTAGACTTCTGTTAGAAATTGAAAACCAAATGTAGACAAAGCCTGGATCTCAGCCTTTTTCTTCATTTTAAGCATGATGTTAAGTTCCTTGACCCATTCTGGGTTCTTCTTGATGAAATCTTCTTTGAGGAGTGCCTCACCGGTCTTTCTATCTTGATCGGTAAGTTCGAGACGACACTCTGCAGGAATTTTGTACCGGTCAAGATCAGATGGCCGTACTCCAAGCCATTTAATGTCAGGACATGTAAGAGAGTTGGCATCGTATGCCATGTTTTTGGAGCCACTCATGTACACAGAAAGAATCTTGAGACCATACGGATCACTATCGACGAGGGCTAGTACAGGAATTTTTAGCTCATTACGCAGGCGACGAAGAAACATACGCGTTGCGACATCAGGTTGGCCCCTTGCGGTGATGATAATGCACTTCATGCGCTTGTAAAACCTATCCTCCGAAAGGCGCATAAATGCAGCATCTTTTTCTACCAAAAGGATGAAGTCAGCATCAGAGCGAATATCAGTAACGCGGTCGATCATGGGTGGAATGCCTTTGCCACCAATACCAAGCCTGGAACAATCAATCTCATCTTCAGCCTCCTTGAATCTGAGATCGCCTACAACCACACCCTTTTCAGAAGCGACAACATTCAAACTTGTACGTGTGCACCCGAGCATCACTGAGACGTCATCGAGGAGTTTATCCGTTTGACCCTGCTCTACAAACAATTTGACATCTGTGTAGAAGAGGTCACGCTTCGTAATGTGAATCCCTCGTTGGAGAATGTTATGCACAAGCTGCACCATGCGCAGAAGAATTGTGGTACCTCGTACTTGCTTGGTGTTCACAAATTGACGCTCGCTAAACTTGTCTGCCTTCAGAACAATACGGTCAAGCTCCTCGATATACTTGATATTGTTATCTCCACGACTGGGGATTTTAAATGCGAATCCCTTGCCAGAAAGGATACTTGAGAGCAGTTCAACGACCACCTTCTCAATGCGTACCATGACTGAGTCTTCAGTCATGACCTGCACTTCCATGACGGGTTCGTTCAGGTCAAGTTCATCCAGGCTCACGGCTTCTTTCTCCATCTTTACCTCCAAATCTTTCCGCAGCTTCCGTAGCTTTTGTTTTCCCTGCGCCCCGAGGCCGCTCTCATCGCCGTCGTTGGACCCATTCTTGCCAGTCGCCTGTCGCTTGTTGGCAGAGGGCACGTCGAAGCTGTCTTCAGAGGGGATAGAGGAGGCGTCGCTGCCATCATTAGCCTCAGAGATCCTGCGTTTGGCGTTGACCGCAGCTTGGCGCGCCATCGCTCTTCGTCACAGTCGCGACCCCGTGGCAGGTATACCGACTTTGCTTTCTTGCCTGCTTGCTGCTCTCAAATCCATATGGTAAATAGCAATTATGATCTTTATCATTTTCCTTTCGGCGGTGGTTAACATTGTTTTTTCTTATGAAGACCTAGAAAGGTGCTAGGCAGGCACCGGACTCTTAAGAAACAAAGGTAACTCGGTTTGCCCATGTTGTTACAACCATCTTTATAGAGACACATGTTTTGCGCACAGACTTATCCTTCGCCTTCGTACTAATCTCAAACAAGCTTGGGTATAGCAGCACGTCGAATGCGTTTATTTGTGACGATGAACTGTCAAGCAATAAGAATGGTGGAAGTATATTCAGGAGATCGATCATCCACTAATTAACATCGTTGCCGCGAAGGTAGAATATCTCGGCACTGACGTCCGCCCAACTCGTTTTGTAGAACTTTTTTCATATAGAAAGTTTCGTGTGGTGCGAAAGGTTGTCTGCAATAAGTATGACAAGTGTATGCATGCACCTTTGGTGCTCTCGAATAGAATGCAGGCGTACCTCTTTTCTAAAGGAGTGGAATTAAACAAAGTGGGATTATCTTCAGCTGGTGCAAGCAAGACCAAGGATTGCATGTGCATGGACAACATAGTGCCAGGAATTAGGCAAAGAAAATTAAGAAAAACGCAGCTGTGCTGTATTTGTTATATCCATCCAGTTCTACTTAGAGGTAAGTGCGCTTCTTTGACTGAGCACTTGACGTGGCAAATCGAGATTTCTTTTCCTTTTTCCTCATGTTATTACTAATAGCCATAATAAAGATATCAATATCAAGGAATGATGAGTTGGAGAGATCAGAGCTATGATCATATAAGATGATTGGCAAAACCCATTCGGGATCAATTTGAGAAAAGGTTTCGTTTCCTTGTCAAAGATCAACGGAGCGAAAGAGAAATCGCTTCACAAACAGCAGAGGCAGGATGGAGTCAGACGAGGATGATGATTTCTTGCAGCTTCTAGACGAAGTAGGTCTGCCGCGGGATGCGTTTGCTGGCGATGGTGACGACCGGGCAGAAACTATTGCGCACGATGACCCTGTACTCGATTTCTTGAGGGATGACCATGAGAATTTAGATGACGAGGAAAGCGACGAGGAAAGTTTCGTAGCAAATCAGTCGCCAGATCAACGTAAAGCTCAGCAAATTGACGATGCAGCAGATGAAGATGATGCTGCTGATGACCAGGAAGCTGAAGATCTTGGGCTTAGCATGAGCCCTGCTGATGACAATTCTAGACCTAAAGATGGCGAAAACGGCACTACGTCAGCAAGGAAGGCAAGATCTCAGTTAAAGTCTGATATGAATGGTCTAAAAGTGGAAACCTCAAAGTCCTCAAAGAGAGGCCTTAAAGAACGGACAAGCTCAGAAAGTGGAGATTTTCTCGACTGGCTAGTGGATGGTGGAGATGAAACTCCTGAAGCAAAGCACCATCGTGAGGCTGTCAAGCTTGTATCAGAGTCAGAATCAAAGCATGAATGTGATCCTGAAGAGGAGTCTGATCTCTTGGCAAGGCTTCAAAGTATTCTAAACAACGAAGGTAACGCAAGCAATGTGCGAGAAATCATGACCGTGTGTCAGCGCCTCGGTCGTGTTCACCCAAAATATCGAGCTGATGTCTGGTGCAAGCTGCTCCATACTAGAGATGATGTTCGGGTTTCACCTCGCCAACACGGACGTGACCAACAACCTTCTCGCGAGGATGAAGATAGTGTCCTCAAAGCAATGACAGAGAGCACCATAATCCGTCATGCAGGTCTCGTAGAAGAACAGCGCAGGCTTGGAATTGACGATCCTGACGAAATTCTACGTGATGCACATGCAGATGACCTCCATGTAGAAGTCATCATGCATACCCGCGTTGTGGTTCGTGCCTTTGATGTTGAAATCTCTCTCTGCGACCCAGGTATTGCTGATGTAGTATATGTACTTGCCTCGCCGATACTGAAACTTTCACCTTTCCACATCGCGCCGCTCATTCAGGAGTTGCGTCGCAAGAGGGTACTTTTACTTCAGTTTCCCGATGATGATGCAGTTGTCCCTTCGATTCTTGCCAAGCGCGCAAAGCTTCTCGAGCTTGTGTTGCGTTTACATGATGAAGAACTCGCTCATAGAGTATTCTCTATCGGTCCTCCACAGGTTGTTATTCCTTGGAGATGGTGGCGCTGTGCTTTTGCTGGTGAAGTGGTTGTGTCTTCTCTCTTGACAATCTGGGACCTCCTAATTGTAGATGCTTGCCCGGAAAATAATGGCGATGAGGGACCTTCTCACGCTTCCCTTCTTACTGGGGTGTGGGAAGGATGCGATCCCCGAGGCCCACTCGCTGTATATATGATGATTGCCCTGCTTGTGAAATGCAGGCAATCTCTTATGGAAGGCGATGATACATCTCCGCAGCACTTTCTTGACGTCCTACGCTCGGCTGTGGCTCGTATCCCAGCCAGCGATGCAGTCCAGCTTTGCGAGGAGGCCAAAATTCTACGCGCATCCACTCCTCTTAATGTGATCGAAGAAGCTTTCTATGACGACGAGACTCGAGCATACCTGGCACAACAACAAAAATTACAACAACAACAAAAGCAAAAGAGCAGGCTGAAGCATGCTCAGGAAAGTCTAAACGAGCTTACAGGATCCGCAACTGGCAATCGTGTGGCATCCTCAGTGATGGCGGCGCGAGAGAATGTGTCATCTGTGCTTGGTTCTTGGTTTACGAAATCTTCTCCGACGACCCTCCCGCTTCCAAATGCACAATCATCGCCGCAAGCTTATGCACGATCACCTCAGACACGGACCCACGATTCCAAAGAAAATCCTAGAAAAGCCAAATCCTGGTCAGACAAGATGAAATTAACTCTTGGCTTTGGAGGTCTCTCAGCTGAAACTCTTGCCCGAGAAAAGGCTGTTCGAGACGCCGATCGTAAGTCTCGACAGTCTAGCTTGCAAGATCAAATTCGCATTATTGATACTGCGCACTCCAGCGTAGAAGAAGAGCTTCTGCAGCCCCAAACTAAAACACTTGAATCTGTTGATACCTTCACTGAGTCTAAATCAGATCTCTCTAATTATCTACCTGCTAGTGCAGCACAGGCAAGGCATGAATTGAGTGGTTTATATCGAGGAGGCATTGTTTCACTGAGTATTCTTCGTCCTTTGAAATTGCAGCATTGGTCATTATATCCTATTAATCTCGGGGGGTCTGACTCAATGCCAGGTATCATGTGCATCACAAGTTATCGAATTTTCTTTCTCCAAGCCAAGGGCGCTTCTCCTCCGCGAACACGAAAGTTCATCCGTCGGAGCCAGCTCGCACGACTTGGTGACCTTGAACAACTTACCTTTCGAGTCCTCGATGCTCGTCATTTATCAGAGATTTCTCACCTTATTGTCCTTCCTTCTGCAACGTCATCTTTTCAGGATATAATCATGCGCTACCACGCGCCCGAAAACCACTTTATATCTGCATTCTCTTTGCCAAATGAAGACTCATCCAAGTTGCTCGAAAGCTTTAATAAAATGGCTCAAGAGCTTTTTCTTTAAGCATCTTTTCTCTTCATCGAACTCGGCAGCCTTCCTTAGCTGCATAGCTTTGTAGTATCATGTCTGCCTAGAAAAAGATCGTGTTTTTGTTGTTATTATGCGGAGAATCAAGACCACAAAGCTTGAAATCAAGACACAATCTCTAGTTTATACAAATTCAAGAGCAAGCGCCCAAGCACAATGGGAATGCTCCAGCGGTTAATCAGCAAAAGTCCAAGTACATATGCAGCCCAATGTAATCTATAATCCTGATTTATAAAAACTACCTTTTTCAGTGAAGTTCAAGTCAAACATAAAGTGGAGTAGGAGTTGTGGCCAATTTTATAGACAGCAGAAAACTTGAAGCAGTAGATATCCCATTTCAAAAACAAGTCGTTCCAAAATTCTGATTGGGCAGCAGATCTTAAAACACTATCACATTCAAGATACTTTATACTATCAGCTGCAGAAAGCAGCTACCTTTCTGGAAAGGTTACGCACATGATTTTGCATACGCTTGGAAGCTTGGACCTGCTCTGCATTGTCATCAGTTGGCAAAACCGTGAGATCCTCTGCATAATCGTCAAGAATTTTTTTAATGGCTGGTAGGGAAAGCCGATTTTCATGAAGACGAGATTTGACACGTTCGATTAAAGTAAGACGCCCAGTGGAGCAGATGTGGCCAATAATGCCAGCAATATGCTGTGCTGTCTCAAGACCGGCATCGAGACGCGCCATAAGAAGCTCCTCCCCGTCACCTTCGCCTATTTCTGCAAGTCTGTGTGCTACCTCAACATGCAGTTCCAATAAACGATCGGTTTTTTCTAAATCATCTTCCGAGAACTTGCGTACAATTCGGCGGTAGGAAATGCTTTCGGGTGGTAAACTTGAAAGCAGCAAGAATAAGATGTGGATCACATGTCGCGTAACTTCTTCCTCAATTTCAGACTTCTTGCGTAAAGGCTTACGCTTTTCACCCTTTCCACTATGGTTACCAGTTTTAATGCCAATGCTGCGGCCCATGAAAAGAGGAAAAAGCGTCTTCAAGCCATCAGCCTGGACTAGCTGTTCACAGCTATCCGAGTTGTCTTCTAGGGCATCACAAATGGCGTGCAGGGCATATGTGTAAGCGAACCGTCGATGTTTGATAATTCTTAGCATAAGAATGAAGCCTTCATGTTCGGCAAAAGTCTTGCGCAGTCGGATTGGAAGCAAGACTCCGCGTAGGGCGCTAAACACATTTGCAATAAATTCCTGCTCTCGCAAGGTCTCAGGATCATACTGGCGAAACTTGTTAATGGCCATGAGTAAACGCTCCATGTTATCAAGACTGGCAGTTTCGTTGTCTGAAGACTTTGTGTTTTTATCTATTGTCTTTGTCCGAGGCAGCTCCAGAAAATGAGCTTGTGCCTGGATCGAAGTTGTAAGGAGCACATTAAGAATCTCAGCACACGAGAAACATAGGTCCTCGTCACTGAGCACCTGAACCACATCTAGGAGATAATCAATGATGGGGGTTTCTATGGCTAAGCTATCTGCAAGCTTGGACCGCAACTCAACAAGATTTTCAATAATGGTCATCACATGATATACGCCAAGAGCACCGGTCTCGGACTTTGAGTCAAATCGTGAAAGGCTGCTGACAATGGCGTTGAGAAGGCCTTGATCTAAGAGAGCATCTAGTAGCTGTCGTGTATCCTTGGGCTCCTCCATCATCGTTTCAGATTCCAGTAGCTCGACGAAGAGTGACAGGACATCTTTAGCAAGTTCTTCGTTCTCGTGTGCGAGCAGCGCAACCAAAGTACGTGAGATCCCGCTTTTTGCCATGACACTGTATAAATTAGGTGCACTTGCAATTTGTTTCAGCGAACTAATAGCCTCGTCAAGTTCCATCTCTGACTCCATGAACCGAGCTGGGTTATCGGCAAACTTGCTGCGCTCCTCCAAGTTAGTTTGCATTTTTTTCTCAAGTAGAGAGCACATTTTTGCCACGGTTGGTTCCGAAAGGGCAGGCTCCACCTTGACTTCTTGACTTCTAGAAATCGGTGGAGGCATTGAACTCCCAGAGCTCGATGAAGATGTCACCGACCTCTTCACAGATCCAGAGATGATGGAATCATCCTCTTGTCGTGGCCTTTTGCGACCTAAACTATCTGCACTGGAGAGAGCTTTATCTTCATAGTAGCCAACACCTTGAGCGCCCTTCTTGAAGACAAAGCCATCCCTTGCGCCGCTAAATTCGCGCGCCGGTACGAAGACAGCATTAAGCTCCCATTCCTCTGATGGTGAAGACGAACTTGATGACGAAGACCCGCCAGGCATGCTTTTACTTTCACAAAGCGATCTCAGCGTCTTTGTTTTGCTTTTTTAACATGCTTTCTTTTCCTGATGGCGGTTTCATAGCGAAAGTAAAATACGTTACTAAATACGTTACATAAAATGTCGTTCCTGAAGTCCCAGTGAATGGCTGTTCTTACAACCTTTTCTGTAATCTTTTGAACAATCTTGATCTGTAAGTGAAGATCTTTACATAGTTCACGTACTTGATAAAGATAGCTTCAAATAAATGAGGCCTTCTAGATCATAGGACCATCGTCCTAAATAAGGCTTGAATTAGTCTTACATCCGCAGGATTTTACTTAATCTCTCTATGTGGCACCTGGCATATTCGTTTATACTTTGCTCTACTTTGTCCACCACATCAACTTTACATTAGTTTTCAATGTTGCTGAAAGTTTGGGAGAGTCTCACAGAACTCTCGCAATTCCTAAACATCTGAGGCCATTTGGTCATTTTTTCAACACCCTCTGTCATAAAGTTAAGATTGTCTTTCCACAAAAGACACCATCAAAGTGAAACACTCATTCCCACCCATCATAACTAAACGGTATTCGCCTTTTTGCTGCCATTCATAGCTGATCTCCCCAAGAACTGGACCATCACGTGCTGCATATCCATCTCTCGCAAGCCAAGCGCTGCATATGATGTATTGGGCATAGAGCTTTTCCACATCGTTGAGCGAGTTGATAGGAGCTTACATTTACGTGGCCTATATATTATGCTTTGCTTGTCCTTCCTTTCAAGAATTCCTACCAATCCTGACGGTAGGTTACTGGGTTTGTCTGTATTAGTTTTCTCGCTGATGATTTCCAACAACTCCTCCCTTAGCCCGACTTGACATAACTTTAACTTGTATTAAAGTATTCTCGGCAAGAAGCAAGACCCCTTCAATCTCAATCTCCTAAACTCCAAACTGAGTAAGGCACGCCACACAGTATACAACGTAATAAGGACCAAAAGGCAATGATGTCTGCGATTCGAGGCACCGAGGAGCACATAAAGAATCACTCACTCGCTTGTAGATAGGGCGTGAGTGCAAGTTTGATTGAA
Source organism: Schizochytrium sp. TIO01 (assembly GCA_004764695.1). Taxonomy (NCBI): domain Eukaryota; class Bigyra; order Thraustochytrida; family Thraustochytriidae; genus Schizochytrium; species Schizochytrium sp. TIO01. Next base: position 1,256,698 of record SMSO01000014.1, on the reverse strand, counting down.
TGCGCCAGGTATACCTGGCTCTGTCTAGCTGGAGAAGAAGAAAAGAGACGCAGAAGAACCTTGACTACTACTTACTGCTATGCTACCAGCTAATTGGTGGATAATTTAGGATTTCTGCTGATGTTAAAGAAATAATAATTAAAGATTGAAAAACAGTTGAAATTAGAGCGATTGGTTGTTTGAGTTTGAGCTTTCACCCCAGTTTAAAATCTTTCAACTGGTTACCTCCCTCTAACTACTCGTGAGAGTGGAGTAGCACCACATTCTGAAGAGGAAGGTTTGTAATGCTAAAAAGAAGATATAGAACGTTCAAAGATGCTAGTGCTACTATCATATATGGCATATAGTGAAAAAAATGGTTTATCATTGCTGTCTTTTAATCTATTTTTCTCTCTATTATTAATACCAGATATACCTAGGACCTACCTATAGTAGTAAGGCCCAATAACTGTAAGTTGAGGATAACTAACTAAGGAAATTGAATAATTTAGAGAGAGAGATAAAGGAAAAAGAGGAGCTGTCAATCAAAGCAAAGCAGATCAAATCGGCAAGTGAAGCATTATCCATCGCGCGCGCGGAGCTCTGCGCGGGTGGTGTGGGTGCTGGCCTCTCTATAAGACCCATCGAATTGATTGAACTCTCGGGGCTGTGGTTCCTTGCTCCCTGAGACTCGACGTGTTAGGTTGTTTGAACTGGCACCGTCATACATTCCTTCCCTCTTTCATTCACCTGTTCATTCTATTTTCTTGTTCTGTAGCTTACCGGCTCGCGTTGAAACAGTGGAGAACTTCACTCCTCGCGATTCACAAGGGCCATCTTCAACGTGCCTTGGCTTGGTTAGCGAAAGAGGATATCGCTACTGAGTAGAGGTTATTGACGAGAAAACTCGATTGGGGTTGAAGACATAAAAGTAATCTCGAATCTTGTTTTTCCAGGGACTACTACGAGGACGATAATAAGCATGACTGGCTTCAAGTCCCAGGTGGCCTTCGTGGCAGCAGTTCTGGCATGCTTTGCACAAACTGCTCTCGCTGGAGGCGAGAAGTACAACGATGGAGATGTCGTCCGTGTTGTAGCAAACAAGATTGGGCCGTATTTCAATCCCACAGAGACATATGAGTACTACTCGTTGCCATTTTGTGCGCCTGAAAAGATGGAAAAACAATCGCATAATCTTGGCGAGATTCTTGCGGGCGACCGCAAGGTGTTCACAGACTATGATATCAAATTCAAGGTGCCGCTTCACTTTGGACGTTTGTGCAAAAAGTCTTTGAGCCTTGAGGACGTACAGAAGTTTCAAAAGGCTGTTGATGAGGATTACTACTTCGAAATGCTTGTGGACAACCTTCCGGTGTGGGCTTACGTGGGACTCATTCACACACCTAATCTTCTTGACTCTGCACCTTCCTTCCCTTCCCTTGAGAGCTTTGACGAGAAGTCTCTTGAAAGCATCTCTGCAAAGCGCTACCTTTACACGCATCTGATCTTTAACATTGAGTACAATGGAGATCGCATTGTTGCAGCACAGGTATCTACGTCGCCCACAACCCGCCTCGACATTACTGATGTTGATTCAGAAATTACCGTGGACTTCACTTATGCTGTAATGTGGAAGGAGTCTACTGTGCGCTACGAAGACCGCGTAGAGCGCTACCAGAAGGCAGACTTTCTCCCCGCTACCGTGGAGATTCACTGGCTCAGCATCATCAACAGTTTCGTTTTAGTCATTCTCCTGACTACTTTCCTCGCTATGATCATGGTTCGCGTGCTTCATAACGACATGCGTTACCTTCTGGCTGATGAAGAGGAAGAATTTGGTGCTGAGGATGAATCTGGCTGGAAGCTCCTCCATGCCGATGTTTTCCGGTTCCCCATGAACAAGACTCTGTTTGCGGCAATTCTGGGTTCAGGAACTCACCTTCTTTGCACAACTGTTCTTCTGCTGGTTCTTGCTCTTTTTGCCTTTTCGCCGGGCAAGAAGGGTAACCTCCCAATGGTGATTGCTGTCCTTTACCCTCTCACTGCTGGTACTTCTGGTTATGTTTCTGCCTATGTGTACAAGCAGATGGGTGGCTTTAACTGGGTTTGGAACACGGTTCTGACCTCCGTGCTCTTCCCTGGTCCTCTGTTCCTTATGTTTTGCGTCTGCAACACTGTGGCGATCTCCTACGACTCCACCGCTGCATTGCCATTCTGGACTATTGTCTCTGTCTTTGCCATTCATCTCTTGACAACCTTTCCGCTTACAGTTTTGGGTGCTATTGTTGGTAAGCGTAATGCCACTCCTTTCGAGGCTCCTTGTAGAACAAGCAAGGTGCCGCGTCAGGTCCCTGCTTCGCCTTGGTACAAGGCGGCTACTCAAGTGCTAGTAGCTGGATTTCTCCCTTTCAGTGCTATCTACATTGAGGTACACTACATTTTCACAAGCATTTGGGGGCATAAGGTGTACTCTCTCTACGGTATTCTCTTCCTTGCATTTGTCCTGTTGCTCACCGTCACCGCTGCAATTACAGTGACGTTGGTATACTTTCAGTTGGCAGCTGAAGATCACCGTTGGTGGTGGCGCTCTTTGCTCTTTGGAGGCTCCACCGGAATCTTCATCTACCTCTACTCATTCTATTACTACTCTGCACGGAGCCGTATGACTGGAACTCTTCAAACCACCTTCTTCTTCGGATACATGTTGATTCTATCTTATGGTGTATCCCTTATGCTTGGCACGGTAGGATTTTTTGCGTCGCTTTCCTTTACCAAATACATTTACAAACAACTCAAGCTCGATTAAATAGATATTTCTTTAAAAAAGAAAATAAACTGCAACTGCGTCCAATCTGACTATTTTTTTCTTACCTTTTATGTTGGAATAGTGTATTTGTTTTGCTTCAGTCGAGACAAGCTTTGAAATTGTATCTTCAATGAAAGAGAGCATACGTTTGTGCCCTGACTTGGTAAAAGCTAAAGGGTTCCATTAAGCATGGACACAAAAATACGATGGGCCGAGCCATACACAAAACTAGATTTGGACTGAAAATGCCTCGATTAACTATGTTGCTCATGAATTTGATTTATAATTATCTTTTTTTGGTTCGAGTAAATCCAGATATACTTTTCCGAAGACTGATAAATGAAGAGGATTTGGGGGCAGGTTTAGAGATCATGCTTTCGATTCGAAATCTTGTTGCCTCCACATCTTTGTAATCTAAGTCGCACCCAATCGCTGGAAGCCCCAGCTCCATAGAAGCAATGGAACCGCTTCCAGTACCGAGAAAGGGCTCAAGGACAAGAATATCACGCTTTTTAACATCTTGAAGTGAAATCGTAGGATCCGCTGATTTCGCTTGTCGATCTTTGGCAAACTCAACACCGATGTCAACTAAAATACGCATTAGGCTAAGAGGCTTCTGAGCAGCGTGCCAATATTCGTTTTGCAAGCGTTCAGGTTCTACACATTTCCCGATTTTCCACACATTCGCTGCATCGTTGTTAAGTTTCTTTCTCAAAACATCAGTAAACTTCCCTGCAGCAGACGAGGACCGCCGAAATATAATCGCCACCTCCGTAGATTCTCTTACAATCTGAGGAGCATCGAATGCTGATGAGCTCTTCAGTTGAGGATTCGAATCAATAAACTGTTTTCTCCAGGCTGCGTCTGGTTTGTACCATATAGCCGACTCAACTATAACTTCTGGTGATGAGTCGCCACGAGCTGTTCTGAGTGCATGAATCCAATAAGATGCGTAAGACATGTCAGAAAAGGCAAAACCAATCCCTTCAGGCGAGAGAGCGCGCACAAGGTGACTTGCCCATGACTCGATGTTTCGTATAAACTTGCGGTGACCCACCTCATCCCATGTAGAGTCAATTGAAATATTGTAGGGAGGATCGGCTACAATGATATCAGCAATGCCGGGAGGAAGGCCAGAAAGCATCGTCTCCATCCCCATCTCGAGTTGAGCAGGAATAGCAAACGGTGATTTTGAAGGTGTTCGCAACTGTGACATATATTCCCTCTCCTTTTGGCAGAACTCACTAGAGAATTCAATTGTAGCCCCTGGCATCCTTTCCAAAATCCCAAGCGCCAGAAGTTGCTTTGAACCAGCCCTCTCGATACCAAAGCCAAAAATTGACTCGATGAGATCTTGGGCTTCTCTTGAATCATACAGATGGGGTCGATACATATAAATCCAGTTGATGGATTTTAAGCTCACATCAATCAAGTTTGAGCTTCCGGGGAACTCCTCCTCTTCTATGACGTCTTCTTCCCGGTAAGTGTTGAGATCCTGTAAGAGCTTCATCATTTCCACTTCACACTCGAGAATCTTGATTGCATTGACACCTTTCATATGAGCCTGGATTTGTAAGTTATTATGAGCATTTACTAAAAGCCGCCATGCAGCTTTAGGCACCCATGTGTGCGGGCGAACGAAATGTCGGGCTGTATCAAGCTGGGTCAAATAGATCCGAGGGTCATGCGGCCCAAATCCTTTTGTTGTTGAAGTTCACCCAGCTGAAAATATTCATATGCTTCATCTTTGCTTGCATCATATTCAGCTGCACAGTCTGCAACATTGGTATAGCTATCTTCTATGCTACCTAGTAGGTCGGTGACCTTGCCAAGAAACACATAGCACGCTCCTAGAGAAGGCATTACCTTGTTCTTGGAAACTTTTTGAAGTTCATGTTGAAGTTCATCTTGAAGCTCTCTAGACTCCTCTAATAAACTCTTGGCTTTTTGTAAATCTTGAGCACGTTTCGCTATTGAATCTAGTGATGGGACATAGCATTGCTCATAGTGTAAAACAAGAACACGACCGATATTATACAAAACCTCATGAAGATCAGGAGATCTATATTCGCGACGGATTTCTTCTGCCTGATGAAGAGCTGATAGTGCTTGCTCAAGATTGTCAAGTTTTGGTGTCTCGCCATACAGGCGGCCCAATGAATTCAAATTAACCGCGAGATCAAGCTTGATGCTCTTTAGGTTGTTCGGATTACGCTCCTTTTGAATGAGCCTATTCTGAATGTCGATAGCCTCTTTGCAGAACATCTCAGCTTGATCAAGCCGACCAGTGACCATGAGCGTACGGACGAGCTTGTTCATCATTGCTGCTTGCTCTTGGGGAGCAGAATCAAACTGTTGAATTAAAGCCTTGTACAGCCGATCAATTCCCTTTGCGTCCTGTGTCTCCAGCAGCGAGTCTGCGGTAGTCATAAAAAGTCCAGCAATATTCAGCTTCACATGCTTAGTGACAAGTGACGCACCACCTGACTTTTCTTCAATCTGTCGCATAATATATTCATGATCCACATCCAGGGTGCAGCTGCTAGACTCCACATCAATATTGCTGAGCATGGTAGAGCAGCTTGTGACATGTCTTTCCTGCTGTTTCGTTCGCAATCTTTCATCTTCAGTAAATGCAGTAGCAGCCTCTCGCAGAGCCGACGCTGCCTTGTTGGTTAAAGCCATGTTCAATTTCTTGCTGTTTTTTAGAGCAACTGCAATCTCGTACCAGCACCATGACCGGTTGAGGATTGTTGGCTCAAACCATGGAGACATGAAGATAGCTACACCTTCATTAACATTCTCAATGACATATTCAAAGTTGTTGAGGTCTTCTTTACGTTTCTTGGCAATGCGAGCATTTTCACGAACATCCGGGATGTCGTAATGTTGATTCACTGCAAATGCATCGATCCAGAAATACTTTCTGATATGTTGTGCAAAAGATTCAGATCCTGTTGAGCGTGGGTTTTTTAGCGCCTCCACTAACTCACTGAAATTTGATATCCAGGCGTGGCTGACAAAGTAATCTGCACGACCAAACCATGGGATATCTTCGACATCACGATCATTTGCTCCTTCGCCAAATTCCTCCCTGACTTCGTCAACATTGACATCCTCGTCCTCGTCTGCAATGGACGCATGAATTTGTACATGATCACTTCGCAGGGTGGCCAAGGCTTGCTGAGTTTGCGTGTATTTCCGAAGTTCAGGAATGTCATATTGCTGAAGCCTTTGCTTTAGCTCTAGACTCGCAGGATGATCCGCATGGTCCGTGAAAAAGTCAACCATGTTACTTAAGCATGGCTGAGTCAAAGCGCGGATGGAGTAGGGGGGGGGGTCAGCGCCATTGATAAATTTTCCGTCCGAATTGAGCTCTGCTTGGTAGCCATGAACAAGGTCCTTTGTCTTGAGCTTTTTGTAGAGACGAGGTTCTGTGGATTTTACATGTTCAGCAAGTCGCAGAATAAATTCAAGGGAGACACCGCGATTTACTTGATCAAATTCTCGAGTAGCAACTTTGCCTGATTCGATCCTCCTGTGGTTGGCTTCATCCATAGCTGTACCCCATTCTTGAAGGGCTTCTTCGCCGACCTCATCAAGGCCTTTGGCCCGAGCCAAGTTGACCTGTTCGACATTCAGGTTTCGTGTTGAGGCAACAATGTTCTTCATGACATCAAGGCCTCTAGGGGGTTGGGTGTCTGCAATTGAGCTTCTACTAGACTTCTTGGACCAACTTTGCATTCTGCGCGCAAACGGTGGAGACATCCTGCTAGAGCTCCGCTCCCTGGTTCCACTTGCTTTGCTATCCATTGCGTCGATGGTGTATCACCTTAGATACCCGATTTGATGCTTGTGCAAACTTGTGCAAGCTACTTGTACGCTTCGAGACTAGTTTCCTCTCCAAACTTTGTATGGAACGCCACCCCGTTATTTCTGGTGATTCCCTGTGGTGCCGTAAAAGTAGCGAAGTAGCAGGAAAAGCAAACGCAACACTAACCGCTCTGCTTAGTAGCCTTTTGCAGAAGACTAGCTCGTTGGGAGCCTGCAGTCCTTTCACAAGTCCTCACTGCACTAGTTGAGGATTTGTTTTCCGAGAGACCTTGACCAAGCTTCTATTGAGTGTCTTCACTTGTGTTTCTATGAATGAGCTTATCAGAAGCTCTTTAGTTAGAGTGCCCAATAGCAAGGTGTGCAGGTTGTGAGACTGCAGAGCCAAGTTCGAGCCACAATCGTACCCGCGTTAGAGAAGATGGAGCGATCTTTGTGTTCCTCACGCTCTCTGCACTTCCCTCGCTGAGTCGCTAACAATCCCAATTGAGCCATCATGATCTGCCAAGCCACATGGCAAGCAGACCTCATCATCTCTCGCTCTTTTGCTCAATCCTCCATTTTTTATAGAGCAGAATCGCACAACCAATGTACCTCCTATGGTCCTCCTATCATTTATCTTAGCACACCCGCGCCAAATGAGGAAAGTGTTTTGTAATACAAATAAGGAAAGAAACATAGGCCTTATAATGTTTTATCGCTTACTTTCTTTAAGTTGACTCGGAAGAACTTAAAGAAAGAAAGAAAGAAAGAAAGAAAGAAAGAAAACATGTTCTGCACGTGCCGCGCAATGCGTACCCGAGAAGCAGAGGACATAACGATTGGAGTAAACTTCATCCATGCGAATGCAAAGTTACTTGGGGAAGCTTGCGCCATATTGACGGCTCTGATGTAAATATGGGTCACAGTTCATCGGGGATTTCATGATAAATCATCACTCACACTGCGACCCTGCAATGAAGGCATTTTTTTTAATTAATTAATTTTTGTTTTTAAAGAGCGGGCTTATTTAGAATCATTGCCTATTAGGCTAGAAACAGAGCCTGGTCGCAGCATAAACTTTAATAGGAGCGCGGTGAACTCATAAACTCTGAAGTCTCACGGCATGATCTTAAAGCTCAAGTTGAATATGTTTCTAGATGACAAGTTAACGACTTGCAACAACTCTCCAAGTTAAATCACATCATTAAATCATCTCAGCTGGCTCATTAGCTGGGAGGGCAGAACATCTATCTTACAACTTTGGGGTACCCAACAGGCTCACTCGAAACGTGTAGGCAATGCGTTCCGGAACGAAACGAACACATGAAGGTGTGTCCAGGACAGGAAGGAGGGAGGTCTGAAACTTAAAGTCTAAGTTTTAAAGTTCAACTTTAAGTTACTCACTGCCTTCCTAGGCCTGAGCTTTGTGTAATACAAAATTTATTATAGCATTGTGACAATCGTCGTGACAATACCATCGCAAAAGATTGAGGGAAGTTCTTGAGTACGAGCTGAATACAGTTTTATTATATTTTCTGTAAACATTTTAATATTATTTGAATCATCTTTTCTTTTTAATATTATTTTTTTAAACGAAAAAAATGCGTGTTTTCCTAGGCAGTCCATCTCATCAACTATTATGTATCACACAAGGATAGCTTTCTTGATGTAGAGGTACAACTAGGAAATGTCTTGCTTCAAATAAGCTCTGAGATTTGGGAGGGCAGCAAATGAATTTTGAGTGGAGATGTTAGAGTCTGATGGACTCTATAAGAATTACATATCACTCCTAGTTAACGATTAACCCATTTAAAACTCAAGTCAAGACATGAGAGTAAACATGTAGTAGCAATATGGAGATGAAGGAAATACACTGGCAGACTTCAAATTGAAACGAGCGTTCATTATTAAATGAATTTCTAATATTTAGTCCCAGAGCAGGGTCGCAGGCTTGTCGAGCACCCATGTGAAGTGCGCAAATTCTTTCTTTGGTTCTTATATACAGGAAGTGCTCATACCATCTGCACTGTCTAAAGCAGCTTCATGGAGTATCTTTTTAGAGTGTGAATTCTACAGTGCACCTATTACTTAGTTGACAAAATTCAATTGGGAACTCGTTATTCCAATTCGCCGCGTGAACATCATGAAACTTGCGCAAATCTAAGAAGGCAAAAACATGGCGACACCTGTAAACAATCGTTGTTGACTATTATGCCACAAATAGATTGATTTTTGCAAATATTCTTTGGGAAAATCTATGTTGAGCGTATACACCTGCGTTGGGTGTTAAAATGGTAAAATGAAGGACAGAGGCTTTCTTTGCCTTATAGTTGCATGCCTCGGTATGCTTCCCTTAAAGGTCTCAAGCAAGCTGCTAATAAATGAATTTATAATGGCTACATTAAGAATCAATAGCTGCGAAAATTAGGTGCATGCTCGCAGAAGTTGAATCAGTCAGATAACTCCAACGTTGCTTTTGTGCTCGTAGCAAGAGGCTCTAGTAAATATAAACTAACACCCGTGTTATAGAATTCTTTTGAACTAATAGGAGCTTCTCTCTTTGAAAGACTACTTGTTTATATTGTTCAACTCGCAGAACAAAAGATGTGCAATACTTTACTATTTGCTTCTTTCCTATCTTAGTTTTTAAAAATATAAGACTAAAAACTATGGAGCGAAGATTTCATTTCGTCCATGATCGCAAATCAACCTTTGTACTTAGCTCCTATCTATTAGTAGCAAAATATTGCAAATAAATAAATGGCTTCATGTGCGGTATTTTGGTGGTGTTATGCAGCTCACTAAAAGCTGGCAAGATCTCTGCTAGCACAGGAGCTCAACAGCTGATCTCATTTTCACCATATCTGGGGATCTTCAAAGAATGTTGTCGTCACAACTCTTGTACCTGTTTCGCTCAGATTCCCTGTTACGAGCATCAATTTGTGCTTCCATTCGCATGTACTTCCCCATCGTAACAATCAAGCACAAGCAAAGTGCGAAATGTACATATGATTTAAATCATTGTGTACGCGGGATTAGCCTCTCTATCAACTTGCAGGTCCTTGCTTTTTCATTTACTAAATGTGTTGGAATCGCGAAGTCTAGGGAGGGTCTTAGGCTGACACGAGGACATTCAGGGTTATTCTAGCTGATGACTAAAATGGCCCTGAATTTCATTGATCCGCCTTGATAGATGATTCATGCCGACAATGCCTCACCTTCTCGTAGTATTTCCTGATTGTTTTCTTCATCTCTTGCAAGCGCTTTCAAGTTCTTTCTTCCTTTTTCTTCCTTCCTTCTTCCTGCCCATTACTAACCTCCATTACCTGATAATGTAGTACTCCCTCCTTTATTTGCCTTGCTCATGATTGCGCACTCACGCTCTTCTTCCTTCGCTGCCACACTAGACTATTGCACAAGTGGGATAAATTTATATCTCACTATTGTACCTATTCACAAATGAGTTTTAGGTATATTATTGACTTGTGCGGCCGCTCTATAAGCCACTTGCGACTCTCCTCGTTCCTGACTGAGGAGGAGGAATCGTTGTCAGCAGCATCATCATTCTCATCTTTGGTCAACCGGTGACAAAACTCTGACCAAGTACTCTCGCAATATCGAGATCTCTCTCGAGCATTAGGAATTTCTATGTCACGTTGAGAATCGTGTAGAAACTGGGATTCGAAACTTCGCTTTTGCTTGGATTTTGTTGTTGTAGTTTGCAGCTCACTGAGCTGGATTTCAGGACTACTGACAGCTCTCGGCATAACGCCAACAAGACGTGCTTACGCTTCACTGTGGATACCAACGCCTGCAAGAAAGGCGTCAACAGCGCCTGTGGACTCTGGCTGACTCTAACTGTAAACTTTGAGCTGCCGCGCAGAGTTCTTCTGGACTCTCCTGTGGAAGATCTGCTGCTTAGTGTGGTTGTGATCGTCAGCGCGAAGCACGTGGAGTCCTCCTTGGAAAGGACATCGTGTAACTTGCCAAGTCAGACATAGATTGTAAGAGCTCCGGTCCTACTTCGAAGCCTTAAGTCTTGTTGCATATTCTTTAAGTAATCCCAGCTTTAGCTTCGCACTCATTTGAGGCGCGAACCAGGCTACATTCCATTGTAATTGAAAGGTCGAGAGGTTTCCCAGCAACCTTAGTATTTTGTACACTTCATTGATTCACGCAACTCTGCATCGATTGCTTGTATACTTTTTTTGAAGGAAAACTCTACGACTAGTGTTAGAACGGGACTATAAACCTTCCACGGGTTGGTGTTCTGTGAAGTCAACACTAACACCAGCGTGGAGCGAGCGAGAGAGCCTTTTTTTGTCGTTGAACAGTCGAGAAACTTTTTTCAAGGTCTAAAGAGTCTCTCGTGAGCATGGATGCCGACGAAGATGATGCGGTACAGAAGAAGCGGCAGCGCACGGCAGAGCAGAGCCGTGCAAGCCGCCTCAAACGTAAATATGAGCTTGAGCAGCTTCGCCAAACAAATCAGCAGCTAAAGGATGAGCGCGAAAGCTTCAGGGCGAAGATCAAGCAACTAGAAATGCAAGTGCAGAATAATATCTCCAGTGAAACAGTTGACATTATTCGAGAGAATTCAGCATTACGTTTACAGTTGCAAATGCATCAAAAGTTTATGCAGGCGTTCATGAAACTTGCCTCCGGACCCTCCACATTAGCAGGCCAGCGCGTTTTATGCCGGGAAGGTGCTGATGCTGCACAATCCTATGTCCACGCACTTGTTGCAGAGTCACTTAAATCGTGGAAGCCTCTTAAACTCCCTGCGCCATACGTTTTTCCTTTGGATGATTTTCAACTGCATCATTGTGTCACCGAAAACTTCTTTGGTAGCAGGGGGCAAGGAATGGACGACGTCAAACGTCTTAATCTACGATTAGACATGTCGTTTCCTGGCGTGAAGGCCGATGAGGTTGCCGACTACTACTGGAAAGCTTACCAGAGTGCCGAAGAGATGGATCGGCTGTTAAGCTTTAAGGCGCTTGAATTAGAGACTGTTGATGTTCCTGATGACGATACTGTAGTTATGTATAATCGAAAGACTTGGAATACTCCGCATCATAAGCCAACAGATGTCTCTTTCAAAGCAAATGACGAGGATGTTGTCTTTATTATTAAGCGTAAAGATGAGTTAATGCCGCGCTCGACTCTTAGGCCCCCAGAGTGTACTGGATCTAGTGTTGCCTCCACCGCAAGTGTCGGGACGCCCTCAGAAACCCCAGCAACTTCATCCACAACAACTTTCGTCATCAACTATGCAAACAGGGCTCCCAGGGCAAAACCCTCCGTCTGATCCTTTTGTTGGAAAAGCAAAAGCTACAGTTGTAGCTATGACTTCAACACGGTCAACGCATGAGGCCATGAGGTCGTATCAAAACGCATCAGCACCTCGCTCGGAAGACGGTACTGCAACCAGCAAAGTTCAACACATCACGTCAGTGATTGCACAAGGTGCGGTCGCTTGGTATGATGATCGTGCACAGCGTAGTCGGCTAATTGTTGTACTGAGTTATCCGCAAAACTTTCGCTGGCTCAATATTACATTCTCTGATGTTGTTAAAGATGGGTCGGTCACTGGTGAAGGTTTTGCCCAGCTTCTACTTCACATAGGATCCAGGCTGCAAACTGTTTTCCAATCTCAAATGAGCGACTGGACCCTGAACCCTGCTTCTCCTGTTTCGTGACTGTTAGCTTTAGTAATATACCATGGAGAACTTCTTTGTCATCATTCCTAAATCTTGTTTCTTGGACTACTGTTGCATCCTTTTTAATATTGCAGCTATTCGTCTGATGTTTGAGCGAATGCCATTTTGTCAGCGTTGCTAAATATAAATAATCACAAATGTAGACACGCATCAACCTAAAAGTGGCAGCGGCTACTGCGCTAGTGATATTTGCTCTACTTAGTATGTATTGTTCGTTCAAGTAACTAACTTAGTAGGTAGGATTTGATATAAATACCATTCCTCAAGTTGCTAAACAAAGCTCTCAACTTGGCATTTCTATTTATGAAGACTAAACGAGGCAGTTCTAAAAATTGTTTTATTGTATCAAGTTGTCAAAGTGAGTAAAATGAACGGCAATGAACCTATTGATGCGAAATGACGCCTGGGCTAGGCAGCTACTTCCAATCTCTAGAAAGAAGCAAAGAATAGTTAGGTTCCAGCAAATTACTACATATTCCATACTTCTTATAACGTAAAGATATGGGGTGTTGTTTGTAAGCAGACCGAATGCAAGAGTTTATGTGGATGAGGAAGAGGCCGTAGATGAGGATGATGAAGATCCCTGAGATGCACGGTTCTGCACCACAACCGCACCGCGGTCCAAAAGTGACTGTGACAGCTTGAGAGCTGTCTCGGGATCTTTCAAGAGATCTTTTACAGCCACTGAAGAGGGGTAAGCAGCGAACAACTTTCCCAAAAGTTCCTGCATTCCAGAGTTTGATGGCACATCAAGAAACTGATCCTTTGAGAGAGGCACTGGCGCGCCCATATGGTCCTCGCGACGGTTAGCGTGAGAAAAGTACACACGTAAGACATGTTCGTCATCTTCGTCCTCCTCATCATCATCTTCGCCTTCCTCATCATCATCTTCTTCTTCATCATCTGCGTTTTCGTCTCCATCTGATGCTTCCTCATCATCTTCATTATCCCTGGTGTTGTGACCGTTTCCATTCGTGTGTGTTGCGTCGTCTTCCTCGCCCTCATCCTCACCACCAGCGGAGGGGCCTACTTCTGCGTTGCCTTCAGTTTGCTGCTGAGGAGCGTTGGTTCCATTGGCTGCTGCGGTCGTGGCTGTTTCTGAAGCCTCAGCTGCCCCATTGCTCGCGGCCGTGGTTGCCGTCACAGCAGGCTCCGTTGATGCAGTTTTACTCTCAGTCTGCTCTTCGTCGTCTCCCCCCATCTCCATGTCTTCTTCATCTTCCTCGCCGTCTTCTTCATCTCCACTTCCCTCCTGATCGTCTTCAGGATCAATGATGCGTGCGAGAATATAACGAGGGTCCAACACACGGACCTTATCCGTGAGCCGAAGAACCACAGGCGGATTTTCCCTGGCAGTTTGCGCAAATGGTGGGAGACGACCCATCATGAAGTCGGCTGCAAAGTCGTCCACCGTTTCGTGGAAGGCTTCTGCGACGCTGCCACTTTCGTTAGGGTCTGCGTTCGCCATTTCGTCTGCAATCCAGTGCAGCAGCTCAGAGGACATTGAGAGCATCTTACGGCCAGGGCCGATGCAGTTAGCCTTGCCCAGCGTGCCGTTGCCCCCGAGATATCCTACGGGGAGACCACGGCGAAATTTAACTTCTGAAGATGCAGCAGCGTCGAGAATCTTGGAGAAAGCAGACTCGAGGAAGTTGTAGTATGTGAGGTTCTGGTGCGTGGAAAGTGTGATGTGGACGGAGTGTTCATTGCCTTCCGCCTTGGCATAGTGCGTCGTTCCTCGGGGAAGGTAGAGCAGGTCACCTGGGCGTAGAACGACCTCCATACGCTTCTTTCCAAGACGCTGGAGATCCTCAGAGTACTCCATGGCCAGAACTTGATAGGGTTCTGCTGCATCGTGCACAAACCAGCGTTTCTCCCCAGCACACTGCAACACAAAGACATCTACATCATCGTAATGAGGAGCGAGTCCTTGCGTCAATGGCGGCGTGATGTACACGTTCGCTCCCCATAGAGCGTCGAAATCCGCCTCTAAGCTTGCCATATGCTTCCACAGCGCGTTTACATACCTCTGTGGTTGAAAGAACTGCACCGTGGACGACCTCAGGTGTGCCCTCATAGACTTCTCCGTCACTGGCGCTCCTTCCTCGTGGACCACCTCTTTGGTCTTCCCATCTGCACACGTCACAACATTCAGGTCCCTTCCATACACAAACTCATTCGTCTTCACCAGTGCAATTAAATCCTCCACGCTAAACAATCTTGACGCAAGGTCGTCCGGGAGCTTGTGCTCTCCGTCCTCATCGTCTTCTGCGCCAGCCTTTGAATTTGTGTTCTGAAAACTCTGCGCAGACTGTACAGCCCTTTTCCCCTTGCGCTTGCGGCTGCCGCGCCTGAAGGCACCAGAGGACGTCGCCGTGGACGCCGAGCCTCCTGCGGCGGACGCGGCAAAGGCTGCGGCGGAGGAGGAGGCGGCGGCGCGTGCGTCCTCAACCGCCTGTGCTTCCTCGTCCTCCTTGGCAGCGAGGTCCACGCGGGACACGTGAAGCGCCTCCTTCTGCCAGACGCTCTCGATGAAGTGCTCCGGAGAGACCAGAGGGCCCAGCAGCCACGAGATGGAGTCCGTACCCTCCGTGCGGCTCCGGCCGGGCTGGCGCGTGCCCTGGGAGACGTCGCCCGCGAAGTCTGGCCTCGACTTCTTCATTGCGGCGGCAGGCGGCAGCGGCGGAGGCAGCGCGAGCAGCGGCAGGCGGAGAGGCGTCCGACCGAGACGGAAGGGCGCTCGTTGAGTGATTGACTGTTTTGCCAATTTTTTTATCCCATTGATTCATTCATTGACTTATTCATTCATTCATTCATTCATTCATTCATTCATTCATTCACTCAATTGATTTTTAATTATTTTACCTCTCTCTTTGTCTTCTCTGTCTTCTTCTTCTCCCTTTACTTTATTACAAACTCTGAGAAGTTGTTTGGTTGGTTTTAAATCCCTTTAACCTACTTCTCCGGAGGTTTGCTCCACTTGTTGTGGATATGATGTACTTGCGGAGGGGCTTTCTCCACTTGCAGAGGGAAATTGCAAATAGGTTATTGGATTTCGCGTATCATCGATCTCATTCATAGATGCATGATAGTAGAATGGTTGATCCAATGCGTGATCCACTGGGCCGATCCGATGGCACACGAGGGGAGGAGGAGCTGTACAAACAGTGGATATTTATCACACCATGAACTGATTGATGCCACTCTGTGCTGACCTATGCGTTTGGGTGGAACATATTTGTATCGAGTTTGATTCGCTCATTGATTCATCTTGAAATCGGTTGATTCGCTAGTTGATTCGGACTCTAGGTTGTTGACTATGAGTAAGTAAACAAGTAGTGAAAACATGATGAACACTTAGAATTTAACCTATAAAATTTACAAAACTTGCATTTCCGATGGTAACAAAATAGGGCCAAGGCCCAATCGCGGGTTGTAAAAACTATATCGCGACTCAAAGACAATTCTTAAATCATGTCCTTGGATAGGTAGCGCAAATGGATGTCTCTGGCGGCGTGCATATCCCGATCGACTACGTGCTTGCATTTGGGGCATTGGAAAACCTTGGATGTTCCGAGCTTGGTGAGGATGGTACCACATTCATTACATGTTTTTAGAGTGTAATCCTCTTGGCAAATATAAAGTTCACACCAGGGGAAAAACTTGGCTTTGCGAATGAACGTTTGACGGAAACTAAAGTGGCCCCAACGACAAATCATTCGAACTGTCTTGCTTTGATTCGTCTTGTTGACCATCTGGAAGGGAGGTTTCAAATTTAGGCAAAAGGATGACACAGTAGTTTTCACAAAGCCAAAGTGCAAGCTTGCGGTGAATCTCGGGGGCCTTGTTCTTGATTTTGAGGAGTGCGCGTAGGCATGCAAGTCTCAAGGCAGTTTTGCCGATTTTCTTTCGAGCCATTTTGCCTTGGATTTTGTCGGCGCGGCGATTGAGAAAGAATATGGTTTTTTTATCTTCCCCTTGTGCTCCACTCAATGGCTCTGCCATCAGCATCGTATATGATATGAAATCAACGTACTCCTGGGTCCAAGGATATGGTACAATGGTGCGCATTGGGAGCCTTATCTTCTGACCGTGGCATTTCCTTCATGGAAAATGCAGAAGTAAACGTGACCTAGGCAATTTGCGGTTTTGCTATTCCTACTACTCCAGTGGCGTGAGCCGACCTCGAAAATCTGGGTTTTATCACGCTTTGTACGAAGTTTGTAAGAAGAGCAAATGTCAAGTCCCTTTTAAAGGGCTAATTGCTTGTTTTTGACTCAACCAGCATCAAGGGTTTTGGAAAAGTCCATAATTTCTGAATCTCACACAGCTTGTGGTACTTCGAAGACCCATTTAGTAGCGTCCGTTCTTTCTTGAAGGCGCACTGCTTTCTTTTCTCCATAGCTATCGCCGACCATTTTAGGATTGCCTTCTTCGTCTTTCAGTACTTGCTTCGTTCTAGGATCCTGCGTAGTTCATGCATTTTGAAGCAGGGCCACGACTTCGTCTTTATCTTTGGACAAATTATAACGAAAGGCAACACCAATTTGTAAGCTCTTCTGGTAAAGCCAAACATTTTTTTAAGTCGAGTGTGCTGATCTTTCATTGAATCAACACGAATCTTCTTAGCCCGAACTAAATTATACTTCTTTATGGTTATCTTGTGTGCCTTCACGCGCGCTCTCTTCTTTTCTCGCTGTGTCGTAGCCATCTATTTTGCGCGGCGTGTTTTCTATGATATGATGCCTCAAAGGTGATGATGGTGCCAAGGAGCTTTTTGGTGAAGGTGTTGGAGTCTCCGGCGTGTGCACTTCGGCAGTGTACTACGAGTTTGGCATTTCTTCTTTGAAGAAGATGCTCAAGGAGGTTGCGGTGTATGACTACAACCTGCCAGACTCCGCCGCTGTCACATGTGTCCAGGTTTTAGGACACGCAAGCCCGGCCTTTTGAAGTCGACCCCGCCACCAATGTACGCGTAGAGGCGGAGGCGTCTGGATAGGCGCGTTGGAAGTCACCAATCTAGCATTTGAGATTCTCTTATTGTTTGGGGGAGGCCACTGCGATGTAGATAATGGGAGTACAGTCATAGATATACTCAACGACGTCACTTGCGTACATGGAACTGCCTCTAGAGAGGCACCCAAAGAGTACTTGCTAAGACGCCAAACGTCTAGTTGAAGAACTTTGCTGGCTTGTATTGTAGGTTTGCTTCACTTGTAATGTTTGGAGCTTAGTGGTTCCTTCGCCGTGCCATTTTCTTACCTAGCCTTCCACTTCTTTGCAAAGACCGAAATAATTATAATCATAATACATCATATATACGAAGAATAGTCGCTAGGTTATAAAGTTCTATAAGTACAGAGATAAGTTAGTCTGCGATGGGGTCTTAGCCCTTTCTATGAGATGCAGTTTTGCAATTTTTGTAGTTAAATTACTAAGAGAGATAAGTTCTGCGAAAGTTCTTCATTGGTTCTTTATCTATAATCTCGGAAATCCGGGTTCCATGGGCTCCAGTTCTCGAGAGATCCGGTACAGCGCACACTTGGGTTTTGGATAAAACTAAAAGTCGCTGATACGTAAATACATGAGTGAAAAAATATCTCAATGCGCATATACGTACATGTAAAAGAAGAGAAGGAGCTCACTATTGAAGATGCAATACGGCCAAAGCCATGAATGGAACGTAGTAAGAACACACCAACTTCTCGTACTTGTGCGGGATCTGGGAACGTATGTGACGTTCTCAGCAAACTGGAGGTGAGCGTACCAGTGTAGAAACACATATGTGTTCTCCGACAATTGAATAGTGAGAACCCCAGGTGGCCTTTGAAAGCTCAGCGTGACAAAAAAAGGCGTGGTTTAATTGCCTAGCATCACAGCGCGTGCCGGCTGGCACTGCATGGCCAATTGCTGGCGCAGCGTGGGGTGGTGTGGCTTCGTGCCAAGGGATCAAAGGTGAGATTTAAGCAATACTTCGCTAAGAGCACGCAGGGCTGTTGCTGCCAACCTTGATATCAAGAAGGGTTTGTATTTGTAGAAAGGGGCATTCAAATACTCTGGAACACGCCAAGTAAGCAATCCTTGCAACTAGGAGAAGCTACAGGGGAAAGTTAGGTTGGTGTAAGCTTCAACACTCTCGTTAAGCACGTGGTTCGACTTGTGTCTCATCTTTGCAGATATTTTTGGAGAGTGTGCTCCACAACACCATGGATGACAATGGCGTCTCTATTGGCAACTATAAGGGTGTGATGCTGTGCAATCGGCCATTTGGAGGAGTCTCTAGTGCAGCTAAGAAAGCATACAAGACAAGCACCAATTCGATTCCACCATTCAAATCTTCATGTGGAATTTCTGAAAAAATCGGCCTTAACCCAATTCGTCATCCGCCTAATGTTGTGGTAGAGCGCAGCAAAAAGGATACAGCACTCTCAAAGCACCGACGTTTTCTTGCTGATCTTCAGAAGCAAAAGGTATCTATTCAGGAAGAAATTGAACGTGAAGCAGAGGACAAAGAGCGTCGGCGAGCAGCTGCACGTGAAAAGTGGCGCATTCGTCGTGAAAGCGTAGTAAAGGCTCGCCGTGGTGAAGACTACAATCCTCGTGGAGCTGATAACCAATCAGAAACGAAAGAGCAAGAAGACACTAGCAGAGGTCCGGAATTTGAGGACCAAGACATATTTGAGCAAAAGTTCGAATTTGATGGCCACTTGGCTCGTAACAATCACTCTGAGACTGAAATGCAAGAAGTGGAAGAGGAAAAAAGCCAGCATGAGTCGAAGTCTGCGGAGATTCCTGCTCGCAGATCGAAAACAACCTTAAAGAGCAGACCCAAATGGGCTCTGACTAAGGATGCCGTCGAGGAGCTTGAGGATTACGAAGCTGAAGACCTTTTGAATTTTGCGATGGAGCTTGATTTTGACACCTTCATTAATGATCTTGAAGTTCGAGCAGCACTCAAAGCGGCAAAATCTCGAGTCGACCGTGTGAAACGCAATGATGAAACTAAACTTTCTGAGAGCTCTGATCTACTTAGCGAAGGTGAAAATCATGCTTACGTGTATGATAGGGACGATCTCGCAAGTGTAACTACAACAGAATTGCGAGATTTTCTCACAGCAGGAGGTTCTGGTATTATTCGCAAAAACGCCGCTGATATACGTGAGGAATGGCGCGCACGACGACAGGCAGCGGAAGAAAAGGTTGCGGAATGGAACTCAAGTACGCGTGCAGATCTCAATGGGGTTGATGTTGATGAGGTCGTTAGCGTTGCTTCGGCACGATCCATTCTTTCAGCTTCTTCTGTGAAAAGTCTTAAGCAGATTCACTCTGCACGATCAATTGCAAAGATTGCTGAACGGCTTGGCGGAGATGCAAGCCAATCCACACTCCGAAGGATTGAAGAGGTTACAGTTGAAGAAGATGCTGAAATCGCAGCTGTACCCCCACCTCGTATCGTGG
Organism: Schizochytrium sp. TIO01; assembly: GCA_004764695.1. Classification (NCBI taxonomy): domain Eukaryota; class Bigyra; order Thraustochytrida; family Thraustochytriidae; genus Schizochytrium; species Schizochytrium sp. TIO01. The sequence continues at coordinate 1,236,919 of SMSO01000014.1, read as the reverse complement.
CTATTCAGGAGGACGGGGGCACTCGATTGACCAAGAAGGATGCAACGTATAACCTCCCGTATATGCATAGAAATCCTGCCATTTAAAAAGATGAGTAACATTATAACTACGAAATAGCCCATTTAAGTAAACTTACTTTTCAAAGGAATTGTGTACGTTTTTAGCCTCGTTTAGTTCGTATTTGCTTCGCACCGCCTCTGCTACTCTGACAATAATATAATACTCTCGGCACAGTATTTAAATCAGAACGAACTTTTATGTTCCTACGTATTGTAGTCAACAGAATAGAGAAACTCGATGGCTTTCAAGGATTTTACTCGGCTCAACTACTCCATCTTCCTAAATAATTTGCTGTTAGCTTTCATGCGTATATCTGCATTGCTGTGGATATATTTTCTCAATTTTAGATACATCAATAGTTTGACAAGGGGAATAACCTAAAGAAATAGAAATCTAACTTAAGATTTTTAGCGCTGCATGGTGTTATCAATGTCATGGACGAGGGACTGCAAGAACGACTTGTCATTAATGAATGCTGTTGAAGCAATAATTAAATGGTATGGGCAATCATCTTGGCGAGATACAAAACGGAGTGCAGAAATCTCCGCAAATGTAACACCACCTGTGAAGAAAACCAGCATAACTTTCTTCTTCTTAAAAGTAGACCGAATTCCTTCTGTGCCGGACGACCCTGCTTGACCATCAGGCGGAAAGCGCACACCAGGTTGTTTAACTTTATAAATTGTACGGCCAGGCAAGCGCTTCATTATATCCTTCGACTTCTCCCATCCGGGGTGGATCGCAAGCTCTACAAGGCGAACACTCAGAGGAGCATAGCCAGAGGTAACATACGCCACATCATCCGGTTCTCCGACATTAACGCCAGAAGGAATGAGACGGAATGTTGAGACAAGCGAAGGCCAAGCACTCATGGCCCCTCGCTTCTTTAGCATACCAAGCTTTTCAAGATTCTCCAACGTAAATAAGAGCTCGAATCCATAGGTTTGCACAATGCTCCGTCGCAAGTTATCTAATGCACTTTGTGAGAAACCATTCAAAACTAGAGATTGCAAACAAGCAAGACGCAGAACCTTTGTCCATGGCTCTTGCCGAGCGATGCATTCTTCAATGTACTTTGTTTGATTTCCTCCTTCGAGCATTTCGCGCTCAGCCATCCACATTTTACGAAAGGGAAGGTCGTATACAGTGTCTCGAATGCGATTAACAATATTGATGTGGCGAGGCAAAAGCTGGCTCTCCTGCACATGGTTATGTAAGCTTGTGTGCACATAGTTATGTAGTTCCTCAACTTTACCGGCCTTTGCGTCCTGCCAGTGGTCTTTAATTTCCCGAGCTTTCTTATTTAAGAACCCCAGCACAACATCGATATTCATGTCACGAGTATCTTTGTAAATCTGATCAGCAGAGTTAAGTGACATCGAAAGCTTGGGTGGGCGTCTCACTGCGCCTCTCGAACCTGCTTTACCTGAAGGACCAGTAGCTGCGGTAGCTGCTGCAGTGGAAGGCTCGATAAGCTCTGCATCCAACATAACATGGCCATTACGAATACCCATGAGGTTATCAATGATTGATTCGTAGGTCAGCGCTGTACACATTGGCGTCACGAGATCAAGATTTCGGTCAATAAGCAAAAGAGAATCAATTTGACCCAATGCACCACTGCCCTGAGCAGCAGCTGCTTTACGGGTACCAAAATTGATATCACTCTTTAAGACAGCTTCTAGCTCTTGCGGATCCGAGTTCGGACCTAGTCGATCAATTTCTGCAAAAAGGCTATCCATATCGAGCTGCTTCGAGCCATTAACATCTCGTGACATGAAATCTTCACTATGAAGATCATCTTCATCGTCATCACTCTCAGCAGAGTAACGCCCCATCTCACGATCTAATGTTTGTGTTGCAAGCTCTTCCTCGGCTTCAAGACGCATCCGCAAGATCATGTCAAGTACCTTCTTGCTTTGGTCCCCTTTTACCTGTATATTGCGGACTGGACCCAGGGTGTCTTGAAGCTGCAGGAGTGCGCGAGCAGCATACATGAGTGACGAGTCATCTTTCTGTAAATTTACTTGCGCAAAAGAGGTCTCTAGGCCAAGAGAAAGCACATCGGTATCATATGGAATGAAGCCGAGGGGGTATTCATACATGTTGTTTTTAAGCTGATCAAAAACACCACGGTCCCTAAGGATCTGGTCGCAAAGAAATGAACGTTTTGGAACAAAGTGAACCTGGAATTTATAACGATGTCCACTCTGAGCAACTTGTGAAGCAATTTGTTGTGCCATTTTGGCTTCGGGACGTACAATATAGATCACTGTATCACAGGAAACTTCGAGATCCGTCCAGTTGAGCTCCTCAACATTGACGACGCCATGCTCACGAAGTTTGTATGCGCCTTCTACTAGCACTAGCTTTAATGGTCCAGCGACACTTGGGTCAAAAACGAGACATTTATCCCCCTGCGCATTTAGAAATTAAAATCAAAAAGATAAAATGTTGCCATAGGTTGCAAGCATACCAGCCGGCAAAATATCACCAGGATAGATTGTCAGATTCAAGATTTTCCATCGCCAAAGCAGGTCGCCTTCACATTCGTATGTAAAGATCCAAGTGCTCAGATTCCAATATTCGAAATATGCAATCAAATTACAATTTGAGTGAATCGAACGAGAGTGTGCGAGGAGTATGCCATCCCCAACCCACACTGAGAGGATTCTAAACATTACTTACCGGGCAAGCGTCTACGACGGCGAAGAGCCCTTCCCGAGCTACTTCAAGGACCTGATGAAGATCAACCTCTGCAGTACTCAAGTCTGGTGGCTGCTGCAAAGGTACATCTTGGCCCTCAGCAAGAGAAGACAGCACTGAGGCAGTGCCTGACATCGCCAAGCACGCTTAGTTAGGTCAATAGAAATCAATCCGATTTTTGCTTTGCCTAGGCGCAATCTATCTCAACCTATCTTTGCCTGCTAATATGAGAGAAAGAGAGAAGCCCAAATCATGTAGGTAAGCGTAGTATATCTACTACTTTTATACTAGTCTATCATGCTCCAGCAACAAGCAGGGATACTGTCCCAAATTTCAGGACTAAGTATCCGTTGCCTAGAATCTGTTTTTCGTGCAAATCAATATAGTGATGGAAATATCATCAAATAGACGGAATGAATGTTTCCTCAAGCCGATCAGCGTGAAAGTGGAAATTAATTATGAAGTGAAGGCGGAATAGATGAGTACAACGAAATGCACTTTTTAGCTTGCTAGCGCGGAAGAACCCAAGTACACACTGGAGTTTTCAGCTTTAAGGAAATCTACTTTTGGGAGAAGCCAGAGGAGAGAATAAGTCACACCCGCGGACTTACCTCTCAAAATACAGCAAGTAAGTATTTACTAGCTACTTGGCCTGTGGTATTCAACTTTCTCCCTTACACATTTGCTATAGCTAGAGTCATTCCTGTACATAAAGGTTTCTGCACAGAGCTTGACACGTGCTGCGCACTTCAACGGCGCATCAATAGCACCAGCTGCGACTTGAAGCAGCTAAGCACAGGCCAATGTATTCCACTACAGCAGGAGAATCTTTTCAGGCACCTGCACGCGTGCAAGCGTCAAAGCCACAAATCGGTGTTCTGATTCGCGATGGTCTAAGAAACTTTGATCGTCAAAGCGTATACACACCACAACGCTTTGGTGAATGCCGCTCGCCTATAAAAACAAATGCGAAATTCGATGCTATCTCCACGCACAACCTAGACTTTGGCTCGCGAACAAAATTATCGTATGTCGAGAAACGAACTGCTACAAGCGCTTCTCGAAATGCCGCAGGGGGGCATCCAGGTATTGCTCCGAGCAAAAAGGACACTGATGCAATCGAGGAAGAGAAACGAAAGTCTGAAGAGCGCACTGCAAGAAATGCACAACGTCAAATCACTTTCGGAATCACTGCTTTGCACTATGATCTCCGACGTATTGGAGAGAAATCTGTTTTCCAAGATGAGCATTGACTTGACACAATTCAAAAGATATACATATAAAATTATAAAAAACAGCATAACCTTCTAATGTTGCTGACAACTTTTAATTGGAAACTATTCTTATGAATTTAGGAAGGGGCAATACGACATTGATGTGAACAAAAGCCAATCTCAACAGTATGGTTCAGTAACTTTTTGCTGTGCACACTTCGAACCACCCTTAGGGAGTATCTTCTTAGTTTGAAAATACACCTCTTTAGGTACTGGGCATTGCGTCAAATGATGAACCAAAGAAAACAACAGTAAGTAAAATTAAATCTTATGACCCCCAAAATGGAAATTAAACTTATGATCAGGTTAGGACTATTTCTGCTGTTTTTTGCGTGCAGTCTTGGACGCGAGAAGATAATAGGTTGCAGATAGGTGATTGCGCTGTTTTGTGAGAATCGCCTCCTCTAACTGCTCTTGCTGAAAACCAAAATCAACTAGCTGTTTGATCAAAGCAGGTTGGATATCTTGTTTGGGATTCTCCGAAATTAGATGAGTCATCTCATTCACACTTGGGACTTGCACCGTCGGCTTCATCTCTGCTGAGAGGCTTTTTAGCACCTGTTTTGCTGTGGGACGCATTCCTGCGTTCACACTTAGCATGCGCATGATCAGCTCTGTTGTGAAGGGGCTAACTGTGTCAGGTAAAGGTGTCATTACACCCTTTGCAATTTTTTTATACAAATCTGGATAGGTTTTCGCTGTAAAAGGGAAACGCCCAACTAAACATGCGTAGAACAACACTCCAAGAGACCAAATGTCAACAGGGAATCCAATATACTCCTTTCGTCGTACGATTTCTGGAGGCATGTATGATGGTGTACCACAGAAAACACGTAGCTTCTTTTCTGAAGAAGTTTTTGTAGAAAACCCTAAATCACAAAGCTTGACTATTTTTCCCTCGAATAAGACATTTTCCAACTTGATGTCGCGGTGGACAATGCTGCATGAATGTAAATATTGGACTGCAGCGGCAACTTGCGTGACAATCCCCATTGCCTCTCTCTCAGGGAGCTTTTTCTTGCCCTTAACATAAGTACATAAGTTGCCGCCCGCACAAGATTCCATCACGAGATAGATTCGTTTGGTTGTTTCGAATCCCTCGTAGAGTCTCACAATATTTGGATGGTTGAGCACCTCCAATAATTTTAATTCAACTCGACAGCGTTTCAGCTGATTTGAGTCCTTGAATTTTGCCTTTTCGTATACTTTGATTCCAACTTTATGGCCTGTAATCTTATGGTGGGCTACGCGCACAACACCAAAGCTACCTTGCCCTAGCAGTTTTCCAAACACATAAAGTGTAGGCTCACCTCTCGAAAATGTTGCATTCGATACAACTGCACGAATTCGATCTCTTTCACGTATCTGCTCAGATTGCTTTTCTGTACGTGCTGGCATCTCATCTGACGTTTGGTTCCGTGATGCAGTTATTGCCGACTCTTTCGTCAGTCGAGAACTCGTTTCTTGACTTGCAGACGATCTAGGTGAAGCATTTGCAGAAGGTTTGATTCTTGACTGCGCCTGAGTGGTTTGTGCGCTGGCCTGAGCACGTTTAAGATAATGAGCAGATTGTGGCCGAGCTGTCGTCGTTGTTGCCTCGTAGATACCTGGAGCAGCTCGCTGTACTGAAGCGCTCTGAGGCCTTACATTCTTGGAACTCCAATTCGGAGCTGATGCGCGTGGCATTGATTTCCCTTTTATAGATTCATTTTCTTCGCCAGCCGTAACCTGGGAACGCATATCACTTTCGCCAAACTTGCTTTCAGATTGTTCTGGAGTTGACGTCAGAGATATGGATGTACTCGGAACTTTAGTCGCAGTAGCTACAAAATTAGTGTTTGTTACTTGCTGAACAACTTGCGCACGAACCGCATGAACCCCAGAGCCAGCAGCTGACTTGCCACTACGGGATGCATACTGGATGTTGCTTGAGCTTAACCCATCTGTTGAGTTTGTTTGGCTCGCATGATTGTTGTTGCTGATATGATCTCTCGTATTGTTGGTGTTTGTGAGGGTGTTTTTGCTACTCTTATTGTCGCCTCCACTTTGGAAGTCCATGCTACTTGCTGGGTTACCTTGGATTGGGATAATGCTATCGATATTGTTGCTATCTTTGGTCAGACCAAGTTTAGATCCCTGCGTGGTAGAGAGTGATGTCGAAACACCAACCATTGAATGAGCATTAACAGTGTCTTGAACCGATTTAAGTGTTTCAGCATCAGATGATACAAGGAACTGTTTTGGAGCTCCTAAATTACTTGTCGTACTTTGTGCAAAGTTCTCTACCTGAGGACGCGTCTCGCGTTGCTTTCGAAGACGCTCCAGCTCTCTTCGAAGTTGTTCATTCTTCTGCATTAATTGGCGATTACGAGCCTGAGCCTCGCTCTCATTTCGTTTTGAGGTATAGTATTGGTCGACAAGACGAAATGGATCATGGGAAATTCCCTGGGAAAACTTTTTCAGGTCACGTGACGAAGAAGATGTATTACTCATTGGGCTTGTAATCCGTGTAGTGCCCTTAACTTGAGCTTGTCCTGCTGCTGGAGATGATTTATGCACATGTGCTGAGCTTGGACGAATTCCTGGCGATCCTCGCTGAAGAGCTTTACCGGTACTCCCTGCATCGGAAACGCCAGATTGTCCTGACGCATATTTAAATCGAGGGTCGGCAGTCTCCAGTCCTCGTTTGAGTTGGTGAGCGCTACTTGGTCTCATTGAATATTGCTTGTTACCTCCTCGAGCATTAATATCTTTATCACCTTGGCTGGCACGTACTCTCCTCGTGTGTGTTGCAACTCCAGCAAAAGGGTTGGTATATAATTGCTGCTTACCAGCAGTTGAAACTATAGGATTTGACCAGTTCCCTCCGACACCTGAGACCCTTGCCTTTGATGTAGTTCCATGATGAGATACTTTGGTCCTCTGATGTGATGCTGTTTGTCCTGCTCGATGACTTACTGCTGCTGTTGGAGATCGTTGTGAATACATCCTCTTGGTGAAAGGTAATAGTGAAAAGATAATAAGAAGTCAAACTATTTTGCACGGCGCCTACACGCGTGCAATAAAAACTTGACGCAATCAGAAGTAGTGTTTTCTGATTTTTATCCAAAACTCATAAAGGAAACTTTTTTAGATGATCTGATTTGGGTTCACTGCGCTGTCGTAATGAACGAACAATGCAGCAAACGAATCAATAAAACCTGAAGGTGCACCGGATGGGCAAGGTTTGCTACCTGCAAACTGTCTAGAGAACGATGAACCCGCAGCGGAGACTACAGAGGAAAATGGCACTGGCGTAATCAAGAATGTGCAATACTTCGAGGAGAACTACTGTCCTATACGGTCGATGCCCAGCTCACGCCAACACGCCAACGACGAACCTTCTTGTCTGTGTCGAAAGCTGTGGAAGTTTAAATAGTTGCCGCTGTAGCCAGATCCGGATACACTGCGGCTTAGAGACAATACTCACTACAAATGTAAATAGTTTTCGTGAGAGTGTGTCTTTCTGTATGGCTGCCTCTCTTATGACTCTCAGATTAATTGAAAGTTGAGACGGTTGGCATATGCGGTGAGAATTGCAAATATGCTGTCAGTGTGTGCTAGGGGTGTTCTATACACAAATTATGAACTAACTGTAAGCGAGAGGCAGCAAAAGTTCCTTAATTTTCATTATAAATTTACACTCAACAGCTCTCTGGAATTGAATATTTGAAACGAAAATACGAACAACAGTCTTTGCCAAGTGTCGGAAATGCACCGAGTTTAACAAATAAGATCAAGATTGCCAATGATGAGTAAAAAGCCTTAGCTTAACTGAAGAAGCAAGTAGACAAATAGTTCTATCCTTCAAATGGTTTCATATCCTCGTCTTTCCGCCATCAGCCTCTAAATCTAAGAAGGAGGGTTAAAAGGTACATAAGCTGGCGCACGTGCAGAAGAAGAAAAGCAAGCTATCCGTTGAGATAGATAGCTACTTATATTTCAGAAACTAGGCATTTTACCATTTTACTTTTAAAGGTCTATCTCTCTAAAGTGGTTCAAATTATATGAACGTTTGGGGCCGAATGGGACACGCTTGTTACTGCCCGTGTTGTTAAGGTAATAATAACAAACGTCTAATCAACGGTATCCCATTCTGAAAGAACTGCAACAGACTTTGACAGCTTTAATTTCGCTTGTCGGCAAACGCACAGGCTATCGTTCATTACCACGGAAAGACCACGCGAGCAGAAGAGGGGGAACAAAAGGCTGCAGTCGTATACCAGGATGTTGTCGGATCGCATGGCGTCATGGCTAACGCAAAAATCCCAAGGCCGGGTGGAAACCGACCAGAATGGAGTACCTTTGATGACACCAGCCACAATTCGTTCGCTATGTCTTAAAAATCAAGGTTACGAGTGCGAGGAAATAAATGACAAGCTCTATCTTCACTTCCAGGGGTTCAAAGAGATTGGAGGGCTTGAGAAATACACAGGTCTCAAATGCCTATACCTAGAATCCAATGGGCTGACTGAAGTAAAGAATCTCAACCATCTTACCGAGCTTCGTTGTCTATATTTGCAACAGAACCTCATTAGGTCGGTTGTACCTCCGTCATTTGAAGGGCTCTCGTGTCTTGTTACACTGGATATTAGTAGTAACCTGCTGGAGGACTTATCTGGAATTGCTTGCCTCGAGTCACTCCAGACACTGAATGCCTCTAAAAACCGCTTTTCGTCGTCAACAGCAGTTGAGGAACTCACGAGTTGCACGAAATTAGTTAGTGTAGATCTTCGTGGTAACTTCATTGAGGATGGCGAGGCTCTTATTGATATTCTATCTCAGCTCTCTGCTATTGCAGCTGTTTATCTTCAAGGTAACCCGTGCGTTCGTAGCATGAAGCATTATCGAAAAGTTATTGTTTCGCATTTTGACCGTCTTACTTATCTGGACGAACGTCCAGTGGACGAGAAAGAGCGAATTTTGGCCAAGGCTTGGTCTACCGGAGGCAAGAATGCAGAGGATATTGCCCGTGAGCAGTGGAAGTCCATGGAAGTAGAACAGACAAAATCGCATGTTGCTTCATGGAAGGCATTTCGCGAACGTGCAAACGCAGAGCGCGAGCAAAAGATTGCCGCTGCTTTTGCTGCTGGCGAGCCTGTACCTCAGCCAAAATCCTACGTTTCGTATCGTTCTGTAGACCCTGCGGAGGAGGCTGACCGTCAGGCGCGGAGGCGAGAACTTGCGCTAGCAGAAGCAGAGGCAGAAAGGCAATCTGTTTTGGATCATGGTATTCAAATGATGGGCATCCATTTCGCTGCAGAAACTGCAAAGCGAAATGGATCTACGTTTGAGACAGGGAATTACCAAGTGCAGGACGATACATCAGCGCCAGTTCCTCCAGTGGCTGAGGCCTCGGCAGTTGAACAGTCTGGCAAACAGGGGGTCAACGCCGATGTCGAGACTGCTACATCGAACTCACTAATCCTTGATTCTGAAAAGAACTCAAGTTTGGATATTGGTAGCACAGAATGGGGGGACGAACATACCTCCGAAGAGGCCGAGAATCCAGAAACTGAGGAGATGCCAGAGTCTGATCTTTCCTCGCAAAATCGTATAAAAGAAAGTCTGAAATTGCACTACGCCAGGAAAAGCATTCCAGTGGATTCTGAGCGCAACACAAATATCTTCTCAGCCGAAATTCCCCCAGAAACATATATCACCGAAGCTAATAAGGATAACTTCCAAATTGCTCCTCAAAGAAATGCTAACAATTTAACTGAGGGGGTTGCTACCAAGAACCAAAGTGAGAATACTACATCCTCTCAGTTAAAGGAAAGTGATGAAATCGAAGTTGACTTTGATACTTTGGAAGAGGCTGTGCGCAAATCACTCTTTGATTTTTCAGCTGCAGCAATTCTGTACAACTCAAAATCTGGCCATACCTTAGACGCTGATGCATGTCGAAAAGCCTTTGCCAAAGCTAAAAAGCAAACACGAGCTATGAAGCCAGCATTGGTTGTGGTGGGCTCAAATGTTGACGCCTCAAAGTACCAAGAGACTCAAAATGAGCATGTGTTAGTACTTGACCCACCTAGTGATGCTTCCTTTGGATCTACAGAAGTCATGGGGCGGCCAATGCCTACTATCAAAGTGCAAGCTCCTGCACAACTGCCATCTTTTCTGGATTTTCAGGACAGCGATGATGAAGACACTTTCAGAGATGAAGAGAATCAGGTTTGTATAGATTTCCAAGACGATGCAAACAAACCCTATCCCACGCCACAGAAAAACCCTATGCCGTCAAAGACGTTGCACCAAGATGGATTTAAATGTGACAGTGATGAGACAGACCGCGAGAATAACTCAACAGAAATAACTTCGCCGACAAATCATTTCGTAAATCGACTGACACGTCAGGAAATCTTGAAGAGCCTTCATGGTAATGACGATCACCCATTGAATGTAGACATGGAGGATACTTACTTCGAAGGTATGGACTAGGCTAAAATACGTATGATGTAGCCTTCCCCCCCAATGTAGATAGAGGTTGTCTTTGTTTGGTCTCATTTCGTCGAACACAATTCTGGTGACATTCTACCTATCTCAAATTCGCTCTTAAGATTTGTAAGATCTTAGAGAATCCTCCGCTTTTCTTTGAAAAAAAAAAAAGCAAAACAAAAAAGAATCATAAAATGAGATGAAACCTTATCCTCTAAAAAATTAAGAGAATTGTTCATGAAAATATTAGACGCTTGTTCAGTACTTAGTACCATGATATTTTTTTAAATTTTTTTTTTTTACTTTTGCCCTTGTACACTTAAAATATTGACATATTTGTGGACTGTGTACGGTTTGATTCATGAAAGCACCAGGCTGGACCGACAGTCAGGACCTGAAGGTGAAAATTATCACTGCAGCCCAGTCGTTTTGCATAACAGATTTGCACAAGTTAATCAAATGAACTTGGGGTCACAAACAGTCGTCACAGCCTTGCCTTCTTTCGAGTACAAGAAAATGCACAAGTTAATGCACCAAGAATGTTAGAAGAGTCAATTTCTTAAAGCAAATCATTATACTAGATGCAAATTTGATATGGATTCTGCTGTATTGGGCATCAACAGAGATACACAAATACAGATATTTTATTCTAGTGTAAAGAATCTTCAATACGAACAAGATTATTTGCTGCCCTGCGAACACGCTCGAGGAGATCGCGAAGCATAGGCAGCTCATAGCATACTGAAATGCGCAGATTCTCCTTGGCAATCAGATTCACAATTCTAACTTGTTTTTGGTAGAAATCCAGAGCCACTTGTGAGTTGTCGGCCAGTTCAGAGTAGCGGGCAGCCGTATTGCATACATCCATGTAACGCTCAATAATAAATGGGATGACCAATTTGCGCAAGGCGCCAGGACCATCACGACTGGTTCCATACAAGAAAGCGCGTAGCTCAAGCTCCTGAGTGATTTCTTCATCTTGCTCTACAACCTCAACACGTTCGCCTTCCTCCGGCCACAACGGTCTTGCTGCATTAGGCTCAAAAGGCAACCAACCATGATGCTGGCTCAGGAGAATTTCAATGCGATCAGAGATGTCGTTAGCCCGATAGAGGATTTCCGTCATATCCTCGTTGGGTAGGGTCGGGTGCAATCCATGCTCAGCTTCGATTCGTGCAATACCATTTTTCCACTCCCAAATCATCATTGACAAATCGAGAAAGAGACCAAGGTGCTCTCGCTCAGTGACCACGGCATCAGTGCTGATTGGTGACATGGTAAGGGTAGGAGCATCCTCCTCCTCATGAATAATATCTTCACGTGCCCTGTCCAAATTGTGAGAAAGGAGTGGAACCACATCCTCATTGTAAAAATTGAAGGCCACCATAACGTTCTCGTAGCCACCCTGGTCGCTTGAAGCCCACGCAAAAATTAAATCGCGAATAAATGCATTGGCCTGTACAAAGGCTTCGCCTCGAGATTTAGGGTGCATTGCAAGCCACCACCATGTCTCACGGATGCGAATGCGTGGGTCGACGTCACCATTGGATGTATTTTCCTCAGAGTTAGTAAAACGATCAACGGAGTTCCTTACTGCAGGTTCACGAATAAATTGCGGAGCGTGCGAGAGGCTCAGCCAGCGCATACGTATGTTTCGATAAGCTTGCCGCGCTGCTTGAGCAATGATGTGAAATGGTTTGATGGTGTCAGTCCAAGCCTGCATGATTGACATACGTTGGTCAATAGGAAGACCAGCAGCAGTTTCCATAAGAGCAGAATGCACAACAACCTTCAGCTTGGAAGGATTTGTCACAAAGGAAGGGTAGAATACGGGGATGGTCATTAGACGCTGAACAGCATTGGTACCATCACCCAGAAGGTACTTAATGTACGCAAGAACAAGCGCTTCAGAAACCTTTGGGAGTACCTTGCGCTCCTCCTTCACAACACAGAATGGTGATGCTGAGTATACCATAAAAAGAGTTGCGTGAGTTGTAAATCGCAACATCTGCGCAGCTTCGCTACGATGTTTTAGCCTCCAGCATTCACCTTCTGCAGATGGTGTAGGCGAAACGGTAGCATCTCGCAAACTTGACCTACTCCTCGCAGTAGCATCAGCCCGCTGCCGCAACTCTGTGTTGCCAATGACTTCATCATAAAAATTCTCAACAGCATCGTTCAATGCTGAACCGCATAGGTATTCGCAAAGATCCATGCCACTCTGTTCAAACTCGCTTTGGAACAAATTGTGAAAACGACCCTCAATCAAGGCACGCTGAATTGTAAAAAAGAAGGTTTCATCCTCATTGACTTTCCCAGCAATTTCGTCAAACACAGCTTCCTCTGAAGTGTTCATAGTAAGCTCAGCACGTCTATATACGTGGTTTTCTGGTGAATCATTGCTCCTACGCGGGCCACGCATATGGCCGTATTGGTCCTCGAGAAATGATCTGTGGTTGATACAGAATTGATCTACCTTAGCTTGTACCTTACTACGGAAAACGGCCCAGCAATGCACACGCCATTGAGAGAATAGTTCTGAGTTAAGTACAGACTGAACGTTGCCACCTAGAATGGCATAAATTGAAGATTCTAAAAGAGCAGCGTAAGCTTGAGCCTCCGATGACTCAGCCACATTTCTAGAGACATTATGCATTTTCTCGGAAAGCTTGACGCAAGTTTCCTTCCATACGGAGCGATATGGGTTACCGACAAGATGGGGAGTATCGTCCTCGCGCAATTGCTCAGTGCTAAGAATAGCACCTCCAGAAAGGGAAGCCATGCGCCAAGGCTCCCCATGTTCGAAGCAAGCTCGTTCAACGAGGTCATTCAACTTTTGCTCTTTAGCAGGCAAACAAAAATCGTCGAGCCTTTCGCCAACACTTTGGCTACTTGTGTAAAGAGCACCAGAGCGAATCAAGCTCCAAATCTGCTCAAGAAGCAAAATTTGATCATCCACATCATCGGCATGGAATCGACAGTCCTCAACTCGGTCGTTACTGCGAATGTCTGCATCTGGGTCCGCGCGTTCGACAAGGTTGGATGTTGTCGTTCTTATATAGTTGCTAGGAGTTTTCAAAGAGTGAACAGTGCTGGGGCGGTATTTACCACGCACTCCGTTTTCTGCGAGCGATAGTCGCTTATCAGTGCACCAGACAAGCTGCATCCAGCGGCAGATGACGTCCCAGCGCTGAAACTCGTCGTCATTTGCGTAGTTAGCCATGAGAGCTGACTCGAAATTGTATCCTTCACTTTCCATATCACTTATGGACGCAAGGTTCTTCCCGCTTGTCAGCATGTACATGAGCAGCCAGGTGTCGCGCTCTTGCACTTGGCGCAATAGCATTTCGCGGTCAAGCCTCTGCTGCCCCTCAAACGTGCTACGTACCGACACTCTTTGTGTCGCGGCCTGTGATCCAAGGCTACCAGTACGCCCAAACCAAAAAAGGTGATTTTGCAGCAGAGTTTCGCGGTTTCCATAAACGGTATCTGCGGCGTTATCATCGACATCTTCCATGGTATCATTTGGTTGCTGGATATCCTCCCTGTGCAAAAATTCGGTCAGGGCTACATTCTCATCGATGATTCGTAGGGCTGCCTCGACCTGCGTGCGATGTCTAAGACCCAAAGGTGGCACCACACTACCTCCCCTAGGCATTTGAAGCGTTATTCCCATGTCAAGATCTTCCTCCTCAAACATGTTCTCCTGGTGCTCAACAATGGCAAAGTCCTCCTCATTTTCCACATCATACACAGACATATTAGGGATGGTCTCAGGCTGGCGATACTCCCTCATGACGCGGTGCGTGCCGAGTGTTTCTTCAATCATACCTTCCAGCATCGAGTCATCCTCGTCTCGAGCATTGGTGTCGATTCTGTTCCTAACGAGGTTGGCACGGCGATCTGGCGACTCCGGCAGGTTGGTGTCGTCATTGATCAACCCGAGGAGGTGCTCCAGCCGTTGGAAGGCCTCGTCGCCCTGAGCGTGCGGGCCGCGGCCCAGATGTGCCATCGCAGCGCAAACGATTGAGCTTCTCTAGCGATCCCAGGTCGACTACCCGAGCACCAACGACGACAATCGTAGACTGATTGATTAGATTGATGATAATCATTCATCATCAATCATTATTATCATATCACACCTTCTTATCAATCAATCATTAATTCATTAGACTTATCACGTTCTATCACTTCATTATCCATCATCTTTTCAATTGCTACCTAACCAACTAAGCAAGTACTACTGCGAGCTAAAGGCGAATGAGCCATTCTATTATTTTAGAAGGTTATCATCGCATCGCTGTCTAGATGTATGTCTCCACCACTCCTGAAATCGAAGGAATCAAAACCAGCAAAGGCAGCATCTAAGGAGCAGCTCAAGCAGACCGGCCTGAGCTGAGTCTGCCCAGAGAGGGCTCTTCAGCGGAGCAAACGCTCGAATACTGTTCTCAATTCGAGGGCTTCTTTCCTTCCCTTCATTCGCACTCACTAACCTCCAGTTAGCCACTCCTACTGCCTGATATTCATACCTCTTTCGCTATGTTTTTGAGCGACTCGCTCTCATCTTTCGCTACTAATAGCTACTATAGAGAAGGCCTATGCCATGGCGTATAGAAGTTGCTAGACCTCATAGTTATATGTGGTCTCGCAAGAACTTGCTCGAGGCGCATTCACAGAGCGTCTTTGCGGTAGTAAACCAGCCGTGGCCTGTTTGCAATTGAGGCTTTCCTTTCCCTGTCCACTGACAGTGAACATGCGTGAAATGCCCGCTATTGGAGAAAGCCTAGAGGGCTTTGGGCACTCAGAGATATCGTTGGGGCAAGACGTCAAGCTCCGCGATACAATGACAAACTAGTATCAACATCCAAATAGTAAAAATTGGTATTTTGGGCAAAGTAGCAAAAACACGGCCAAACTTGCCTCTTCGTACTTTACAGGCGGCGGTTGTGCTTTTTTTTAGTTCCTCTACCTAGGAAGGTGCTATGGTAAATGGTAGGCATCTTGGGTACTACTACCTATAACTCTTCAAGCCTCCAAGTTCAACTCGCTATTGGCATTTTACGAAACATCAGACGCAGGCAAGCAATTAGTAGGAGTAAGCGCAGGAATGAAAGTAGGCACTGAAGAGATCTCTACTCGAGAAAGCCAAAAATGTCACGGTAAGTTAAAAATAATAGAACAATGGCAAACCCAGGAAATAAAATATTTATTATATTAGTAGGGCCTAGGCCTTATTACTCTTTAGGGTAAAGCTGAGTTGGCTTCGTCATGAGTTGACAAAGCTCAAACCTCATCGCACATCAGTGCATCAAGCTCGTCCTGTGGTTCATCAAATATCTCTTACGAAATGAGGGCCACAGGAGCGGGCGTGGCCACTGGCACTGCCGCTCTCCGCGCGCGTCCTGCCGCCGCAAGCTTGAGTAGCCTCAACATAGACGCAACACGGATGCAGTTTGAGCTGGAGGCGCTCTTACATCCCGAGGTGCGCAACGAAACCCAAAGCGCTCCCAAGCGTGATGAAGAAAGTTTTGATGCAATTGAACGAAAGCTTCAAGATTTCACAAAAGTTCTCGATCAGATGGCTAATCTTCTTGAACTTGAACGTGACCAGCAACAGAGGACAATCATGGGCAAGCGCCTTAATGCATACAAACAGCGGCTTTCGGAATTCCGTTCGCACTTCGACAGCAAAAAGCAGCGCCACGACAGACTTTCTTATCACCAACAACAGCGTGAACAGCTTTTTGGAAACCGCGGCAATGATGCTGATGGAGTTCTTAATCTGATTGGAGATTATCATCAGGAGAGAGATTCTTTGAACAATTCACACAACCTGGTGGACCAAACTATCAATATTGGATATAGTGTAATTGATAACCTCCAACAGCAACGCAGCAAACTTGTGGGGGCACACTCGAAGCTGCAGGGTATTGCGGAAACTTTAGGTATTTCGGACTCACTTCTTCGTGTTATTGACCGTCGCGAGAAAGGCGATGCTCTCCTAGTCTACGGTGGTATGCTTGCCACAGTGGTCTTTCTTTTCATCGTTTACCGCTTGACAGCTGCCTGAGCTAAGCTATATGACGCTGCGACTCGAAAACCTTTCACTGTATAGAGCCTGAGAATACGATGTATTGCACGTTATGCCTCTGGTTTCATGCTCCTGTTCAATTCAGAAAACAATATAGAAAGAAGAACATTATGATTAAGGTTTGCTGCAATTCTCATAGACCTCGACAGAAATATCACTTCAACCCGGATACATGTTCATTCATACTGCTGATAGTTTCTACCAATACTCCAAAATAAAATATGAAAATGTACAATTTAAGTCATTCATTTACCAAGCGGCACATATTCTTTGACGAAAACATTGTCTAGCCTGGCCTGCTATTATATTTTTTAATGGCAACTTTGACAACCTCATACTGTAGATGATGTGCAAATTGAAGAAGCCAGCTGTATGGTTTTTACGCATTTTATGATTTCTTTTTCTTTTTCAAAGAAGTATCTAAATAAGTACCGAATGATTACTAATCCTATGTGTCACGGTGGGTGACCATGAGTGATTGCTTTGGCTTGAGTTTATACCCAACCCAAACCTGACAGATTTTAACTTGTTACATCTGACCAGTGAGAGTGGTAAGTGAAGAACTTCAGTTCCAAAAAAAATAAAAAGGTAGGAACCTACGAGTTTTAAAAATAAAAATAATAATTTGTTTCTTCTAAAATTATAAAAAATATATTCATTTTTTTAAAGCTATATTCCTGTATGTATATATTTACAAAATTAAATTTTTATATAATTGCATTATCTATCCTCCCCCACCCAAAAAATATAGCTTTGAAGTTAGAACTTTGCGATAAACTTTGGATTCTACAGCAGGTAGAACTAAAGTCCCCGTGTAAATCCGTCGCGAACCATCGAGAATCTTATACAGTCATGCAAAGGGAATTTGCAGACATTGAGGAGCGTTGCCTCAAGTTTGATGGTCGAGGAACGGCTGGGAAGGCACTCCTGAAAAGACTTCGTGAGCTTGTGTCCCAGATCCATGCTCACCAAGTAGCCCCCCCTCCAACGCTCGTGGAAGCTCTTATGCAAAATATTTTGCCTTCTTTGGGGAATTCAGAACAGGACAAATCGTTGGGATGCGTAGCATATCTGCTTGTTTCGCTTGGACTCGAAACTCTTGTAGTAAAGATCGCGAACCAGCACGATCAGGGTACAAAGGAAAGGGCAGAATGCACATTGAAGTCTGTGGGTCATGCAATCCTTACACAAGAGTTCAAAGGGGACGAAGTCTGGCGCCAGGTTTCCTCGCTTCGACTGTATGCGCAAGTTCTTGACCTGAACCACCGGCTCCAGGTTCTCAATGGCACTGATATGTGGGCTCCGGCAATGTTCGAAGGCCAAGTTCCAGATATAGTTCAAGAATCTATCACTCGAGCGCTTATGAGTCGAAATGAAAGTTCACCACCACAACAATCAGGCAAAACAATTTCCAAACTGCTAGGTCTTGCAGGTAGTGCTCGAATGTCGAGTGTGTCCGGACCCATGGACACTTTCGGAATCTCTTCCCTGAATTTGCAATTCAATTCATCATCAGCTGTTCAGGGAGCAAGGTCTAGCTCTATCCTACAAACCCCAACATCAGCAATGTCGCCAGTTTCAGCAGTTAAAGAAGGAGAATTTTCTCCGTTAGCTCCAGGGAGTCCAGGATCAGCATCTCTGAACAGAAAAGCTGAAGAGCAACAAAATGCTTTAGCAAAAGCTCAAGTGCCTGATTCTCATAAAAGGCGGAGTTTTCTCCTTACAAGACGAAGAAGCTCAATTCGTTCGGCAGCAATCAGTAACGCTCAGCGGGTAGAAAAGGAAGTCATTGACTTTAGAAAGACAATATCAACACCGCCTGCAGCAGCTTTCCGAGTTTTGAGAGAAATTGAGCTCCGTGCTTCAGACGTCGACGCTGCTTTAAAAGCGCTGTCTGCAGTTGATTGTACAGGGGGGGCATCCGCGTGCCTTTTTCTAATTCATAAAGCGAGAAGCAATCCGGAAATGATTGCAACACGTCTCTTCCCATATATTCCTCACTGCAAGCAACCAACGTCAGCAGACCTTTTGCTGAGAAATACTTTAACGAAGGTACGATGGGCTGAGCTCTGCTCGATCCTCGCATGTTCTTCAAAATGTCAAGTTGATGTTGCTCAAGCTTTTTTTCTTAGTTTGGCTTTACTCGTGCGGGACCCTGGACCACGCCGGGTGCGTCTTGCATCGATCGCAGCACTTAGTAGGTGCCCTTGGCATTTCTTCAATTCACTGTCACTTCCTGCATACCCTGAGGGCTGCAGTGAAGAGCATGTCTTGAGCTGCGTTGTGCATGAACTACTGGACACACTTACAAGTAACCCAACTGAGGCGACACGATACTGTGTTTGTCAAGCAATTGGTGCATTGGCTCGAGAACGCGTTGTCCATATGTCTTCCTTTGGTTTACCATTACAGGAAAGTGCCAATTTAAGTGTACTCTGGCCGCACCTTGTTGCTGTCTGTCGCACAGGGTCGAGTGAAGCTGTTCAGTTAGAAGCAGTCAAAGCAATGATTTGGATTGCCAGTGACATTAAAGGTGCTCGTACCCCAACGAGCCACAGCTCAGGGCGCCAAATTAAGGTTTTGACTTCAGACTTTTCTAAAACAAACCTAGGCGAAGTATTGCAGACTTTGCGAGCACGCGTTCTCTATGACCCCGGTCTCGCGTGGCTTCTACTGGACTTGGCATACTCTCGATACGCAGATAGGCCTGCTGGTCTTGGAGTGGAGTCCTTATTTATAGTTTGGCGATCTTGTCTTGAGTGTGCTGACCCAATAATATCTAGCACAGTGCTGCGTGACCTTCTAGCTTTACTCGATTCTCCGACTTTAGTCAAATCTCGTTTCGTTTTGGTAGAATTTCTTGGCGAGTATTTACCATTCTTTACTCAACTATCAACTGGCGTTGCAGTTAGCCAGAATCCCTCAATCAAACCGAGCTCTTCCCCGCTATCCCCACCCAAAAAAGACCCCGTCCTTGCTGAGCAAACAGCATCTCCAATAGACTCATCTGAGCTAGTTCGAGAGATTGAACACCGTCTTTTGCAAGGTGCAATGCTGGACCCAGTCCCAGCAACAAGGCATATGTGCGTTCTTGTACTTTGCAGACTTGTTCTTTTAGGACCTTCCTCAGCTCGTAGCCGCATACAGTCTCTTTTACTTTATCTTTTGCAACAACCACGTCAAGGCGGTGATTCCCTCGAGGTCATAAACATTACTTTGGTCACACTTTCCGAAAACCCCAATAATTGCTTAAATCTTGCTGAGGTCCTAGCACATCACTTCGTATCACCTCTTACAAACGATGATTTTGGATTCTAAGCTGCACGAGATTTTTTCAATGGTCTTTCAAACCATACCTACCCTACCTTCTTTCTCTGCAAGCATCAAGTACGTTACACATTTTGCCCAATAGAACTCTACTACCTCCTAATAGGACCTATTACTGATATCGATGAGGTTAGCAACTGTCCTGCCAAAGGTGCGCAGAACCCAATCTTGCCATACTCGGACCAAGGACCTTGCCTTTCCACATAGGCTACAATGAACGAGATAAGAGAGCTGCTCAAAGCGTCACTAGATTCAGGTCTTGCTGGTGCAGTGCCATGGTTATTTTTAGTGTTTGGGGTGCTCTACTTTGCGCATGAAGCAATTTGTGCGACCCAAATCAGTTTGAAGGAAAGGTCAACCCGTTCAGCCTTGACAACGATGTCGAGTATGGCAGCAATGGGAGCGTTTGTGGGGATTATTGATATGCTGTACGAATTTGACCGCGTTTTGTCAATCGGGCAACCCATCACTGTGGTCTTTGTGAGTCTCAATGCTTGGCTTGGGCTTGCCATGCTCGTCCTCTCTACACTTTTGTATATTCTTTACATACCATTGATGCATCAACACTCTTTCCGAAAATGGGTCTTTGCCCTTGAGTTTTTCGTGCAAGCTCAGATCTTTATGAAAATCCAGCATAAGTGGGGTTCTTCGACGTTTACCTTCGAGGCATTCCCTACACAAGCTATCAACAAAGCAAGAAACATGATACCCACCGTGTCTGCCTCATCATATGGCAGCACATCAGAGTTTGTGAAGCTCGGACTTGCTTCAGAAAAGTTCATGCATGACTGTGTGCTGCTTTTGCCATTGCTTTTGGCTCTAGCTGTTTTGCCCAGTCTCCGCAACAAATCATTACTAATCGAACAATTTGAGATCCCACAATCCAGTACGTCTATTCCACAGCCCAAAAGTGAAACCATTTGCAAGTCCTCGGACGAAACCTTACCTATTAACCAATCAATGAACTTTGTTTCATTGGTGCACGATGGTACTACAGCAACATCGCCTCTATCTGTTAAGAGTCCTAAAGGTAAGCCAGTCTCTGTGAAACCAGACACTTCCTGCTTCACAAGTTGTTTGGAGCCCAAATTCTACGCTGATAGACTTAACAATCGCATAGAATTTGTTCACGTCGTGGATAGGTCTGTGTCCAGCGCGACAAAACATGCTTCTAAAGCTGAAGGCAAGACATGTACCGAGATGATTGACGAATTAAAAACTGTTCCTGCTGTACATAGAAGCGTCGTCGAAGAAGAACAAGAAGGACAAGAAGAACAAAAAGAGCAAGAGGAAATAGAAGAAACCCACAAAGTATATGATGCAGCTGGCATGCTTGTTTCTGGGAGATCTCCATCGGACGCAAGTGCAACACGGCTTACGATAGATGATCCCTTGCTAACAAGCGTTGTTGATGGTGCTGACGATGATGATGATGGCCAATCTACTGAGGGTAGCGATTCATGCAAAGATAGTGTTTCTTCAGGCGATAAACTACTTGATGAGGATGAGGAAGGGGCTCGTATTGCTTTGTTTACAGAGTCAGAATCCAGTTGTGACGGGCACCCTGAAGGTACTGCGTTGCAGGTTATTGTCAGTGCTTGGAAGGAAGGTAACTCACCTAAAGTACAACAGTTAAAGATGGGATCCCCTTGCAAACCAGAAAGAGATGTGCCGCTACAGAGTATATCCTCTTCAAATGCTAACAGTGGCATTGGGTCATCCCAGGAACATGTATGCACCGTGTCTGCACCAAGTTCGCCTCAACCTCAAGAGGGTTGCACTGATCAACCCATGAGCTCCTCATGCTCTAAAGACATGAAAGAAAATTTCTCAACTCCTCCACCCAAACCTCGCGCTCAGAATGCAGGGTCTACACGGCCGCGCCGTGTGACTGTATCGCCGCGGCCACCACGCGGGGTCGCTCCCTCTTCGGCTCCTGCTAAGCTTCGAGAAAATAATGCATTCGCAAACCTTTCTGAGGATTCTAGTAAGCGTCAACTTGCCTGGGAAGCAAGTGTATGTGCTGCAGGAGCCTTGGGACTCTCGCTACTTATTGCAAGCGCAAAGAAATTGAAACGCTGAGAATCACAATGGACACAGATTTGTAATTGCCTTCTTATTCTTGCTAAATAAAAGAAATGTCTTTGGACTGATAGATGGATTTGATTTTTTTTTAAAATGTATTACGGACAGAGACTTTCCAAAAAAGAAAATTCAGTTCAGGGCACATCATTAACAAAACTTCGGCGCAAACAAGAGACTTTGCCTGGGCATGTTAACATGTCGTCGACTTAGGCTTGTCTTGTTACTGAAGTTCAAGAGACTCAAACGTATGAGGAGGCTGGTCCTGTTCATTGCAATTGCGACCATCCTCATAGCATGGTTGGTTGACCTCTGTAAAGGGGCCGGGCGTGGCCCATGAACAGTGCGACTCGATTCCAAGCTGGTTCTCGCCGAGTTTGATGAAAAAGAATCCAGAGTGACCATAGTATTCTCCCCAGGAGTTGCGTGCAATCCAGAACTCAGTGCCAGACTTTGTTTTGTCCCACCCAACAATGGATACAACATGTGTGGTTTCCTTGGGGGAGACAGGGTCATCAATAATACCACCCTCGTAGTCAGCGATTGGGACGGAGTTGATCGAGCAGGCAATGGGTCCACGTTTGTAAATCTCAGCCTTCATGTTATCTGCACCAGTGACATTACCATATTCGGCAACCGTGGCATTCGGAAAAAGTTCTACAGGGCCACACTTGGGAACAAAGACCGACGGTGCCTTGCCAATATCAATCCAACACGTGCGGCAAATGTTCTCAGGGACACACTCATAATTGTTCTGTAAGCAGACTTTTGAAAAATTCACATCCTTACTGCACGCCTCATACTGAAGGCACGTGTCAAAGGGGACATATCCTTTCTCGTGGATGAGTTGATATGCTCCACTGTGGCTGCCGCCGAGGCAGCTTCCAGCCAAGGTGCCACCGCAATTGAGAAGATATTGAACGGACAAATTAATATCAATACCTTTTCCGTGACGTGCGATTTTGATGCGATCAGCAAGAGCGGAGAGGGAAGCATGAGCCCAGCAGGACCCGCAGTAATGAGGGATGTGCTGGTTGATCATTTTGGTCAAGTAGTTGCGACCTTTCACATTGCCCCAATTCCAGTGCTCAGGAATGGTTTCTTCATGGCTAGCAAGCAGCTCGTGTGCGCGAGGGCTTGTGACATGCTCGAATTTGGTATGGCCCGGAAGGTAGACAAGTTCTGTTTCGAGGCCAATAAAGCGAGCCGAGTTTACATTTTCTTTGCGTGACACCTTCGCTTCGATTTCAGCAGCAGATAATTGTACTATCACCACTGCAAACATGATTGCCACCATTAATGTCTTCTGCCAGTTTCGCATCGTTTGGCCGCCTCGAGAGGCCGTTCGTGCTGGGTCTTGACCCATCTTTAGTCCTGGGGTCAACGATTCCTTGACGTGTCCTTCAACCCAAAACACGCCTCCCGCGCCGTGTAGAGTCCCTCAGCAGGTAAGGTGCTTCTGCAAAACGAGGCGTTACCGTTTTGCACAGCCCTTTTGCCTATGCTTGGAGCCAAAGCTATGTAGAAAGGATCAAGATCGCTTCAGATTTACCCGAGACTCCGAAAGAAATCATGCACTCTTCTTCACGGAACAAAAAGGAGAAACCTCATATTCTTCTTTGTACTTTAATTACATTGTAATATTGCATAGACCTACTACCTATTGATAAAGTCCCACTTACCAACTTAAAAAATCCAATGCTACAAAAAGAATTAAATCAGAGCATTAGCACTTCAATTAGGAGGCTGTTAAGGAAATTGGTTCCTTATGGTTCTCTAACAATCATATTCTTCAGTTATGAACAAAGAGCATCGCCGGCGAGAATTGTAAGATCACACGAGCTCACAGAATGGAGAAATTGAGGCTGAAAGAAAAGCCACCTGCAGCGAGACAGTGATGGACTAAATACCCTGACAGAATGAGGACAACGAGGACTTACTCTCTCAAGTTGGCGAACGTAAAGAGGGTGGGGGTTACTTGTAAACACCAGCATCCGGAGCGTTGCAAAAAGCTTGTATATTATTCTATTTTATTATATTTAAGGAAAGGGAACAA
The DNA here is from genome assembly GCA_004764695.1 of Schizochytrium sp. TIO01. NCBI lineage: Eukaryota > Bigyra > Thraustochytrida > Thraustochytriidae > Schizochytrium > Schizochytrium sp. TIO01. The sequence goes on along the minus strand of SMSO01000014.1, from coordinate 1,212,843 downwards.
GAAACAAACAAATTTCTTTGGAAGAAAAAATAAAACAAAACAATACAATACAAAAACCACTTGCCACTTGGCATGTATTCTGTGACTTCGTTCAACATCATTGTATCGGAAGTATAAAAAACAGATCTACTCAACGCAAGTTGGTCATAGTGGATTGAATAGCCTTTGTAGCTCTATTTAATTTCTAGTAACTAATATCCATACAGCAATTTTATGAATGTCAATATTAACGAAGGAATCGCTTACCAACTTTTCGAAGACCATATCGCACAGCAGTCAAGGCTCCAGCAGTTAGTGGACCCTTAGCACTCTGAATACGGCTGCTGCGAGAAACAGTTTTTCGCAAAACATTCTGAATAGCTACAGGGTCTATCCGCTGATCAGCAGGAAGGTGAGCTAGGAACGGAAGCGTGGAGGCAATCGATTTGCGCGCCTTCGGACACATATCTTGCTGGATTGCACGCGCTCCATCTTCTGATGGCGAACAAGAAAAGCTCCCCAAAAGCCCTGAACTTTGGGGAGAATCAAGAAAACGACCGTAGAGCGTCTTGAAATGTGGCATACTGCCGCGTACAATGTTTGCTACCTTATCCGGGTTCTCAGCAAGGCTCATTCGAATATCACCTGCGTATGAGAGCCCGGAGATGCAATGATACAATTGTTGTTCGCTGAAGCGCTCCGGCATGAGTAAGAACGCAGTATGCATTGCATGGGCCAAATTTGTATGAAGGGCATTGCGTAAGGGTTCGCCCGGCTCGGCATCACGAATGAATCGCACAGGCTTATGAAGACGTCCACTCAAGTATAAGGCATCCCATTCAGTCAAATCACGAATAGCATCATGTTGCGAAATGACGCCGTACTTGAGGCGCACCTCTGGCACCTGAGGTACGGTGACATCAGTGTTGAAATACATATAGCCTCCAGAGTGTTGAACTTTGCTAATAACCTGAGGCCCGAGCAAGCTCAAGCATGAATAATGCCCAGCATATCTTTCAAGATTCTGCTTGTGCCACTCTACAGCGTCCTCTACGATCAAAATAATATCGACAAGGGGTTTGTCTTTCGTGGCTGTCGATGCGCCATCTTGCTTTGCCGCGATCTGCTCAAACACGCCAGATCCGTACGCAAAAGCACCCACTAGGCCGTCTCCAGGAAAAGCTTTAACTGCCTCAGCGACGACGTCGCGGCCTTTCGGAGTCTCGCTTGTACCCATCTCTCTTGCAAGTGGTGTTTGAAGCTTGTTTGCTTTTTTGCAGTATATTGCTAATGGTCGCAGGTGACAATTTTAAAAAAAAGGAGAGAATTAAAAAAAAGATAATGATGACTTGGGTAATATGTTTTCTTGAATTGAGTTTTAATCAAAGTAAAATATTTGATAGTAGTTGGCTTTCGCTAACAAGAGTGGGAAAATGACGACCATCCAGGTAAGTCTAGTCTTGAACAATAGTGAACAAACTTTATAGCTTCTTAGATGTGCTATCTTCTTCCCCCCTTAACATGATACTACCTTCGAGAGATTTGCCATGATAGCCCGAATCTTGTCCATTTATCTGGCGATGGACACTTGACTCGACTTATGAAAAAGCAATCTCTGCGACAAAAAAAAATCGTACAGAAGAAATCTTTGATGATCTATATCCAATGGCACAACTACCTAGGAGGAACTCATTTTCGAGAATACAAAGCAAACTCCAAGCCACACAACCTTTAAAGTAACATTAGTCCTCTCTATTTCATACAAGTTTACCTAAGTTCTTGAGATATCTCTTTGATTTTTAGATGCTCAAAATGAGCCCCAGCTAGGTTACAACAAAATTTACCACAAATTGACAAGGCAACTGAAACAGAATGTTTACATTGTTCATAAATTTAGCGCTCAACTAAGATGCCCAAACGCGTTATATTCTGTGCAAACCTACATCGTACGGCGAGATGGTGGAATGAGACTGGCTGGAAGAGTATCAGGCAAAGGCTGGCCAGTCTGAGCGAGACGAGAGAGGTAAAGCGCAACAGCAAATTGCTCTGGATCTAACTGATTGCAATTGTCAATGTCAGCCAGGGACCAGACCTTGGCAAGAACGTCATTTGTGAGGCCTGTAGACGCAAAAGCCTGCGCCGCTCCTACGCCTGTGAGTTTGCCGGACTGTAAAGGACAGTTGAAAAAGATGTTATCAGCCTCAGTCTTGAGGGCGTTTGAGACAGCCCAACTCGAAGGACCACCCGAAGCACTCGGAAATGAAGTTAGAGAACCCGCGCTTGGCATGGCAAACGGGTTGCTACTCGCTACAGCTTGTCCCTCGCTGTTAGGTGCTTCGTGCAATTGTATTTGCTTCATAAGGGCGGGGATCTCTTCACTGAGAACCTTGTCAAGCTTTTTCAATGCCTTTTCGTTTAGCTTGGGAAATTTGGATAGATCAAAAGTCTGGATTTGTTGACGAAAACGATTCACATTGGGGAAATCGTTCGGTGCAAGCTGATATTTGGAGGCAATTTCTTGGAACTCAAGCTCAAGGTTTCCGAGGACCTTCTGTTGTTTAGATGCCTTTCCAAAGAAGTGGGGCATTTGCGCTTTAAGATGTGAAATGATGTATGCATGAACCCGAGCAAGACGCGCACGCTTGACTAATTCATTAATTTTGCGAATAGCGCTATTGCGAGGCAAGCTACGCAAGTCGCTGAGAAGGTCCTCAGACTCACTCTTAAATAAGGCGAGGTTCTCGTGGTCTGGACGCAGAGGCTTGTCCCAGAATGAGCCAACATATACGCGCATTACCTCTGGGGAACGCGAAATTTTGCCTAAGCTCCACATGAGTGCTCCGTAGACGCGCATAAGCTGTTTGGGTGTTACCGAATCTGCCTTGTTAAGGACAACGCGCACCTTATCTTCTTGGCCATGCAATGCTTCGATGCAGCGCTTAAACTCGTCAGAAATGTCAAGCTTGTGAGCGTCAAAAAGGAGAAGAATTCGATCGGCGCGGGATGCAAACCATTCTACTACTGCTGTGAAGTCATATTGGCGTCCAATGCGCTGCTTTTCGCCAGACAGAACGCCAGGTGTATCAATGAGGGTCATCGATTCGAGGGCCTTAGCATTGCATAAACTAGCCTCCATGCGACTCGTAAACGAAGTACCGAACTTGTTAAGTGCAGTAAAAGGCCTGTCTGCAGCAGCACAAAGAGCATTTCCGGGAATGCACTGATCCTGGTCACCATGCATGACAGCGACGAAGCGGTCTGTGGTAGGTTCAGGCCCGATGCGGATTCCGGGAAAGTCCCTTCCAATGAGATGCTTGATAAAAGTGGTCTTTCCCACAGAGTATTGTCCCAAAAGGAGAACCATTGGCTTGGCTTCAAACTCGGCATCGGTAATGCATGGGGAGGAGAATTGGTCAAACTTGTACATCTCCTCGACTGGTCGAATTCGGGAGTAGCAATCCTTCAGAGTGCTGACCACTTTTTGATATTCTTCCTTAGCAGCCTGCCTAGACGCATATTGGTCCTTGGTTTTAGAAATAAGTTCCTCCTCTCTGCCTCGCCATTCTGAAAGAGTCACGTCTACGGTCGCCAGCTTGCCAGGCTCGTGCTCTTTGTAGATCTCCACAAGCCTCGACCTGTACTTGGCATGCGCCTTGAGGTCTTCTTCTGACATCCCAGAGAATGGAGCTGCCGCCGGAACTGCCTCCGCAAACGAGTCTGTCTTCATCCTTTGTGAATTGTCTTCAGAGGTGCTGCTTAGCGCGAACTCGAAGTGGATTTGCCACGGGACGAGGAGCCAAAATTGTTACACGGAGAGCCAAAATGCATTCACTTCTCACTTACCTCCCTACCTACCTACTCCTACGTACAGCAGTAGGTAGGTTCTTCTGTATTGAACAAACCATGTGTAAACCAGAGGCCTCTGCTTTTACAGGACAGGCGAGAAAGAAGAAGCAGTGGTGCCTACCTATTCATTAATCGCTGACTTTTCTTAATGTATCCATTCACCTTGCCTAGGGTTTCTACCATCTCGTGCAGAGCAATGCAAAGCAATGCAAGATTGAAACGAGTGCGTGCATGCAGTTCCTGCAGTCTGTGCACGGTAGAATGTAGGCATAAGAAGCGGCTTCCTCGACAAAGTTCTTCTCTCCGCATATTAGACCCCCTCCCCTCCTCTGGAAAGGAAAGGGTGAATAAAACAACAGAAGAAAGATTAAAACCTACTTTGATGTCAAGTAAAGAAAACAAAACTATGAAAACAACGAGACAGACAGCGATGCTGGTTAATAATATAAGCTACGTAGGCACTACCTACACACGAACTCGCTTTACTGGAGGTAAGGAGGAGAGCAAGGCGAGGTGCAGTGCTATAGAAAGTGGTAGATGGCGTGTTAGTCATGACCCGCGTTTTTAACAATTTTGACGGAGTAGTAGTAGAGAGAAATAGTGCTATAGATCAAACAAAGCCACAAGGACGTACTAGCAGGTACTACAGGGTACGTAGCTGAGGAGCGGTAGTGGAGGGCTCGAGAGGCTTTTGCAAAGTGGGAAGTGAGGTGAGAATGGTTTTTTGGGTAAGTTAGCACTTATCCTTCTTGAGTAAAGAAAGACTCAAGGCGTATATATCTTCATGAAGAGAACATACTAGCTAGGTCCCTGGAGCATTATACGAGAGCAAGCAAAGATTGGCACAATCAACAACAACTGCAACGAGGACGCCACACGCGAAGGTGATGCAGAACACTCGGGAAGCTGATTCTTCGCCTCAAAAGAGACGATGGAAGTCTTTGGCGTCGCTCTTGCAAAGTTTAGAGGGTGAAAGGGTTCGTGTTGAGCTTAAAAACGATCTTGAGGTTTGTGGAGTTCTGGATGCTGTGGACCTCAGCGACATGTCTGTGGTCCTGGGCAAGGCGTCGCAGACCTGGCTCGAGGGTCCTCGACGAGGCCAAAAAGGCACAGATATGGAGATGGTGATGCTTCTCGGAAGTCGCATTCGCTTCATCCATTTGCCAGATGAAATGGACGTTCAGGCAGAACTAAAAGCTGCTCATGCTAGAAGGCTCAAGGCCGCTTTCAAGCGGAATTATATCAAAGATCGTAAACGCACTCCACCACCAGGAGAAGCTTTACCTACACTAGGGGATCAAATGTAAATTTATTCCTCCATTGATAAAAAGGGAATTAGCAGAACCTTTCAGAATTTAAGTTAGATGTGTATGACGGCTTCGCTGTTCTAAGTCTTTCATCCGAAGATAGCCAAACCTCACGGTATTTTTGGCCACATTTTTTTGTTATTTTTTTGACGCAAAGGTTGTGAGATTTGTAAGAACAAATAACTTTCTATATTATGTCAAGGCTTGCCTTGTTGCATAAATAATAGAAAATGCTATCCCGACCTTTTAAAGTACAAAGTGGTTGACATGTTTGGACTTTTTATTTAACTGTCTTACATTTTAGAGATGTATTTTATTAATAAAATAAATCTTTTATTTTATCCGTAGATAGCCTGCTATTGACATGTAAATATACAGAGTCTAGTGAGATGTTATGGTATTCATTTAAAAGCAGCTCCAGGTCGTCGTTGTGGCGCATCTACTTTAGGTAGAGCGAGGGTCTATTTTGTCGGAAACCCATGCAATAGCTTCGAGAAGCCCTTGTCGTGAAACCTTAATGTCGTTATCTAGGTCTTGAGCAGCACGAATTAGTGTCGCATGACGTTGTGCGCTTTCTTCCTTTGATCTTTGATGCAAAAGTGCATGTGTCGCAAGCCCAAGATGAGCACGAGTTGATAAAGAGGCCTGGGTGGCTATTGTATCTACCAAGACCTTCATGACCTCGGGATCTAACTTTGCAGGTATAATACTGTCAAGATTACCCCCAAGCGATAACTCAAAAGCTAGACCGAGTAGAGCTTGTTTAGAATTGCCCTTTGCTTGATTTATGGGTACTTCAGGCGTATTCTGCTGCCTTGACACCTCATTTATTTCATTGATAATGTGTTCTGTTAGGGCCCCGGCATGCCCAGTCGGGTCTTCAAGTGCTGTGATGGTTTTTTCACCAGAAATCTTAGCAAGCTTGGCCGCATATATTCTCAGTGATAAAGTTGCCGCTGGGGTTTTCAGGGGATGCATGTAAAGCGCCTGAGTTAAAGGCCCTGCTCCAAGTGATGGTAAAATTCGGTACGCATAGACGCTCACGGCCTCCTCCCAAGCGCATGTACGCGACGGTTGGCTGTTGACAGCGCAATTTAATGCATATACCCCATGAAGATTGGCAAGCCAACTGGAGTTAAGCATGTTTGCACTAACGTTTTGGGCTTGCAGTCTGCTAAATCTGATCGCTAGACGCTTGAGGATCTTTTCAAGTACATGAACCCTTTCCGAAAACATCTGTTCCACTGTTCTAGATGCCGAGGTTTTACTCTCTTGAGTTCGAGAGATCCATAGAGTTAAATCACGTTGGATTTCATCATTGACTTGTGCGGTCTTCTTTGCAGAGTCGTCTTTTGAAGCTGCCAAGGCTTGTAGAGCATCTTCCGGGGAAAGGTTGAACGGGAAGCTCCTCTGCTTTATCGCAGCTTCAACTTCTGCAGCAAGCTTTTGGCCTGGGAATTCGCCCAGCGTTGTGTTCATTGTTCAAAGCCCTGCAGCAGTTGGGGTTCACCCAGCGATGGAAATTGCAGTCATGTTTTTGCTGCTTATGATAAGGGCTGATTGTGTTATTTGTCCGGTGGGCTCATTTCTTCTGCTTCTCTTTTGATTTTATATTGGCCCATATATGTAGGTATAGTTTTAACTATTTTCTATCAGGTGCACCTACTACTAATCCTAATCAAAAATAAAAAAAATCAATTAAAATTCTATAACGAATTTTAAATTGAAAAATGAATATTTTATTTCAAAACACTACAACTGGCAGCTGATGAGTCCAGCAAAGAAAACAAGTTACAAGGTATACAGAAGGTAAAGGACAGCATGAAAGTAGAGAAAGACTGAATATGGGTTTAGGAAAACTAGACCAATATTACTAACAGAGGATTAAAAAAAATGCTATTAGGAATGACTTTTAAGGACTTCGAGAAAAACATGGAACTTTAATTCTAAAATTATCATAGCCGACTTGGGGAAGTGCATAACAAGATGATACTTAATCAGGCATGCGTATCGTCATCTATATGAAACTGTTAAATCAATGACAGAAAAGTAACTTATATTTGTGCAAAATCTGCTTCATGTCCCTTCTCATTTCTTCGAAGTAAGGAGCAGAGCGTAAACCAGTGATGGTTATAGTAAACGCCTATTGCTCCACGTGTAGCACTCAACCTACTCTTAATTAAATTAATAATAGTGATGTTGCTCTGCATGTATTACATATTCATCTTTGTAAGGTGATCCTAAAGGATTTGTATAAATACAGGCTGTGCAAGCTTATTAGAATATTAGGCTCGGAAAGACACAGGCCCAAAGTAGATCTGATCAAAAGGGCCAGAACCAGCCAATGGTTCGTTTCCACACAATGTAGAGGACAACTAATAGAAAGCACGAAAATCCAGAGGCAATAGCAATTTTATCTAACCTTTCCTGGTGCTGTAACTCTTTCAAGGCAGCATCGGAGCGGCCTGCTGCAGAGGAGTACGAATCGTATTCCTGATACGTTGATTGAATCTTTTGAGCATCACTCTCAATCACCTTCTCTGTTTCAGTTAGTCGCTGCACTTCTCGCATCACCATGTCACGAGTCCTCCGTAGTGACGCTGTGACATCCTTGGAGACATCCAACAGACTTGCTTGTTCGAGCATTTGACGTCTTGTGTTATTAGCGCCCCCAATATCCACTGATGCACTAGCACTAGATCTCGCGAGCAATGCTGTGCGTTCTTCATTTCTGCGTTGTTCCTGTGCAAGAACTCCAGCACGTCGAACCTGCGCAAGTTTTCGTCTTTCCTCTTGTGCTTTATTCTTTAATATATGCAGCTTACCAAGGTACTCTCGCATAGTCTGTGGAAGATCATCCTCTTCAGCAGCTACTTTGGCAGCCTCGATTGCTGCATCTAATTTGTTTAAAGCCCATGCTGCCTGAGTGATAGCTCCTTCGACAGTGCTCTTGTTGGATTGGCTAAGGCTACTTTTTGACTGTGCAGAAGCACCATCGGGAAGAGTTGCGCTCTCGAGGGCTATTTCAAGACGGCGAACAACATCGTGCAGGGCATGTTCAGCCTGAGCATATGCAACTGCAGCCCCGCCTGCTGTCGCTGAGTTCGGGCGCTGCATCGGGAGGGGTGGGAGTATAGAGAATTTGGTTTGCAACATGCCCAATAGAAAAGTAGAATCTTAAAGGAATTTAATTTTATTATTATATTTTTAAAGTTTTAATCAGTCAAAAGAAAAAAGAAAAAGAGGCCTTCTTCAAGTTCTTTTGAAATCTTTCTTGGAAAGTCTAGCTTGAGAGAGATAGAAAAGAAGCTCAAAACAATTTAACAAGCATATTTTTTTGTTTGTTCTTTTTAATCGAAAGCTCTCGATTATAGCTTCTCACAAATTATGTGATCGAAATTTGTATGCTTAGAAAAGGAGCAAGGTAAAAAGGTTACATTCTCTGTCATGGTTTCAAATATGAAATGATTTTCAGATCAGCTTGACAAAGACCAGAAGTAACCTTTGTTCATTTTCAAATAGCGAACTCCCCTTGGTATCTTCATGATTAAAGATTTTTGGGTGCATAGCTATAATTCAAAATTAGACCTGCAAGATTATTTGTAACATGTAATCATATTAGAAATGGTTGATTGATACAGACTAACCATTCTTTGCGAGCCATCGAAGCGATTCTACAAGATTTTCTTCTGAGTTTGTGGTGATGCATTGTCTGAAAGACAATACCTAGACCGTAATGGTCAGGTCAAGAAGAGCTAAACGCTCTCTTAGTGCTTAGATGTAAATTTGTAATGCATATTCGACACGACATAGATGCTTTCAGAAAGATGAAAACAATCAGGTATGAATATATCCTTTAGCTGTCGTAGTAGAAATATTTGAATTATTGTGCCAAATAAAGCGAAGAAAAAAGGGGTCAAAGCTAGGCTCAGCAAGTGTGAATATAAGCGTAAACAAGGGTGTAGATTGATCACTCAACTTTATGTGGGAAGATCGAAGGGCGCGGTGAGTTGCACCTGGATAGTATAGGTTGGAAGATGTGCGAGAAATGTGTACGTGTGCGAAATTTTGCAGAGGTGGAGAAGCCGGGACAGGAATAAGTTTTGAGGAAGGACTTAGCTTTGGAACTTCATGGCCACGAAAATGGCAAAGAGAATAGCGAGCACAGCAATCATCATAAGCATACTCGGGCCTTCGCTAGACCTGGAATCGGAGGTGCGAGTAAGATCACCACCCTCGACCTCGCCGATGTAGTACTTCTTCAGCTCTTCTCTTGCCTCAGCGGTGTCTATAACGTGTGTGTGTTTTTCAATTTGCAACCAGAACGCAACGCAGACGAGTATTGTTAATAGCGAGTATGCAGTTGAGGATGAGGTGTTAGTTAACAGCATAAATCATGCATACGTATATCCGTGCTGGTGGTTGAAAATCAACTTGTACTGAGAATAATAATCTTCAAGAAGAAGTTCTACAGATTAAAGTCTCGAAATATGTGTGTTTAACTTACGTCCGGTGTCGAGAAACTCGTCGGTGGCATCCTGGCCAGCTACATCGGCAATAATCTCAGGGCCTCCGGGGTGGTTGTCGAGGTACTTGGCCACGCTGTAGACCTTGCCCTGGATAATAATGTAGAGGTCCTCCTCAGTGTTGTGCTTTGAGACTTCCTCACGTGAGAACATCTTTACACCATCGGCAACCTTGGCAGCATCTTGCGGCTCCGGCACGGGGGCCTGGGTCTCAGCTTTTGCTTCAGCCATCTCGAAGTTGAGCTATTTGTGAACTAAACCTGTCTTCACTGCAAGATCTTCGCGAATTGCTCTGTGCTTCAACTATCGAGGGCGTGCGTTTTTGGGTTTATGTTGGTTGTTGGGGGCTACCCTACCTACTTGTATAACGTGAAGCAACAAACTAACTGCATCATCATCACTGATGCATCACTAATGATTGCGCGTACAAGCGCAAGTGGGTTATCCGATTCTTATCTACTATATTCCTGAGCTATATTCTAGTTTATTTAAATTTGTTCTACTATAAGGTTCCTCGCCAAGCACCGCAAATTACTTTTGTGCAAATTACCTACATCTATGATAAATTACTAACAGTATTGCTAGAAGTGCAAATTGAAAAGATAACATTTCTCATTTCATCAAATTGGTCACCATCATCGTTACCACTGTATTCGCAACATGCTAATAAGGCATCTATCAAGCCTACCAGTATAGTTTTGTTCAAGGTCGCACGGAGCCTTTTAGCGAGAGTTATGTACCTACAACCGATTTGTTTCTGCACTCCGACATCATTGGTGAGAGCAGGAAGTACTGACAGTACTATAACTTGTTCTTTGGTCAACTTGTTCTTTGGTTGTTTTTATACTATTGTAGTATGGCAGTTAGGTAGTAAGTACTATGAGGATGAGCTGGCAACAGTGATGGAAGAGAGGCCATCCAAAAAGAAAGAGTAGAGCCACAGGGGTCTTGCGTTTCATGACAAGGGGGGAAGTCCAAGGTTCTTGTTAAATTCATGTGGTAGTCCAAACATTTGGTACTGCACTCATAATGTGAAGTCGGCGGCCTGGTATTTAGGTAGAATCTTTTATTTGGTTCAGTGGAGACACAAAGCTTTCAATAAAAGTGCCAGCATTAAATTATGGTTGTACTTAGTTGTCGTTATGCAAAATAGCCTTGTTACAGATACTTGATTATTACAATCTTGATAGATATTGGGATATCGATAACTTGAAAAGACTAAAATCCATGTTAAAAGTACATGTACTGTCTGAGAGGAACATTTCGACTATCTCTTTTGAGTGACGAAACTTGCTAAAACCCGTTCAAGTTAGTCCCGAAGATTAGCTGAAACATGCACCAACACTACAAAGTACATATGTAGTATTATTCATGTGGAGAGTGGGAATCAGATGAATAAATTGACGGGACCTTAATTAACCAATCTCTTCAGGAAACAGTGGAAACAGATCGTACTAGAAAAGGGGAGTAAACGACCAATTTAAGTTGGTAAGATAAAATTATCCTGATGCATCATATGACAAGTAAACATGTATAGATAGTCGAGGTTGTAAAACGTGATGAGTGCTTTATTTTATAGGTTTTTTAATTGATAGTATTTAGAATGAGAAATAGAGAGAGAGAAAGGGTAACGAGAGAGTCCCCTTTCAGACCAGGTTTACAACAAGCCACGAAGGAATATGTAATTTAGCTTGTTCTATATCGTCTACTGAGAGGCAGCAGCAGGTTGGGGCGGTTGAGCCGCCACAGGGGTAGCAGAGAGGCTGGCCTCGTCGAACTTTTTCCAGTTGCGGGTGGCACATTCGTCAAGAATGTACCGAATACGGACGAAGGCCTTACGAATAAGGTTCTGAACAGGCTGAAGTTCCGACGAACGTCCCAAAACGTTCGAAGTGATACGCAGAACCTCTCCCACGATCCAAATGCGTTCGCGAAGGTGGTGCTGGACAGGAGTTGGCAAAGCCGGATCAATCTGGTTGCGCACAAATGATGCATATACCATGTTGTCGAGCGGCTGGTCGAGCGGCACAGGCAACAGCATCTGTTCCTTGTACGGAAGGTCGCTGTTGGTAATACGGTGCTGGCTTTCGTTAATGATCTCCGTCCAGCGATCCCACTCCTCGTCTTGGCCGTGCGGGAACGGCAGAGGGCGTACCCACTTGAGAGCGTCTGCTGTTGCCTCATCGGCTCCACTTGCAGCAAGCTCCGCCTCTGTAAGCTCCTTATACGGTTCACGAGCGCAAATGCGGCAGAAGAGCAAGAACATACTGGTCTGGTGAGCAACGTCTGCGTCCTTGTCAAACTGGTTGTAGACCATATCGCGGTACTTCTTCACCATGGGCTCAAGCAGGTACTCAAGAGCAAGAGATTCGGGAAGGAACTTACGCAGCTCCCACACGAGCTCGGGGATAAGGTAGTTGTATGATGATGGCGGGTGCTCGAGAATGCCGAGCTGCTTGATCCAGTCCTCCGCGACACCGTAGTAGTTGTCCACGGTCTTCTTCTCGAGCCACTCTGCGAGCGGCGTTGAGCAGATATCGTGCATCTTCTCGTCTGTCAGCGGTGCTCCTGCAACCTCGTATCTCTTGTTCATCTCCAACTGCAGAGGGATTGTCGGGTACAGCGGCCAGCGGCCGGTGACTCTTGGCAAGCGGCCTCGAAGCAAGCTCTTGAGACGACTGGGTGCAAATCCGCAGTAAATGAGGTTACCCTGTCGATCGAGACCACGACGACCGGCACGACCAGCCATCTGTTGGTGAAGGAGCGGGGTGAGCCATTCGGGACCGGGGTCTCCGAAGAAGACGGCGGACCTGAACGGCATGTTGACACCATAAGCGAGAAGCTCGTCACTGAAGACAACGCCAAGGCGACCTTGTTGAGCCATGGACTGCACAAGGCGCTGGTATGCAGAGCTGAGACCCTCGATGTACATTCCAATACCTCTGCGAAGACCTCTAATCAGCGGGTGAGGCAGGTCTCCGCTCGGAGGGAGGTCGTCTCTGAGCTTGTCCTCCACATCTCGTGTCTCCACAGCGCTCATGCCACGTCCTGGCGGCGTGAGCACGAACTCCGGGTGCGGTGCATTGATGTCAACTGCCTCGTTCACGGTCTCTCCGAACTCCTGCGCCTCTGCGGCCTCATCCTCCTCACCGCCACGTTTGCCGCCCTTCTTGGCAGCCTTTTCGCGCAACTTTTCAAGACCCTTAGCCTTCCTTTCAAGGTCGCGTCTGTAGTTCGGGTGTTTGCGGAGCTCGCGCTCTTCAAGCTCGCGGAGCATTCCGTCGAACATACTCTGACAACGCACACTATCTAATTGGAAGCAGATGGCCGGTGCACGCTCCGACTTGTACAAGTCGAACATAAGGTCTGTCAAGGCTGCGTTGCTTGTGTTCACAGAAGAGGACTCGAGAGCTCCTTCAACTCTTCCCATAAGCTGCGCCGCTGTTTCGCGGTCATGGCGGTTGAGCTCTTCCTTGGGCTGGCTGAGAAGAGGCTTGCGTGTCTTCTTAATAGCCTTGAGACTAGATCCAGGAGCGAGCGAAGCCAACAGCAGTCTGCACATATCGGGCTCCTCCTTGGCGATCTGCACGAGGCGTTCTTTGAGAGCATCTTCGTACTCCTTGGCCTGCATGAGAGTCACGCGCTGAGCGCCATTCTTAGCAAAGAAAGACTTGGGCTTGAGGTCATCCACATTCACGCTAGAGGAGCTGCTCAGGGCGTCCATTGCCTTGAACAGCGCATACGCGTCTACCGGCGTGAACGCCAAATCACTTGAGGCGTACTCGTCGCTTGCAAGGTACTCTACCGTAAGCACTGATGCCGGATGTAACAGCTGCAGCTTACCTCCTGTCTCCGAGATGTTCTCCTGGCCGTCTTCAATAGTCTTTTCGTTTCCACTGAAGTCCTGGGCCCAGACGTACCTCTGGAGGTTGATAAATCTAGACTTGTGCACGACGAGCTCAATCTCATTCTCGCCAACGATGGTTTCCCACCAGTTTCTGAGCTCACCTGCGTTACCGATGGTGGCCGAGAGAGCAAGAACCTTACAGGTCTTGGGAATCGCACGGATAATGCGCTGAAGAGCGGGTCCGTCCTGGTTGTTGAGCGAGTGGATTTCATCACCAACCATATAGTCAAAGTCGAAGCCAACCTGTTTCGTAAGGCCACTCTCGAGCGAGTGCGGGGTACCGACAACAACGGTCCACTTGAGAGGCACGTAGGTGAGTGTGGGGACGAGAATAGCGACATCAACCTTGAGTGCTCGCAGCATGGCAGCGACCTGCCAGGCAAGCGGCTCAGAGGGAACGGTGAAGAGAACCTTGAGGCCAGTGGTGCAGACATAGGTGGAGAGCACGGTCTTACCAGATGAGGTCGGGGCCGTGATGAGCACAGACTTACGACGGTTAATAAGGTCAATGACGTGCAGCTGCCAGTCATCAAGCTTAAACTTGCCCGAGAGCGAGTGTAAGTTGAGCGGCGGCAAGCGGTCGCTCATAGCTGTGAGCTGAAAGTCGTAAATGTTTACGCCACCCAGTGCCTCGCGCGAGTTGCGAATCTCGGATGCCTGGCGGATCACATCGGCATACGGTTTGAAAGCAGCCTTGCGCTCCTTTTCGTCTACCTCCTTTGAGACCTCCTCGATCTCCCACATGGTGTCCAACACATCCACAACCTGGTTATCGCGCACAGCCTGCTTCAACATACCCAGAAGCAACAGAAGCTTACCTGACTCTGTCTTCAGCTTAATCTTTGCGCCAGCCTGCGTACCAAGGGTACGCAACTTCTCGGCATCCTTTGCTGCAGCCTCCTTCTGACGCTTCAGAGTGTTCTGCAGACGGATCTGCTCTGCCTTGCTAAGTTTCTTGGGCTTGGCCTTGTCGGCACTCTTCTTGGTGGCACCGCTTTCACCCTCGTTGTTGTCCTCGTTGTCGCCGTCCTGAACGCCGTCCTGAATCTGGTGGACAGCCTCGTCCTTGAGGTGAGAAGAGTAGATTTCGCGAGGGTCGAAGACCTTGTTAGGCGCGAGCTCCACGAGAAGACGTGCAATCTGGTTGAGGCGGGCCTGTCCACGAAGAAGTCGGAACCACTGGAGCTCCACGTACCAGTGCGGGGTCTTCTTGGTGGCCTCCTCGCCCTCAACCTCCTTCATGGTGGCACCGCCCAAAGCCTTGTCGGCCTTCTCCGCCTCATGCTTGCGTTCACGGGCCTTTTTGGTGAGCCGAGGGCCCGTGCGGACCGGTCTGGCCATCATGGTTCCTGCCTGCCTGCAGAGGCGCCGAGGGAACGAAGTCCGAGAACGCGAGAGAAGGAAAGGAAAGAAAGAGCGCTCGCTGCGGCCAAGGAGCGATCAATCGATCGATATTTAGGATTGATCGATGATGATGTTCACTCATTTTCATTCATTCTCATTCTCTTTACTAGTCATAATAAGAAGTTTTATTTTATTTTTATATTTAAACCTTTTTAGAGCATAAAACTTTTTCCTACGAGGCGCCTACGAAGGTACTACCTGACAACACTAGGGACTTTCTTCCTCTTCCTTCCTTCAAGTTCACGAGCATTATCTTCGTTCCATCAATCAGGCATTCATTTCTGTCTGCGGAGAGCCCAAGACCTCACTCCCTCACCACTTGCACTGCTGAGCTGAGGTCGATGCGATCATCTTCGTCATTGCCGTTGCCCGCTTCTCCATCTTTCATTCCTTCATTCCTTCATTCTTTCATTCTTTCATTCTTTCATTCTTTCATTCTTTCATTCTGTCATTCTTTCACTCAATCTTTCGCTCTTTCTCTTCGAGGTAGAGTAACCATTACCTACTTACCTAGCTAGACGCTTTTAAATTTTCTTTCATTTCTTATGTTCTCCTTCAACTGTAAACGAAAGAGCATAGCTACCCGAAACCACTAGAACAGCCCTAGGAGAGGGAGGATACCAATGTGGATGGACGTAGGTGCCTAAGCATAACACTAGCACCGGCGTACTATACCACTGATAGAGGCAGTGCTAGCATGCGCTATCTAGATGGTAGGCATGCATGCATAAAGATGTACCTTCACAGAAAGTGAAAAGAATTGAGCATCATGATTGAAGGCAAGAATGGGATGGTCGATTCTTCGATTGATTCATCAGCGGCAGAACAACTTGAGCCACAGCTCTGGGCAGCGACTCAAGGTCCTCATGCTTGGGTGAGATGTTTGAGAACCAAGATTGGCTGCCACATGTCTTGAAGAGAGCCCCAGCTCAAAGCATACTCCAAAAGAGCGACCAGCATTTATTCACATTCTTTCGATTTACCTGCCTTACTACTTTACCAATTTCTTTTATTTTTCTTTTCTTTTTTTGCATGATGAGTTTTCTTCTTCTAGTTTAAACTAATAAATTTATTTGTATAAAAGGCACTTCGTTCAGATTCGTCACCCACAAAGTCATCCATGGAGCTCTTGACGGAGTTGTCAAACTTGGCCACGGACGACAACTCAGACGAAGTTAAACCCTGGTTGCGGGCTCCGAGGTGCATGAAGTGCTTTTGATACTTGCGTGTGGCATTTCTGCTGGAAGAGTGCTGAAAGAATAGCATCGAGGACAAACCAATTCTCAAGACTGAAAACGAGCTGAGATGATCGTCAACTACGATGGCGTGTGCTGACGAACTTCGTGAAGTTGGAAAGGCCATTACTGAATACCATATAATCTTAAATTGCGTCATAGAATCAGCTTTGTCTCGCGTTCTGGGCTTCTTCTCACCCGTTCAGGCTCGCTCTGCGAAAGCAAGCAAGCAAGCAAACAAAACAAACCGTTGCTCTTTTTCTTTCTTTTGACAGTTGTCTGCTTGGTCTCTCTATTTTTTTTAATTATTAAAAAAAAAAAATTAGAACAGAGAAAAACTCTCCATAATAGCAATGCTACCAATCACACTATCTATAACCTTCCCCCCCCCTTTTTTTTAAAGCTTATAATATACGTTAACATAAGAATAGGAATAACAAATTTTAGGCTTCTTACTTAAATTTTTTAGATACTAACATGTGCGCCTTATTACAGTAAACAAAAGGCATCCTAACATCCCGAGCAAGAACGTTGGTGTCTCGTTTCGCTTCTTGGAGGCTCCTTGTCTTTACTGATCGCTGGTTTTGTTTCCCACAGGCTTTCTTACATCAATTGTGTGCATAGGTACTTATGCTATTATTAATGATTTTCTGGCGCGTCCACCCATAAGTCCTTAGATAGTACAGGAAGCAATTATTACTGTAAACTATATATATCCTTAGTCCATTCTGAAAGATAGAGAGGTCGTAGTTTTAAACCTAGCAGAGGCGGAGCTCCTAAGTATTTAATCAAAAGAAAGGAAACGAAAAAGATTTAGAAAAATCGCATACTACCGCTAATACCTCTAGTTACCTATATACGTACTACTTTTGATTTGATGATTTGAAGATGAAGAATACGCTCGTCGCAAGCCGCAACCTATCCTATCGAGACCTGAAATATTGCCCACAAATACCATTCTTTCTTAGGATTGAAATAAAATAAAACGACGCCAAAGGTTTTTGCAACCTGAGGACATCGAAGTATTTTTTATTTTTTTCGCTTTTTTTTATTAAAATTTTAAATAGAATAAATTACAACTATGGTTTAGTGGAGAAAATGAAATATCGTTTTAGTTTGAGATCATCGTAAGGATAATACACTGAAGGTCCAATATTATTAAGGTTTTTCACACAGATACATGAGAAACCGGAAATTAAATTCCTCATTTTCTTCAAGCTCCACTTTTCCCAATGCATGCACGCTGTGTGCTAATCTGTAACTTGAAGTAACTACAAAATGCTCTCTTTTACCAAAATCTCGGGGAAAGTTGAATCATCAACACATTTTAGGGGTACCTGGGAGCGGTAAAAAGATAAACGGCAATATGCGAACGTTCAAAAGCATTACATGCGTAGCGAAAGCCTATCAGATTCAAAGGGACGTGTCATAGGCACGCATAGCACTTGCTTCGAATTTTGCCTGGATTGCATATACTTTCTTAAACTCAGCTACTTTTTATATTAGTTTGCAAAGCAAAATTACATTTTTCGTAACAACAAAACATAACAGCGCGTAACGCTAAAGAAAGGATGTCTATCGTCGTGGTTGACTTAATATATTCTACAAGATGAAGGAAAAGCTCAGGCACATATATTTGTGACCTGCCGACGTCGGAGTTATCGAGAATTTCTTTATGTTAAAGCTTTTTTCTAAGCAAAAGATTTAGAAAACTCACAGTCACAAAACACTGTAGAATAGTTGTTGATCAAGCGGAGTGAAATAAATAAGTAAAAGTTAGTTTTAACCACAGAACTCATAAAGACGTTTCAAAAACTTTGCCTAGCAGTATAATTCTCACTACTTCTGATTGCTGCTTTACTTCGAAGAACATACTTGAACCGAAGAAAGAGTAACTAGATGACCAAGCAACCTGGGACTTTCTTTGGCTTAGTACACCCAACTTGCCCCTTGGCTACACTTTTCTTTACTCTATCTAGAGACGGATAACACAAAAGTCAAAACTTCTAATGTTCCTAATTTTTCTTGACAGTGACTCCAGGTATTCGTTAAACAATATAAAACATGTACAAAGTGATGCTAAAAATTTGAATCATTGCATTTCCTTTAGATAATTTCTACTCTTCAGATGCCTTTCGTTCTACTCTATGCACAAATTCTCGACATCTTCCATCATTTTATTACTCTCCATCCTAGTACCTTCAAAACGAGAGTCTTTGTGAGATTTATCAGCATCGATTTCTTTAATTTATCGTTCAACTCAATTACTTCCGGTTCAGACACACTGTTAGTGGCGTGGAGAGATATTCTATTGAATTCGCATTTGAACTGTAGATTCCTTATATTTACTGTGCGCCCAAGCACCTTCTCAAACATACAATACTTTCGACTTGTGTGTTAATTGTGCAAAAGCTTTGCAGTCATTTCCACGACTTGTCTTTCAACTTTAGATTGTGATATTTTTAAATACGTACGCATGCGCAACGTGGTGAGATCAATCGGAAAAAATAAGATCATCTTCTTCCTCAAAATCTAGGTTTAGGAAACTATGAAGAAGCTGCTCAATGTCTTAATTTGTACAAGTGATACGTCGCACTTCAATGATCACCTGATTTACTTTTTGAAACCTCGGTCGTAGTAATGCTTGCAAAGGAAGTTAACCCTAGCGCAAAAATATACTCTTACAGAACAAGACAGTTAACCCTAGCGCAAAATGTACTCTTACAGAACAAGACATTCTCACTTCAAGAATTAAGGAAGTATGGCAAATAAGTCGTATCTCGCCCACCATTAAAAAAAACTCCCACAAATTCTTTAAACACACATATTTACCAGTCGTTTTCATCACACCGGTTTAGCTCATGTATGGAAATTCCAGCATTACATAAGCACAACCCACAACACAGCTGGTGCTAATCGGCTCCGACATCATACCTTGACACATTCTTCGCAAAGACCACTCGGTATATTTATAAACATATCATTGTCACAGTAAATCACATCACATACAACTTCCGCAGTAGCTTCATCTACACCAGATAAAAGCTCAACTTCATCACATTATACTTTTCCGCCAACTTTTACCCATTATGCAAGTACCTAGGTACCTCAGCAGTTCTTATGAAACGAGCACATGAAATGTCCTACATGGCAGATCTCATTGAACAAATCGCATATATTGCCTTGTCAATAATTTATAAAGAACAGCAATAATTCTCATGAAGAAAGTTAAGAAAGATGCTAGCTCTTTGAAACATTTCATCGTCAAAGTATTGGAAACTGCTAGTCTCATCAGGAGGTGCTCCTTTCCTACAATAAAAGAAAGTCTATCCGTAACCACTTGAAGTTATTCAGGATGTGTTTTGCATGAATGCAGAGCCACAACCATTTCTGGATGGACTTTTCGTATTGCTGGCCAGATGTGTATCGCTATAGGTAGTTACTATCATGATTGGTTGTAATGATTCTCAGCATTACTTTGCCAAGAAGCCCGTTCTGGTGGCTTTCTTCTTAGCAAGAAATGACGAACAATCCACAATCGTCAGCTCCTACACACCCCTTCTAAATATTGAATAATCCCTACACACATAAGGAATCCTCAAAACCCTCGTAGGCAACGCAAAAAAGAAGGTATTCGAGATCAGGGGCTTCCTACATTTTCGTTGGAGTTTTCATTTGATTTTATGTTGGAAATTTCGTTGATTTAGACTTTGGCACCTACTAAGTAACTATGTGTAAACGCCTCATATATGGCTTTGAAAATTAAAAAAGGAGAGAAAGAGAGCGATCGTTCGCGCAGTCGAAGAGTCCTTCAATCCCCTTCGAAGGCTCGACGCAGAGCAACGGAGCGAGGATCAGTCAGGCGTAGGCGTAGGGTTGCCTTGGAAGAACTTCCTCTTCTTCTGAGCGGACTGTGCGGCGAAATCTGGAGCGGAGGGCCTCACTGTAGAGGAGTTCGCGAAGTTTGATTCCGCGCCTGCTGGTTTCTTTGACCAATCATTTCGCTCGTTCACACCTGCCTCCTTCCTTGTATTTTCCGCTTGCCTAGTTTTTAAAATATCTCCCACTCTCAGGGCTTCGTACAAACCAACCTTCGAGCAATAAAGATTACAAGCAGAAGCGAGACCGTTGCTCTGGTTCGGAACGTCTCGATATTTTTCAGAGGCCGAGGTTGTTTTGATTTTTCTTGTGAATTCTTGGGATCCAAGCCACTTTGGAAATCTCGAAAAGTCTAAGACTATAAAGGACACATCGATCTCCAGTTTGTTGCATCACAGGTTCGTGTCTTACTGCTGGGTCAAGTTTGTTGTTTTTTCGTTGATTAATTTTCTCGGTGTAAATTGTTGCTAGCAAGCGAGACTTTGCAGGAGCACCGAAGGTGGCCACGGATATTTGGATACACATGGTGCTCTGATGAGCGGGAAGGCAAAGGAACTCTATGAGTACGACCATGGCGGCGACCTGGAGGAGCGCATGCTGCGGCGAACAAAATCTGGCAGACGTAGCAAATCCTCCAGACGAGTGCGGGAGGAACCTAACTCGAATGCTGTGGAACGCCCCGATAGGAATGAAGGCTATGTTTCAGGAGGTTCGCGTTCAAAGACGCATGGTAGACGCTGGACCAGGAGTCGCCGTAACCCACGCGCAATGCCAAACGGCTCAATTTCGCCAGCAACGGCGGCTCTCACAAATCCAAGTAGTACTCACAATCTTCTGCTTAAAGATGCGCCATCTGGGTACTGGCCTTATGCTGATGGGACCATGGCGGCTCCATCGGAGCTTAAGACTACGGCGACCTCGTCGCCGAATATTCAAACCTTACTACGCGATCAGGGCTCCCCTTCCGAATCGTTAAAGGGCTTGCAACAAGGAGGGAATTCTGGTCTCATTAAGGGCAAAAAAAATATTCTGGATGGGAGTATGTCCAGGCGCACCAACCATGCTCCTTCAATTCGACGGACTCTCTCTGCGGAAGGGGCGTTCTTTACAGAAGGCGATTATGGTGAAAGCGATAACAAGGACGACTCTGACAGAGATGAAGATGACTTTTCATTTTCATCTGTTTCTTCAGACGAACGCAATGACTTGTGCAAAATTCCAGAAGCAAATGAAGATTCTGGCAGCAGTGACCGCGGAAGGGAGCACAATTCACTCTTCATGAAAGTCAATGGTGGAAGTAACCTCCAGATGGGATTTGAGACTAGCGAAAACGAGGCAAGCGAGAACAGTGAAAATAGTGATGGCGAAGACGGAGATAATGAGGACCTTGACGAAGACGAAACTGGATTTTTTGATGTGCACGATGCATCCTATGATGCACTAGATGACGCATCTCCCCCGAAACAGAAAATTTTAAGTTCAACTTTCCAACGTTCCCACGCAAAAAACAACAGAGGTGGACAGCCTATGTCTGGCGAGCCCCTTTGTGAAGGCGCACACGAGGCATCAGGTCTTCAGCTATCTTCGGAGACGGTTTTTGGAAGTCTTGGATCTGGACCTGACTCTACACGTCTCGGGCAGATTGATCTTTCAGGAGATGCAAGTGCCCTGATTTCTGCTCAAAAACACCTGTTGCGAATCAAACATGCATCAAAGTTGTCCAAAGGAGCTACTGTACAAGCCAATGAGCAACAAATTCGCCTCACACGTAGAGAAGTGAAGCGATTTATTCGCGAATGCCGAGATAGCCCTACTCTGGTTTCAATTGAGCTGAGCCTGCGTAAGCGTGGGCTGACCAGGGTCCCGGCACTACGAAATCTGGCACGTGACAAGGTTGCCAGCAATCGAATCGGGATTCTTGACCTCGATCGCAACCTCATTCGAAAATTCCCAAGCCACATTCTTACCCTTGCCAATCTCACAGAGTTGCACATCGATTACAACCAGCTCACAGAAACCAGCTTTCCAGCTAATATGTCTACCTTAAGATCCTTGACACTCTTATCTGCAAGCCATAACCACATTCGCGAGTTCCCGAGAGCATTTGTCACACTTCCCGCACTGGAGTATCTTGATTTGCGGGATAATGACTTGGAGCGTCTCGTCCCTGAACAAGACTCTGAGAAATTTGTTACTGCGCTGTTTGGTTCACTTGGACGGACTCTGAAATTCCTCGATATTGGCATGAACAACCTTCAGGGAACACTAGATGTGCGTTTTTGCGAGGCAATTTTGAAAATTGAGCAATTAAGCGTGCACACAAATCAGCTTTCGGCGCTTCCCGAGTGTTTCAAATTTATGGATAACCTTCGTGTCCTCCGCGCGAGCGGCAATCTTCTCCTTCAAGTGCCACCAATGAGCGTTGTCTCGAAAGGACCTACTGCTGTTCGCAAGTTTTTCCAAAGCCTTAGCAAGGACAACTTTCGTAATACCGAGGAAGCTTCCGGAGGGCGCAGTCGTGCAAACTCTGGTGGCTCATTGAGCCAAAATCGTGGGATTGGTTTGATTTCAGGAATTGACGAAAGTGATTTCGAAGAAAGTGCAAGCCACTCAGGTTTTCCTAGTGTTTTCGGTCGTTCAAACTCCATGCGCTCGTTCGAATCGACTCGCGCAGAAATTGGGTTAGCTTCTCGAGTCGTTGCAAATGCGGAAGGTGATGCAAATGGAAGCATGGAAACATCTCAATACAATAGCCCGGAGAAAAATCCAGGAAAACCTTCACTCGAAGACAAGAGCAAGTCATCAGGTAACTCTTCTGCTATTGCTCCAAATAGGAAGTCAAATGATTTTAAGCCACTAGTTTCTGGTGGGCTTAGTGGACTTCTAGATACTTCACAGCTGGAAGATGCCAGTACTCCCGGCCTCTCAGCACATCCACCTCCACAGCCTCTTTCGTCTGCCCAGCGCCCCACAACGACTTCAGAAAACATTGTTCCAATTCCACCACCTAAAAAGCGAAGGAACTTCAAGGTCGTAGTTCTCGGCAATTCCGCTGCTGGAAAATCATCACTTATTCGCACTCTGATTTCTGGTTGCAGTGAGACCAGTGTGCAAGAAGATCGCACATTTGGAGTGGATATTCATACGTGTCAACTTCGAGACAGCAACGATAAGGTCGAGACACTGACAATGTGGGATTTTGCAGGCCAACATGTGTACTATCGAACACACCAGATCTTTCTTTCTCGACGTACGCTCTATCTTCTTGTGTGGGATGTGAGTAAGCATACTGAAGCTGAGCTCGATATGACAGTATGTTTTTGGGTGTATTCTGTTCAAGCACGCGTGCCTGGAGCAGTCATTCAGATTATTGCCTCAAAGGCGGATTCGGTGAGCCCTGAGATTTTGGAACAGCGGAAGAAAGAACTTTTAGCTCGTCTTAATCAACATGAAACCTGGCGCAAACGAGATTTAGCTGACATGGTAAGGGAAGAGGAACTTGAAGAATCAATGAACGATATGGGAGACATAGCCTCAACCATGAGTGTTGTTTCTGCAAAAACTTCTTCTACTCGTCTTCGACGGCAGGTTTATGGTGTGCCCAATGTGAGTTTTGATGCTCAATCACAAGGAACAACAGCTTTTCAACCAGGCGTTGGCCCATCTCAGGAGGAAGTGCAAGATGAATCTGGTCTAGAGGAATATCATGAGATGCGACCCCGAATTCTTCTTCGGCAGCGCCCACGTGTCCTCGATGGTATAATTGATGTCTCAGCTCGTAGTGGTGCAGGCTTTGATAAGTTACGCGCTCGTCTATTGCAAATCGTACGTGACTCAAATCTGTTCCCTCATGTTGGTTCATTGGCCTGTATCCCGCAAACTTGGAGTGTGGTGGAAGATGCAATCCAGCAACTCCAAAGGGACAGACGCATGCGCCCTGTTTGTTCGTGGGCTGAACTCGAAACCGCTGTAGCTGCAGGCGCCGAGGCGCTAGGTATGGAGCCCGTTGAGTCTGCAGATATAGGACAATGTGTTGATTTTCTTAAGGATATTGGGCACATTGTTGTGAACCGTAGTGTGGACATGGTGGTGTTAGACCCCAACTACATTGTTGATTGCATCAAGCGTATAGTAGACCATGATGTGATCGACCAATTATTGAGACGAACATCCTCGAACTCGAAACAGCAAAAATCAGTAGCTGCACGTCGGGTTGCACGGATGCGTATGGAAGGTAATGGGGCATCAGCAAACAATGGGCTGCCTTTATCTCGCCAATCAAGTACAGGGAGCAGTCGGAGCAGCACAAGTTCGAATAGCAACATACGTCGACTGGGACGAGGTCGGGTCTCCATGGGCCAGGACAGTAGTATGTTTAGCGATGTGAAAAAACTGAAGGACAAGGGAATCTTATCGGAACAGCTTCTCAAGTGTCTCTGGCATGAGTTATTTGCAAAGGGTCGAAGCAAACAACAACAATCCAAAGACGAAGCGATCTTTGAAGGGCTACTCCACATTCTTGAGCAGTTTGATGTGTGTAGTCCACTCGCTCTTTCATCGACAAATGAACGGCAGTGGATCATTCCATGTTTGATCACTAAACTGTTCGACATCAAGTCTCGGTGGCCAAAACTTGATCCTAAATGCGAAACCGCTATTCAGATAGGCAGAAGCTTTGTTTTTCCGCGGTTTAAACCTCCCGGCCTGATGGAGAAGATATTGACTCGTGTCTCCAAGCAGTTTCCTCAAACAACAGCAGAGATTCGGACATGGAAAGATGCAAGCTTAATTCGGCTCCTGGATTCGCAAGGGTCAATCAAACTTCTTATTCGCCAGCAGCAAGAACGTATTTTCTCTTCCTCGGCTGCTCGTGAGTACGAGGATGGCGAACCATCTTTTGACTCTGAACGTTCTGTTTTAGATATTTGCGCATGGGGTTCCCCTCGTGCTGCACTACACGAAATGTGGGATAAGGTTGAGATGCTGCAAGATACAATCGAAGATATACTTATTTATGAATATATGGGTATCACTTGGTTCTATCTCGTACGTTGCCCGGTTTGCTTGGCGCATCTCCGGGAGGACGAAGATTTCAGTGGTGCGCACGCCTTTCACATTCGTGATGTAGAGGAAAAACAAGAGCGCCAGGTTGATCTATTTGAGCAAAATTGGCGAGACTATTTCGCAGATTTGCACGCGCGAAACGCGCCAGTTAGTGTGGCTTCGGGCCAGACAGCAGGATCGCGCCCGCGGCGAAAGCCGACGGCGCAGCTTTGTCGTACAATGTGTGATACTGAGTCAAGACACATTCCATCCCACGAGTGTCCTCTCATGTGGCTCCTTCCTCCACCAGCTGAAGTACTAGCCGAAGAGAATCCTGCAGAAGATGGTGAAGATGGTACTGCTGAAGACTCTGAGTTGGATGATATTCCGGAGTCTGCTGAAGCACAGATTGCTGATCAAATGGAGATTAAACGAGACCTTGCATCCAAGGATCATTGCAATCTGAACCGCCCTGCACTACATGCCCCCTCCCCTTCCATGCCATCGTCATCAGAACAGTCATTCAGCAGTCTTCTCCCTCCCTTGGAGGCTTCTCGAACCCAGAGAAGGGGTTTTGCATCTCAAACCCAACCTGAGGTCCACTCACCTCCAACCCCTCCACCAAATCAAACACACACGCTTTTGTGCTCTCCCTCCCAAGGTGGACCGCGTGGACCCATGGTACCAAGTCTTAGAACAGTGGGTGATTATGGTTTGAGCCTCTCTACGCGCCCGGATCAGCATTTGCTTCCTCTTCAGTCTGGTGAGTATCTTGATGCGCGCACCATTGTACGCATTGGTGTTTACTGTGACCAAAGACAACGATTCCTGGAGTCCTGCAGTGGATTTGTTATGGATCGTCACCGCGGTCTCATCGTCACTGCTTGCCACCTAGTAACCGATCCTCGTGCGAATGCGCGGAAATTCACATTTGGTCAAAATTCGACAAAACGCATCATTGTTGCTCTTTTCAGCAGCCAAGATTCTCTACCAATATGGCAGTACGAAGCTGCTATTGTTGCTGCCGGAGACCAAAAAAGTAGAAGCCAGCCTCCAAGTTTTGCCACTGGCGCACGCGTTATCAATAGACCTCGGACTAACTTTGTGGACCTTCTTGTTCTTCGCCTTGTCGGGCAGGTTCGTGAGGTTTACAATAGTACCGGTCTTGAGAACTCTGTTTGGGGCAGTAAAATTAACTTTTGTATCGGCCCCCCGATTAGCGAAGGCCTTCCATTGCCTGCTGATTTGCCAATAGCCAATTCTCATCTTGTGAATATTGGTGACAAGGTCGCGCTGGTGGGTTTTCCTTTGTCACGTGGTGCTGCAGAGACCATCTGTATGGACCAGGGTAGCGTACAAGGTTTTTCACCTAATCGGACATCGATCAATGCTGCACTTTTCAACCTCGAGGGAAGCTCGGGTGGTCCTCTCATTAATGACCATGGCCAGGTGATTGGAGTACTCTCGACAGCGGTGTCTAACTCATTGGGCGTGCATGTTGCTATTAATAGTATTGTTCCTCTTCTCGAGCAGGTATACTCTTATGTGACAATGGCCGCTCTTCAGGCCTCTGCGGTTCTCGAACAACAACGGCACTTCAGGCAACTCCAAGATATGCAGGCAACCGAGGAGGCGAAAGTACTAGTAGCGCCAAAGGCCAACATGCGATGACTCAAGGAACACAACAACATGATGCAGGCGATAAAGATGGGAATCACAAGTCTGAGTCCGTTGACCTAGACGAAATGAAACAAGGGCAACAAGACAAGTCAGTTTGATAAACACCAGTCCAGTGAAAATATGATCTATATCAGAGAACACTTGCTGATCCAAACCCAAAACTAAAATAAACACTACATTCAAGGTGCGAATCAAGTTCAGAGCCTCCATATGTTAGATAACTGGAAAGGCTTCACGACATTTTATAACGACAGCAATAACACGTAAGTATATTACCGGTGTATCTGGTTGCAGAAAGGTAGCTGATCTTGTATGTGGATGAAATACAAAATCTTGCTTCAAAAATTTCTTCTTTCTTGCAGTTTATTAATTTCTTCAATTGACACCCATTAGAGTTCAATCTGGAGTATACACCTTCAATGTATTACTTTTTCAGGATCACCATATTAGGTCCTAATCAACACGATCATGAAGGGGTATTGTTTATCATAGCTAACCAGTTACATTCACTCTTCGCTTGTCCGAAGCCCTTGCCAAGAGACATCTAATAAATTTAACAAGTCAGGTCTTCCTACATAGACTAACGCAATAGTTAAAGGTATGTTCTCTTTTAATTAAAAGACTGTAGAACGATTATGTGACCCAGGAGTTGTCATAACTGTGTAAGAGAAAGAAGGATGGAATCAGGTTCTTTGGGTTCTGGTTCTGG
Organism: Schizochytrium sp. TIO01; assembly: GCA_004764695.1. Classification (NCBI taxonomy): domain Eukaryota; class Bigyra; order Thraustochytrida; family Thraustochytriidae; genus Schizochytrium; species Schizochytrium sp. TIO01. The sequence continues at coordinate 1,185,328 of SMSO01000014.1, read as the reverse complement.
ATTATAAAGGTTGATATTTTAGCTTCAATATACGTGAAGTTGGGGCTGAATCAAGACCGGCAGCATTCTTCAAAGTATAAATTGCCACTGATCTCTCCAGTCAAATAATGAACCAGTGTTTTATTGTATTAATCTCGCCTAACCTAATGTTCTTTTCTACCCGACTTACTGTATCCGTCTATTACTTTAATTTTTTAAAAGGGCAAAGATTCGACTACTATAGCATTAACTTAATTTTGAGTGCTTTGATTACCATGTCTATTATATATGAAGAAGTCACGTGATTTTCGGTACATTTGACATAGCTCCCACAAGGAAAAAATGAGAAGCTAAAGAAAAGCAAGACACGAAAAAAAATTAGCGAAAAATACTAACACGCCCACTCGCGTTGAGGCAAGCAATCATATTTTGATTTGGGTGAAATGCATTGCGGCTTTGTACAGACCCAATAGCATCGCCTGCAAGGTTCATGATGCGTTTGATTTTGCCACCATCAGTGGAAAAGACTTCCACCCGACGAGGCTTTGACATTGAGCCGCAAATGAAGGCAGACGGATTCTTTGGGTCCCAGTTGGCATGAAAAACAGCAAGATAGCGGCCAGTTTGGTTATCATGGGCAAGGGAATGTGATGGTTTCAGTTCACCATCTGTAGATTTCTGGGGATTCATAAAGAGATGAAGCTTGTTGCTTTGGCCCACTGCGATGAGACGATCCCCTGTTGCATTAAACTTGCACGAGTTAATACTGTACCTGTCCTCAAACGTGCAAATTGGTGAAGGAGGTTTCCTGGACGAAGAGGCCTTACGAACATCCCATAATCTAATGCTACGGTCCAGGCTGCTGGTACAGAGAAAGTTTCCAGTGTGGTCAAGGCTCACTGTTTGTGTCTTTTTATCATGGGCCTGAAAACTCCAGGCAGGTTTAGACTCGGTAGGTGCGCGAGCATCGATGCTCATGACGTAGCCATCCGAAAATCCAATTACCAAATTGTTACCTTGATGCGTGATTTCTGCATGCTGCAGCCAGCCGTGCTCTTCATCAGATTTGTATAACAGTTCAAACCGACCTGGTGCTCCAAGATCCATCTTACGAGCAGTTCCGTCGTAGCTGGCTGTGAAAAGAGAGGTATCGGCGTACTCCACAACATTGATTGTAGAAACATGCGGTTTAAACTGCACGATGTCTTCTTCCTGAAGCTCTGTAGCGGCGTCCTCATGGATTTTTAATAGACCTAGCTGACCATCGCGGTCGCCTGCGCATAGAATAGGCAATTTTGGGTGGAACGCCACTGCATAACCTCGACTCTGTACAACCTTTTCAGAACCTTGACACTCCAGCGCACTGAGTTTTGCTGCGTAGTCCATCTCACTTTCCCTGAGGCCTTCCTCGGAGTCCTCGGCATTGCCGTTTTTGTCATCGCTGTCACTGCTAGTCTTCTTCAGGGACTCAAAGAATGCCTTTCCATGGGCCTCGTCGTCACCCTCAATCTCCAAATTCAAAATCTCTTCGTTGAATCTTTCGCGACGCGAGTTTGCAGCAGGCGTGGTACTCACCAGATCTCTGACTTCTTTGGTCATCGAAGATGGCAATCCTGCGATAGTGACTTTGCCTCTGCTCACAGAATCCACATACATACCCTCTGCAGGGTTTCCTGCTAGCCTTGACGATTTTCTTCGCGGAACCGGGTTCTGTTCAGCTTCCCGAGCTCTACGTTTTCGATTGACCTCTCTAGCACGGGCCTTGCTTTGCTTTGCCTTTACCAGAGGGGCTTCGGCATTCCGCCTTTCCTTCCCCACGTCTAGCTCCGCAAGAAAGGCTTCGTTTGCTTCAATGCGGGCAAGCCGTGCCTTCTCATATGCACTGGTCATCCCTGTGCAACTTCAAGGTTGTTGAAAGGCGTCACGCAGCGTATAGAGAGGATTCCTTTGTCAGGAGAAATGTGATGATCACGAGCGATGGTTCGCGTTTGGTGTCTGGTGCTTGGAAATTGGTGCTAGGCGCTGAGCGTGAGCTCGAGAGCGTCATTGCATACTACATCCTCATCTTCAGTAGTTTCATTTCCGTAGTTAGATTATTTACATTTCTTTTTATTATTTTAATAATTAAAAATTATTTTTTAATCAATAATATCAATGATAAATAATAATAAAATTAATCATGAATGAAGTAGATTCAATGATTACGCACGTGATGAATTCCAAGCCTAGCTATGTGAACGTTCCAATCTGGGAAGACTGACCTTACAAACCAAATCTCACGGTGAAATGAAGATATATTGCATCAGAACGGTTTTTATCTTGGCTAGAAATAAGATTTGAGCGCTCGGCCAATCTGGAGGCTCTGCGTTTGGGTTGCTAAGTTTTCATTACTGTTGTGAGGAAGGGCGGAGAAAGTTAAAGTGGCTCACTTCAATGGTTTTCTCAACTCCTTCATTTCAACTACAAGAATGATGTTTAAGGCTTGTAATTGTGAATTTTGTTTATTCATCTTTGAGATTGAGATCAAGTATACTTCGTTCTGCAAGCCTCAATCATGGTATTCTAAAACTCTATTCTCAAGGCTCTTACATATTTTATGAGATATAAATGCATGAACCCTTTCTGCAGAACAACATAGGGTTGCGGCAGGCGTATGGTGCCAACAAAATAGACACAATTGTGGGAGAACTCAAGGCAATGCTCAACAACAACTAATATAAAATAAGAGTATGTGGCCATTCAGACAGGCAGGGGTATAGCAACCTTTGAATGTGCTGCGATGGATAATGAGTGGAAGCAGAACAATGAGCAATGGGAGAGATGACAAAAGGAGGGTCAGAAGCAAGTCACCTTGAAGGTATTGCTAAGTACGGACACATGTCTGAGTGTGAGAGCTTGATGGGATTTCCTTTTTGGCCTTTTTTACTTTGTCTCTAGGTTTTTCTTGGATTCGTATTGTTCAGTCTCACTCGACCGGTGTACAGGATTTTAGTTGCATTCGAGTATGTTGCAACTTTGAAGACACTTGTATGGCTCAATCTGCAACCTTTCCCCATTACGCATATCGTTCTATTTGCAATTTGTCATCGGTAGGCGAAAGACTCGCTTCAGCTGTATTATTTGTCGAGACTACCCGCCTTTATTGATAGATTGACTCCCTTTGTGTTGCTTTGCAGTATCCCTGAGCACCTTCAAGATGGCCAGAGCCTTTGATGAAATTGCTCTAATCTGCTGCTCTCACTGTCTGAGCGATGTCTGAGCGAATGAGTGAGTAGTTGATTCTCAGGATTACCACTGGATACTACACTTTGGGGCTCCACAGCACTTTCTGTTAAATACATCAGCATCCTACGATCGAGCGAGCATGCATCGTTGCAAGTTTCTTGCTCTCCATATTGCAAACCTCGTATGTACGAAAGTTACGCGGAGGGTACACTACTTCGATCACTATCTACGTCCTCGATTGAGCGCTTGTTCAGGAAATCCTCAAACTTAAGTTCGTTTGAGTTCGCAAACACCTTCACGTAAGCAACAGCACGCACTCCAAGAACGACAACAACAACCACTCTATTTGGTTCTTATTCTATGAATTCTTCTTTATGCATATATAAATACCCTGCTGCATTTAAATACCTACCACCAGCATCCTCAATGCGCCACGCTTGTCTAGCTGGGTGTGCTAATCACCCTGTGCCGTGATCTTCTTCGCTGAGCAAACTGGGATGAAATGGTCCATTCGTAATTCGCACTCTTACTTTTTGTAATGAATAAGGTATATGCGATAAAAGATTCATTCTGCCGAGAAGAAACGAAACGAATGAGAAGAAAGGAGTATAAAACAACAACAGCTGAGCAAAATAGTAAGTAAAGATTTAGGATAATGAGCGATACAATTAATATTGTTTTTGATTTTCACTTGACGTGAGGATTTACTTAAATAAGATAAACAATAGACACTGTAAAACTTTTTATGAGTCGACAATCGTTTCCCTGCGGCACGAAGCCTCCATAACCCGAGTCTGAGCCGCTTGGCTGCGGCCACGAGGGCCACTTTACCATGCTTGCGTCCAAGACGCCCGGTGTTCCTCCTGAGGACGACTTTGGTCTTGGCATAGTCGATACCGCTGTTGCTCGCGAAGGCAGCCACAGTCGTCATCGTACTGCATCAACCTCAGGACCAACATTATCAACATCAACAACAACAACAACAACTCCAGCTCAAGCTTCAGGCCAAAGAAATTCTCAAGCCAACAATGAATCGAAGCGACAGAGCAAATTATTGAAAGATCCAGAGGGAGATGCAAAGCCCAACGACGAGGAGAAAGAAGATCAACAGCCGTCGCATGGCGACCAGATTTCACCGGTATTAAAATCTCAAACCTCGAACCCGCAAGAGCGACACCCTAAACACAAAAAGACGCGTCGCCAAAGAAGTAGAACAAGCAGCAAGGGAACTCTAGCAGCCAAACAAAATAGTACAGGAACCTCGGCAGCACAACCACCTAGACCACGACTCTTAACTGGAAATCGATCCTCGTCGGTATTTTACTATTATGATGATGATGACACAAGGTCTCGTCAATCAAGTACTATCGGCCTGGGATTTGTACCAGAGGTCCCCAATGTAATGCGAAGGGATAGCGGCGTAACATTGGACATGTTTGTAATTCCAGAGCCGGAGTTTTCAGTAAATGAAACCATCACCAACGAGCAATCTACCTTAAATATTCCGAATCTCCAAGTTGGAGGAGAAATCGTCTACAGAATCTGGCTAAATTTTGGTGATATGGGGGAGTGGAGCATTTACGTCACTCGTACGGACCTCTCTGCTCTGATCTCTAAACTTAAACTTAATCGTATGCTCGCTATCAAAACAAACATCACCAATATTGGCCAGAGACTTGGCCGTCACAAATCCATGGATCCGGGGCGCCCTCAGTTAGAACGCTCACCTAACTCGAGGCGAATTATCTTGCCTCAAGTTTCAGAGCGTAACGTTCTTCAAGATCAAGCTATGAACCATCATCATCATCAGCAGCAGCATCGAGATCAGAACCAGAATAAACAACGTGGTCGCTCTCCTCAACGGGCTACCTCACACCATGGTGGCGATCAGCAAGATTCGTCATCCCAGCACTCAACTGGACCAGACGGCCATCTTGTTTTGCGAATGAGTAAATTATTGTTTGTGCCCGCCATGGGTTCGGCGGCGCGCATTCGGAAGGTGAAAGCTGATCGTCGTCGATTGGTTAAGTCTATCTTTCAATCTATTTTGTGCAACGAAACGATCCGTAATGCGCCATTTGTGAAAGAATTCCTCTGCATTAGTACATTGACCTTTGACACACGATTCGGAAAGACATATAAAGAAGGCTGGGTCCGGGTTACGGTGACGAAGCGAGATCGTGAGAACGAGAAGTTACAATGGAAGGGGAAAATTTCTTGTTTCTGTTGTATTTGCGCTTGTGCGCCAGACCCGCAACGTGCTAAGACATTTTTGCAACCAAGCTATCGCCGGAACCGCTGGCTATGGGCAGTAGTTAAGCCATCATTTATTGCATTCTTTGATCAGAGCCCTCATGAACTTGACGCACGTGAGGCAAGTTTCGTCATTTTGTATTCCCACAACTATGAGATCAATAAAAGCTACTCCACAACTGGCTCACACCGTGCAATTCACGTTGTTGGAGATTCTTTGAATGTTCGCCTCAAACTGCCAACTAGATGGCAAAAGAAGGTGTGGTCACGTGCTATGCGCGACGCCTTTCAAGCTTCCTCTGTTCTTGCTAACACTGAAGGGAATGATCAAGTCGCAGATGCGGGTGTGTCTGCTGGCTGGTGTGACACGCACCAAAATCAATCCTTTGCGCCACGGCGACTCCTTCGTGACGAGCCAGGTGCTGAGATGTGTATGGCTAAATTCCATATTGATGCTGAAAATTATTTTAAAGCGGTGTACGAGGCTATTGACAGCGCAGAGAGCCAAATCTTTATCCAAGGATGGTGGGTCTGCGCGAACTTGCCATTACTGCGCCCCTCCCGAAGTAACGACAAAGAAAACACCCTTGGTGGTATCCTAGAGAAGAAGGCAAAGCAAGGTGTGAAAATTTCTATTCTCATGTACAATGAGGTATCCCTTGCCCTTCCTTTAGATAGTGCATTCCAAGAAAAAGAGTTTCGTAAACTTGAGGGTCAGCAGAACATCTCTGTTTTACGCCATCCGATGCACAAGATTAAGAAAAACTCAATCTGGTTTTGGAGTCATCATGAGAAAATTGTGGTCATTGATCAGACGCATTCGTTCTGTGGAGGCATTGACTTATCCTGGGGACGTTATGACACACATTCACATCGATTGTACGATCCACATGCACATGCACGTTCTGATGTTGGGCGAGAATGGCCTGGTATCGACTTTTCTAACGTTCGTGATCATGATTTCGAGAATGTCTCGGACTTCTCACGCATTCAGCACGCTGGGGATTGTCCACGAATGCCTTGGCATGATGTTCAATGTGAATATTGGGGTTCCATTGCTCGTGATATCGCTCGGCACTTTATCCATCAATGGAACCACGCTCGTTTTGCTAATGCTGATGAAACCCTGGCTGATGCCCTTGTGCCTATGGATGTACTACCCCATCAGTACCGCGTTAACTTTGCTGAGATTGCTGCTGGTCAACCTGTCACAATTGCCCCTCACCTGCGCGAGTTTGAAAACGATGATGATAATCTGAGTGATGAAGGCCCTGCTGAAGATATCGGCCCCCCAGGTAGCCAGCCATCTTCTCCAGTGTCGTCCTTGCCAAGAAGTCGCTCGAATTCACCTGTTCCTCGTCGGTCTCAGGCCAAAGATGACGACATTCAGTCCTTGCCAACTATTACTGAAAGTGATATCGATGAAGAGGAGCAGATTGGTAGAGAAGATGATGATGACAGTGATGGCTCTCTTCCGCCCCCTCCAGAGCTACACGGAGAGATGATCACAGAGCCAACGGCTGTCCCCCCACCAAATGTTACAATGAATGGAGAAGCTGCTCATCAGAACGGTTTCCACAACAAAAAGAAGTCTGGACCTCAAGCTCCTAATCCAGAGCTAGATATGGATGGGAAATCGCAGGAGAGTAGGCCTGCTTCCATGTCGGTTTGCAGCTGTGCTACACAAGGTATTAATGAGAACGTCGTTTACCACGTTAACGCGCAAGTTGTTCGAAGTCTCGGGCTTTGGTCAGGTTCTACACCTGGCGAGAAAGAGCGATCAATTGAGAAAGCAATGCGCAATCTCATTGAAGACGCAGAGCGTTTTATTTATATTGAGAATCAGTTCTTTATCTCCGGCTTGGACTCTGATAATGAGGTTGCAAATCGTGTTCTGGATGCTCTTTTCAAACGTATCCTTCGTGCGCATCAAGCCAGGGCTGAGTTCAAGGTGATGATTTTAATTCCATTAATTCCTGGATTTGATGGATATATCTCCGAATCGCCATCCATTCGCCGTGTGCTCTTTTATGAGTATCGATGTATCAATCGGGGAAGCCAATCCTTGTTCTACAACCTCTTGCGAAAAGGAATCAATCCAGATGACTATGTCCACTTTTTTGGGCTCCGTGCCTGGGAACCGCTTTCGTTTGGAAGCTCAAAGGCAGCAGAGGTACTTGGCATGCGTCGAGTTGCAACTGAGCTAGTATATGTCCACTCCAAGGTCCTGGTAGTAGACGATGTTAAATGCATAATCGGCAGTGGGAATATAAATGATCGTAGTTTAACAGGAAACCGTGACACCGAGTTGGCCGTAGTCATTGAGGCATCTAATACGGGAAAGAACTTTGTTCGAAACTTTCGTCTCTCTCTCATGTCTGAGCACTGGGGTATTCAAGATAATCCACATGACCCGTTATGGAAACAGCTTCGTACACCATGGCACAAAGAAAATTTTAAGGAGCTCTGTAATATCTCTCAAACAAACACGCAAATATTCGAAGACATATTTCCATGCATTCCCCGCGATGATGTGCGCGATTCAACAGACCTCCGTAACTTCTCGCGTGAGCGTTACACCGTGATAGAATCTTCGAATGCGATTGAGGATGAGCTAAGTCACATCAAAGGTCACATCGTGGACTTTCCTCTGCGATTTCTGGAACAGTACGACCTTAAACCAGGTCTCATTGAAGATACTTCTGGCGCACTTTTGGGCAACGAGTTATTCATCTGATTGCGTCTCCCATGCTAGCATAGCTTTGCATGTATTCATATCTCTGATTCCATATGTTTACGATATTGAAATCAGAGAACGTTGTTAATTTCATTCATAAAAATCGAGTATTTCTGCGAAGTCTGAAGTAGCCAGTGTTTTGTGGTAGTTGATGTCGTTCAGCTTCCCGTTACTTTGACTCAACAGCAAAGAGAATATATAGTTTATTGTTTGTTCGTTTTCAAACAAAACACACACGCCCGAAAAACATTAAAGAAACATGTAGTTCTAGTAACAAATTTAAATGTCTTACAGAGCCTAATCTTATGTTATGTAAAGGCCCAAGTATGTTGAGCCCAGTAAATTGTAAATGAAATATGCCTCGCATACCACATGCCCTCTTCAGCGTTTTGGCCTTAGTCAACTCTTCTATTCAAGGAAGAAAATCTAACAAAGTAAATCTATAGCCACACAACAAATATAGAAGTTACGCTCAATCCAAATACCTTACATGTTATTCAGTTGTACACGGAGCGAATCACGTTCTTCGATGAACTCGTAAGGGGTTCCATAGTACATCGGATCAAGGTTTTCGTTTCCTTCGTAAGCCTCGGCAGCAGCGACAGCATTCATGTCCTCATAAGCGTCAAAGTCATAAACATCAGCATACTCGCCCAAGGTAGCTCGCATATAAGCCTCCATCTCTTCACGACTGATCGAATCAATGTGATCATCGTGTGATGAGTGGTCTTGCTCATGCAATCGAGACATAGAATAATGCTTCATTGACGAATTTGGGCGGGGTTTTTGATGCGGAAGATGGGGAATACCGAGTTTTTCGTTTCGCTTCCGGAGTGTAGAGCAGTGCTCTAAATGGCGGTCGTATGCTTTCTTACCAAACTGACGGTAACAATGAGGACATTCCTGCAGTTGTACACCGCTTTCCGCCACTGAACGTCTTCTGCTCAGCGAGACACTCGCGGGCAACGACTTGCGGCGACTACTATTTGATTTGTGCAGGCGGAAGGCTTCTGCATCGCCTCCATCACTATCAGGGCTAGGTGACAATTGCCGTAATTTCGCAGCTTTGAGTGAAGCGTATGCGCCTCTTCCAGCACCACGTAATAAAGTTTTGGGTTTGGCCCGAATGCTACTGCACTTGGGGATGTGTCTTTCAGCAGACTTAGGATTAAAAGTTCGTTGACAGTGAGGACACTCCACTAAGCCTTCAGGGTTGACATCGCTGGTAGATTCATGGTTGCTAGATGACGCAGTTGTTGAAAGTGTCGATGCCATGGTGCCTGTACCCGGGGCTCGCTGCTGCAATGCAAGGCGCAATTGCTGAGACTTATTCCTCCAACTGGTCCGTTTCACACTTGACGACACCGTGCCCTTTTTGTCATTTGAAATTGGTTTTCTGCTGTCTGCGGGAGTAAACTTGAATGAAGAACCCGGAGCAGTAGTCTTTTTTGAGGTAGAAAATACCTTTCCGCAAACAGGTTGGTGAATTTCTAGAGCGCTAGCACCAAAGCTACGTCCGCAGTTTCGACAAGGGAAAAGATCATTTGAATCAGCAGTGCTTGCCCCCACGGTGCATTTGAAACAAGTGCAACCAGTCTTTCGTGTGCACTGATCTCCAGTAGCAGAGGCTGGTGCAGAGGGAGTAAATACTTGACGACCAGTCCTCTTGCCTGATGGGAAAGAAGACATTGGAGAATCTATGGAGTCTGATGACGGCGAATAATTATATTCTGGCGAGTTCATTTGAGTACGGCTTGATGAAGTCATAGGTTCTGCAGTCTGAGAAGAAGTCCATGCCGAGCGTGAAGGCCTAGGTGTAGACCGTGCTGTGTTTGCGTAAGAACCTGCGCTCATTCTCCCAGGAGGGGATGGCGAAGGTCTTTTCACCTTCATTCGACGCTTTAGCAATGCGAGCGAAGAACGAACCTGCTCTATTGGCGCCTCATCCCGTGCGGAGGTTGGCGCCTCAGACATTTGACTTGCTCTTGATGCGGAAATAGAGACCCGACTATCTTGCTTGACTTGTCCTTCTATTTTAAGATGAGAGTGCTCTCCATTATTCATGTTACCAAAGCCATGTTTGCTTCTTGTTCCATGACTGAGTTTGTTAATTATATTAACTTCATCGTCCTCTTCATCGATATCATCTTCCCCATTGTGGTGAACATCTCTTAGTAAGTCCTGGAGTCTGGCCTCAATATGATCAACACTTTCATCAAGGTCTTCTGGATTTGAGGATTTTCCGCTCCCATTTGATTGCATGGCCCTATGATCAAGCTGCTCATCGTCAAAGTCTGGTTCATAAGTATCATCGGGTTCTGCATCTTCCTCATCGTTGTCACCATTCTGATACTGAAGTTGGCGATGGTACTGGTATTGCATATTGCTGGATGGCTTTTGGACCATGCGATTAAGGTACTTCATATCTTTCTCATCGATGTTGTCTTCCACCTCTATCCCTTCATCGACATCGTGTTCGCTTCCACTTTTGGCATTCTTTGTGTTCTGGTTTCGAGCAAACGATTCGTGAAACTGTTCGTCATCAAGCCGGAGCCTTGCAATTTCAGAAACATATGTTGGTTTGTTCTGTCCTTTGACATCCTGGTCAACCTCGAAGTCACTGCTACTTTCATATTCGCCACCGTCTCCATCATCTTGTGACCCTGGGCTGGTGAGAAGATCACGAGGATCTGTCCAAAATACTTGACGCGTTTTGCGATCATAAAAATAAACGCGGCCTGTTTTGGGATCCACCGCCTCTCGAATGTCAAAATTTTCAACCATGCTTTTTGTGAGCTGCATAGCTTCGCTCTCAGTACGATCAGACCCTCTGCCAGCGGACTGCAATCGTGCAACACCTGATTTATGCAGCTCATTTTGTGATGACGAGTCTGACTTTGTGATTGCTGAAGATGTGCTTGCTGCGAGACCCGAAGATGTTTCCAAAGGATCTTTCCATCCTTCGGGAGGGGTCCAACGCGTTTCACGAGTCCTGCGATTGTAAAAGTACGCCTGACCACTCTTGGGGTCTACAGCCGTTCTCCATTCCTCCAGTGATGATGCAGGGCAATCTCTGCTTACACCCAGTGCTCTAGTTTTAGACATGGGCTCTACCTTTGACTGCAGTTATCTCTCCCAAAGATTCTCAGGAAAACTCTACAAAGATCTCAAGGTTTATGGAATCGTTGCGATTCCTGTAAACACAATAATTAATGTGTTGACTGATTTCTTTGTCACTATGAGAAACTCAACTAGAACGAGAAAAGCCCAACGATTAAGTGAACAGGAGAAAGAACAAACGAACTTATGTTTTAGGACAATTGCGCGAGCCGCAAAGTCCTAACCAAAACAGCGAAACTCAGCTCACGTAAAGTGGGCTCTTCCTTTCTCGTCCGCCGGAATCCCTCAGTAGTGGTTTTTCCCACCGTCAGAACAAGCAGTACACGCGTTTTTGGCGACAGAAAGCCGCGACTCCAGGGTACTTGGACCCTAACGAACAACTTTTTCCCACCAATGCCGCGCAAACTGTCGCCTGCGAAAGAACTACGCGTCTCCGCAGCGTATTGATAGACTGCTGATGTCTCTTGTTTTTTGTCAAGTTTTTTGTTTCTTCACCTTATCTGTAAACAACCTAACTACTACTCTCTAACATTTTCTACCACTCGGTTAACTTAAATATCATAATTCATGCTTCTTTCGGTTTGACACCTGATGATTTGCTCGACTTTTCACAAACCTTGTGCATTGTGATGCGAGTAGCCTAACATGCTTCAGCATAGCAGGACTCCGATGAAAACCTTTCTCATCAACCCCCAGAGTTGCCAATTTTAGATCGAGATCTCTTGGCTCCGTTCAAGTCTACATTATATTCTACGATAAAAAGAGGAAAAAGGCGTCTGTTTTATTGCACATCTCAATTTCGTGCTACTAGTGGAGGCATACGCGAGCCTAACAAGATCTTAACTATCTCGCTATAACCCACTTATGCGCACTCATACTTGATTTATGGGCTTCTATAACCTATTCAGAGTATTCATAACCTACTGTATCCAGTCTTATTATAACTCACTTTACCCTCTGCCCGCCGCGGCACGGACCCAACGCATAAAGAGAGTGGAAAAGAAGGCAAGCTGTGCAACTGATACAGAACAGTAAATATTGTATATGATACCGCTTGCTAGTGTACTTGCGTCAGCTAATAAGAAATTCACTAGATTGGAGAGCAAACACACTACAAGAGCACAAGAGAACTTTTGCTTTGGTAAGACATCAGGTACCCTTTTGTCCTAGAATTGTAAGAATTACAGCTTTCATACTATTACCAGTAGGTGTTGCATACTAGTTAGTATGAGAAAGAAGTAAAAGAACAAAATGAAATGCGATGCGTAGCTTCTGCCCAAGCCTTGGTTCTGTGACAATCAGCCAGTACGGACTGTGGCATTTTGGTTGGGCAAAGGATTTGCTCGCCTACTGTGCTTCAGGGAAGAGAATACTCATCGCTTTGAGACGAGTTTTGTGGAGTTGGAGGAGCTTACAAACTCGCTAAAGCTACGACAAGTCGTAACAGCTAGTTTTAACATATTATTGTAGTAAAACTTGTCTACGTCGATTGCAAATCGCAAGGCAAGTGGCAAAACAAACAGAAGACCACCGAGCAAGGATAAGTTTCGAGGAGGAGACTAAGGCAACCTTGTGGCCGTGCCACTCCACAAAGCAAGATGGAGCAAACTTCTTCACCTAAAATGACCACATCTAAATTTGGAGAAAAACGAAGGATGCGCTCTATTCGTGATCGATGTCGATCGTGCATCTTAAACGACAAGATTCAATTGTGGGAGGCATTTGAGAGCGCTAGAGGCTCTGATGGTCACGAAGGGCACAATCTTGACAGAGAAAAGTTCATCAAGGTGTTACAAAACCAAGGCGTACGACTTCAAGAACCTGATGCGGAATTGATGTAAGTTTGTCATTGTGCGGAGAGTGATGCATAGCCATCCTAAAAGCTTTATACTAACATGGCCCTGTTTTAAATCATATAGCGTGAGTAAATTTGGTAACTACCGAGGAATCGTGAATTACCAAAAGTTTTATCGAATGCTTGATGTTTTACCTCCTGCTGATTATGTGAACCCTTCAATTCGTGTAGGGAGGTTGCCACAACCGTATCGTATGGTTCTGAAAATTCTTGAAGAAGATGTTCTAGATTTGGCATGGGAAGAGATATCAATACGAAACATGCCAAATTCGGGTCGAACCTCACAAGATTCTGTTTTGGCTTCACAAATGCAGCCCACATCAAGTGTACCAAGCTTAGGAAAAGATCAAAGTGCGGGAAGCTTTGATCAACCTAAACGAACGATGAATCAGGGGGATGTAGCGCTGCAACAACAAATTAAAACCTTGCAACTTATGAAATCTCTACCGCGCTCAATGCGAGATTGTAAAAATGCGTCTCAATTTCCCATTACCAGTGTTACATGTACCGCTACTTCTTCTGATGGACGAATTACATGTTTGGGGACTGCAGAAGGTCGTGTTCTACTGGTGACGGAGGCACTGCATGAGTCTTCGGCCACTGCTCATCCTTTTGACCGCGAGATCACTGCCATTGCTTGCGACTCTTTTGGGAGTGCTGGCGCATTGATCGTAGCATTGCACAAACCATCACATGATGAAACAAAGGAAGGGGATGATCCATGCCCTGAGACAGAATCTGTGCAAGGTCAGCTTATTATTTATAATCCTGTTCTTTCAAACTCTTTGCAAACTATAGGTGCTCCATTCACTTTCGTTGCAGATGTGGAGTCTGTATGGGTAAACGCAGCGAAATGGGTCACTGATCAATCTTTCACTTGTGCTTGTGTACTAAGAGCTTCACTCGAAGAGGAGACTAATATTGAAGGAAAAGGCTCTATGAATAAAGTTGAAGGTGAGAAACAGGACCGCCCCTCGGTAGGCGCTCCGTGCCGCAATCTTGCAATATATACAGTTCGTCATACAGAATCAAGTTCACTTGGCTTAAAGGGAAGGTCGTTGCAAGACCTGAATGAAGAGGAAGACTCTAATCAAGAAGAAAATATGCGATTTTCAGACTCTGTGTCTTGGATAGAGTCGAGAGATACCGTTGAGCTACCTCGCAAGCATGGAGAAGTCTGTGGCTTATTCTGTAAGAGTCGTTTATTCTTTACTACTTATATACATGGAGACAACGAAGTTCAGGAACATGATTGCATGTCATCCGCCAGCAAGACAATTTTCATGCCTTCCGGTGTTCTTTGCCATGCACAACGTGTGTCCACTATGGGAGTTGAGTTTTGTGCATTTGGTCTCGTAGACGGATGCATCATGGTCTGGAATGTTTGGGCTGGTGTAGCTCGCGCAACCCTAAGGCACCATTTATCATCCACAACATCTGTTCATTTTCTAGAGTCTGATGAGGAGAATAATGGTCTATCTGGGGCTAGCCAGAGTACTCAGATTTTGGCTGGCTGTAGCGATGGGAAATTGCGTCTTTTCCAGCTGTCCTCTGACGCACCTTCATCAGCTGCTATCCGCCCTCGTAAAGATTCTAGCTCAGGATTTTCGTTCTCAGATAAAAATTTCGCTGCATCATTAACCGGAGGAAATTTCTTGGCGGAGTTTGAGGCGTGCGTACCTAAGAGAAAATCGTCTACAGCCCTTGATTCGGAAGACATAGCAGTTACAAAATTGTACGCAGTCAGTGGTACTCCATTGCTTATTGCTTGTACGCGTTATCAGGTCCAGCTATACGATATCGAGGCAGGTGCACAAGTTGGAAGTCTCATTGCTGAAAACCGGATAGATGAAGTAGATAATGTGATTGACGAAGAGGAAAGAGGGAATGCGTCTACGAAAGTTCAAGAAAGCAAAGATCAAAGCTTCAGGTGGCGAGCAAATCCCGTGGTAGCACTTGCGAACCAATCAATTTTTATTCTGGACCATCTTGAACAAGCCTTTTCATATCCAGGATATCTGTACATCACGACATGTTATCCATGCATTGCTCGCGCAGTCAAGTTTATCGATAGTAATCAGCGTCTTACAGCCGCAGCAAGGTTTCGACTAGGTCAAGATTGCATTCGATTCCTGAACTCCACAACCGCGGAGCAGCGTTGCAATCCAGACTTTCAGATTGTCGGTCCAAACACAACGCATGCCGCATCGACGACTGGCTTGGCTTCTCTCATGACCCATTCCTTAACATTCTCTGATAATGTATCTCCTCGTGGCAATGAGCCCGAGGCAGCTGACCAGTCTATGAAAATCTCGTTCTCAAGAGTTGGGTTTCTTGCTAGCAAGATGCAAGCAAGACGAGTTCAAGCTTCTAAGAATGTTATCAATCCAACGCGTTTAAGTGAGTCGCTTGTACACTCTCTCCCAGGTGACAAGCTTACACAATTTGAAGAGAGAAGGACGAATACACGGGCAGATCGCGAACGTCACTTAGCCGATAAGTTACAGCATTGGATGTCAATATCCAGTGTTCTTAAATAAGCAAAATAATCTAAATAAAGAGTAAATTCATGATAGGATTCTTTCTACAAAAATCTAAGTTAACATTTAATAGACACTAAAGGCTTTGATATATACTTTTGGGTAGAAGATAGTAGCCTTAACAGGCCAAGCAATGTTCCATCATAGAAGTCGTCAAGTATGATCAAGATAGAAAAAATGAAGAGATGATTAAAGTATAAAGACAGAAAGAGAGGTAATTGGCTATAGATTAAGCGGATCCGGAAACGGACTTGAGGAACTTGTCGAGGTTCTGGCCTTGATACTTGAGAAAGGCGATTTCATCCTTGCGTTTTTTCTCGGAGATAGCTTTGATTTCTGCTTCACGTTTCTCCATGATTTCAACACGATTACGAAGCTCTAGAACCTCGTTTTCGCGATTTTTGCACTCCTCCTCGAGCATTTTAATCTCCACCTCCATGTCAGACATACCCTGTTCTGCTTGAAGCTGTTTGCGAATGCCAAAAACAATACTGCTGTCATAAAGTGTCTTGTAAGCATCGACAGTCATCCGTGCTTCATCTCGTACGCGTAGAAGCAAGAGCCCACGCTCAGGTTGATTGAGTGTAACCTGGCGAATGATCTCATCAAATCCCTGATGGTAGAGGTCCTCTCGAACGGGGCAGATTCCGCTGTCCCGAGCTTGTCTCTCAGCAAGTTTTCTATCGAGTTCCTCTTGAACCTGAATAACGTCAAGCCGAGTCGCCGGTTCCTTGGATGTATATTGCATCCACTTGGAGTGATCTTTTTTAGAGAATGTGCGCGGCGGGAGCACGGAATTCACAATTTCATCTGTCTGCGCGTTACCAGACGAGGTCTTGGTGGAAGTGGGCACCTGGCCAGGAGCAGCGTTGTATTCCTTCGACTCTGCCTCTGCCTCCGCCTCATTGTTGCTTTTTGTAGGAGCACTCACCAGGAGAGGCTCTTCCAAGCGCAGGAGCGACTCGGGTACTTCGGTTGCCATGTTTTCCCAATTTACGAGTTCTGTTTAAGTAAGCTCTCGATAAAGGCAAGTCAAGGTTTACTTGCCAATCTGACCAATTCGCCGAGCGGGAGTGATGTTCCTTATGTCGTAGTTTGCTAGCGAGCCGTGAGCTTGCCAGACCAACCTGGACTGTTGCGAGTTATTATACCCTTAAATTGTTACATGAGTGACTAGTACAAACAAAGACAGAACAGCGAGCCGTTGATGACTTACTAAGGGTACATAACTATAACATTAGGAATGTATGTAGACTCTTAGAAGGGCAACATTCTGTGCTATAACTTGTTATAATTCCCTGCGAAATGTAAGGAAATGTGCTATGGCTGGTTAAATATCATGGAGAGCAATAATCAAAAGGCGAAGCGAGTTGGCGCAAGAGGACATATAAAGCCATTGAGGAGTAGCGTGGAAGGATGAGCAAGAAGAAGAATGGGGAGAAGGATCAAGCTCCAGCAATCGAGAGTGATCCATGGAAACTTGCAGGGATTGGAGATGTTGGAGGCCTGAGAACTTTGGTTGAGCGCGAGAAGAACCCAGTGGATGTCAATGCACTCGATGCCTATGGGTGCCAGCCAATCATCTGGGCAGCGAGGAATGGCTATGTAGATGCGGTGGTATATCTCTTAGATCATGGAGCTGATATAGAGTCTAGTGGGTTTGGAGGTATGAGACCTTTGCACCATGCATGTAATCAATTGCGGGAGGCTGTAATGCTTAAACTTCTAGCACTTGGTGCAAATGTGAATGCTGCAGATGACACTGGAAACACCGCGCTTCACTTCGCAGCAGAACGGTACGTTATATAAAACAGTTGCCTAAAGATTTTTTTTGTTGCACTTGTGTAGGGTTTTGCATGTTTCGGACAAAACGTCTAACTTTGCAATTTGTTGATGTGATGTTTCTTGTTTATAATTTGAACAACTATAGGGGTGTCATGGAGCCCGTCGAAGCATTAATGAAGGCGGGGGCTACTGTGAATGCAGAAAATGTTGCAAAGTCTTCACCACTTCATAAGGCTGCCAATGATGGTCACTTGTCGATTGTACAGAAGCTCATTGCCAAAGGAGTCGATGTTAACCAGCAAGATGGCAAGGGTAACACAGCGTTGCACATTGCTTGTATGAACCGATTTCAATTGATGGCAGAGTGGCTAATTGAACATGGCGCAAATGTAAAGCTAAAGAACAAGTCTTCAAAGCTCCCCTCTGCTTTGTGCGGCCCAACCATTGCTGCTCATTTGTTTCCCTCTGAATCGAAACAAGAAGAGTAAATGCCTTTGAATTGGCCTCCTGTTTTTTAGAAACCAAAGAATAAAGCAAGCTTTTCATGAAATTATCATCATGCACAAACTGTACAACAACAATTTGAAACTACATTCTTTCTTCCTTTATCAAGAATTGCTTTGAATTTTGACCAAAAGGTGCCTGTTGTTATAGTTAAATGATCTTAGTGACACAAAGTAGTAAGGCTTTGATATGAATTAAAGAACTGAGAACAAAGTATTTTGTACCAGAGAGAGAAAACAATAAATGGTGCATTCTATTCGGTTTGAATAAAAGGTGTACTAGGCATGCGCAGGGTGAACAAGTATTTGAAAAACTAATTGGCGGTGTTTTTCTTCAATTGGGCTCTCTTGTGCTTTTCAGTTGGTAGGGGAAATTATTTAGTGCATGAACTACAAAAGGAAGGGGGTTATTATCCCTACTCAAGATGTGGTGTATTTACAGGAGGTCGTGATGGACTAGAGGGAAGCTAGACAGACAATCAAAAACAATTCTTGGTGATACCTAAAAGGGTGTATATCAGAGACGAGAAGTAGGATATGGTGACGAAGATGAAAAAAGGATACCAAAGTGTCAGTCTAGCCACGTGCAGGAACAGACAAACCTTTTGGTAAGATAGGGCAGGAGACAGAAACGTTAGTAGCAACAATAGAGACTTCGTTGCTTGCTATAAGGATCATGCTGCAGCAGAAGAGGGGGATGCAGACCCGGATGCAGCTGTTCTGGATGAAGAGAGTTCAGCCATGAGCAGGTTGTAGATTTGACTAGAGAAAGCAATGCCGACAGAGACACGAAGAGTTCCCCAACCGATCGTGAGACGCCGCGCAAGAAATGATGCGCGGCTTTCCTGCGTGTTGAGCTTGTTCTCCTGAGCTTCCCTCCAGAGGTTGCGAAAGACAGCTGTTGTGCTCAAGTGACCCCGAGAGAGATCATGCGCATACTGTAGGTTGCGAGCATAGTTGAAGGGAGACGATATGAGTGTTGCAACGGCAGCGGCAATGACGTTGGAGAAGAAAGATACTGCTCCAGCAAGTTGCACGCCAGTATTGGGGTCCACAAGGGGTTGCTGACTCCTTGCGAGATGTTTCGGGAGTTCATGGCGCAGGCACGAGAATGCTCCGCCCCAAATAAAGTCCCTGGCAAGAGTTGTGAAAATGGCGCGGTTGAAGCAAGCGATTCCACCAGTTTGAAACATTATTGATGCTACGCGAATCATACCTCCTGGGTGTTGTGCGCTCCATTTCTGAAAGGTGATACTTGCCAGTGGGTTGGTGACGATTGCGATAAGGGATCCAGAAACAGTGCCGGAAACAAAGTTGTGTGTGAAAGAGCTCCGCTCACCGACAGGGCAGCGTCTGCGCACTGCATCTTCCAAGGGAAAACACAGTCCTGATGAAATAACTCTTTGCAACATGACCATGTTAACGCTTTGAAATGGTTTTTCGAAGTTTGACTCACACAGAAACGGTCTTTTATGTACATGTGACAGAAACAGTGCCCTATCAACTGGTGAGAACACAAACGAGCTCGTCATGCCGGCCACCAGGCCAGACGTAAACGCTG
The DNA here is from genome assembly GCA_004764695.1 of Schizochytrium sp. TIO01. Classification (NCBI taxonomy): domain Eukaryota; class Bigyra; order Thraustochytrida; family Thraustochytriidae; genus Schizochytrium; species Schizochytrium sp. TIO01. The sequence goes on along the minus strand of SMSO01000014.1, from coordinate 1,165,770 downwards.
ATACACCTGCGTCACCCATGTTTGCTTGTTCGCTTTTCGAATTATCCCAGTCCAAGTGATTCCAGAGTTCCAAAACAATCAATCAACGAATCAATGAATCAATCAGGGAAGCAATTTGAGTGGCTCAAAGCTTCTCGATTCGCAAAGCACAGCCTGAGCCTTGCGATTCGCAAAGCAAGCTACGCAGTGCAATACAGTCTCAACAAGTTTGTCAATGACCTCTGCTTTTCCGCTGTATCCAGCAGCAGCCAGTCCTCCTACCAGTACCTTGCCACAGTGACTCCTACCGAACTCCTACTGTAAAGCCTAAGAGAACCGCCAACGAGGAGGCCCTGTTCGCGCAGCGTGGCGCTCTCGGGAGGCGCAAGCGGACCGCCCTCGCTGTATTCCAGGCAGGCGGCGGGCCCTTGGCCAGAGGTTCTAGCGGCGGCCTGACGTGGACAACGGGTCGAAGTCCTGCGAAGAGGGTTTCGCCCTGAGGTGTTTGTCTCGGAGCGAGAGGCGAGGCGGGAGCCCGAGCGCCCGAGAGATCCGGATTGAGGTTGCTTATTCCTAAATTGGCTGTCGTTGTTAATTATTCTCTGTCTGTCTGTCTGTCTGTCTGGTCGAACGGAAAGACCAAAGCCGAAGCGCCGACCGACGCAGAGGGCCAGTGGGAGGCGGCGGGATCAGGCGTCTGCGGCGAGGGCGGGGAGGTACGCCGTGGCGTCTCCTCCGAGCCTGTGCCGGCCAGAGCGCAAGCTTGGCGGTCTGCACGGATCGATTGATCGACCGATTGACTTCCTCTTCTTTTGCCACTTTTGTTTTAAGCTCTTTCCTTCTTTAAAAAGTTGATAACTTCTGACTTCAAACTTTTCTTTTTCAAAAGAATGATTAACTTTTCATTTTAGGTGAAAACATTTTTAGTTAAAAATAAAATAAAATAAAAAAAAAGAGAGAGAAGCAACGAAGAGCAATCAATCACCTTTATTTAGATTATCGATTATCGTCGAGCAATCGCGGTCGCTACGTACGTATGTTTGTACGCACATAGTGATTCCTTTGCCCAAAGCCAGACAAGACAAGACTGAGCGTCGACCATCATTTCTATAAACCCAGCGCTAACCCGCTGTGCAGATCTATCTTTCTTGTGAATGTGCGAGTGTGTGATTATGACCCTCGCCTGAGAGAAAACAGCTCCAACTTTGTAATGTTCGAGTGCCTCGTCAAAAAGAGGCAAGGATAGGGACTGCAAGATTAGATTAGTAGAAGCGGAAGCCGGAGAACCCTTTGGTTTGTTCTCTTATTATCTCCTGTCGCTCTCCTTTCACCAAAAGCAGCTCAAGAAAGACATTGAGAGCAAACGTTGTTTTAGTTTAAAATGTAAAACATAAACAACTCATGACTAAATGTTGAAATAATTAAAAATAAGTGAATGAATAGCTAATTGAATAAATGAATGAATGAACAATTAATTGAGTGATCATGTCAAACAAATACACAATCACATAAGAGGGAAAGAAAGAAGCGGTGCGTCACAGATTCACAGCAACTTCATATTGCACTCTAATGGCGATAGGAGGTTCCTAAATACATAGTACATAATCTTTATCTATCAAGACCATCGCCAAGTACACATGCGGTGGCTGGGGACTGGTACTATGGTTAACGTTATGAGGCACATAGCACCCCGCCAGAGAAAGAAGGCTGTTCATCAACAGCTCTGATAGCACCCCACATAGTCCAAATGCTAGGCCTCGCAAGAGGTAATTCATTGCGCATGCGTAATGTGCAGGGTAAGAGTAGATGCAGTTATGGTAGGAGTAGCGGTAGTAGGACATAGACGACTCTTTTATTGCTGAGTCTTTTGAGAGAAGAAGCAAAAAGCAAAAGCTAAAGCCAAAACAACGCCAATGTCATTAATTAATTAATTAATTAATTAATTAATTTATTTATTTATTGTCAATATTGGACCATTACTAGCTTTCTAGGTAGTTGGCAGCTAAGGTGGGGAGAAAGGAGAAAAGAGAGGGAAGAAGAGAAAGAGAATGGAAGAGTTACGGACATAAGGACAGAAGAGCGGGAGAAGCGACGAAGAGCGGGCATGGGAAAAAGGGGGAAAGGAGCGCAAACAGAAGGGCAAAGAAAAGGGAGTTCTGATTGAAGCAAAGCATTCGTTTGGTTGATTGAAGTTCATTTATTTACTTTTGGTTTTTCTCAGGACTTTGGTTGGCTCTTCATGTACTTTGTACTTCTCTCTTGAGTTTACTCCGACTGCTTTTGATTGCCAAATTTATCTTTGTTTTTAGTGTTTAATTTAATTAAACTAAAATAAATATAGAAATGTAAATATAAAGTAAAAGGAGGAGCGAGTGAATGAATGAATGAATGAATGAATGATTGAACGAACCTAAGGATGTACAGGCTTAGCGAGAGAAGATGCGGTGCATAGATTCATCAACTGTGCATAGACAGTTGCTCTCGCGAAGGTTTTGCATTTCCTTCTTCCATCCTCTCTTCATGAATTGATCGATTGGTTGATTGATTGATTAGTTGATTGATTGATTGATTGATTGATTGATTGGTTGATTGGTGATTGATTGGTGATTGATTGGTGATTGATCCTCAATTGGCCACCTCTCGCGCTTCCGGGATGCTGGTTCTCCATTGTAATTTCCTGTCAGTGAAATCAGTCCAATCCACTCCGAGTTTCAATCGATCGGCCGATTAGTGAATTGGTTTGCACAGCTCTCTTTTGACGAGCTGTTGGTCGTTTTCTGCTTCCACTACGCTCTGACGATCGTCGTTCGAAGCTCTTTGCGCGAGAACATGCGTACGCTGAGACGAGCATACTCGCGATGAGTAAGATGCGGCTTGAGAATTGGCCATCGCCGTATCTGCGTATTGGCACGATATGAGCTGTTTCGTGAATGAAAGAAAGAAAGAAAGAAAGAATGAATGAAAGAATCCCCAGAGAATCTAGCGCAGATGCGAGATCACCGCCCTCTGCTTTGAGTTGTATCAGCGCGAAAAAGGCAATCTGACCGCCCACCCTTTTCTTCATCTTTAAGCAGAGGTTGAAAAGGTGCTTTGTTGTTGTTTATCCTTTTACTTTCGATTTGTTATTCGTAGTATTATTATTAGCCATGGTAGTAGTATTATTTGTTTTTACTTATATTTATTTGTTTGTTTGTTAATTAAAAATTTAAATAGGCAGATAAATACATATAAAGAAGTATTTTAGAGTGAATGTACCAGGAAAGCAAATTAAACAGTTGTGGCTTTATTAGTCACTTCATCCACCTCGATCCTCGAACTGCGAAGAAAGCCGCACGAAACCATGCATATGGACTCGCAAACACGCCAAAGGTCTGGCCCGCGAAAGGACTTTGCTTTAGTGTCGCAGGGCCCTCGAGTTCTTCGTCTTTCCAGCTACTGTATTCTGCGGCGCATGCTCTTTTATTGACTTTCACAAAGCGCTGTTAAATAAAACCTCAGAATACCCACCCAATAAGTAGCGCGTAGTTAAAGTATTGAAGGGAAGGACAGAAAAACGACCAAAAATAAATCTGTTTCTCGCTCTTCAGTTTACCTTCAGGTCATTATCGCTGCAGGTCCGCTCCAATCAACCAATAAAAGGCACCCGACAGCCAGCCAAGCGCCTCCTTCGTCTTCACAAACGCGCATGATGAAGATAGCTCAGCCAACTTAAGAGTTGCCAGACCAACTGCCATGCTATTGGCTCAGATAATGTACTTTTTTTCTTGACATTCTCAATTGCTTTTTATTCACTTCTTTCTTTCAACTTATTTTCCTGTTTGTTTGATTGATTGATTGATTGATTGATAGGCCTATCTATATAATCTATACACTGCGCTGTTATTGCGGAAGAAAGCGCTCCGGAACCCCCAAAATGCCTACTACGCTTTATCGACCATGATGCCGCGAAATCTTGATCAATTCGCCGCCGTCTGTCAACAAACTGGAGCCTCGAGCGTCGGCTTTGAGTAGATCTTATCTTGGCTGAAGACGATCAGGATGCAGGTTTCTAAAACTGGGTTTGGTTTTCGACTGGTTTTCATCAGTCTCGGCATCTTCAAGTTCAAGGTCTGTCTCTGATTCTTCAAGTTCATCAGAGGAAGGCTATGGATTTCAGTCAGTCGTCACCTTGTAGCCAGAAACCACGTGCCATCGCTGGTGGTCTCACTCGTGCTGCTTTGGAGGTGGGATGGGTTTCCGCTCTCACGAACGAACCAGCGAACGACTCGAAGACGATTGTGGTCCTCGTCCAAGAAACCTTCAACAACGATCGCCCTTCATTCATTCATTCATTCATTTCATTCATTCATTCATTATTCATTCATTCTCATTCATTCAATCATTCATTCATGTCAAAATCGCACGTGTGTTGGTCATGTAATGAGAAAGATGAACGATTGAGCGATGACGGTCGCAAACAAGTTCCTTCGTTGGAAAGAAACTTTGTGCAATGCCGAAGACGATGCCGGGAACTTGTCCAAACAGGCCATAGAGTGGCGTTGCTTCGAATCTTGCGAGGGTTTTCGGCCTCTAGGTCGCTCTGGGAGGGTGGCTATTATGAGGCTTCGAGTGGGTTCAAGTTGGCTGATGATGAGGATGCGTTTGTGCGAGTGGGTCATCGGTATCCTTTTTAAACCTTTTCTTTAAAATAAAAAACCAAAAGTTAAAGTTTATTGCATTGAAAGTATGATTGTTTGGGGAGATAAAATAAACTTGAAGCGAAAAGTCTCATAAATAAATAAATAAATGGCAATAGCTAGTGAAAGCTAGGATATGAAAAATAGTGAAGAAGACGAGGAGCGAAGGGGACTAGGGCCGAATAGGAAGTACAGGTACCACTAATTGGCAAAGCTAAATTGCAATCGTTCATTCATGCCCAAGAAACACTCGGCTTGAGGCTTGAGGCTCGAGGCTTGAGGGATAGAGGAGGAAGCAATGTAAGGGAAATGAAGCAAGTTGAAGACAAGAAGCCAGGAAGGAACAAAGCTCCACCAGTGCTATACACTGCCTTCAAAGACACGCGCAAAGCAGCAACTCGAGAACTTGTGGATAACGATTTGGCTATCTATTTTGAGCGCGTGAATATCAGTCTGCCTTTTGTTAGATACGTTTTTTTCTCATATTTTAAAATATTATTTTTTAAAAGGATATAGGTACTCTGTGAATTTGCTGGTAAGTAAGATGAAGTAAGGCACCCATATAGTATTTTCCTATGTAGGAAGTACGGAAAGAAAATTATTCTCGGGCGGACATAAACCATAAACGCGGCGCAGATCTGCGTCATAGACCTGACGTAGCAGATCATGGCGACAATAGGACTACTAAGTATGCATGGGCATCTTCGAAGTAAATGTTGTAACACTGCAAAAACTGGGACTTGGGATCTTGAAGATTAGCCATCAAAATCGATAGCCAAAACCATGTCCAATTTAGATGTTCATGTCTTAATTGAATTTGCGTGTGCATAGGTATCGACCGATTAATCGAGCAGGCACAGATTACATAATGTGCACTCTGGGGCTTCGTAGTCCCGAGACCTAAGCATATGAGTTAATGGAATATCTAAGTTGTAGGGCTCAACTTTGGTAGATTTGAGAGCATATAGGGATTGGATTTTAATTTACAACGCAGTCGATGAGATCATCTAAAACTTGTCACCAATTCGTATCTTTTCCCAATGTCGCCGGTGTAGGTCTTATGATACCCGAGCTGTGATCGAAGACGGTGCACGTTCTTCAGCTCCAAGTCAAATCGAATGACTTAGCATTTAGTGGAGAGAATATATCTGCTCAGTGATTATCGCAGGATAAATTATCGAAGATTTAAGCCATCTGGAAAGGCCCTATTGAAGAAAACGAATATTGTTGGACTCACTCAAGCAAGATCCTAATCTCCCCATCCTCTCACGGTGATGCTTTTTTCAAGAACTGGTTGAAGATGTCACAGGCAAGGGCCAGATGAACGATCCGAAAGCATCCCTCATGCAATACTGTTTCTCATAAGGTATTTTCAAACAGTTTACACATCGTCTTGTGCCGGAAATCCAGGTCATTTCTATATTTAAACCCTCGTATAGAACACAGCTCCAGTCACTGAACTGATCTGATGAAGTACTCAAGCTCCTATCTAGTTAAATTTTCTTGATGAGCTAGCAACTTCCGGTGGAATTTGTAATTGTGACTGAAAAGACACATATGAACATATGATAACCTTGAATCTAGTTTATAATTGACTCTATCGCAGCAAATGAGGCTAAATAAAGTTTAGGTTGATTTCGACACAGTCCAAGCCTTGGTAAAAAGACCGGGATTTATCAATCTTGAGGAAGCTTGAATTTAAAAGCAAACGTCTTTTAGAAAACAAACACATCAAGGAGGCAATCATTAAGCAATCCTCCTTGTCGTCAACCAAACCTTCTCCACTCCATCCATCACAACCTAAATCCACGTTCTCATGTCTGCGCACCCTGCGCACCTTGGTGTCAAGTTTTTTTCTCAAAATTCAGCCTGTTGAGTTACCGCGTTGGCCTTCGTATCACTCTCCTAAAGCCTGGCCCCTGCCAGTTCCCCGCATTCCCCTTCCGCTGCCGCAGAGGTGTTCTTCGACTCCTCCGCTACAGTAGAACACCACCAAAGAACAGCTGCCACGCTAGCCGGTTAGGTTTGGCTGCGGCTCGGTTAGGTTTGGCTGCTGCTGCCCTGAAGCGAATATAAGGTGGGTATTTAAGGTAGAGGCAGGGTATGCAGAGACAATGCGTGAATAATAAATAAATACATAATGAGTGTGATGGTTTATCGTGCGCTCACTGTATTTGTGCTCGATTACTCATTCATCTATTCATCTACTCATTCATTGATTCATTCAATCATTGATTCATTGCTGAAGAAGCAAAGTGCATAAAAATACTGTGATGTGTAGTCCTAAATAAATACTTTCACTCGTGCACGTATGAATATTATCTGTAAATCGTACAGGTGAATGTATGTTTGTATGTATGTATGTATGTATATTATTCATTTCTGTATGTATGTATTAGGTGTGAGAATAGGGCGGGGAAGAGATGAATGATATATGAAGGAATGTCTAAGGGAGAGAATAGTTAAATTAAATGATAGGAGTAATAAGGAGAGGAAGGGAGAAAGAGAGAGGACGTGAGGAGAAGAGGAGCAGCAGGAGGAGTAGAAGCGATTGAGTGCGTGGCGAAGGGCTGCTGCGCAAAGGTGGATACGTCGGCGTGGAAAGTTGGGCTTGACGAGAGGTACCAGGGTGGTGATTTGGAGGTAAGGTATAGTTTCTGTGAGAAAACCAGACAAAATGCTCGCCTCTCGTGTGCTCATGGCCGCCAAGCGGTCCACTGGTATTGTGGGCGTGCCCGTGGTGGAGAATGCTCGCCAGGTGCTGATTGAGACCTACAAGGAGACTCTTGACAAGCTCAAGACCATCCCGTCTGGCGTGCCATACCGTGAGAGCATGGAGCAGATCACCAACTACCGCCTCAGCGTTGTGGAGAAGTACGAGGATGAGGAGCAGATCGAGAAGGAGATTGACTGTGGCCAGATTGAGGAGCTTTTGCTCCAGGCCAAGGACGAGATTGAGCTCATGGAATCCCTCAAGGACTCCCCCATTCTCCAGCCCACCATGAAAAAATAGGCGTGAAGGATTTAATGGTCCTGTCTCTTTGAATCAAGCATAACTTTATGCATTGACTCTTTTGTGCTTTTCTGCGATTTCCTCACCCATTTATCCCTATACATCCCCCATTTACATCTTTACAAGCTACTGCTTTTTTCCTTCATAGAACTTTACCTTTTTCTTGATTGATAACGCCTTGCTTACTTGCAGAAGTGGTTTGAGAGATATGATTTTGAACTCCAGATCTAAGGAAACAAAGTAATTGTAAATTTGTTCACAACCTTCCCTCCTCCCTACACACACCTCCTTGAACGAAAAAATTATCTGATCATCAAATGCTCACCGTCAGCTCACTGCGCTATGGAAAAAGGTTTTCTTGAACATTTGTGCGTGATTTTTTACCTTGTCATTCTTTCTGTCCTCCCTTGATTTACTTGCCCTATAAATTTAGAAGAAGAAATTGTCTCATCAGTATTTGTCTGATTTGGATCTCTACGCTATGTAGAATAAACCTCTTGTTTGAGCATAGATGCACGTGACTTTGACTGATTAGCCTTTCTGACCTCCTTTAACTTGAATATCTTTGGAATTTGCAAAAATAAATGTGTTATCTTAAGCTCTATGCTATGGAAAGGACTTTCTTAAATATGCGTGCGTGGTTTTATTCTCTTGGTTCGCCTGTCGTCATCCTTTTTGTTCTCCCTTACTTATCCTTGAATTTTATAAATAAGTTCATCCAAAAGTTATGAACGATTTTCAGCTTGAATATTGTGGCGAAACATTTAAATCGCTCAACTGTAGAGAGAAATGAGAATTAGTATATAGATAAAGAGGTTTGGTTTTGTTTTGCTTTTTCGAAAACTATAAAGCTTTTGCATGACTTTACCTATAGTTTCTATCTACATGAAAATAGTGTCCTTTATTGACCATGTAAAAAGCACCAAAATCTAAATGTTTCATATAGGACAATGCGATCTTTTTTTATTTCGCAAAAAGTCATCGATAAAACAGAGAATTCAAGCTCAGGTAATCGATCGCTGCTGGTTGAAATCGAATAGAGCAATTCAAATATTAAAAAAATTGAGATACCAACACTAAGGTGAACATGTTTTCAAATGCGTCAAGTAATGTCAATGTTGATAGCACTAGTTCATTAGCATCATGGGCTGCGTGACGCATTTCTTTTTCTTTCTAATGCTATGTGCGAGGGTCGTGAATTCCGTGTTTGTATTTTCTGTAATAAAAGGTAAGGACGTTTGATGGTCATTTGTATTGTTACTCGCGTTTCTCTCTGGAAACACTTTCAAAGCTACATACCTGGATTTTTTTTAAAAGAGAGAAAACTCATACCTAGCATTACAAATGACCCCCAAAAGACACATACCAATTTAATAATAAAAAAATGACGACAAAAGAAAAAAGGTTTAGTGAATATTATTAAATCATATCAACAACTACCTACATAATTAAATTTGTTTTACACAAGTTTATAGTATGAAGCCTTCGCCTACAACATCTGGCGTCAACAAAGGCGCCAGGCGCTCACGAAGAACATTTTGAAGCTCCTCAGTCTGGATCTCTCGTTTCCAATAATCTAGCAAACGCTCAGCACGCACGCGAATCCAAGCTTGCTGAACAATCTCAAAGCTTGCTGGAAAATAAGGGTCGTGCTCCTTGCTATTGTTCTTGGGACAATCCGCAACATGTCTATGACATGCCTGAGTAGAACTTCCAGTGTCCTCAAGACACCATGCACAAAATCGACATTTGCAACGGCTGTTGCTACATTTGAGAGCGCAACAACCATTGAACGTATCAAACACTGTATGACAGCGAGGGCAACATGTGCAAAGAATGCGATCTTGAATGTGACGCAAGTGCCTCTCGGTATCTCTATTCAGACCGTCCATAAAAAGGGCCTCCTGAACCCTTCGCTGAACCTCACGTTCTTGGGAAATTGAAACATCTCGTTCCATATGCTCTCGCACAATCTTGATAAGCTTGTCGAACGACTCTTGTGGTACCTGACGAGCAATATCAGCACCTGAAATGATATGATCACAATTTGGTGACATGCACTGCATTGTGCCATCCCTAGTTACCTTGACAGAAGTCTCAGGAAGCGAGGCAGCCTCCACAGATCCAGTGACGCAATCTTTGCAGACAAAGTGGCTGCCACGACATGTCACACCATGTGGAGCTGGTAGATTATCAAGGCAGATAATACACGACCGAAGTCTCACAGGTTTGGTGTTGAACGCACGGTGCTGGAGTGCATCAAGCGCACTGGGACGTTCCGCAGGATCTTCGCTTTTAAGCTTGATGATGAGCTGCCGCATAGACTTGCGTGGCCGAGGAAACAATTCCTCGAGCAGAACGCCCGCGGAGTACAAATCTACCTTTTCGCTCACCTTGTCTAGACCCCCAAACCGAATCTCGGGTGCAATGTAGTTCCACGTAACTTGCAATGAATGAGTCATAGTCCTGTTAGCCTGCTGTACACCGTCAAAATCTCCAATCACTGGCGAGAGACTTGACGTTAAGAAAATATTGGCTGGTTTAATATCGCAATGGACATGACCACATTTATGCAGATCGTGAATTCCCGAAAGTACGCCAATTGCGATACGTTTGCATGTCTCTTCATCTGCATGAGCGTTCTGTAGAATCCAAGAAGCTAAGTCCCCTTGAGGATAGTAGGGCATGAGAATGCAACCGTGACTGATACTTTCGTCATGGTCAATAAACAGGCCAGTGATGCGAATGACATGTGCCGAGTTTATAACAGCAAGGGCGGCAACCTGTCGACAAAATCGGCTGCTCCCACGCTCTTCTGCCAGAGGAAACTTTTTCAGAACAAGATTTTCTCCTTGGGCATTCTTCACAGCAAGAACAACTTTACCATTTGTAGAGGACAGGCTGCGGACAGTCTCAAAGTCCACAGCACGAGTTCCCTCAAGCCACAGGCCTAGGTAGCTAACCTCCAGAAACGCCTGATCTGAGATGCCAATCCTGCGACACCAGTCCTGATCCCACAAGAGCTCTGGGTAATGATCTTGCGCAGCCCGGAGCAAGCGCGCACGTGCCTGACGCGCCTTGCGGTCAAGTTTGTGCAGATCAATCTCCCGGACTTGGGCTTCGAGTTCCCAAATCTTAGCGTTAAGACGATCCCGCTCAGCATCTGAGCCAGCATCAAAGATATCCTCCTTCACATCTTTCAAGTCCAAGCAAAGACGATCACGCTTGCGACGCTCCACCTTTAGTTGTCGTAACATTTCTTCAAGACATGAAGAGTCAGGTGGAGTCGCACCTTGAGCAATGAAGCTGAGAAGTTTGTGAAAATCTGCAAACGAGGTTCTCAAACGCAGCAACAGTGCAGCAACGGTGCGCTTGTAGAAGGAGTCAATAAGGGCCAATGCCTTTTGAACCTCCTTCCAAGGCGCGTCACCAGACACTCCATCACCTTGGAAGATAGCAACACCCTGCTTGAACACAGTGTTGGCATCTTCCAGTTCGGTGCGAGGGGGCTCTGAATCATGGCCACTGTCTTGGCTGTCTTCTGGTTGGTTTGCTACAGGGTCATTTGCCTCAGGAGACTTTTCAGAGTCTAAAAGTATGGTCTCATCACTCCGATCTGACTCGGCAGGCCACCCAGAAGAGTTGTTGTGTCGTTGCTTCCATTCCGAAATAACACGGAGAGCAGCAGCAACTCCATCGTGCACGTGTTCAAAGGCCACGTCGTGGCTTTCGTTACCCTCAGCATGCAATTCATGAAGACGTCTCGAGACACGTGCACGGAGTTCGTTATTCAACTTCTGGTTAGCCTGTGCAATGCATTGTTCAAGGTTGATAGAGAGAGCCTCGCGCAACAGTTGAATAAGCTCAGCGCGAACGGCATCACGAAGTGCAACATCCCCTACCTGCGAATCGCGAATTTGATCTTGCATCCGCTCAAAGACCGTGCGCTTTTCTGCAATTTGTTGACACAGTTCTTCGGGCCTCGTGAGACTAGCCAATGGATTGCCAACTTGACGAGACTTCCATCCTTCAAGAAGTTGAATGTCAGAGTCCGAGAACGCATTCAAGTGGCTGTGTGCTTCCGAGCTAGTACCTGACCCTGAGCTTCCTGATGAGTCGTCCTCGATACTCAGGGTGTGCTGCTTATTACGCTCAAGATACGCGTTAATTCTAGAATAGTATTCTGCCCGGACTTCATTAAATGCAAGACTGTGAATATTATGGTAAGCTAAATGTTAGCATATACGTCCTTGCTTAGATCAAGCCTAGAATGTATTATTGGAACTTACTCAAGGTTGGTTAGCACGTTATTCCTCTTCAACGCGCTTGCAAGCTTTTTGGCGCCTACGTCGGTGATCTGGTTCCACGAGAGACTGCAAGAGTTCAATTGTGTTTCTGTTGTTAGACATATTTCATCACACATCGTGGTAAAGATACCAATTCAAGAATATCTGACCAATACAATTTTAACTTACAATAGGTTGGTCAGCGTCCGGTTAACCTTTAGAGCATCTGCAAGAGCTGAGGCTCCAGTGTCCCCGATGCTATTCGACCAGAGGCTATGTTACAGAATCAAAACCAGAACAAACGCAGTTAGTAAATCAACATTTGAAGAAATGCAAAAAAAAAACAATAAAAAACTTACAACAGATTGGTGAGAGATGTGTTCTGCTTCAAGGCCTCAGAAAAGGCGATCGCCCCAGGTACTCCAATGGCATTACCGCGAATGCTACACACCAGAATGAAATTTACTTTCGAGTTAGTTTCTTCGCACAATAATCTGTTTTGTGTTTCCATATTGTAAAAACTTACTTCAAATTTGCCAACGAAGTGTTTTGCTTTAGAGCTTCGGCAAGAGCAGTGCCACCAGGAATGCCAATTTTGTTCCGGTCGAGTCTGTAGAAATGAAACATAAAGCATCATAACGAGACCTATTAGTTATCCATGAGAACTCTAAAGAGATTGGGCTTTGGAAACTTACACTAGCGTCTTGAGAGATCGATTCTGCTTCAACGCATCTGCCAAGGCAATTGCGCCAGCATCACTGGTGGTGTTCGCTCCGAGACTGTTAAGCAAAATGAACCAGTGTATTCAAACCACATATAATGTCAGAAACCACAATGACGTCGAGACCAGAAACTTGGTGGTAAACTTACTCGAGTGTTGTTAAGCTCGTGTTGTGTTTTAATGCTTCAGCGAGAGCAGTCACACCTTCGGCAGTAATACTGTTACTATCAAGTCTGTGTCTCCAAAATGCATACGGAGATAAAAATATAAGAACATCGTCAGTACCATACGTGTAAGGTGCATGCTAAAAAAATCAAAACTTACACAAGCGTGAGTAGAAGATGATTATGTGTAAGCGCCCCAGCAAGTGAGGAGGCGCCTACGGACCCGATATCATTATCTTCAAGACTGTGACAATGAAAAATTCATATTGAAGAACCATTACGTTAGGACCTGAACAATAGCAAAACGTAAAAACAAACAGCATCGAGGAGAGACACCAAAACTTACTCTAAGCTCGTCAAAGAATCGTTCTCCTTAAGTGCCTCGGCAAGAGACGTAGCAGCCTCCGCATTAATATTGTTTCGGTCAAGCCTATTGAGTACAGCAATCGTGAGGATGATGTCAGCTTCATGGATTCCAAATAAGAGTTCACATTTGCAGCCTGCATTCGATTAGGAACTTACACTAGACTTGTCAATGTCGAGTTATGCCTGAGGACATCTGCAATTCTTCGAGCAGCTTGGATGCTCACACCATTGCCATAAAGACTGCCAGTATCACGAAACCACGATACCAAAAGAATTAGTATAAAAGAAACTTACAAATAAAAAATTCATCAGGTGTTGAAAACTTACTTGAGGTTTGTGAGCGAAGTGTTATGTGCAAAACCGTGAGTCAATGCATCGCAAGCATCATCTTCAATGTCGTTCCCATTGAGACTGTAGATATGTAATGAGCGATGACGAAAGCAAAATTTCAACAAGTTAGTATATACATTGGTGCGCTTGAATACCTGCACAGACCTCCCGATTCTCACTTACAACAAACAAGTTAATGTGGTCGATTGCTGGATTGCTTCCGCCAAGACTTTGGCATTCTCCTGATCAATGCTGCAGCCTTCGAGACTGTATTTTGCTCACATGAATTTGCCATACAATGTGTGGAATTATGCCGCAGTTGTTCTGTTAGTCTATCATAAGTTTTCTTCCACCAGATGATCGATCACCTGCCACCCGTTATCTTGTAGTGTCGCTAGGGCGTATTTAATCCCAAAAATGAATACTTACGTCACCTCGCTGGCGCCCTTGCGCAGCTGAGCAACGGCCTCGCTTACGGCCTCCTGCATATCTTGTGCTTGTTCAAAACTCTGCTTCTACAATAGTCTGCAGTCGCAGCAGCGCTCCGCGCGCTGGGCGATACGGACCGTATCAAGCAATAGATCCCAAATCTATTCAGGCGAAGATCACTGGAGTTTCAAAGGCTTAGTACAAATCAACCAGCCAAACAATTTGGCCCAACAATGATCAGCCGCAACGCAATTTGCTGATCACGAAACGTTGTGTTCTGCACTGCTCGTACGAGGACTCTTCACAGCAACAACCAACACTCGCCCCTTTATTTCAGGCTCAGCTTGGGTCAGCTCTGCGCTGCCGCCAACGCCTTGCTCGTAACCTTTGTCACTTGCCACACCTTCACCAGCAACCAGGCTCTAACGCTTCTCCTCGATACTTCTGCTCTGCGCGCGTTGGTGGCGCGGAGGACCTCAATACAGGGGAGACAAGGAAAGAGGAAAAGCCTACCTAAATAGAGTTGGCCCTTGAGATCGGAGGAGGTGCTGACGTAGAGCAGCAGCCAGCGGAGCAGGCCCCCGTTGCCACAGGAGGTCTCGTGGTCTGCGCGTTTGGAGCGCCAGAAGGACAGGAAACGAGACGCAGAGAGGAGTATATCTGGACAGAGAGGAAGGAAGCAGAGTGATGGTTTAACAAAAAAGACGGCAGAATCGCAAGGAAACTGAGAAGAAAGTTTTTCAAAAAAGCGGCTCCGACCGGATGCCCAATGCCTCCGCGCAAGCCAGGCGAGAACAGGGGTGAAGCTGAAAGGTGGCGTTAAAGTCTTCTGCAGCGACCTATAAACGGCCCCGAGACACGCGAAAGCAGCAGCTTCCGCCCTCCAGCGTGAAACGAGCTAGCTTTGTCTGGAGCGCCAAATGAACTTTGCCTGCCACCGTCTTTTATTCCACAAGCCCTTTTCGGACACGCAATCTTCCTCCTCCGAGACTCTTTACGCGCCTACCACGGAATATACAACTGCTAAGGCCATGCGTGTCCAGAATTTCAAATGCGCGTGCTCCATGGCGTCTCAAAATACAGCCCTAGTGTCCACGCGTATGAACCCTTACGCGTCTCAAATCCCCACAGGCGTCTTAAAATCCGTGGCAAGTGGACCTGTGAGGGGCCTCGAAACGGAGGCGGCGTCTTAAATACAGAGGCGATAAAATACGGTCCTAAACCAAGGTCAGTCACCCTTCCGCGAATCGAAAAGGAAACAAGACTTGGAGTATGCGGCAGGAGGATGTATCAACAATTTATGACGGCTCTGCGTGAACCTACCTTTGGATGGATACTGCACGAGATCAGCCGTGACTTGCCACGCCTGCTTGGCTGGAGTCTTCGATGGCGTTATGCACTGACGGAAAGCTCGAAGTCGCTTGAGCCTGGCACCTTTCGATTGATTTTGCAATGGCTGGTTTGCGCAGTACCCACTATTACTTTAGAGCAATGGGTGTGTACCGCGTGTCATTTGCACAGCTTAGACTTTGGAAACCTCGCGCTCACCGCATCCCATCCATGCCCTGACTTGCTGGCTCAGGTTGACCTTCTCGCTGGGCATGACTTTGGTCGACTCGGCGTGCTGCTCCACGTGCCTGAGGCCCTTGCTGGGAGGTGTGCAGTGCTCAAGATGGGTGTAATAGCACCGACATTTTACAGAGACTGGCGCCAGAGAGTGCGTGCTTGCCTGCTTGCTTGTTTGTGCCTAATAATGTGGGGACCTCGTGTAATGTGCGGAGCTGAGTCCGTGCGCTGGAAGGCGAGTGCAAGGCAGCCTTGGTGTTCTTGAAAGCCTTGATGCACCCTTCGTAAAGCGATCTAGTAGAGCGAGGCTAGCACCAGCCAAGAAGAGCTCTCCAGAAAGTCTGCTTGCCCAATCAATCAGCCCATATTCAATCAATCAATCAATCGACACAGAGGTCGCTCGCGAGGACTCGCCTGCTGTCTGGGTCCATGATTCTGCTCGTGCCGGACCTGGTCTCACCACTTTCATTCATTCAGCTCGTACACAAATGGCCACGCACATGCTATGGTGGCCTGCCTTGGTGCCAGCAAACGTGCTTCAAGAAGTTGAGCTTGAGCTTGAGCTTGAGCTTGAGCTTGAGCTTGAGCTTGGGCTTGGCGAGCAAGTACCATCTCATCATCGAGCGAGACCTCCAGATTGGTATTCTTCACGTTGTCCATAGAATGCTCCGAGGCTGTTCAAGGCCGTGAGCCAGCGTTGGAAATCTATCTTGGCAGCATGCCCTGGTGCGGATTCTTTCTGGTGCGGAGCGAATCGTGGATGCTACGGGGACGAGAACTTCGAATCGAGGTTGGACTAAATTCTTAAGAGCAGCTCTAGCTCCTTGCGGCGGGCTTTCAAGACGTGTGCCTCGCAGGTCTGCACCTGTAAGGTGGAATCTTGCCTTTGTGCAGATGGTATAGCTAACTAACTGCTTTTGCTGCGATGCTCGAAACAGCACATTAGAAGTTCTTAATTACATGGCCAAAGCCGCTCGGAAACTCCATATTCAGTGCTTTGGCACCTTGAATGGCACGTTCTCCACACCGTCAAGTCAAAGGGTTTTCCCAGAATTTACCATGTGTTTATCCGCGAAGTGCGTTTGTAGAGAAACACTAGGTACCTACATACCCACCTACCTTAGTACCAAATGACACCGACGCAAGCTCGCAAGGATCTTTACGCGACCTCCTCCCTCAACATGGAGCAGCTTAAAACCATCAATTGCTCTTTTCAGAGCAACTGAGCAGTGGCCGGAGCAGTAGTAGGAAGCTAGGACATCTACTACTCTACTACCTATCGTGCTAGACGGGTTATATATGGCAAGCGATAGAATGCTTTGATAAAGTAAGATTTTACCAATCAGGTGAAGGATTGATAGGAGGAGACCACCTCTGCTTGAGGCTTTTGCTTTAGAAAGCTTGGGAAGTACATTGAGTGTTTCAAGTCATGTGACTAGGTAGCAACTTCTCAATTTTCGCGAAAGGTGCCAAAAATAGCCAAGAAAAAAGGCTTTGCGTAACTACACCTGAGTGCTTTGCTCTAACTTGAATAAGATTATTTACCAAGGCTAAAAATGCTAGCTAAATACTATGGAGTGAATAGTAATAAGCTGATCCGGTGAATGTCTAAATAAATGAGAACCTTAGAAACGAAAAAGCGATGCTGATGAAGCTTCCAAACATCATGCATTACTTGCGCCACTCAAAATGTCTAAGAGTTGTTTTCCATTGAAGAAGGCTATGAAGCAACCTTTTCAGACTGAAATAAACTTCTTTTGGGATGAATAATTTTGCGAATTCATCTAGGCCGGCTTCTATTATTTGGCGAAAGATGCTCGGTCAGAGAAAACAATCGAAATATCATGTCTGAAAAAAAGGAACCAAAATAATGAGAGGATCGGTGCATCTCGTCGAACTCTTCGTCCATTTAATCACAGTTCTTGAGAAGGCAACTTGTCGAGACAATACATCAGTCGCGCAAGGTTCTGTACCCAATGCAGTTTCAAACCTCATTTTTTTCTACCTAGAGAAGCTGTTCCAAAGCTCCATTCAGATGTAACAATCTGCTTATCCAGCGATTGGTCTATAGAGTATTCTTAGGACATTGAAGACTCTTTTTCTGTGGACTCACATGCATCTCCATGAACAAAGGAGCTATTTTTTTGCTCGACTCAATGATAGCCTTTACTAAACTAGTTAATATTAAGCTTGATTGTTCCATTTAACGTGGGATGAAAAGTACCTTGGTGCGGGAGCAAGGCTTAATTAACTTTTTTGCATCTCTGGCAGTTATTTCTTGATTTTTGAGTATCCATTACCAATCGTGCAATTTCGGCATCCGAAGTTTATGCTTGTTATTTTGTAAGCAGAGGTTTTTTATCATACTCTCAGGCTATTCTAATTTTGCCAAGGTCCTATGGAAGCAAACGGAGAAGACCTCCGGTCAGGAAGCCGTAAGTAGTTCAACGTTGGGAAGTCAATGTGACTTATGCATCGGTCAGAAGTATGTTCTTAGTTCAGCTACAAATCAATCAATAAGAAATGCTGCTAAAAGCTTGTGTTGTCTATCAGTTGGCTGTCTACTTTTGGTGTTTCGAGCATCAAGGTTATCCAGTTTATGAAAGACGCAACACTCAGTTTTCGTTGCAAATTAAGCGATCTGTCTAGTAACTGTCCTTCTTGGAGTGCGTGATCAGCGTGTCAGTGAGCATGGCAGGCTGCCTGTAATATGCATTGAAGTAATTGAGCTAATGTCTCCTTTGTACGACTGCAACTGACAGAAACATTTGTGGGAACAATCTCGCGTGCATGCGTTTTTTTCTTCTGGCCCTACTATAGAAAATGATTGGTATATAATTGTATCCCTCATTAGTTTGATCTAGTCTGCGAAAACAGCGATGACAGCAAGCAACAAGGAAAAAGAAACAGCTAGATGCATTCATTTTAGGTGACTCAAATGATTCTGTTGTTTCCTGTTTTCATCCTGGGGAAGCTCCACTATCTTCGACAACTGAAATAAAATTAAAAATTGCTTACCTTCAACGTATACACTTTTTTTCCTCTCAAACGACAGCCTGCGAGTGCGCATAATATTGCAATGAAGCTCTCGCAGAGTTCGAAGGTCAACATTTGAGGGAGCAGGCTTTTACTTTAATACCTGCTATTGAGCTGTTGAGATATTCAACTTGAAGTTGTTATGACCATACTCAGTTTTCTTCTCCCACTGCAATCAAGTCTAATTCATGATTCATGCGCTTTTTTATATATTTATTAATTTTAAAAAATTAAAATATAATTAAATTTATATTAATGAAAAGGTTTTTAGATTTGTTAATGCCATGTGCTTGATGGCAGACACGTTTTTTCACAAGTCTTTCTCACCAAGCACAGTTGCTAGCTGAGTCAAGAGCAGCAACCCAAATGTCGTTACCGTTGGTGTTCGACAAACTTCGCAAGCTTGGAAATGAAATTGGAGAGATGGTATGCTTTCCGACTTTTAAATTGACCTAACCTTTTGCACCGACCTATGTAGTCAGTGCCAAGGTTGGTACGAGCTAGTTAGTACTCTACAATCATTTTAAAATAGTTTGTAGCATACCCATCATCGTGGGAGGATTTTTCGGTTTCCAGCTCGAACCAAGACTATAGGTTGGTAGTTGTTCCGCTAAATGAAGTCTCCATCGATCGTATAAGGGCTTCTTATGCTTTACCTAGAATTTATGCTCAAAAGTGCAAAAGAACTAACACCCTCTCGCACATTCAAGGGTTGAAATGCTTTTCAAAGACTCGGGATGGATGAAGTGTCAATGTTAATATAGGTAGTTTCAAACATGTTTTCTATTTGAGATCTTTAGGTGTACTTTTTATTATCTATTCTGTCCTTTTTAATAAGAGTAAACGATGATATTTAAAAAAAAAAAAAAAAATAGTAAGACTTGTTTACCTGGAGATAAACGATATTTAACTTTTTAATTTTAAAATTTCATTTTAAAGAAAATATAGTCATCTCATATGTTCTTCAAAATGTGAATTCTCTGATTGTGGCAGCACAATTACTTTATGTACCTTCCTTAGTGACTACGAGAACATAGATTCATTTTATATTTTTTTTGTCATTCGATATGCACTCCGTCGACATTCTGACTGTAGTAAGGGGCGAAGCATTACACGAGGCAACATTATATTTCCCACTTAATTAAAAATTCTTTTAAAACATATAATGTCATTTCAGACATTTTCAACTCAAAGAGCCCATTTAAAGTCATCATCTGAAAGAATCAAGACATATCCTTTCCTCTTACTCGTAAGATCTCGCAAACGATTTTCACTGGCTAGTTACAAGATGACTTTGTAGCATCAAAATGCATTTGATCGAGTTAAAATTACTTCACTAACGTAACTGCGTCTTTTTCTTTAATGTGTTGCCTGGCAGCATTGAATGCACTGCAAGACGACAAGAAAAGACAAAGACAATTTTGAAAGGTTTGTAAAAAGCTTTTGAAGGACATTCGAATGTTGCTTTCTTTCAATTCATCAGATGTAGTTATCTAGGAAAAAATGATATTAACGTTAATCGGTTCATCATATTATGAGGGCGAATTAAACTACTGTTTCTTCTCCTTGAAGACGCAAAACCTTTTATTTTTATGAGAGAAACTTAAGTAACAAGTCTTCGAATGGTTCTCATCATCACTCTTTCGTACGGTTTGCAGATTAAGCTCAGAGGAATGTACTCCGGAATCCATGCAACAAATAAGAGAGCATGCGCAAGAGGTAAGCTTTTGCATTTCAGAAAGGCGAAAATTGTACTTCGAGTAAATCAAATAAACAATAGAAACACACTCGAAAGTCGAGACACTAATAACTACTCTGTCAGTGCAGCCTTGGCTTATCTTCACGATCGTTGTTTTTGCATTTATACGTATATGTTTCTATGATTTAAAAAAAGATATAGATCTATGTTTATCTTGACAGATATCCGTTAAGGACCATGCGGATAGTGTAGAATTTCAGGTTAACGAACAGTAGTCTAAAGGAATTGTGACACAGAATACCTCAGTCCTGATAATGTATGGATTAGACTTTATGTAGCCAACAATTATACTCTACAATTATATATATTATATTACTTTTTATTATTAGTGTGTTTGTATAACCTATATCTCTGAAAGCACTATGCTGAGGGTCATCTTGGGGAATTTTGCTGTTGATCAGAAAATATACGTCGCTAGTTATGATTTGCATTAATTAAACTTGCATTGAGTCCGTGCGAGTCAACTGTCTGGGCCTCCAAATTCACCACGAAAATATTCTTCTTGAAAGGTAAGTGCTCCAAATAAAACCAAATGAGTGTGCATCTTCCATGGTCTTACATATTGCTTGTGAGTTCAAGAAAACTATGTGTGCAAGAACCTCAGACTCATCCTGAGGAGACCATAAATTCCCGATTTGTTTCATGCTCCCTACGCTTCCACTGACAACTGATGTACACATGTAGTTGCTTGTTAATTTTACGAAATATATATCGACTCTATAATTGCGAACTCTGGATCGACTTCGTGTGTCGTTGATTGAAGATCGCGGCGGCAACTCAATGCACTTGTGCAACCTCCAAGTCGCTTCAAAATATACTATGTATATTGCATTTTAATAATAAAGAAATAATATTACTATTATTATTTATTTTTAAATGAAAACTATTTTTAAAAAATGACGCCATGATCTGTATGCTTTTGAACAATTGAGATAAATCAAGAAAAATAAAATGATATACCAAGGTCAGGTGTGGTGTGCACCCAAGCTTACAAACTAGTAACGTCCATTGATTTTGCTTCCACGCCACTTCTTCCTGGCTTTGGTGGATGGCGTCGGGCTTTGCTATTGAAGTTTCGAAGAAAGCTTTAGGAAAGCTGGATGCTGCTATTCCAAAACAACCCCTCGCTCGCGTGATCAAAAATCGGAATTGAAAACTTGCCCAGAGATTTTCTTCATTTTTAGTCTCTTCGACCAACAAAAAGTCAACTGGAGATAGAGTTTGAAATTTTAGATACATCTTGCGACAGTCGTGTAGAAATTGACTCGGAAATTCTTCATAGTGATGTACAGGAGTTCGCAATGATGAACAGGAATAGGTTCAGAGCTGCAATCGAAAGTAGTAGGATAGCTAATAGTCTTCGCGGCTACCAACGCTATACTTTCGAGGCATTTAAAGCAAGACGGACCTAGTCCGTTGTGCCGAGCCTGTAATTTAATGGTGTACAAGCTCCAGGGCCACACGCTACATGAAATTCTTATTCCTCGGGCTGTCACCATCTTGGCCCTGGAACTTATTAGCGAAAGTTCCGAAGTTTTCACTTTTACATTTAGTGTAGTAATTAAAATATTTCTTTATAACAAAGATTCCGTATAAGCCTGTAAATATTTATTTTATGGTGCTTTTAAAATTGAAAATTGTATGATATAGGTACATATAATAAATTAAATTGCTCGAAAGTGTTAATAATCGAAGTTCGCATATGCATAATAAATCAGATGATAATGATCGACTGACACATCAGATAACTCATGGGTACGTGCTGATAGCCGAGCATGCGACGTGCTCAAAATCAAGCAACAAGCTTATCCCAAGGCTTTGTTTGATCAAGTACGCACACAGAAGTATAGTGATCGATCGCATCGGATCTCTCTAATAATGATGGGTGCGTGTCGCGCGTTTTACAAAGTTTGGGAAAACCAAGGCTGGATTTTGTGATGATGCCTGGACCAATTTAGAGTCGCCTTATTAGAGACTAAGGGTACTTCTTTCTTTCTCGCAGTTCCTTATCTTTTAGACATGCAGCGTTCATGTTTACCTCTATAATTTGTTTATGGAGGCCTCCGCACGGGGTTCTTGACCCTTTTGGGGCTAGCTTCATGCTTTCCTCCCTTCGTAATCGTCGTCTTAATCCAAGGAATTTCGTAATCTCTCAGTGACTCTTGGCTCTGTTTGGTTCTCGTTCATACATCATGTAAGTCTATATTTGGGTATAGGTTGGAATTTGTAGTAAAAGTGTTCTTCAAGGGAGCCGGGCTTCGCTTGAGAGATTAAATGAGAAGGCGCTGCCCAAATTGATGGAGATTCAATTCAGATCGAATCAAAGAATATCGAAGTAGTTCAGGACTTCAACTAACTTCAATGTTTCGCAATATCTTGGTTTCAAAGGTCCAACTCCTTGTAGTATTTATTCAAAAAAACTTGTCAAAGAAAAACTTTTTTTATAAAATACAAATAGATGATAAAACGAGAATAAACTTAATAATAAAAAATGACTCAAGCTTAATAGTAAATAAATAGTATTTGTAACGAGATAGGCGCGTACCGGTGTACTCGAAATGCCCCACACAGGTAATTTTGAGTACGCCGTAGATGCTGACTGCCCTGTCAATAGCGAGTCTCATGAAGAGAAATATTCCGCCGACAGACCTTTATTCCCATAGATGATTTACAAACTCTATTCTAAATCGACTATTGCTGTTATATGACACACCTGATCAAGAAGGGTGAGTACCGCTTAATAATCAGATCGTCATCGTGTGCGACAAGCTAGACTATCTAGCAGACCCATTTTTCCCAATTTTGGTTGCTTCCTTCAGGGGTTCTTGGGCCAATTCATATGTTTTGGGCTATCAAGATAGTCATTGTCAATTGTTGACTAAAACAAAACTTCTTACACTGACACTTGAACGTCTCTTCAACCCGGTACGAATCATTGGCTTCATCTACTAACTCGAAGAACAGCAGCAACGTTAGATTACATCGAACGGTTCAAGCTACAATACAGAACCAACTTGAAGGACCAAAAAATCAATGTAACATAAAATCAATGTAGACATCTACCTGTATCCTGAGTATCGGAGCTGATGGCTGTATAAACATCATTCTACTGTTAACTCTGCTGATCCGACCCGGTTCAGAGAATGACGTAAGATGCCTTCTTGCACCAGGCCTCCAGACTATTTGTTTACATATCAAGTTTGCGAGGACCGTGTGTATGTATGTATTCATTCCAAATCCTTTTCTTTTTTCTTAAAGAGAACTTTCGAAACATGGGTTTTCTATATTTCCTGCTGTGTTTGTGGTGTGTCGTCTCCAACATCAAACCTGCGCGAGGACTGCATGGTAGCTCGAGCCGTGCTGGACAAACGGTTTTCTAGCATTGAGGAATTGCCGATCAATGGTATCTAGAAGGGGGCTCCCAGGCTGAAAACATTTTAGTACCGGGACTTCCGAGAGTGTCTTGCACGAGCGTTCTACGAAAGAGTGCTATATTTACATCATACATATACACAATCCATAACAAGGTTATTCCGGGGTGTGGCCAGTTCCAATGCCCGAAGCATACCAGCGCGAGTATTTTATCAAATTATGTTGCACGCTCTCTGGAGTCATTGTAAGTTAGAGTCCAAAGCTGCTCTAGTGTGCAATCAAATCATTTTCCATCTCCATTACGCAGGCTGTAGCTCCCTGGCTTTGAATACGACAGGTTTCGGCTATTATTTTCATTTTGTTGATATCATATGTTTTTATATTATAATTTAAATAATAAACAAAATAAAAAGCAAAAAAGCAAAAAATAAAACATTTTAAAGTTTAAAATCAAACTATGGTACTTAGGGATGGCTTAAGTTTTACTCAAGCTAGAATAATTTTTACAAGTGTACATAAATAAACGAATATTGGGGGCTTTGTTTGTTCTATTTCCTTGCTCTAGAATAAGCCTGTCAGTGAGGGATTAGTGCACTCTGGCGCACGCAAATATGCTCTGTGAGCCTTGTCACTGACGAAATCGAACTTGAGGAATATCGAATGAATGGCTCAAAAGCTCGTGGAAGATCACGCCAAGAGACTTAGACATTACAGGAAGAAGCGTCCGACAACTTCTTGGTCATCTTACAAAGTTGCGAAGCTCCGTCGTCACATTTGCTGGCGCTTCCAACTATATGGTGGCTCTGCAGCCTGGCGAAGAAGAAAGTTTGAACGAAGCAACAGAACAGAGGGAACCTTGCCGGGCATTTGGACTGATTTTCACGCGTCCAATGAAGTTTACACTCTCGTCTTCTGATTACAAAGACGCGCGACCAGTGCTGGCATCTGCATGCGAATATTGAATAATAGACGTGCTCCCTTACTTTAACTGTTTTTAATTTAATTAAAAACTAAATTTAAAAAATCACAATATGAAGGGAGGCAGGTACCTACCAAAAGGAGGGAGGAGCAAGTCTTTCAAACCTGCAGGCGAGCGCATTTGTTTTGGCCTTTAAATTGATTTAATTTTTATAGCCGCACGTGCTTACTTACGAAAACATCGCGGAGCTTGCCTGCCCATACCTACTAGGTATTGCCAAGGCTCCTGAGCGGCATTTGCTCGCTTACCCAATCAATACCTTCCCTTTGCGTCGTTGATCAGCCCAACGTTAGTTTTGTCTGATCCCACAATTCCTGCCATCGCAAGAGATCGTCGATTCAGAGACAATGAGGTAGAAGCGCTCTTGGTTGGAATGAGCTCTTTTATTTTAGTTTTTAATTTTTAGTTTTTCAACACTCACTCAAAATATATGATGTAACTTTGAAGCAATGAGCAATACTTAGAATAAACAGATAAGAGAAAGCTTGGCCAAAGAAGCGGTAGGACTTCCTTACAATAAAAGATGGCGGCACGCGATGCAAATAAATTCTTAGGGTATCTCTACCTACCATAACAGCATTCACGTGAAATCAGGACTGGAAACTCATGCCAGGCTCTCGGACTCGAACAGGTTCCTAGCTCCTGGCTCTGCATCAGACTTAAAGCAGGGCAGGGCTTACTCTCCGTGACGCCGCGACGTTAATCTGCTCCTGGCTGCGTACTGCGTGCTGCGTACTGCGTACTGCGTCCATTGGCCGAGGAGGCACGCACATATGTTTATGTTTGTATGAAATATACATGAACGTGGAGTGAGATAGCGCTGATGGAATGGAACAAAGTGCTGTCAGCGATGATTTGGAAGCCGCACTGCGGCTTCCAATTAGATCCTTGTTCTATTCTTGTAGAGAAGAAAAACCTTGTTCTCACGGCGTCGCAGAAGAAGTTAGTTCTATTGAGTCTTGAATTACTTGTAAAACAGGTGTCTATCTATGTAGATATCTATGTATGTCTATGTGGCTAAGTGGAACGGAGGCACCTGCCTACCCACGACTATGCAATTTGCAAGATGGCGCCCCTCAATGGATGAGCACCACTCATCGTCGTCAACCGAGGATGTCATGGGCTTCTGGAGCGAGAGAATAGGTTCGACACCAAAGAATAACTGTGCGGAGGCAAAACGGAGCTCCGTCAAACAAATACCGCTTGGGCCGGCCTTTAATCCGACCGACCAAGCTCTTGCTCGCTTCTTGATGCGCTTTGACGCGATGATGAATTCGATTCCGCAAAGCTTGTCCCAGCTATAGTTTTTGCTATATATGTAGTCAGCACCTAAAAGGTATGAGGTACTCGCACTTTCAGAAAAAAGGCCTCTCACGAATACGAATATGTAAGTTCTTTTCCTTTTACTCCTGAATCTTCAAAACAAATAAGTAAATAATAGATGATAAAAATTTATAAAGCGAAGTAAAAAAGTGCGACACAGGCTCTAGATAGTCTGACATGCTGCTGCGTGTGTCCTAGATTTGCGAACGTCAGACTTGCCTTGCAAAGTTTTAGCAGGTTGAGGACTAGAGAAGCTGTCAGCTCTTGCAAGATTGCTCTGTCACTGGCCCTGCAGCTTGCAAGGATGCCTTAGCAAGTTCTTTCCTGTCAAAGAATAAACAAAAAACGCAAGACTATTATATATTGATTTAAAAATAATAAAAAGTCAAATATAGTTTATCTTTAAAAGTGCGCACGAGCCCACCATACTCTAAATATAATCGAAAAAAAGAAAACATGTATATGGAAAACGTTTGAAGGTGCTGACTTTGACTTATTATTTTCCAACTAATAATACTAGGTTTCAAACATCTTATTCATTGGATCGCGAATATTTCCAACTTCTTGTGCACCACTTTGTTTCATTTCTTTCATTCCAATCATTCAAAAAAAAGAAAAAAAAAAGAACTCGTTTGGTGAAAAATCGACGAGCTTCTCCTTGCAAATCCCCAACTCTACGACTAGGCACGTGCGGTTCACCTTCTTTTGCTAGGTGGCCCTGGTTTGTTTGAGCACCCTCCTTAAGGAAAGGCACGAGTGTTTCTCAAACATTAGAACTGTAGTACATTCATGAGGAATGACAGGGAGTGATCTCATCGTACACGCCCTTGTGGTTACCTTGTTCATTCAGATACTTCTAAAGACAGACGCAGCATGTGTTAACGATGTCCTCTATGATTTCACCCCTATCAGCACCATGGCTAATAACATCTCTAGCTTTAGCATTAGCCAGAGTTTGTGTCCTGATAAACCTTTATACGGCTCCTTTCGAGCGCAAGTCATAACAGGGGAACCTCATGTCCTCGACCCTGATAGCTTCGACGCAGAGAGCGATGAATACAAGTTATCATACATTCGGCAAGAAATCAAAACTCCTTATATGGTTGACATCGATTCTATGACCGATGCTGAAATTGAATCATCATGTGTGACTGTTGCGGACTGTCGCATGCCTCCAATGCTGACAGTCATTCGTAAAGCTAGTGATGGGTCAATATGGAGACCATCAATCGATACTGGAAGTTCAAAATACAGCGATTTAGAAAACGCGTGGTGTTGCAATACTAATGAAGCTCTTGATGGATTCGATTACACTTTTCGAAACTCAAACACTAAAACAATATTGCAGCTCTTCCCAGCGGCGAGACATCAATTTCGTTCCTTAGCAACCTTCAGAAGTCTGACTCTATTTCCAAGCACAGCTACAACCCCAGAGGAAGCAAAAATTATTCGCGTAGACTTTTCAGTGGGGTCAACGCAACTCTACACGTACGTGGATTATACTTGTAATGAAGTCAAGGGCTATACTTGGCTCAACGGGTTTACAGGACACCAGGGACGAACGGGTGGGGGGCTCTTTCATGAGGTGATTCTCCAGAGCAAGAATCGTAATTTACCAAGCATACACGGACCTGCACGACAGGACCTTGGCCCTCGCCCGATTAATACCACCTACATGTATATTCAATACATTGGGAATTTTAAGACAGGCAGCAATAAAGTGCTGCAGTGGGCTGCTGCTAAGAATTTCTGGTACACCCCACCAAAGCCAGCTAAAAACAAGGAAGGCTATCTTCAAATGGCTTCAGCGCATTTGAAGACAGCAACTGAGTGGCTATTCCTTGCACCCCCTAAGGGTAATCTCCCCGTGGCTTTTATGTACCTTTTCGCAAGCTATCTCTTTCTCGATGCTGCGGGGGTAGATTTCACGCCTGATTTTTATGACGATTCTCTTTTGAATATCTACCAAGGCGATCAGTATACCTTTATGAAACCAGTCGTAGAGTACCTTCTCGAGACAGTCTCAGGATCAACAAAAGCCCGCATCTTTCATGCATTGTTAGATCTGGATGGCCTTGACAACTGTCGGGGCGCATTCTTAACATCATTTTACAATCAGTTTGCTGCCCGGAGCATCACCACTCGCAAACCTCCTGAACAAGGTTGTATTGGGGCAAACCCTTCCTCGGCTAAGCAAAATTGCCAATTATGGCATTCTCGTCGATGCGAAAATACAATCAACACTCTGTACGAAGCCCGAGCATTGAAGTGGGCCGATTTCCACGATACAATCCCAAAGTGCTCTGAATGCCCGGGTTTGATTGGCTGGTGGCGGTCAGGTGCTGTCATTAGTGATCATCAAAAGCTTCTCGACGTTGGTAAACATCCACAATGTTTCCCCTGGCGTGACTATGATGGTACCAAGCAGAGTGATCTTGGATACGACATGGACAGCTCCGATGCTTATGAGCTTGATTACAACGAAGGCTATACCTGTGATGCAAATTCGTGCAGATTTACAGATGCAGACCAAGTCTCACTCTCAAAGGTTGTCAAGGCATTTTCATATCGAACCTGCCAGGATAGGAATCATTATTTGCGAAAGAAGCGCGTGGCTAGCGCTGACGCTTGTCGAAAACTGTGCTTTGATCCATCTGAGCTCAAATGTATGGCATTTAAGTACAACACAAACCGAAAGTACTGCTTCTTGTACGAAGAATGTAGTACTATCGGCAAAAATGGCAAGTACAAAGCTAAGAAGCGGGAAGTGATGTACTTGCCCAAGCCCAAGGTTTATAACCACACTGCATCATGGAGTGACGCTGTAATTTACACAGATATTACGACTTAAGCACAGTGTATTACTTTAGGACCAAGCCTTATCTATTTCTTCTTTGAAAGGAGGAAACAAGCTGAGCATCCTTCGGGGACGACGTGTTATTTAATGGGGTTGGATCTTTGTAAGTACGAGTATAGTGACTTTATCCTTTCATGCAGCTAGCCTGGTGCCCCATAATTAGTCCATCCCACTCCAGTTTCATACTATGACGACGACGATTTGGTGCGGTATGCTCCGCATAGTTGCCGATATTTCGTGTCTTTTATAAGACTCTGACTTAATTTTGACGCTGACTTTGACTTTGATGTTTTAATTACGGCCCTCCATCTAATCTTCATTCGTAAATGCCCATTTCGTTGAAGTATTTTTTCGCGCATTCGTCTTTTCTTAGTTCAAAGGAACACACAATTTTGAACCTAACATTATAATATTTGTTCGATACACTTTCCATCTGGCTGTCAGAGCTAGCTGTTTTCCCACAGCATCGTACCAAAAGCAAAACTCCTGATCTTCAATCATATAAAGCAACTCGTGTAACTAGATCCACATGCGTCGCTCAAATAAGTCTGCTAAAATTTAGATTAGTTTTTTCAGTTGAAGCTAAAACTTGAACTTACACTCGCCAAATGAATTATTCCTCCCCCCCAAATTCGACGTCTACAAAGTTTATCAAATATGATTACTTCTATCATATCAACTTTATTTTCTCGCAGGCTCAGACTGCTTCACAGCAATATAAGGTCATTGCGCAGTGTGAACAGAATTCTGAAAACAACAGGAGCAAAAAGAGGCTTTGGTGGAAAGTAATGTCTCTGCTATTAGGATCTCAGACAAGTGTGTAAGCCGAAACTAATTCCTTCTTATTGGCAAGGTTATCTCAAGACAATTAAACATTGTCCGTTTCATTTGAAATTAGAAACCGTATGTTTTGCAGTTGTTACAGAAGAAGCTATCGAAAGTGGGCGCGTTGATGGGCTCATGATCGCATCCAAATTCATTTTTTCAGGTTTTGTCAAAATACTGAAAAGCATAAGTGGAACTGATAGAAGCTAGTTGCAATCCCTCCTCGTCAGCAATAATAATAAGCCATAAGTCTGTGTTGTAGTTACAAAGCACCTCCCAATGCTCAGAAGGCAAACCATTCATCAGAAAATCTTATCTTATGTTTGTGCCCTAACAGAGACATCTTTCTTTTCTATCGTCCCATAGCCTCCATTTCTCTTCCGTCGATTTTATTTTGTCTTCTTTGACTAGCTTCGTTTTTTACCTTGTCCCTTATTTCCCTTTCTGTGTTGTAGCCCTTTATCTGACATGTCAATCGCCCATTAAAAAATAAATTAATAATAGTACTTTTAATCATGAAAAAAAGCTGCAGGTATGATGAAGACTAAGAAGCAGGAAAACGTCGATTAGAACCGCAACCGCCACAGGATCCCAATCATGTCCGTGCTGCATGGCGGCGCTCCCAGCGAGCTCTGGAGCAGCCCCGCGCGCTCGCCGTCCTCGCGGCGACGCCTTGCCTCCGAGGAGGACGATAGTCACGGTGCCGGCTTGTCGAAGCTGTCTCTTAATGGGACGCGCCTCGGTGGCGTTGAAGATAACGATGGTGCAGAAGAAGAGATCGTTGATATGAAACACGGAGAAAGCGCAGACAGACGAGAGATTGGGGCTCTGAAGATGATGGTGAGGAGAATGAGGGCGAGATCTATGTGAACACAATGAAATCGGACTCCGGCGTAGATTATGGAGCTCGGAAAGAACGCGCCGATTTGGCGGCAGCGGATTTTCTTATCCTTGCGGATCTCCTTAAGATCAAAACTATGAGCAAAGATGGACTCTTTGGATGGGCTGCAATCCGAGTTGAGCTCCGCAGCACACATTCAGGAACAGTGTTGGCAAGTCGAGGACCAGTGTTGAGACGGGGGCAAGTTAGTAGCAAGAGTGAAGATCCTGAAGCTGCAGATGTATCACAATCATCGATTCATGAGCACCCTGACGGACATTGGGAGCTGAAGCTTCAGGATGTGGTCGATGTGCAATCTTTTGGAGGCACTGCATGTCGTTTTGACCTGCTGACTAGAGGTGCTGCAGAGAGTACCAGGGCATTCCTTGCTGCTAATCCAGAGACTTGCCAGCGATGGGTAAACGAACTCCGCTCTCACATCACAACGCCTAGCCCTGTACCAAAGCGCGAAGAAGCAAACAAACTTGCCAGTTCACCCGCTTCCAAATTCTCAGTGATGAGACAAGCGGATTCGCACTCCCAAAAGCATCTGCCATCACCAGAGACTCACACGCTGCGAAACGATTCCTCTTTGGCTGATGTGCGTGGCCTAGATCACACGTGGGCAGGCGATAGCACACTGAATGGATCCTCTCTAACAGCCGATGCTGAAATTACAGAGCAACTGTTAAGTAAAGATAACGCCTTCTCGCCTCCTCATCAACATAGAAGTAAGGAATCCGAGCATCTGCATGGACGTGAGGGTGCGGTTAGTGTACATGGAGGGCGCCAGCACGATCTTCATTCGCTCCACCACCACGACGAGGGCAACTATGAAAGTAGGGGCTACCGAGAAAAAGAGAATGAGGATGAGGACGAGGACGAAAATGAAGAGTTGGCAAATGGAACTCAGGAATTGGAGGAAGAGCCCTCTCGTCGAAATTTCCAAATTGATGCACATGACGACGCTAACCATGCAGCCAACATGGGTTTGACTAATCACACAATTCGCCACTTTAGTTTCGACCCAATGGATTCTCCTGGTGTGCATGAGGAACGCCTATCTGCAACATTTCTTATGGACAATGATCACATTGATCTTCATGATCTACATCAAAACCACTACGACGATTCCAACGCGCCGCAAATCCAGGAAAAACCTGTGCGTCGTAAAAAAGCAACGGTCGGTGCTAAAGTGTCTAAACGAACAGTCAAAACTCAGTCTACTACTACGAAATCTAAACTTAACAATACCTCTTCTACAAATGCTGTGAGGCGAAAGCCAGCTGCTCCGACAGTTACAAAAGCCAAAAAGACTGTAGTCACTCTCAAATCGCGTCCGGCGCCGGTGGACCTCAACTCTTCTCTACACCGGCCAACACGAGCCAGTATTGGGCAGCGTTACACCAGCTTGAAGTCTTCACCAGTGTCAAACCGTCGACGTCGTGGCTCCACGCTGAGTCCGAAGCGGCCATCAAGACGCTCAGCTGCCAGTACTACTTCAGAATCTGTTCGTGTTCCTAGTACTCGATCGACGACAACAAATACAAAGAAGAAAGCTTCTGTCAAATCCTCCATGTCACATTCAAGGTCTGGGCGTGCGTCGTCTGTTCCGCCACCTTCACGGATATCACGCCTTGCTGCTTCATCTTCAACGGGTGTTGTGGCGAAGTCTCCGAAGAAAGCTAAATTGACCAAAAGAGAGCAAGCTCTTAAAGATAAATGTCAAACCCAAGAGGTTGAACTTGCGCGCCTTCGTCACCAGCTTCAGGCAATGGTTGAAGTGCCACAAGGCCGGGCAGAACAACGCATTCAGGACCTTCAAGCTCAACTGGAAAGTTTGTCTGCCGAGCGGGATGCATTTGAGCGTCTCTATCTGCAAAGTGGAAGCAAAGTAGAGGATCTCAAAGTTCAAGTCGAAATTCTTACCTCGCGATTGCAGCAGTATCAACAGTACCACGGTGGCCGCCCAGCTGACGGTTTAACAAGAATTGCTCGTGCTACCAACATGGGTGTTGGAGGCATGCCGTCAGCCCGTACACAGTGGGCTAAAACCCCAGTGGACACACATGAATCTGATAACAGGACATCCCTAGATCCTAGGACCTCCAAGTCATCTGTATTAATCGCATCAAAGAAAAAACAAGCAACCAAAGCCTCAACTCAGCGGAGGTAGTCATGCAGCAAGTTCGCCATCTTCAGCAAAGCCACGCCGCCCTTAAACTTCGCATATAATATTTTAGACTACAAACAAGCAATCTTGAACTATTATTTTACACACATCGTGCTCAACTTTCATTGGCATGCTTTGATGCCCTGCCCAATGCCTGATATGACATACTCAATATGAATAAGTAAATCTCGAGAGAAACATTTGTACATTGAGCATTCTTTGTACGAAACTTATTGCGTTTGGTCGCTGTGTACCTCTAGTACCACAAAACAACCATTTTTCCCAAATACGGAAAGGTATTAAGGAATACATAGATAACCTTATGCAAATATTGTAAGGAGGAGGATGAGGAATCAATTGGTGATCTAAACCAATGTAAAGCAAAGCAAAAGCTCAATCAACGAAGGGCCACGCGCATCCGTTGCGAAGGTCGTTCTCAGCAAGATGGCTGCTCTCTTACGGGCTGTAGAGGCAGTAGCAGCGGTACTTTCCCTCAACAGTGATAGCCTTGAGGGAGACTCGAGCGTGAACCTAGATGCGCTCGCCTCACTGGCCCTGCGTCAATCGTGGCCGCAAGCTGTGTACCAGGCAGACGTCCATGGCTCAAATTCCACGGCAATTGAACCTGAAGAATTTCGAGCAAGTCTGAGGTCCGAACTGTGCAAAAATGTCTTGCGGACTTCCGAGGTGAAGGTCTTTGAAGTTGTCGCAATGGCTGTCGTAGAGGCTGCGACGAATCCTAATGAGAAGGAGAGCACCTACGAATTGGAACTCGTCTTGGTGGCGGATCTCCTGTTTAGGGTCATGGATCAGGACCTAGAGTCTGCGAAAGGTCAAGTTGAAGCAAAATGGGGAGGCTCAGCACTTGAACGATGGCTCACAGAACGCTTTGCTAATTGTAAATCTACAAATCGAGATTTAGTTATCAAGCACATCAACAGCTTACTTAGATCTGCGCCTAAAGGGCAAGGCGAAGCTGGTCTTCGCTTTCTTGCAGAAATGATCGGCTGCTGTGGAGTGAAATCACTTCACCCTGCATGCTTGGACGAAGTTGCAAGTCTTTGTTTAGACAATGTTTTTGTCCCGGGTTGTATTGGAATTCTTCTCCCTCGACTCTGTGGCAACTTTGGGATGGTCTTATCGGATCAAAGCTTTTTGGACCAGGTAGCCCACAAGCTCTGGAATGATGCCGATGAACTCGAGTCTTTGCGTAACTTGACTCTCGTTTTTGCAGCATGTGAAGGGCGGCGGCACGTCGAAGAGCGACTCCTAGGACGACTGCGCTCTGATGCTGAAGTGTGGAGGGCTATCCGCGCTGGACTTGAAGTCCAAAATAATATTGCAAACCGCCAGGCACTGTTCCTTCTCGATATGTGTGCCTCAGCGAGTTCAGATAAACGCTGGCGCCAATACGTTGATGTTTTAAAAGGTATGCAGGGAATGGAGGTACAGGCACTTCGGAAAGTGTGGAAACAATTAGTGGTACTCTTGACCAGCAAAGTGCCTTCCGCTTCAGCTAGGGATGGCCCCCTCTTTGAGTGGACATGGGCTCGAATCGCACTTTCGAGTGCACTGAAGCATCGTAACACAGAGTTTGCTGCGCAGTGCTCTTTGAACCTTCTTGATCTCGTGCCCGGCGAAGGTATTTTCCAACCAGAGACGGTTTTCCTCACCGAATTTGTTATTAGTTTGGACAATCTCGGTCATGTTTTGCGTTCTTCATTTGAAAAGTCCCTTAGGACTTTTGTTTGCAAAATCGCGTCTCGTAGCAATGCACATGCACTTCTCGAACACGCAGCCATGGCGTTGAAACAAAGCCAAACATTTATGGCGTCTGAAATTTTACTAGAGGCCGTCACGAAGCGACCACAAGACGACCTTATTCTCAATCATGCTACGCTTGAACTAGTGCGCGATGTATTAAAGCCTCTTTGTGTGATCACGCGGCATCCGATCTTCAACATTTCAATTCAGCGCCTCCAAGCGCTGTTTTGCACTGCTTTGGAATCCTTCCAAGTCAACGAGGAAGAAATGGGCCTCTGTGGCGAGCTATCCTATACATTTGCTCAAAATGGCCACAACTGGTCAGCTTGGTCAACAAAATGGGCTGGCAAATTGTCTTCGATACTTAATGAATCGTCTTTGTCTTTCAGTAACGAAGCCACTGCCGGATTATTCATGAGCGTTATTTTCACTGTACAAGGACAGTCTTTATTTTCGCAGTTCGTGAAACTGTGGAGCGAACTGTCTTCAGATGACAAACAGAGCGTCGCTGACGAAGTTTTAGCCCCCTGTTGTCAAATTTGGGCTCACAAAAGGAAATGATGAAGAGATTCGTTCATTTCAAGCAAGTCTGTTTGCAAGCGAAGAATGCCTTAAAATACTGCAATGGTCCGAAGACAACTCGAACGTAAGCATCATGCAAGCTTTCGCTCTAACAGCAAATCAGAAGCTTGACGACTTCTCCATACGATTCTCTTCCTCATTACTGCGCACAATTGCTGTTGCACACACCCAAACACCCGATTCAGCCGCATTTTGGAGTTTAGTGCGTGTCGCTTCTTCGTCTTTATCAGACCTCAAGTGGATGTCTACAGAAGCGGAAATTCTGCGCCATGCGTTTGAGTCTAGCAATAATCCGATGAAATGGTACGCTCTTCCTATTTTTTGTAATACTGATACGGAAGCGCCAGTGGAGCATATTTTACATGCATTGGCCGGAGTGGACAAAAATTCAGAGATAACTAAAATGGTTATTGTTGATGCCTTGAAATCCTGTTTTAAGCGAGACTACCTTGTTGAAGATCGCATCAAAATTGCGGAGCAAGTAGCAAGATCTAATCTAGATATTCAGGATAAAATTGTTCTTTTATTTGGCACCACCGCTGAGGAATATGACAATTTCTTGCGGGTGAGATCTTTGCGAGAGACTGTCCTGCAGTCCATATGGGCGACCACACCTCACAAAGGTCGATTTCAGATGCTTTCGGCAGTCTTCAATGCTCGCGAGGAAGAATGTTGGACCAAAGAGATCCTCGAGACAATCCTAGCTGATTCAGAAGAAGATGCTTCTGAAGCAACTGCTCACAAGCTTTCTATTGACATGGATGATGCTAGCTTTCTTCGATACATTTGCCTGGAATTTTAACCCGGGTGGCTGATCACAATCCTGGATGGGCTCTTGCCTTCGCAATTCTTCTGAAAGATACAGCCCATGCAAGTGGGCGTGAAACAATTGCCCATCGCCTACGTGCAACGCGAGCCCTTTCTGTATTGGGTTTGAATTTGCGGAATGTAGCAAGCAATGATCTTGCAAAACTCTTTGAGGATATGATGACAGCTGATTATGATGGCTTACGGAACGAGTTGGAGTTGCGCTGGAACCTGGAGTCTGCTTTGCTTGCCTTGTTGCAGCGAAACCCAGTCGTACTCATGCAACGCCTTCTCAGACAAATGCAAGAATGTAATGATCTTGAGCAACTGCTCTCCTATGTCTATGTTTTGACGAGTGGCGTTCATTTCGCAACAGACCAACAGATTTCTGAACTTCGGGTTGCTAACCCAGAGTTTATTGACAAACTGTCAGAATCAGCAGTTTCGTGGGCTGCATCAGAGAATTTGAGCATCCGGACCCTTGGCCCAGCTCTATTGTGTATGCTTTCACAGCGCGAAGCCTGGGGGGCAGATTTTTCTAACAACCCCCTTGCTGAAGGCTTGGTCAATTTTGTTGCTGAGAACGTGCATGCTCAGAAAACATCCGAGAAGGCCATGGGAAAAGTCCGCCGGCATGATGTGGAAGAGCTAGCCAAACCGTTATTCTTAATGAAGCAAGAGCTCCAAGCCAGGCTACAAGTTTGGGGCGAGCGATGGTCGCAAACCACATCCTCGTGTGAAAATTGTGGCATCTTTATGGACGGGAAAACTCAGTTGTTTTGTGCAACGTTTCCAGAGGCAATGGCGGCACCTTTGGCGGCCAGGTCTGAGATAGTCTCTCTAAAGCGAAGTGGTGAACTTCTGGCCAGTCTTGTGAGCAAAGTGCCTAACGTAGCAGGTCTTATTCGTACTACTGATTTCTTTGGTCTTGAAGATATCACCATTTCTCAGCTTCGCTTTTACAGAAATAGTGGATTCCCTGGCATTGCATGTTCTGCAGAAGAATTTGTACCAGTTAAGGAGGTGGCATATGCTGATTTGGCAGAATACATCCGTAGCCGTAAGGCTCAGGGCTACCGTGTGCTTGTTTTGGAGCAAGCTGCTGAAAGTGTTTCCATCGAGAACTACAAGTTTCCCATGGACCAACCTGTATGCTTCTTGCTGGGTATGGAGAAAGAAGGTGTTCCCATTCACTTGCTCAATCTTGTGGATGACTGCATTGAAATTCCTCAGTTCGGTCTTACGCGTTCCCTCAACGTGCATGCCAGTGGGTCGCTCCTGCTCTGGGAGTTCCTCAAACAACGCATGCAGAGCGCATAGATAATTGTTGTACCAGCTAGCTAGCTAGATAGTTAGATAAACAGATCATGAGTTTTCCATTGACCCGGCGTTAGAAAAGTCTTAGAGAGAGTCCTTGCGAATTCATTGTCCAGCCTCCAGCCAATTTGCGCTTGCACTGGTCCGTGAAGAACCCACGCTGGTATCCCTGAAGCATAGTCGTCTCTCTACTAGAAGCTAGCTAAAAGGCAGCTACTAGGAGCTATTAGGTACCCGCGCGAAGATCAGTTGGTTCATAGGTGGGTCAGTAGCTTCGTATTTCTGCCACTCGACAAGGGCCTCCCTCCTCTTGGCTTTGACCCTCAAGGCCTTTCTAGTTAGTCGTTGTCGATGATGCAATAAGAATGAACACTCACTGATCAGAGGCAACACGTTCCATGGAAAGGAATTTGGCCTGAACTCGGCGCAGCGGAGCCTTTGCCGTTTGGTGATCACAAAGAAACGGCCTACCTGGTGCGTTTGTATGCGCAGGAGAGAATCTGCTAGCCCCAACAAGTAGGAATTGATAACTTGAAGATTGGAAAAATAAATGAATACATTGAACCTAAAGCTACTGTCTTCTGAAAATATATTTGAGATGGATGAAGGACAAAGAGAAGTCTGTTGGTCCTAAGCTTTCGGAAGCCCTACCTACTTGGGGCCCTTGCACTGTATCTGATGTCTACTACGTAGGTAGATACGGAGTACGTATCGCATCTTCGCTTGTAGGTACCTTTTAGTTCTTCCCCCTTGCTTTCCTTCACCTTTAGCGTCTAAGGCATTAATAAGTTTTTATTTATTTTTTAATTAAAAAAACAACTGAAAAAATTACATGACAAAAAGGGAGAATTTTCGTTTTTATTAGTTTTAAACGACTAGGTACTCATTTTGCTTGATTTGGAGTGTTCTCGGTTCAATTGATACAGCGGCCTCTACTCTTCATCGATTAAGCTCAATTTGATTAAGCTCAATTTGATTAATCTGAATCTGGTTTCATTTGGTTTCATAGGTTTCATGTGGTATGCTTGATATGGTTTGATGCAGTTTGATTTAGCGGTATTGTTCTGCTTTCCAGTGTATTCGCAAACTAAGTTTTACTTTGCGTTGCATCGATGTACATTTTATGATTGGTGTCTTACAGATTATATTTATATACACGCTCTTAAAGCGCTGCGACGGCCACCAATGCAAGGTTGCGCTCGAGAAAATACTCATGTATATCAGGGCCATATGCACAGACATTATCAAGCTCGACAATGTTGATTTGCACAACCGATGGGATAGCCTTGAGAAACTTCGCAACAGCTGAGTTCATTTTGCTCTTCTCGTTGTCCTTAAGAATCGACGATCCTTCAATGATTCCCAACGCTATGGAGATGGAGTCGTACTGCCAATGGGCTTGCAGCATCCATAACGTTGGCTGTCTATCGGCGAAGTGTATTGTGGAGTTCAAGTACCCCACGAGCTTGCCGATACGTTCTTCCGTGTGCTTGAGCCAC
This sequence comes from Schizochytrium sp. TIO01, assembly GCA_004764695.1. Taxonomy (NCBI): domain Eukaryota; class Bigyra; order Thraustochytrida; family Thraustochytriidae; genus Schizochytrium; species Schizochytrium sp. TIO01. Next base: position 1,127,067 of record SMSO01000014.1, on the reverse strand, counting down.
CAGCAAGGACCATTTGCGTCTTCACAGACAATCCCAGGATCATAATTCTCCTCCATGCAGCCAATTGTGGCAATTACAGGACCTTTTGCGAGCGCTTCCTCGTACGTAATCGAGAGAGTTTCCTTGCACGAGAGCTTACTGACACCAGTGTCAGCAAGAATGGCCTCGACATCATCTGCAATGTCGTCTTCGCCGTGGCTGATGTACATATAGACGAGCTCACCAGGGTTGTTTGATGTCCATCGTTGCACATCGAGAATTCCTTGTCTTAGTGTTGTACGCACAGGAACCTCGCCATGATGCATGATGACTTCTCTACCATGTGCCTTACAGCGAACGTCAAGAGCCCGTGCACCGCAGTCCAAAAGTTTCTCAAACCCGCCGCTGGGCTGAGTCTTTGCCCAGTGATTCACGACAGACTTCCCTTCGAGGTAAGTCGTACCAGCGTCGTGCGCCATAACCATACTGCGCTCCCTCAAGAGTAGCGGTCTCACGATGTGATCTGCATTTGCGGACACCGCCACCACGAGTAGCACAAGGGCTAGAAGCAAACGCCGGGACGGTGGGCCAAGCATCCGGATTGTGGTTTTGCCGGAGTGCGTTGGTTTCTCGGCAGCGTGGAGGAGTGAATGCTTCACTTTCTACTTCATCAGTAGGTATTCCATGAATTGATCAACAATTCCAATTCCTAGAACTTAATTCTTATTTAAAATTTTAATTTGATAATTAGAAATATCACTTTTTTTCTTTTTTTTCCGACTATTTCTTTTTTTTTTTTTGAGGAGGAAGTTTTCCTTGCTGCTCACTTTGTTTATAGATACCAGACCCCATGTGTTTAACAAGACCATAATATTATCAATATATACACAAAGCTCATCAATCTCTGAGTTTGGTAATAATATTACATATACTTCGAGACTTTTTTTTTTTTTAAATTAAAGGAAGACGATTCTTCATGATAGGATGAGAGCAGGATGTCCTCACTGGAAGCTCGAAGGCTGCTCTGCAATATTTCTTTGAAAATAAATAAATAAATAAAGAAATAAATAAAATAACACCATGTCCTTTTGGGCTCTCCCTTTCGCTTGCTTTGTGCAGTACCCCGTCCCAGTTCCCGTGGCCCTAGGCAGCGCCATGGTTGACGGCAGAAACCTTATAGGATGGTTGCTCGCCTGGCCTGAGGTCTCTCTTTTACTTACTTTCTCAAACTCGCAAGCAAGAGCAGCGATAACACACCAGTGGCTACGTACTACTTTGAATGCAAATTAATCGATGGAGCAGGCTATTCGTTCTGAAATTACCACGGAGTGTACCAGGTGTCTTTATACATGTAGGAGGCGCTATACATTTGAGGCAATGGTGAAAGTTCCGGACAGAGCTAAGTGTATATCGATCGATCAACTTGAGTGGTGATTGAGCATCGCAAGTTCTGAATCCCGAAGGTACGCGGTAGTTGTAGTTCAGTTTTGGCTTCATCCTAATTTCTCAGAAGAACATGTGTTTACCCTCAGAAGGAAAAAAATGATCACCTCGCGACTTGGCGAATCGGACAGCTGATGATCACTAGCACTGTCTGTTGAAACTGGGAGAAAGCCGGGCATGCAGGAAACCGACAGTGAATAGATTCACATACTTGATTGGGTTGAGGCTTTAATCAATTGTCTTGCCCCATTTCCATCTCTACACAGAGCTGTGCGTGCAAGATTCTTCTTTTCTAAAATATTGCTGAGAAGGGCAGCAAAATTACAAGGAAAAAAATTCCTCCTATTTCTTAACCCCACAACCCTTGCGCATGATATCCTAGCTTATCTTTTATGCGAAATAAGTAATACTATATAGGTGAACTGAGTACACACATTCGAAGTGGTCTTGGATTACTGCATGGGAACCCACACCTACTATGGTTTTGTACGGCCAGCTATGTCCTCGCTTTACTGTTTTACAATCAAAACGAAAGGACCAGGTCATAGTGGAATCAATCGTATTTCTCTAGGACTCTATAGGACTATTATATATATATTTTTATTTTATTTTTAATTCTATTTTTTTTTATTTAAAGGAAATGATTTTAGAGTATAGTACCTAGATAACAAAGAAAGGGTTTGATACTGCGAGGATGAGCCAGAATCAGTCAGCACGCGGAGGGCCAAAAGAAGCTACTCTACATAGGCACGGATGTCCAGGACGCAAGACGCGAAGTCTCTGTATGATTATTGCGAGTGCACAGTAAAGTTGCCAGTATATTTATTCTCTGGAAAGAGTGTGTTTAGGCATCATGTAGAAAGCGAGAGCGAAAGGAAAAAGGTGTGGTGGTAGGTAGGAACTACTTAGTGCGTGTTTACAGGTAATAATGTAAAAATGAATTCCGTCATTGACCTGTGAAGAAGACAACTTGAAGCTGCTCTTCTTCGATGATGGCCCTGGCCATTTCGAAAACGGAAAAGAGCACGAGTGTCTGTATGTTGGCATACATGCATTTCCCTCTCGACAGCTGATCGCACGTGTTTGCATTCTATAATGAAGCAGGTTCTTGGCTCAGAAGACGGCCAAAGTATTCTCGACTCTCTCACTTTACACCTATTAAAATTTTATTTTCCTCCAAAAAATGGACTCCTACTTTCAAAGGCTTATCGATTTGCTTTGAGGACGGTCTATGCGAACGTTTGCAAAGAGCTGGCTTTTGTGATGAGCGATATCGAGCTCTGGCACTCCTGTTTTGAAGACGTTGGATCATTGAGCTAAAGTTCACGACGGGAAGTGATTACTCTCAAGTCTAGAATGTATGCATATGCCAGACACCTTTTATTTAAAATATATAAAATTAAAATTATTTACCAAATAGAAAAAGAATAAAAGGAAAGAAAGTAATGTAATTTGGGGAAATATCAGAAGTGTTCCTAGACTAGGTGAGATCGGATTTGGCGCAAGCGTGCTTTCAGACAACTTCATGCCAGCTATTAGTTTTGCGCTCTGTTTGAGTCTTCTCAAATTTCCCGAGAACCGCGTGAAGAGTTTTTATTTGAGCGCAAAACTCGGCTAAACAATTTTTGTTTTTGTTTCTTTTTTTAGCTCCTCTGTTTTAAAATATCAACATGTTATAGAATTAAACGTGCTAAGGTTTAACAACTTTGAAGCGCATTAGCCTGTGAAAGCGCGAGTTCACAAGCTCGGCTATTTGGACAACTGGCAAGCAGCATCCTTCGGGAGGTCTGCAGGTTTGCGAGTAATTGAAAGTGCTCCTACGGGCGCGTGTGGATGCTGGTGGATCTCAATTCAGCTTCCTGTCTCCGCATTACACCATATTTTAAAGTTTCTGTGGGGCCCTAGTCTCCTAATAACGAGCCCTATGGAGATCTAATACTGTGAAACCACTCGTTTCTCAAGGTGGAGTCATGTAACACCGCTTTGTAACACAAACATCGAAATCTCATCACATCTCAAACATAGTCGCCTTTGAGCAGCGTGTGTGGCGCTTGGCATTGCGACCAACAAGTACGAGAATGTAGTCGCCGCTTAGACATAGCATGCTGTAGACCATTCGCTGGCTGAGGGTGGTTTATTCGTGCGGCTCGTCTCAACCCGGAAAGCTAATGTCCAGAGTCAGGCTAAATTGGCACTCGGTCTAGGGACGGGAGGAGTATTGTGGCCGCAGGATAAGTTGCTCAAATGAGAACGACGTTTGGTAGCGGCACACAGGGCCTTCGGCATAGAACCGCCAAATTGCAAAGGCGTCCACAAGACCACGTGAACTTAGTCTCAATCGATACGGAGATCTTCACAAACCCATCAGTACTTTCGACTTTCGGGTAGTCGCTTGAGCGAAGGCAGTAAGTAGCCTGCTCAATTTTTATAACATCAACACCATATTCTCGCAGGGACGTCTTCTTCTTCTTCTTGGCCTCCGTAGCTTCGTCATCTTCCTACTATTGGAAGAATGGGGCGAGAATAAGAACCTGGTGGGGGGTATCAGCGGCAGCAATGCGGATTTGGATGTTCGGGAGAATGGGGTTTGTGCATGCTGCTTCGCAACCAGAGTAGTCGGCGTTTGGTTGGATTTGCATTTGCGTTAGTGCATGAAGTGCATCATGTGGTGAAAGACAGATATTGCGAATGCGTTGATCACTACCGACAGTAAAGCCCCCAACTGCTGGAAAAGTTCTGACCAAATGAAATCCTGTCCGGGAAAGTTGTAGAGAGATATCTATGATGCATCTAGAAGATGGTTACACCATATACTAATCGATCAGCAGACTTTGCTTGCCCCGGCTCGTGGAGAGCTATTGCTTTGGGTGGTTGATACCTTACACTGAAGACTTACAAGCTCAGAATTTGGGTCTTTGAACTTTGGACTACGTACATGTGCCAAAAAATAGCCCACTAAAACCAGATCGTTTGTGATTTAAAACCTGTTTAATTGAATACCTTGAAAACTTCAAGAGATCCCTGAAGTCACTGCACTCTCCCAGTCCACTCTTAAATATCTGCCTGCGCAGCACTCTACCAAGCAGAGGTGCGAAATCTGCGGTTGAGAAGTTTTTTATGTTTATCCCAATACGCATTTCGCCGCAATTCTTATGGGTGCAAGGGTGCTTTTGTATTATATAGCATTGTAAACTGACTATCAAACATCTTTGCTGCTTGTTTTGCAAGGCGTATCAAAACTAGGCTAAGGGGTGTGTTTCTACTGGCCAAAACTTCAGTCTTGTACCAAAACATTTGAGGCAATCGTTTTTAATCCAGAAGGGGTGTTCACCAGATACTAAACCCGAGACTAGACTTCATGCGATTGATGTTTCTGCTAACGCCCATTCATTTGTCACGACCATGGCAGTGGATAAAAGGCTATTCAACCTCTTGTTGCTGTACAGAAAGCTTTATTCTCTAGAGCAAGTCGTCTTACTCAGATTTCTTGAAAAACGATTTTTTTTCTGACTCCACATGTATCTTCTGTGACAAACAACTCATTTGTCACATATTAATGCATAAATGCGGCTCACAATCTTAGGCTTAATTGTTACATAAAACCTCGTTCTTGGCGGCGAGATTCGAGCAAATCGCAAGGTGCCGCAAGCCCAGCGCCGATTCTCTGGTGGGAACTCCGCGAATCATCCTGGGCGCCGCGGTGGCAGAATAGAGGCACCAGCAGTCTACTCGGCTGCAGCTGGTGGTTCTGGTGTCGACCAGCTGCTTGCTGCGCCCGTTAATTAATCAGGTGACTAATTGTTTGGTTGGATCATCCGTCACTGAGCTCACTGACGTGTCTTTAGTAGTCTTCGACCCGTGTTGTTCGTCGAACCGCTCGCAAAACGTAGCGTGCACAGAACTCCCTGCGTACGGGATCTGTGAAGGTTCATCGTACGTTGATCTCATACTTCTTTGTGGATGAAATGAAGGGTATTTCTGCGTTTGGGAGGTCGCGAGCAGCCAGGCAACTGGAGACAGTTGTCCTTATAATCGCTACTTTGCTATGCGCCACACTCCTTGGTTTCGTGTCCCCTTGCCTTCTGCTCACAATCCAAGACCTTGGCGAACCTATAGACCAAGAAATTTGCATTATTCGGGGAAGCTGGATTGGCTCAACGCTGTTTGTTGGCGCTCTAGGATGTATTCCAAGCGGTATCCTACTTCGGGAACGTCTTCGGGCGAGAGCAAACAATGACCAAAGGAGATCCCAAATGGCAAGGTCTTCACCTACAGGCGAGTATGGCTATGTGCGACCATCTATTTATAAACAGTTCAGACCGTCCGTGAACCCGTACACGTGTGCACGGCGAGTTCTTCGTGTTGCCCAGTTTCTGTCGTCATCTTGCGCAGCAACGCTTGATTTGGTTCTTGCAGTGGTACTTATAGCAGTTTACCCTGACTCCCTTGTTCCGGCTGCAACAATCGTTTTGTGTAGCACGTGTGTCGGATACGTCTTAGTGCATCGCGTTGTGCCTCGCATCATGCAAGTCGACCGGCTGACGTGTGCACTTACATTGGTTGCCATTGAAAGGGTCTGCGCTCTTTTAGCTTTAGGTATGATATTTTTACTCACGCGTGATGCATTTCCCGGCGCACTTGTGAATCTTCACCAAGAAGGAATAATTGTGCAAAATTCGAAACACAGCCGTAGCAAAGGTGCGGCAGACAGGAGTACTCCGCTTCCGTCTGCATCTGACAGCACCCTACCCCCAGAGCCAACTATGGCGCCAACATTTTTGCCAACTCCCGACCCCCCTGCACCAACTTCTTCTCGGCTTGATCTAGGCAAAAGCGGCGCAAACCCGTGGATTTTTGAAGAAGGGTCTCATGATGCGGAAGATCCAGCGCTTGATGCCACATTAACAGGATCGCACCCACAGCTTCTTCACGGGTCACCACTCTTGTGGTTTGCTATCCTTGTGACTTGCATTTCGTTAAGTATCGTAGCCCGATCAGCACGTAGCTCTCTTATTCGAAAAGACTGGTCCCGTCTAGTTGCATCAGCACCATTTAGTATGACTCATGCAGTAACCCACGAGGAAGGGTATTATGATCAACAGACGCATGCCAAGTCAACGTTTGCTAAAAACCAAGCATCTTCCTTGTTAAGCCCCCTGGGCAGCTTAACACCTAGCGAAGACGAAGGTGATGACTTTGCTTCATCTGAGGAGGGGCAGAGCCAAACACAAGATCATGTAGATTTTGAGCCTGAGCTCGTGTATGGTGCAGCAGGCACTGACAGTATTATGGCTCGAGACACAATAGATGCTTCAGTAGTAGCCTTGAAGGTACACTTGAGCCGAGTTCATACCGCTGCTTATGTGAGTTCTCCTATTCTGTTTGGTCTTGTTTTAGATCTTGGTAATCCTCAGCAGGCACTTTTCATTGCGCTAGAGACCGCTATATTCTGGCAAATTTTGTGCGGAATTCTTGAAACCTCATGTTTTCGGCTCGCATACCATACAGAGACTGCCCTTCGAACAGAGCGCCCACCCCTCGACACAAGTGTGACATTTTTTGATCCCTATGATAGCCGCAGCATTTATCACCCAATTGGAGTGGCGCCGCGTCAACCTCGCTTGGAAAAGCTGAAGCGATGGTTAAAGCGGTGGCGTATTTACATTCAAAGTCCAGTGTTTCTGGCTAGCCTGTCCTATGCTGTACTAAATCTGTCAGTTTTGGACCTTGGCTTACTTTCATTGACTTATTTGCGCTGGCGGCGTTTGCCTGTGTGGATAATTGGTCTGTTGCTCGGACTTCGATGCTTCTCGTGTGGTTTAGTAACTTTTGTGAAGTACATTCACCGCTGGACGGGCTCTTTAGCTCGCACTGCATCCTTAACAACATGGGTTCTATGGTCTACTTCCTTCCCGGCACTTTTGGGATTTGTTTTATTCAGTTCTACATCTAAGGCTTCTGTTCTCTTCTTAATGGTTGTTTTGGTGCTATCCGGACCACCTTTGCGCGCGTTTGCACTCGTTCATGCCAAGCTTCTCCGTGAGTGGGTCGAGGAGGAGCATGTCTCTACAATTTTAAACTGTCAATTGACTGTGCGTACTTCGTGCACCGTATTAATTACTTTAGTTGCACTTTGCCTAGGTGAGGCGTCAATGTATGGTGTTCTAGTCATTATTTCGGTGTTGTCGTCCTTTCTCTCTGTGATCCTCTTTGCATTGTGGTTTCGCGTCTTTGATAGTGGAACCCCATTCCAGGTCGTTGATCACACTGGTCATGTTAAGGTCATCGTCCATGGTTGAGTAAGCCAACCAGAACTGCCTTATCAACTGCTCGCAGAGCGTGTTTCTGCACATCAAAAATAGATCATGCATTTAAACTCCATAGTACTATACTACATAGCATAAATATATCCTGCACATACTATATCTTTATCTCTACCTTGCCTGTATAATTCCTTGATTGCATTGAAATTTTCCAAAGCAAGATAGATCGTGATAGCTAGCTCTTGGAAATGCTTCACCTGCAAATCTTGCATTCCTTCAGGAGGCAGCAGCCTACCTATCTACCTAATAGTACCTACCTCTAAGTCAATCACACATGCTAATTAGGTAGTGCAGACTTTGCTTTGGACACGCGACACCCTCGAGACTCCTGGGAGTTCAGGCGTTTGCGCAAGGCTTTCTCAAGAAGAACGCCAACCAGCAGCAGAAATGCATTCTGGACTTTCATTGTTTCCTTCTTGACACTGATCAACCTGATGCAGGTCAATCTTGGTGCGCATACATCGAGGCGGCGAGGCGTTCTTCAAGTTGCTCTGGTCAGAGAGGTAGTCTGAGGTAGTACTATGAATGCCATATTTGTGATCTCTCGCCGAGAGTCGTAACCAAGAAAGGGTCTTCCTTCCAATCGCAGCACTGAAAGGCATGCTACCCGAATCTCTAGAAGTAACAAAGTGGAATGAATGCTTTGCGCCCAAATGCGCTCCCGAAGTGCAGCAAACTCGTAAAGCAAAGCCCTTTGTCAAGCCGATTTGACAATTGCAACTTAAGCAAGGCAATTCACTGAATACATACCGAAGATGGTTCTCGTTCTCGATGGAGGCCTCGGCACGGCGCTGGAGCAGCGCGGCGTCGAACTCACTGGGACTGATTCGCTCTGGTCAGCACGCATGCTCAGGGATGACCCGAGCGTGCTCGAGGCAGTCCACCGCGACTTTTACGAAGCTGGAGCCAACGTTGTCACGACTGCGACGTACCAATTCAGCTTCAAGGGCTTCGAAGAACTTGGCGTCTCCCATGACGAGGCTGCAGAAATTATGCGTCAGGGTGTCGCTGTGGCGCGCAAAGCTGCAGGAGGCGTTGACGGCCGCAAGGTGGCTGCCAGCCTTGGCAGCTTTGGCGCGACTCTCGCAAACGGCAGCGAGTACACTGGAAACTTTGGCGTTGATGAAGACCACCTTGTTCAGTTTCACGTTGAACGTCTGAAGGCGCTTGTAGCTGACGATAAGTGCCTCCCGGATTTCATCGCCTTTGAGACTCTCCCGAGCATGCAGGAGGTCCGCGCTGTCGTTCGCACGCTTGAAGAGTGCGCTCCCCTTCCTGAAAACATCAAGGTTTGGGTTTCCATGTCTCTTAACACTGAGGGGGAACTTAACAGTGGGGAGTCCTTTAAGGAGGCCATGGAGTTCTTGCGTGATGCCAAGCTTGTAGACATTGCTGGAATTAACTGCACTGCCCCACCTGCTGCTGCCAAAGCTCTCGAAATCGCTTCCCAGGTCGCTCCTGAGCAGCCTCTTGTAGTGTACCCGAACAGTGGTGAAGCATATATCAACCGGGTTTGGGTCCCTGCATCTGGTGTTACGGAGGACGACTTCGCTAATATGCTTTCCGTATGGGCAAAGGAACACAAGCAAATCGCTCTGCTTGGAGGCTGCTGCCGTGTCGGGGTTGATGGTATTGCCAAACTCGCCAAGGCTCTCACTGTTCCAGCTGAAACCTCCGAGGATGTAACTTCGGCGTAAGGGTCTTGAGATTGTGGATGACTCGTTGTGGTTATTTGAACTTGTGGCGTAGACAAAAGACAGAGATTACAACGATTATGTTTTTAGATTATTAATAGTTGGCTCTTAGTATGTGTGGCGTTGGTACACATCATGCAGAGATGGACTGTCATGCACTTGTGTGCACATTTTTCATTCTCTCAGGGCTAATCTGGCAGGAAAATTGTTTGCCAGTGCCGGCTGAGTTGTTAGTGAAGAATCTTGTTATTGACTTTAAAGAAGTTGGTGATTCGTATGGCCGCTTCTGTGGACAGCGGCGTATTTGCAGTTATTTCTGCCTCGCTCATGTGCACAAGTGTTTCAATATTCTCGCAAACATCCATTAACACCTGGGCCTCCCCACGGTCCACTGGGAGCATGCTCATGATCACCTGTTAAGTGTCGTGATAACATTATTGAAAAAATAAGAATAAAAAAATTGTTTGCTCATCGAGATCAAGATGGATGGGCCATCCATGATATGATGTTACAAGGCCAATCCAAGGCATTGTTAGATTATTTTCCCACCTATGACCCAACTTTGATATTTGTGGACTTACAGCCATCCGCTGATCCGAAGCATGGGCAGATATATTTTCACGTTCCTTTTCAAGCCAGAGCTTGGCACTCTTCAGCTTGGTTCCGTGGACCTGTTTCGCAATCTGTGTAGCATGATAAAGTTACTCAAGACAAAATTAGTACACCAGACATTGTTCAAAGTTCCACAGGGTGTAACAATTCACGTACCCTGTTAATGCTTAGAAAGAGGGTTTGAGCATTGTCTGCATGGGGGAAAACATGTACATTGTCTGGCCATGGAGCCAGGAGACACTCTCGGTCATGTACCTTGTCTCCAATGATTATTGCAATTCCTAGCTTAAATCCCTTCAATCGCTGAATGCCCTCCATACAATTTTTGGCGCTACCGCCATTTTGTTGAGAACCTGTTGTGCTGTTTACGTTCATTTGCCTGAGAATGATTACAGCGCATCCTGCACTCGGCACCACAAAATCAGGCACGAGACGCGCCACAGGTCGAATTCCCTCTTCTTCTCGAACCAAAGCGCCAAACTCATCACCAGCTCGTACAAGATCGCTGCGTACGAGAAGATACGTCATCGCCCCAAGAATTCAAATTTGATGATGCCTTGTCCTTCAAGTATCAAAGTTGACAGCGAAAATGGAATGAGTCTCGAGAACGCAGGTCCGTATTTGGTTTTGTCGTCACTGCCTTCAACTCCTCCTTAACTTGTTTCCCTTACATGCGGATTTGACAACAATCGTGCGAACAACAGACATCTGTGAATCCTTAAAGGATTTGAAAAACAGACTTGGGCTCCTTTTATTTTTTTATTTAAAAAAAATTAATTAAAAGTAATAAGGAAAACATCTTCTTTTTTTCCTTTCAGAAGGTGAGTAAGCAAAAACGCAACAAATTTCGCAATACCGATATTCGATTCGAGCAAGTACAGTTTGTTTGCTGTAGCCCGAACTTGATGAAGATAGATAAACTATATCCAGAAGAGCAGAAGCACGAAACAAGTTCTCTGCTATTGGATATGGCATTGGAATACTTCCTAAATTAAATGTCAAGGATGTGAAAATAAACGTTATTGAGTGAGCGAGCGCTAAAGAGACAATAATGTGCAAACAAGAAGAGTATTTGGCAGAATAGAAAAGCTAGAAAATGAAACAAACAACATGGTCAGCACTATTAATGCGAGATCAAATGAGCGTCGCGAAGACAAGAGTGTCCCGACGATGTAATATTGCTTGGAAAACACCACAAATGAAAAAACGACAGGATCCACACAAACAACATCTGGACATTGTCAAGACAAAAACAGAGAGTGAGGCTTAGTAGCGGAAGTTCTTGTAAGGGACCTTTTTGGCAACGCCGTGAGCGGTCTTGTGAATCTGCACGCGCGAAAGAACATCTTCGTCGAGCTGGATCTTAGCCTGAGAAGCGAGATCAGGAGCAACTTCGATAGCCATTTCGAGCTTAGGGTTGACACCGTCCTTCTTGGTGACAAGGAGACGAGTAGCGCCAGTCGGAAGGTTGCCCTCGGTGAAGCGAAGGGTCTTCTGGAGAATCTTCTTACCGAAGAAGGACTTCGTGATGACAGTCACAAGGAACTCATCCTCAAAGTTGATTTTGATGCCTTCCTCATGAAGCATAGTGGCAATCTCTGCCTTACGCATGCTCTCGAAGATGTAGGTCTGCTCAGGCTTCTCAGAAGCGAGGTCTACCGCCATGTAACCGTCAGCGTAAGAGGACATTGTGAACCTCTGGATATCACGGATTGCGCAAGCGACAATCGGCTTGAAGGTAAGAGACTGGAAAATGTAAAAGTTGCCACGGGTCACCACCAAAACATGCGGGATCTTGCGGCCCTTGGCGTCAACGAGCATCACGTTCTCGGCAAAACGAACTCTGCCCTGAATCTGAGAGGCAATAGCGTCGTTGTGCTGGGCATCAATGTAGTCGCCAAGGAAGTAGAACACATAACTAGCGCGGCGGCGCTTCTGGTGGTTGAGGAGCTGTACACTCTTCTCGCGAAGACGCAAGAAGTACAAGCGGGCCTTGAAGGCACGGTAAGCCTTCTGAATAATACCAGCGACCATGTTAAGACCCTTCTCACGAGCCATTTCCAACTTAAAGACATCACCAGGCTCACGAATGAAAACCTTGGTTTTACCCTCCTGAAACTCAGAAATTCCAAGCGAGTTGAGAATCGTGCGAGTATCTCTTTGCGAGTTTCTGGATCCAAAAGGCCAGGTTGCATCGCAAGTCATGCGGTAGTGGCGAAAAAAGAAGTTGTAGTCCGAGCGGTACGCAAAACCTGCACGGCGAACGCGAATGTTCTCCACGAGACCGAGGTAGCGAACCTGAAACTCCACAAGATCGCGGTCAAAGATGTTACGCCTAGTCTCGTTAGACTTGATGGTACGGACATAATGAGGCTCTGACTCGTGGAGCTCGTCGATCAGCAAACCGAGATCACGCACGAAGGCGGTACCGGCAGTAATGGGCCGCTTGCCGCTGGGAGGTTGGTTGGCCTCGGGGAAGAGGTCGTTGAGAAATGGGTTGTGAGAGCCACGTCCTGCAACCATAATGAGGTCGCGGAAGAGGGTATCGACGTGCTTATCGAGCATACCTTCGGTACTGTAGGTCACATCACCAGCGTAGTGGCGAATAGTAAACTCGGAAAGGTCATTCTTGGTGCGGGTCTCAAGGGAGACGTAGTGCGGGTGACGACCGAGGTTTGAGTTGAGGTTGCCGATGAGAGCCTTGTCGTTACCACCGGGGCGCAAAGCTTCGTCATCGAGGAGCTGAAAGATACCTGCGGGACGACGGCTTTCAATGAGCTCACACACGATCTTGTTGTCAAAGTACTCGATGGGGACCCATTGAATACCTTCGCGAGCATATTCCTCCTGTTCGGCACGCAGGGTAAGCTCAATGAAGAGCTGCTGAAGCTTCTCATTGGTGAGGTTGATACAGAGCTGTTCGAAGCTGTTATGCTTCATAATCTCGAAACCGTAAATATCGAGAATTCCGAGAGTGAGATCTTGCAGTTTGGCGTGAATGCCCACGTTGATCATATCAACGAGCTTACTAAATGCACGTGAGTAGATGGCCTTGGCGAGTGCATCACGAGACTTGCGGCACTCATCGACGGTGGTGAGAGGACTTGTGACGGTCTCAATACGAGACTGAATGGTTTTGTGAGTGAGCGCACGCGCGAGGTCGCGAGAGTCCATACCAAAGAGCGAGGCTGCATCCTCAAGAGAGCCGCTGCTACGACCAGAGACGTCGCAAGCATCGCGCTTGGCATCAAAGTCCACATTACCAAGGTGCATGATACCAGCCACGATCTTGTAAAACTCCATCTTCTCAGGGCCAACTCCAACGGCATCCATGGCACTGTCCATTTCCTTGAAGTCAGATGAGTCGTTAATGGAATCCACAGAGGTGGTAGTGCTGGTGTAGTTGTAAGAACCCGCGTCCTTAAGACGAAGCTGGCTCTTGACGCCAGAAGCGCAAAGCTGGTAGAAGATGTGAAAGTTACGCTCACCCTCAGTCTGGGACACCACGCGAGCTTTCTCGAGGAGGTAAGTACTAATAGCACCACCAAGAGGCACACCGTCGTAGTCCAAAAAGATACGCATCAGCTTACCGAAACGAGAACTGTTGTCATTACGGAGCGTCTTGGCGTTACCGAAAGACTCGAGCACAGGGTTACTCTTGAGAAGGGCGTCCTTGATTTCACCAACAGAGATATCAGAGGACACCTCGGCGCGGTCTTTCGAGACAGCGGCAATGTATTCCATAATCTTCTTTGCGGCTTCAGTCTTACCAGCACCAGACTCACCACTGATGAGGATGGCCTGGTTTGAGTGAGTGGAGAGGAGCGACCGATATGCTTCTTCGGCAACGCCAAAAACGTGCGGTGCAAGCTCGAACTGGAAGCGACCATAGTATTTGCGCATCATGTCCATGGAGTAGAGACCGCGAATGTCCTTGAAAGGGTTGACACTGACCAACACAGGGCCAATCCGAGTGTAGATGGCATCTTTAGCGAAACGACGCTCAAGGGTGTTAACCACCTCCTTCTCATTGATGTTGTTGAGAAGGACGAGGTCATCCTCCTCGCCCTTGCGAATCACACGCTTCTCCATGGTGCCGGAAAGTTTTCAGTACACAATAACAATATCAACAGCAAATAACACGAATTCCAACTGCTTTCCCTTCAAAGCAGTTAGAGCAAGTCAGCAATAATACTCAACGCCACAAAAAACGGGAGTCAACTGTCCTCGCTATGATGTCTGACCCAAGCCAGATTTGTGCTTGTCTTCTGCGTTATCGCGAAAAGGTACGCAAACCACAAACGAAGAGAATGGAAAAAACAAATAATTTAAAAAAAGCAGTCCGTCGTGCGTGCGTCTCTCGAACTGGTTAGTTGTTCTTGCTACTACTGCTTCATTCACCGCCTCCCTTAGTTTCCTAATAACGTGTTGTCCTCCGTCAAACACCGTCTCGCCAAGCAGTTGTAGCTTTGGTGTTTTACGTGCCAATCCATTGATCAAGTTATACATCATCGGCGCGGCACGCGCTGGTTCTTCCCTTCTCCAGCTACTGCTTTTTCTTCTCCTTTTCTCCCTCTTTCGCTGTGCACGCGTCGACTCAATGGCACTGCCGTGGCTGATGAGCACGTACGCAAATTCCCCAGGAGAGATGGCAAACCGCCACCCTGCCAGGAATCGGCCTCCACCATGAACCTACCTTGACCGCCAACTGGTCGGTCTCCTCGAGCCCGCACGCGACTAGATGGCGGCGGGTCTCCAGAGTTGAGTGATTGCAGCACGCAGTTCAACTTTGAGTGCTTTTTTTAATTTAAATTTTTAATTCCAGTCTTTTAAAAAACTAAAATTATTGAAAACAAACAAGTGACTACTAGCATTAATTCATTATTTATAATAACAGTCTATACTGTAAAGAGTTTTCATTGGGTACTAATAATAATACTAATAGACAGTGTGAATATTAAAAGAAGGAAAAAGGGACTAGGTAGCTACTACCTAAACCTACATATTGTAAAAAGAAATCCAACATTGTACAGAGCCCGCTTTGTGCGTGTTTCTTTTTTTGCGTAGAGGGCCTCAACCGGCACTGGCAGTACCAGCAGAAGTCGGCAGTCAACTGTGAATATGCTGCTATTATTTGGAAGCCCACCGTGCGCCAGAGCGAAACCACCTGCCCGGTTACTCGCATCAACACAACAGCAAAGAAATAATCAAATTGTCAAGTATTTCTTTTTATAACAGGATTTCTTCAGAGAGCGTTGAGGATTCTTTTCTCTTTCTTTCGCTTATCAAACAGACACTTACACTAGAAATACAACTTCCCTCGTTCGTGCACACAGTAGAGATGCCCCCCATTACAACAATCCTTTCATGCCACTCTACTGCTCTCTTTCTTCTCTACAATGTAATCACCTCTATAGAGGGGGTATTATAGAAGTGCTAATAGTGGGCGTGCGCCAATCAGGGGGTATAGGGCGCGTTTACTCCGCACACGTGACCCAATGAAATTAAGGGGGAATAGAGGAAACCTTTTCATTGACTATGATAGTTATTCTGTGGTGCCTAGGTAGTACACCTATTGCGAATTCATTAACTCTGATGCGGCCGAAAGAGGGCGAGATCAAAAGTTTTGTTGTGAACGCGAGTGCTCTCCATAATCTCAATTTCAATGTCACCACGATGATTCTGATAAAGCTGCATGCGTTAGAGTTTAGAAAGTAGTTCACAGAATATACCTACCTTGGTGCGCGGGTATGAGCCGCTGGAGCCAACTGCCTTTCTCCGAATTGAAATGACTTGAAATGTGGATCACGACACATGATGATGTTCCTGTAAAAGTACTCACTGACCAAGATGGGTAACAAGAACGCTTAAACAAGCTCTAGCTAAACCTCAAGGTGAGGACAGTGCGCTGGTGCACGTGCTGAAGAAGGAGTCGTAGTAATAAAAGGAGGAGAAGGAGAAGGTATTCAAAGCGGATTTGCACTATCATCGGTGTGTACTTTCTTTGGAGGCACCATTCACTTATTGCCCATTCTTTAGTTCTCATAATTCTCCACCATGACCATTTGCAGAATTTACATCTTTCTGCAATAGTTTCATTGTAATAATAATAGAAATGTTGGTAACTTATTCATGGACAAAAGACATCTTGAGCTTGTAGAATGTCACAACTTACGAGGAGAACTTTGATGCCTTACGGTAGGTAATTGATCTCAATAATTTTAATGTGAATTCGACCGTGGCATTAGGCTATAGTTCGAGTTGAACTCTTTCACTCTCAGAGAACGCTGCGTGCAAGACAAGCCGGTTAATATCAAGCCTCGAGGTAGATGATCCCTCCAGCAGGTACTCCAAAGCAGTGATATTTGTTTGTATTTCTGGAACTACTAAATGGTTGCGGTAGTATTGCCGACGGCGATGACTTCCTCCTTTGAGAGTGCGACGAATTTTGCGTTAGAAAACGTTGCTTGAAGCAAACCTTACGACTCATAACAAACGTATGCCATACCCGCTCTTCGCAGGCAGCTAGCTTGCTTGCAACAAATGGAAAGGGCCCGACCACGTGGCTGCTGGGAAGAGCACCCAGTAAACAACAAGCCACTATAAAATATCTGCCCTCATATATTAAAAAAACAGCATGGGGAAAGAGCACTTTTTCAGCCAGGAGAACTAAGGAAGTTTGAGGTTGCGCTCCCTCGCCCATCGAACTCCAAGCTCGCGGCAATGACAGGCTCTCTTGTCATGTTAGAAGATATAATGAAAAACCACTCGCTGGCCCTTCATTTGCAAATCATAAAGAACCTGGTTCAGTGTCAAATCTTGTGGCAGGCCCAAGCTCCCTCGCCTCTATGTTTATGTAATCTCATCCCTACTACCTCTAGTTAAGCAACCACTGTCATGGTGGTGGCGGTTGAGGGCATTAGCATTGGTATGGACATAGCATCCATAAGTAACTGAAGTTTTAAGACAAATGCAAGCGTCTGCCATTTCTATTTGGGTACCAAGAGTAATTTAATCTCACATTGACTGATACTAGCTAGACCTTTCTAGTTTTTTACTCCTTCGCGTTTAGAACTCCATAAGAAGACAAGATCTACAGAATAAACCATAAGAGTAGTATACGTATTCGTTAAAGAGCTCGCATTTACATATCCCAGTCCATTTGGGATCGCCTCACTTTATTAGCTGGCCGAGGGTATCGATGAAGTATGCTGTCCCAAATCTTTGAGCCCACTAAACAAAATCATACTTTCAATCCGCCTGGCAATTATTCCTACCTACAATGTATACTTTCTTCATATTTTTCAATCACTGCTTTACTTCTTCAGATGTTGGATTAAGGCCACGATCGTAGCTTGTCAGATGTCAATAATTGGGCGTGCTACACTATAAGGCGAACACGGCGCGTGCCTGCTATCTGATGGGCGTGCGCCACCGCTAATTTATTACCTCGTCCAAGTTGGCATGTATTTCCCCTTCCTTTTTTGGCTCTTAGGCACTTACTACTTCCTCACTAATTCTGGTACTTTGATTTCGATGAAAAAAGAAACAAAAGAAAAACAAGACTTTGTAGCTTTCGTCAAGCCCGGCTCGAGATTCCTACAATCGGGTCGTGGATGTTGTATAATAATCACTAAATCACGGTTGGAAAGTTCAACTAAGTATATTTTACTTATTGCAGAGTCGCATGGGGATGCTAACTTGGCCACACGAAGTTGAAAAGAAGCTAGATTGCAACAGTACAGACGAATATGTGCTTAGCGGGTCACGAACGAGTGTCACTCATGCAATTCGTGGTAAATTGAGTCAAGAGGGAAATGGTGACTGATTTATGTTCAACGTTGGCAGTAGGTGATAAGTCAGACAGTAGGTTTTGAGGTACGTGAGTCTATGAGCTTTACGAGGTGACGGAAGTGGACTGGAGCTATTTCGAGAGGTCACAGTGGCCGTAGTCCCTGTACGTGATTGTCCTGCTGCAAGTCAAAGCTAATTATAACGAGCTCAAAGTTGAGTATTGTGATAGAGTCTTCGTCACTAAAAGACTGGATTATGAGATTCTGATGGTCGCTGTGTACAAGTCAACGAATTGTTTTGTCAAAACTATACTCAACTACAAAAAAGGTTTAAATCCAGTGTCTGGGATGTCACCATTAATTGATTTTGCCAACATGAACCTATGAGAGCAATAAAAAAACTTGCCCTCACTGTAGAATGGGGAAAACGTTGAGGCAAGGTCTTCTTCAATTTAACGATCTCGGATTCCTCAGTCTATCTATTTTCAAAAGGGGCGAGCGAATGAGTGGCTCAAGATGCTGAACTGTGTTAGAATTCTTCGGGACGTACTATGGCACCAATACACATTACAACCATTATGTGGAGAATGCCTCACCCGTTTTACGCGGCATGTTATAGACTAGTAGGACTGTCTACCTCAGCCCGAATGATGGCACTACATTGAATCTTCATGATAAGATAAAAAACAGCTCTTAGCACCTCCCTACCCTAAAGAAGGACCAACATCGACAACTGTATTTCTGATCGTACTTGAACAAAGATTAGTGAGGTCTATAGGCTTTGTCAACGTTTCTTCTCCCTGCCTCTTTTTGTTTGTTTGCCTTTTCCTTGGAATTCATTCCCAAGTCTAGATAAGCTACCTACCGCTTCGAAGAATGGCATCTTTTATTAATCATCCTAAGTGTGATCGCCAACCACATCGCTGCATTTATCCAATCCCTCCAAGAGTTCCTGTTGTTGCTAATACCACGCTGTACATCAGGTTTTGAGCTAGTCCACGATCGAGGAACCGTTCCACTTTATTGTACAATTTGCATCTTCAAGGTCCATCGCATCTACCTCTTCCTTGCGGAAAGATAGGGCCACCATTGTGGCTTAGCTCACGTAGCGTAGTGGTAGTGGCCCCTAGAAGTTTAATAGGTTGGCAGCTAGGTATGTAACATATAGTAGTTCCTAGTACATGAAAAAGTTCATGCAATATCCAGCGAGGATCAGAGTTAGGACTTAGACAACGACAACTAACGACTTTGCGGAAGAGAATCCTCAGAATCTAGTCTTCCAGATATCTACCGCCATTCTTGAGCAGTATCTCTAATAACTTGAAACAACTTGAAATATCTAGCTGGCAGCAGTTTCGCCATTGCGTTGCGGGTTGCTAAGATGACTACGTACGAGAGGGGAGATTAGTATAGGTATTTAATATCTGATTAACGACAGATGTAGAGTAATATAAGAAAGGTACATCATCATGGCCGATACTATTTTATTTGTAGTTTGTTCTAAAGTTGATTGTAACACGAGTTTGGCAGGGGGGGTGCAGTGTTAGGTATGGGAAACAAAGATTCTGAGATGTTGAGGGTTGGTCTTCATGAAACTATAAAGCTCGAACACCAAGCTGATTTACACAGAAGGATATTTCTACTCTGATTCTCAAGGTGGACAACCACGCGCCCATAGGCTCCTGCTACAGCTTACTCTAGCCTGAACGTCACGATAGTTTTATAACTTTGAAATGAAAAGAAAAGAGAAAAAGAGAAAAGGAAAGAACCATCATCTATTTATTTTATAAAGAAAGAACGCGCGGAAAGAAGACAGAACGATCCTCAGAAAGGCCTATTATTTACACTAGTGTTAGTGCTATCGACCTTGGAGTAGCTATCTCCAGGACAGAACTAAGTTCCTATTGATCTGTTAGCGGTGGGTAGAGACGGAAATACCCTACCTGTTCCAGAGGTGTTCGATTAAAATAGTGCACTTATCTCAATTAATCACGAGAGAACCACGACAGAACAGTGAATGATAGTGATTGAAAGCATTAGACTATGACATGATTGGAAGGGATGCGTAAATGATTCTTTGCGAATGTGCTAGGAAGTAAACTGAGCAGCTAAGCAGTTTTCCAGCAAAAAACCCGTCTTCTAAGAAAGAGAAGAAGAAAGAGAAGAAGAAAGAAAGACCCCAGAATCTCCTAGGAGAACATAGTATCTACTAACAGTATTAAGTTTAACACTCTTCCTTTGCTAATCCATTTCTAACCAAAACTCTAGTAAATAGAGTCTGTCACAGTTGATGCTCTTCGAGTTTAGGCATATACAATACTTGCGTAGTAATCCTTTGTTTCTATATTTGTATAACTAAATTAAAAAAGTAAAAAAGTTTTATTAACTTTCCATAACATTGAGTTGTTAGCAATATAGATAGATAGATACAATGATAGCACTAGTCAGTTAAAGGTTTAGAAACATTTAATTAGAGTATATATATGAAAGTAGAATTTTATTAAAAGCAGAAAGTTGGTTTCTTCTATAGGGAGGTACTTAAGCCACCGCAGCGACGGCAGATTCCTTTGCATTTGTAGCCGTGCGAGCGCGGGGGCGCCTCGTCGAGCCCCGCCAACTCCTCTCGCAAAGACTTACACTGTGAATTGCGTTGCAACCTACCAAGCACAGGCGAAGCTGCCTTTTAAGCTTTAGTAGACCCCCTCGCGAGCCCGGAAGGAACATCTTCATCGTGAACTTTGGCATCTATTTCAAAACTTGTTATTTCTCAAGTAGAAACTATTGAGAAACAAACAGAGACGACGTCACTGCTGACAGAAACAACCAGCAAGCCAAACGGCTGCCTCTGGCAGGAGCTAGGAGCGCCAAGAGGACCCTTTGTCGTGCTAGAGGGTCTACAGACGGTTTTCGCGGTGACCCCAAAACATTTGCCCAGGAGGAGAGTGCTCGAGTCGTGCCGGCGCCAAGCCCGTATTTCCGTCGCTTTTCATTGCGCGGCTGTAGTCCTATAGTTTAAACTAAGAAGGCTTTAATAGCCCCATTGTCTCGGGGTGCTGTCCTTCTTCTTTCTTGCCAAGAACGACGACCTAATAAAAAAGCTGTGGAAGTGGCATTGAGATTGTTTAGCGGAGAACCGAGTTTACTCGAAACACGTGCTTATACATTGTGTTGTGGTAGCGGAAATCGTCCAGGAATCTTTTGCGTGGAAATTGGGAAATTTGGTGTGGGGAAATTTGCGGAGATCGCATCATGGAGAACGCTCGCAGCGAAGCCGTAGAGCTTGTAAGGGCAGGCAGAATTCGAGAAGCCCTTGAGGTTACACTTAAGGGGTTTCCACATGCCTCTTCATTGGGCCTTGCCTGTGCACTTCTTGTGTTGCACCGAGGCCTTGAAATGGATGCAGATGCCAAGGAGAGCTTAGAACCATATGATAACCTTTTGGATGCCATTACGGTCGCTTTGCATCCTGATCATCACAAACGTGGCACAACCAGGCTACGTAAGGGAGGACGCATGGTTTCCTTCGGTCGATGTGACCATCAGCTTGGCTATCTTACAGCAGACTCTGCTGCAATTCAGACTGTTCCGCGTCGTATTGATATCAATGTGCGCATAACAAAAATGTCTACGTCTGTGCATCACAGTGTTGCAATCGATACCCTCGGTCGGATTTGGACTTGGGGCCATGGCCAGCACGGAAGGCTTGGACTCGGCGACGAAAGAACCCGAATCGAGCCTGAAATTGTGCGGGATTTGAGCTCTTATGTTGTGATTCGTGTCGCAGCCGGAAAGGATCATACACTGGCTGTTACTAGACATGGTCTAATGTTTGCTTGGGGAAGCAATGAAAAGGGCCAACTTGGGCTTAGCTCTGCGCGCAGTTCATCTAGCCCGCGTCGAGTAAAACTCCCCTATGACGAGGCAATGAACCAAAGGAATACCGTGAATTCCTTGAGTCCTGGTGGATTATCCTCTGGAGCCAATAAAGAAGACCGAGGACGCCCTCTCGTGAGGTTTGTGGCTGCGAGCCCGTCACATTCTATTGCAATTGATCAAACAGGGCGAACATTTGCATGGGGTAACAATGACAAATGCCAGGCTGGTCAGCGTGATGGCGTCAGAGTTTCAACTCCACGCATTATCACCAGTGTTTCGCGAACTGCAATTGATCAGGCATGTGCAGCAGAAGGTGTTACATACCTTTTGAGCAAGCAAGGGGATGTAATGCAGATTGGATTAGGACTACATGCACCTAGCAAAATCCGCATTCGTGTACGTAACGAAGCAGAAGGGGAAGAAGAAGAAGAAGCAACTGCAGACTGGGCCTACGGTGGTCGCGGAGGTGAAAGCTCTGTCCGAATCAGCTTTATTGCTTGTGGGCCAAACCATGCTGCTGCAGTGAGCCGGGATGGTATGCTTTTTACCTGGGGAACATATGCAAACCTGTTGGGTCATGCTGGCAAGGGCTGCAATAGGGACAGTGAAAGTGCTCACACCGTGAAACCCCGTCGTGTCACAGCTTTGCGAAAACACAATATTGTCTCTGTGTCATGTTCTCGCCACCACACCTGTGCTGTCGATACTCATGGCAATTTGTATACATGGGGTGATGGAGAGCGTGGAGCATTAGGTACTTCAGAAAAGTATCAGCCAACACCTACGCGAGTTGATTCTCTTCGAGGTGTTTCTGCAGTGTCTGCTGCTGATTCTCACACAGTTGCACTTTTACAAACCTCAAAACCATCGTTTTCTCCTCTGACACTCGCAGAAGTCGTCAGCTGGCGTGCTGAATCGGAGATCGAGGCAGACACTGTGAGTGAGTCGAATGAGTCCGAAGCCCCGCAAGAACTTCAATCAGACCTCCAACAACCTCAGATTGAGACGGCCTCAACCGAAGAAGAGGATGCCCATGACAACCACTCAGAAACAGACAGGGAAAGCCTTCTTGATGAAGACGAAGAACTAGATAGTGTAGATGGTGAAGAGGAAGAAGGAACAGTTTCTCAGTCTTCTGCAAGAGAACCTATGAGTCTTCAGCTTGCTTGTGAAGACACGATTTCTCAAAACATCGACCTTTGGAACGTCGTGCAGTTCTGGGAGTTTGCAGATCGATGTTTTGCTGTTGCATTGGCAGACTTTTGCAAGCAATTTGTCTCATTAAACCTTGATGCGGTACTTGCAGTCAATAGTAGTAGTACGATAGAACGCATTGCTGCCCTGTGTGACGTCCCACTTTTTGACCTTCAGGAATTCCTCCATGATCCTCTGGAGGGTCAAGAGGATCCATCGATAGGGCTAGCATCCCCTCCTATAATGCCAATTGTAGACACTGCACGACTTCGCTCTGGAAGTGTAGTTAGTATTTTCTCTGTAGCAAGCGACTTTGGAAGTATTGCATCAGACTCTGGAAAATTTGGGTCACCACTTATGCAACCGCGCAACGAAGAAGCCGAGTTGACCTCTATGTCAGTTCCACGTCTTCGCAAGCGCCTTGATGCACTTGAAAAGCAACTTGCTGGAGTGTCTGACATGCAACTGAAGATCATGGCATCCACACCTGACAGGCATCGCAATCAAGCTCGTCGATCACGTTCTCTCGAGGAACAAAAGGGTGAAATAACGAGACTTCGAAATTTGATCGAGAATGAGTTGAATCTTCGAGCACAGGACAGTTTGATGACGCATTCAAAGTCTGGAAATGGACCAGACCCGTTATGGTGCCGCACTTGCAACGTTCATGTTAATAACGAAGACGGCATGATTCATCATGTTGCTGGAAAGAAACATCGACGCGCTCAAGCCAGACAGCAAGAGTTGGAGAAAATCCAAATGCAAGAAGAAAAAACGCGTACCCATGGGACCCCAACACGTGGTAGAGATTGTGAGAATACTGAACCTAGGTCGGGTTGTAAGCAGCAGCAAACCAATGGAGCTCGACCTTGGTATAGCCCGCAGGTGGCTCCGCAAGAGGTTTCTACCCCGCGCCAGTCTGCTCTTAATTTGCGTGATATTCAGCAAGAGGAAGAAACCCGCAAGCTATTTCACGAGCAACGTTTGCGCTACCAACGCAACGCTGGATTGTTGCCATCGACACCACAGCGCATGTGGGCACAGCAAGTTACGGGTGGTACGGTCCCGGCAATGTCACTAATGGATTCACCAAAGACTGGACCCGAGTCTACCTATCTTTCGCCTCTACAATCTCGGCATCGCTCAGGGAGTGTCAGTGCTGTTGGTTCTTCGGTTCCGGCTTCGCCACTGATTCAATCTACAACCCTCCCGCCGTCATCTAGCTCAATGTCAACCTCTTCGTTGCTCTCATCTTCTCCCTTAGAGACTGGCCAGAGCGCTCGCCGAGGTGTGTCTTTAAGTGACTACATGAAGCCCAAAACAAAACCAAATAATAGG
Source organism: Schizochytrium sp. TIO01 (assembly GCA_004764695.1). NCBI lineage: Eukaryota > Bigyra > Thraustochytrida > Thraustochytriidae > Schizochytrium > Schizochytrium sp. TIO01. The sequence continues at coordinate 1,102,815 of SMSO01000014.1, read as the reverse complement.
GCACCATGGGCTCAAAGCTCAAAGAAGGCGTCGAAGCCGCCACCATCTTCATCTTCATCTTCAGGTGCTGTTCTACAGGCAATGCAGAAATCTTTAGATTTAAATAGTATCCAGCTTGAACAACAAGCTGAAAAGGCCTCAGGTCGCAATCAGACAAATCACCAAGTTTCGAGCTGGGGCTTGTGCACTCGAAACAGCGATAGAACACTTTCTGATATTCAGAATCAGCAAGCCCTTGAAATGGAATCAGAACGTTTAGCCATGGAGCTTGCTGCTATGGAGGGAATTCAGCAAGATGCCATTTTTGAACGCTCTTTGCATGGCCAGAATAACCCTGGTAATGACAATAGCCAAAACAGCGGCAAGGCGAACCGGAACCGTTCTCGGCGCAATGGCAACACTCAGCAGAAGAAAGCATCTGGAGCTCAAGGCAGTCAAGCAAATTCGGCAAGCAATAGTAGTGGCGCATCCAAGCGCGCAAAGCCTAAAGGCGTTTCGAAGAAACAAAATGGTTCCTCCTCGAATAGTCAGCAAAACAACAACAATGGAAACTTTTCATCCGGCACCACATCCTCGAATTCCCAGCAGCGTCGCCGCACCCATCGGAGCGCGAAGCCGAAAGATTCGACGTCAACGAATCGAGCCTCTGTAATGGTCTAATTTATATGATATCAAGTACATGTTTGTCTTTAATGAAATATGGTCGATATTTCTTGTTTGTGAATCTTGATAGCTGCAAGTGTATCCTTTGTCTGGACTTGAGGTTGGATTTTTGTGTTCGCGTTATTTAAAATGAAATGTGTCATGCTTGACCAATCAATGGTTTGATACACATGGCATGTTTCCTTCTAAAAGGCAGAAAGGCGCAATCTTTTAATGATTTACTTGATTGACGAAAAGCAAGCAATCGACAAAGAACAAGAGTCAAGATAAGCATAAAGAGCAGGCAAGCAAGTAGCAAACGGTGTTGCTGTTGGTTGGATACTTGGTTGGTTGATTGGTTGGTTGATCGGTTGGTTGTTGTGTGAGAAAGTATTTAATTGCGGGAATCAGATCATTTTTGACAGTAATTACTCTTTTGTTCGGGTCTGGGCTCTGCTCTCATAGAACTGCTCCTCTGCCTCGGTCCACTCAAGGAACTGTTCCCTCAAAGAGATGGCCTCGAGCTCGTTTGTATCGGAAGCAGCGCCGAGGTTGACGTCGTCGGCATTGTGGGGCTCCTCAGAGTTGAGGGCGTCGGCGAGGTCTGACTCCTTGCGGAGATCCTTCTTGAGCTCACGCTCCACACGGGAGTATGCCTCGCTCTCAGAGAGGTTCTTCTCCTTCATGTACTTGAGCTGAAGTCCAACGAAACGAAAGGCCAAAGGGCGGGTGCTCGGGTCTGCCGGGTCGTACACCTCGGTGGAAAGGGCGTGCGGGTTGCGGCGGTAATATTTCTGCAAGAGACCCTCCTCAGGGAACTGAAAGCGCTTGCGCACAGGCTCGTACTCCTCAGGGGTCATCGGGGGCACAGCCTTCATGACATCGAGCCAGACGGGCTGTGATTACATAATATTCAGAACAAACGAAGCCGAAGTCAGATCCCATTATTAATTTTTCACCAAGGTTAATTTTAAGCACAAAGCAAAGCATAGGCCCATGTACGGCGCGTGTGAAGTCCATCATCTAGTTAGTAATCAGGTCCAGAAATTGTACAATTGCTCAAAACTTTGCTCAGTCCAGACATAAGACCAAGACATTCCATGTTCCAATAAAGTCTGAATACGGCATGCACTCGCATTCACATACAAAATGACATGCCAAGACCATGACTTCTATCTGTATTCCACCATTTAAATGGACACGCGGAGTCCAAAGCATTAACAAAGGAGTCGTTGTCATCACATGTTTATCAGAATCGCTAAGAGCCGCCAACAATTGCAAGAAACTGCAAAAATTGCAAACACTTGAAGAAACTCGCAACCTTGCGAGCTGAAGACCTGCAACGCTTCGAGCATTTAAGCGAAATAGACTGACTAAGACATAGCGAATCTAGACGCCTTGACTCCCTTCGCTGGACTTGCTGGACTTGCTCCTCAACGTACCTTGCGCTGGATGGCACCGCGCTTCATCAGGCGGTCGGTGCGCTCCAGGATGCTCATGGGCTTGCGAAAAGCCTTCCACGCCGACATGGTGGCTGTGAGGGGCCGGGGGCGAGCTCTGAAAACGGCTAAAGTAGCTGGCAGCGGCCGACCGAGTCTCGCGTCCGGGCGAGAAAGGTTGCGGCAGCGGCAGAGTTGACTGCCGCAACAGAGAAAGCGCAAGCAAAGGAAAGCAGAAAAACTGAGCAATGCGAGAAAGAAGAAAACAATGAATAATAAGGACCAAGTAAAACAAAACAAAGAAATAAAGAGCAGTAAACAAGCACAATACTTCACTTGCACAAGTGAAATATTATAGACCCTACGAGTAAGTTATAGAACATGACAATAGTGCCAGCATTCATCAAATTATTATTTTGTGATGGTGAATGAAGCAGCTTGAAGTTAAAGTAAATGCATAACTACATTCAAATAAGCAACCAGTTCACCGAGCGATAAGCGAAAGAGAATATGCCATTGCAATGACTTCAATTGGCCACATGCTCTTTTCCACCCTTCATCAGCAGCAACACTGCCGCTACTACTGGTTACCTCGACAGATTTGCTCTACTTTATAGTCTTATATATACTCTACTTTCACAAGTGTACTATTAAATTTAATTCACTTTATAACCTTTTACCTCATAGTGCCCAAAACTGAAGGCAGCACAGCCAGAGATCGTGGCTCTGTGCATCTGTGGCAGCGAGGACGAATTTAAGGGCCCCTTAATTACATTATACGACCTAGTATAATAGCTGTTAGAATAAATACTAGGACATCCTGCTTTCATTTCTTTAAGACTTCTTAAAGTGTCGTTTCAAAAGAGCAATGTTCATCGTTGTAGTAATCTCTTAGCAAATGTATGAGAGGTGCTAGGCCATGCCTTGTTGTAAGGTATATGGTAGGTGAAGGTTTGCTTAGCAGAGCCTAAGTAGACGCTATAGGCCTCATATGTGGTCGTAGAAGGGGTGTGTGATAGTAGTAGTGGCGGTATTAGGAACGGAGGGAACGCTTTGATTCAATTACTGTAGGTAGTAATACGGATGCTCTTAACTTGGCCAGGACATGTCCGTTCGCAGAGCACGTGAATCTGTGAATTTATGGATATATGGATGCAAGAATGTGAAAGAACTTGGAGTGAAGAAGGATCTAAGCGAGGCGAGGATCTGGCAGAAGATCTGCGTAGTATTTGAAAAGGAGGAAGAGAATGCCGACGGCCAGTCCGGATCAGCGACGCAAGGTGCAAAATGGAAGCCTCGATTTGGCATACTATGAACATAAACGACCGTCGAGGGCAAGAGAGGAAAACTCAGAGACAGCAACAAAAGACTTGAGTGACGGGAAGCTGCACATGATACCTCCAGATGTCTTTAAGAAGTTTAAAATGAAGAGGGATACAGGGTTTGGACTTCAGCAGCTTTGGCTCGACAATCAGGCTCTAGCAAGCCTGCCCCATAAAATTGGCAGCTTACTTAGCCTTCGAACGTTGAGTTTGGCCAACAACAATATTCAAACTTTACCGGATGCCGTTTGCGATTTACCAAGACTTGAATGTCTTAATCTTTCTGGGAATCAATTCGTTAACCTTCCACAAAATGCTGAAAAACTGACTACCTTGCGGGAGCTGTACATGAATCGAAATCGCCTCAAAGAAATTCCAAATGTACTAAGCTCAATGCGACGTTTACAGAAATTGTCTCTCAGTGATAACCAAATCACTCATCTTCCTGAGTTTCTCACAAAGCTTCGTCAACTCATTGACTTTGATATTTCTAGCAACTACCTTTCAGGCGGATCGGTGAAAAACTTCCCCTGGAAGGAGATGTCAAAAGAGTTACAAACAATTAACTTTCGGGGAAACAATGAAGTAGTAGAAATGCCACCTGGCCTTTTGCGTCTGAAACAGCTCCAGTTCGTCGCGCTGGCACGGACGAGCTTTGATTTAAGTTCATTGCAATAAGTGGATTGAATTCATCAATCAACTCTATCAACGAGATTGGTACTTGCAGTGACAATTTCTTTTGTACAATTTTATAATCAGCACAGCGTAACGGAGAACAGCAATTTTGCTTTTGTTTTTTATTAGGTATATTGGCACTCGGAAATGGAGTTTGAGATGAGGTGGAAATGGCTGGGAGCAGATAGGCCTACTGCCCCCCCCCCATAATAAAATCGGTGGCAGTCAAAATATGACTTGAGTGACGTTTAACAAAGATCGACGGTAAGTGAGCTAAAGTAGAAGATCTTTCGGGACAATTTTTTCATTCATCTATTGTTTGGTAGGATGAACAATCAGATTCTGTTTCGTTCTTATCTTGGTTATTGTTTGGCATAAACAGCGTTAATTTCGTGGGTAGCATCAAGCTTGAAACCCTGTGAGCCTTCCTTAGCCAGGGTAGCATGCTCCACAGTATCAAATTCTACAAAGGCAACGTTGCGAGACACAATGTGCCGTACCTCACGCAGGCCTGGGTACTGATTGAAAAGAATTTCCAAAGCCTCCTTGGAAGCCTCAGCCGGCAAATTCTGAATAAGAAGCATTTTGTGCGGCGGGGCTAGCTCCTCAACAGGAGCTCCCATCGAAGCTTGTGCCGCAGGGTTGTTGTTTTGTTCGCTAGTGTCCATATCATCATCATCATCATTGTCGCTAGCGTTTCCACTTTCACGTTCAGGCCTTTTCGGGCCCTGTGCTAGGCCGTCTTCAGGCTTGCGCTTGGGCCTTGGCTTAAAAGACCCATCAACGCGAGCAATGACGTCAGACTTTGCCTTAGCATACTCGATTTTGACCTCCTTTCCGTACATGGTCACGCCTTGCATGGCCTTTTTAGCTTCGGTCGCTTGCAAAACCTCCTTGAAGACCACCCAGGCCTGGCCTCGCAGCTTGTTTCGCCTCGAACATACAATGTCTAAAATTGTACCGTAACGAGAGAAAGCAGTGTACAGCATGAGCTTGATGCGGTCCGGGTGTACCTTCTCCTCAAGGCCGCGCAAGTACAGCGTGTGGCTCGGCTTCTCCATGATGGCGCCAAAAGAGGCTTCAAGTTAACGAGCTGTTGGGGTGATGGGCTCTGCGCGCTAAGTGTGCAAGCCTAGCAAACACAAGGGAAAGCTCCACTGAGAAGGGTTGCACAATCTGCGAACCCTCTGAGATGCGCGCAGGAAGCGGCTTTATCAGCCAAAGAGGTGATGGACGACTTGTTGATATAATTAAAAAGTTGTTGCTTCTTTGACAAAGGCCGATTTTTTTCTCTTTAGGCTTTCAGAATTAAAAAGTTAATAAAGAAATTAAAACATATATAACTTGAATAGGTCGCGAATAATAAATCTCCTGATTCGATTCGTTCAAGGTAACATGGCGCACCAGAGAGATGCACACTCCAAATCATTATCTTGCCTGTTTATAGATCAACTGAGTCGACGTAGTCCTGTGTAGGGGAGATCTTCCATTGATTTGTGCAACGACATGACCAACGTGCTAATTACTCTGTAAAAATAGACAGAGAGTATTCGTTGCTGTTGACATGATTGTCGCTGTAAAGTACAGAATGAGCGTTTTGCCCAGCAAATTGTGAACCATGGATCCATGAGAATTACAAACGAGGTTTCTTTGGCAGAAATTCTGTAAAAATGAAGGTTTCTTTATTATTTGCAAGAAGGGTAATACATTGGTAATAGGAATCGAAAAGTCATCACTATTAGACAGCTTCTTCATCTTCATCATCATCATTAAAGTGAACTCCAACAGCTTCATCGAACGCATCAAAGTCTGAAAGACTGCGCTCTCCATCTGTGTCATCAACGATGTGATTCTGAGGAGGACGACGGGTTGCTGCTTGTTGTAGTTGGGAGGGTCGATACCGGTTCTGAGAATAATTTTCTGAATCTGTGTCATCCCAATCTGCATACGGATCCTGATCCTCTCCTTCATTTTCTTCATCTTCCTGGTGGCTAGAGATATGGTGAAGTGTAGTATCTTCTTCATTGTCAGAATAATCTGGAGAATTTGGCGCGCGTGCCTTTTCCGAAGCAGCAGCGATGCGGTCCTTACGGGCGAGCTCCAAATGTTGCTGCTTCTTCCAGTAAAGCCTTTTCTTGAATCGCTTAAATGCTCGTTGGATGATCAACGCGGCACTAATTTCCTTCGTGATTTCGCTCTTCTTTTCTGTAGCCCGCCGGCGACCAATCAGTCCACGAAAGGTTTTCTGGATCGCCACTGCACTGGTTTCATGGAGTCTACCAAAAGTCCTTGATACCCGACTTTTCTTTTCAAGAAGATTTCTTACTACCGTCGATTGATGTCTCTTGTTGTTAATCTTTTTGGCTATTTGAGATAGAAGATTATCATCGCGATGTTGGTTGAGCTCATTACTAGCGAACGATAACGCCTCCTCTAGGCTCGCTTTCCATAACTTAGCCACTGTTGGGTTTGGGAAACCAAGGTCTAGAACCTGAATGCCTTCCCATTCATCGCACTCAAGTCGCGCACAGTCATAAGCGTTAAGTTTTGCTGGATTCGGAGTTGAGTTGAAATGGGCTATATCAGCATAACGAAGAGGAAGAACACCCATGACATCATACACCTTCATAAGTGGGTTTAACCAAGATTTGCGTACCACAGTAGTGAGAAGAACATCATTGTATAAGATGGCAAATCGCTCCTCTGGCTCCCCTTGGCCATCGCGGATAATACTAATAGTGTCAGCTTGAAGAAGCACGCGATGCGACTCAGTTAGAGATACAGATGATTCATCCTGTCCAAAGCGTAATCGATTGGACAATGATGCCATTGCAGAAAGCTGCTCTGCTTGAGCTTTATGGATATTGATCTGTTCTACCCATCCTTCCATTTCTTTGACTGTACGGCTTATCATATCGTTTGCCATCCGCTGTCGAGGAGTAAAGGATGCTTGATGTTTTGCCAACGTCTGCAAGAGAAGTGGGTATTTGCAAAACCTCTGTACTGGTTTGATAAAAAAGCTTTCCAAGGTCTGCCCCCGCAGTGCACCCTCACAATTGTTTCGCAAAAACAACAAAAGACCCTGGTTATTCTGAAGCTCCTTAGCATAACACGCAACTGAGGTAGCGTAGAGTAAGCAATAATCATCATACAGATGACAAGCTTCACGGATCGAGTACATTTCCTCAAGTGCACTATACATTGGTTGTTGTTGCTCCTCCCAGGAAACCTTTAGAGGCACACCATTTCTATTGGAGGATTCGTCGACGCACCTACGCCATAACCTTTCGTTTAGGCCTTCGTGGAAGCGAGTGAGTTTTGACCAAAGCCTAAGAAAAGTCAACAATTTGTCTGCGCCCTTTTCAGTGAAGCGAAGTTTTCGTTTTTGATGCTGTTCCAGCATGGGTAATATCACAAAATCATTGATTGTGTCAAGGTCATTGTAGTATTTTCTTTCAGAATCAACGATCTCAAAGATTACATTGTCAACCAAGTGTATGCGTTTCTTCCACTGTCGAAGCGGCTCTGCATCTGCACGGTCTCGAAAGCTGGTGCCATCTTCCTGAATGTCAAATGTAATTTCTGATCGCGATGGAACTTGCGGGGGCTCGCGTTTGTCATTGTTACCGACAGAAGATTCGTTGTCCACAACACTCGACTCTGTACTATGGTCGTCGTCATCAAAATAATCATCGTCCTCATCACTTTGTTTCCCATCGACTTTATCTGGAACCCGATCTACCAGCACATTTCCTCCTTTTGTAAGATCTGGCGCATTTGCTCGAGGAGACGTAGCTGGTGCTGAGGATTCGTCAGCTGTCTCTGTGTCCCGGTCCCAGCTCCCCTCCGAACTAGCATCTTCAGCCTCAGAGTCATCCTTGTTCTGATCACAGTTGGCTTGATCATGCTGACTGGATTTCTCGTCGGGAAATTCGCGACCCTCCCACATCCAATCTGGAGCATTCTCAGCTTCTTCACGTTCAATTGCAGTTATTCTTTCTTCCTTCTGATTCACAAGTGCCTTGACATGAAATTGCTCGTTACTCTGTGTCTCCACAAGGGTGTCTTCCGTATCTGTGTCCTCACTATTGCTAGAGTCTCTATCCTCTGAGTAATCGTCATCTTCCTCCTTCTCCGTTTCCATTCTTACTTGGTCATCGCCACTCTTATAGATTTCATCATCATCTTCATCAATGGGATTGCATGCATCTGAGTTCTCTTGATTTTCCTCGTCTCCATTGTATATACTGCTCCTCGTGTTTTCAGAGCCCTGATCCGCATCTAGGTCGTGTCTGAATTGATCAGGCATATAAGACGTATCAACCTCAGGTCTTAGAGGTATCATATGCTCATCAGATTGAGGCTGCGGGGATGCCTGCGGATCCAAGATCGGATCATTGTCTACATTTGGTACACCAAGGTGCAATTGCAGGTTTTGAATACTTCGAAGGAGCGAGGCATAAGATCCATGAAGATATGAGCCATGTATACGCCGCAAACTCTTTAAAATGCTATCGGCAGAGCGTGATCGAATAACCTTCTCGTCAAGGTGCAATAGAATTGCGCGATTATGTTCCAGATAGGAAAATCCAATCACAGGTGTGGGTTTGGACGTAACCCATATGCGTGAAACTGTTCCAAAAGGTTCGCCCACAGGTGAATCTTCAAAGGTTGTGGTGTCGATTGTAAGAGGTGAACTCTTGTCAGGTGAGCGAGGCGAATACCCTTGAGGTTTGGGTGGAATTGGTGGTTCTGATTCATGTTCTCCGTCATCACCTGCAGCATTAAATCGGTGTTCACTTTCATAATTTTTAATGATCTGCACAGCATCGCGGTATGTTGGGACTTGTGCATTGTATCTTTTTTCTACAGTGTCAAACAGGCTGTCAATATCATCTTCATACTTTTCAAGAAAGTAGGGTACCTTGTCAGCGTTTTCTGGGCGATGTTGGAGATAAAAGGCTGTGAGGCAAATCCTATCGCATTCATAGTCTGAGACATCATCGCTTCCTTCGCTTCCTGACTCGTGGTCAGAATCACTTTCGTCATCATTTTCGCTACCTGAGAGACTGGCCGATGGCCTGCTTGGAGATGGAGCTTTTGAGGTGTCTTCCAAGGAGGAAAGACTTTGTTTTATTCTGTTTTGATGATTTTTCGGATCGACCGAAGTGGGCGAGACGATGTGCGCTTGATTTCATGACACTTCGTAACCGACCAAACTTGGATTCGCGGTGTTGGCGTTTTTCTTCTTTGGTGCTATCTGTTTCACTGAGTACTTCTTGCTTTTCTTCCGTGGGGGTCTTAAATGTTGCTTCGTTGCTTTCTAAACTTGAACTAGACCAAAATCTGCGTCGGCGAGGGGTCCCGTTTGCTTCTGAAGTTTTTTTTGATTCTTCATCTTTCGATGTGTCGCTTCGTGGAGTGCCTGAAGAGCGCTTACGCAATAATGACATAGGACTTGAGACAAAGCTTGACAAGCTAGATGCAGAAAATGCTCGTTTTCGAATCGACCTTGATGCTGTATCCTCTTTCGTTTCCGTGGCTGTATTAGCAGTATTTGCGGATGTATGTCGCTTTTTAAAAAGAGAGTGCGGTGTCCGAGGAAGCCGGAGCGATGATCGTGACTCAGGGGCTTTATCATTCACATCGTTGATTTGCTTTGGTGTACCAGCTTTGGAGCGTCTACTTAAGGGTGTACTGGGTAGTTTTCTAAAAAGAGAGGAAGCAGACCAACCCCGACTGCGTTTTGGTGTCTCTGGTCCTTGGGATTGTGTCGCCATCTCTTCGTCTTCAAGATGGCCAGAGTCAAGCCGCGCCGGGAATGTCGCAAACTGTGGGTCGCGTGTTTCATGGATAACCGAGCCTGCTTCACTATCAATTAAATCAGGAACATCGTCCTCACTACTCGATTCAAAGTCCTCTTCGTCTTCACTGAAGTGGTTTCCTCTCATTCGTGAATTATGAGGAGAGGAATTCACAAGGCTATCGTTTTCTTCACTACCATATCCAGAATTCCACGATACATTGCTTTCTTCACTGAAGCGTCTTCCGTGGTATCGTTCATGGTGCTCGCCCGGCACCTCCTCAAGCATCCCGAAACCCTGACTGCTTGAGGCACCTCCTTCGCTATCTTCGTATTCCTCCTCATCTTCTTTTCTGGCATTCTCGCTGTCCTCAAAGTTCTTAGTGTAGTGATAATTTCGAGCATCGTGGTCCCTGCTCGAGATTTCATGATTATTATTGTATTCGCCGTACTCACTGAAGTCTTGGTCATCATGATGGTCGTTTCCTTCCACTGGACGGCTCATCGCACTTTCGCCAGCCTTGAGATCTTGCTCTGTTAAACTTGACAGCTGAAGCCCGCCTCTACGCGTCTACGAGAATAAAATAATGTCAGGGCGTTTTTTACAAGTTTTCGATCGTCGCTTGTGCTACTGCTCTTGTGAGTCTCGTGCCGTCTCGATAGCTGCAATGGAAGGCAGCAGGTCTTGTGGAGATGGAGGACTCCCCTTTCAAGGCAGGCTCAGGAGCGCGCGAGCAGAAGTTCGCTCCAAGCACACGCAGATTATCTGTGTTGTATTGAGTTTGTCAAGCCCATGTTTTCCATACCATTGCCCACGCGCCGCTTTCAATTAAAAGAAGGCTCACCAGTTCTAACTCGTAACGGTTCTTTTGGCTATTCTTCATTTCCATACTGAAGTTATAGAAGAACGCAATTGTTGAACCAGTCAGTATAAATCAACAAGAGCGCCACCAGAGCCGCCTATTATCAAAGTCACTACTGAGGAGGGCTTTGGCCACCACGGCGTTCCAGCGTGGTCCTCAGGACTCGAGCTGCGTCGATTCCTTGGGACCACGCTGTTTCTCCCAAAGCCTTACTTACCCATAAATGCAGCGGAGAGCTTACTATATACGGTAATTAGTAGAAGGTATTCATTCATTCATTCTCATTCGCCGGTGAATGAATGATAACAGCAGAAAACAGAAAAGGAGTAGAGGTACTTAGTACCTACCTACCGATCTAGTGATGGATTTACAATTGGAGTGCTTTGCTGTCTGTCAACCGAGAGAAAATACCGCGAAGGAAAAAGAAGGAAGATGCCGCTTGTCTCACTACTGTTGGAGTCTCAGTTTCGCTTGTGTTGAAAGATCTCGGTCTCGGCTTGAGCCTCGTTAAAGATACCGCCTCTTTGTGCTGCATTTTACATTTCCATTTCCATTTCTCTTCTTCTTCTCTTCTTCCTGTTCTTGTTCTTTAATTATAAAAATATTTTATATTGTGTGTCTAAAGAAATGTTTAGTATCAGTATTCTTGTCAGTACTGTTATTATTATTATTATTATTATTATTAAATAGATTCCTACTAGTTACTTACATATCTACTGTTTTATAATTGATTCCCTTGGTCTCACTAGTTCTTTCGTCTCCATTTCAAGGTTGAATTTAGACTGCCTTCCGGAGACTGTCACGGGCTTCTAAAGTCACCAAAATAAAACTCTTTGCGTCGAAGTGGGTGTCTGCTCTCTTCACTAAATCATGTGATTCACTCTTATTTTCACGTGAGCTTAAGCTCTTTCGTTCTTACACCGCCGCAGAGCTTCGACGTTTCCCATTAGGTTCCTACTATAACCTCCCAAAGGTTTTGCCGCACCCCATAATAAGCCTGAATATATGTGCGACGGGTAAATGGGAGGGGTATATTTTAGAAGTGGGCGACAGTGAAACTGCGAATCCTCCAATGTGTCTGAGACTCACTCCGAGGCGATCTCGAAAGGCATCTTGAGGTCTGCGAATATTAAAAGACGGTATTCACAGGGACTTTAAAGATATATGGGATCCATAGGTTTTGACACGGGGTCCTGTTTGGCTGCAAGGCTGGTTCTTTCTTAGACGGAATAACGCTCTGGCTGGATCGAGAAAGAGATCATTGAAGATGCCGAAAGGCAGTTCCCTCGAGCAAACCAGCAAATCCGAATCAAGACAATCCTCTCGACGGCCAGATCGTCGTGACAGGTACGTAGCCAGAAGAATGGCCTTTCTGCTTACTGGGAAGGTAGAGTGCAAACAAGCGGTGAAGTGACTAACATTCTCTCGTATGGAATATTGTCTTTCATCTGGTGCGTGATGTTGAACTTCGTTGGAATTGGGATGCTCGCGCTGCTCAATGCGTCCTAAATGATGAATTGGTGCATGTATATGCAGAAGCGAAACTTTAGATAGACCTCAAGGTAACATTTCAAGATGGCTGCAGCACTCTTCGTGAAGCGCGGTCTGCCGATCTCGGCTCTCATGATCGCTGAGACCTATGCTCTCGCAAACTTTCAGGAGCTCTTGCCCGCACCTGTGCAAGGCTCCAGCGTCTTCGCTATCCCTAAGCTCTACGGTCTTGTAGCGCTCTTCAACGTTGTCGGCACAACTTTCACGCTTCTCAAGCTGGGTATGAAGGTGGGTGAAGCTCGTAAGAAGTACGATATTAAGGCCCCTACCATGTATGCAGAGGGCACCTCTGATGAAGCCACGCAATTCAACTGTGTGCAGCGTGGACACCAAAACGCTCTCGAAACTTACCCCAGCTTTGTTGCTCTTTCCCTCATCGGAGGTCTCCGTCATCCTGTCGTGACCTCTCTGTGTGGCCTTCTCTGGTCCGCTTCCCGTATCAAGTGGGCTGAGGGCTATGCCAAGGGCAGCGACAAGCGCTACTCTGACCACTTCCTTGGAGTACACATCTGGACTGCCCTCGTTGGTGTGATCTTTACTTCCGTTTCTGCCTCTTTTGGCATCCTCAACATCTTTTAAGCAGGATTATGAGTAAAGTCTGCTTATCACAGTGCTTCTATAGGGTCCTTCCAGCGCATTGAACTTAAAAACTCACCCCAAGTCTCAACAAACTTGTGTATCAAACAAAGCTCCTCCATCAATGTATTCCTCAGGATAACCTAATTTACCATTTTTCAACTGTTGATCAATCAGAAGTCCCTTTTAGATTGTTATTTCCTAGTGCCCTGCTCTACCCATGAAACTGGATGAAATGCTTATATATGATTTTGGATGATGCTGGAGGTGCGAAAGGCTTTCTTCTGCTTCAAATATATATAGCGAACTCCACTTCGTACCTATCGTATTTCAAATATAGTACAAAAAGAAAGTACGTTGCGCTGTTGTTTTTGTTTCTGCTCCAATTCTCTTTCCATCGCAAATTGTTCCATCCTAAAAAGCTTGTAGACGCACAAATACCAATAAATCTAAATTATACAAAATTTATAATAAAAACAAGGCCACTCTGGTGGACGACTCACTGGAGCTCGTCATTCAGTAGATCCATGTCCTCAGAAACGTAATTTATAAAACATATTGTTAGCGAGTGTGACAAGGGATGATAGTGCGCGGAGTCTAATTAAGCTGACTTTACGTACCCTAAGACAGCAGGGCTCCCTGGAAGACTCGCAAGAACATCTCGTAGTAGCTGTGCATGGGAAGCATCGTGGTCCGCCATCCTAATTAGCGATTGGATGTCAGTGTCACTTGATTCGCGAAGTGGCAACGGGTACAGCATTTTCCAGGAGCGCTGCGAAGCATACAATTCATCAATCGAGGCTTGTAAAGGCGATAAAATATCCAAAGAAGGAGGCTCGCTTCCTGAATCGCGCATGAAATATCGTTCAAGAGATGTTTGGTAGGCCGATCTATCATAACCTGCAACGCCCACAAGCGTGAACATGTCTCTAAGGATATCAGATCCGACAGCAGATGAAACTTCAATCATGCCAGTTCCTAGAAAACCATTGCTGTTAACCTCTTCAACCCACGGCGCACCAGTGTCTGAATCGTAGATTATATCGAACGCAAGAAGCTGGAAGTGTTGTGCAGCAGTCCAGTTATGAGTCTGTTTCAAAATTGGCAGACTGAGCAAGAGGGTCTTCAACATGGCAATTTGTGTTCGAGAAATTAAGGTCTTCTCGATTCGCGAAGCTAAGTTTGGATCGAGATCCCTGTTATATGCATCGCGTAACTTGTTCATAAAAAGGGGATCATTCACTCGCTTTATAGGGAAACTTTTCGACCCTTTGCATTGCTTAAAGACCTTACCATTTGTTACATGAACACATTTATCTGCCAGACCAGGAATGTCACTACGGTATGGCACTGCAGCGGGACGGACATACGCATCTTCTACGGAGTACACCCGCAAAGGATTTACACTTGTAATAACTACCCACCATCGGGTGTCAAATTTGTACCCTGATAACGTAAGTGGGTTTAATATATAGGTCTGTAGAATTACGTTAGTTTGTGAAGAAGAACGTTTGCGTAAAAGACGTTCCTTTGCGTGCTCACCTGTAAGAACAGAAATACCATCCCCAGACCAAGATCGCAGTGGTTTCCATATCCATATTGCGTTGGGGTCGACAATCTCATCTTCATCTTCAGGAAGCATGTATGATCGAGGCATGAAACTATCAACTAGATCAGTGCCATAACGTTTTCGACAATCCTGAACTAAGCGGTGCAGGGAATCCTTTTCTCCAATAGTTTGATCCAAGACACCTGGAACCATATTGAGTAACTGCCAGGAGTGCAATCCGGCAGATGTGAATTTTTTCTGGCTATCCCAATGCAGTCCCCAAATCACATCGAGAGTTGTCACATCTGTCGGGAGTGCTATGGGAACAAGTCCAAGGTCCCTCAGAGCCCCTGCGACGTGGTCCCGGTAGTCAGTTCGAGTACGTTTGTTTCGGGAGACTGGATCTCTGTATTGGGTTTCCACTGTGAATGAAGGGGGCGCCAGGGCACGCTGGAAAGAAACCTCAACATCCCATCGTTCAGTTTCTCTTGCAGCGCGAACATTGCCCATGTCCGCTTGAGCCAAGGCGGGCTGTAAAATAAATGATCGTGTCCAGCTTGATTGCATTGCTTCAGAAACAGTACCTTTAAAGAGCACGCATCGCCGTTGAACAATATTGTAGCTTAGTGCTATGCAAGCACGACGCTGGGTGCATTTCGCACAGCACTCCGTGAGAGAAGTGGCCCAAGTCACATGTAGGTCGGATCCAATAAGATGCACTTGGTCGTGTAGTTTTGCATCCCGGCAAGAAAGTCGCCCATCTTCTAATGACTGCAATGCTTGAGCATTTGACGGCATTGCAACTGCACAGCTTCCCTGTTCTACAAGGCCAAGCCATTCAGAGACGCCGATAGCATTCAGACCAGATTGTACACCAAGCAGAATAACTCCTGCAACCAACCCCAAAACAAGAGCTCGAAGCGCTATTACATGAAAGACTACAGTACCCATGATGTTTTTCCTGCTATCTGTGACACCCCACGATGAAGCTTGCGCTGCAGCCTGAGCCAGCGATTGGGCTGTAAATTCGCTATACTGTGTACTCAAATCATTCGACCGGGTACGTTTCGGTCGGCGTGGAATGTCCCTAGATCGGTCGCCCTGCGTATGATCATTGTTTCGAGCAGGTGCAATCAAATCATGCGATCCAAGAATTGCACTCCATCGCCTTGTTGGTCTTTGACTGTTGTTTTCTTGAATCCCAAACGGATCTCGTTCTGGAAGGAGGCACCTTGCCGATGAAGGCGAGTTTATTAGTGATGGTCTCGTTGCAAACGGAGATGATGATCCTTCATCTCGCAATGATGCAGAGCCTACCGAATTTGATGAAGTTCTTGTTGGCGATAATGAAGATGGTTCCTGAGCAGATCCTTGACAATCTTCAAGATGCGCAGAAGTGGTCCCGCTTAGCACTCCTGAAGAAGCCAAGCCTCCTGAGAGGCTTCGAGTTCGTGGTGACGGAAGTCTACGTGAAAGGGTACTTCCCTGAGTTCTCCCGCCCGCCAAGGCGCTGGACATTCGCGCAGGAGCCATGACTTTGTCTCATTGATTGTGGTTTGCTGTCTCCCACATTATCCATTTGATTAGAGTTGTGGCGGTCTTTCTGGTTATTTTCACATCTCTTTCATGATAATGAATTATAGGAATTGTCTATTGAGGAGATTTAGATATTGTTCACTCGTAACAAGTCTATAACCCACTTTAAAAAGCGCTATAAATTACTTATAGCATTTGTGTGAGGCGTCCGAAGGAATCGATGGCAAGCATTTCAATGGATTAAATGCAATTGCGATTCACGAGGAGCTTCGCATGCGACCATTCTGGCTTCTGAGGATTCCTGCAAATCCGACAAGGCGCATTTGGTAATTGCGAGCAAGGAGCTCTAGGTTTTGGTGGAAGAAGGCCACAGCCCGTAAAGATGGCTGAAGGTGCTTTGGACCTCTTTGCCATGGCGGCCGCCTTGGCTGATAGTGATGACGACGAAGAAATTGACGAGGAGGAGACATCTGGTGCTGATGGAGCATTGAGCACAGCTGCATCAAGGCAGGAGCAACTAGATCGTTTTATTGAAGAGGCGAACACCGACGATGCTCGCGCAAGGATTCATTGTGGAGACCTCGAAATTCGTGACGTCTCAACTCTGACAGCAGAGGAGTTCCAAACCGAGTTTGAGGGCCCCGGAAAACCAATGGCCGTTCTTGGATGTGCAAATGAGTGGGCTGCAAAAACATGGACTAGTGAAAGGCTTGTTGACCTCTTTGGTGATGCTTCGTTTGCGTTGTACACGGGACAAAAGTTTACATTGCGGGAGTATGTATCCTATGCACAAGGTCGTGGCGAGTACGATGAGTGCCCACTGTATCTTTTCGAGGATCTCAGTGACCGGGAGAATGCAATTGATGAGAAGTCAAAGCTTGCGCATGATGCGATCCTTCAAAGCTACAGTGTCCCGATGATCTTTGAAGGTCGCGACCTGTATGAACTCCCTGAGGGAGAACGCCCAGAAATGGGAGGGCGACCCCGTTTTCGTTGGATGCTTATTGGCCCTGCACGTTCTGGCACACGGATCCACTATGATCCTGTTGGCACCTCTGCATGGAACACCCTTCTTGAAGGCCACAAGCGTTGGGTTTTAATCCCACCTGATGTAGATGCTGAAGTTGTGAAACAATTTCGTCAAGATGTAAACGTAGAACGCTGGTTTGCAGAGGTCTTGCCGCAGCTCGATCATGAGGCTTTGGGGGTTATCGAGTTCACGCAAGGTCCCGGTGACACTGTGTTTGTTCCACGGGGCTGGTGGCATATTGTCATCAACCTTGATATGACTGTAGCAGTCACTCAAAATTTTGCCAGCGAAGCTAATCTTGAGCAAGTTGCCGACGCTATGCGTCTGCAAAAGTATAGTCCCTACAAGAATGCATGGTTTGACTCTATGCTCAGCCGGTACCCAAACTGTGGGTTTGAGCGCCGCGTACCACTTCCAGCGACATTCCAAGAAGGACAAGATGGATGCAAGAGTATTCACGACCGCCCTGAGCTGTGGGCTTCTGCAGAAGAGGAGAAAACCTGGACATATGATATTGCGGAACGCTATAATTCCCTTTGGTTTCGACCGAGGAGGGATATCGAAGAAGCAAAAGGAGAGCAAATTCCACGTATTGTTCACCACATCTGGCTTGGCTCTAAGAATATTCCTAATCGCGGCGAATGGATGAAGACTTGGAAACGATTTCTGGATGCTGAGGGATGGACGTTTCGTTTCTGGCGCGATGCTGACTGTAAGCAGCTTGATATGGTCAATCGCAAGGCTTTTGAAAATGCCTCAAATCTTGGTGAGAAATCTGACATTGCACGGTACGAGATCCTCCGTCAATATGGTGGTGTTTACGTTGATATTGACTTTGAATGTGTTCGTTCCATCTCTGAATTTATGAATGAGATGGCTCGCTTCAATGCTAGCTTTATTTGTGGTCTCTCAAATGTTGGTGCTCTGGAGGTGAACAATGCCTTCATTGCTAGCATTCCCCATCACCCGATTCTGGAGGCATTGAATAGTGGCCTTACAAAGGACATCCCTAGCTTCAGAGATCTTACTGGTGGGATGCTAACTAGTTACTTATCTGCGGAGGACTCTGAAAATCTCACAAAAGCTACCGAGACAACCTCTACTATTGCCAAGACTGGTCCCGGGTACTTTACGAAAACAGTGCTGCCTCGTGTCTCGGGAGATAACTCAGTTCTTGTTTTGCCGCCTGTCACCATGTACCCTTTGTCAAACACTGCTAATCCTGAGGAGACGCTATCCACAAAGGATTATGCTGCTAAAGGTTGCCTTGCAGTGCACCACTGGGCCTGCTCCTGGCAGTCTTGAGTCTTTTCCGACCGATATTCCTATTGATCAACTATTCCAATTCCTATCAGCATTTGAGAAGCAAAAAGATGTTCAAAGTCTAACCCTTTTTTAAAAAAAAGAAAAAAGTATTGTTTGTAAATCTATAACAAGAAGAAGTATCTACATTTCCTGGACAGCACTATTTACTTGCAATTCACGAGTATTATCTTCTTATCATTCTCGCGCCAGAATTGATCTTACTGTTCACTAGCATGGTACCTAAATGGTAGCCATTCGCCATATTTTCTATACAATGACAATGTGCAGCAACGACAAGAGGAATTAAAAAATTAAAAAAATTAAATAAGATGAGAGAAGTTGCAATTGTGCAAGGAAGGCAAAACGCAATCGACACGGCGCCTCTGTTTGGTGCCTTGGAGGTAGACTGAGATCTCCGAGATTGTCTTCCTCTTTGTCCCCAACCCCATTTTCCAGTAATTGGGGGGTCAGCTTACAAACGGGCCGGCGCGATGGAAACAAACCGAGCGCTCTTGGATGAGCTCATGGGCGCCGAGCGCAACTTGGCACCAGAGCAGCGCACAAACCGTCGACGAAGGCATTTTTCCGACCCGGAGGTGGACAAGATGTACCTTGTAGGGTGTTCACCCTACGAGCTTTTCAAGGGTACTAAATCTGACTACTTTGGACCTAACCCGAAAATCGTAGACGACACTTGCAAAGAGGAATGGGAAAAGCTCAGCGAGCACGAAAAACGAAGATACGGATACGAAGAGGATACCCGCAAGTTCCTCATGGATATGGTTCGTAAGGTAGACAACAGGATATCAGATAACTTGGCGAGGATTAAAAACGAAGCTCCCGATGACATTCAGGCAAACGCCCGCAAAGTTGTGCAGCTGGAGGACGAGATGGAGGAGCTTTTGAAGAACTTACAAGCACTGGCTGAGAAAGGCGAGGTTTTGATGGCATTTGATTTATATAAGCGTGTGGAGAACTTGCGTGCCCAGAGAGACAAGTTATATGTTGTGCCTGATGCACAGCGACGACACCTGGTATGCCCCATCAGTGGTAACCTGATCCTGCGAAGCGACAGTGATGAGCGTCTTCTGAGCCATTTCACCGGTAAGCAATACAATGGATGGAAACTTGTTCGTGCCAAACTGAAAGAGCTTAATGAAAAACTATCTTCCCGCCCTGCCGATGTGTACGATCGTGTGCCTCCACGGCAAACATATCCCATTTCTAGAAGTCATGGTAGCGCTGGACGTGGCGGATCTTCTTTGCCGTTCGGTGGACGCAGTGAGACTGTTGCGTACTCTCATCACAATGATCGCTCAAGAAGGTTTTCAAGAGACCACAGCCAAAGCAGTAGTTATCATAAAACAAGAGATCGCTCACGAGACCGAGCCTCGCGCTCTGAGTCTAATTATGAACGTAACAATCGCGATGACGATCGCTCTCGACTCCCATCTTCTCACTACCGCCGAGACAAATATGGCAGTGGTCGTGACAGAAGCTTGAGTCGCGATCGCGAGCAAGAACGGTACCATCGAAAGCGTGGCCGCGATGATGAATATGACTACGATTTCGTTGATCGTCAAGGTAAATATGATAGTGATCGCGACTCAAGCAGCAACAACAACAAGAAGAAGAAACATAAGAAGGAAAAGAAGAAGAAGAGCCACAAATCGCATAAACACCATTCCTCATCTCGTCGCCGCTATTCTGATTCCGAGTCTGACTCGGACGCAGAAATTGAAAGACGAATCCGCGGACACAAAAGCAGTAGTCGTAGTTCACGTAGATCTCGCTCCCGATCTCGTTAACAAGTTCAGTCCGAAAGCTTTAAATAGGTTGAAGTGATATATTTTGCAATAATTTGTCTCTTTTAAATTCAATCATTTGCGTACCCACCTACTATGTTCGTGAAGTACAGAGAGAAGCTGATGACAACTAAATTTCTAATCTGAACTTTTTTTGCTGCAAAGATTCTTACTTAGTGCCAGGTTACTATAAGATCGTGGTAGTGAGTACTATTAGTGTCACATTATTCAATACAAACTGCTAGTTCAACGAGTGATTGTTTTCCCAAGCTGAAATATTGAAGGAGCTACCTTGGGCTACGAGAGTGGAACGATACTCTGACTAGTTTCTGAGTTTAAACCCCCCCCCCCCCTGCAACCAATCTTAGAATTAGCAGCTAGACGGTCTGCAATCTCCATGCCTAAGCACGATTCTGGCTGGGCCTTGAACTCCAGGCACATCCATGTACTTTTCACTTTTTGTATCAAGACGTCACGCATCGTCGTCATCAGCATCACCCTAAATGTGCCCTATGCATCGCTTCCACCATCCCTCGCAAGATTTCTATCAAGAGTCGTGAGCTACTCTGGATGGTAGTAGTAGCACTTGTTAATACCAAGTTAGGTACTATCTGCCGATCAAACACCATCTACTTTGGTCTCTGGTCTCTTTTATCCTCTTGTATTTTGCTTTTGCCGCAAACTGAGTGTCCTTTAAAAGTGTTCAGGGGTGACAGGATACTCTAAAAATGCTTTCTGTTAAATTAACTGTTTTCGGGAGCGTTTCATGCATTTCTTTCATACGTTCCTGGAAATCTCAAAACGTCTTATCAGCTGAGGAAATCGAGATTCGGCCTGGTGCTCGGGGAAAAGAAATGTTCGTTTTGAGAGCGAAGTACCAACGAAACTTCTGGCTGTGAAAGAAAGAAGCGTTTTGATAGGCATGCTCGAGGTCACCTCATAAAAACTTCTACTTTTGGGCCGTTCATTTGAAAGTAAAAGAGAGGGAGTAAAATATTTAAGATAAATTCGGGTTCTGGTAAAAACTGAGAGCGGGAAAGTACGTACCTTCAGTTATGCTTGCTCAAGGAAAACAAGTGTTCCACCTCTTTGTTTGACGCACGCGTACAATAGACGTTTTGTTTTCTGTCGATCACCTAAGTCTCGTTTTGTTCTGAGTTTGGTTGGTCTGGCTCGTCCCTTCGTCGTCACAAAGGAAAAAGTGGGTGTTTTGGGGTTGCATGTGCAGGCAAACGGATTTGTCAGCACGTGCAGCACAAGTAAGGATAGCTCTGCGCCCTCTGGAGGCCTTCGAATCTCGTTTGCAGGCCTTCATCAAGATCTATTCTTGGGGTTTTCGAGAGAGCCTTGAGTGTTTCTCGGAATTTGCAAGGAAAACCTGACGAGCTGGCTTCGAAAAATAATTCTCGAGGTCTGTGTTCACAAGATTTGACCTTCCACCAATCGTTCTCTGGCCGTTGCTGCTGATGCTGCAGTGAGAGGAGACAAAAAGTCGTAGGAAACTGTAAGTTAGGGAGAATTAAAATCTCCTCTGTGCTAGAAAAGGGCATATAACAACGAGTCACTCGTCTTTGTGTTTCCTTGTAGACGTTGCAGCACCGGAAGAAACAAAGGTAGAGTGCGTTCTCAGACCCTTTCTCTTTTCCAAATGCCCAAGGCAAGCAGTAAGAAGAAGGGAGCAAGTAAGCAAGCAGAAGCAAAAGAAGAAGAAGAAAAAGAGAACGCAATGCTTTCCCTCGTCAATCGAGAAGGAACGTCAAACATGGCTTGCCCCCGCCCCCCCCCCCCCCTCAAAGTCAACGCGTTGTCTTCATATCAAACCTGGGAGGTCTGCCGGCCTTAGTTTTTCACAAGTATCCCATGCAGTGACCAACTTTTAATCCTACGAAGATGGCGGAGTTTGCTACACGTTTGACATATTAGTATTGATGAATGATGCACCACCAGATTCTACTGTTGGAGCTATCGAAGACAGGGTCGCAGTTGAAATTGACCCCTTGCTTTTAGTTCACCCTTGCTTGTAGTGAACTAAAGCGTCTAAAAGCAAACGGAGCAAACTTTGCCGCGCGTTGGTGTGATTTTCACACCGACTTCAAGCCGAGCAATTCTGAGAAAGTTAGGACTGCGTCTCCAAATAGACAGTTGTACAACTACATGGTCAGTTCTGGCAAGTTTGTTGCTGTTTATTCCCACTATAACCGCACTGCAGCATTCTTCCGCAATTAGAAGATCATTCTTGTCACAACTCCGATGCTCTCACGCAACTCTAGCTTAAGTTTCCCGCAGTTCCTTGCTCTGGGTACTATGATTGCCATGGAGAAAGAGGTGCCACAGTTTTTGGACGTTACAGTGATGACACAAGTTATTGTACAGGATAAGGAAGAGAAGTCCATCTCGTTCTTCCTCATCCCTGTAAATAAGTTGGAGCCCGCGATCTAAAACCTCCTGTCCATACATCATCTAAAGGGGCTCGTGCGGGCCGAGAGGATATGAACAACTTCATTTACAAAGAATGTTACATTGCAATTACCTGGGATGATCTCTATGATTGCAAGAACCTTTCTGGCAGCTACACAGGCAGCGCAGTTGAGTGTGAGGTCCTCGGTCAACGGGCGGTGGTGGATTTGAAGGATTTCAGTGAGCACGGAGACGCTGATGACTGTTTTGACCGGACCAATTTCGAAGCCGAAGTCAGTACCAACCTGTCCTATCTGGCTTACAAGGAGTTTGTATTCCCAAATACCTAGGCCATGGTTCGATTACTAATACTAATGGAGCCTGGTATGGGATTGCTACTCCTTATGCAGGAGATTCATTCACGTATGCTTCTCTTGATGCTGTAAATGATGAGTTCAAGACGAGCGTCAGTGGGCTCTAATGCGCGTGGTGTTCCGAGTGGTAACCTGAGACTTTTTCGGAACATCCTGCAGTCGAAAGAAGATCCTCAGAAGTCAATTTTCATTGACTTTAGTCATTCAGAAACGCACGCTAACCATCTGACTCTTCAAAACCTTGCACAGATTGCGAAGGAGGACCTCGTCAAGCTCTTGAAAGGTGAGGAACCCAAACAAAAGTTTGTCAGCCATTTGTGGTTAAGATTGTTATTATCTAAAATTCAATCAATTAAAATTTTAAACATACAATAAAATAAAACGTTTATTCGACATTATTCTCCATCCTGGTGGTAGGTAACACTGCCTACCTAGAAAGCAGTATGCTAGGGATTTTGTGTTTGTATGAAAACAATCACCTCCAAGTTGAGAAAGCAGCATCTTTCAACTCACAACCAAACCATTCGCAAAAACAAATCGAGAAAGCACAAGACAAACTAATCAAAAAGAAAGAAAGAAAGAAAGAAATCGCAGGTACGGTACCACCTACTACTAGCTATCTACCTACCTACCAACCTGCTACTTTCCCTCCCAGACCAACAAAAAAGCAAACGTGCTAAAACTATGTTCAACTTCTTTTCTAGCTATCTTCACTTGCTGCTGTGCTCTCGAGCTTCGCGGCAAAGCTCTGGAGTTGTGCTTTTCCCCCCACAGCACTGATCCATCGCTTCACTGCCTCGCATCGCATCGCATCGCATCGCATCGCATTCAACGAACTGCAGCATTCATCGTGGCACTCATTGCATTGCATCGCTATCTGCCACTTATGTGGTGGGGGGTCCTCCGCGACGACGTCTTCGCAGTGGCTCGTGGCGTACCAGACCACGCGTACCCGCGGCTTTCCGCTGATTACATTACATTACATTACATACACACACTGAGTGCATGAGTGAATGCGTGAATGCGTGAATGGGATGAGAGAAGAACTCAGAAGTCCTCGCTGTTCTTCTGCGCTGTCTACTGCATCGCAAGGTAAGGAGGACGGACCCCTCTTCGGGGATTGACGAATTAACAAACCAACAAACAAATTGGCGATCGAGGACACAGCCATTGCCAGAGCTGGCGCCGTCGACGTCTGAGTCCGCCATTCCTCCCTTCCTTGATGACGATGTATGTATGTATGTATGTCTGTATGTATGTATGTCTGTATGTATGTCCCTAAAGCAAAAGTGCCTCGATCAGCCCTAAGCTCTGGAGAATCAAGAATGTGGGCAAGGATTGAACTAGAACTTTTCAGCTGAGCTGGGAGGATGCAGAAGAAGGTGCATGCATTTGTGATGGCATCAGAGAAGCGACAAACGGGAATCGTGAAATAACTCGGAGGATTTTGCGGGTTTCGTTTACTACAACGCCAATCGGCAAAGAGTAGATCGCTTTTTCTTTTGTTTTTCTGTTTTAGTTTTCTGTTGAAAAATGATTCTCATTTATTTATTTAAAAAAAAAAAAAAAGCTTCCCCTTTTGTTTTGTGTCTGCGAAAGTTTGAGCTAATACTCGGAATCCGTTAAATATACACTGTGTTAGTACTCAGCTGTACAAGCAATAGGTCTTTCATAAGGCGCATTTGTGCAAGACTTGACTCAGTTTCAAGATCTACTGCTTTGCAAGGTAGGAAACTTGGAAATTTATTGGGATGATACGTATGCAGAAGGTGGAGGTAGCGACGCGTCGTCAGTGTGGGTATGTATATAGCAAGCCCAAAGTCAGAGTTGATGCCACAGCCAGATGTCGAGGTCGTGCAGTAGGTGGGTATTTGGTTAAAGATTAGACTCATATGATTTTCGTGAATGTGATTAAAATGCGTGCTATTAACTTGTGGAACACGTGTTGTGTCATGCAGATTCTAAACACAGCAAATAAAAAAATTTACTGGTTTTGTCGAGGCGCTATGTTGCTTATTTCCTGTTCTACAGAATTGCCTCAAAGTAAATTTACAGCATCTTGCTTGCAATAAATTCGATCCAAAACGGCGGCGAAAAATTAGTAGAAAAACAACACCTCGAAACAAAGTCAGTCCAAACACGATTGTTTGTTGGGCATCTAGTATGAACATTATGTCCAGATACACTCCACGAAGGGGTGAATAGGTTTTTGGAATGCAGAAGATTGGGTACTTCGAAGAATCAACTTCTGCCTCCAAACGCCACCTAAAGCTGAAAAGCCAAAATCTGAGTGGGATCTAAGTATAGATGTGTCAAGTGCACAAGTTTAACACTGGAAAAATGTGCATCCTGTACAGAAGCTATTCACATACTGACAATTTCTAAGTACAAGCAATGTTGAGATTAATCTCATAATCAGAAGCAAGTCGTCAAATGTACTGTTAGACATGTTGAAGTATCATTATCTGAATCCCTAATAAAGTTTACCCTCTTTAAGTAATATATAATTCTTTTAATATTGAGTCCACAATACAATCTAAATAGTCTAAAACCATAGTAGCCTATGTGAGACCGAGCTTCCAAGTTGCAGGAGGGCTAGCTACAAATAAATCAAACTCAAGCTCGAGTTGACTTCGGGATCAGCAAACCGCAGTCAGCGAATTCGTTCCTATTATCGAGCTTAAAACAAGAAGCTTGGCATTTGTACATAGTGAGTAATTGATGAAATATTGCCTTCAGTTACATGGGTTTACTGACAAGTTCTTTTCTTACTTGATAGGATCCTGATTGACATATGATTCTCATTCCCATCATCAAGCTCCTTTATTTTAACAGGGGCATTCATTTTCTCTCCCTTTTTATACTTGAAAAAACGATTTTAAAAATATAATAAATAAAGAAATAAAGAAAGAAAGACAGAAAGACAGAAAGAATGGAAGAAATAAAGAAAAAGCATTCGTTCATTGATTCTCAATAATCATTTGGCAGGTCAAAAAGCAGTCCTCAACTTGATCTCTGCTCCAGACCCCGATCTAGACCTCGACTTCACTGGATTGCTCCCTCGACTAGGCAAGAGTTGCCACTCGGAGTAATTGGTGCTTGGGAGACTTGCGAGTTGCCTTCAGTCCCTTCAACAACCTCCACTCCGAGTGATTAGAGGGTTCGCAGCAAGTTTTTTTGACTAGATTCATTGGCGGAGCAGGTCCACGCTCGTCCAAGCGGGATTAATAAACGTCCAGACATCCAACGACTTCTTGTAAGCAACGTGCACAATTCCAAACTGCGTAGCTTGCAGGGCTCTTTACTCGTTTGGCGATTACTGTCGAAAGAGAATTTAGCGAATTTGATCAAGGGCGTAGGATCAAATACATCTTGTGACCGCGAATTCAAGCGCGCCTTTGAACTGCGTTGTACACTTTCCATCTTTGCGCTAAAATAAGCTTGCTTTCGACAGGATCTAGTAGTCCTTCTCTTGCAGATCGAGGAAGTTGCTTTCCTACTTGAGCTAAGAAATTATAGCAAAACAATAAAGGGCTTGAAGGACCATGGATCTTAATCTGCTAACACGGCTTGAAAGCTACTCTTCTGACTTGTTCAAGTTGCCGGACCGCCGAAGATTGGCAGTCATTTCAGAAGGACACCCTGCAGACGAAAACGAGAGTTTGCAATCAGGTACAAACGACGAAGTAAAAGATGAGGCACTTTACGACCCTCGTACCCTGCCACCTTCACGAACAGGAAGCTTCAATTCAACGACTCTGAGCGAAACAAGTGACGTAGGAGTACACGAAGCAAATGGCAAATTCGTTACTAAGCCTGAGTTTGGCGGAAATTCCTCTGATGAGGACGAACCTGATAGTCTCGGTGCTGAGACACCTCCACAATCGTTGGCCCCTCAAGGATCGGAACAGGAGCCCCAAGGAGTGTTAACAACTGAAGAGGCTCACTACGAGGATCTCTGGGCAGCTATCACGCGCAACATTGGCAAAGGCTTTGTTCTCGGCTACGCCGGCCGGGTTTTTCTCAATTCACTTTTCCCCTTATTGAACCTTGTCCGAGGCCGCCGTTTAGTTGTGACACGTAAAGTTCTCTTCACAGGAGCTCGCGAATATGGACTTTTCCTAGGATCACTTTTAGCCATCTATAACGGCGGGATGTTTGCATCGCGATCGTTGCATCCTGCATGGCTTTTGTTGCGCAGATACCGTGCTTTTATTTCTGGCTTATGCGCCGGGTCTGCTCTTTTTTGGATTCCCCGTGAAGCGCGGTGGCCAATCACCTTGTTTGCCATCGTGCGCGCCTTTGAACTGCAAATGAAAGTCATGGCTCGCCGCAAGTGGGTTCCAACTCTACAAAATGGCGACACAGTTCTTATGTCGCTGGCTAGTGCCTCGATGCTACACAGCTGGTTCTTTTCACCAGATACTCTGGATCCATCTTATGTTCGATTCTTGAATGTGCACTCGCAAATGCCAAAGGCTGTTCGGGATAGTTTGACACGTATTTATACTGGCGAGCCCTTGGACATTGATGCATTGAATCTTGCACGTTCCCATCTCAAATCTGGTACTGCACGTCTACTTACAAACCCATACGGTGCAGACGAGTGGAGCGGAGGAGAACTCATGCACCCTACGATGCCTTTACTGCCATACTCCTTCAAGTTTTTTGCAAAGGCGATGACTTTGTCCGTGCCTGTATACCTGCCAGTATTTAGTGTACCTGTTTTGCTATTTTATCCTCAGTCGCTCATTAAACGTCCTGTACCGACAATCAAGCGTGTGCTTGAAGGCGTCCTACGAAGTTCCGTTTTCCTCTCTATGTATTGCACTGTTGGATTTTGCTCTGTTTCTTTTATGCGGAGTCTCGGTTTAACTCGAGCCAAAGCAGGCAAATTTGGACAAATAATTTATATGTTGGCAGGCATTTGGGCTGGGGCAATGACCATGATTGAGAAGAAGGGTAGACGGATTGAGCTTGCGCTATATGTTCTCAGCAAGGCTGTGGAAGGTCGTTGGAACTACGTCGTATCACGCGGGTGGGTTCGCCCCTTTCCTCATGGAGAAGTGCTTGTATTTGCGTATTGCTTTGCGGTTGTTACTCATTGTTATGCAAGACACCCATACTTTATCCGCAGTGCATATCTATCAATCCTGTCAAAGTTTTTGGACACAGATAAACGTCACAAATTCTATACGATGCCGCGAATTGTATCAGAGCGATTGCTCCCTCAACTCAGTTCACCAGTCGATGATTCGAAGATGCGCAGGCGCAACAAACAAAAGTGAAGTTGCCCCTTCCTCGAAAATCTTTATTTACCGTCTTGCTATTATAATAACCTTTTATCAAATAAATGAAACGAAACAAGTTGCCTACTTTAATTCTTCTTCTCGTCTGTGCGTAAATGTGATGGTTCTAAATACTTCGACAACATATATTCTTAAAGTTCCCTCAACCTCAATTAAATAGGTACGGTGAAAGTCCTCATATCGTTTAAGAGTTCCCGGTGGCGTAGCCAGTTATAAAAATGAATAAAAAGATAATTGTGACTTTACATACGGTAGACTCAAGTTCAGTTCCTATTGACTAGAGAGCTAAGAGAAGCACATCAAGTTACAAACAAAAAAGCATTAAAGAAATGTTCAC
The DNA here is from genome assembly GCA_004764695.1 of Schizochytrium sp. TIO01. Classification (NCBI taxonomy): domain Eukaryota; class Bigyra; order Thraustochytrida; family Thraustochytriidae; genus Schizochytrium; species Schizochytrium sp. TIO01. The sequence goes on along the minus strand of SMSO01000014.1, from coordinate 1,074,302 downwards.
AGATTTACGAAACAGATGGTAATCGGTTCTTAAGATGCATTTTCATGTACAGTATATTGTGTCGTGCATGATACAAAAGGGTATGTTAATGGGTCAGAGCAGAGTTGTGTGAGCAGCGAAAGGTTAATATGGACATCCCTCAGACTGCATTCATCACAATTCTTTTATAGAATTTTGCCTGTGCCGTTTATAGCATAGAAGCAATGAAGTTGATGACGGGAAGATATACATCTTGTTTTGCAGTTTTCGCCCAAACGAAATCGACATGGCCATGCGTTCCAGTAAGGTCCACCTTACGCAGAATGCCTGGTCGCAAAGAGGCCGCCGTAACTTCGTGGGTGGATGGCATCACAAGACGGTCACTGGCGCCGTAAAAAAGTGCCAGCGGTGTGTCAAGCTTGCCAAGGTCATATGCAGGTGGCGAAGCCTGGCCATAGCGCTCGAGGTTCTCAGTTTCCCCATAGTCGAAATGCTGCAGTTGTCCTGCTCGAACACACTGGATGTAGTGCTGAATATTTTTAAGCGAGGTTTCACGGGGATAAACATTGAAAATGCGAGATACAAGCTTAGTATCGAATGCCTCTGGATTTGCACAACCTGCAGTGGCACAAATGAGACGCACACATGCACTAGGAAACATGTCACATGTTCCTGAGAAAAGAATACGTAAGGATCCCCAAAACAGGCCAGGGTGAACATTGCGTACAATAACATCTGGGATCTCCGGAAGATAGGAAGCTAGGCGGTGCTGGGCGCCCCAAGAACCAAGAGGTGCCCCAAGAGCAACTATTGATCGCACATGATCAGCAGTGACCTTGCTTTCTGCAGCTGCTATGGCTGCAAGCATACCACCTTCAGAGTGGCCGATGATAGATGCGATCTCTTGACGCGTTACGCGGTGCACGTATTCTACCATGGCAGGCACATCGAATTCAATATTTTCATCAAAGCTAAAATTCCAGAACTCGAGATCCTGGCCATTGTACCTGTCATGCCTCCATGGTGTTCGGCCGCGCTTCTCTAGCAGCCAAACATCGTAGTTTTGATCATGGAGAACACCAGCAAGACTATCATGAGGTCCAAGTAGTAGAAAAGTCGCAGCTGAGTCGAGCATACCCGGCATGAGTAATACGGGCGGTCGTCCTGGAGCAGGAATACGCTTCATAACGAGGGTGTAGCCGTCTTGTGTGGTTGCAAGGTGTTCTTCGCAGGTCATATCAAAATGTTCCTGAACAAGGCTACAGAGGCTAGCACTGGGTCGCTGTGCCAGTCCATTAAGAAGAATTGTTGCAATACCAAAAACTAGCAAAATAGCTGTAGCCTTGCGCAGGTCTGAAAGCTGAGATCTTATCCACTTGAAGCAACTGTGAACCATGCGGAGTATTCTTCGAGCTGGTTTGGAGTCCAAGTCTGTGCGGAAGACTTTACTCACCATCTCTGGACCAATCATGATGATTTGTTGCCCAACCTCAATTAAAGTTGGTTGCGGACCTGTTGTTACAATGTCAACCTAAAAGAAGTGCAGCTTGAATCTAATTCGTGGTTGTATTGCCTAGCTTATAAGAATGGCTCGTTAATATGCTGAGAGAAAGGCGCTAGAATGTTTTAAACTTGACGGTTGTTGTTCTGTACGTTTTCAATACTGTAGTGGCAATAAAGGGAAACTCTATTTGCTCACTTTCCGTTCGTTCGCTAGTTTGCTCTTTAGGATGCGTCTTTTCTTTTCAGTTCCGTTGTTAACGAGGCACTCGCTACTCTCGTCGTAAGTACTTTTCACGATAACAATAGTTCTTGCGAGAGATTGCGACGATCGGGAAGCCCTAAAGTTAAGACAGACAATGTGTACTTTTCACTCTACGAATCAATCGAGGACAAATTTAGTCACTGTTGTCTGTAGTCGCCGTCGTTTCAATTACAAGTATTGTTCAAGCCCTTGGCCAATTTTGAGCTCAATGAGCTTGGCGTGAGTCTATGGCTTGTAAAAGTGGATGACGCAGCCGGCGTTTGTATTCCAACGATCTTTGACAAAGAATCGTATTATCTAAGCTCGCCGTAAATTCGATCTAGAGAAGGGCAAAGTGCTTCACGTTTCGAAGACTTCAAGTACGCGAGTTCCACGCAGCTTCCCTCACTTGGCTTCGGCACGAGCTTCTTGCGCAAAGGCTTTTTGTTTCCCTACTGACCAGGCTGCTGCTTTCTTATGTCAAACGAAGTGATATTACTTTCAAGTGACGGAGTTCACCTCATGCAAGCAAGTTAGAGATTCGTCACCTTCCACGTGCTATCAATGCCCCAAGCTCTCGCTTGAGTGCTCCAAGCTTAATTCCGCGCCTTCGAACTCAAGCTCAAGTTCTGTTTGCGATGCAGTCCCAGTGAAATCGGACGAGCTGCAGACAAAGACCCGCAGAAGAAAGAAGCAAACAGTAATTTGCAGAGAAACACAATAACCTACTAGGCCTGCCCAGAAAGAACTCAGACCAAGAAAAAAGAAAACTATATATGAGAAAACGAGAGAGCCACAGCGTCTCGAACGAATGCGCGAACTGCCTCAAGGTCTGTGACAAGCGGGACCCCAGCCGCAAGGACTGCTCCCCCAAGCGGAGGAAAACGACCTCGATCGACGCTCTCAACTCCGAAGTACCGAGACAGCTCTCGCCAAGTTCTAACAATGCGCTTCGGAGGCCGGCCGTGGCCTGGTGGTTCGCGCCACAGAGCTCAATCAGTGCGAGGCAATTCGCAAGCGCACGCAAACAACGGGGACACTTCGGGGACCCCATGAGGACCCTCCACACTGGTACACACCCAGTACCGTCGTCCAGTAAACTCTCATGGTGGCCCTCTAGGGGGTCATTTGAGGTTTCATGTATTGGGTGATGCTCGGTGTCTTCTAATCAGTTCGTATACATCATTGCACGAACAACTCTACTATACCCTTCATGTGGGGGGTAGTCAGGGAAGGTCAAGACGACAGCCTCAGGCGGATGATGGTGCTTGATTGGTTTGCCTTTTTCGTTCTATTTATAGAAATACTTAAAAACCTACGATGAAAATTGTTTTGTGCATTATTTTATAACCTGATGATAACAGTCGAAGGGCGCCAAAACTTGTTGTCGTTCTTTATCGCCATCTGTGGTCCACAGACGTCGTCCGCTCGGATCCGGTGGAGGAAATAAAACGTGCCGGCTCCGGGCCGTGGCGAGTGCAGCGTAAGGACAGAAACACAGCTTGTCTCTGACCGGTTCTTCGAGCTTTCTTCGTGAGATGGCCTTCTGCGGCGTACGTAATACATACAGGAGTGCATACGAAGAGGAAGGCTAAATAATTGGAGAAGAAACACAAACACACTTTGGAGCAAGAAAGGCCATGATAATCATATAACAATCATACAATTATCATACCTAAGAAGGAGGAGGGGCGACCGCAAGAGTAGGGCTAGGCGCCACTTAGGGAATGCAGAAGTGGCAATTGACTCTATGTTCGATGCTCTACGCCTAATGTGTCTTGCTTTGCTTCAAGATGTTGGCGGTGTTGAACTGGTGGAGGTCATCGTTGTCGGCGTTGCTGTTGAGGCAGAGTGAAGATTGACATTCATTTAATGCTCTGGGGTCGAGGGGTCAATCTTGGTAGTCGTTTGGAAGAAGGGTTGAGGCGAGGTGAATCAGCTACTGCAGTTTATTCCTGGCTTTTTGTTTTTCCAAAGCTGGTAGTAGACAGAGGACAGAAGGACAGAACACGACGTTTAGAGTAGCGAATGTGCAATGAAAGAAGCAATCTATTATAAATATATCATATGGAGTCTACTGCGTAGATTGAAAAAAAGTACAAATGCATTGCATATTATAAGTGTTGGTGTACTTGACCATGAGACGTGAGTACATTTGATGCCCGTGTTCTCCTTATACAATATTTATGGCCACGATCCGGCCTCACGATGATATCTTTGTGCTTTGGGTTTGGTATTATTATTAGTAAAGAGCACGGCCTGGCCGTTGTTTGGGTCAGCGCAGGACTGCCTCACAAGATCACCCTCGCTCGCGTTCGTTTTTTTATACTGTCCTTCCGACGGAGTTCATGCCACTCCAAACCAAGTCACAGAAGCTGCTGTTGCTTCTTTTGCATCATTGTGCTCTTCCATTTCGCATCCCTGGTGCAAAACTGCCTACAACTGTGTGAAACTATAATCATTCGACACATCTCTAAAAGCCCCACTATCTACTTGAGCATCTCATCCAGGATATTCGCTCAGATATCTGCCTGCGGCAAAAGGCAAGCAAGCCGTGTTTTGCTCAAAGAAAGCACTGCTAAATAAGCAAAGATTTTGGCTTAGGTTTGTTTTCTTCGTGCACACTAGCACGTAGATAAGGAGTCTACAGCCTGTGGAAAGTCTTCCTGGCCAGGAAGCCTGTCAAGAGCGCGCTCCCTACTAGGCTACGCTCACGCGCGAACTAGCAGCCGCGATCTGCCTCGGATCCTAGGCAAACTCTGTACAACCCAAGGTGTTAAGATACATTCTTCTCTCCGGGACATTTGGAGCACACATTCTCAGCGAAAGCGGCTTGCGGGACCTGATCAAGGTCACCGCTGATGAGCTTGTACGTGCTGCGTGGTATTCAAGTCCGCGAAGCCCTGCCTTGGCGAGGCGTTAATGGTGCCGATTTAATTAACAGTCAAAACAAGTAAAGTTAATCTCTAACTAAGAGTCAGTTTGAGGGGTCACGATAGCTTCACTATCAGCTCTGCTTTCCTCAACGCGCACCGAGTGCTTCGCCTTTAGGTGGATAGCCAGAGAAGCTGTCGAGGTCTTTGCTTGGGTCACAGAGGCCGTGGCTATGGAGGCTAGTACCGCAGAATTCTTTCTTCTATTTTTTTCATTGTATGGGCACCTCATGGCGTCTCGAGAATTCGAGCATTCTTGGGGACGTCTTAAGGCCGATGGGTGACCATGATGTCTTCTCCAGCACCCTTTCATTCAGAGGTGGCGCTTCTATCTTCGCCAGCCCATCAGTGCCTGGGCACCGCTTGCGAATAAGCGTAGCATGTGAGGACAAACAGCCTGATCGTGGAATCGAGTTTGGCCTTGGATTATCACACATAACTGCCTAGTCTTCTAAAGTTCTGAAGAACTCATGAATCGAGATGTTGACCTAGCAGGCTTCAAGCTTCGATCGACCAACCTGGTTCGTTTCTGCACTCCCTTGTGGAAGCTCCTGATCAAATTCGGAGCTGCAGGACTCGACCGATGGCCACCCGCAGGTTGGCAGCTCGATCCTCTTTCAGCTCCCACAGACGACTTTCCAGCTAAGCCGAGCCAAGCCAAGCCAGGGAAGGCACACGATTGCTCGCAGGCCTTTAGGTGCCAGCCGGCCACTCAGGAGCAGTCAGACCACGTTGGATCCACGCCACCAGAGAGATAGGGAGTTGGCAGCTAACTTTCGCATCACATCGCTCATCGTTCCAAGAGGCCAGCTTCCTTCCTGGGCTCTTTACAGACAGAGCGAGTGAGGCCTTGAGCTCTGTTTCACGCTCGTACGACGCCCGGACTCCATCCTTTTCTACCGCCTAGGCATGTCGTCGTTCCCCGCCGCCTTCGCTCGTGGTCACGGAGCTATGCTCTGCATTCTTTGCCAATCCATCGAACGAAAGCGTGAGCAAAACAATCAATCTCCAATCAATCGACCCAAAGTCGTCAGTGACCATCTCTGTAACGCATGAGAGAAAAAGCAGCGGCGGCGCTAATCAATACATGGCGGAACAAAGAACCTTTGTGCTAGAAGCGAGAGCAATGAGAGGAAAAGATGGCCATTCACGGCAGGCATCTATCTAGCTCGCTCTTTCTCTAGCTAGAGCTAGCTGGTCTCGCTCCAGTCTTCAGGACCTGGTGCCCGATTCTTCTTCTCGCGCCCGGAGCAACACCCCTCTCGCGCCGAACAACAGTGGGCCAGGCCTCGGAGTCGCAGGGCACCAATTGGCTCCTCGCTCGAGCGAGAGCTGGCGAGAATGGACAACGAAAAGTAAGTGCACTAACTGCTAAGTCAGAGCGAGGGGGGAGAACGTTTGGAACCTTTTCGTAGTACTTGCTACGCTATACAGGTTTGCACTTTTGGGGCAAACGTTGAAAAAGTATGTATGCGAGTGGAGAATGGAGCGAAGATCATCGATCTTCACTCGTCGATGAAAGGCGATGCCAGAAAGTCGCGGCCTTCGCCTCCTCGGATATTGGCCATGATGCGGTGTCAAGTTTTGTAACCTCCTGAACAGCTTGCAGGATCTTCATTCTAAGAATGCCCGCTGTCTCCAGGTCGGGGCTCCATCTTGGAATACTTTTCTTCAGGTTTGTCATCGTTACGTACAACTTTGATCGATATTATTACTCCATAGTTATAGTTCATTACTTTAAAATGGACAAATATGCCACACGTTATGTTCTCAAGACACATGGCCAAATCAGAGACACGCGGCCGGTCAGCCAGAGCCCGTGTTTGCTTGCTTGCAAAGTTACGGCAGACCTATGACAGGCTGAGCAGTGGAGCTCGAGCGTCGGGCTTTGAGGGATCTCAGGGGATCGCTTGAAAGTTGAAGAAGTTGGAGCTCTTCGATTAAGTTGGTATCTCTCTATATTTCAATTAAAAAGAATTAAAGTTAAAAAAACCAAAAGTTTTAGAAAAATAAAAAATAAAATCATTTGATTAGAAAACTAAGCATTTAATCAAACATTTAATGAAATAAAATAAAATGATCTCCTTGAACACTTGAAACCTTTTCACGGCGCGAGCGCGCTGAGCCTCCTTAGCTTTTGGACTATAGACTCTTACCGTCGATGCGCTTTCCTGCTTCCTCTTTAAAAGCTCGCGGGAAGTTCGATGGAAAGTGCGCATGTTCAGCTTCGTATTATATCAAAGAGAAAAAGGAGGGGGAAAAGGGGAAAGAAAAGAAAAAGAAACGTCGCCGTTTCTGTGCCCCAGAAGCACCTGCGATCGACTTAGACTTGGACTTGGACCCTGATTTGTTCATGTATTGATCTGTTGATCTGCTTCGGTTGGACGTCTCCGCGTAGAAATGGAGACGGTGAAGGTTACGGAATTTTGCATCAAATTAGGTCATAGCTGAGCTCTGCTTCGGACCAGGCGACTTGAAGAGGCGTCGGTCAACTGGTTTTTGACTTTGTTTTAGTATACATTTCTGCTAATTTTGTTCTCATGAAGATTGATTGATTGGTTGGTTGATTGATTGAGCGTCAGTCGAAGAGGACCCAAACGACCCAAAGGCTAGACGAGGAATGCTCTAAACTGAGCCTTTCAAGCGCTTTGCAATGTGCGAGCGAACCCCACTGCTTTGCCGACTGAGTGTAACTTTAATATTCAGTTTTATGATAAGGAAATTGCTACTCTACAGCTAGTTCTGTTAGGAAGGGAGTCTGCCCAGAGGACAGCGCAAGCTAGAAGAAGTCCACCACCACCAACGACAACAACAATAACAACAACAACAACAACAACAACAACGACAACTGATAAATAAAACCCGACAGTCTGAGGTTGTGAAACAAGAGCGACAGCGAGATCAGCATCGTCGTCATCCTCATAATCTTCACCACTGTCGGCAGGAGAATAATAGCAATGTCAACACAACTTCAAGGGTCTCGCCCACCCCGGCGCAGGAAACCGTGCGCCCCTTCGCCGAGCCGACGAGTCAACGGCTGCAAGAAACTTGATTCTTGTGGACCTCAGCTTGAAATCCATCCCGTAGGAAGCTAATCGCACTGGATTACACGTGTTAAGTCTAAGCTTGATCGCATTCGATTGCATTACGTCCAGCTCGCCTTGGCAGCAAGACTTGGCGAGGTATCCGCCCAAGAACTCGTTGCATTGCGATTTCATCAACTCAAGTTCTCAAGTTCTCAAGTTCTCAAGCTATGGAGACTAAGTCCAGAAGACACGAATGCCTCGACGGCCTTTATGTCGCGAGGAGGCAACCACAATCCCGAGTTTGGTTTCTTTCGCTGCTTCAGCGACCAGAACGAGCCGGCCTGGTTCACCTGTATTGCCGCTTGTCTGTAATCCGCTGCGCGTCCCTGAGGATCGCAATCTCCGTGGATCTTGGCGTCCCTGATGGGCAGCGTACCGATATGTTTTCCAGGGCGACGCTGCTCATTTTCCCTTGCGCGGCCACAGCTCTGAAACCTCGCAAATACGATCATTGACTCTCGATTTGGTTCACGATTTTTACCTAAGCTTGATCATTCATTTCTTTGATGCTGCTCTAGCCAGAGTGAGAAGAACGAGGTGTTAGGAGTAAGCGCTATGTAGTCTCTTAAGGACCTTCATCAACTCGTGAATGCATTCATTCATTCATTCATTCATTCATTCATTCATTCGTCACTTCATCGTCACTTCATCCAACTTGACAGTTCCAAGCACAGCAAACCCGTATCAGGGCAATTAGTCAGAAGACCAGGATCTCAAGCAGGCACGCAGGCAAGCAGCAGCAGAGGTCGGGCCTTAAGAACTCGAGCCTCTTTGCCGTGCAGAGTTCTCTCTCGCTGGGACCTGACCGGTTGGTTTCTTTCTTCTCTTTATAAGGAAGTGCGTGTCGATCGATTATTTGATTGATCCTTATTTTGTTTCAAGTTGATTGAACCTGATCGATCGAAGGCATCGCAAACTTCGACCTCTCGCTCCGCCTTGGCCTCACAGGTGCCAGGACCTGGACAAGGCGAGAGGCGGGAGGCTGTTCTGCGAGGGGGGCACGAGGAGGACTCCTGAGCGAGGGATCCGTCGAAGTCTGTTCGCGCAGAGTGAGTGAGTGAGTGAGTGAGTGAGCAGAGGAGACCACGAAAAAGTAGGAGAAGCAGAAAGAAAGAAAGAAAGAAAGAAAGAAAGAAAAAGAAAAAGAAAAAGAAAAAAGCAAAGTTTGCGCCATCTTAGAAGCTTGCGCGATACTGTTATTGTTCTCACTACCTGCCTACTAGTGCTTAGGCATTGCTACTCCTACAAACAAACAATTTGAGCCCTCAAGTCGAAGAATTATTTTATTCTATTCTTCAAACAAAGTTCTTTCTGTCTCCCTAAAGACGAATAAACTTAATTTGTCCACGGCCAAGAAAGAAAGAAGGGAAAGAAAGAAAACAAGGACCTTCGGATTCCGCAAGAATCGCAACGACAGTAGAGCAAATACACCGATCGATCGCAGAGAGTCGAAGCAGAGGACGCCAAGGGCCATACCTGCTTGCACGTTCTTGGTTCATTGCTCTCTCTCTCTCTCTCTCTCGTCCGTACGTTCGTTCAATTCGTTGAATCGTTGGTTCGATTGACCATCTTTGGCTCTTCACTTTCTTTTTATTTCCTTTATACTTTAAAAAATACTTTTGCTGTCCGAAGCGCACACCCGTGGGAAGGGAGTGTTAAGGTTTAGGCTAAAGTTCAGTAGGAATCGCGGGGTTTTCAAGAGAAATTCCTTACTCTGAGAAAAGGTGAGAAAAAGTGGGAAACAGGAGACTCGATATTACATCTCTACGATTCGTTCATTGATTCATCGATTGCTTAAGAAGCTTTCTTTGCATTATTTGCTTAGTTTGCATAGTGATTGGCATTACAAAGTTTTTTTAATCCAAGAGTTTGCACGACTACTTCAGCACGGAATCGATCGATCGATTATTCGCTGAAGGGCTTGCTTGCTAGAGAACTTGGCAAGCGAGGCGCAGCAAAACCCTTTTGCACGAGTAGCGATTGAGCGTAGGTTGGGACCTTCGCTTGGTCTTGAAGGAGTCTTGAGGAGCGCAAACCTCTTGCTCGAGAGACAAGTCGACCTGGGTAGATGACTTGGGAAAGCGCGATGGACTTTGAACAAATCACGCCAGGCCAACTCGGCAATCATGTCGCACCACCAGCTCCTGCCAAAGCAGCAAGGTCCTTGTCTTCAAAAATTGCGGAAACCTTTCAGCGTGGCGTCGACAACATCTCAAGCTCCCTTCACTGGGTCGTCTTTGAAATGATCTGGGTCGTCTGTGGCATTCTTGGCACGATCGTAGTTGGCGCCATAAATGTCTTCCTTGATTACTGGGCACCTCATTACATGATTAACAGCCAACTTCGCGGAAAGTCCAAGGTTGGTGGCATTTATGCTACAGATGGAGTAACCCCGCCAGGCAAGGGCGTCGAAGCCTCGCTCTACGCAGCAAAGTATGGCCCCCTTCCCTCAGAATCTCTTGACACTGTACTTTGTGAAGACCGCGACCTTGCCGCCAGGAACCCCCCTCTTTTATACGTCCATGGTGGCGGCTGGATCGCTGCAAACTCTGCATGCTTGCTTCATTCCGTGGCGCCTCTAGCTCGCGCTGGTTTTGACGTGTATAGTATTGATTACCCTCTTGCACCAATGCATCGCTTTCCGACGCCAATAATCTCTGTGCTAAGAGCTCTTAGCTGGCTGTACACACATGAAGGCCATCAGGATGTGGTGATCATGGGAGACTCTGCTGGTGGCAACCTTGTTACCATCGCAGCAGCTCTTGTGTGCAACCGCGGTCTCCTTGAGGACTTTGCGCGCGAGACCCAGACCCTCGAGATTCTTGCCTATAAGTTCCCCACCATTGTAGCGGTCTCGACCGTTTACGGAATTATGGACCAGGAGGCATGGCTCAAGGATCTCGATACGATTTCTTACCTGGAGAATAAAGTCACCCAGTTCTGTATTTCCTTTGCATTTCGCCAATACCGCGACCCGTGGAATCGTTTCCAGAACCGCATCACACTGCTCGACGTTATTGACCAGGTTGAACACCTTCCGCCCGTTTTACTTCTCTGTGGTGATCGTGATATCCTCGTTAATTCTAACCGCCGGGCGTACAGAGAGCTTGCTCGTCGTAAGTTTTCTGTTGAACTTGAGGAACACCATGGCGCTCGCCATTGCTACTTCGGCTTCCCGCCGGCTTGGGTTCCTGATGGCACTTCAAAGCAATGCCTTGCGACCATGCTTCGTTTCTTCCGGACGGAGACTAAAAACTACCAGGCTCGCCAAGCACCCGGGGAGCTCAGTTCCCGCAAGATTCGCCCACTTGGAGTGCCAACTATCCGCAAGAACCCGCACCCAAACCGCTGGTACCGCAAGGAGAGCGATGATGAGTATCTTGCCCATTTCATGAAGCGGCATGAGAACCACTACAAGGCAGCATAATTGTACTACAAAACTAATGGACGCTCTCCCACACGACCTGGAGCTCTTATTTTCCCGTTACAGGCTATAATTGTGTAATAGTCAAACCCACTCGGATTTAGTGATCCCGTGCACATTGACCGTACCACGGATCAACTAACATATATGCAACTGAGTGGTTGCAGTTGACTTCTCTTTTCGTATCTCCCGCCCACTTTTAATCACACACAGATCTAAAGTTTGGTGGGACCAGGACTGGGAGGAATAGTTCTTTGAAGTTGGGAATATATGTTTGCTGCAGTCATTTTACCCCTTTCCGTCTAATTTCTTCTCCGTCTTTTTCTTTTGTTTGTTATGCTTTTCTGCTGTTGTTTGTTTTCTGTGTGATTGATAGATAAATGTAAGATCGATGAATTTTCTTATCTTTACAAATTGTCTCCCTTTGCGGTAATTTATGACCAGTGGACTGGTATTTTCGGTAGTTCATGAAAGTCCGTGACTTACTTTTCCAACTTCGATGGGGATTTAATCGAACTGAATATAAGGGAAGGAGACGAAACAGGAAGCGTAGGCGCTTATTTCTTTCCACCCTTCTTCTTCTTGGCAGGACCACCACCAGATTTTGCTTTGCCAGACTTGTTGTCTCCAGATGCAGCAGTAGCTGCTTTGGCACCTTTCTTTTTAGCTCCATCCTTATTTTCTTCTCCCTTTTCCTTCTTTGTTGCTACCTCTTCAGCTTCGTGTTCCTCTTTGGCTCGAATTGCTGCAGCTCGCGGATTCTGCAACTTTTCCCAGTCTAGCAAGACTCCACGAATTTCTGCGCGATCCACAGTGACTTTTCGGGCTGCGTCCTTATCGTCTTGGGCGAGATCAAATGCATTCTTGTTATAAGCATTCTTCACATATGGATCGCAACCTTCGTCCAGAAGCCTCTGCAAAATTCTCTTCTGATCATGGAAAACTGCTAAAGCGCATGCATTCCAACCTTTGGCTTCGCGAGCTTTAATACTTGCAAAAAAGACCTTCCGTTCCACCTTGTCGAATTCTGGATCAAACGTATTGTAATGACTTAACAATAGATTAACCATCTCTTCGAATCCATTGCTGACAGCAATAAGTAAAAGGGTCATTCCTCGGTTGTCGCGAACTTCTGCGCAGCCACGTGGACGTTCGTTGTGCTCCATGGCTTCTTCGGCCAGCTCCTGCAGACGATCCTTCAACTCTTGAGTTTTGTTTTCCATGGCAAGGCCCACTAACTCAACACGGATCTTCTCACGAGCATATGCATCACGTTCTGCAGCTGTAGTGAGACGTTCTTCGAGGAGTCGTTCTGCTTCTTTTGCGCGCTCTGCAATCAGTCTCTCTGTTTCTGCAATATCCCAGGACTCAAGCAGCTCACGAACTTCATCTGTTTTGGCAACATCGAAGGGCGTTTCCATTCCTGATGCAAGACGAGGGTCTCCTCCCTTTGAAAGTAAAAGTTTGACAGTTTCGAGGTGACCATTGTATGCAGCGCGGTACATGGGCGAACGACCAGTATCATTTTGAGCGTTAGGGTCCGCACCGAGATTTAGGAGCTTGATACAAATTTCGTTGTGACCCTGACATGCTGCCTCCGACAGTGCAGTATGTTGATGAATATCCTCAGAGTCAAAGGAATAGCCTCGATCGATCTCCTCCTGAATAACATCCCATTCTCCATCGAAAGCAGCCTCTACTAGTTTGAGCGAGTTGCGGTGAACATCGCGTGCTCCAAATGCAGCTGCAATTTCATCAGAACTTGCATCTTGACCACGGCGTGCAGGGCCCTTCTTTGCATTGTTTGGATCATTAGGGTCTAAAACAGTGATGATTCCCATGCCATTTTTCATAGCAAATTCACGCCCAACTGCTTCATGTGAAGTCATGATGACGAATTTGAAGTCATCCTTGAGCTGGAAAACGTCCGGTTCTGGATCGCCTTGCTTTGGCCGCAAAAGGGGCTTCCATACAGAGTCCTGAAAGAGTTTGATTTTTTGAAGCACATCGCGAGGAAAGTACCCATCTTCATAGTATTCATCGAGGTCCATCTTTTCTTTATCGTCAAAGTTGATCATCATATAGGCACCGTGTTGAAGAGCGCCAACCAAGGTCCGACGGAGATTTTCGTTGCTCATGTCCGCAGGGTTCTGCGCAAGCAGAAAAGTACCCCGCTGATACCTCATAAATCGAGATCCTTGTCCACTAGGGTCAATTAGCACAGGCCACCTCTCGTGTTGATAAACCATGGCATCCATTGCGTCGGGCAGGGCTTTGAGGGCAGTTTCAATTTCAGGAGTTTGGTAATCTTCAAGTTTATCTTCTAGGGTCTCTGCAAGTGAAGCATACGCCTTTCGAGCAAGTTCGCTCGCATCGGCACCGGGCGCAGGCGTTTCCAAGCACTCCTTTAGCGTCTCTGGCAAGGTCTCTGGCAATTCTGCGTTCTCATCCTTTAGTTTCAGTGCTGCAAATTTGTTCATGAGTGCTTCATGGAGCTCCTTCTCATCAGCCGCTTCCGGCACAGCTGGTACGGAACCTCCCGCTCCCATTCTCGTAGTCAGTTGTGAGCTTGATGTCACGCTGTAATTCTGGCGATATCTTCCAGAGACAGCTGTTTGAGTGCACTAATTTACAACGCCGCACGTACGTGGCTAGCTAGCTAGGCTTACACTTGCTTCGATAAAGGCCGGGCGAGACTGAATGAAGCTGGCAAGCCTCGCTGATTACGCTTTACTCGTCCAATAGCCTTTCGTCGGCCCCGAGGTCCTGGCTGTGTTCCATGTTCACCTAGCCACGCCGCGGGCACTGCAGAATTGGACTTTGGTAACATTATAGGGAACGTGTACTACCCTGCGAACTGCTTTGCACACCCTCGCGTCCTATTATGGTCTAGTAGTTCAGGACATCCTGAAATTTCTTGTACATTGTAACCAGAGAAAACACGATGCTGATGACGAGGATTCTGTGTTGCCTCAAATACATTCCTCTGCTTTGAGTGATGTGGCGATCTCCATTTGGCCTCCAAAAATTGCATCTCATCCTCTAGTTTCCGATTTTATTCTTTCATGTAGCAGCGTAACGGGTTCTCTTGTATGTAATTCCACTATGTCTCTAAAACTTTCGCAACAGGTAACTAACTTTATAGTTCTGTCCAGACTCAAAGCTCCCGAACAAATTATACAGAACTACCGGAGCTATTCTGAATGACCCTTTCCATGTCTAACTTCCTCGTGAAGGAGCAATGGCAGCAGTGTTAACATCGCCACCGCCGCCACCACCAACACTCATTCTTTATTTCTTTCCTTTTTAGAAACTAAAAAGTCATAAATACCGTCTCTCTTATTACATCCTATTAGCCACCCTTCGAAAGAAAGAAAGAAATCACTTTAAGAACATGAATTAAAACACTGTGAAGGTGAGTCAAAATAAGGCCATCAGATCACGGGATGAAAGCGAATCATCTCGCTCTCGCCAGTGGTCTACGAAGGTCAACACGAACCAAATGAGGTAAGACAGCAAAACCTATCGTATATAAGAAAATTGAAAAGGAGGTGAGCTTATGGAGCAGAATTGACGATACACCCAAAGAGATTGAATGCTTGATTCTCTTTTTCTGTCCAAGTATTAGCTATAAGAAGCGTACATACAAAATAAAAGCACTCAACAAAAGAAATCAAGAAAGAACAATTGAACGAATGAAAACTGCAATCTCCAAATCCACCAGCGCCGTTTCTCGAGGCATTCGCCGGCGCCTAGCCGTCGTTCGGGGCGTAGCGGCGGCTGCCAGGCCCTCTTTGGGCCGGCACCTGTGATCGAGCTGTCAGCACAGGCTGCTGCGCCCGACCTCGTTCAAGTTGTACCTTGTTTCCTTCGTTCGTTCGTTCACTCGATTCTCTGCGTTACCACCACTTCCCAGTGCCTTGCGAGCAGTGCCTTGTACCATCAAGGTTTGTGCTCGAGACAGCTGTAGACTGAAACCTTGTGCGGGGCTTAGAAACGTGGAAGCTTGCAGGTGCCACCTCTTTGAGGCAAAATGCAGTCCACGACGGGCTTTGGTATACCCTCGTTTCTGCAACAGTCTTCACAGCAGCGGCAAACACCATTCACGCCAGCAGCTGATGCGTCACAGCAGGCATTCCGGGTTCTCCAAGAGCAGCAGCAACGGCAACAGATGCTCATGCAGCAGCAACAGCAGCAGCAGCAACTTTCAGCCATAGACTCCCAACATCAACTTTCGCGATACGCTTATGCTCAAGATGAAGGTCAAACTCTACCCCAAGAGAATTATATGAATGACTCGTCGCAAATTCGATTTATGCAGGAGCGGCAACAGCAGCAGCAACATCAACCACAAGAGCCCTTTCGAGTGTTACAGAATGGCACAATTATGCAAAACTCGCAACAGACGCGTGAGTTTCCGTATTCGTTTGTCGGCATGCAACATTCTTGGGCAAAGGCGGTCCTCCCCAGCTATGCTGGGCCCGCATTTGCAGTGAAGAATCAAATTCTGCGTGAATCCGAAATCCAGGCTGAATCTGATACTGAGCTTGATGTTGATGACATAGCTATGGCAAAGGCTGCTGCTATTCGCGCTAGAGGTGCTTCTCCTGTTGAGGAACTGTTTGATGCGGTCAAAGTACGCAAGCTGGCTAGTTCTCAGCAAGCACAGGTAGATGCTAATGTTGCCTCGCAACAAAAAATTGACGAACTAGAGAAGCAAAACCAACGCTTGAAAAGTGCTCTTGTTAGTCTACGAGACATGTTTGCATCGTTAAAGGAGGAGGTCAGTACACAGAGCGCAAAGTTTGACGTCTTGCAAGAATATGCAATGAATCTTGAAGCTGAGAATCACACACTACGGGGCCAAGTTAATTATATGCAACAGTTCTTTCCCGCGCGAAGCTTCTCTGCTGCTTCCAATCCAGATGATACCGACAGCACTACAGCGCTTGCAAATGGTTCTTCATTTTATTACCCAGGTCCAACATATGAGCACCTTGACTCATATGAAGAGCATGTGGATGGCTTCGTGGAGGAGGGCGGAGAAAATGCAGATGATGATGAGTACTACTACGGCCGCGAGGAAGGACCTTATGACCCCGATGGTGATGAAGACGATGATGACGAAGGCCTATTGGATGATGAGGGAGAGGATGATGAAAGTGATTTTCGACAATATGAAGATCTCGAGCCCACAACCGCGCTACAATTGTAATGAATTTAATTAATTGAGTACAAAATTAAAAGACACATTATTATTCGGATACGAATCAATCCCGATTATCTTTCCTTCCACCATGACAATGATTTTGTTCATCAGTCTCCGTTGGCAATGGCATCTATATGGATATAAGTTAGTCTATATGAATATATCATCGTTTATTCTCTTGACAATATGTGTTTGTTAGCCCCCCCCCACCAAATAAATAAATTATTAAAATCAAAATATGTAAACAAGCTTCAGCTAAGTGAAAAGATGAAGGTAAGTTGTGTATTTCCCATCGAGCGCGCTATTCTCAGAGACTGAGTGTTTGTGAAAACAATAATTGATGCAACAAACTAGGAAGTTGTCAGCAAAGGATTGAAGTATTTGTATGCAAAAGTTAAGGATGAAGTGTTTGTAGTCTAATGAAGGTTGGATAGTTGCTAAGTTTTACTCGAGATGGTCCATGCAAGATAGCGCATGATCTAATAAGTAGGAATCCTTGGCCAAACGGTCAAGGCGCTGGAAGTGGCGTTCACTGTAGGAAAGTGTAGGGTCAAGAATTGACTGAGCCTTCGCGGTGGAGGCAAGAGGCACTTCCACAGTAAGGAGGGCCTCCAAGAGCGCATGGGCAACCACGGCGTTTCGAGCGTACATGTTCCAGTCCCGTGCTAATTCCCAGCACCGAAAGAGCTGCTGGCGATCGAGGGCTTTAACAAAACTAGTAATCGAGACTGGATCCTCAGGTGACTTGGCAACCGTAAGCATGGTCTCGAGAGTAGTGCGAAGTTGGTGCTGATGATTCAACTCAAGAGCACGCAAAGCAGCACGGAAGTAATCTCTGCGGCGTAGACTGGTATAGAGCTCCTGCTCTTTGAGGAGCCTCTCTTCATCCCTAGCCATCGCTTCCTTGTTCAACTGCTCAGAGAAGTCCTTCCATAGCACGAGACGAGAGTCCGAGCCTCCAGAAACAAGCTCGAGAGTACGCGGTTGTTCAAGTGCGGCATCGGCAGCGCCATCCGGACCCTCAGGGACAGGACTATCTTCATATGGGACAGCTGTGAGAGCCCAGACCTTATCGTCGTGGTGTTCCATAGTTCCTGTGCATTCACCCTTCCGCAGGGACCAAACCTTCATTACACCATTAGAAGCAGCTGAAGCAATCTGTTGCCCCCCTACAAGGTACTGGAGACGAAGCACGGAAGTGGCATGGCCCTCCAAAACAGAGAGGCAAGTCATTTCACCAATGCTCCAAATGCGGATGGTCTTGTCTGCAGACGCAGAAGCCAAGCAGCGCTCAACGGGAGAGAAGGCAAGATCCCAAATGCCGCGCTTATGACCGCGAAGGACACCTCGAAGTTCAAAGCCCTCAGGTGCCCATAGTTTAATGGTGCGATCCTGCGATCCGGTGGCAACGAGGGCCTTGTTCGGGCTCGTTGCGAGTGCGTTGATTGCCTTTTCATGAGCAATCTCGGTATGTTTGCAGACCAAAGCTTGGGCCACACGTCTGGTTTCGATAGACCAAAACTTAAGACTCTTATCAGCACCACCAGATGCAATAACCGGTGGAGACAATTTGTGAGCACCAGCTGCGGCGGGCTCATCAGCAGGCTCCACACGTTGGCGTTTATTTCCGACAGACTTTGCCTGCAGGCGCTCCAGAACAGTCTCGTCAAGCTGGAGAAAACGAACTGACGCAACTGCTTCGGTATGGCCTTCGCCCGAGGCAATGCACTCGCCAGTTTCCACATTGAAGACGCGGATGGTATTGTCCTTAGAACCAGTCACCACGTAACCATGTCGCGGGGAGACATCGACGGAAAGTACGGCAGCTTTGTGGCCAACTAAGAGTTTGCTATCAAAGGTGTCAAGGTTGACAATGGCGGCATAATCGGCGTTTGTAGCCATGACAACACGGCGACCGGGCAGTGCGCGCAGATCAAGGATTTCGTCGTTGAAGCCGATGAGCTGTCTCTCACGCTTCAGAGTTTTGGGGTTGATGTAAATGATCAAGTTGTCGAAGGTGGCAGTCACCAGCTGCACTGCGTTGTTTTCAGGAACTTTGCGAATAAATAGTCCTGTGAGTTCGTGTTGCACTGCCAGGTTTTCCTCCGACGCAAACATTGTCATGCTCGCATCCCTGCTCTTGGTCGCTGGCACAAAGTTGTACATGCGAACTATGCCCTTGCTTCCGGCAATTGCAATTGCATACCCTGCTTCCTTTCCCTTGGTCTGTTCATGTTGTCCCTTAATGAGCCCGGTTTCATTCACAGGCAGCACCTGGAGGCCCTCAACGGCCTCGAGAACCGCAAGTGACTTGACCATCTTGCCGCTCTTGTCCCACACGCAGAGTACCTTGTCCCTACTGGCAGTAACAACGTACCTGCCGTCAGGGGTAAATTCTACAGCCGAGATCGCTGAAACATGGTTTTTAAGAGCAATGTGTGCACCCTTTGCGTGCTCTTCGTCGGTTTGTGCCATCAAATCCCAAACATGTGCGCCACCAGAGCTGTCTCCTGAAGCGAGTTTGAGCGTGCCTCCCCTGGGGTGGAATCCCACAAAAGTAATAACCCCAGTATGAGCCCTAAAGTTATGCGTGCAGTAGCCACCAGACATACTCCAGACCTTGACGGTACGATCGCTACTGCCTGTTGCAAAGAGGTCTCCTTGAGTGTGGAAGTCGGCGCAGGTGATAGGTCCTTCGTGGCCACGCCAAGACCGGGTCATCTCAGGTCTCCATGTCTTCGCAGCTGCAAAATTACGCCCACTCTGATCAGCAGAGTTGCCAGAGGCTGCGCTCTCCTGGGTATCGGAGGAGCTTGGGTCGAGGGTGCCGAGGGCCTCGGCAAGCGCGTCGCGGAAACTCCAGCATCGGATAAGCTGGTTATCGCTCGCGGTCACAATCTCATTGCCGTCTGGGTGAAGAGCAAAGGTCGTAATACGTTCCATGGACTCAGCTTCATCGTCATTCTCTGGTTCGCGCTGCAGCCTGAAAAGAAGACGACCTGTCGCGGCTTCCACGAAGGAGACATTTGCCTCGAACATGCTTGCAAACCATCGGCCGTCTTCAGAAAACGCAAGCTTGCCACCCATATACACACCATTGTGGCTTGCGCTCACACGCCACGTGGCCTCGGAACCTGCGTCCACATCCTCCTGGACGTCCATTGCAGCCAACCTTCTCGACCGCTTCTCTCGCCACGCGAAGAGGCCTCGAACTTTGCTGCTTTACCAATACTTTTTCGTGCTCGCAGAACCAGTCGCCAACCAAACGGAGCGTCTCGTTATTACTAAGCAGAATAAACTTTGAGTATTAATATGCCAAGTTTCCACTTTTATGTATTAGTATGCTAATTTACCATTGCCAACGAGAAATGTGCAAATGACGAAATGAACTCTGCAGATTTAGATTCCTTGCTTGATAGTTTGGTTACTTTAGTCAACTAATGAGTAGCTTGAAGGTTTGGCTTTTTTTGGGGGGGGGTTACCATGAATTTAAGTGTAGTTTAAAGGACTGAGTTGCGATGAAGTGAGAGTTTGAGATTCTTTTACTATGAGCTCTGAGCCAGCCAGATAAGTTCCCTGTGTTCCCTACCACGAAGGAAAGGATATTATGAAAGAGAAACATATGCAAGGAGACTAGTAGTTGGTTAGAAATTATAATTGGACTAGTAGCACCTGAAAGGTTAGGTAGTACGTTGTAATAAGATCAATCAGACCATGAGCTTGCTTGTTTAAAACATGGCGAGAGCAATGGTAAAGCTATTCCTACAATTTATATATTAATATACCAGCAAATAGAACGAGCTCTAAATATCGAAAGCATGGAGGATTAGTCACCTGCAGGTTTGTCACCAAGTAATTATTCATAATACTGTTTAGGCGTAAGTGCTGATCAAAGTCCAGCGAATATTATCCTGAAAAGACAAATTCTCTGAACGAAGCTTTATATGGGGAAAGTTGGTTTGTAAGGAGTATGGAAACACATAAAGAACAACAACATAGCAAGAAATTATTTAATTATTTCATAAAAATGAAAGGGAAACTGAGGAAGGTAATTTGGTCATGCATCTTCTGCTGTCTTTGCAGAGATCTGAGTAGCTGAGGTTTTCTTCATTGAACGAAGTTGAAATAATGTAACAAGAATTGCAGTTCCTGCAGCCAAAAGCTTGAGGACAGAGACAACTGTTGTAAGGTACCATCTGTATAAAATAACAAGAATAGCAAGCATTTCGTGAGGATACAATTCTAAGGTCAAAGTTGAATCTCAAAACGAGTGAAATTCATCGTAAGACTTACGTGACTGTGAGACCACCCTTCTTCACATTAAACCAAAAGATGACTTGAACAATAAACTGTCAGCGTATGAAAGGCGTGTGTTAGCTTTCCTTTGTTCAAGACCTTTTGTTCAGCGCAATAATTATAAAGAGACGCGAATACCGATTATTTTGTGAATGGTGCACTGGTTAAACTTACTTGAGGGACATCCTCGAGCAGAAGCATAAACGCGTTAATTTTAACCTCGCGCGAATTGTATTGGTATTCAGTAAGCGGTTCACTTTTGGTTCGAAGAATACGAGTAACGTAAAGGAGACCATTATGGGGCTCAACCAAAATGACAGGAAGTACAGATGCAAAGAGAAAGTAGTCGCGACGAGTAGTGATGTACTCTTTATACTTTACCCATTGTTGAATCCAAATACCAATACGAATGCAGATGTTCAAGAGCATCGTCATTGCACCAACCCAGAAAAGGCGATTAAAGAAAGCCAAATCGCGAGGTTCTGAGCCTGGGGTAGCCACCGTTTCTGCCAATGTGTCTAAGAAATAGTTTCCGGTTTCGGATGGCAAGCTAAAGATATAGAGGGTGGCCACAAAGGCCAAGTCCGTAAAGAAGTCCACGCCTGACCATAATAATGCAAAAAAAAAAAATCATTTCGAAGAGGAAAAACAATCAGGTATGTTTGTTAGTCCACTCTGATTGATCTGTTCTGTTCTCGGCCCTGCCTTTCAATGATTGTGCGGAAAGTTTAGCACACACATGAGCACGTGTCAAGACAGAACATGGGAAAATCGATTGGAGTAAAGCTGTAAGAGCATACCATACTATGAAGGAACCCACTCAGAAGCTAGCGCGCTCTTTCCGTACAAGACACCCTTTGTTCTTTAGATACGCACTTGCAACTTGTTCAAGATGCTATTCCCCCCTGTGCTTGGTTGGCCTTTTGAGCGCGTACAGCTCGATTCAACTCGATCCACTTACCTTCAATGAGAGTCTCGTTGATACGTCCACTGAGCTGGAAACTTCGGAGTCGGTGGAGTTCGCCCTCCGTGAGGCCATCCATCCATCGTTGATCATCTTCCTTGCTCGAAGTCATCTTCGCAGCCTCGTCAACCTCGCGTGCACTCGTCCAGCTGCTTGTCTCTTGGTTGAGTTTAGTTTTGTTGGCATATTACACTCAACAATGAGGCACCCATTTGATAAGAACCTGTGGAACTTCCAAAGTGTAGTCCCGAAAGCAGCAAATATGAGGGGTGTGCACCGCAGCTACTATTGCTTGCTACCGGTACCACTAGCACTAGTTTGGTATGTGCATGGACACGATCTTCATGGACACTAGCCAGTCACTAGCTAGCTCACTCTGCTGGTCGACGCCTCGTTTGTGGTTGGGGTTCCGATCAAAGCTTTCCAGCAGAGAGCTGGGAACAAGTCAGTGAGTAGAAGGGCGAATGGAGGTAGCTTCAAGTACAACCTCTAGAGGACGATGATGGGGAGCTAGCTGGGTGGCGCTTTTGTTTTCATGGGGACGCTATCGCTAGGATGTTATGGAGGTCCGCGAGAGACCAGTTTGTGCACACTGCGAGAGCTACCTTACATGAGAAGTCCGGGTTGCGAAAAGTAGCTGGCGAAATGATATTTATGTGAGAGTAAGCTGCAGTACATATGGGGTAAGCACTCAAAGGGTTGCATATTATGTAGCGCTGGGGCCATTGGGATTCTGTCTTGTAGATACTAACTAGGTTCGTAGGCACGTCGTCGAAGGTGCTTTTCTGCGAATTTAATTGTTTGTATTGACAGATTGACAACAATCAGTTTTGTAACAACGAG
Organism: Schizochytrium sp. TIO01; assembly: GCA_004764695.1. Lineage (NCBI taxonomy): Eukaryota > Bigyra > Thraustochytrida > Thraustochytriidae > Schizochytrium > Schizochytrium sp. TIO01. The sequence continues at coordinate 1,051,824 of SMSO01000014.1, read as the reverse complement.
CTTTTTGATACAGCCTACAAGGGCAGGAATCTTGTGTAGGGTTTAAGTTTGTTGTACCTTTGTACCTACCTATTATGCTGTACTACTTTGCATGGGTTTCTACAGAAGGCAAACACACACAGGAAGAAAATTGAACGATATGATAAAGAGAAGCTATTGGGTTCTAGTTTATAAAAAGGGGGCTTTAAGATGTAAAGGTACAATTTTTCTTTTTGCTTGATCAGGTTTACAATTGGGGTAGCTTTGAAGCAGAGCTCATCAACTTTTCACGCTGTTCCGGTGTAAAGTTTAAGCGTGCGCTGGAGTTACCAAACTCTTTAAGAGCGCACAGATCTACAGCGAGTGCTGCTTCATGTTCATCAAAATAACTTCCCAGATAACGAATTTTGCCATCGACCCAGAGTCTTGCGAGCCAACGGCGGTCACGCTTGTGCCAGGAGACACCACGGTACATTGAGACACCCTTGTGCTCTTTTGCTTTCTTTGACAGCGGTTCTTTGATGTCGGTATTCTTAGTGCGTTGTCCACCACCGCGTTTTCCGAGTGGGCTAAGAATGGTTTCTCCAGTTGATTTTCGCTTTGTAAGACGCTCTGGTTTGACGGTGGCGGAGGATTGGATCTTTGTGTTTGTAGCAGGGTTGGAAGACTTGAGTCCTACATCCTTGATGCCACTGGGCTGTAAAGGCAGGTTGTTCTCCTTCAAAGAAGGAGCTTGGGCGAGCTTATCTGGGCCGGGCTCAACAGAATTGTTGTCACTGCTTGCGGGCCTCAATGGTTGAAAGGTCTTCTTGTGCGTCAGAGTGCTCTTGGAAGGGTCCGAGTCGTGAGCTTGAGCAGCAGGGTTAGGCTGCCTGCTCTTTGTTTGCAGAGCGGAGGCTACAACCTTGGGATGCAAGTTGGAGCGAGGCTGAGTTGCACTAACGAATCCTGGGTGTTTCCGATTTTGCATTGCCGTTGGTGGGTAGCGTTGCTGGGAACCACGCGGAAGCTCTGAAGTGTACTCTGAGAAAGGGGCCGCACCAGCTTCGTCAGGGTATACAGGAAGCTCGAGGCCAGGATAGCTCGGGTTGTTCGAGGATGGTGCATAGTCAGAAGGGCCATACGCATTCATGCTACTAGCTTTAGAGGTTCGTTCAGGACCGCTGACCTCGTAACTTGCGGATGGTTTCCAGTTCCAAGCGTCTCTACGGACGGCGTGGGCTGGCTCTGTGTGATGTGGGTCGGGGTAAGGGACAATTCTCTCCTTGGGGTAATAATTTGTAGGCTCCATTGCGTCGTCATAACCGGAATGTGATTGCCAGTGAGCACGAGCTGCTTGTTTATTGACAGATGGTGTGGTCATGGTGGTTTCATCTGATGCAATGCTTAAATCGCGGTTGACCCTGCGATCATTCATTGAGGTATTTGAAGCTGTGCTTGATGATGCTGAGCGAGTCAAAGGATCTCTTGGCGCATAGCCATGTGTGAGTTGTTGTTCCTGTTCAACGCCGAATTCGAAATCTGCTTGTTCGTATGAGCCGTTTCCTGAAACAAAATTGGCGTCAGGTCCGTGGTATCTAAAGTCACCATTATTGCCGTAGTAGCCTTGGTCATACTGCGGCATTGGTGGGATTGATGTCTGGCGGTAGTCCATGCTTGAAGGATGTTGGTTCGCGTAGTACTGGTCCTGATAGGCTGGCTTTTGATAGTAGTTGTTTTGTTGGTTTTCCCATGAGTTCCATGCTTGCTCCTCACCGTATGCTGCCATTGAGACATCAGTTGCTGATGAGTTGTGACGCTGGACTTGAAAGTTATTGCAGCCGTAGCCATTATCATCATCCATGAAGTTCTCAAAGCTCTCGAAGTCTGCATTCAATGATGTGGTTGTTGCTTCAAAGCCGGAGTACGGTAAAGGCTCTGCAGACGTACAGTCAACATAAGAGTCGCCCATTGTGCTTGCTGTATTATATTATTTATTTGGTGTCTGATTATTCAACGAGATTGCGGGTCGAAGGTTCTTCGATTGCTTTTTGGTTTTGGATGCTCTCGCGGCTTGGAGTTCTTCTGCGGTGAACAGGAAACAGAGAAACAAAGAAAGAAGAAACAGAGAGAAGCCACGTACGCTCTTTGCCACTTCTTGTTTGCTTCCTGGATCTGAACTATTCCTTTGCTTCTTCTTCTCGATGCTTTCTCTTGCACTAGGCACTGACTGTCAGCTCTACGTTGCTGGTCTGTTTGTCTCTACGCCGTGTCTCTTACCCCGTCAATCTGTGACCTCCGAGACCAAGACCGAGGCCTTCCCTATTAATAAAGGTTTTGCTCCCTTTTCAATTCCAATGTCGATTCTCTTTTCTTTCACTCTTCCATGCATATATATATATACGTATTCTTTTTAAGTAAAGAAGAAAGAGAGAGAGAAAACCAAAAACTCTTTTGCTTTCAATACCTGACTAAAAGAAGTCCTCTCGCTCGTCACGGAGTCCTTTTGTTACGGTAAGAATATATGAATCAATGAGTTGGGTCCAAACCACTCAGACTTTAAAAAGAAACGATAAGAAGAAAAACTTTATCAAACAGCTAATTGAGCCTAAGCAAGTCAACTCTGGAACATGCCAACAAAAGCCTCTACTCTTCTGCCCTCTCTAGAAACTTGCTACTCGTCTCCTTGGCGTTTCTTTCCTTTCTTCCTTCCTTTCTTTCTGCTTTGTTTGTTTGTTTGTTTATTTTTTATTTTTTTTGTTTGTTTCTTGTTTATTTATTTATTTGGTTGTTTGTTTATTTCCACAGTGGAATCAATCGGCGATCAATCGCTCGCGATTCCAAGCAAAATGCGCATCTAAAGACTCACTAAGCGTCTTCTTCAGCCAGTGTGAAGAGTCCGGAAAGGGCGACGCTGGAGGCGGAGGAGGTCTTGGGTAATGAAAAGTCAATTTTATAATCGATTGGTTTATTTCTTTCCCGACTTATTATCGATGTTCGAGAATCAATTGATTGAGAAGGAAGGAAGTGCTCACTTCCCTTCCTTCCTTCCTTTATTTATTTTTATTCCATGCACTTGCTTTTCTTTTTATTTTATTGAAAGTTTAATCATTGATGAAGTTCTTTTTTCAAAACAATCAAACAAACTAACGTATCGTTTTTCTTCTTCTTTTTTGTGCAGTTCTTAGAAATCCTTGCGGCGAAGAATCAGGATAGATATTATGAAGTTACCTGTTTACAATTTCACTTCACTGACTGAATTGAATCGCAGTCTCACCTTTTCCGTCTCTTGAGATGGCCTTGTCTGTTTGTTTGTTTGTTTGTTTGTTTGTTTGTTTGTTTGTTTGTTTGTTTGTTTGTTTGTTTGTTTGTTTGTTTGTTTGTTTGTTTGTTTGTTTGTTTGTTTGTTTGTTTGTTTGTTTGTTTGTTTGTTTGTTTGTTTGTTTGTTTGTTTGTTTGTTTGTTTGTTTGTTTGTTTGTTTGTTTGTTTGTTTGTTTGTTTGTTTGTTTGTTTGTTTGTTTGTTTGTTTGTTTGTTTGTTTGTTTGTTTGTTTGTTTGACCAGGAGCAGTAAATGATGTTTTCCTTCCTTTCATTTTTGGGCCGCCTTCGCAGAAACCGATCGATTTACTATCACTTACAAGCACTCTAAAGGACCAACAAGCAAACAAAAGCACCCATAAACAAATAAACAAACCAACAAACAAATAAACAAATAAACAAACAAATAAACAAATAAACAAACAAATAAACAAATAAACAAACAAATAAACAAATAAACAAACAAATAAACAAACAAATAAACAAACAAATAAACAAATAAACAAACAAATAAACAAATAAACAAACAAATAAACAAATAAACAAACAAATAAACAAATAAACAAACAAATAAACAAATAAACAAACAAATAAACAAACAAACAAACAAATAAACAAATAAACAAACAAATAAACAAATAAACAAACAAATAAACAAATAAACAAACAAATAAACAAATAAACAAACAAATAAACAAATAAACAAACAAATAAACAAATAAACAAACAAGCAAACAGCCAGCGCCGTCCCAGCTCAGACAGACGAACGTACCCATCTATCTACCTATATATCTATCTATTCCTCTGTGTCTCTCTCTGTGCATGGGTCTCTCTACGTGCCTCTCTACGTCCGTACGTGCGATTAATCAGACCTCATAGAGCTTCTCTCCCTCTCCTTTTCGACTTCAACAGCGTCCCAAAGCAATAGTCAACCAATCTATCAATCTATCAACATACAAACGAACATACAAATACAATCAATCAATCAATCAATCAAACAAACAAGCAATTAAACAAACTAACAGAGAGACCCTGCCTATATTTCCCTAACTGGCCCCTAACGCACTCCTACTCTTCCCTCCAGAGGAATCCAAAGGGAACCACCACGGCTGCGGCCCTGTACGCCTCCTCTGCTTCTTATTACCACAAATAGAGAGACACATAAACATAAACATAAACATAAACAGAAAGAGAAAGCAACGAAGAAAGAAAGAAAGAAAGAAAGAAAGAAAGCCTCAGCGAGCTCTTCTGCTGCTGCTGCTGCTCTGTCGCTCCTCTCTCCTCGTGGACCTCTTTCTGCGCTCCCTCTGCGGCGACGGGACGCTTCAGGCTTCTCGAGGAGGCGCGGGTCGGGGCCCTGCGGCGCTTGCTCCCGCTCCCCTTTCGGGGGAGGAGCGAACGACGGAAGGGCTTCGTCGGTCTCGTGATTGATTGATTGATTGATTGATTGATTGATTCATTCATTCATTCATTGGCCGATCAACTCAACTCAACTCAACTCATCTTCGATCGACTGTGACCGCTTTATAATGAATGGCGCGAACACGCATAGAATGCAATGCATTGAAGGGCCTATTTATTTCCCTCTTCTCTGTATGTATCTTTCTTTGATCAGATGAGCTTTATTCGGCTCACAGAATGAATGAATGAATGAATGAATGAATGAATGAATGATGATGATGATGATTGAGACTCGATTCGCTCTATGATCGATTCATTCCCTGCCCTCTTTCTTTCTCCATCTTTATCGCTTTATATTGCACTACACATGCATATATATATGTATAAATTGTTCTTTACAAAAGGTTAAAAGAAAGGAAAGTTTTGGCTTTCTATTTGTTGAGACAGCTAGCTCGAGATAGGAGGAGAACTCGACCAGAGAGATCTGCAGCAAGGACACACGCGATGTGGCAGAGGAGGAGCCTAATTCCCTTATTGGGCACCTGCTCGTTCTTTCGCTTGCTTGTTTAAGTAATTATTTATTTGCTTGTTTGTTTGTTTGTTTGTTTGTTTGTTTATTTGCTTGTTGGTTTGCATGTTTGTTTGTTTGTTTGTCTGTTTGTTTGTTTGTTTGTTTGTTTGTTTGTTTGTTTGTTTGTTGGGAGGTTGGTCTGTTTGCCTTTCGATATTCTGGTGAGGATTTGTCTCTTCTATTTCTTGACCAGACTTCTTTTCATTTCGTGAAGAAGGCAGTGAACGAACGTGCTTCGAAAAGGAAAAAGAGCAGAAAAGGCAGTCAAAGAATGAGTAGAGACAAAGAAAGAGAAGAAGTGCAGATTTGCTTTGACTAAATAAACGGTGGTGGAAAAAAGAAAGAAAAGGGGAAGTGGAACGAACAAACGAACAGTGGAGAGAGAAAGAAGAATCATCACAAAATCAAATCAAACTAAAATAAATAAATTATAACAACAATAACAACAGCAATAAGTTTTAATTTAAAGAGACGAGGAAGAAGAACACGAGGAATCAGAGGAAAGCGAGGAGCGAAGAACTTGAGGACGCGAGGATCCTCGGACGCTCCGCTCTGCCTTGCCGCGCTGCGCTGCACGCTGCGCGGCCCTTCGCTACGCTCTGCCTGCCTCCTACCTCGCCTCTAGCAAGCATGCAAGCAAGCAATCAAGCAAGCAAGCGCGGGCGGAGGAGCCTTCTCCGGGCTTTCTTTCGCTTCTTTCGTCTCTCCTGGAGCTCTCGATGCGTCGACCGCTCTTCTTGCTCTGCTGCTTTGCCCTCACCGTTCGTGGACAGCTAGCTGCTTAGTCAGCTTCAGACGAGCTTGGCGGCTTCGTGGGGCGTCCGTGGGTCGGCGCAGCGCAGAGTCGCTGGGCGTGGCTTGTCCATCTCGCGAAGAGCAACGGAGTCAGAGGCTTTGATTGCAATCTTCTTCGAATGTGTTGATTGAATTATTATGAATTATTATGAATTATGAATGAATGAATGAATGCATGAAATAATTAATTAAATGTACAAACCGCTTTTAGTTTAGTTCACTTTAAAACCGGATATACTCTTACATGTTTGGTTCCACTTTAAATACAAAAAGATTGTCAGGTAGGTAAGTAACTAGATGTACCTAGCTTCCTTTAAAGCTTTGATTTAAGATGCCTAGGTTCTGTTTAGTACCAGAACGAGCTCGATTTATTCTAAGAATGAACTACTAAAGCGAGGCTACTACTGCGCAGAGTACTGAAAGTGCTAACTTGCATGGGGCAGAAGTTGAACTTGTTGTCCCTAGGCCTCGATAAGGTTGGCCTAAGGCCTCCTTCTTGTAACCTTTATTTTAAATTAAAAACTAGATAAAAGAAATGATTTAAATCTACATTTATAATAAATAAGCAGACGAAGTCTCTATAAGTTCCTTTTTCAATTTTAAATAATTTGGAGAATACTATTATTTCATTTAAAAACAAGTCAAGAAACGATAAGAAACGATAAGAAACGAAAGGGAAGAAAAAAGAGATCAGTAAATACATCAATTGGAAGTTCTATCCTTTGGTTTGCACATATGAAGAAAAAAAAAGTGGTAAACCTCTTAAAGCCCACTATCTTCCTGTTTCTATTCGTCACGGTTCTCTAAACAAGTCATCTTTCCATTCGCAGCCGCTTTTCATTTCATTTTATTTACACCTGTTCTTCTCCAAAGAACAAAACTGGCCACGCGAGACCTTTATCGATCGGCACACTGAGAATAAACTACCTCGTCGACTGAGTAGGCACCACGCGAGTCCTATTCCTGGCACAATACGGTCTCTTCTCGTTGAACTGGGCGTTTGCCCAAAGATTTACCCCTTGCTTGCTATGAGAAAACATCGCACTCAAAATGCAGGGAAACGTCTTTCTTCTCTTTGGTTCATTTTTTTTCTTTTCGTACCAGTAGAACCCATAGTAGCCTACCGTTACCGCTAGCGGGGCCTAGCACTCCAGGGGAATGAGCTGCATGCATCCTATTAGCAACGAGAGGCGCCCAAAGTACATTTATAGACATGATGCAATAAGTTTGCAGATGCTGCACGATCTTACCCACCAGACTGCAGCCAATGCAGTGGAACGATGGCGCTCTAACTGACTGACTGACTGACTGACTTACGTGCAGACACCCAAGCAGCTCTCAGCGAGCGCCAATCGTTTTTTGTTTCTTGATCTTCTTCAGCCCAAACGCAGGAAGGAAGACCTCCTTCCTTTCCCTGAGTCCTGGTTTAGAGAGTTTTGTGGTTTCAATCTCTCTCTCTCTCTCTCTATCTATCTATCTCTCTATCTCTCTATCTATCTATCTATCTATCTATCTATCTATCTATCGCTTAGCGGCCTGGCTAGCTAACTCGCTAGCTAGCTAGGGGCATGAATGATGGCTCAATGGAGTGAATTGAATAGAGGTGAATATGACGGCACGAGAGAGAGTGTGTTCGTTCTTGTGCTATCCAGCGCAGAGAGAAAGGGGCCTAAGTATTGTATCTTTGTGGGCCTTTTCATGATTGGTCGCTGCGGCTGCAGTCAATGTATTTTGCTTCATGTCAAACATTTTGGAAAAGGTTCTGTCTCTCTCTGCGTGGAAAAAGCGTCGAGGAAACTGGATATTCATGAATATTCATTCATTCATTACAGAGCACGCCAACGAGAGCTTCGATGGTATGGTTTGTATTTCGTTGGGTTATGGCTTTGTCCGTTTGGAAATGCAGGTGGGTGTTACATCACGCATGAAGAGGATGAGCTTGAAGTGGTTCGTGGATTTGGGGTTGCAAATTGTTTCTTTGCACAACGGCAGATAGAAACTTACTGGCATTTGCAATTTACAAAAGCTGTAACCTCCCTCCCAACGAATCGGAGGACCGAGGTTGGCGGCGCTGCGATGATGACGGTGACATCAGCAACTCCTGTGCTGTCAATTCATACGGAGTCAATGCAAGCAAGCTTTCCATTGTTTCCCTTTGCGTTCTTTCCTCTTCGATGCTCGTCCTTCTTATTCTGGCACATCAGCTTCGCGCCTATACGAAGACCCGGTGCGCTAGGCGCCTGTTAGGTGGGTCCTAGGCAACAACCCCCCAAACAACAACAAACAAACAAACAAACAAAGAAACAAAAACAAAGAAGAAGTTGGTTTTCTTTTGGATTTCTTGCTTCAGATTTTCAAAAGGCGAGTGAGTAAGTAAGTGAGTGAGTAAGTAAGTGAGTAAGTAAGTACAGGTAGGTAGGTAGGCACCTAGGTACCTACTAAGCAGGTGCTACCAGGTGCCTAGTCTAGTCGCCTGCTTATCTTCCTACTTATTTCCCTACGACAGAGTGGTCGAGGAGGTTCAAATCGCCCTCGTTGTCCAAAGGAGACTGGAGAATCTAAAACCTGCTTTCAATGATTTCAATTACAGGCAATAGAAGGAAAGGAGCAGCAGAACTTAGCTTAGCTTAGCTTAGCTTAGCTTAGCTTATCTAGCTAGTTAGCTAGCTAAAGGGGAACTTACGGGAGCAAACAAGTTGAAAATCATGAAAATTACAAAGAAACCAAGCAACCGTAGACCAAAGGCAGCGTAGTAGTGACCACGTACCTACCTTCTCACGCTCCCTCTCTTCCACACAAACACACACGCAGGCACACACACAAACCCATGGATCGATCGATGGGCCAGGCAGGTCTGCAGAAGCAAGCACAGCGGCCCTCGCCTTGAAATTAGGCGCCTCAGGACCCCTCTCACTTCGTTGTAGCTTCGTTTGCCACCTTCCACGCGCTAGACTTGGTCTAGACAGTGCTACTCACGCTCCTTTGCCCTATACTTCTTATGCTGCATGAATGCATGCTTGCATGCATGCATAGAATGATATTCTATTTTGTTGCTTTCACTGTGTATTAGAACTCACTCACTCACTCAAAGCAGAAAGCAGAAAGAGAAAGCAGAAAGCAGAAAGCAGAAAGCAGAAAGCAGAAAGCAGAAAGAGAAAGCAGAAAGAGAAAGGTTAAATTGGGTGAGTGATTGAGACCGAGTCAGCCGAAAGCTGCTCCGGGAAAGAGGGCTGAGGAAGCTCGATGAGGCGCATGCATTTCGTGCTTTCTCACGAAGGCTTCGAAGGCTGCGAAAGAAGATTGGATTCGTCAGCAGCTTTCAAGTTCGGAGTTTCAATCAATCAATCAATCAGTCAATCAATCAATCGATCGATCGAATCAATCGAATCGATGGATCACAGTGGTTGGTTGGTTGGTTGGTTGGTTGTGCCCTCTTCGAACTCATAAGAATAGTGAGTGAGTGAGTCCCTAAAGTTTCCAATTCTAAGTTCTTAATCCCGCTTAGCGGGTAGAAAGAAGGTAGGAATTCCTTTTATTTGTTGTTTGTTTTCATTCACAGTAGTTGTAATTAGCTTTGGGGCCTAGTCCCGCCTGTCTCCTCTGATAAAATAAAATAGTAATTGGGTTAGTGTCATATCATTCATTATAAATAATTAAATAATTCCATCATGGAAAGAGGGGGCTGGACCCGTGCCTCGATTCCCTGTTGATAGCTGACCCATAGCGAATACAGCTAAGAGTGAGGGGCGATGCGGAATCCAACGAGGGGAAGCAGGCTCTGCTAGCTGGTGATAGGTAGGTAGGTGGTAGGGGCTACTTAGTGCTGTGACTAGGCCACTTCATTCATTGTCTACATTTTACATTTTACATTTTACATTACATTTTTCATAGTATTTTTTTTTAAATTAATAGAAGAAGCAGAATAGAAGAAGTGAAACAGGTCATCCATCATTTTGGTCTTGTGGAAATGTCGTTCTAAGTTGGAATGAGCGAATGGCTCCGGAAAGCAACGAAAGAAGGAGCCCAGGCTCCTCGCTGCTGTCACGAGGTGAGGCCAGCCAGTCAAGTTACGAGAAAGAAGAAGCCGCAGCAAGGCGAGAGAAAGGCCTTGCATCAAATTACAATCAAAGAGAGTAACTGCTGCGCCTATTTTTCACTCGCTTTTGCATATATAATAAGCTTTCAAAGCCTGCTACATTGTTGTTCATGGATTTATCTACTTTTAATTCTCTAAAGAAACAAAATAAATAAATAAAATAAATAATTAGAATAACAAACAGGAGCCGCCAAGGAAGCGCGAGGGACACTCCCATCGAGAGACCACGGAGACCGACTCGAATAAACGAGCACATCCAAGACGCCATTCGAAGCATATAGAGCCGATCATCCGTAGGCCTAGCCAGAGATGAGCAAAGAATGACGATGATTTATCGATCACTTTGTTTTCAAGATAAAATTCAAGTGCCCGCCTAGCACCCCGTAGCGGTTACCTACTCGAGAAGGCCAGCTTTTAGAGATGGTGAGAAGAAGGGCGCTCCATCTGTGCAGTCGGGATACTCTTTCCTCGAAGTATAGTTAGAGTATATGGCACGAGCAGAGCATTTGGCTAGAAACAGAGAGGGCGCATTACTCACTCTCTGACCTCACTCACTGCGTCGCTAAGTCAGCCATTCATTCAGCCTCTAGTCGGCCCTTACGATGGCTCTGATTCGAGCTGTTAAGAAGGCAACGCGTTCTTCTTTTTCTTCTTTTCTTGCCACGAGTGCTCATCTTTGGACGCCCTCTCAGTCTGTCTGTTGCCAAACTGTATTTGGGTGTCAGTGAGACGGAGACTGAGGTTCTTTCTTTTTTGCTATCTTTCTTTTTGCTATCTTTCTTTTTTGCTTTCTCTTTCTGTTTCCCCTCTTTCTTTCTTTCTTCTTTGGAAAATTCCAATCTTTGTCGCCGAAGGATTTCTTACTCTTTTTTATTTCTGTGATTTTATTTTGAAATGAGGATTTAACATTAAAATAGAAGGCAAGGGAAGGATAGGAGGGGGGCATAGTAGCTAGCTATCTTAGAAGTTTATTGCAAAGAATAAAGGCTCTTTCTTCTCTTCAAAAAGGAGAGTGCTTGCTAAGCGTGAACGTAGTTAAGCACGCATCGATTGGAACACGAGATCTCGGTACAAGTGCGCGAGTTCATCCGCCGATTACAGTGGTGGTACCTTAACTAGAAGAGAAAGCGAAGAATCCTAACCACGATGAGGACGATCAGACGGTCTTAAGCGCAGTAACGCTGCGTAAGGTAGCACTTCTTCCTTTCTTTCTTTCTTTCTTTCTTTCTTCTTTCTTTCTTTTTCATTAAACCTTCATATTGGCAATAGTGGTGTGCAAAATCTTCTTCATTCCTTCAAGTAAAATGTGTGCTTCGCGGCGCTTACTTGCTTGTTTGCTTGCTTGCTTGCTTGCTTGCTTGCTCTTTGCGACGTGATGGTACAGTGCACAAGGCGCGCCAGTCTGCACGTTAGGACACGGGTATGTTCCAGCTCTTGCCAAGAGGTCTTCCTTGTTGAAATCCACACACCATCCTTGGTATCATACAACATCAAATCTTGCATTCTCTGTTAATTAATTAATACATTTATTAATTCATTCATTCGTTTATTTCCTTGGTTGGCTGCTTTGATATACGTAACAAAAAAAAATAAAGCAACTGCCTTTGGTCGTCCTCATAGCCCAACAAACGATCAATTCGCCTGCGCTTCTTAGGTACTTCCTCAGCCGAGAGTATGAATCGCCAATGACTCGCTTTCACAGTGAGATAGATTTTCACCCTTTTCAGCTCTTTTCAGCCCTTTTCGCCGCTACTTCTGCAGACGGTCGATTAGAGGAAAGCAAGCACTGAAAGGCACAGTAGTCCGCAATGCACGCTGGCTCGCAGTCTCAGAGGGCCAAGTCGAAGCCGTCCCCTCCTACGGGGCCTGACCTCGGCGGCCCTTTCGGTTCACACTTCCGCATGCTTTACGCGATGGAATCGCAAAATTCGTAAAATTCATGATAATCTTGCTTTCTCTCTCTCCGGCCAGACTCCTCTCCTCTTCTTGCTGTAATTGTTGTTGCAATTCTTGTTGTTGTTGTTGTTGTTGTTGTTGTTGTTGTTGTTGTTGCTGTTGTTGTTGCAGAAAGTTGGGAAACGAACTCCCTGATTAACGAGCGCCTCCGAGGGAAGCCTTCGAGCAAGTAGGACTTTCTTTACGCTCACGCGCCGACGACATGGCGCTAATTGCGGCTTAGATAGGGGCCAGCGTTCTAGTTTAGGCCTATCTTGACCTAGCCAGGTATTCTGAACTATTATGCGGTAGCTAGCTAGCTAGCCGCTTGCTTAGATCGCTTGCTTGGATTAAGTTTCTTGCTTGCTCAGGCTTCTTGCTTGAGCCTGCGTGCGATATTCCAAAATTGGCAACATATGTTTCCAGCTACAGTAAACAATCATCGCGATTCTGTCGGTCGGCCGGCCGGTCACTGCTTTCTTTACTTTCCTTTTCTTTACTTTCCTTTTCTTTACTTTCCTTTCCTTTCCTTTTCTTTACTTTTCTTTCTTTCTTTCTTTTTCTCTTTTTCTCTCTTTCTGAGGCCTCATCAGACGATGCTGAGTCCAACGCGGCGCTTGACTCCTCCTCAGCGGTAGCAATCTCTCCGGTGTTCAGGCCACAGGGACGCCTGTGCTGCTCTGCCTTTCAGCCTTTCGCATTGCGCAGAAAGTACGCGCCTTCGAGGCCGGCCCGAGCTTGGCCGATCCATTCTAGTTTTTGAGACTCGCACACGGTGTACTAGAGCAGCTGGCTAGCTAGGGACTAGCACCCTCGTCTCTTCTCCTGAAAGTATTTAGATATTTTATCACAGCAATTTTGTTTTAAATTGTTTTTTTTAAAGTTCGCTCCGAAAATGAAGAATTCTTAAAATTTAATTTGTAAAATTGAAACAAACAATAATCCTTGGTCTGTTTAGAAACGTGTAACAAGTTTGGTTTGTTCGAGTGTTATTGTTAGGAGGAGAAGAATTAAAAACCCTCGCCTCGAGAAGGACATTAGTTTTAAGAAGGGAGTACACAAAAAAAGAAGTGGTACTCTTAGAACTTTCTACGCTTACAGCACCTAAAGCTGTTCACACGCCGAGGGAAGCAGAAGGGCCGGAGCAGAGCGAGGGACGCTACGCACTATTCGCTCCTTAGGACATGGAGTCTTCGAAACAATGAGAATACAGGATGAACCTTGCCTCAGCTATGGCTGTTCATTCCCGACTTTGGTGTCCTTTCTGTAAGCACTCTCGTGCTCGCCATGTCGATTTTACTTCATGGCAGGCGCCAACCAACCCTGTATCTTCATTTTAAAATTAAAAGAGCATTATAAAATTACGTAATTCTTTTCTTATACATGCATATAATTTAGTAATTTATTAAGAATACATTTGAGACTTTCCATTTTTTTATACTTAAAGATTGAATCAATCATTCTAGTGCATTCTAGCTAGAGCATTTGACGCGACTCGACACAGCCCGAGCAAACTTACTACTGCTACCTCGTACGAGCTGCCAAGCTTAAGGCGGAGAAGGCCTCCGAGACACGACATCCGATCCACGCATCCATCGATCGAAGCATCACTTACTTACAATGCCTTGATATGATCTGCGCCGCGTCCCCCGCTTCCCCTGCTTATGATCAGAACTATCCTTGGTTTCAAAACATTTCAACGTTCATTCCCCGATTGGTACCCCTCAGTGTAAGGGATAATATGCAATTACGGGTTCCTCACCACTGTCACCTACTTCTTCAGTGGAGCAAGAGGAGGATTTCGGGGTAGTAGCTTTCCCAGAACTCGGGAACTCCATGAAAGTGGAATCCCCAAGTCGTTTCTCGTCGAGGTCTATTTGGAAGTTGGCATTTCAAGTTCCTTCAAGTTGCTTTGAGAAAAGAAGGAAGAAAGAAGCCATATCAAGCAAGACGTCCAAAAGGCTTAGTGCTTCGTACTACCTATGTCATAATTATGTTGACAATCTTACCAAAACTGCGATAACGAAAGGATCTTTTTCTTTTCCTTTGCTTTAAAAAGAAAGATACATTTGCTTACAAATATGGCAGGGTATGAATTTATAAAATCTTCTCTATTTTATAATTTTATAATTTATAATTTATAAAATAAAAATAAATATATTAATTAACTTATAATAAAGTCTTCGCGCTGTGTATTGACCATTTCTCATCTGCCGACTCGCCGCCATCGTGCAAATGATTGGAGACTTGCCTGACGCCATCGCGATGGCAGGCTCCAGGCATGAACAAGTAAAGTGATGTCATGACTCGTCTAGCACGGAGCTCGCTTGATAGGGATTTTCAGGGTTTCCCGGAGTATCCCTGTTCTTCAAGCAAGCCAGTTGAAGATAGGCTTATTTAACGAGGCTGCTCCTGATGCTTCTTCTTCTTCTTCTTCTTCTTCTTCTTCTTCTTCTTCTTCTTCTCTTCTCTTCTGCTGTCCATCGCATCTTTCTGCGCGGCAGTCAAACGATCGAAGCTGTGTTAGCAGTCCCTAAGCTATCGCTACAGCAGCAGAGTCCTTGGACTTTCTTTCATACCTTGATGCAATCCACGAGCTTGGAGAACGTAATGGGTTCGCTTCGGAGGGAACGTCCATGTCGCGAGTGGACTCGCCTCGCCAAGCCATTCAAGGGCAGAGGAGGGCGTCGTCTCGAATCAGGACGCAAATATGCAGGTGATCTTTTCTTTCTGGCCTGCAATGCGGTTTTTGCTTTCTTTCCGAAACACTGCGTTGCTGTATGTATATGCATAATAATGCTGCGTGGATGAATGAGTCTTTGGCTTTGTATCTTTTTTGCAGAGCGCACGCCTGTGGGACCACGACGGCGTAGAAAATCAAAGTTGATCGTGAGATGCACGCTTGTACGCTTTAGGTTTGCACGCTCGCTCACTCGCTGTTCCAAGAGCTAGAACGAATCGTTGGTGTGCTTCCATTAGATTGGAGAAGGATGATGGTGAACAATGGCGGCGTAGGCACTTCTTATATCGTGGCATTCCAAGCACTAACTGGGTCCTGATATTATTACATTTGGTTATTGAGTTATTTTTTACTGATTGAATTAATTATTTAAAAAAAGTTAATTTAATTTGTTTTATTTTATTTAAAAAATAATATATTTGTAAAACGTGTCTGAAGAAAATCAATTGGTTTTAGGTTTCGATTTGATTCAATCGAACAAATATGATTGTAGTGTAAAGTCATTGCGATTTGGAAAACAACGTCTTTCTTCTCTTGCTCTCTTTCCCTCTCTTGCCTTTCTTGTAAAGTAATGCAAAACTGAGAAGTAAGTAATACTGGTGAAATAGTCGATCGAGGTATCCAGGCATTAGAACGAGCGACCAACATTCGATGTTCGTCTCCAAGGGGAAGGCGCCGATCCAACCTAGATTTTATATTGAGGCTCTCGGCCATTTCGCCAGTCTCTCCAGGACGCATCACTGTGTTACACGCGTGCTGAAGGTCCACCGAAAGGTGCTCCGTTGGACCACACTTTTCGAAGTTTAGAGGGGAGGCGCTCCAAAGCTGTCGTCTCTGGTAAGTTTTCCGGAGAATATCAGATGTCTCTCAGTACTTGGAAAAGGCTCACTTTGGGCTTAATTAAAAGACTAACTTGCATTCGACCCTACTAAGTACCTGCCAACGAATTTACTCTGCAATTTGATAACATTCCAAGCTCTAGAACTACCCAAGAAAACATCTAACCGATATTGATTGACATCCCCTTTCATGTTAGACAGTCTAATTAATAGCTAACTAGCAGTACCCAATTTGCTTCAGGGGATTCATTTCTGCCTGCCTCGGCCTAATTGCATTCAAGTTAATCTTCCGAGTCTTACTACAATGTCATAGTATTTGCCTTCGAGTGCCGCCTTGGAGAGTAAGGGGTCGCCCTTTTCCTTGGACGATGGGTGTGTCCAAATATCCAGATTTTGCTTCGTATCGACAGGAAGTTAAAGACAGACTGACTTACAGGTTATATGAAAAAATAAGAGAGCCTCGACTTTGGTAAAGGAAAGGAAATGATAGAGAAAAACCTCAAATTGTGGAGTCAAATCACCCGTGTTTTAGCTCCTTGCTTTGAAACCCTCTACTTTTTCGCAATTTTCGCACAGGACCACAGCAACACTAGCTTGAGTTTCTTTAACGTTTAGGTTTCTCCTGGCTTGTCTAAAATTACTGAAGAGCACCGTTGAGCATCGAATTCGCCTGTTAGAGTAGATTTTAAAATCAACAATTCACACCAGCATTTGCCTGACCTCATTCTGCTTTAGACTATCCTCTTTGATGCAAGTATAATTTCGTTCGGTAATTATCACGGCTTAAACCCCATGAGTAGCTTTGATTATAATAGCGCATTTAGGGCAGGTAGGTGCTATAATAATGTCAGTTGATTGATGATTTTCCCTCGATGTCATTTTTGTGGCATGAAATTTCATATTGCTGCACTCAGTAGATAGCTTATCCAGCAACAGATGATATGCTAAGCGTGCTTGTACAATTCGTTCGACAAAATGTTGATCCTGCAGCCTTTCTTAGGCTTTCATTCGCCTCTTGGATTTGTTAATTTCAAAAACAAGTTTAGGTGAAGAAAGTAAGACTGTGGTGATAACGGGAAGTGAACGCGCGCTAAGGCAAACGAGCAGGCAGAATTTAAAGACAATCTAAATGACTGAGTGCATAAACAAGTAAGTAAGTAAGTAAGTAAGTAAGTAAGTAAGTAAGTAAGTAAGTAAGTAAGTAACTCAATAACTTAGTCAATAAAATAAATAACAAACGAATAAATGAAAGAGCATACCAGTACTCGACTCGACTAGTTCAAAAGTGATGAGAGAATTTGGTGTCCCCAATTCGTTCATACTTGAAGCTTTAAAGAAGGATGCTCCAGGGTTATGCAAATGAAGTGCTGTAGCGCGTCCCTGCAAGACTAAGAATCTTCTAGCTACCTGGACACCGACGATATACTTAATTATCCTTTTCAATATTGACTCTTTTCCTTCTGGTTGAAACCTGCTGATTTATTATTATTTACGATAGGCCGATATATATATATATATATATATATATATATATATATATATATCTATCTGAAGATCATCATTTCCTCTATTGTTCTCTTCTAATTGCCTTTGCAGCAAATACTTGTTCTCTATTCCATGCGCGCACTAAACAAATTTCCGGTTGCTGGTCTTCTTCTTCGGGATAAATGCCGTCATCGTCCATTTTTCAATGGCCCAGAATGGTCCAATCATTTCGCCATCCTCAACCCACCCTCCTTCTCCATCAGCCTAAGCATTACGCAGTTAGTCATTCTATCCTGCAAAGCATCATCTGTCGAATTTCTTCAAATCGAGGGGCAGTGAAGTGACCTCGATTATGAAATGAGCTCGCCTTCGAATGTCGACTTGAGAGCCAGAGTAAGCACTCCTGCTTTCAGCCTTGGAGATTTCCCTTAATTAGATAAGAGCATAATAAGAACATCACAATTGAAAGCAGTCGCTACATGCAAAAAAGAAGAGGAAAAAGTTATTTAAAAATAATTGCAAACCTAGCTGGACCCCCAAAAGAATTCAGAATCGTTGTCAGGCAGACAGTAAGACCCTTCTTCTCTACTTTATCGTGCTTTCGTTTTCACTTTCGAGTTTTCGCTTCCTTGTACACCAAACTCAAGTCAGTCATCGCGACGCTTCGGCCGTCACCACGTCGCAAGGGAGTGAGGGAGTGAGTGTCCATACGATATGCAGTAGGTATGTCCTACTCCTTACGCTTAAAGCGCCCAATACGCGAGATGGAAAGAATCAGCAAAACTAGCCAAGCTATCTATCTATCTATTTATCTATCTATCTCTACGTGTACGTACGTATAAGCTCTTTTCTGTAAAACACCAAACTAAACTGAGCACGTCGCGCGAAGTGGAACCATTGTGCTCGAAACCCCAAAATAAAACCTCTCTTCGCATCGCGAGAAGAGAAGACTGCTGTTCCGGTCCAACTCTGAGGATCAACACAGCAGGCAACAGTGATTGGACTCGATTCGACCTTCAAGACTTACGAGTATGTGCATCTGCTGCTTGTTTCTCACTCCCAGCCATTCTCGCGCAAGCTCTCTCTTCTGTCTTGAGCGTCAAACGCGCTGAGACCAACTAAATACCATGTTCAAGGATGAAGAAGAAGAAGAAGAAGAAGTCATGTTTCCGGCTGAGAACTGAGACCTGAGAATGCATCCATCCTTCGAGACAAGAAACGATGGCTCTGCAAGATGCGTGCTCCCGAGGCACCGGCTGGGAGTGGAGTTGAAGCTGGGAGTGTCCCGAGCAGCATCGACCGTGCACTGCACCTCGAGACTGGTGGCGCTGAGCACAGACAGTACAGCGAGCACTGACTTCTCTCTTTCTTTCTTTCTTTCTTTCTTTCTTTCTTTCTTTCCTTCTTTCTTTCTTTCTTTCTTTCCGGGATGCACAGAGGTTCACGAGTCTCGTGTCAAGCGTGGCAAGCTTTGGGCTCTCCGTGTCACCGCTGAGGTCCAGGGATTTCAGGATGCCTCTTCAATTCTTCTTCGTCTTCTTGGGCGAGTGAACGAAACACGATTGCACGTTCAACGCGTGGACCAACTGCAATTTCAAGATTTCAAGTCCTCCTCGAGCACCTTTCCCACGACCTCCGTCAGGAAACGGGTCATTCATGTCAGCGTCGCTTTCAGCTTCCGCTTTCCACAGACTCTCTCCCTCTGTCCCTCTGTCCCTCTCCATCTCCCTCCCTCCCTCTCGCGCGCGAGCGAGCGCTGGCGTCCTGCCTGGCGTGCCATTTACTGCGCGCACCCACGCTCTCAAAAGCGCCGCCGCGGCATCTTGGAGGCGGCGGTTGTTTCTTTCTTTGTACCGCCGATTAATTAATTAATTGATTTCGAGGAATCACTCGCCCTAAAATTCGATGGCTCAGCTCCATTCGAGGCTCGCTGCTGCTTTTGATTGGTGTCGGCCTGGAGACCTTTTGGCGCACCGCGTTTACGTCGAGCGCAGATTACATGGGCTCCACGCGGCTATGGCGACCTTTGGGGGACGCTGCGACGACACCCACGTTGGCTGAAAGAAGGCGACAGCGGAAGGGAAGCTTTTAAGAAGTTCTCTCTCTCTCTCTGTCTATGTCTCTGTATGTCTGTCTGTCTGTCTGGCTGTGGTTTGGCCGGCCTGTTTCGAGAGGTTTGTTTGGGTAGATAGAGGAGGGCAGGCGGGTTCCGCTTTTTGACGGGCTTTTCAGATTAGAGTGTAAATTGAGAATTAAAGACTCACGATGGAAGTGTCGTGGGTTAGGTTTAAGTTTTTTAAAATGTTGGAATGATGTATGTCTAATTTAAGTTTGTGATTTAGTGTTGTTATAAGTACTGTTAATGTTATTTGATTGCTCATGGATTGGAAAGTTCAATTGATTAGTTTGCATGCTTTTTATGGATATATATATTTGTTTTTTAAATTAAATGGTAAAATAGAGAAATAGTTACTTGAAAAATGAGATTGAAAAAATGAGTTTAAAAAATGAAATTTTAAATGAAGTAAAGAAAGTAGCTAGTTGCTTCCACCCAAGAACATTGGTTCTGCTATCTTTTCTTTCTTTCTTTCTTCTTCTCTCGCCAAGATGGTTTCAAATGAAAGGACAGAAGAAGGCCTCGATTTGTGGCTGATGAAGCCAAGAGGCTTCACTCTCATTCTTCCTTCCGGAGCTTCGAATTCTGTCATCTGCAACTATTCTTCTCCGTGTGCATGCATATACGTGCTAAACCAAGATGCGCTAAGGCTTGATCAGCACTAACTTTTTACGAGCTTTTATTAGATAAGGACACAACAACTCCTGTGTAACTTTTCTTCGGTATTTTAGGTTCTCCAAAGTCCTCGCTATCCATGGCTGGGCTTCCCTTCCTCTCATAGAACTACTTTAAATCCAAACCAAAAATCAGTGGCGACTTTCTCGTTTCCCTGTGACCGCTTTGACGAACGCGAGGGGAGCGCAGTGGGGATGACTTTGCCGCAAAGCCGCCGAGTACCCGGTAGTACCCGGCTAAGAGCAGTCTACCATTCCAACTGCTGAGGCGGAAGATCAGCCAAACGAGAGAATTGATTCTCTATTTCCTTTAAATTGATTTTGGTAAAAAACAATTTTAAAAAAAAAATTAAAAAAGTAGAATAAATAAGCGTGTTTACACAATCTCAAAATATAACAACTTTCGCTTTCTGTCTTTTTCTCTTTGTTTACCATCCATTTTCTTGAACTTGCTTGTTTTTTGTTTTTGTTTTTTTTATTATCAGAAGCCGAACATGAAAAGGCGAGAAGGCACCTTTCAGAGAGAGAGAGAGACCGCGCTTTGGTTTGGGCCTCTTCTTCTGCTTCTTCTGCTTCTTCTGCCTCTTCTGCTTCTTCTTCCCTGCTCCTCCACAGATCCTGGGAACAAGTTCTGTCTTGAAAGGTGGCCTCGTCTGCTCTCTCAGAAGCTCTTACGATGAGACGAAAGCAACTGAAGCCACGCTTACCAGAGGAGAGCACAAATAAAGGCCGCAGCTCGGCACATCAAACGTGGCGAGCCAGCATGAACGGCCTCCACGCAGGCTTTGTTGGTTTGATACGGGGCCCAGGAGTTGCCACCTCCGCAGGTTGCAGCGGCCCCTTTGCGCAGCCCCGGAAACAAGCCTGAAAGAGCACTCCTTTGTATATCTGTCAATGAATCTCTCGCTCTCTCTCTATTTTGTGAAAAGTATCTATCTCGCTATAATAATAAATATTTTATTTATTTATTTTTATATTTATTTTTAAAGTGGCTTTTATAACTTTATGAAAAGGATAAAAGAAACAAAGACACTGCCTCCGCTTTATTGCTTATTGCTCAAGTCAAATCAAAATGCCAAGAGGGGGGGAAGTTTAATTATTTCTTTGTTTGTTTCTTTATTTCTTTGTTTTGTTTTGAGAAAACTAGGAAGTAGAGGGAAAAGGAAGAAGAAACTTGACGGACAAGAGGGAAATGGGAACACTCGTTTCACTTTTTATTTTATTTCACTCTTCTCCGTTTCCTTTTCATTTTTCAAGTACTTGAACTTGGCGTGGTTCCAAAGTTCTCTCTCTCTTTTAACCTTGAAAGAGAGCACACCGCCATTACTTTCGCACGACGCTGATAATGTTAAGGACTTCCTTGCTGCCTCTGAGCATTTATGGAGTAGTAGATTTGCAGCTTTCAGAGCCGCCGTTGAACTTATTTGCAGCCCATTTCACTTGCGAAGTTACTACTCTGTTCTGTACCCGCTTTAGACACGCACGCACAATCCAAAGCGCGCGGAAGAATGGATACGAGTCAGCTTTGTATTTATAAAAATAAATGAAGATAAAAATAAAAACTTTGACGAATGCAACAAAATGAATGTAGGCAGGCACCCACCCACTTTTGCTTTCATATGATCATATAAAAACATGTAAAGATATGAAGACAGTAAACGTGCGTGGGTGACAATCTTACGGAGATGTTGAACGAAGCAAGCTTTTCCTCAGCCTTTAGATCAATCGCCCAGCGATTCCATTTTTTTAGGCGCGCTGCAAGAAGGACGCTCTTTCCCGACACAGTCCATCGGCAAAATGTTGACTCTCGCCTCTGCAAAACTCGCCAAAGTCCAATCAACACGAAGTCGGGTTCTGTCTTTCAAGAAGAATTCGTGAAATAAGTAAAGCGGCGGATTTGCCGCTGTAAAACCTTCGATGGAGTTATACGAGAAGCTCTAAAGCTTATGTACCTTGAAAGTAGAAGAAGCTGTAGTAGCAGTGGACATGGCACGGCATAACGTGAGAATCTCTCGCGTCAGTCGCTTTTCAGTAGCTCAGCTCGGCTCAGGTCAGCTCAGCTCAGCTCAGGTCAGCTCATGTCAGCTCCCGCTGAGTCGAAAGCGTGAGGGAGGGATGTCTTGAAGATTGCTGCGACAGCCTGGGGAGGAGGAAGCTGCGTCCCTCGCGAAAGATAACCCTCGGGAATCAGGATTGCACATTCACGTGAGGAAAAAAGTGGTGCTGCACACGCGAAGCCACCAGGCCCTCGTGCAGTTCCAGCTGGACAAGACGAAGCTGTCGGCGTATTGACTTGACTTTCCAACTTGAAATGTTGCTCGTTTATTGATTCATAGATTGGTTAATTCATTCATTCATGATGGATTGATTCATCAGTTCATTCATTAATTAGTAGATTGATTAATTGATTCATTAGTTCATTCATTGATTAATAGATTGATTAATTGATTCAGTCATTAATTAATATGTTGATTATTTGATTCATTCGTTAGTTCATTCATAAATATATTCATTCATGAAGGATTGATTCATCAGTTCATTCATTAATTAATATATATTGATTATTCGATTCATTCGTTAGTTCATTCATAAATATATTCATTCATGAAGGATTGATTCATCAGTTCATTCATTAATTAATATATATTGATTATTCGATTCATTCGTTAGTTCATTCATAAATATATTCATTCATGAAGGATTGATTCATTGGTTCGCTCATTCATCAGTTCATTCGTTCACTTCATTATTCGATTTGACCTGCGTTTTCACCGAGAGGAGGCGGCGTTTATACAGCAGACCCCCGCGGTCAACAGCTTTGCTTCTTCAACACGGCTGCGTGTTCTGCGTATCATGAGCGCAAATTTGCGGCTTTATAACCAGTTTGCTGCTTCTGTAGCTTTTAACTAGAAAGCTCAAGGCGGCCTTGGAACTCTCCTCCTTCTCGCCTTCTTACTTTTAGGCTTCGAAGGGCACCATTGACCGACTCTCTGAAGTGCTGCACAGCGCCAAATGTCAACCGCCCAAACACTCACTCTCATACTCTCTTCTTCTTCTTCTTCTTCCCGAGTACTACGAGTGCGAAGGCGTTTCCCTGTTAAGTTATGTGCTACCACGTAAACGAAACGAAAGAGAAAAGAAAACAAAAGAAAGAAATCTCAGTCAGCCAGCCGGTTTTAGGGTAGGCGTCGAGACACATAACTGATCCTGGATCTCGCAAAGGTTGCGAGAAGCCGTCGACTTGGTCGGTTGTAGAAACATCGTTCGCAGCAGTCTCCTTAATCATTGCTCTATTCTTTCATTGATTCTTTCATTGATTTCTTCATTGAATGGCTCACTGACTGAATGAATGGATGGATGGATGGATGGATGGATGGATGGATGAGTGGATGGAGGGACGATTGATTCTTCGCGCTGAGTTCTATGGATGGTCCTATATGCAGCGAGCCGACCAGAACCGCTCGGTCCGTCGCAGTTGCAGGGGTATTTGTAGAACCAGCAGCGGCTGCGGTGATCCCGAATCGGCGCGAGGTCAGAGCTTTGCGCACAAGCTGGCACGACGAAAGGAGGCTATCGTGCGGTCGAGAGCCCTCTTTCGGGCATCCACTGTGGTGAGCACTGCGGTAGCTGTGGTAAATACCTGCACGGAGCCCTCCCGATCCCGCCGGGGAACTGGCATCCTCGACTGCTTTTAAAAGAGTCCTTGCACGGAGAAATGCGAGTTTTATTTTTTTTTTCTCCACAACTTCGGCCAAAGTGACTGACGCTTTCTCATAGTTTATTTACTCATGCTTCCTTTCCACTTCTTTTGTATTTTTGTTTTTGTACCGCTTATTCTAACTAATTGGAATATCTAATAGAAATAAAATAAAATAATAATAGTCGAAGCTCTTTCTTATTTCAAAGTTTTATTTTTAATATCTGATCGAAAAGAAACAGCATCAAAATTAACGGCAAGTACGATAAATTTTAGCTGCTAGCTATAGGGCTGCAACGCAGAAATCTAACGCCAAGCCAAAAGGAGGGAAACAGCATTCGATACCTGCCGACCATTGGTCTCTTTCCCGTCTTGGGTTCGTTGAGAGTGCTCGGCACCCTGCTCTGGTTCGGACGCGCCGACTGAGGACGAGCGGGAACTCTTTGTAAGGCCTCGATATCTGTAATTTATCATCCCATGCTGACGCTTTCTATCGCGTTCTTGTGCTCGAGGCATCCCTGCCGCAGGCTTGTATAACCAAATTATAACTTTTTATAAAATATGGCTAAACACAGCATAACGAAATAACGAAATAACGAAGTAACCAACTGCAAACAAAGATGGAGGCAGGACTTCATTCCTTCCTTACGTACCTACTTACCTACTTACTTACTTACTTACTTACTTACTTACTTACAGCTCGCCTCTACCACTTATACACACAGAGATTGGTTTATACAAACACACATACAGAAATGGACTACCAACCAGACAGCCTGGCTGCTTTGGACGATGACAGAATAATGACGGAATAAATTGCACAACTTCGATGGCGCATCGGTGACCAACCTCCGCTGCTTCCGAGCACTGATGTAAGCGAGAATCCTCAGCCACAGCCAGCCAGCCAGCCAGCGCATGAGACGTCCGCACGGAGCGTGTAGGAAAACCATCGCACGCACGTACTCACGCCTCGGATTTACAGGCTTGCTTTCCCCATTTGCTGAGATGGGTTTCGTGGACTTTGCAGAGCCTTTGCCGAGGTTCGAGCTTTCTTTGAGCAATCGATGCTTTGCTTGGAGCAATTGAAGAAGAAGAAGAAGAAGAAGAAGAAGAAGAAGAAGAAGAAGAAGAAGAAGAAATCCGGTTTCTTTGGCAAAGAGCGAAGAGCCTCCTTCGTCTTTGCTGATCGAAGGCGACCCTTTGCTTGTCCGAAGAAGAGAACCAGACAGGGAAGGAGCAAGCAACTTCGGCTTCTTGGCCAATCCTTCCTCTCCTTGCGCTGACAAGAGCCAAGAGCCCGAACCGTGCGCGATGCACAATCAAGTTTGCGAAGAAGAAGACAAGGCAGCAGGGCAGGATCGGTCCTTCGTCGTAGCTCAAGAAGACCGCCCGGTGCGTGACATGCGTGGTTTCCGTGGGATGTGCATGCTTCGTTGCATCTGGACCTCGATGTGATCATCGGCAGCAGGACAAGCATTGTCCCAGGCTCCCGCGCGACCTGAACAGCGACGATGGAACGATGTGGAGCGAAACGTCGAGGCCGTCAAGAGCTAGCTGTCAAACTCTAACCCTTCAACGGCAAGCAAGCAAGAAACCCAAGTGTTCTCTTGCTTGCTCAGCGGCAGAGACCAAGGTCGAGTCTGAGAGCTCCAAAACCGCCTGGCGACATCGCAGTCGCACCGGCCTCGAGCAGGCCCTCGCCGGACGCCTTTGCAGCGGCCCCAAACGTCCCACCCTTGCTTGCTCTGGCTGGTCCCAGTCGCCCGTTCGTTCCTTCCTTCCACCCTCGCTTGCGTGCTTACTTGCTTGATTCCTCCTGCATTCCTGATCGCTCGTGCACCCTCCCTCCCCTCCCGTTCGCTCCATCGCAGACACAGACTGCGCTGCGGTCGCAGGCAGAACCCGTGCAGACAGACAGTCAGACAGTCAGACAGACAGGCACAGACAGAAAGAAGAGAGAAGAAGTCCGCGCGTACATCGTGAAAGCCGTCCGTGAAGACTTGAGACGGTGAAAGAGTCACTCACTCACTCACTCACTCACTCACTCACTCACTCACTCACTCACTCACTCACTCACTCACTGAGGTGTGTCTTCCACGAAGAGCGCCTCCCTTCCCTCTTCCATGAATCCATGAAGAGTAGCGCGAGTTCTCAGTGTGCTCGAGAGCGCATCAACTAAGACCCGCCTCCCATGAGAGGAATTGGGCCAAGGGTGCGAAGTTGGCACGTACCTGACTCGCTGGCTTCGTATATGTGCATTACATGCATGCATACATACATACATACATACATAGATTCATAAATTAATTAATTAATTAATTTCATTCGTTCATTCATTCATTCATCCATTCTTTTATTTATTCATACAGATCGCTTGTCAATGTGAATCTGTATCTGTATCTGTATCTGTATCTGTATCTGTATCTGTATCTGTATCTGTAGTGCGTGAAGGAGGCCAGAAGAATGCAGAATCGCGATGCTGAGGTGGTTGTTGGTCGGGTCCCCCGTTGTGCGCGAGATTGCGGGGCCGAAGCTGTTCAGTGCAGGGCGGAATCTGCAGAAGAGAAGGAACATGGGAGTCGTTCGCTTTCTTCGAGGTCAAATACCTCAGCGCCTTACACAGCTACAGGAGAATTGGTTGCTGCTTCCAGCGATACAGATCGCAGACTGAAAGAAACAAACAGTGCGATGGCCAATTCGAAGAAATCGGAGAGAAAGTGAATCTCGTCTAGCTAGCTTTGCTCTGCTCTGCTCTGCTTGCATTGCATTGCATTGCATTGCATAGGATTGCATTGATTGCATTGATTGATGCTTGAGAACGGCGACTAACGCGGTTCGGTGCCAAGACACGCGTTCTCAGCCACCGCAGAGGCGCCCAACGCTTGCGTGGCTCAGAAAGTCAGTCTGGGGAAGCTACGACGGTGGAGCAGACAGAGAGACCTGCAAAGAGCGATGGTGAGGTAGTTCTTGAAGCAGGAGGGAGCCAAAGCCGTCTCCTTCTTTTCGCTGTTTGTTGCTTTATTGGCGAAGGAAACGAACTTGACGAAGGATTCTCTCCAAGAACTGCGAACTTGACGGAGGCGAAAGAATAGCGGGTGGTATCTACTGTTGTTGTTTCTTTGTTTCTTTGTTTCTTTGTTTCTTTGTTTCTTTGTTTCTTTGTTTCTTTGTTTGCTTGCTTGCTTGCTTGCTTGCTTGCTTGTTGTCGAGTGGAGGAGAAGATGATGAGGTCCTCTTTCTCTCTCGCTCACGGTTAAGCATAACAACAGTTTTTTCTTTTTTGTTTTTTCTTTGCTTCTCTTTTTTTGACTTTGTTCTTCTTTTTTTCTTCCTTTTTTTGGAAGTAAAAAAGAAAACAAAACAAGGCCGAAAGAATAACTCTTTTCGTATCTTTTGCGTCGAACAAATATGTAGATACTACTGCGCTCTTACCAACCCGAACTTCCACGATAGACACGCCAACTCCTAAAGATTCTTTTAGCGCTGCTGCATCTTTCAATTACGATAGATGTAGACTCTTACGGAGAAATGCAGTGCGAAATTGTCGCTCGATTGTCCATCGTGGAAGTCACAAAAGGGCCGCATTTTATTTTCTTTCAGCTTTTTAGTTTGTTCCTTTTCCCACTCCAATTAAAAAAAATAAAATTAAAAAAAAAGACCTTTTCTTTTTTTTTCCTTTTCTCTTTTATTCTAAGATGGGTTTCTAAAAACCTTGAAAGGGGACATTCATCCATTCATCCATTCATCCAATCTTTCATTCATTTATTCACTCGTTCATCCGTCATTCGCTGCTATTGTTAGCACCAAATCGAGCATTTGCAGTGACAGAGGCCCAAAAACGGCGAGGTAGCTTTTAAAGTCAATCAGTCCTGACGCATTCTCCAATGAGGAAGCCCAAACGTGGGAATCGGAGCCTATCGCCAACGCGGACCTGGTCACCAGCTCGATTCGACAGCTACTTTTTGTCCCAAACATTCGAATGCTGCTCGAACTATTTATTCATAAGCTACTATTCATAGGCTACTCGCGAAAAGATTTCCCGTGCGGTTCCTTTTTGTCACTGTTTGTCCTTCCCTTTAGTTAATTATAAAATTTAACAAATAAATAAATAAATCAATAAATGAATGAATGAATAAATAAATGAATCAATGAAAAAATTACAATTGTTGAAGAATAACAAAACTGAGACTTGAAGATGATGAAGCAAACTCTGCTGAGTGGCGGAAGGAATCCAACCGCAAACCTCTGACGGCAGCAAACGACAGAAGAACCATGGAAACAGCGCAACCTGCTACCTGCACGAGGCGGAAACAAACCATAGAACAAAGTCAGAGTCGCCACGGACGCTGAGCCTGCGCGACACGGAGGCCTATCCGAACTAACCGAAGGGAGGGAAGGCACGAGTACCCCAACGGTTTTGCACATGAAAGCCACAATAATTAAATATGCTCCTCGCGGAGCTTAAATTAATGCCGCGCGATAAGAATGACGGAGCGCGAAAGAACAGAACGAACAGCAGTGAGGACAAACTGAAAGATTGTTTGCCAAACGCGGCTTTTGCAATATATATATATGGTAAGTAAGCGCCCCATGTCGAAGATCGAAACGTGCCTTACTTTGACTCGCCATCGTTCCGCTGTCCAACTGAGTTTTCTTTCCCAAACGTTCAGAATCCCAGAACGCCGAACCCCAAAGCGACAGCAGATATTTATATATATATCAGTCAGCCGGTCCTTTCTATACTTGGAACAGCAGAGTCGTGGTCCCTTATGAAGTGCATGGCATGCATACCTAAACATGAAAGACGCAGGTTGAAACTCGCAACGTTTTCGAGGCCAACGTCGCACGGTTTGCAGAGCAAAGCAGCGTATGTGCAATGCATGGCACATACGTGTTGGACTTGCTGGATTGCTTGCTTGCCATCGGTTCAACGTGCAGAAGAGGTGGAGGCAGATCGATTCTGACAGTTGGGACACGAGGGGATCCTTTTTCGTTTTTGAGCAGCAGGAGATGAGAGGAAGCGGTAGCCAGACTGAGCGCCCCTGAAAGATGGCTTTTAGACTTTCGAGTATGCGCGACACAACAAGCAAGCCATTTGCGAGGAGAGGATCAATCGTGGTCTTCAGCCAACGACGTACGTCATCAAAACTGCTCTCCCGGCGCCCCCGACCGGGCCATGACTACAGTTGGGCCGTTGCTGCTTTTACGATTGTTTATTGTAGCACAGCCTACGATTCATGTATTTCAAGGCTGCACTTGAGAGGAATGGATGTCTAAGACTGGCTTCTTTTAGCTATACATTTAACAACCAAATCCCTCGTAGTGACACGAAGAGTAACTTAATTTGGGTAAAATCAATTAGCGTGCTGACTTGGTATCTCTATCTTTTCGAGCGTTTGATTCCGTTGCAGTTCGTCGAGTAAAATAGATTTTCCATAGTGAACAAAAGTGAAGAAAAAACCCATCTGACTGAGATAGAGGGATGGCTAGACGAAAGCCTATTCGATGAGAACACATGCTCCGGCAGTCATTGATGGTTGTTTCTTTGAGTCATCAATTAGATCGAGGATGCACTTTTCAGTTACATGGGATCTGATAACTGTTTTTTCTTTGTGCTTGAAGTAGTAGTAAATTAGCACCTTGACAAAAGAGTGCAATACAGCCTATTACTGTGCTTAAATAAAGCAAACATATGGGGAGAACCACGCAGGTCAGTCGTTGAGCCTCTCAGTCGATTGGCACGACGTTTTATCCCCCCCAGAAGGGATCGTTGGCCTCAAAATAGCTGCGTTTTAAAACTCAACTAGATCTACTCTTTGAATAAAAAGAATAAGAGAATTATTAACGGCCATATTATAACTCAAATTCGATTGTGTAAGTCTACACATAGGTCGTGAGCTCACTCTTGAAAGGAAAATCTTCGTTTAAGTTCTTTTCAACAGCCTGGTATTCCTCTCATATGCATATACTACATGAAAAACAAACAAACAAAAAGTTCTGTTGAATCAACTAAAATCTCGCCTAGGCTTTGATCTTTTGATGTGACTGTGCTAGTGTTTCCTTTCCAATACAACGCACAGACCTCGAAGTTTACTAATAAATGCATTTTTCAGATTTGATTTTTTTTTTCATTTTAAGACCACTTGTAAGATCGTTTGGTTTACTAATGAACGCATTTAATAGATTTGGTATTTTCTCATTCTAACACCGCTTGTAGGATCGTTTGGTTTACTAATGAACGCATTTAATAGATTTGGTATTTTCTCATTCTAACACTGCTTGTAGGATCGTTTGGTTTACTAATGAACGCATTTAATAGATTTGGTATTTTCTCATTCTAACACCGCTTGTAGGATCGTTTGGTTTACTAATGAACGCATTTAATAGATTTGGTATTTTCTCATTCTAACACCGCTTGTAGGATCGTTTGGTTTACTAATGAACGCATTTAATAGATTTGGTATTTTCTCATTCTAACACCGCTTGTAGGATCGTTTGGTTTACTAATGAACGCATTTAATAGATTTGGTATTTTCTCATTCTAACACCGCTTGTAGGATCGTTTGGTTTACTAATGAACGCATTTAATAGATTTGGTATTTTCTCATTCTAACACCGCTTGTAGGATCGTTTGGTTTACTAATGAACGCATTTAATAGATTTGGTTTTTTCTCATTCTAACACCGCTTGTAAGATCGTTTGGTTTACTAATAAATGCATTTTTCAGATTTGATTTTTTTTCTCATTCTAACACCGCTTGTAGGATCGTTTGGTTTACTAATGAACGCATTTAATAGATTTGGTTTTTTCTCATTCTAACACCGCTTGTAAGATCGTTTGGTTTACTAATGAACGCATTTAATAGATTTGGTTTTTTCTCATTTCAACACCGCTTGTAAGATTGTTTTGGTCTATGTAAACCTCATCCCATGTACCATTCATTATCTAGCTGAGCCTCGAATCGGGAAATTTAGTTGCAAATAGATTTGATCATGTACTTTTGGCGTTACCATTCAACGTTCCATGTAATTGATTTTATATTGAGTAAAACTGGAAAATAATACCAATAGGTCGCAAGTACATGTCACCACCCAATAACATCATATTATACTGACACATAAGCTTTCAAAATTAGTCATTTAAAGTAGATTTTCAAATTTTAACGAAACTAGGGTAAACACGTTTTTAGCCTCTTAAACTTTTGCTTGGTAAGAACTACATTTTCTCGCAAGTAAGCAGTTGTAAGCGAAAGCTGTGCCATGGTACAAGCTCTGTTATATGTCGAGTAACGATTATGCTTCCTATTTGTTTTCATCATGATATTTCCTCATGAACAACATCCAAGTTTGCTAAGACGGTCTTCAAGCCAGTCAAGAGTGCATGCCAAGGCACGCTCATCACGATCAGGCTCGTTATACAACTCATGAAATGATCCTGGAAACACATGAAACTCCTTGTCTTCCTCAGGTACCGCTTTAACAGCCTCGTGGAAAGCGGCGGATCCGCGCGGAGGAGAAATCTTGTCTCCAGATCCATGCATGAGCAAATAGGGGACTGAAAAGCTAGCAGCAAATGATGGGACGCGAAGAACCGCAGCAACGATTTCGTTGGAGGTTCTCATCGTTGGTGCCCCATGGCACACTAGAGGATCGTTCACATAGCGATCAATGACGGATGTATCACGACACAACGTTGAAATATCCATCACCGTGTAAGGAAGTTTTGGCAGAAACGATGCAACATACGGCACAACAACATCAGAGAGTAGCGGAATCTCCACCTGAAGAGTTGGAGCAGAGAGAATGATTCCATGGTACAAGCTTGGGGCATAATGCGTTGCATACAAGGCTATTAGCCCACCGATACTGTGGCCCAATACAAAGACCCTTGTATCGCGTGGGTGGCAAGCAATAGCCATTCTAGTAAATTCTTGCAGGTCCTCCACATAGTCAGCAAACCACTTCACATGCATGCGATCACCCTCGCTACATCCATGGCCCTGATGATCCATCGCATAAAGTGCATACCCCTCTCCTGCTAGTCGCGAGCCAATCTCTTCATAGCGTTGGGAGTGTTCTGCCAGTCCATGAGAAAGAATGATGATTGCCCGAGGCTCTCGACCATCATAAGGCATCCATGATCTCCAAAAGATAGCCAAACCGTCTTTATTAATGAAGTAATGAGACTCAAACCAGTTTGAAACATCTGCCCGACCTTCAGCACGCACAAGGCGAGTCTGGACCCCGGGTGATGCCTGGAACGAGTGCTCCTCATTCATGAAAGTCGTTACCATACTCCCAACAAGCGGTAGCTTTCCAATCCCCCACATTGCAGCACGCTTAACGAAACTTGCTGTGCGATATTGAAAACCTGCGTCGCGAAGATCCTCAAGGGCATCCTCCCAGTACTCCACATCGCTGTCGGAGTGCTCGCGCTCACTCTCATCGGAGAACTCCTTCCCCATCATGACTTCCTCCGCTCTGTGTTGCATTTGCTGCTGATTCTGGTTCTGACTGTGGAAAATTAAGGATTCATTTTGATTCCAATTTTGATGTTGGTTTTCGCTCTCCGTTTGGTTTTCATTTTCATTCTGATTCTGGTTCTGACTCTGGTGTTGAGTTTGATGCAAGTTCGCGCAGGGAGTTCCATGCATGTGATGTGAGTGTGAGCTTTGGTGAGGAGACAAGTGCTGGCCGAGCTTCTCTTCAACAGTAGGCAAAGTATCTTCTGGTTGAGCAGCTGACGCAGAGTTCACTGAGTTCGGAGCATTCGCTGAGGCCAGACTCGACCCTGAACCCCAAAACGCATCGGTTCGTGCCTCATGCTTCTCGGGGCTTGGGCTCGCGGGCTTGGGCGCTGGCATTACGAACAGGGCTCTCAATAGACCAGATCAGGGCCGACCCTACGGAGTCTCCAAACCAACGCAAGACTTTACAGCAGCCGATGTCGTCGACCCGGGCCGTTGCGATCAACGCAAGAGCGAAGCTTGCGTGAAGAATTGACGAAATGAAGATCAACGAAACCAATTCTCTGCTTGTACTCAACAACCTTTGTCCTTTATTTATTCTTAATCTTTTTCTGATTTACCAAAGAAATCTTTTACCGTGGCTGGGTCCTATCCCACTCCTATAGTAATGAATAGGAGATCCTCAACTTGGACCGATGAGGAAGAAATCCAAAAATGCTTCCGCGACGACGTCATTCAATTCTGTCTCAGATTCGCTCTTTAGAATACCAACTAAACAAAGTATGCAGCTTTCCACCGATCCGTCCATCGCCCAGGCTATGAAGATCGAGGCAACCAAGCTGACGAGGGCGTGATCTGATCTGATCTCATGGATTGCTGCCTTCGGTCCACTCAACACGCTTCATCCACACAACTTGACAAGGCTAAATGTAAATAGCCAACCAGAAGTTTTCAGGTTCGCCGCCGAAGAAGAAGAACTGAGACCAAAGACTGAAAACCCACTCAACACATTACATTACATTACATTACATTACATTACTTACATTAAACCACATTAAATCACATTAAATCACATTAAATCACATTCAACTGCTGATTTGCACAGTTCTGATAGTCAATACCTGACAAAGAAGAGCCTCTGCTTCAGGTCCCAAACAAAGGTCTTTGGACTCCCGAGGCACCGGCGCACGTTTAAAGGGCTGTCTGTCTTCAATCGACGCGGAGTTCCCTCCGCCGGAAGCCCAAGAAGGTCAAGGAGTAATAGGCTTGAGTCTCCAAGGCTTGAGTTACGCAAACTTGAGTTTGTTTCTCAGGCCTGAGCAGGCTCTTACTCGCAGATATGATGGAGCTGGCTGGCCTGACGCATGCATGCATGCGTGGACAGACGTCAAGATGTATAAACCACAGACAACTTCGACCTGAGGGACACCAGAGTAGGGCTCGGGCCTCTGCCTTTGTACGGTCGAAGGCAGCGGAGTGAGTGCCTTTGCGATGGTGCGATTCTGCTGTGGAACCAGAAGACGCGAGGAGCGATGGCACTGGGTCCTGTATGACCAACTAGGTCCCTACAGTAATGCCTAGGTGGGCAGGTAGGAAGGAAGTCCAAGTTGAGGCTGGACGCTGCGAAAGATAGTGTATCTTGCCAAGATCAACATGACGAAACCGATCGAGTTGGGACCAAAGAGATGAAGCTGCTCTTGCAGCTCCGTGGCCTCACTTGCCGCAGGTTTGAGGCATCCCTGCTGGAAAAGATAAACGTCAAGTTTTGCAATGCCAGAGATTGCTTGCCTAGTCGCTGGTATGTGAGCAATTTGGGCAACAGCCTTTGATAAGAATGTTAAGAATGTGTGTGTGTCAGCGCTGCGTTGCGTTGCGCTGCAGACGAGTGATCAAACATCCTTCGTTTGGAGTGATCAGCAATGGGCACCAGCATGGATTTGCATCCCTTCTATTTGGACGAACTGCGTAGATGAATTCTTGGTTGAATGCTAAAACTCTGCTTGAGACTTAATCTGTCTCCATCCTTGCGAGTTTACCATCGCATCGCATTCGATATCTTGAGCATCTCTCGTCACCTTCTTCATGTAAACCTGTTCCTAGGTCCCCTCCGCACCAGAGATCCACGTGGATGTGCTTCACCTCGCCCTCAACTACGATACCTATTTATATGAAAACGCTTCGAGTCCTCCTCTCCTTGAAGCTAACTCTTCGGCCTGCAGCCCGCCTGCATTCCCAAGCTTCTTGCAGACCATTGAGCTGCACAGAAACCCTCCGCCACCTCCAAGCGTGCGTCTCCCTCCCGAAGACCTCAAGAGAACTAAGTCCTGGCTCTGCAGGCGCCCATGCGTTGGCGCTGCTTATCAATCAACCATCATCGCCACGCGGCCTGCAATCGATCTGCAATCGATCGATCTGCAATCGATTTGGTCATTGCTGCGTTCCAGATCTCCATCAACCGAAACCTCGAAAGGAGTCCTCAGAAACATCGGCGACGGCGTTGTTTGTTGGCTTCTTCTGTACAATGTGATCAGTCATCAATCCATAACCAGTCCATAACCAATCCATAACCAATCCAATCCAATCCAATCCAACCCAACCCAACCCAATACATGCATGTACGATCGAGCTCGCAGAGAGAGATAACAGATCTACAGATCTATAGATCTATAGATCTGTAGATCTGTAGATCTGTAGATCTATCTATCTATCTATGCCTCTGCTCTGTTGGGAATTCCACTCTTAATCTGCTCCTGCTGCTTTGCCTCTCTTTAGTGACCTGCTTTCTTTCTTTCTTTCTTTCTTCTGTGCGTTTCCGAGCTATTTCTGCGAAGAATTGACTCGAAGGGCTCTATCTAAACTAAACTTCTTCGCTGTACTTACTGAACAGATGGATGGATAAGTAGCTGCGCAAATCAAGGATCCAAAAGCGAGTGAACTAACTGACTGGTCGACTGAATGCTTTGATGCTTTGGGAAGCAAACTCGTGAAGGAGAAAAGAGGTATAGATAGGGAAAGAGCAGTGGGAATGGAGGAATTAATGAATGAAGGAGTTAATGAAGGAATGAAGGAGTGAAGGAATTAATGCATGAATGCATGCATGCATGCATGCATGCATGAAAGAAGAAGAAGATTGGCACCGGCAAACCAGGATCTCTTGATCTTGAGGTGGAGTCGTTGCAGAGGGCAACTCTGAGAGGAAGACGCTGGCGTGGGTGCAAGCGAGCAGGCAGGCAGGCAGGCAGGCAGGCAAGCAAGCAAAGAAGGGTTGACGTAACGGGACGCTGTACAAGAGGAGAGGGAAAGAGAACTCAACTCGGTTGGGGAAACTCCGTGCAAGACGAGTCCTGCTACCTTACTGTCTGGTTGGGCAGCGAAATGGCGCAGAATAACTCTGGAAGCGGTATGAGATATGCAGTTAAGGCGCTGATTGGCGTCGCTGCGGCGGTGGTTCTTGGAAACCAACTGCGTTATGCTATGGATGAGGAACATGAATTTGTCGGCGGAGTCCTGCATGATTCCGTGCAAAGTCGTAAAGATCGTAAAGATACCGCAAACTGGTTTGACTCCCACTACTTTATCAACAAAGACAACCTCGCAATTTACTATCATAGCTGGCTGCCAACTCCTGTTGCGCAGCCCTCTGTGAAGGCGATTGTAGTTCTCTCGCATGGGCTTGGAGAGCACGTGCTCCGTTACGAAAAGCTTGGCCGCAAGCTCGCAGAGAAGGGCTTCGCTCTCTACGCTTTGGACCACCAAGGCCACGGCCACAGTGAGGGCACGCGCCATTATGTCAAGCACTTTGTTGATTTCTGCCACGATGTCCACCAACTTACTGAAATTGCCAAGAGCAAACACCCGTCTGTTAAAAAAGTCTTCCTTCTCGGTCACAGTATGGGATCT
This sequence comes from Schizochytrium sp. TIO01, assembly GCA_004764695.1. Classification (NCBI taxonomy): domain Eukaryota; class Bigyra; order Thraustochytrida; family Thraustochytriidae; genus Schizochytrium; species Schizochytrium sp. TIO01. The sequence goes on along the minus strand of SMSO01000014.1, from coordinate 1,015,830 downwards.
TTGATTGCAATTCACTCTGTCAACGAAGCCCCTCGTCTGTATGATGGTGTCGTACTTGTTGCCCCCCCACTAAAGATCGAGGTGCCTGAAATTGCCAAAACGGTGGTTCCCGTAATTGCAAGTTATCTGCCCAAGCTCCCTGCGCCTGGACTAGACATCACTACTCTCTGCCGTGACGCTGGTGTTGTTGACCGCTACCTCTCTGATCCCCTGGTCGGGCAAGGCACAATCAAACTTCGTCTTCTTTCCGAACTTGCCAAAGCATCTCTCGATGTCCCGAACTTTTCTCCGAATTTCCCAATCCCATATTTGCTTTTGCATGGTACAGCCGACAAACTGTGTCTTATTGAAGGAAGCCAAGCATTCCACGACTCCACCAAAGTGGAGGACAAGACATTCATAACCTATCCGGATGCATTCCATGAGCTGCTTAACGAGCCTGGTCACGAAGATGAAGCAATGTCTGAAGTCATCAATTGGCTTGAGAAGCGCGTATAAATCGAGAGCTTTACACGATCCATGACGTTCTAACGCGGCCTCGGTTGTTTTGTTTCAATGTCAATATCATAAGAATATCTATCTATATATAAGTTGTTTTTCGACCTAAGCGAGTTACTGACTGTATATCTTTCAAATACATTGAAGGACGATTATGGAGTTCTTTCAAAACTGATCAAAAATGCCGTTGTGAACATGTAATTAAATAGCTGGTCAATCGCGTAAAGCTTTGATGCCTGCAAGTTCTTGTTCAATGCGCTGCTGAAGAGATCGAATCTGTGCAAAGACTGCATCCTCGGCTACGCGCTCCTCTCGAGTGGGAAGCCACAAACTGCCTTTCGAGGATGGCCCTGGAGTCAAAGCCTTTGGCGCAGTAGATATCGACGCATATCGCGAAGAGGTTGATGGTCGCGGCTCGCTAAGCTGAAGGCGCTTTATTAGCTCGCTCCGGAGTTGCAGCACGGACTCCTTACGGACACGTTCTTCATTATTGGGTGTGGATTGATCAGTGTTCACTTCGATATGCTGGATTTTTTTTCCTTGCGCCTCCGTAGACTTATCTGCCTTACTATGATCTGACTTGCCCACATCTACAGAATTGTCCGGCGCCTGCAAATTCTCAGACAACGGCATGATTGGTTTATTTGGCTGACATCTTGGTGTGGTTGGATTAGGATGTTGGTGCTCCCCTCCCAAGATGACTTGATCAGTCTTTCTCTTGGGACTTAAACGTTCTGGTGCAGATTTTTCAGAAGTTGGTTCTTCAGTGCAGGCAGTCCGATCTGTGTTGGTGCTTATGCTGATGACATGCTCGGCACCCGTAGGCGAACCTTTTGTGTTTGTTTTTACTGAGTTTTGTTTGTGAATATCAAGATTAAGTTGAGATTGAGCAAGAGGTAAATTATGAGTCTTCTCGCCTTTAGACGGGGTTTCAACTCCGTTACTAGTCTGGACAGAACCCTGAAGCTGCCCATTCACTGAAGGTTTCGATTTGTTTTGCTCAGCAGATGCTGTTGAACCAGAGCGTCTACGCGACTCATTTGGTTGTGAAGAAGAAGAACGGTTGCTATTTGAACGAGATTTTTTGTGACCATTGCGTGGGCGGGGAGGCTTTCCACGAGGCTCAGATTTGACCTGTCCCTTTACAGGTGAGCGTTGCTCTACATCCGCAATTATGGAATGCCAATCAAGTAACTTCCAAGCAAATTCACGATAAACTCTGAATGCTGTGCTTTTTGAGTCACGAAAGGAACCAATGCAAGCAATATTATATCCTTGCAGGGCAGCATTTTGAATCGCAGGTACAAAATCCGTATCGCTGCTGACAAGTACAATTAGAACCTCAGACGCAGCAAAGTCCTGCATAATCATATTCAGTTCTTGCACAATTAAGAGATCTGCCATCCCTGCCTTGTCCTTCCCAATGTCTACTAGGGTAACGAAAGCCGATACTAATTCCTTACGCTCTACCAAGTTAAGTGTACGCTTAAATGGGTCATGAAAGCAATAAACACGACACTGGGGGCCGCCTATCATACTAGCTGCATCGTCTCCCCACAAATCGAGCGCCAAATCAGTCGACTTCTGATGGAGAGCTCGTGCAACCTCGAAAGTAGGCAAATTATGAGGCACTTGCACGTTTTCGATGTCCCAAAGTACCCGGACACGCTTTGGTCGAGTTGTTTGAATAAGTTTTTCTCGCCGAGTACCATTAAGAAAGCTTTGTGGACTTTGTAGTAACGATGGGCTGGTCATTACGGCGGACTCTACTACATTAGTTTGTGTTTGTGTAGCAATTTCCATTGATCTATTTAGAAAATCACTTTCATCCTCGCCTGAGCTATTCGAAACATCATGTAGCCTGCGACCTCGGCTGGAAGTTTTATTCAAGGATCTGCCATGCTTGTTGACGTCGACTAGAGAATCTTTGTCTTTTACATGACTCAGTGATTTCGCATGGATGTTATTTTCGTGCTGAAGTGTTTGACGAATGGGCGATCCAAGAGAAACGCCAGGTGGCTCGGACGATGTCTTTGAATTTGCAGGCATCTTGGTGCTTTGAAAGTAATGATCTAGGGTGCGAGGGCTTTCACGTTGTCGTGGCGTTCCATCTTCGTTTCCCCGTGACCACCAAAACAAGCTTTCGACATTACTTCGATCCTTACGATCTGCAGGGTCGCCTTGACGAAACCGACGAAGCAACTGAGCAATCGATGTATCTTGCGCTGATGAATCTTCTTCTTTATTCAAATGGTCAAGTTGGTGGTCCGCGCGTTGGCGAATTCTTTCTCGCCTCAATACGCTAGCTTTCGCAGCCAAATCCTGGCGAATTTTTTCCAAACGAGAAGACTCATCTTCGTCTTTTTCTCCGTAGGTTTCATTTCCATCGTAGATACTGTCATCATCATCAACATCTTCCAAAGAAGCGTCGTCAGCACTGGCACTATTAGCAACACCATTCAGATCTGCATTTTGGCTTGCAAGGTCCGTGTTTTCTCTATCGACTCCATCGTGACTTAAACTAGATAACATAATGCTTGATACTCCATTCACTGCAGTATTGCGGTTTGTTTGCAGACCATCGTTTTGCCAAGGGGTAAAATGCAAGCCTGGCTCCTTCTCGGAGTGACTAAGCTGGTGATCTTGCTCGTCTTCATTTTCGAGTGTCCACTCTTGCTGCCAGGTTACACTGACCTCTGAGAAGAAAGTTACATCTTCTCCTTGCCTATCATTGTGGTTTACGGCCGCTTCAGAGTCCTGCGTGTCTGGAGTCATCCATGCCGCGCAGCAATGATCTGTGATCGAAAAGTTAATTCGAGGTTTGTCTTCACTTCAACATATATTACTATTAGCACTGACTAGGTAATACCTACAAATGATTGTGAGAACAATATTTAGAGCAAGAAGAATGTGGAGTAGGTACCTACCTACCTGCCTAGCGATGAAGCTTTTTTCAGAATAGAACTACAAGAGCACGAATGCATGTATACTAAGAAAGTTGAATAGAAAGTGAGTTGCAGCAACTTATGAAAAGTGAAAAGAAAATCTTGATTAAAAGATCGTGCTTATGGTTTTTTTGCATTTTGTTTTACTCATGTAGGGGAGGTCGTTGAATTACTTGATGTTGTATGGGTGTTATGGGTTGTATGTATGTATGTAGTAGCCTAGTTGTTATGGTGTGGATTAGGTTAATCAATGAAACACTTGAGGGACAATGAACAAAGGACATTGTCTCAAGACTCGTGAGGGCATGTCGAGAGAGCGGCGTTAATATAACTTAGCTCTGGGCCTCCTCCTTCTTCCTCTTGGCTTCCTCTTCCTTCTCCTTCTCAATAATTTCGGCAAGGGCACTGAGGCGATCATCAGACAATGTCTCTGCAGGAGCTCCAGCAGTGAGAACAACAACCTCAATGTTCTTTGCTCCGCCATCAACAACGTCGAGGAGTGCACGAACAGCAAGCTTGACAGCCTGGTCATCGTCAAGATCGGGCTCGTATGCGCTCTCAAGATATTCCTTGATTGTTTTCTCTCCCTTGCCTGTGGTTGCCGCCTTCCACTTGGAATACACGCCCGAAGGCTCTGCCTTGAAGAGTTGTGGGGTGCCATCAGGGTCAAATCCTGCGATGAGAGATGAAACTCCAAAGGGGCGAACTCCACCACGCTGAGTGTAACGCTGCTGCACTCCAGCAATCCAGCGAGATACGTACTCTACAGTGGGTGCGTCCTCGACAGTGAGACGGTAGCTCTGGGCTTCAACACGAGCACGGTTCACGAGGACACGGGCATCAGCAGTAAGACCAGCAAAAGCAACCATAATATGGCTGTCAAGTTTAGCAATCTTGCGCACAGTTCGGGTGTCCTGAAGTTTGGCTGCAGCGTGCTTTTCCACGGCGAGAATCACGCACTCCTTGCCACGAACACCGACGACAGAGGCGCCCTTGCGCACAGCCTCCATAGCGTACTCGACCTGAAAGAGATGGCCATCAGGCGAGAAGATAGTCAATGCACGATCGTAGCTGCAAATTTGAATCCCCAACAAACCGGGTATGCAACAAGAACCAATATTGATACGTCATTATCGTCACCAAAGCGAAGAAAATTATATCAAACCGTCAAATCCCAGATCATCCAAGTAAAAGGTGTTAGTTTTCAAGTCTACATAAACCATGCCATACCATGTCCCACCGCATAAAGTGTTTTGCCTTAATTGCCCGGGAACACCAAAGGATCATCACGACAGCGTTGATATTCATCTTCCTCACAGAAGGAATCCAAAGGAAGCATCGGAACGAATTCGCCTTGCAGGGCCGTTTGGAGCTTCCCCTGCCTCACTCGCTGTAAACAGAGGATCAGTGATCTCGCATCTGCCGAAACCCGATTGATGTTTGTATTCATGCGTTTAGATCACCTTGGCGCAGGCTGATCCAAAGCGGATAGAGCGGTGTCTATAGAGCCTTGGTCAGCATCCCATCTTCGGCCATCTCCACGTGCTGAGTGTTGCCACGTACCTCATTTTGCTCTGTAGTTGTCAAATGGTCTATCGTAAGCGAATATGAAAAGAATGTAGCTCCAGCCACGTTGCTCCTCGCGTTAGGTCCTCGCAAAGTACCTTCGCGCACTCGACTTCGATCGTTGAGACTTTACTTCTCTTTTATCTTCTCTATCCGTCTGTCTGTCTATCTATCTATTCTTCTGATAAGTCTATTTGCTGGGCTATAACCTACTTAGAAACCAGTTTCTGTATAGTAAAATATAATTTGCTTCACTCTATTTAATGCCATAAACGCAAAACATTAACTTGCTACTGTGGAACAAAATCTCTTAGTAGAGTCCTATGTATAGCTAGGCAGTTCTCTCTAGTTCACTTTACCCGCCTAATCTCAAACGAGAAGCTTCGCTGATGGTCGCTGATGCACCTTAACATTTTAAGGTGTTTTGATAAAGTCATGAGAGACCTTTATGAAACTAGCTAGAGGAAAAGTTAGAATATGTGTCATAAGGAGAACGCGGTGAGGAGACGATGGGAGAGCGCATGGGATTACAGAGCATAATAAGAACTTCAAGTTTATTTGAGAGAATTTTATGATGAAAAAATGTAACAGGAGAACCGTAAAGTGCAAAAGGTACAGAAAAGGAACCAGATCACGCAGTTGAAATACCTCCGAATGATGTGTTTCAAGATTGGTATGGGCAGTGGTTGAGAGAATGAGTGGGAGGACAACCAAAACATGGAAACCGACAGCCTATAAACAGCTATAGGCTAAATTCTAGCAGGAAAACTTGCTTGCATCAAGCGAGGTGAAAGGGGATAAAAATTAGGATCTCAAAAAAGCACCTGCCATTGGCGGCAACAGAATACGTAAATTTTGCTTCAAGATTCATAATGAAAACATTATTTAGTGTGTGATACAAGATTCTTCACAAGGCATTGAGCTGAGAATATTCACACAATCTCCATATTTCCAAGTAGGTAGTCTCAATTAGCAACAGCAGATTATTATATTTTATTTAAGGACTAAAAAGTGTTGGTACGAAGGGAAGGTAAACTCATTCACGCCAGAAACAATCATTGTAAACGCAACGCTGGACGAAGCAATAACAACTAAAGATGAGTGAACATGTAGAAAAAAAATGCACATTCCCCTACGAAGAGTTAGGTTGAACAAATCACAGAAAGTTTAAACAGAAGATACTACGAAATGAAAACTTAGAGGCTGTACCGATGAGCCAGAGAATCATCAACCTTGGCACCATCTTTATCTTCATCAAAACCAAAGCGGCTGACTAAAACCTGCTTGCCTCCACGACGCAGGTACCACCAGAAGAATCCAACGTGAATTGCAATAAAAGCAATGATGGCAATAGTACCACCAGCAATACCTCCAGCATTCTTAGCATCGTAAGCAATGCTAATGGCAAGGAAGAAGCCCGGGATATACCAAGAACAACATGATGATGTAAAACACAGGGAAGGCCTTGAACGTAGCAGCAAGATCACCCAAATGACGCGCTGCGTTGATAGGGATTGCACGGACCCGAGGAATAGGATAAAACATCAGAACACCAAACACGTTGAAAAATACGTGGCACATCGCAAGCTGAAATCCATCAGCCGAGGAGCCCACCAACGATGCCAAAACACCGGTCAACGTAGTTCCAATGTTGGCACCCAAAGTCAACGGAAGCATACCCTCCAAAGTCAAGGTACCCATAGCAACCAGAGGAGTCAAAGTCGAGGTTGTGATCGAAGATGACTGCACAAACATTGTCACACCACAGCCAACGATAATCGCGAGGTAGCCGTTCATGTTGAGAGCCTTCTTGAGCACATCCTCAGCAGCACCACGGATTGCAATTCCGAGAAGCTTGACCATGCAGAGAAGAGATCCAATGAGCATTGTAAGAGACAAAAGAAGAGCGACCCAGCCGGCGGCAGATTGCTTCATACCAGCATCATAGAAGGCACCAGCCTTGTTGATCTTGTAGGTATTGAAGTGCTCAAGAGCGCCAGAGAGGGCATCCTGGTCGACGGTGATATCGGAGATAGACACATTGAGTGAGTCACGAATGCAGTAGTTGAACTCGGCCTTGGCCTTGGTGTTGTTGCCGAACTCGTTACAGTGACCGACAACAGCATATTCGGAGGTGGCGCAACGCTTCTGGTGGAACTTGTGGTTGTGGCAAGTGTTGGTGTCAGAGTTGTACTGGCTAGTACAAAGGAAGTCCTTGCAAAGATCGATGGAAGGCTTGCCGTAAGCGAAATCCTTGATAACATCCTTGTCAACACTGATAATCTTCTTGGAGATGGCGGATGTGATAACCTTAAGAGGGCCCTCCCAGTCCTCGCACTCGCCCTCACAAGCAGTAAAGGACTTGGCAATCTCGTAGGTTAGTAAGTAAAGCACACCACCGTTGCCACCATTGATAGCAGAAGAGATGGACTCGAGGGGAAGCCAAAAGATGACGTTCATGTAGTTGAACATATCGTGGACGGTGGCGCCAGAGAAGCCGCGACGGTACTGCTCACGGTCACCGACAAAACCAAGAGAAACTAAAGTGTTGGTGACGGAGGTACCGATGTTAGCACCGAAGACCATCGGGATACCAGTGGAGACGGGAAGGACTCCAGATCCAGCAGCTGCGACAATGATCGAGGTGGTGGTGGAGGATGACTGAACGAGGACAGTGCAGAGAATACCAACCATAAGGCCAGCAATTGGGTTCGATACAGCACTGAAGAGAGATCCCGAGGAAGCTCCTGCGATGATCTTAAATGCATCACCGAGAAGAGCGAGACCAACGAGGAACCAATAGAGAAAGAAGAGAATGCCAACAAAAAGGCCAAAGCCAAGGGCTAAGCCCTTGGGTGTGAAATGCGGCATCTGCATCCTTCGGTGGTAATAAAGTGCAATCTAGTATGCTAATTTCAACTTTTGATAAGTTGATTTTGGTTTTGGTTTTGGTTTTGGTTTGGTTTTGGTTTTGGTTTTGGTTTTGGTTTTGGTTTTGGTTTTGGTTTTGGTTTTGGTTTTGGTTTTGGTTTTAGTTTTAGTTTTAATTTTGAATTTGATTTTTGCTTTGCTTTTGTTTTCTGAACCAAAGTAGCGCTATTTGAATTAAGTATATTAGAGAAACGTACGAGAGTATGAGGCTCTTAGCAATTTCATTTATGTGTTCACTTTCGTTTCCTCTCAAGCATGAGAGATTATTATGATCAAGTGAGGAATACGGGGAGTGGATGTTGACATATTTAAATCGTTTACTCTTTTGACAATTAAAATGCTCTCGAGCAGCTTTGTGGAAATATATGAGTCAGTTAATATTTGTCCAAGACTCTCTGTTATTTTTACATTTCATTATAATCATAATACAATTTTTTGTAAAAACGAAAGATGCGACTATTTGTGTGCCTTGCATCAGATGGAGATATTCCAGCACCAGGTTGTCCAAATTTGCTTCATGACCAACCATCCTGCATCTTCTATCCGCACCCCACTCAAAGGTCTATTCGGTGTCTCAGTTTGGTCCATTGACAGTTTTGGGCAGTGTTTCTGAAGTTGCTTGGCTGATCATGAAATAGTTTCAACATCTGATACCAACGACTCCAAAACCAATATCCTTCGGTAATGAATCACTAAATGATGCTTGCTTCGAATAAATGCAAGAGAATCTCAATGTCGATAGTTGGAACGGGAAGCATTGGTGCAATCAAAAGGCCTAGCCGGGACAATGGCTATTTTAAGAGTTAGTTTCATGATTGGTTTAAAATATAAGGTGTGTTTGTTTGCTTATTTAAAGCCCCACAAACTTTAAATAATGAATAAAAAATAAATGTTTTATATATTTACATTATTTTTTAAAATTAGAAAAATAAGAAATAAATAAGTAGGATGAAAAATTGCAAGACACCCCAAATCGTTTCCCTGCACCAGCGTATCTCCTCTCCGCAGCCACCCTTGACTCGGGTTTTCAGCTATTTGTTGTTTGCACAAATGGCTTGCTTGAATGCCTCATCCATGGAACAGTCTAGCTGTTCAGACTTTCTTCTATTCTAAAATTACAAAAGAAAGTTTTCAATTTACAAAACCGAGACGGGCCGTAGAAACTTGCACCGAATGAAGCGAGCTGCATAAGGCGTGCTGCATAGGCTAGCGCCCGGCTCTGGTTCAGGATGAGTGGACTTAGGGCTTCTAGACACCCTTAGATCTTGCTATGTGTGCGAGCAAGTTTTCAGCTGACATTATTCTCCTCTCTTCTGGTTTTAATATAGAACGCTCCCCTCCAAAGTTTGTCTTTTGCCTCTCCAAGGCAATGCGAAACTTCAACAGTTGTGATCCTCCTTTCAGCTGTACGCAGGTAAGTCACTTTTCTCAAAATGAGCATTCAATACCCCAGTGTAGTTTCCTGGTACACTCTCTCACGCGAAGGTTGGGACTTTCCTTGATTTATAAAGAGTCCACAGCCGTTTAAAGCGTTCAAGTTCGCTCAAAACGCCCTTACTAGTGCAGGAAGGCCACCAAAAGTCTGCTTCATCAGCTTTGTCTCTTCAGAGTAACGAATTCGATGATGAACCTCGTCGCTGATTTTAGCCTCATAGATACCGCAGACCTTATCACTATTCGCGAGCTCGCAGCGCGTGCAGTCACTGCGATATAATTTCGACATTGTTATTCCTTATGAAAGAAGCTCGACCTTTAGGCCGAGGGAGGATTGGGTCGGGGATGGATGGACGTGAGGCACGCAGAGGCTTACAACATACTTACCCATCTATTCATCGATTCGCAGACGGAGAACAAACTCCTAATACGAAGATTCGATTATTGGAAGCTCATTGAGCGCGGTGGCCCTCGCGTGCCTGAAAACGCGCTGCAAGTTTGCATGAAGCGTTGGTCGCAGGGCAAGGATGCAAGATTAAAGTGCCCGTGCAGCGTGGCTCGCTCAGCCCAGCTCAGCTCAGCTCGGCTCAGCCCACTCTGCATGCACGTATTGATCTGGACAGGGCGATTTCAGAACTAGCCGGGCTGAATGGATGGACAAGTGCCTGGCTGAATGACTTGGCATTTGAAGAGCACACCCGGAGGCAAGTGGAGAGAAGCAAATGTTGCTCCAAACTTTTTTGGCGTTTTGTAAGGTTGCGATTGTAGAAGATAGAAAATGGCATTCTTCTTCTTCTTTTTCATTTTTTTCTTTTTCCTTTTTTCTTTCGAAGCAGAAACAGTCCGTAGGAATGTTCCGACCAGAATGATCTCTTACATCTGTTGCAGGTTACTACATTTTAAAATATGAAGTTGAAGTTGCATTGGTGCACATTGAAGTTAAATTCTGAAGCCTCACAGCCTCAAGTTATTCTAACTTTTTAAAATTTATAAATGATGTTGTTTTTAAAAAAGGTATAACTTATTTTAAAATAAAATAAAAAATATTACGGGAAAGAGTCTATCTTCGGCTTCTTCTTTGAGTGTACCTTCTTCTTACTTCTCTTCCTGTGGAGCTACATGCCGTTCTAAGAGCGCAAACATGTGTGCTCAACACTCTTGTGTGTTCTATGATAGGTTTGATGTCAAAGTTGGGGTCAATTTGAAGAGGTTCAGACTCTTAAAGACTGTGGAAGCTGCCCTACGACGTTAGTACTCGGTGCAATTGCCTACAAAATTAAATTATTAAAGATATTGCGCTCGACCCTTTAGTGGATTGAGCAGTCTTGCGACTTAGTGACTTACCACCTGAAACAACCACTAAGGGTCTAAACGTTAGTGATCATCCCAGAAAGTCTCCTACCTGTGATTCGAACTCATACAAGTTTATAAATTGAGCCTCTCTTGAGGTGAATAACCTTGATGATACCAGCCCATTCTCAGAAACCGCGTTCGAGACTACTCTTATGCTTAGAACAGACAAATTGCTGTATCCCCCTGAAAATACTCTTTGAGGCAATGGTTTTGTAAAATTCTTTGGATGTCGAATGGGTCCGCTTCCAAAGCACGAATGCACCATTTTTAGAGTTGGAAATGGAAGGCCACTAAATAACAAAAGGGCCCCAACCGAATCTTGTTTATGGAAGATCTAGACGCACTGTGTGTACCAATTTTTTCCTCAACTTTTTTAAAAAGCAATCATTAATTATTTTTAACTTCCCCTCAAAACAATTTTCTTCTCGAAAATTTTGCGTATTAAAAGAGAAACGCGTTATATACTTTTCAGTGAATATTAAGTTTCTTTTGGGGAATTTTGCAGTGGCATGTTGGCTCATCATCATAATTAACAGTGTAGCAAGCATCGCAAGTATTGCTATTTGAAGATTTGAACATCCAACAATACTAATTGTTTTTTTAAACTAGATGAACGATTTGGCACTTTAGATGCCGAAATGTAATCTGTATTACATCTTACTTTCCCCTGCAAAACTATGTAATCTTGCTTAGCAGGATCAAATTAAGTCGAATAAAGCGCACTCATGAATACTGAAGATTAAGACACAGTGAAAAAATATCATTGTAAAAGGAAGGGTTTTCTAAAACAAAGGAAATGAGACATATCTACTTGGACGAAATCGGATGCCCAGAACAAATTTATCATTGGCAAAGTCTTTTTATAAAGCCATCGGGTTAACAGAAGAAGACTCCAGTTTATCTTTCTCAAGCTTATCTTCATCGAAACCAAAGCGACGAACAAGGACCTCCTTGCCTCCACGACGCAGGTACCACCAGAAGAATCCAACGTGAATTGCAATAAAAACAAGAAGACCCACGGTGCCTCCAGCAATACCACCTGCACTTCCTGTTTCGTAGGCAATACTGATAGCAAGAAGGAAGCCCGGGTATACCAAGAACAACATGATGATGTAAAACACAGGGAAGGCCTTGAACGTAGCAGCAAGATCACCCAAATGACGCGCCGCGTTGATAGGGATTGCACGGACCCGAGGAATAGGATAAAACATCAGAACACCAAACACGTTGAAAAATACGTGGCACATAGCAAGCTGAAATCCATCAGCCGAGGAGCCCACCAACGATGCCAAAACACCGGTCAACGTAGTTCCAATGTTGGCACCCAAAGTCAACGGAAGCATACCCTCCAAAGTCAAGGTACCCATAGCAACCAGAGGAGTCAAAGTCGAGGTTGTGATCGAAGATGACTGCACAAACATTGTCACACCACAGCCAACGAGAATCGCGAGGTAGCCGTTCATGTTGAGAGCCTTCTTGAGCACATCCTCAGCAGCACCACGGATTGCAATTCCGAGAAGCTTGACCATGCAGAGAAGAGATCCAATGAGCATTGTAAGAGACAAAAGAAGAGCGACCCAGCCGGCGGCAGATTGCTTCATACCAGCATCATAGAAGGCACCAGCCTTGTTGATCTTGTAGGTATTGAAGTGCTCAAGAGCGCCAGAGAGGGCATCCTGGTCGACGGTGATATCGGAGACAGACACATTGAGTGAGTCACGAATGCAGTAGTTGAACTCGGCCTTGGCCTTGGTATTGTTGCCGAACTCGTTACAGTGACCGACAACAGCATATTCGGAGGTGGCGCAACGCTTCTGGTTAAACTTGTGGTTATAACAAGTGTTGGTGTCGGAGTTATATTGCGTAGTGCAGAGTAGTTCCTTGCAGAGATCGATAGAGGGTTCACCATAAGCAAAATCCTTGATTACATCAGAATCGACGTCAATGATTTTGTCAGAAATAGCCGCAGTGATTACTTTAAGTGGGCCATCCCAGTCACTGCACTCGCCCTCACAAGCAGTAAACGATTTAGCGATTTCGTAAGTGAGGAGATACAGAACACCACCATTACCACCGTTGATAGCAGATGAAATGCATTCGAGGGGAAGCCAGAAGATGACGTTCATGTAGTTGAACATATCGTGGACAGTGGCACCAGAGAAGCCGCGACGGTACTGCTCACGGTCGCCGACAAAACCAAGAGAGACGATGGTGTTGGTGACAGAAGTACCGATGTTAGCACCAAAAATCATCGGAATACCAGTGGAGACGGGAAGGACTCCAGATCCAGCAGCGGCAACAACAATAGATGTAGTAGTGGAAGAAGACTGTACAAGTACAGTACAAAGGATACCAACCATGAGACCAGCAATAGGATTTGACACAGAGTTGAAGAGAGACCCGGAGGAGGCGCCAGCAATAATCTTGAAGGCACCACCTAGAAGATCAAGACCAACTAGAAACCAGTAAAGAAAGAAAAGGATACCAAGAAAGAGACCTAGGCCCTTTGCCACACCTTTAGGGGTAAGGTGCGGCATGTGGAGATGGGGCATGCTAAGCTGAGGCATTTTCGACTTGTTATTCTTCTTCTTATTATTAAGGGTTTGGTTTGATGAAGATTGGGGTTTGCTGAGATCGAAGAGTTTGCACTATCGACCTCCTGCTGAATGAGTTTTTCTTCTCAGTGGAAGCTGTGTCTGGAAAACATTCAAACCTCCCGAGGTGGAACCATTGAACTCCTTTTAGTATACGTGCTATGCGAGAAATTGGAGGCTTTGAGAATTGTAGCGTCCTTTATGATTGGAAGGGGACTACCAAAAGTGTCCTATTTCACTTCTAGCAATCTTGGAAAGAGACGCAAGACAGCTGTAATATCTTGCGCTTTCTCCTGGGAATATCATAACCACTAGAAGTTTCAATTTCGCGCGAACCGCTGAGCCAATCATTCAGAATCTTGTTTTCATTTAAACCTGCGATAAGAGCCTGGGAAGGTCGTCCTGGCTGTTTCTGCACGTGCGCACTTTACCTATCTGGGCTCTTCCTCCTTGTTCAAAGAAGAGGAGAGTAATTTCAGGTCCCACATAAGGCTAGTGTGAAACGTTTACAATGCGCAAAAAAGGAGGACAAATACACAACTGTGCTCTGTTAGCAAGTTTATGAACATTATTCTTGTGACACGTTTAGACATCAAGAAGCTTGGGGCCTTGCCATATTAACATACATCTTGAAGAAGAGGTTTTTTCGCGGCCCTCCAACTCAACCTCAACTTTACCTATTTTGTGCAATCTGAGGTCTGGGAGTTTATTTAAGTTAGCAAGAAGCCTCATCGGCTTTCGCGCGCCTCTTTCGGTAGTTGTAGTGATCTTATGAGGGCTCTACTTCGTTCGGCTGCTAGAGGATTTCAAAGATAAGATTCCCTCTTTTCTTTTATTTTCGTCTACTTTTCATTTGCCCATTTAGAGGGGTGACAATTCCAGCTCGATGTTTTGCGTTTATCTTGCTACAAGCCTCTCAGCATGGTAAGCCGTTCAAGATTGAGTGATTTATCTATTTTGGTCGGCCTTCAGAGGAGAACGTGACTGAATTCCGCCTGTGAGGAGACACCCTACCTCGTTTCACCTCAGGGTGAGCAAGAAAAAACCAAGAGAACACACACGCTCTCCTCTCAGCGCCTCTAAACTTGCGGACCGGGCTTCTTGAGCCAGACGATCGACAAAGGGTGGCTCTGTCTTGCAAATGCTGACGCAGTTTTGCCAGCACAGTCTTTCATCCTGAAGACTTTCCTTGCACTAGAGCGAGGAGCCAATGCTTGCTTTGCTGCAGCTGCGTCCCTCCTTCGATATGTCCAAGCCATGTTTCGAGAAAGCCTCAGCCCGTGACCAGCTCTGTGGCGCGCACCCATCTCTCGGGTTTAGTGGACATGCCGAGATGACTTGGATTTGGAGGATTTTAAGTTTTCCAAACTCACCCATTAGGAACCAACTATAGTTTAACAGTCGCTACTCGCATCCACATGAGTGTTAAGAAGGTACTTCGAGTACCTATCTGCTCCGCTGGTACAAACCCACTCATTGTCCGGCCTAGTTCCTTTTCGACCAAGCAAGATTCACTCCTTGGAACTTACAGGGTCATATCCAAGCCAAACTTAAGATGAAATAAATCGCACACACTCCTTTCTCTATTGCAGCAAATGCGACCTTTCAAATTTTTCTCCCGTGAGGTTTTCTGCGAGATTGGCGCCCTTCAAGACGAATCCCTTTTCGGCTTCCTCGTGAATATAGCGTTTGCTCGCACATCTTCATGTCACTTAAGCGGTACCATGATTCATCGCAACTTTTGCTGGCGATCAGGCCCATTCGAGGCTGAATTGCGCGGGCTGGACCCTATTTGTAAGCACGTGCAAACCCCCAGCCTCTCTTTACAAGGTACATCCAAAAAGCCATCACAGTTTTCTAATGAACGGCAAGATCCTCATCATGCTCAGAACCGCCCTCGTCTTCATGCCCGATGGCAAAACTTCGCTGTTCGACAAGCCGTCTTGAAAGTATCTGGAATGTTAGTCGAGGCCTTCCGCAAGAGTTTTTTGACTCTACGATTGATTGCTGTTCTGCTACTGGATCGTCCGCGACTTTGCTTTACTTCGCTAGTAGATAGGCACGTGCAGGTCCATGTATGCATTCCCTGCCCCCTTGAGCGAATCTAGTTCCGCAGGCTTAGCTGAGTCGTTTATACTATTGGGGGTATTATAGGAGTGAGTTACTTCCTAGACTAAGTTTTGCAACTTGGACGTCATCCTTCGAGTCTCAAGTGTAAAGAAGGCGAAAACAACTTTTCTGGACTACTTTGTCAGTATAACATTTTTAAACGAACTGCTCTTATACCCAGAGACTATAATATGCTGGATATACCTTTATCTTGTTATTGTCATGATGTCTGGCCTGCGAAAGCAGTACCTAGCACTACTCGTGCACTAGCTTTGGGTCGTGGCCCAGAGTAAACACTTCTGCATGAGAAAGTGCAGTGTGTCGAGTGAAGACTTGAAGAATGAGCAGGTCAAGCACCCCGCTCACCTTCTTCTGAATCAAGCGAGATGAGTCAAAGTAGGCATATGAAAGAATAGCTGAATACTGAGAGAAGAAACGATGATGCGAGGAGCCCAAGGGTGTATACTTGCTGAAAAAAAAATTTAAAAAAAATTTAAAAAAATAATAATAATTTGAGCGCTCGAAATATGGTTATACAAGTCGGGAAAGTGAAAAAACAAGCGAACAACACCCTTTTCATTTTTTAGTAGGCCTCGGGAAGATGAAGGCCGACGAAGAAGTTTCTGTCGTTTGTGTTCACAAACTACAGCAATAGATTTTAGAGCTCATAGTTGGAGGTCCCTTCTATCTACTAACGTGCCTGAATTGCACAATCAAAGAAGATGAAATGTTTTATTCTTCAGGCCACAAGATGCAAACCTCGTTCACGCTGGATGCGTTGAATGCTTTCAATGCCATCCATTGGATTCATTCTGAAAGCTTTCCGTGAAGTGCTGTGCGTTTTTAAAGACGAAGCAACACGCCAACGCACTAATCTCGTCATGAAGGGACCCCATTTAGCTCACCGACAAAAACTGTCTAGATGATGAATTACTCACGTTTTACAAATATTAAAGAAATGCTTTCACAGAATTAAAGAAACGAGCTACATGGGCAAAGGTATAAAGACGGACCTACCCGGAGACAGATGGGCTTAATTAGCCTTTTACAGAATATTTGAAACTAAACACCCATAGGGTTAACAGCAGAGGACTCGAGCTTAGAGTTTTGTGCCTTGTCCTCATCAAAACCAAAGCGGCTGACCAAGATCTGCTTGCCTCCACGGCGGAGATACCAAAAGAAGAAGCCAACATGAATCGCAATAAACGCCAAGAGACCAATCACGCCACCGGCAATACCACCTGCACTCTTGGTGTCGAATGCAATGCTAATGGCGAGGAAGAAGCCAGGGTATACCAAGAACAACATGATGATGTAAAACACAGGGAAGGCCTTGAACGTAGCAGCAAGATCACCCAAATAACGAGCAGCGTTGATGGGCAAAGCACGAATACGAGGAGCAGGATAAAACATCAAAACACCAAACACGTTGAACAGCACGTGGCACATCGCAAGCTGAAATCCATCGGTTGAAGAGCCCACCAACGATGCCAAAACACCAGTCAACGTAGTTCCAATGTTGGCTCCCAAAGTCAACGGAAGCATACCCTCCAAAGTCAAGGTACCCATGGCAACCAGAGGAGTCAAAGTCGAGGTTGTGATCGAAGATGACTGCACAAACATTGTCACACCACAGCCAACGAGAATCGCGAGGTAGCCGTTCATGTTGAGAGCCTTCTTGAGCACATCCTCAGCAGCACCACGGATTGCAATTCCGAGAAGCTTGACCATGCAGAGAAGAGATCCAATGAGCATCACAAGAGAGAGAAGAAGAGTGACCCAGCCAGCAGAAGTCTGCATACCAGCCTTGTAAAAGACTCCACCCTTGTTGAGCTTGTAGCTGTTGAAGTGCTCAAGAGCGCCAGAGAGGGCATCCTGGTCGACGGTGATATCGGAGACAGACACATTGAGTGAGTCACGAATGCAGTAGTTGAACTCGGCCTTGGCCTTGGTGTTGTTGCCGAACTCGTTACAGTGACCGACAACAGCATATTCGGAGGTGGCACAACGCTTCTGGCTGAACTTGTGGTTGTGGCAAGTGTTGGTATCAGAGTCGTACTGGCTAGTGCAGAGGAAGTCCTTGCAAAGATCGATGGAGGGTTTGCCGTAAGCGAAATCCTTGATAACATCCTTGTCAACACTGATAATCTTCTTGGAGATGGCGGATGTGATAACCTTAAGAGGGCCCTCCCAGTCCTCGCAGTCGCCCTCACAAGCAGTGAAGCCCTTTGCGATTTCCTTGGTGATGAGGTAAAGCACACCACCGTTGCCACCGTTGATAGCAGAGGAGATGGACTCGAGGGGAAGCCAGAAGATGACGTTCATGTAGTTGAACATATCGTGGACAGTGGCACCAGAGAAGCCGCGACGGTACTGCTCACGGTCGCCGACAAAACCAAGAGACACGATGGTGTTGGTGACAGAAGTACCGATGTTAGCACCGAAGACCATCGGGATACCAGTGGAGACGGGCAAAACACCAGCGCCAGCAGCTGCGACAATGATCGAGGTGGTGGTGGAGGATGACTGAACGAGGACAGTACAGAGAATACCAACCATAAGGCCAGCAACTGGGTTCGAGACAGCACTAAAGAGCGAACCAGAGGAGGCACCAGCAATAACCTTGAAGGCATCACCAAGAAGTGCAAGACCAACAAGGAACCAGTAGAGGAAGAAGAGAATGCCAACAAAGAGGCCAAAGCCGATGGCTACGCCCTTGGGCGTGAAATGAGGCATGCGAAGTTGCATTTTTTGGTTGGCAAAGTCTGTGAAATGTGTATGAAAATGGAGTGGACTCCTAAGCTCCAAAAATCGTTGATGGTTTGAGGTTGTGGAATTGCTTTGTCTTGAGACTTTGGAGGTTGTGGTTTTGCTTGCAATCCGGGGCAAGTTGTGGCACAATGCTTGCGAGTTGGTGACTCTCTTAATCCTTCTTCCTTGGACATATACAATCAGTCTTGAGTGTATACTCTCAAGATGGTCTCCCTGATGTTAGAGAGGATGAAAGAAGTTAAAAAAATTAAAAATTAGGCAACGGAGGCAACCATTCTGTTTTTGCTTTAGAGAAAGGACCTCCCCTCTTCTAGTGAGGAACTGAGCCACACTTTACTGTCATTACATTCGTGATGTGTCCCTTGTGTTCTGTTTCTTTGCGATGTTCAAAGCGAGAACCATGTGCTACTTTCTCCTCATTCCTTTCAAACTTTACAGCCCCCTGTTGCTTTTTCCTTTTTTCATTTATTTATATATATATTCATTTAATTGAAATTAGGAAAGGGCAGCCGAACGTCAATAATGATGGCTTTCGCGGTGGACATCTGTGACTAAGTCCTATGAAAAAAAGAAGTTAACCCAAGTCTGTCTTGCTCAAAGACGTTGCTGCACGTGCCATGCGTGCTGTGCATTATCATTTTTTTCTTCTTTTATGTAAAACACTTTTTACTGTGAAGAAAAATAAAAATTGAATAGGCTCAATTTGTGCCTGAACAGGAAAGTGTAATAGTTATTTTTCCTTTTCTTTTTTAATTTTAAATTGAAAAAAAAAAAAAAAAAAGGAAAGGAAAGGAAAGGAAAGGAAAGGAAAGGAAAGGAAAGGAAAGGAAAAAGCAAGACAAATATGGAAATATTGAACTCTGATGGGACAGACTGTACGCAAACGTATGCTATAATTCTGATGTACGTTTACATATCAATATAGCAATATTTAAGGGATGGTGTTATATCGTTGTTTCTGAATATTTTCTCTGATAGCGCGAATTTTAACACCATCTTGATTGTTCTGCAATCAAGCCTTGAAAAATAATAATTTGACCCACTGGACTGTGAAGTGTAAACAAGAATAGATGCGGCGAAAGCCACTCATACCAGCGCTCCAGGAACTCACTTGGATCGTATTTTGATGCATAGGTGTGGTAAGTACTTAGAAACCAACGTTTTTACCTTACTTTCTCTCCAGTGGACACAGGCTTTTCGATCGTGTCGACGTGTTCGTCTACATTTAAATCCACCTTAAATTGTTGCATTTTTTTCAAATCGGTTTTTGAAGATGCAACTAGGACCTCGTAGAGCAAGTGGTTATAATGAATTCCTTTAAATGAACGGGCTTGCAGCAGCGTGCTTGCTTGAATAGAGTGCAAACGCAGCTCGCACGTGCTTCCAATGCTCCCAGTGGCTGGTTGTGCCTTCCTCCTCGTGGTCCTTCTCCCTTGCAGCCTGTGTAAAACCTCCAAGTACTACTCGATTTCATTCAGAAGATTCATGGTGCTGCACCATTTCGCATTTCTTTTTAAATTGGGAAGAAGTAGAAACTTTGGTCACGCGGAATGGGGATTCGCAGGGGTTCATCTTTGAGTCGCGATTTAGTCTCTTTCGCATGAGCTGATACAAACCTGTAGATGTTTTTAAAGAATACTGCAATTCTTGCTCAAAGAAGAAATATACCACACGTGCCGGAAATATTAAATTATAAAGAACCGAAAAAGGGTCCACCCTCGCTGCGCCTGGTCTCGTCTCCGGTCTGTAGTTTGTTAAGAAGAAGTAAGCATCATCGCTGTGAAATTGAAATTCCAACTAGGTTAGTTGGTTCATGACGAAATTTCAAATCGCATCCAAAAAGCACTGCAAATTAATGTGGCACTATCTTCATCTACTGAGATGATCGCATTGATGTTTTAAGGGAGAACATGACCAACAATATATCAGGGTTCAGAAGGATGTGTTCACCTAGTAACTATAAGGTCGATATATTTTCTGGGACAACCTTCTTTCCCTGAAACTACACGTACATTTCTGATTGCCGAACTTATGATAGGGCTTGTTCTGTCGCCAACAGATGCTCAAAGGGAGACAACTGGGATAAAGACTTTGTTTTGCAGCCATGTTTTAGTTTGTTGACATGGAATGTAAACATAGCATGGTCTCAGAAGCGTATCAGCATGACCGACATTCTTTCGAATGTCTAGCCTCTCCTTGATGAAATTGCATCTCAACGCTCCAATGTCTACAATTTCACTGCGAAATATAAGTCAGAGATACAAAGCTGTTTGAAATGAACAAGCAAAAACAAATAAAAACACGTGCCATAACAACAGGGACTGGGACTCGTGACTTGCACTGTACACCCCCCAATCGAATCTAGTCAGCTAAGTTATATAAAGACACTTGGAAGTAACCAGACAATGTATAACTTTGAAGACGTGACCTTCGTGGAGAAAAAAAAAAGAAAAGAAAAAAATAGTCCAAATCAAGACTTCAACGTGTAAAGGTAACAACGTGGAGGGGACCTTCGTGTTTTTTTTTTGTTTTTTTTTCTTCTACATATTTTTGTATCGACATAGCTTTACTTACGGCGTGTGAGAGCTATTGTATATGCTCTCTGATCTCTTTTGGGGGCCAATCCGTCTTTTTCCTCTGGAGTTTTTTTTTTTTTCATTAAAAAAAAAATTGGAAATGAAAAAGAAGCTCGATTGGGATGCACCTTAAAATATCTGTTGAGAAAAGTTGCCTGTATGTACTTGCGTGGCACAACATTTGATTTTATGAAGGCCAGTGCCAAAGCCATACCAATGTATTCATTCTCTCGTTACATCTAAGCTTACGTAACATTACTCAGGATATCTTTGCAATAGGTATCGTAAAAAAGACAGTGGATAGTTCACTGGGTAATTGAAATGTTTCAGTGTGTAGGTGACTTTTCATAGCCAACATGTAGCAGTGCACATCGACATTCGAATTTGTTCAGAGATGAGCTAAAGTTCCTGGAGACGCGTGGGACACGAGGGTTAGATTTTCCTCCGAAATCAACGTCGTGGCGCCATCGTTCTTCACTTTTCGTATACGACGAGACCTGGGATTGCAGTCACATTGTCAGCCTCAATTGATAGTTTCAAGTTGAGAACGTTTCTTTTTTAAAGGTAGGTAGAACCTCGCCAATCTTCAAAACATTGTTTTCACAACCAAATTGCACAATTCTCAAGAGTTTTTTTTCAACACAATTTAAAATGCTTGCACAGAATTAAAGAAACGAACTACGTGGGCAAAATATAAAGACGGGGATGCCCAGAGACGCTATGACAGGTTTGAATGGTCTCTCAAGAGAGTTTATTCGATGTTTAGAGGTTCATCGGGTTGACTGCAGAAGACTCGAGCTTAGAGTTTTGTGCCTTGTCCTCATCAAAACCAAAGCGGCTGACCAAGATCTGCTTGCCTCCGCGGCGGAGGTACCAAAAGAAGAAGCCAACATGAATCGCAACGAAAGCAATAATGGCAATAGTACCACCAGCAATACCTCCAGCATTCTTGGTGTCGTATGCAACACTAATGGCGAGGAAGAAGCCAGGGTACACCAAGAACAACATGATGATGTAAAACACAGGGAAGGCCTTGAACGTAGCAGCAAGATCACCCAAATGACGCGCTGCACTGAGAGGAAGCTCACGAATACGTTCCCAAGGGTAAAACATCAAAACACCAAACACGTTGAACAGCACGTGGCACATAGCAAGCTGAAATCCATCGGTTGAAGAGCCCACCAACGATGCCAAAACACCAGTCAACGTAGTTCCAATGTTGGCTCCCAAAGTCAACGGAAGCATACCCTCCAAAGTCAAGGTACCCATAGCAACCAGAGGAGTCAAAGTCGAGGTTGTGATCGAAGATGACTGCACAAACATTGTCACACCACAGCCAACGATAATCGCGAGGTAGCCGTTCATGTTGAGAGCCTTCTTGAGCACATCCTCAGCAGCACCACGGATTGCAATTCCGAGAAGCTTGACCATGCAGAGAAGAGATCCAATGAGCATCACAAGAGAGAGAAGAAGAGCGACCCAGCCAGCAGAAGTCTGCATACCAGCCTCATAGAAAGCACCAGCCTTGTTGAGCTTGTAGCTGTTGAAGTGCTCAAGAGCGCCAGAGAGGGCATCCTGGTCGACGGTGATATCGGAGACAGACACATTGAGTGAGTCACGAATGCAATAGTTGAACTCGGCCTTGGCCTTGGTGTTGTTGCCGAACTCGTTACAGTGACCGACAACAGCATATTCGGAGGTGGCACAACGCTTCTGGTTGAACTTGTGGTTGTGGCAAGTGTTGGTGTCAGAGTCGTACTGGCTAGTGCAGAGGAAGTCCTTGCAAAGATCGATGGAGGGTTTGCCGTAAGCGAAATCCTTGATAACATCCTTGTCAACAGTGATGATACGCTTGGAGATAGCCTCAGTGATAACCTTAAGAGGGCCCTCCCAGTCCTCGCAGTCGCCCTCACAAGCAGTGAAGCCCTTTGCGATTTCCTTGGTGATGAGGTAAAGCACACCACCGTTGCCACCGTTGATAGCAGAGGAGATGGACTCGAGGGGAAGCCAGAAGATGACGTTCATGTAGTTGAACATATCGTGGACAGTGGCACCAGCGAAGCCGCGACGGTACTGCTCACGGTCGCCGACAAAACCAAGAGACACGATGGTGTTGGTGACAGAAGTACCGATGTTAGCACCGAAGACCATCGGGATACCAGTGGAGACGGGCAAAACACCAGCGCCAGCAGCTGCGACAATGATCGAGGTGGTGGTGGAGGATGACTGAACGAGGACGGTAGCAAGAATACCGACCATGAGACCAGCGACAGGGTTTGAGACAGAGTTGAAGAGCGAACCAGAGGAGGCACCAGCAATAATCTTGAAGGCATCACCAAGAAGGGCAAGACCAACAAGGAACCAGTAGAGAAAGAAGAGAATGCCAACAAAGAGGCCAAAGCCGATGGCTACGCCCTTGGGCGTGAAATGAGGCATCTGCATTGTTGCGAAAAAGTTGAAAAACTGAAGACGATGGTTGCAAAGGTCAGAGCCTTTCTTTTACCTGTCTTTGTTTTTCTCGGTTTGTTTGCTCTCTCTTGAGTTTCGGGTTTGCTTTGGTCCGATTGGCATTGGCAAGACCGAACAACCATCTTGATCTATTAAATATTGGCTGCTACAAGGTAGACAACATAGTTTTGTCAATTCATGATATCTATGCGCAGAGACACTTGGAGGTAGCTGTGTTGCTTCATGGTGATCCTTGAGAGTACGCCGAATCTTGGCTTTTCTATGAGACAACCTTCTCCTATTTGTAATGTCTGTCCTTCGCACGATCCTCTGACCGCAATTTAGCCATAAAGTGTGCCAAGACACATAGGAATGTCCTGCAGTACGTATGGAACCTCAGAATAAAGGTACCTTGGTAACTCTATGTCAAGAATTTCCTCGCTGCACGTGCATGCTCTTCAATTACCGAGTTTTAGAAAAGAGAAAAGAAAACAATGGACAGAGTAAGCCAAGCGCCACAAAACGTGTTTCAGATAGAGTTGAGCCGCGACGCAGCGCGCGCAAAACAATGTTTCGAGGTCTTCAACCTTGGAAATCCGCTCCAAACGATAGCCATTTAATGTATTACGAAGACAAACTTTTCTTTTTTGAAGCAGATAATGTGCTTTTTCCCGCTTTCTTATCTTAGTTTATTTTGCAATTAAATGGGCTGGTCTAGAAGCGTGAAACGAAATGAAGGTGCAAATTGATAGATGAGAGTGTCTGCTCCGTTGTTTTAGAGTTGAGTTTCGTGCTATTTATACTCATCCATCAATACCCCGCTAGCTAAGTAGCGTTTGCTTCGTAGTTGTTGAGAGATTTGAGACATTTTTTTTTTTCCAAAGGAGTGCCAAAAGTTCCATATCAAAACACATATAATTAGGATATCCTATGGAGGGTAGTATAAAGTTGAATACTTACATGACTCCCCCAATGAACCCCTGATCCCCTTGATGACCTTCCGGATTCCTGCCCCCTATAATTGCATACGTAACCAGAGGGTACCTTGGATTCGTCTTCTCATAGTGTTGCCCAGGATTGCAAAATCACCCTTGTTTTGGTGTGGGACTTAGGTTGCTTTGCTTGTCCATCCAACTTTTTGACAAGTGAAAGTATTTGTTTTCCGATCTCGGATCACGTGCGCGACTCCTTTTAGATACAATTTTCTCTCTTTGATTTATTTGATGTTGCTGTAAGTGCTGTACTGACGAAACCACAGAAGCCAAGGTGGAGGCATTAGATTTTCTTTGCGTGAGACCGAGATGGGCAACATGAACCTGATGCACAGCTTGACAGGACCAATTTAAGGTGCATCAGAGCACTTGTTTAATTAAACAATTTATAATTCTTTAATATGTACTTATTCTTTCAAATTAATAATTTTGATAATAAAGGAGTAAGCCTAGTTTTTTTTTTTTAGTGACAATGTTTTGTTTTGCATTTATGAATAAAACCGTTCTATAATGTGATGTGGAGGAGTTTGGAAGGAAGAGAAGCTACTATATAACTCAAGTTTACTTTTGTTGAGAGCAACAAAACATTTATTTTTGTGATATCAATAAAATAATAATAATAATAATAATAATTTTTCTTCATTTCATTTCACTTATTTTCATTTCTATTTTATTTTGCTTTATTTTTAGAATGAAAACATTTTTATTTTATTTTTTAAATGAAGATAAATCATTGCGGAGAGGAAGTTCGTTCTAAAGTCCGGGTCTGTATCTTTCAGCATTGTGCCAGTAAAACCTTCGCCCCAAAAGCTCAGCAGTGTTTTTCAAAGAGTTGGACTTTCAGCTATAAACTGGGAATCCGAGCGACTTTTCTAAAGTGACCATCTCCGCAAGCCTTCCTTAATTCAAATTAATTAATTTTTTTACATGAAAGAATTGTAGGCAATTAGAGATGTTTAATAGACAGCAGGTACAACGAGCCACTGGCGACTACAAAGCTGAGGCCGCAATGGGTTGTAAGTTGGAAGTATCACTCGGGCAAAGTGCAAAAGAAGATTCAGATACTTTGATGAATTAAGTTCGCTTCGTCAACTTAGCTGAGCACGTTCCAGGTTTCTAACCAATCGTTGCATTCCTGCTTCTTATGAGCTGCGGCTCACAAATCGCCGTCCATTCCTCCCGAACGCTCCAGGTTACGCACTGCAAAGCCCTGAATAAAGCTTCGCGAGCTCTTGTTTCTTAGTTGAACAGCTCTTACGCCATTATGTCCCTTTTTAGGCACTTGTAAACCATTACAAAGTGTAACCCCCCATTGATTTCAGACAAACCTACGTGCTGATAATCCATCTCGTCCCTATGCATTTCCATACACTCCCAAAGGAGAAACCAGCGGTGCCTTCACTTCTGAACACATCGTGGCTCAAACTCGGTGAACAGGTGCATGAGGGATGAAATGCTAATGATTCATATGGTTGAGTAGGCCGCGTGAAAAGGTTAACGTGAGCTGATTGCAAACTACTTCAAATTGTTTACAACCAGGGTAGAGCCGATTGCCTCCAAGAAAGAATTAACGCAGCTTTGCACATGAGAACTTATATCCGAGCCTGATTAAAAGGCGGGACGCGCGGCTCTCAATTTCCTCACGTTTCTTTTTGGTCTTTTCCATGAACATCAAATTTACCATTTCACTAACTTGGTGTCGCGTATCAGCCGAATCTTCTGACGTTGCAATTCCTGGCGCAGCCTGAGCGAAAACCGCCGTGTAGACATTTATGGTGCTGGTTGTGCCCCTCGCCTTTAAATACTGTAGCCTTTCAAGGTGATCGTGATGTATGTTTGGGTGAGTCTATGAAGAAGGTGGATGATCGTGGGGAAGACTAGGCTAGCGATAGATGAGCCTAAGCCACCACTCCGGTGTATTCCTTTCTCTTCTTCTTTCTTAAAGGCATGCTATACAACCTCTAAAAGGTACTCTTTTTGTTGTAAAACCTTTAAGTAATCGCAGGTATTCAAACAATTCGACTCGCAAAAAAGCTCCGCTCTCGTCGCTCGATACGCAGCGGTAGGTAGGCAGGCACGTACGAAGTAAAACCTGCGTTCTACAAGTCAAGATCTCCCGACAGCAAGACTACGTATTGCCGTAACAATCCTCAAACGCAGCGCGACTGCTTCTTTCAACAAACTTGTAGGTACCTAGCTAAGCTAGCTGGTGCCTCGATGCTGCTCAAGTGCCATCATGACAATTTCGAAAACCTGGAAATAGTTGACTGGTACCTCCTTTTTGTGATTTTAATCTACTTCCCTCATTCTAATTTTTAGTTTTTATTCCTTTTCTTTAGTTCCAAACCAAGAGCTCTGTGGGCGCTTTTGTTTGATCAAGAAAAGATGCTGATCAATCAATGGAGGTGTGCACACTTGATCTGGTCACTGTGGGCCAATCTGAAGATTCGGTAGTTGGTAGTTGGGAGCGTCAGGGGGGCCACAAGCACGCTTGGACAGCTTGGAGTCGAGGCGAGGAGTGATGGCTACTGTAAAGGCACATTTCTAAGAGCACGAGTCAAGAAGCAGGAGGTGCAGAGATCTTGTGCAGTCCTACCAGCAGTGGCGCCGCGACGTTCTGGGCTGCACGGTGAGGCGAAAGAAGCTGCTAGCTACTCACGCTCATGTCGCTACAATTTCGAAGGTTGCGCGGATGAATACTTTGACGCGCGCCTCAATCTGGGCCTTGGATTGGGGAGTAGGCATCTTGAGTGGCACATGGAAGTGAATACCGCGACTACTACCAACCATTCGAATGGATCCATGTGAATCCGGAAGCCGATCCTCGGAGGCATGGCGATCTGTTTCGATTACATTATGAATGGATATGAAAAGTGCTGCGCGTGCCATGATAAACATTATATATTTAAAAGGTGCTGCCGGCACGTACAGCACGTTTGTTTGATATGTTTGTTAACGTCTGTATAGTGGGCTCAAAACACTACTCGTGCGCTAACATCCTTTGTTTGATAAAAAGTTCGCTATTTCCATGCCCCGTCTCGAATTTGTTCGCGTCTGAGGAGCATCGACCAGCTCGTGGGCAGGTATCGAATCAAGCTCATTTGTCTCTCCAAAACAGCTGAAAGGTATGAGCACCCAGGCTGAAATCCCTTGATTCATCACGACTTTTCCCTTGACCCTGCATGGCGGCTGCACAGCAAACCAACTCGACTCTTCTGAATCTTGCAAAGTATTTCTACCATGAATGGAGCTGTGCAGAGATACAGGACTGTGTCGACCAGCTGAATTCAGCAACTTCACCTCTTATGTCCTAGAACGTTCGCCTTGTGGGACAAATGCTTTTTAAATGAAACTATTTTCTTCTCTTCTGTGAATCAGAGAACTAACAGAAACAGAACGACGCTTGGCAGGTTGAATTTCCTGCAAGTTTTCTGGTCAATCAAGGAATATCGATCCCCCCAGTACTGCTAGAAGGTATTGTCTAGCTGCTTTACTTGAATAAGACACGAAAAAATTGTTCATTTATCAACTGTATGAATTTGTATTCCTAAAACGACGAGCTTGCTGCATCTTGACGTATTTTGTGTACTAGAGTTTTGACATATGTATTTCATAGACGCATCAAAGAGTCCGGACACTTGTGTGCCGAGCACATGTTTGAATGGCTGCCAGCTCTTGAATGGCTGCCAAGAGCTGGCAGCCTTATTCAGATTCGGAAAGTGTGCAATCCTATTCCTTTTTTGCTATAAATAAATACAAGCACGTGCCGCTGTAACCATTACCACTTTATATAAAGTATATGAACCATGTCTTCTCTCTGGATATATAAGATTTGGATTATTAGACAAGGCATTTGCATAAAAGATGGCTGAGCTGTAAGGCTTGGGGCAAGAGTAGCTGCAAACCACTCATTGATTCTTGAGGTCTACTTCCCATCAACTTTATATTCCAGTAGATACAAAGACTCTTAAACGTTGCATCTTCTTGCGTTGCTGTTGTCAGTAGACTTTTTATTCCCTGTCTATTATTTTCGTTACCAGACATATACAATACATATTCGGATAATTTCGGCTTAACTTGCGTTGACTGCATGGCAGTTATCATAGACTCATGTGAAAAAAATGCGATTCATTTCAAATTTCAGCTATTGTCCATTTTTTCGAGACAAATACTGGATTCTGTGGTGCAAGCTATCCAATACGTCTGCAATTTAAACCAACGCTGATGATTGTTAATTGATTCTTCTGAATGACAAATGCAGTCCAGCGATGCGACATGTAGGTCAATAAGAAAATAGTCGGAATAGTACTTTGTCTTTGTTCAATTTACAAAATACGTGAGTAAGTGCTGTAGATTTCTCACTGTATAAGTATTGGTTTTTATTCATGTTGTTTTCATGCGCCATCTGTTCATTTTTGACGTCACGTAGCTAAGTTAAGTACCATAAATCCTGAACTAACAACAACACAAGTTTCAAGTCACTTGCAAATTTTAGATCTCAGAAAAAGAGTCACTACACTTTACAAAACACGTGAGTAAGTGCTGTAGATTTTTCACTACATAAGTATTGGTTTCCATTCATGTTTTTTTCATGCGACATCTCTTCATTTTTTACGTCATGTAGCTAAGTTAACTACTAGAAATTCTGAACTAACAACAATACAAGTTTCAAGTCACTTGTAAATTGTAGATCCCAGGAAAAGTGCCAATGTACTACATACGCAAGTTGCGGAAAATAAAACAGCTGGATGCTGGTGAGTTGCGACATATGACAGATGATTAAACCTAGTAGTGCTCAGCTTCTGCCCCCGAAGTATTCCTTTCTCATGACCCACACATTTTATTGGAGGAGGTGGATCTGCTCCTCTCCATTCGCAAAAACTTTGCATGTTGCTCGTGTAGTGATTTCATACGCTACTGAGAGTATCGTCACAAAGTTGTCTTCAAAGAAATCTCAACTTTGATTTATTAAACCTTGTGAGCAACATTGTAAACACTTCGTAGACATCTTTGAGACCTTCAAAGGGTGCTTGAGGAATAGGAACACTATGACACCAGCTAGAGGAATCAGTCTTTGCAGAGGCCCACAACAGCGACATGTATCCAAGTAATGCTTATCATCTTCATGATTTACCAGTACTATTTTTCGTTTAGGTTTCCTGTGATGGACTTCAAAGTTATAGTCGAAGTGAAGGCTCGCTTTGTACCATTAATCGATCAATAATAGAATAACACTTCTGGCGCAAGATTGATTTTGTTTCATCAACTGTCGGTGCAAAGGCTCAAACTTTCATATCTATCTATATACGTTTAAATGTTTATAATCAACAAAAGATTTGAAATGGAGATTACTTGCACATATTCTAGCACTACTAAAGACGCGGATAACATTTGAGTAGCAGTTTCATTCAACTCCATTGAGGCTGAAAAAAACAACTGACTGACCCTCAAGTGAAAGAACTCAACATTGTGGACAGGGAAAAAAAAAAATCATGTTATACCGGATAGGTTTAAGCTAAAGTAGTAGTTGCTGGGTTCATGTCTAGGGACAAGAAACGGTTTGTTTTAAAGAAACACAACCTATTCTTCTCAAGGTTTTCTGATCTTGATAATGCCGTTGCTTTGGTGCAAGTGTTTCTTGTAATGCATTCAAAGCATAGCTAGGCCTATTATGATGTCATCCAAAGCGAACGGCTTGGTCTGTGAGGTACTTGCTCTCGAGTAATCTTTAGGTTTTTTTCTTGTTGCATACACGATATTCTCGTGCTGGCGAACAGAAGGAACTCATGCAGCAGCACCACATTGTGCAATGCATGACTTTTGTATCTAATTAGTGGCGAACAAGCTTATCGTCACCGATGCGGTGGCCAAGCCCGTCCTCATCATCGTCATCATCGTCGATTGTAAACTCAGCAGCAGTATCTGGAGTCTGCATCTCGAGGCCAACTTGGTCAAATTCGTCAAGGTCATCTGATGTTGGCAGCTGTTGACTGTAAGCATATTGCGCAGTGAGAGCTGAGGGGGCCCAAATGTAGCAGATTTGCAAAAGAATTCCGAGGAAGAAGAGATCCCAGAAGGAAACAAGCACGTACCAGTACCTCCACGAGATCTCAAGAGTCTGTTGTAGCACCAGCATTTCAAGGATGGTGAAAATCATCCAGGTGAAGGCCCAAAAGGAGAGAGCGCGGGCAAGGCGTTGGTACATGCCAAGCTTGACAATTTGCTGAGCCTCGCGGAGCTCGTAGAGAATCTCACTCATTGCAAAGTAGATCCAAAAGAGAATGATTACGTCACAAACACTGACAATCAAGGATGAAAAGTAGAGAGGCTCCGTAGGGCGGCCGTGCTTGCTAATATCAGCAATTCGCTGAAAGTCAAGAAGAAGTGAGGAAAAAGTGTAAATCACACCCAAAGCGAAAATCTTGAGGTTTGTGCTACGCTCCAAACGCGGCTTGACAACACCAAAGCCCAGGCAAACGGCCAAGAGTAAAAGTGCACTTGAACTTCTTTTGAGTACCGAAAGTGCGGAAGAAAAAGTGAGGTCAGCACGCATCGGACAACACGACTTAGCACCACTCTCGTTCATCTCGAGATAAGTCATGAACTGTGCAAAACGTTCCACCAAGCCCATGATAATAACTGCGACAATAGCCTTTTGAAGGCCTAGAATGTGCTCACGATTTTGTACACAGCGCCCAATGTAAAAAACGGCCAATATAGAGTAACCTAGACAAAGGAAGCCTGACATGGGAAGGATTCCGAAAGTCCATCCACTCAAATAGCCGTACGGGTTGTAGTACTCAAATGTAACGTCCATGAAGATATCGTCCTCGAGGCAGTTGTAAATAAGAATCAAATGAAAGGCAGTTTCTGTTACCTTGAAAGAATAAGAACCGTCAAGGTATCTAGGGTCACCCTGGCTAGCTGTGAGCTTGAGTTCCCAGGACTCCGAGTCCTTGAAACTGCTTGGGACAGGGTCAATGCAAGAAGCTTCCATTTGACTTTCTGATGAGAGAGCATCATCGCTCCACCCATGCAATACTTTTAGGACAACCTCTCCTTCAGCGTCCTCGACGAGCGACTTCAGAGAATCATCACCAGGAGGACGAACCGTGACAGAGACCTTAATGTAAGGGTCTGAAAGGCCTCCGATCCATGCGGGGCTATCGCTTCGAGAAAACATGGGCATGTCCTTGATAAAATCAGTCATGTATCCGCTATACATAGTTTCGTTCTCAAAAGAGAAAATTGAAGCTTCGGCAGGCGTACTAAGCGCCACAATAGTGGCAAACGCTGCAAGACATTTGTTTAATGTAGACTTCATTTTGCCAGCAGCAGATATTTTGTCGGCTGTTGTTTCGAATCAAAGATTTTTGAAGATATTCCACAAAGGAAAGAAACTTGCAGAGAGTCTTGGTCCCTTGATGCAAGGTAAGACAATCTTAATACACTCTAAAAGCTCTACCCCAGAACGCCTGGCTTCTCGTGCTGGGCTCTGTGTCTTTGAGCTTTGCAGAAACCGAAAGGTCTTGCCAAAGGCTCAAGTTGATTGAAAAGTTGAAAGTGGGAGTTGCGGCTGCTTTCCAGCTTCCCACGCCTCCACACAAATCTTTAAAACCCACCCAGACTCGAACAAACCTCTCGAGAACAGTCGAGGCGTCTTCCCTCTCGCCCCCTGGCCGCCGCAAGCGCAAGCTAAAGCCCGCTCGAGCCGGTTTAGTTGTTTGATATATCCTTAACGCCATCCTCCCTTCAGCCCTTCGCCACGTCGGCAACAACGTGGTGCCATCCTCACCCGACCCTGCTAACCTAATCTTAAACCTTACATTTTGTGTCTCTTATTCCTGTATCATCGAACCTCAAGATCCTCGTCTTTGTTCTTTCTACTGTTACTGCACTCGCTAGCTCCACACATAGTATTCCCAGTAGAGGTCCCGGTAATGCGAAGTTAACAGAATTCTTCGTTTTGACGATGTTCTGGCTCAACCTTGGGACGGAGAGCGAGCGGCCTTTTGCTCGAGGCTCCTCTTGTGAACGTCTAGACTGTGTGGTGTCGCTCGAGATATCACCTGCTACTGCCATGGGGTTGAGCAGCTGATTAGAGCACATTGCACAGACTCGATGACCATCAAGGCAGTTGCTACAGGTTGCAAGGCAGTCGCTAGGAGTGAAGTACCAGGTTAATTAATAACGCAGGTCACTCTCACCAACCGGAGGCTATTCAGATAAATCGTTTACCTTGCGCAGAACCTGCAGTAGTCAAAGCACGCGGGCAGCCTGCTTCTCTGTCCATTGCTTTCTATAAGAACTCAAGTCAAGAAGTCAAAGCACAAACAACTCGAGGCCATGGCATCCCTCGGAGAATTGGAGATCATGATGTTTAAAGAAGGGCCGTTGAAGATTGACGAAGTTGAGGGGTCTGAAAGCACTGAGATGCCGAATCTGTTCATGATTGAAGAGCAATTGAAGCAACTCAAGTGGTGGATGGAATCTGGCTTTCGGGCAGGTTTGCGATTGTGAGTGATCACTCTCACTCTCACCTTCACTATGAATCTGAAGGATTGGATAGAACCCAGAGAAATGCAAATTGTGATTTTAGGTGGCAACTAAGAGCAGCTAATTACATTGAAAACAATTGGTGGGCTTAAGCTTCTGTGGCAGCAGTGACACTCTGAGAACTCGGAACTCACGACTGGCGAAGCCAGATTCGAAACCCAAGGCCGTGGTAGCGAAGATGTTGAGGGACCGCACGCGCGCTCGGCTCGTGCAGATACAGAGCTTGATAGAGGCCGGAGCCGATGCCCGCGAGACTTCGGATCGCGTTCATGCCTTGAGCAACGCAACTCTCGTTGACGCTCTGCAACATCCAGATGCCACGCTCCGCATTCTCACTGGAGAGCCCGACAACGCCCAGACGGATCAGGACGCTCTCATTGCAGCATGTAATGGCGACGTTGAGCTTGCCAATGACCTCTTCCACAGTGCAGGGCGAAACCTTCAGGTCGCGTTGTCTCTGGTCCAATCGAGTTCGACCTCGGATTCTGACGCCAATTTCGCCCACAACTCCGTAGATCCCGTTGTGGACCTCACTGACGGAGTCTTAAGCAAAGCTCAGGACTCTTCGACCGGTAACAACAAGTCAGGGTCTTCTGGTTCATTGTCACTATCAGCACAAGAAGCAGATGATCTTGAAGCGTTGGTAAACTTTTGCCAAGGGGACAGAGATTTGGCTCGAGATGTATTTGAGAATGTTGGGAGAGACTTGCCTAAAGCCCTTCAGTTTCTTGGAATGTAAATAACATGGGGAATCTCAAGCTTAAGCTACATGCCTGATTTTGCAGTTGTGGCTACCTCTCTAGCCGAGGGATAAAGGCCTAATCACATTCACGTTTTTATTCTTTTAAGATATTATAAGGAGCAGGCAAACAACTACCTTTTTTGGAAATGTATAAACGATACATTCTGAAACTCAAGATTCATAACGAGTGGAGAAGTTTCAGCATACCTGTCCAAAGTGCTTGCAATCTAAGCAGGCAAGTCTTTGAGTGAGGGTAGCTCCTGCGGCAAAGACAAATATAATAATGACAAAGATAGACTGAGGCAACGCTTCACTTTATTTTACCCATTCCATGTTATCCATAGTACCACAGAATAAACCTAAATAAATTACATGCTGTGTTTTATGATGAAGGTTTAGAGTAAATAAGGAAACCGAGACATTCGGGAACAACAGAAGAAACTTAACGTGCTAAAGGGAATCTGTACATGTTTGATTATTTAAAGAGTAAGTAATGCTCCCAAAGGCCCGACAACTGTCTCTGATCTGACTTCAGCAAAATCCAAGTCATCTAGAGCAACTCACTGCTAATGCTGCTGTTACGCGCAGGGTTTCTTTGGGAATGAAGTGTGTGCGAATGTGTATACAGTTCAAACA
Source organism: Schizochytrium sp. TIO01 (assembly GCA_004764695.1). Lineage (NCBI taxonomy): Eukaryota > Bigyra > Thraustochytrida > Thraustochytriidae > Schizochytrium > Schizochytrium sp. TIO01. The sequence continues at coordinate 981,678 of SMSO01000014.1, read as the reverse complement.
AGGCATTTAGCCGTGTAGGGCACTACATCGTCCGTCATTTTGGAGCGTCCTCTAAGATGCTACTCAACCGCTCCTTGCCTGAAGCGGCCTTCTGTCTTGGGTGTTGTAGATGCTGCATAATTAATTGCCGAGGCAGATAACTCTTGAGCTCATGCGTGTAAAAACATCGTGGATTCTACATTATACCAGGTTTGGCAGGTCAGGGGGATCGAATGGCGTCATGTGCATTGACAAATTTGACCCGCCTCTCCATAGCCAGGAGATCACACCTATGGTCGGTCTTTCGAACTCAGTTAGAGGAGAGCTCCTCAAAGACAGCTGCGAGATCCTCTTCTGTGAGAGCGCCAAACGTGCTCTCGCCAGAGTAAGTTACGTAAAGAAAACCATCCTTGTCCTTCTTGTCCTCGTAGATGGAAGACATCAGAGCTGCGGTAGGCGGAAGCACATTGTCGATAAAGACGTAGATTGCCTTTTCGGCCTTGACCTTGATGCGCTTCCGAATGACATAGACAAACTGGCCAACGGTGAGGTCATTCGGTACAAGGTACTTTTTCTTGTCAATATCCGGAATGTCGCTGCGAGGGTCACGCTCGCAGATCACAGGTACTCGGTCGGGGTACTTAGAGCGAATACGCTGCGATTCCTGCTCGCGCTTCTCGAAAGGGTGTTCCTTTTTGAACTGCATGTTTTGCACTTCTAAACCTCAATCGCAGACTACTGTAAAGAAACGTGTAGCGCCTAGAATAGACAAAGCCCTTCCCCAGATGAAGGTACTTCAAGTGTTTTGATGGGCCTCCGTGAAGCTACGTACGTACGTACGTACTTATTGAAGCACTATAGACGTAGTTGTCTAACGGAGAGTGCAAACGACGAGATCCGTTGCTGCGATCGCTCTTCTACGCTACGAAAAACGCTGCAGGCGAACCGAGCAAGCAATCAAGCAGGCAAAAGCGCGAGGGAGCGTGCGTAGCGCGGGGCGCGTGTAAGCTTCGTGTCGAGGCGCGGGCGCAAGAGAAAGGGGTCTGTTGGGATCTATCTGTTTATTTTCTCGCTCTCTCTCTCTCTCTCTCTCTTTACTCTCCCCTTTCTTACACTAAGGAAACAAGTACTTAAAATTTAATTACTTAATTTTAATTAATTTCAATTAATTAATTGGATTAACAATCCTCTTTTGTTTTGCAGTGCGTTATTCTATCTCTCATTGTATTTACTTTTTCATGAACATTAAAAAGAGTTCTGCTTCGTTCAACTTTCTGTCACAACAATGATAAAGAATACCCAGAATGAAACAGTCTCAGAAAGCAAACGAGAACAAAAGGACATTGAATCGAATGCATACCAGGCAGACCAGACCAAGACGAGACCCACACCAGATCAGATCAGATCAGATCAGATCAGATCAGCAGAGGCCACTGCTCTCAAGAAAGGACAGGCTCAGCCTCCTTATCTCACGAAGAGGCCTCAAGTTTCTGCGATCTTCTTCAATGTGCAAAGAAAGAAAGAAAGAAAGAAAGAAAGAAAGAAAGAAGAAAGAAAACTAAAGCAAAGAAGCAGAGAAAGAGAGAAAGAAAGAGAGTAAGAAAAAAAAGCTCAAGATATAATCGGCCTTTTCTGTCAATAGGAGGTGCTATTGCAGCCTTAGTGCGTCTTCCTTTCTCAGAGCGCTCCTTGAAAGAAAGAAAGAAAGAAAGAAAGAATCCTTAGAAATCTCTCTCACGTACCGAAGAAATCCGCAGAGGGAAAGAAGAAGGTCCGTGATGCGCAGGGTAAGAGAGCAGAGGAAAGAGAACGAGGCCTTCGAGAGGGAAGAACGACGCATATTTGATGGAAAGAAAGACCCGCAAAGATCCACAAAGATCCACGAAGGAACGAAGGAACGAAAATGCAGCCGAAGAATAACCAACTAAAGAAAGAAAGACAGAAAGAAAGATAGAAAGAAAGAAAGAAATAACCACTCCGCGCAGCCTCGCAAATACCATATACTATAGGATCCCTAGCCTTCTCTTTTAAAGTAGGCACCTATTTCTTTTCTTTTCTTTTCTTTTCCTTTCTCTCCTTCGCCTGTTGAGCACTCCTAGTACGCGGTAGATAAGGCTAAAGAGAAGAGACGATGGGAGGCTATTGTTTAGATTAGGTGGTCCTATAGACGTGGAACTCTCCTGCCAGACTGCAGCAAACGAAAGGAAAGCTAGGCAAATCAATAGTAGTACTTAGGATACAATTAAAGCCGCCTCGACAGTTGAAAATAATGTTTTTATCTGCTTTTTAGTTTATTTTTAAAGTTAATTTGTTTGTTCTGAGAGAAGAGAAAAGGAAAAGAAACTTTGGGAAAAAGAGGGGGCAGTACATAAAAGAATGAGGGGTGTGACGAGGGTGGGTATTAGGATATACATTAGATGAGGAGGATATGGAGGTAGATTTTTCAAACAGTGTGTGAGAATAGAGGGTGGGTTGCTGAACAAGGACTCGTGTGCCGTTGGAGAGTTTTCTTTTGGGGACAGGGAGAATGTTCGGGACTGTGAGGCAGTGGGTTTTAATTTTTCCAGTGAAGGAGACAGAGGGCCTCCACTGGAAACTTGGTAGGGTGCGTGCAGAGGGAAGCCACTCAAATTTAGCTTCTGTTGAATTTATGGCACTCACACTCCTCTGCATACCCCTATATTCAGTGGAATGCAGAGAGAGCAAGGAGGGCTGCGGGGATAAATAATATCGTTTCAAGTGTGGGTCAGAGGTGTAAGAAAGTTCCACGGAGAAGATAATTTGATCATCGATGAGTAGGTAGGCACTAATAGTTAGTATCACATAGCGGTTGCCTAATAGCAAGTTCAACAAAAGTGGCGCCTGCTCTCTTCTAGCACAGGATGCGAGTTCTTCGAACTGACGAGAGCCGTGCCCAGAACCGAAGAGGATCTCTTCATGACAGCAGGGAGGGAATTTCGAGCGCCTCCAGTTTGCTTCTGATCGTGGTGAAGCTCGCTCTGCAAGTTTCTGGATAAAGAGCAATATGGCGTGACTTGAGGAGACCGAATGTCTCCAAAAAGGGGCGCCATCATTCTTGGTCCCGCTTATCGTGATGCAGTCACACTGCACAACTTGCAGAGACTCACTCAGGGTTCGTCGCACCATGATCCAGTCAAGATCATCTTTGCTGCCGTCTGCTGAGGAGCATCGTCGACCAAGTGGTGGGCGCCTAGCAGTGGTTTGGTGATGGCTGCGATCATATGACACTTCCCAGGTTGTGGAAATTTCTGCCAACGCAAAGCACACCATGTCACTACACCCTGTTGGCGACATTCAAGATCAAGTTGAACCCAGGGGTCCAAGTCAAGTTTGACTCCTTCGCCGATGTTGGCGATACCGGCGCTAAGACAAGGCAAAGGGGAAATAGCCACCGCGGAAGCAGCCAAAGGGTTGGATTAGCTATGGGACTTCAATTTCCATATATCATCTATCAAAAGTTTCGCTTAGTAAGAGTTTGATTTTGATTTTGATTTTGGTGCATCTGTGATTTTCTGGAGGCCTTCGCCGATGTTGGCGATACCGGCGCTAAGACAAGGCAAAGGGAAAATAGCCACCGCGGACACAGCAAAAGGGTTGGATTAGCTATGGGACTTCATTTTTCATATATCATCTATCAAAGGTTTCGCTTAGTAACAGTTTGGTTTTGATTTTGGTGTATCTTTAATTTACTGGAGGCCATCGTCCCGAACAGGGCAACATCTATGGCAAAGTATAGCTGAAGAGCTCCAAAAAGGTGAAGAGTTCCACTTTGATAGCCACTCGACTGATGACAGGATCTGAAGCTGAGTTATCCAAACTGTATAATCGCAATGTTCTTTAGGAATGAAAACGCCCATGCTAAAAAATAACACTTATGCCATTTCGACATCTTTGGTGGAGGGTTGGAGGCGTGTCCAAGCTGTTCGATCACGAGGAAATGAAGTGCTTGGATTTGCTGATGTTTGAGAAGCTTTGATGGTCATTCTTTGCAACTGCGAACGCACATGCTCTGCAGCCCGTCGACCAGCTGGTGGGACATCTAGCTTGTGACGAAGACCTGGGAAAGGTCGTTGAAAAGGCCAAGGGGGCGTAAATGTCTCCCGGCAAAGTTTATACAACGTCAAGACTGGCCGTTTGAAAAACATGCCAGAACCAGGTGAATCAGGAGGCGGAAGCTCCTCATCAGACAAGGGATCAAAGATGCTTGCTCGACGCATCAACGGCTCAACCAAATCAGTATCGTCAGCGACACCCAAGTCTGCTTGACGATCGTAATAGAGATCTGGTCGCTCAGCCTCGCGAGAAATGTGGGCAATGATTGTACTCAGCCAGGCCTGGCGCATAGGCCCTGAACCTGTAGCCATCAGCTCAAGGGACTTGACAGGGATGCTAAAAGTGCGAACCACAGTTCGTGCTCTTGCACTCATTGAACTGTCAAGAAAACCTGCGTGAACTCCAAAAAGATTAAGATAGCGAAACTCAAACATATCGCCTGATGAAAAACGCAAATGCGTTTTCTTACCGTGGATATTCGTGACAGCACGCACATGGCCCTCAAGGATGATATATAGACGCCGCTCATGTTCTGGCTCGCTGACTGCGTTAGCATTCTCACGGTGCGTAATGACATCATGCATATATGTTAGATTATCATAGCCATCAGCGGGGAACATTGCTGTTTCCTCGATCTCATCAATAATTTGCGCTCCAGGAGCAAATGTATCAAATCGCCCATAGTCAAGAATATTCATCTTAAAAAGCATTCGCGAGATTCCACTGTAGCGATAAAACATGCGCCAAACAGCCGACTCCTCCTCATCCATAGGCACTTTTCTTTCATCAAGTAGTAGGCGTACAAGTCCGCTAAGTTGCACGTAACATCCCATCGCATTCCAAAACACGCTATCAATAGAAATGGAGTCAAAAGGACTATACAAGTCAGGCCAAGACGGGAAGCCCACAAGTGCATTGAACAAAAGAAAAATATACGCGAGTAGCAGGAACAAGCGTACCAACATCAGGTCTGCAAAAACACCTCCAGCGATGAACAAGAAGCTGCCCAATTGGCTCCATAGGCCTTGTGCATCGTTGATAACGACGACCATCCTCTTGACAACGTCAACAATCAGTGCCAGTGCACCAGCCAGGCCCGGGCCCTCCTGCCCCTCACCTCTTAAGGTTGCAAATGTCACTCTGGAGTTCCACGGAGTTTATGAATTGGCTCATGTTCGTCCATCAAGTGATTGGGCAGGCAAGCATCCTCGAATGTAAAAGGGCTACTATTAGTGGAACTGCTATACATACTCCTAGCACTTACAAGAGGATGCCACACTTCTGGGGCGGAAAATCGAATTTGGTGGTACAATTACAACAAAAGAATCAAAGGCAATAGAATTTGGCTACAGGATGATGAGGAGAAACTTGGGACTGCATGAAACACGAAGTAATTCGCGAAGAGAGAATAGACACGCATTTATAGAGACAAGAAATTGCGGAAACCATCTTGAACATTAGAACAAGGTTGAAGTACTATTAAACGTTCAAGAGCAAGATTATAGATCATTGGGTATGTTGATAGTAATGATACGAGAGCCAAAACACAGAATGATATCTTTGAAGTAGTGCAGCTTCTACCTGGGGAAAATCTCATGTATTTGGAGCACAATGACATCTTGGGCCTTTTCTTTTGACCATCTTTCCTGCAAATTTTGGATATATGCACCTATCATTATTGGGAATCAATCGAATTCAGTATACAACATGGTTGTACAGACAAGGATAATTTTGTGAATAATCATAGAAACGAGACAATTTATAACTTATAAGAGAGAATGATAGCGAGTTAGAACTCTTTTTATCGTTGATGGAGTAGAGCTTTTAACATGAATAAAGACTAGACTAGACCATTTACCACTTGAGCTTAGCGGGCAAGTACTTCTCAATCAAAGATTGATAGTAAGGCCAAAGAGCGTCAATGTCGGGCTTGTCATCGCTCTTGGTGTAGAGATCGTACTGATTAAAAAGAAGCACCCACTTCTTCGTTTCGTAGTCCTTCGGGGACATGAATTGCTCGTACGCACCAGCGTTATGCCAGGGGTAGCAAGAGTGGAAACGAATCATGGAAAGAGCTTGCTCAGGAAGCGTTGTATTGTTTGCCTTGAGCATACGGTACATGTACTCGTCATGACCATAAGCAATCAAAAGGTTGTCAAATCCACAGCCACGACTGTAGATACCCAGCTCCGAAGACAACTCCGGATCATGCATATCAGGATTGAGTTCGTTGAACTCAGGGAATACCACGCAGTCAGGAATGCGGCATCCAACAACCCAAGTGTCACCGCCAAGCGCCCACTGGTCACCATCTCCAGTTCCCTCCTGTCCATCTTCCTTGTTGCCCCAGAGAAAGCAAATTTTGCCCATGTCATGAAGCAGTCCAGTCAGTTGAAACCAATCAGGGTGGCCATCAGCGCGAATGCGCTCGGCGGTTTGCAGCATATGCTCAAGGTTAGGAGAGTCTGAGTCCGGGTCGCTTGAATCCACATAGTCCTTGAGTTTTTCGAAGGCCTCCCAAATCGACATCTCGCCATGCTCGCAGCTGTTGTACTTCTTGTGCATGCGCCGCACAAAGTCGAGTGTCTGTTTCTCACGCATCAGCTTGTAGTGTCTTTGCACAGTTTCTTGGCGCTTAGAGTCCTTATAGTTGCGAAACTCTTCATGGGCTTTACCAGCCTTAAGCTTTTCCTGTTTGCGCTCCTCCTGAATTTGCAATTGCACCTGCTCCTGGGCGTTCATCTTGCCTCAAGCCCAATTCGACAGTCTCGCGCGAATCTCTATGTACTCCTTTCGTCAAACTTTGTTGAACTTCGCTTCGAGTACTCCGCTACTTCGCGTACTTTATGATTTGCACCTCGCAGAGCTGCTGCCGACTGCTCTTCTTTCCAATCGTCAACGAAATTACCTCTGTAGCACCTAATACCTCTGTAATACCAGTGCTGGCCAACGACTTTTCCTCGTTAACACTACCAGGTACCTACTTAGGCCAGTGCTGCAAAGGTTGCTTCGACAGGTACTTCCCGCAAGGTCAACCGTGCCAGGTACCCCAAAGATTCGGTCTCCTGCTTCGCCGCCAACTATCAGCTCGAGCTCTTCTTCTCTTTACGTCAATCTTACTACTACGACCTCACTCTCGCGAAGTCCCAGGTACTCGAGTTGTGGTTTTGCTGCCCTGCGAAATTCTATCTCGACGCGGAGTTCTTAAGAACCACGTGCCACTAGCAATGTGTTAACAACTCTTAGGCAGGTGCAATTTAAAGCGCTAGCTAAGTACAGCCTCTGAGAGAGCGAGTTCTGCGAAGACCGAAAGCCGAAGGAGTTCTCTGCAGATGAAAACCTTCAAAAGCCCGCACTGGACTTAGGAAGAGGTTTAGCAAAAGCTTTGGTCAAATAAAAAGTATGGATCGCCAAAAGGAACTTGATGGATCGGATCGCCTTAGCTAAAGGTGTTCTAAAACGATTGCGGCAACGTAGCCCAAACTTTGAGTTTGTGCAAGGTAGCGCAAATTCAAGATGAAGACTGCGTGCTTCAGGTTCACGGATGGGGGTTCGAGGAAAGAGAACAGCTTGATGGCGCCGACGAAGTTGCGAGATTTCGGCGAGCGTCGAAAAGCACGGAATGGAGCGATTCGCATCGGTTTGTGCCTTCGTCAAGTTCACGATGGTTAGCGGAAATCCTAAAATGTGGGTTCTCGAGATCGGCGAGATAGGCGTTGGAACTGGCCAGTCCAATGATTCATCGAACAGCCCAGAGAACGCCACCGTCAGACTGGACCATGCGAGGCTAGCCAACCCATGCAGCAAAGGCACTCATTCTCCGTCGCAGTTGACGACGCCTTCTGCACGCCCTGCAAGCGAAGCTGGATCCACCCTTCTCATGAATCTTGGATCGAGATCAACCTCGGCGCCGATATTCAAGTTCCCTTCGTGGCAAGTTGTCGACGTCCTCGGCAGAAATCTCGACTTCCTCCAACACTGTGCTACCTTCACTGTCCTCCACGGCGCTTGCAGTTGCACCCGAGATCCATCACCATACGAGAACTTCAAAGACGAGCACCAACTCGAATCAGTCTGCACTCGAAGGCCACAACACTCGACGATTTGGTCAATTTTTCCGCGCTCGATTTCAAATTGCATTGCCAATCGCCAGATCTGGGCAGGAGGCCAGCCGCGAACGCAAAGATACTGCCTAGTCCCTCGTAAGTCCCGCCGCGAGGTTCAAGTCGGAACGGAGGCTATCATGGTGGACACGAAATCAGAGCGATCTTCGAAGGCGATCTTTGGCTTTAGCCACATCCTGAGTGCCCTTCCGCCAGTAGGGGATATGTCGCATTTAAATCTGTACCGAAGTCTCTGAAAATCAGCGCCATTTGGACTGTAGAATGCCGCCGGCCCAACGCTCGCTCGCTCGCCGCTGCCAATTTGCGCAACGCGTTTTGCAGCCCGGCTGCGCAACGCGAAGCTCGACGGCGAACCCATACCCACGACAACCGCCGCCGAAAGGAAGAGCAGGGTTGCGAGCGAGCAGAGAAAAATGAAGGCGGGCGCTTGAGACTGGGAAGTCTGGCGCCGCGAAGAGCTAGGGAGGCTGGATCTAAGTTTTGGGGGATTGGGAAGATGACGTCCAGACACAGGAGACCGAGGTCGAGGAGCTTTGGCAGGCAGGATGTCATGTTCAAGTTTCCTTTTTCGGATGATGGCAGTGTGGCGGAGTTGCTTGATGCACAGGCGAAACTGTGGCCTCGAGGTAGTACTCCAGTGAAAACATATGCTCGTGGATATCATGGACGCCAGGTGAACAGCACTGCTCCTGAGGTAAAACAAAATGCTGTAGATTTGCAACAGATGCTCAAACGAAGCGAGGGTCAGTGGACATCAAGTTCAGCTAGCTCAGGATTCGAGGACTCGAGACAACTGTTTGGGCAACGAGACAGCAATCAGGGACATGGCCGTCCTCGTAATCATCATCAGCTAAACCAAAATGAACAACTTAAGGATCGTGTCAATGGGGATAAGAGTAGTCGACCAACCTTGTTTAGGGATGCTTGGACAGAAACGAGTGAACGAAGTCTCCGAGAGATGGGTGCTCAGGACAGGGAATCAGAACGAAAGGCTCTTGCCCGGAAAATTCAAGCAAGGAAAGAAACAAATAAAGTCACGCACCCTGCTCCCTTCAAGGTATCTAAATTGCCATTTGGACACTCACCTAATGGTTCGATACCAGTTCCCAAGCCCAAGCCCAAGCCCAAGCCAGCGCGAACAACTCAATTCAATATGAACGGTAATATGGCCAAAAGAGAGCCTGTTTTGCTTGACTTTCCGCCGGATGATCAGCCTCCTCGTCGCGCTCGGAGACAAATGAAAATTATGGAACTAGTTGATCGTCTCTGCGCAGATCCAATAATCTCTGTCTTTATTGAAGAGAATCTGGACGATGACGCACGGGAGTATCCACCTGAAGAACGTTGGTTTCAAGCAGAGAATGAATTGAGCAATTCCTCTGAGAATTATAGCAACTTTAAAGATAGAGGAAACATGGACTCGACGTACATGCGAGCTTGGCAAAATGCTGGCAGTATTCAACCCATTACACCCACAAGTAGTCTTGCAAGTGAAGAAAGGCATGAGCGCGCCCTACTCAAGGAAAAAATTCTTGCTGAGTTGCAAGCTGATGATGAGGATGATGGAGATGTATATAGCATTTCCTCTAACTCTGCGTCAGGTACCTCTATGTAAAGCCCAGGGTAAAAATAGATAGTCACTTGTGGCTGATTATCACAGTTGGAAAAATAAAATTTTCTTACGTGAATTATCTGAATCAAAGCTTTCATGAATACCAGCAGTGTGCTAAACTAATGATCCATGCCCCGGTATTAATTTCAAAGATCACAATACTATCTCCAGCCATTGCACGTAACTCTGTGCCTGTTGCGGTGGATTCTTGTAGACTCAGCGTTGGTCGTAAGCAGAATAACACTGTATTCCTAATCATTTGTTTTGATAAGTTCCTGAGAGTAACTTTGGACAGTCCAATTAAAATATTCTGTAGATTAACCTTTTAGCACTTTTACCACACAAATATCAGCAAATGGAGATTCAGAATATATCGAAAGGAGGGAGATATACTGTGCGGGCCTATGAGACAGATCAATATTTGAAGCAGCATTGCATCGTGGCCACTCACAAATATTTTGCTCGCCAGTGAACTTTTAAAGGCAATAACTTGCTGACAAATATATGTTCCAGCTCCAAGCCAGGAGACAAGATCCTATGAGATATCAGGTAGCACATCTCCAAACGCTTTTTTCCCCTCAATTGAATGAATACATTTTTTGTTGTGCCCGTCGACAGAACTTCAGCAAATTTCACTATCTTGCAAGAAAATGTATACCTTAGTTAGACCATTTGGTCTTTCCCCTTGAATCTTTCAATGAGTGTTTAGTACTACAGCATATAGGGTGTGTGAACTTTTGCGGGTGCTGTAGTATAGTTAGTATCTACTATGTTATTAACTACTTACGGTTTCACATTTGTTTACAAAACCCTCTTTCTTTTTGAAATGCTTCAAAGACCAAAATTGAGTCTCGAGTTGAGCCTGTAGAAACTAGCAAATGACTGAAACATCATGTGAATGTTCTCAAGTTAAGACATCTTAATAGTTTTGATAGATATCCAGGTATGGTGGTACTTCTTGTTACTTTAATTCCTAGTCCAGAGTGTTAAAGTCAGCCTAGTCGTGAACCTTCACTTAATTATCATATCAGGATTAACTACCTCTCACAGCACATGTGCGTGTATTGATTAACTCCGACTATGCGGGGAGATGTCTGCCTTTGCCCGCTAGAGTCTTTAAGTAAGTAATTTCTTTATGTGAGTCCTACCAAACCTATTGATGAGGCACGTACTACCTACACTCATATACAAAAAAAGCATCCAAACTAGTTTTACAAGAGATAGAAACGCGCGAGCAAGAGATCGGATCAACCATGAGTGATACACCCAAGGCTGCGCAGGAAGAGGAGCAGGTCGCAAAACGCGCTCGCACTGAGTCCGCGACTGAGTCCGCGATTGATCCCGCGACAGAAACAATGGAGGAATTCCCCAAGGAGGAGCCGAAGATCTTCTCTAACGAGGTAGGTGGCGCAGTTGCAAGCATGCAAATGCAACGAGTGAACCGCCCAAGTGCTTAAGGTTGGATAGATACTATTTAAAAACTTGTTGTAGCTGGGAGATGGAGAGAGGTGTCTTGACAGTGACATTGTAGTGATCTGGCAACATGATAGACCATGTTGGAGTAGGGAGAAGCCAGCACTTGTGGGAGACAGAGACAGCCATTGGGATCGGTGAATGAATCATTTAGATATGCATCATGTAACATTTGGAGGCTAACTGGAAATTTTCCTATACTATCATGGACACGCTATTAATTTTTCCTGTTGCGTCTACGCAGATGTTTCCCGAGGGCGTGAACAATGTATTTTTGAAGCCCAAAGAAGAGGCTGACCGCCTGGACGAGGCCTACGGTAAGGGAAAGGGTATCTTCGAAAACACTGAAAGCCGTGACATTGCCAAGAACGCAGACAAGGTTCAAGAGATGTTGGCCAAGTATGGCGCGAAGGAAGATGCTACGATTGTAGACCTTGGTGCTGGCACTGGGCTTTTCTTGAAGGATTTTGCAGAGAGAGTAGGCCCTAAAGGCAAAGTCTATGCTTGTGAGATCTCGGATGCCTTTGCCGAAATCATGCGCCGAAAGGTCGAAGCTGATGAGACCATGGCATCCGTCATAGAAGTTGTTGTTTCGCCCGAGGACACGCTGAACTTACCTTCTGGATCTGCTGATCTTATTTTTGTATGTGATGTGTACCACCACCTCACTTACCCGGTGACAATTATGCGTCACTGCCGACGTATCCTTAAGCCTGATGGCCACCTCGTTGTGGTAGATTTCCACCGGGATGATGACAAGATTTGGCACAAGCCTAAGGGATGGGTCTATCAACATGTTCGTGCTGATCAAGACACTTTCCGCTCGGAAATTCTCTCTGCTGGTCTTGAACTCAAGGAGGAGCCTACTATCGAGTCCCTTACAGAGAACTACATTATGGTCTTTACACCGGCAAAAGCCACGGCGCCTCCTAGCGAGTAATGTAGGTTCGGCTTTAGAGAGAACTCCAACATATATCTACTAAACCATCCACCTCTGGTCAAGCTTTGTTTTGTCTCCGTCTCGTCGATTCGTTCACTTCATGTACATAAGGTACATAACATTATTATCCAAATTTCATACCTTTGCTAATTTAACCTTAAAAGCTATGCACCGCTTAACGTGTACCTGACAATAGCTACATAAATGGCTATGTCAACTACTCCTACGTTTTCCTTTTCATCACAAGTCAATATGATTCAACTCATAAACATCAAACCGCAGTGCTAAGCTCGTCACAATTCAAAGTAGCACGCGCCGTGCTGACAAGCCAAAACATTCTCTCCTCACCAAGGCCTGACATTCTTTAGGTGCCATCAATTTAAATTTATGTCTATTGCTCATAAAATTGAACCCCCCTCAGCCGTAATCAATATGAGGTTTCCCTACTACAACGTTTTCTGATGCACACCTTTTTCTCGGCAACTGCTTATATTTTTGCTTGGCTCGCGAGACCTTTTCCAAAGTCCACAGGTCGCTCAAATATTCAATTGCACCCTTTCTCTCCCGTCTAGCGCCCAGAAAACCTTGACTTTCATGAAAAGCCAGCTCCACCAACCACTGTTACATCGCAACTTGATCGCGAGGCTCGTCACCTACTATTCGCTACTTCTACAGTGTGTCTTAATCCATCGAATATTACACTAAAAACTGAGCGGCTTGTTGGGTCCAACTTTCTAGGACATGGACTTTCACAAAGAACTCAACGTGCTTCTGAAGAGAAAGATAAGGAATAATAAGGAGGGAAACCAAAAAGAAACAAATGAAAAAAGAAACAAATAAAAAGGAAATGAATGAATTTTATTGGAATTCATTACTACACAATATTCAGGTCTGCAAAGCTTGCTGCAGACTTATTCCAACGCGATCGCGAGGGCGCGAGCGCTTCGGGGAAGACGCCGCGTAGCCCCAGCGCCACGGCGGGAGGTTCTGTGGCGCCTGCGAGAGCGCGCTAGAAGCCACGACGGAGTGCGAAAGAAGGCAGGCTTGTCTACTCCGCGCCTAAAACCGTCCAGCGCTGATAACAGCACTATTGACTGTAAGACAGGTCAGTAGTGCGAAGAGAGGAACTGCGAAGCAGGAATTTGGAGCAAGCTCTTGTGAAGCTTGGGATTTGGAGAAGCAGGAAACTCTGGAGATATTTTGGCATAAAAGAACTCTGGCCATTGTGAGAGAACTTGGAGTGGAGTCTGGATCACAGAGTAGAGAATTTGGACAAATCGATTTCCCCGGTTTGGGTCTCCAAAATAACTTCACAAAATTGAGACATCCTGCAAAGGCACTTAAGCAATAATATTTGAAACTCTCTGAGTTCCCGAAACAAATCAGGGGAGTGAGAAGCGATCAGAGTTTTAGGTTTTTCTTCAAAAGGGTTGAAAACATGCAATTCTTGCGGAGACAGTCTAGCAGGCTGCTGGGCAAGAATGAAGAAGTCTCGATTCCCACCAAACAAACGGTAAATGTGCCTGAAGCAAGGCGGCGTTTTTTTGCAAGAAACTTCGTAGATGAGCTTGGACCTGCATCACATGGTGAAGCGATTCGTGCTGCTGTCAACAAAATGGCCAAGGAAGGGAAGTGGTGTGCTCTCGCTTCGTAAAGTAGATCTGACTGATACTCACCTCCGTGCACTCGTTGCTGCACTTCGCAGTGACCCTGTTGTGGCTAAACTTGACTTACGTGAGAACCGAATCTCGGACCGTGGCGCTAAACTTCTTGTGCAACTAATGGAAGAACTTTTCGCCAAGGCCCAGGAGGAGTGGGCATTTGGCAAGCAAGCCGTATTATGTATTCAGGAAGTCCAAATAAAGGGTAATGCTATCTCTGAAGAGATTGCTGAGGACCTGAGTCGGCAAGCAGAACGAGGTGCAGATGCTAATCTACATCTGAATTGTGCATGGGCATTCCTGCGGTTTCTTGATCCCGATAATATGGAGGCTCCACCTCGAATTGGTCTTCCGTGGGCAATTAGCGGACTTCTTTCTGTACGTGCAGCTGTAGATATGTATTTCCAAAAGCAGGTTCGCCACCGCGTAGTTCTTCAAGCAATGCAGGAACTTGGTCTTGTAGAGTCGGGCCCTTCGCTTGGATCTCCTCGGCAACGACGTTCCAGTAGTATTGGTTCTGCATTCTCAAGTTCCTCCCGGACGGCAGATATTGTCGACCTCCCATGTTTAGTGCGTTATGGGGCATTTGTGCGCCTTATCTTATTACTTCGTGGGGAGCCAACGTCACATGCAAAGCTTGCGATTTCGGTTCGAGATGTAGAAATCAAGCTCATTCAAATGTACAAGCTTGTTGAGCCTGCTGATGCATGGCGAGGTTTGTCCATGGACGGTGAAGACCACACAGAACTTAAGGAATCATCAGCTGCGGATACGAGCAGAATTGGGTCTTCAATTCCTGACTCAGGCCTTCTGATGGAAAGCAGCATGTTATCATCACATATTGCAGAAGAATCCCCTCGACTTGAAAGCTCCCTAAGTAGAATTGACTCAGAAGAGCCAAGTAAACTATCTGGAGAAAACTCACAATTAACAGTCTCTTCACCTAGTCGACAACTAAGCAGTCCGAGTCGAGGTGGCTCTGTTCGAAATAAGTCCTCAGTATTAAGCAAGGATTACGACGATAGTGATGATGATGATGATGACGATGACCGAAGTAGTCGCACATCTTCAAGATCATCTGGAAGTCGCAGTCGTAGCCAAAGTAGTGGCAGTCACAGCGATAGTGAAAGTGATGTCAGTAGTTCTGATGAAGACAGTGGAAGCAATGACAGTAGCAACGAGGACTCTAATTCTGGAAGCGAAAGTGGAAGCGGATCCGAGTCTGAATCTGAGAGCAGTAATAGCAGTCGAAGTCGTAGCGGCTCTAGCAGTGAAGAGTCTGAATCTTCAGGATCGGGATCAGATAGTTCGGATGAAGACAGCGAACACTTGCGTTCGCAATCGAGCTCAGGATTTGAAGAGCCATCTACTGCCAGCTCTAAAACAAGTGCATCAGGAAGCAGACTTACTGCATCAAGCAGTGAATTTAGTAAGGATACTAATCGAAGCAAGCTCAGCGCACGATCTTCGCGATCCCGTCACTCCAAATCTTCCAAGTCTTCCAAATCCTCCAGGTCGAAAAAGAAATCAAAGAAGCGCTCAGAACGGGAGTTAACAGAAAATGAACCTCGTCGTCTAGACGCGGTTGAAGAAGAAGGTGAGCATACAGAGGCAGAAGAATGTGAAGGTGACCGTCTTGGGCTTCTTCAGTTAGCGGCTAGTAGCCCCTTGGAACAAAGGAGCATTGAAAGTGGTTTGGATAGTTTTAGCCAAGTCGAATCTGTTGCAATTACAGAACTCGATTTCTCAGGAAAGGATTTGGAGTCCTTACAAGAGAGTCTTGAAAACGTACAAGACGCAGATGGCACCTTGTGCCTGTTGCGTGCTAGTCGCAATATACTTGGTACAAACGTTGAAATTCGTTGTTTCCCACCTCAGCGCGTTTTTTCACAACTGCATACTCTTGATTTAGCGTATAACTCGTTCCGTCGTTTAGATATGGAGTTGCTTCCGGAGACCTTACCATCTCTGAAAGTTCTTGATGTTTCGCATAACGAACTTAAAACACTTCGAGGTCTTGATCGCATGGATTCGCTACTAGCATTGCGTGCAGGCTACAACTGCATTCGGGATGCATCATATCTTGCTGGTCTGTCAAGCTTGAGATCACTGGATTTGCGTAATAATCAAATTTCAAAAACAACGGCACTTCGTGGTTTGGCTTTGAATGTTAACCTAGAAGACCTTTGGCTCAAGGAGAATCCTGTAGCCCAAAATAATCGTTACAGAGCCCAAATGATTCATCTATTACCCTCACTTCAGGATCTTGATGGTGTATCTTTGCCTCCTTCGTCAACAATGCGAAAGAATGCTCGAAGAAACGCAGCTACGAATACCAAAGATCAGGCTACCCCGCCGCCTCGAAAGCGCGAGGTTGATATGGAGAGAATTAAAAAACTCAGCGAGCCAACAGTACAAGCTCGTTTTACTCCCGAGCAAAGAGCACTTGCCTTTCATGGCGCATCCCAACAGAGTCCAAGCAAACGTTTAGAACGGGCAAAGCTAGATGCTATGCTTGAACGACTCGCGAAGCCAAGGGAGTCTCTTGGCACACCCGAAAAACGTCGCATTGGTCTCCCAATGCCTGCATTTGGATCTTCAGAGCCTCGTCACTCCGTGATTCCAGAAATTGATACATCTTTAGACTCGCCAAAGCGTCGGCCAAACAATACAAGTCCAGTTCACATTTCCAAAAGCTTACTAACTCCAACAAATGCATTTCGTAGGAAAACTATTCAGGGTATGAAAGACACCGAAGAAGAATGTCGACGTGAGATGGAGAACATCCGCGCTGATGCTCGGCGGGAGCGTCGCCGCCGTACAGGCTCCTTTAGCGAGAAGCGAAAAAAGCGCTCACCTCGGGCAAGGCTTCCTTTGACCCCTTCACGTTTGAGTAGAGATACAACATTCGACGTGTTGTCCCCACCACCGCCGCCACCATCTTCCGCACCACCATTTCAGCTATCGCCTCCGCCCCCACCCCCTTCGTCAGAGGCTCCAACACTCTTCTCGCAAAAACATCCCCATGTAGCTCGCAGAGGTCAACGCCGTGGGCGAATGGCTCCTCTTTCACCTGGCTTCTCTTCGCCGAAGCTCGAGGCCTTTTCTAGCCTACACGATCAAGGCATCGACGATTTCGTACAAAGCGGAAGACTCGAGGACTGGATGGCTGACGCTCGCCAGCAGCGAACCATGACACAGACTGCGCTTTCAGTCCTAGAACGCATTAGCCACAACAAGGGATTTTCGACTGAGCAATTCGCAGATTACAGAGAAAGACTTGTTGATGTTGGTTTGTGGCAACGTCTTGAGGCTCCACCCGTACAGACTATCGATAGCGCGAATGCCGAAGCACTGGGATTACACCGGGAAGTAGAAATTGCAAAGGCTGCGGTGCGAAATTTTGTCCAGCTGCTTGAAACAGAACCTTCTGACTCCGAGAATATTGCGAACTTTAGAGATTATCTTATGCAAAATGGTATTTGTAACGCAAACATTGCTGGAGCTTTGGACGAAAACATTGACTTTGGAAATGCAATATTCACCGAGAAGCAAGGAGACATTAGCCCACAAAATGCTGCAGGTATAGATACTTCACAAATCGAAAAATCTAGACAAGCCCCTCCACCACTTACACAGGAGCTTCCTAACAGCCGTTTCCAGGTTCAACACCGATTTGAAACTGAGCAAAAGTCTCCACCCAGCCCACAGGAGGACCTCGAGGCGGTTTCTCCAGTTGAAGTAGATAAGAAAAAGGACAAGAAGGATGAGCAAAAACTAAGCGACAGCGCAACCTCACTTCGTCAGAATGGCAGCAAATCCCCACAACCCGAGGCAATAGTTCAACGCGAACATGATACGCCACTGGCGACAATGTCGCGAATTAGCTCTTCACCCTCACCCTCATCTCCGAGATCATCGAGAATGGGAGCAATCAGTTTAATCAAATCGCCATCAGAAGTCACAATGAACAGCTTCGAGTCGTCTTCTCGGATAACATCTCCTGTCTCAGCTCGACAAGTTACAGGAAAAACTGGAAATCTATCTTCCTCGCAGAATTGTCAGCAAGGCACAAGGCACAGACTTGAAAATGAAGTTCGAGAAGAATCTAATATGATCGACAATACCAAGGGATCTATACATAATCTAGATAGTACCTCTCAAGATGGCACAACCCTTCCACCTGCAGTTCGATTCGAAGAATCATCAATTTCCTCCCCAACCAGCACAGCGGATGACGTATCTCTAGGTTCTGCTACGTCCAAGGGATCTCGAATCGAGGATGGCATTAGCTTTTCCGACGGACTGATGAAGCCTCAGCAGAAGGACAGTATGGAATCTTTGAGTGACGCTGGTAGCGTTGCTTCTTCGGTGCCATCCCCGGAAAGTCCGGCACTTTTGCGTCCGTCAGCAATTAGTGACACTCAACAGGGAGTTTCCTCTACAAGGAGTAATCGTTTCCCTCTCCATGACGCATTAACACTGGACACCGCAATTGCTAAAGAATCTAGTGTCAGTTCTTCACAGGCGCCACCAGACTCTTCACAAGCAGAATCACCACCGCCACCCCCACTTCCTGTGCGTCGAGCCGTTGCTGACGAGAAAGCTATTAGTCACAACGAACACAGACCATCTCTTGATCGGTTTTCACCCAGAACAAAGGAGCTAGATGCTACTCTAAGTGGAGAGGAGGACGATAGTGATGATGACAACGATGATGACATTGACAGTGAGCGTGGCTCTGTTCAGCGCTATAGTACCAGTAGCCGCTCCAGCCCAGCTCAAATTATCACTCGAGATTCCCAAGCTCCAGCAGCATCAGTAGTATCACCACCGCACACTGGAGACTCAGAGCTTATGACTCCTCAAACGCCAAAACATCAAAAGTCGTTTGGAGCAAATAATGCAGGTCTGAGCAAGTCTTCCTTACCCACCCGTCATGACAAAGATGACAATGACAGCAGTAATGATAGTGATGATGATAGCCTTCCTCCTGTAACTTCTTTGCGACCATCGAGCAGTGGAAGCGGTACAAGCAGTTCTAGTGGTGGCAGTAGCCATACACACGGTTCGGGTAATGTTGGTGCCGTGGCATCATCAACAACGGGTGGGGTTGATGCGGCCTCACTTGATGAACGCATTCGTCAGATGCTGGCCCAAAAAGGAGGTTCCTCAAGCAATTCATCAGCACCGGTGAATGTCAAGGGGGGTGCTTCAATTGTGCTTACAAGTGTAGCAGGGGCTAGTACTCAGCCGCCGCGATCCCCTCTTACAGGAGAAAGCGGAGACTCCTCAATGCCAGATGCTGCTCCACTTCTCCAAGGAAGCAGTCAACTGAATTTGGACGATGATGACGTTGACAATTTGTCTGATTACTCAGGTCTATCTGACCTCGATGATATTTCCTTGCCAGAATGAAGGCCTCATGACTCCAAATTGCGATACGTGTAGTTCAATAACTTTATCGTGAAATTCTTTCCTGTTTAATGAAAAAAGACTCAATGTTTTGTGTTTTGTAGTGTTGTCAAGTGAATTGGTGTATTGGTGCAATGGTGTAGGCTTGTGGGCTAGGCTTCCTGAGAGCTTTGGGAGAGATACGGATACCAAGAGACGTTCTTTCCTGTTTTTATTTCTTTTTAAAGTACTTGTGTGGATTTGATAAGATAGATGGACATTGGCCTCAAGCCAATATAAACGAAATTCAAGTCTTGCTTGCCTAAAGTACACTTCCAAACATTCTGCGTTGGTGCGTACAGGTGCTGGTACGCGGAGTTCTGAGCCTCCCCCCTCACCCGCTTTGCTAGGGTCCACTGATTCTCGTACAGCTGTGCTAATGAATTGTTTGATTGAGGCCAGGTTATGTTATAGAAATAAGGTAAGCATAAGTTCGGTAATGACGCTTGCCATATTTATGCCTGGTGAATTGTGCGTTTAGTGCCTCGAGCACTCCTGATGCGCTCGCCATCACGTTGTTTCCAGCGGAAAAGCTCAAGCGACTCTTGGTGAGCAATGGCGAAGAGTTGGCGTTCAACCTCCGTCATGGTACGTGTCATACTAGATATATCCTCATTCCGGGAGTTTTGAGCCTTATCAACAATATCTTTATGTCTCACTGCGAGAACACTTGCGAGGCATGAAATAATTGGATTACACTCGCGTACAAAGGCCGCAAGCCGAAGGCCTGTTTCGTAGAAGTTAGGCGATCGCTCGCAAAGATTGACGACGGTGGGGTCGGCCATCAAATATGTCCTGAAGCGAGCTTGATAGCACCTCGGGAGCTCAAGTTTAACCCAAACTCGATCTGCAAGCGTTGTGGCAAGCCACAGTGGAAGCTCGGACTTTGTACCTTTCGAGAGGTCGTTGCCATCGCTCGAGCTGTCGAGCATGCCAAGGTCTTGTGCATTACTCAAAAAAGTTGTTGGCACGCGCTCTTCCTCTGCAAGGATGGCGTCCAGGTCATAGTAGCTGCTCATCACGGACGCCAAAGACGACCCAACCTGCGTCGAACGGCTCTGATGCAAATAGGAATCGTAGTTTGCATGTTACCGAAGAAGACCATTGACGCGACAATTATTTGCCTTGTGCCAGTTAAGTCCTCCATGACCATCCTTCATTCCTATCGGGTTGGAAAAAATAGACAAACGTGTTTTTTAATTGAAATATATTACTTTCATAAGTAGACTTTAAAAAATAAAAAAATTAAAAAAATATATATATATATTAGAAAAAATAAGCTAGACCTACTATAGCTTTCTCTCTCTGTTTCTCTCTCTTATATACATGTAATACTGTTTTGATTTGTTTCTTTATTCGATTTAAAATACTTTTCAAATCAATTAAAAGTTTAAGAATTAATAACAACAACAATAATAATAAATAGATCAAAGTAGGTAGTACTTGCGCTTTACGCAACGCATAAATGCCAAGCGACACGTTGCAGCTTGAACTGATCAAAATATAGCACCAGGGCAGCTGAGGACCACTACATGACACCGTGGCTTCTCTAAATAGATTCTATATATGGCGAGTCTCGTGAAGGAAACAAGAAGCACCAAACGCACATGTAGGTATGTCGTTTCTTTCTAAAAATCGCAATGATAGCAATAAATAATGCAAAGGCAGGCAAAATTCGGGTATCACATCTGAGGTTCCTCACCTTGCAGCAAAAGCGGTGCCCATAGCTGGCTCACTCGGCCCACTCCTCCATGCTCTTCGAGCAAACCTTCATGTTCCCGCATCCCAGGCTCTCCGCAGTCTCTGCAGTCTCTTCCTGCATTCAACGAAGACGAGACTCCTCAAATACATCGCCTCAATCAAATCTCCATGGTGGTCGCCGTGGCCTATATCGTGGCCAAGGACGGCGCCGTCGTGGCTCGTCTTCTTTTTGCAGTCAGTGCCTGTGCAGGTGAGGCCAGGCCAGGCCAGCAAGCCGAGATCTCTCCTCCATGGGTCCGGGACTCGCGCACTTAGAGATTCTTCCCCGCAAAACTGGCGCTGCGCCGATCGCGATGGAGACGAGACGAGACAATCAATCAATCAATCATATCCAAGTGCCGCATAGAATGTCATGGAATCCCATTCCAACCAACAGAGAGTCAGATTGGCATTTACTTCATCTCTGATCGGCACATCCTCAAAGCCACGCAATGGATGTAGGAATGCATGTAGGAATGCATGAACTTAGAAATGGATGCCTCGGCACCGCAGGCATTCCGTGTCACTCGGTCCATGGCACTCAGGTCCATCCAAAAGTCTCCACGGAGCCGCTGTTGCCCAAAGACTCGAAGACGGCGTCAGTGCTTTTCAAGTTCGTTCGTTCGACCTGAAGACCGACCATCCATCGCTCTCGAAAGCCGAGATCGTTTCATGCATAAACCGACCAATCGATCGATCGATTGGTCGCGCTTTGCAGTGCTGTAAAACGAAGCGAATTGGCAATTTTGACTTCAACTTCGACTTCGACTTCGACTTCGACTTCGACTTTGACTTCGACTTCAACTTCAACTTCGACTTCAACTTCAACTTCGACTGCAAAGCTCAAGTTGAACTCGAAGCTGAAGCGAGGGCCGACGTCAGTCAGGAACTTGAATTGAAGAAGAGGTCACCTGGTTTAGAGAAGAACCTTTGAGCCAAATGCGGGAAGGATTCAGAAAATAAGCGTGCCGTGCAGAGCGCTTATCTCCAAAAGCGCGAGCGTCACCGGGATCCTCGTCCTCGGCAAGGACATCGAGGCCCTTCCGAGCGGGTGAAAGTCAATCAAGGAGGAAAGCGAGCGAGCGGTCTTGCGAAGCTGGCCATCGTAGATGGATTGACTATCTCTCGCCGCTCGCATGGGCTTTCATGGTCGAGGCCACGTCGTGAAGAAGTGGAATTGATTCGTTCTTGAAACTTGGAAAAACAAAGAAGATGGAACAAACAATCAAACAAACAAACAAAAGAAAAAAAAAAGGAAAAAAAAAAAGGAAGGAAGGTAGAAAAGGTAAAAATTACTACTTTCAATACGATCACTCAATTGTTGGAATCATGAGATGGAAATCTCGACTTCGGAATAATGGACCCTTATCCTCCGAAGACTCTCGAACTTGTCGCCGCATACGGCAGAAAATAGGGAAGTAACGTCATACCTACGCCCTCTCGGTATCGGCGTGGCCTCTCAGCCGCCTTTTCTTTACACAACCTTCTTCGCAGCGAGAACTGTCGGTGCCATCTCTATTCGAGATCCCCATTTCTCACATCAATTCTCATCAAGATTTACTTTAGTTTCGCAGCCTATTTCATCTACTAGTACTCAGCTACGAAGAGGCCTACGAAGCCACACAGAAAGAAAGAAAAAAAGAAAAAAAGAAAGAAAGAAAGAAAGAAAGAAAGAAGGAAAAGAGAAAAAGGTTAATTTTGATACCATTGCAGTAACCAATTGAAAGCCAAAGAAACGTGTGTCCGTATTACACTAAATGACGAAAAGATAGCCTAAGATCAGTTAAGTGAAACTAGTAGGCTTCGCAAACGCAGGATTCAAAGCAAAGCACGAATCGGCGGCCGGCAAACCCAGAATCTCGGCAGGTCCCGCTCGAGTGAAAGCTTCGCGAGCTCTGCGCGTGGCCTGCGAGCTTGGACAACGTGCTCGCTAGGCGTGAGCGAGTTCTCAGGCAGCAGCTGGCGACAGCTAGCGACTCGGTCCTGCAGGCAGGCAGCCCGAGCAGCCGCCGAGGAGCAGCGGGACGCTTGACTTCTTGAGAGGCCCCAGTTCTGGTATTTGAAAAAAAAAATAATATATATATAAATCAAACATTTTTGGCTTTTGTTTGGTTTTGTATTAGAAGGAGTCATTTCGTCGAAGAGAACAGGCCAGACTTGGAGCAGTGGCGTGGAGCAGAACTTGGCTGCGACAACAATCGAAACGCAGAGGTGGACATCCAGGAGGGTACAAACCTAAAGGCGTGAGGACAAACTCTATCAGCATCATGGATAAGGCTGACCTCTTAGAGGAGCAACCGGATGACCCTGTGCAAGAGAACCTTGCGACGCCAGAGGACGGGAACAGCGATGGAGGCCTTACGAATGGAGCAGCTGAAGGGGAGAGTGCGACAAAGAAAAAGCCTTGCTCGAAGGGATGCTGCGGAAATAAATCTTCGAAAGCGCAAGAGGGAGAAACGCCGGCTGTTGCCACGGCAGGCAAGGTTTCGGCTGCTGACGGTGAAAAGCCTTCTTCTAGCCAAGAAGAGCCGCGAGCTGAAGCAGTAGCAGCAGAAACCTCGGAAACCAAAAGCAACTGCTCGAAAGGCTGTTGTGGCAAGAAGAAGGAAGCCAAAATTCTCCCAGCAGTAACCCCAGAAGCATCTTGCAAGGATAAATGTTGTGGAAGTAGCAACCAAGAAAGCATTTCTGTGGCCGTGCCCGTTGCGCATCCTGTTAGCGAGGCAAAGAGTGAGCCTTCTTGCAGCGATGGATGCTGTAGCAAGCCTAAGCTTGAAACTAATAAAATCGAGGACGGCCATGGCCACGATCATGGCCACGGCCATGGCCACAGCCATGGCCACGCTGACGAGGGCGACGCCTGCTGCACAGCAACGCCTGTTAAGGCCAAACCTTGCGACAACTCGCCTGCTGATGGATGTTGTCGAGGAGACCAGATTTGTTTTGCAAAAGCCACGATGGACCCATTCGACAATTCGCCATGTTGCCCGCCTGAATCAACGTGCTGTGCCGATCCGGACCTGGGCATGGTGCTAGATGACTATGATATTGCAGCGCCTCTTAACGAAAAGATAAAGGCATCCTTATCCTCAGACCATGTCCTACTAAAGCGTCTGTGCTGTAATGGCGAGGCCCGTGTTGCCCAGCAGGCACTCTTTATGCTCAATGGAGTTCGCCATGTTCGTGTAGATGTTGAAACCAAACGGATGCTCGTTGAGTACGAAGACGCATTGATCTCAATTAAAAGCATTTTGGCACTTCTCAACGAGAAAAGTCTAGGCGCCAAGCTGCTTCCTAAGGATGGTCGGGTAGATACACGCATCTTCGTAACAAGCACTTTCAACATTGGGAAATTGTGTTGCTCGAGCGAGGCTCAAATCATTTACCGTGTTCTTACTCCCCTTGATGGAGTTGAGGACATTCGCCCAAATGTGGTGCTAAAAAAACTTACAGTCAAGCATGCTCCAGTTGCTGTTCCCTGCGAGATGATTCGCAAGCTCTTGGATGACCAAGGTCTTGAACCCCAAATCACAAAGAATGGTGATTTGCTTCTTCCCTCGCCGGCAGGAGTAAAAGCTGAGTTCCTCATCCAAAACTTATTCGACGAGTCTGGAGCCGGAAAGATTCGTGAACTACTGGCCAGGAATGCTGGCATTTCTAAGATTGACATTGATGTAAACGCCAAGCTTCTTACTGTGTATTTCGAGCCCAAGATGATCACAGCTACAGAGATGAGCAATCTTTTGCAGGCGGGTGGGTTTGATGCTGAAGCCACTGGATCTGGTAATGACGTTGTAATTCCTATGCAATCTGGTGGGCAATCTGTTGAAGATAAGGTTGGTCCGATGGAACCTGTTGCTATATGGCCAAAGTGGAATGTAAACCTGGCTTTGCTCTGTTGGGGTGCTTCGCTTGCTCACTACTGGCCCCACTTCGGTTTCATGAAGTACCTTGCTCTAGGTGCGGTTGCTTGCTGTTTGCCGCCGATTGCTCTCTCAGCGATGAACCGTATCACGTACGGAGTATTGGACATTAACATGCTCATGACTCTTGCTGTTATTGGAGCTATTGCTTTGCACGACTACTCTGAGGCTGCGGCAGTTGTTACCTTGTTCTCTTTGAGTGATTGGCTCGAAGCACGTGCTAGCTCTAAGGTTCGTTCTGCAATGAATTCTCTTATGCAACTCGCGCCCGAGACTGCGATTCTAGCAGAGACAATCCCTGGCCTTGGAACAGAAGGCAGCGTCGTATCTGTAGAGCTGATTCCTGTAGGCGCTCGCCTCCGTGTACGCCCTGGAGATAAATTTCCTGTTGATGGAAAGCTTGTTGACGATGCTAAAGAGACTCATGCTAATGAGAGTAACTTAACGGGTGAATCACGCCCTGTACGCAAAGGTCCTGGTGATGAAGTTTCTGCTGGGACAATCAATCTCGACACCTACGTGGAGATTCTATGTACACGCGAACATGAGGACTCTACTGTTGCCCGAATGATCAGGCTGGTTGAAGAGGCCTCAAACCAACGTGCACCCACTCAGCAGCTTATTGAGAAAATTGCACGAATTTACACCCCGGTTGTCTTCATCGTGGCAATTCTGCTTGCAACTGTGCCGTTCGCCTACAGCCGTAAAGTTGGCTATGAATCTATTTACGTTGCTCTAGTCTTTCTTGTCGTGGCTTGCCCGTGTGCCCTGGTTATCTCCACTCCGATGGCCTACGTTTGCGGTCTCGCCAGCGCAGCTCAACGTGGCATTCTTGTTCGTGGTGGATCCCATTTGGAGACACTTGGGCGCCTCAAAACTATGGCTATGGACAAGACTGGAACCTTGACCTTAGGTCAGTTCCAGGTGGTGTCTGTAGAGATGGTGCCCCATGCACCCTTTTCGCGTGAAGAGATGTTATCTTTAGTTTGTGACGCTGAGCGCCAGTCCTCCCACCCAATTGCTTTAGCACTCCTCAAGGCTGAAAAGTCAAGAGCCAGCAAGGTCAAGAGCGATTTTGAGCTTGCGCACACAGAATTAATCCCCGGCCAAGGCATCCTGGCTTCTTTTCGCCAAAAGAAAGAGAAAAGCTCAAGTTCTGACATGATCTTTCTAATTGGCAACCGTGCTCTTGCAGAGAGCAAAGGATGGCCTCAAAGTTGTCCCGAATTGGCCTACAGAATCCGCGAAGCGGAGGATCGTGGTCTCACTGCTCTGTGGGTCGGAACCCAGAGCTTTGGTGCGGTTGGCTACGTCTCACTCGGTGACCAGCTCCGCCCGGAGTCACGCGAGGCAGTTGCAGCTTTGCATGATCGCGGGGTGCGTGTAGTTATGCTTACCGGTGATAACCCTGGTGCTGCTCGTGCTATTTCAGCTGATGCTGATGTGGATGAGTTCCATGCTAGCCTTCGACCTGAAGATAAGGTAGCATGTTTAGCCAAGATGGAGGGAATTAAGGGTATGATTGGTGATGGCGTAAACGATGCTCCAAGTCTTGCTGCTGCTGATGTTTCTGTATCTCTGGGCTGTATCGGCACTGCGGTTGCACTCGAAACAGCAGATGTTGCTCTCATGCAGGATGATTTGCTTAGCTTGGTTGAGGCTGTGGACATTGGACGAAGCTGCTTTCGTGTGATTGTGCAAAACGTGACGTTTGCAATTGTGCTCAAAATCGCTGTGCTCGTTGTGACCTTAACACTTTACTCCAGCTTGTGGCTGGCTATTTTGGCTGATGTTGGAGGGATGCTTTTGGTTACTCTCAACGCAATGACGCTGTTGTCGAAGCGTCGCTCAATTTCTTACAAGCGCGGGGCTATCATGCCTTCAGACGAGTCTGAAAGCCACGCATATGGTACTTTTGCCTAAACTTTCTTCCCACTCCGCCCAAACCATATGCTATCATGCATCCCGACTGTGAAGAGGGTGTTCGACTTGAAGATAGAATATGATTTCTTTGCTTAGATTTTGATAAGGTTGTCCCAGACTGATTGGAGTTTGTCAAACGATTTTTTTTGCATTCCCCATTTCTGCCGGGTTTAGCTTGTGATAAAAGACTTAAGGTTGATTCTTCAAGCTTCTTATAAAATGATAAGTTTATTTTGAGAACAAAGTAAAATTCCGTTTGTATCAACCGACCTAGACAAGGATAAAATCTATTGTACGAGCTTGTTGTGATAAATTGCAGAAGTAAAATATTCAATGTGGTGTCAAGGTTGAACAATACGCAAGTGTATGGGCAAACTAGCGTCACCATAGTCCTTATCTTGAAAGAAAAGCCTCCAAATTCGGCAATTTGCATATATGCGGAAGTGTTTGATAGCATGGAATTGAGTACCAAATGCATGAAGACAGATTTTACTAAAATCAAGACAAATTCGGTTCCAGCCTTCTGACAAAATAATCGGTAAGCTTGCAGCACGCTTCTGCGCTCGCACGACCGTTTGTCTATTGGAGGCAATGATATGATAAAGGTGATTCTATGTTATGCCAACATTGAAAGAAGTCAGTATGAAGGTAAAACTATAAAGTGCTGTTAATATTGAACTTACATCTTTGGACTGTAAAACGCATTCAAATTTGAAGAAGCGCTGCATGTTCTTCACATGCAACACCATAAAAGGCAGATCGATATCCTCCAGGTGAAATCCAAGATTCGCATGTTGCCCTAGGAGTTCCACAACCTGGTCATCAACCTCATCATCTATAACCACGTTGACTTCTTCCTCTTTTGTATTTCCTTGAAGCCTTTGTACATCACGTTGTGCTACGACAACGGGGGGATAATCTGCGAGGTCCATCTCTCCTTCGAGTGGTGGGAAAATGCTCACAGTATCTGGAAAGCCTGCAAGGTTTTCATCCGTCGGTGAGCCTTTACTTGATGTCCGTGATGGCGACAGCCTTGCCATTGCACCCGGTGACCTACTCATTTTACCTCCTGGGCTTCTCCAATGCTTCACCCCCAAGCCGTCTGAAGACTTTGCTTTTTGCCACAAGCTCTCTACACAATATTCTAAAGTCGATTTCTCTCCCCACCACTTGCTGATCAACAACACCCCATTGTCACCTTCTCTATCGTTATAATTTGGCATCTTTCATTCGTCATACTTACTCCTCCTCAAATACTTCATTTCGCACACTATCATCTCATCAACGGTCAAATGCCTCAATTGCAAAGTGCTCTCGACACCCTACTACAAACCCAATAGTAGGATCCCTTTTTATCCTTCTTTGACGCCTTCAAAATTATTTTCTTTTCTTGCAATTATTTTCATTTGCCATAGCAAGCAAATAAAACAAAAAGGGATGCTGTGAGCCCCGATCATTTTATTCTGCATGATAGATTCTAGGCCTACAGGTGGACGCCTGCAACACGCGACCAAACCCTTCATGCCAGCAAGTAATAGGTAGTAGTACCTAATACCTCAACTTTATTCAAAGATTGTAGCTCCTGTAATCGTACATGCAGAGCTAGCTTTCATAATTCAACAAACCCCGTGAAGAAATCAAATGCAAAGCAACGTAAAGAAAGAGAATCATCGTCAAACACACAATATTGGTACGATAAAGTGTACGATATCTCGTCTCACCTTTCACTACATTTCTTTATTTCTTTATTTGTCCATCCCTCTTAATTAAAGGTACTGCAACTTAAAGTATCAGGGTTCAATGCTCTGCCTCGACGTCACGAGGCCCGCAGACCTCTAGCACCGGTGCAGA
This sequence comes from Schizochytrium sp. TIO01, assembly GCA_004764695.1. NCBI lineage: Eukaryota > Bigyra > Thraustochytrida > Thraustochytriidae > Schizochytrium > Schizochytrium sp. TIO01. Next base: position 952,924 of record SMSO01000014.1, on the reverse strand, counting down.
GACCGACCAAGATCTCCGCCCCGTAGGAACCTCCCTCAACCCGCTGTGACACCTCCTCGCGGCAGCCACTGTTTGGGGAGCGGAGCAGATCGACCGTCGTCCCAAGGAAATTGGCGCGGAAAGAACTTGGGGAATAGAGGGCATTCGTGCTAATTAATCAGATCTCACAACTAGTAAGACGAGGGCTCGCTTTCGAACAAACTCAGGAGAGCGAAGCGAGATCCATTCATCGGGGCGCGCCATTTAAGAGGTTTGGGCGCTGAGGATATTGGGCAGTGGGCAGTAGCGTGAAGATCTGACGCGAGTAGAGTGTATTAAAAGAATTTAGTGACGAGTTCTTTGGGGGCAGATTGTACAACACAACATGCAGCATGACAACAATCCACATGAGAATGTTCTATACGAGAAACGTCCGTTGAAAGAAGGGCAGCAGGTCCGGTCTCCAGATTTAACCAAAAGACTGACTTCGATTGTGGAGCTTAATGTGGGCGGCGAGATGTATGCTACGACGGTAGAGACTTTGACGAGGTGCCCAAATTCCATGTTGGAGAGCATGTTTGCACAAAGAAATGCAGCCATGCTCGCTAGGGACCAGCGTGGGCGATGCTTTATTGATCGGGACGGCAAGCTTTTCCGTTATGTTCTCAACTTTCTCAGAGACGGGCGACTCACGGTTGGAGAAGATTTCAGGGATCTCGAGGCATTGCGTATTGAATCGGAATACTTTGCACTTGATGCGATGAAAGAACAAATCTTAGCACTACAGAAGGCTTGCGAGCGTAGCAAACGGGAAGCTACCAAGCACCTGGAGCGTGCTATGGTATCTGCACTCACACAGCACTGTTGCAATCTGAAAGCAAGTCAACGCTCGACTCCGGGATCTCCACCTCGTGTGCCGACAACAGGTGGGTTGCAAAGATTACCCATGGAGGATCAGACACCTCCGAGTCCTACACGATCGACAAATTCGAACCCTGCTCGCTTGCGTCCACGCAGGCAGCGCACAATTAGCCTTGACAGTGATCCATCTACGTTTTCGGACATGAGTTATGACGAGTCAGACTCCATTCACTTCGATGAGACGCTTTTTGATAATGTACCTGACTTTTAAAATATACTGCATCCCCTTGGTCAGGTTAAACTCCCTATCTCCCTATCTTATATCCTATATTCATATTGTCCTTTTTGAATGCAAATTCATATCGGTATGCCGGTAATACTGGATCCAAGTAAATTTTAGAATCCAAGCTTTCCGGGCTCACTCGAGTCTCCCCGCGGTTTATATTGCGTCTCTATGGAAGGTACTAGGTAATACGTATCACCATTGTACCTACCATTTGATCATGCATATCGTCATTATAATTTAGGCTGACAGCTTCTTAGTCGTTGTTCTCTGTAAAATGAAGTAAGTAATGCGTGTGGCCCAGTTCCGAGTTTGCTGTTCAAATCAACAGCAACATGAATCCTCAATGTGAGGCATTCGTAGCCGTCAACTTGTCCTCCTCATGGATAAGGCTTGAGTGCTTGTGGCCCAGTTCCGGTAGGAGTGTTCATCATCTTCTTTATGACGTGGCCGTACGTTCCTCACTTCCAGAACCCTAAACTGGTTACCCTATAAATCAATCCAAATCTCAAGATAATCACCAATATCAAACAGCGACCAGAGAATGCTCCTCTACCAACCAGGGCCTCTATATATAGGTGCTACTTGTCCACAAAACTTATTCAAAGCTGTCGCTAATCCGCCCAGCACTCGAAGAACTTCATGTTCAATATCGCATTCGCAAGCACCAGCCTTAAAGTCCCTTGAGACGGCTTTTTCTGTATATAATATTTCTAACATCGGAGAAGGAGTCGCTAGCTTAGCTTATTTACTATCTGGCTCTTATAAAGTAGTCTTCACAAAACGACGGCCTCGGAACTCGCCTTGGCAAACCCAAAATCGCGAGATCTGCGCGCGACTAAGTTTGCGCGTCGCAGAGCTCTTCGCAGAGGTGCTCAGGGTGATCTCTTCGCTTGAGTTTAGTTTTCAGGAATGTCTTCACGCAAGGAGAAGAACCGTGGCGGTGGCGGAGGCCTGCTCCCGGTGTTGGCTGGTGTCATGGCGGGTGCCGCGGTAGTGGCGGCTTCGTTCTTCGCGGCGGATATGATTGAAGAAGGCGCTGCAAAGGACAGGCAGAAACGCCAGCAGCAACAAGCGCAAAAACAGCAGGAGGAAGAGGAATTGGATGATGGTAAAATTATGGACACCGTATGCCCCATTTGCTTCTACAACTACGATGACAAGAAGCACGCACCAATGGCGTTCGACTGCGGGCATACTGCGTGCAGGGCCTGCAGCGAGATCGATACCTGCTACGCGTGCCGCAGACCCATTACACAGAGGCTCAGATTGTACCTTACTTAATTGATGACGAGAATGAAACAACAACTGAGATGCAAAATCTTACCTCACCATAATTAGTGAATATGCAAAACCTGAACTCTCCCGTGCCTTTTCTCTTCCCCAAGCTATGACGTTGTTGCGGTTTTAAATCGAAGGTGGCCTATCATCAAATGACATATCTAAAGAAGAAACAGGCAGGTGGAACCCCTGCTTTATACGACAAATAGATACAACTTCGCATTCGACTTGGTTTTTCAAAGCTTGCACCCAAATTATCATGAAGAAACATCTGTAAATCAGCTATATTATTTTTTTTACTTGAGATTTCTCTTTTGTCAATGTATGGCACTTGCCCTTAAAAAGCGAGGCTTTCCAATTCTTGCACAAAATATCAGAGAAAATTTATCAAATTTAAAGAAATCTCACTTGTAATTACTATCATTTGGTGGCGTTTCGTCGGAGGGTCTACAAAGGTAAGCCAATAGAGAATTTATCCTTGCAATAATTTCAATTCTGCTCATATAGCAGAGGAGAAACGAATCCTTATATTTTTGTATGTTACGTTATCATACGTAACGCTTAGAGCTATCTTTCTAAGGATGACGAGCTTAAATAGGCATACCAAAGCTGTTGAAAGGTTGGCTTGCCTGCATGTTCAATTCCTAGCCTAATTAAATCTTCTAGTTGATTTACTCAAGGTAAATTAGATCTCAGCGTCCAGTAAAGTTGAATACGTCATCTTCAGGCTTTTTAGCTTTGGGCTTCTTTTTCTTCTGCTGCGCTTTCGGACGACTTCCCAGCGTTACACCAGTCTTGATTTTATTTGATGCGCGCAAAGCATCCCACTGCGCAGTTGCGCTTGTAGCACCGCGGCCTCCAGTCGGTCCAGCTGAAGGGGGCAGCGACGGGAAATCCTCTGATCCACGATTTTGACTCGGTCCCTTTGGGCGATCCCACTGAGATCCATCTTGGGCACGGAGACCGCCCGGCGTATGACGATCGGCAAAACCACGTTGGGGCTGCGGTTGGGGCTGAGGTTGTGCACGACCCCCCCAGTTTGATGGCCCACGTGCAACTGGGGCGGGAGCCGGTACTGGGTAAGCTGCTGGGACCGACGATTGCTGAGTACTCATGCGCATTGTTGCGCGAGCCTCCTCGTCAGCGGACATGACGACAGGACGTGGGAAATCATCTTCGGTATTTTTGCCACCTTTCTTTTTCTTCTTGCCCTGAGACTTTTTCATTTGAACAAATTGATTATTGTTCAAGTTCGTGTAAGGCATTGAGACAGCATTGGAAAAGTCCTGACCTTGCCTGACATTATGGATGCGCCCAGAGGATGAAGGGCTGGGACCCAAAGAAGGGAAGTGCGAGGAGTCACCCAAGACACTACGGGAATTAGACCCAACTACGTTCTGATAGTGCCGGCTGGTAGCTCCTGTTGCGCCTCCCGTAGGTGAGGATCCGTTATCGCCAAGAGTCGGGAATGCAGAGTCATCAAAGCTAGGTGCTGCAACTGGGTCTTGGTTAATCATTGTAGGGTGCCCAGCAGTGTTTGGCATGTACTGAAAGCTGAACGAATCGATTTCATTCTCGTTACGGCGGGAACTTTCACCAGAGCGGCTGCCAAAATCAAAGTGCACAGGAAGTGATCGATCAATACGAACGTGTGGATGATTCTTAACGATATGTCCTCGGAGCTCGAGCTCTGACGCATAAACATTGAATTTTGCCTCCACACACTCCGGCTCAGTACATACATAATGAGCTTTGACAAAATGCTTGTAAAGATTGTCGTAGTTCCTGTAATATTCGTAAGGCTTGCCCTGACGCAAGCAGATGTGACAACTTTCGTGCTTCTCCTTCAGGTGAGCATAGAGATCGTCTTGGTTATACCATCTGTTCTTACAGAAGCGACAAAGTGGGTGACCACGGAAGGCGGTGCCTGGCTCACCATCTGTGCAATGCTTATCGAGTTCAGCCTTGGTGTACAACTTTTGCTCCATCGGAAAGACACCACGCGACTCCCAGCAGAGTTTACACAAGTGCAAGTTGTGCATTTCAAGTAAATGGGCCTTGAGCTTGGCGACTGACGAAAATGGACCAGGGTTTATGCATCCCTCAGCTCCACATCGAAGCTCGCGCAAAGATTCGATTTCTCGCATGTGATCAATCCCTCCAAAAGTTTCCTCAAAGAACATACCAGTTACACTATCAAAGGCTAGGCCCGGTCCAGCAACGTCACCCCAAGTCTGAAAATCCTCATACTTCTTCTTGAGGTCCACTGTCACAAAGACGCGCTCGAGGTCATGTTTGCACATAACGCAACGACGGTCGTTGTGCAGAAGGCGCATCCGGGTTGTACATAAGGCACATGCCACAGGATGGTTACATTCTCCAATGCTCACATAGTGCATAGGCTCACAACACACAAGGCAGTATGGCTCTTCCTCGTCGCTTTCATCTGCATGTGCTGCTGCAGAACTTTTAGGGTTACTTTTAGCGGACTTTGCTGCCTCCTCCTGTTGCAGTTTACGCTGCTCTTCGCGTTGCTTCTCGAGCAATTTAAACTGCTCCTCACGAGATCGCGGCGCATCAGAAGATTTCTTGCTTGCCACAGGGCCTTGGCCGCGTCCAAATCCACGGTTTGTGTTATTTCCACGGGAACTTCCGCCTTTAGCACCGCCTCCAGCCCCGCCTCCAGCTCCACCTCCTCGACCTTTTCCACGGCCTCCACCACCTTGAGGTTTGCGGCCTCCACGACGCTGTTGTTCGTTGTTCTGCATCCTAGTTTGATCAAATCACAACGTGCACAGTCTATTGCGGGGCACAAAATAATTCTTCAAGTCTAATCACACGTTCTTGAAGCTTCACAATCTTGCGCTTTCAACCAAGCTGGCCTAAGTGGCAACGAGTGCCGATCCTGGATCTTAGCACTGCGGGCGCTTCCTTTAACCCTTCCACGCTTGTCTCGCAAGATTCGACAACCAAACCCACTGCCGGGAGTTGTCAAGAAGTGTATTGTACCCAGACGATGACCAGTCAAGCTGCCAACCCTCCAGAGGCACTGCCTTATGCTCGCAATCGAGGCTCTGGTGTCGGGAGTGGAGTGCCTTTGGCCACAACACACTCAGCACGCAAGGAACCTTTAAAGAACCATTACAGAACCACTGCGGCTTTTCTTTCACTCTACCTACGGTACCTACTACTTACCTACCCTAGTAGGTGCTAGGTCTGTGGTCTGGGCCATATTGACGCAAAGGACGATAATCAAAATTAAATAATGTCCCGCAAGGAATAAGCAGAGAATCTTCTGCTCGCCATTGGAGCTTATAGTTTAGACTAAGTGGAGAGAGTATTAGTATGTTTTGCTTGATCTTGCAATTCGTTGGAAAATGTGTTGGAATTTGAATTAAGGAAGGCGGAGATTTTAAAATCGGTGAAGTTGACGGAATTTGTAGATCAAATCTGAATCGAAATAGCCTCGAGCGAGATCGATGCGGGCGACGGCTCCGCGGATTGCAGGTATTTGCGCGGGATATAGATTTGGAGTGGCAAGGGTTCCAAAGGTTTTGGGCAGAGCAAGGATGTCGACCTCAGCGACCGGAACGACGATGCTGCAGTCTACTCAGAACATGCCTTGGGAGCCCAGTCCGAGCCCAACAGTAGAGCGCAAAAGACTCGAGCTTGTAGGGCCCAAAGAGGCTGGAAGGGTCACATCGGTGGTCAGATATCTTCCTAACTCTGACTTTAAACCCCACCCGCACCCTGATGGAGAGGAGATTCTGGTGCTTGATGGTGTCTTCTCTGATGACTCTGGGGACTACCCTACAGGCACATACATCTTGAATCCCGAAGGATTTGAGCATGGGCCGCGATCTAAGGATGGATGCACGCTGCTCGTTAAGCTCAAACAGTATCCTGGACTTCAGCGTAGACAAATTCGAGTCTACTCCAGTGATCCCAAAACCTGGCAGCCCGCTGCACCAGATGCGGCAAACGGTGTGGTCGGTGTAAATGGTGAAGTCAAGCAATGCCAGCTCTACCGTGACCTGCCCGGTGAGACTTACGGCGAAACCATGGATCTTTATACGTTGGCATCACCTACTTCGAGCATCACATTTGCTGCCCAGCCACGTGGATTGGAGGTATTCGTAATGGATGCATCGCAGGATGGGCTTAAACTGCAGGATAAGGTACTAAGATCTGGAGACTGGTTCAAGCTTACGTCTACATCTGAGCCTACAGAAGTTTGTGGTACAGCCATGTTTTACGTCAAAACAAACCACCTTTGAGGTTTTGCTTGAAATGAGTTCCTTTAATTATTTATATAACAATAAATTTTCGAAGTCATGTCCTCCAAGTTTATGCTTTAGGTTTATGCATCCAACGCGAGATTTGGCGAAGGGCCACGCGCATTGATTGCAAATGCGGATTTTAATGTAACAAATAAGCATGATTTCCTGCCAAGCAAAGAAAAATGACCTGCAAATAGAAGTTAGCGCATGTCAATTCTCTTGTATGATTTTGTTACCCATTGAAAACATCAGCATCAGTTGCTTACATGCTATGGATTGCTTTCTCTTTGAAATACTCCATAATCTATCACGCGGGTAGCTAACTAGGTACACAAAAGCTCCAAGCTAACCTCTACCCTTGTGCCGCACCTCTTCGAATTTCTCACGTCATCAGCGACCACGTTCCTACAACTAGTTCGACTACGTACATATTATCCAACGCTTCCTGAAACTGTGCAACCTCAGCATTATAATGCTCGTAGCTTCTCGTGATCAATCTGTTTGCACAAACGCAAGAAATATCCCCACTCTTTAGGTCAGTTGCTACATCTCGCAAGCCTAGCACTGACCAAAACCGTAGGATTCTTTGATTCAATCAAGAATGCAAAACCCTTCCCTCCAGCACGTTCCTGCGCCGAAGCCTCTGCGGTCAGCGAGAGTCTTGATAGGATCTACAAGCTACTCTACTCTTAGATGGCTCCTATCATACTATCACAGCGACAGCCTTTGATCTTCCAGGCCCCGGTTTCCAAATTCCATGGTCACCGTTATTGTCGGTCGGCAATAATCTTGAGCTTTTTCATAGATAAAATTACAACAGAAAAACTTTAGGTAGGTAGTACATCTCGCATTTTTCTAACTTCTTCGTAACTCCTGCTCAGCACCAAGCATCCTTTACTTGCTGAGAACACTCTACTAGGTAGTCTTGCAATCAGTCTTCATAAGAGAAGGCAGGCAGTCGTGGGCTTAAAGCTCTTGCAAACGATGAAAGGTCTGTCACCCACTGAGTTTACTTGTCTGCATGGAGTGAGCTTACTCACGACGAATCAGACGAGCATTTCGGAACCATTAGTGGCAAGTGCAATTCCTATTACCTAAACTGATTAAAATTGGTATACAAATAGGCAGGATGAGGCTCCTTTAATACAACAGGAAGCACCCGCAACCCGTGCAACTGGAGCACTGGGCTCGATAGCTCAAGGCTCATGATGACATCGTCCGTGATAAAGGTATGAATGAGTGGGTATCTAGGCCCATCCCTTCTTTGAGCTCCATTTCAACCTCCAGCAGGCTGTAATTGCAGCTCTTCAGAAAATGCCGAAGCCACGAGCTGAGCGAACTTGCGAACCATCGAGGGTGTGTTTTCGTCTGTGCCGGCTCTTGACATTGGTTCTCGATCGCCATGTCCACGAATTCCACACCAGCTAGCTAGCCTCGACGACCTTGAGCAAGTAAGTTGCACTGCAGAGTCAAGAACTCCTCGAGCTCCAGCACCTCAGTTTTTAATAGGCAGTATAGGACATAGACGCTCTCGGGGCCGTTTTAGTGGCTGTTGACTGACTGACTGACTGGCCAGCTAGCTAGCCAGATTCCTACCCAGCTACTACGCAGGTCCTGGTTGAGGTTATGGCCAACCTTCAAGTTGTCTTGCAGCAGCCGATATGCAAGTACGCATGAAAAGCTCGCCTTACTTGGGAGGGAGGGCCCCGAGATGCTCTGGCGCCGCTTGTTTCGTCGTGAATCGCGATGATTGGACCAAGTGATCCACAGCCATTACGACGGAGGAGGGATCCACAGATAGTAATGATGGTAATGAATGTAGTATGATGATGTTGAGTGGGTTACTGTAATGTGTGGCTGAATGTAGGTAGTACTTTGCTAACAGGGGGTAGGGTGCCCTCCTACTACCTGGCATAAAATCTTTTTACTTCAAGGTGGGTAAAACCTAATAAAAAAAACATACTAAGTATTCCTCAAATATATATATGGAGATAGCTAAAAAAATATTTTTTAATGGGTAATAGAGGTGCATTACATTTTGACATCGTAGGATCCTTGGAAAGAGCGTTGGAGGCCAAGATGCACAGCATACCTCGAATAGGATACGCTGACGCCTCACGCCCCAGAGCGTGAGCGGACAGTGTTTGGAGCTTCAGAAGAGCCTCCGTCATATCTCGATCGTGCGAAAATACACTTAAAGTAGGTCATCGTTGCGGCCGAGGTATTGTCCTTGAGTGTTCTTGACCATGACACCCCAAAACCTCGTTCTCCTCGTCTGCGTAGCCCTCGTGCTGGCGCTCACGAATGCTACCCCCGAGAGCGTGGATTGGCGCAAAACTGAGCACGGAAACCTCGTGACCGCCGTGCGTAACTTTGAGGGCCTTGCTGGTCGCAGGTGCTCTCATGTAGGCGGTATTTGGGCAGCTACTGCCATGATTGCAGACCGCCTTGCAATCATGCAGCCCACCAAAGTCAAGGTGCAGCTCTCGAACCAGGTTCTCCTCAACTGCCTGGACGGAGATGCCTGCGACCTCGGCAATGGCATGATTGAGTCTACTCTCAAGTACGTTCTTGAGAACAAAGGTGTTCCCGATCGCACCTGCATGGCCTATGTTGGTGAGAAGCAGAAGTGCTCGCGCTTCAACACCTGCTTGAACTGCATTCCGGGCGGCTCAGATGTCAAGTGCGAGCCTCGCGTGCAGTACTTTCGCTACCCAATCAAGTCCTACGCTAAGGTTGACCTCAGCGAGGACGCCATCCGTGAGGAGGTTGCTGCTAACGGCCCCGTGGCTTGTGCCTTTGAAGATGGTCTCTACGGAGCCATCGTTGCCTTTGACAAGGATTCTTTCACAGTCAAGCACGACCTCGGAACCTTCTATGGCAACAAGGGGTTCTCGACACAGCCTTTCTCTGCCATTAAGGAGTGCTGGGCCGCCGAGGTTGAGGCACCTTACCGTTACTTCGACTCCGAAGTTACTGCATACCTGAACATGCTTCGCTTCAACGAGGCTGTCAACTACCCTCGCACTAATTTCAACGATGGTCACAACGAGCGCCCGGCATCCCCACTTGTATCCAACCTCCGTGCCCAGCGCGAGCGTGAGGAGCTCATTATTTCCCCACTTGCACGCCAGCTCACTGCGGATGATCTTCCCAAGAACTTCAGCTACCTCAACTACAATGGATACGCCGCCGTGACCCCAATGCAGAGCCACCACAACGGCCCCACGGGTTACTGTGGAGCCTGCTATGCGATGGCCTCCGCAAGCGTCTTCTCTGACCGCATCAAACTCGCTCGCGGCGCAAACAACGCCACAGATATGTTCATTTCACCGCAAAACACTGTTGACTGCGTGAGAGGTCCTGCCACTGCTGGCTGTGGCGGTGGTGACTCACGCGATATCTTTCCTGTGTGGAAGGATATCGGCACTGTTGATGAGACTTGTAACATGTGGCGTAACCATGAGCAGCCTTGTATGAACAAGGGTGTCGCATGCCGTTCTTGCGATGCCAATGGCGAGTGCACGGCCGTAAATGAGGATTCCTTTGATCTGTACAAGGTTAAGGAGTATGGCAATGTCAGGGGTGAACTCGCAATGATGAATGAGATCTTCCATCGCGGCCCCATTGACTGCGGTATTGGCACTCCTGCTGCTCTTGGTGAAGACATTTGGGGTGATGACATCCTTTGCGATGATGAAACCAAGCCCTCTGACTGGGAGATCACTCACGATATTTCTGTCCTCGGTTGGGGTGAGGACCTTGATGGCTCAAAGTACTGGGTCATCCGCAACAGTTGGGGCAGCCATTGGGGCTCCCACGGTTTTGCTCGTGTCTGCCGTGGCCGCAAGCAAGACGGCCGTGGCGGTAACATGTTGATTGAGTCTTCGTGCTCATGGGTTGTTCCCGATCTCTAAATTATGCAAGCCATCTAGAAATTTTTACCCTTTTATCCTTTCGTTTAGTGTCTTTTGACCTATTAGTTTAGGTCTCTTCGAGTTTCAGTAGTATCGTTCCGTACTATTTTTTATCATCTCCTACCTTCCCTTCCTTGAACTCTGTAAGTGGTAATTTCTCAGGAATCTCAGAAGTCTCCATCCCCTCAAGGCAATCTTTTAACTCACTCATCTCTGCCTCCAGCGAGTTTCCAATGGTGTGCTGTGCATCCACTCGTCTTTGCCAAGTATCTCATTTATCTCAAATCACGAGCATTTATACTATGTGCTTACATCATCATGTAGGAAAATGAAAACATTATAAACTAATTCCCATGAAACGATGATCTGATAAGAACTCCTGCAGGCCGGCGCCGTGTCTATCATCCTAGAGCTGGTCTAGCTAGTGCTTGTGGCAGGTATATAATGCTCTTTGATTAATAGATGGACCGTCATGAAAAGGATCTTTCCAAATTGGAATCTCAGAACAATACAAAAGCTTATCTGATTCATTCTTTCTCCTCTGTAGGTACCTTTTATGACGCGAATAGGAAATGGAGCAGAACGAAATACAACGTTCTTACCCTGTATCTGTAATTGTTAACTTTGAAGTATACCTTATTTACGGTTAACTTACCAAGTGGTGCTTTTATTATAAAACATAAGAATATAAAACCTATTATCGCGAAAAGAGAGAAGCAATGAAAGTTCCTTGGCGAAGTGCCGGTATAAGTGAGTTATAAATGTCATAAGTAGAGTATCCGAAAACAAAGTGAGTTATAATTGTTATACTTCGTTTAGGGCCGCCTCACAAGTGAAACAAAAGCCGCCGCTCTTGCTCAGCAGGCCATCGCTCAATCAATCATCGACACGGCCGCGAGCAATCCCGATTGAACGAAGTGCAGCAGCAATGAACGGGCCTAGTGGAAGGCAAAGCGGGTCTAGCGGCGCCGCCGGCGCCGGCGGCGGCGGTGGCGCCGGCTCCGGCTCCGGCTCCGGAGGCCGCGGCAGAGGACGCGGTCGAGGTCGCGGCAGGGGCAGAGGCCGCGAGCGAGGCAACAGTAGCCACAATAACGGCGGCAACAGCAACCACAACAGCAGCAGTAACAGCGGCAACAATCACAATGTCGGCCATGGAAACAGTGGAAGCAACACAAATAATGCCAGCAACAACAATAACAATGTCAACCACCACCACAACAACAACAACAATAATAATTCCAACAGCTCTGGAAATGGAAATTCTGGATCCGGAAATGGCGGCGATCGTGGGGGCAGGAGCAGGTCCAAGGCACCTCGAAGCCGTGGAAATAGTGCTGCAAGGCCGGATACGCCTCCATCTGCGTCAGGAACCTCCACCGGGTCCAGGTCGAAGGGTGCATCGTCTAATGGAGCTGGTGGAAACAAAGACAGCAGCAATGCGAGCAACTCCAAGTCAAGGCTGACGCGGAAGGCATCGGGAGCAAAGCTTGGAACAAACACCCAAGGAGCAGGAGGCCAAGAACACGAGGATAAAAGTAGTCGCAATGTGAACGCACAGCAGGCTCATGATAACGCGAGCAATTCTAGCTCGGGTAACAGAAGGGGGTCCAGACACCAGCAACAACAGGGTCAACACAACTCAAAGCGTGGAGGTAGTCAACAACCGAGTCAACAGCAGAATTTGTCTCAGCACCAGCAGCATCAGCAGTCAGGACTTCCACCAAAGTCTTATCGTGCGACGGCCATGGCAAGTCCTGCTACGGCCTCAGAGTCTCAGTCACGACGTATGCAAAAACATTTATCCTCGTCCCAAGGGCACCAAGGTCACACAGGAACTCAGGGGCACGATAACTCGGGAAGGCACGGGCAGACATCAAGTTCTGGACACAGATCAGATCAACAGCAACAGCAGCAGCACTACCGCAACCATGATTCGGGCAGGGTAGGTTCTCAGAAATACTCCTCTCATCAGAATCATCACCAGCACCAGCAGCACCAGCATGCTACTCCTAGCCAACAAGAGCGGAAACACCACTCGAGAAGCTCAAGTGAAGATGCTGCATTGGAGCTTGAGATGCGGCATCTTCGCGATACCGTAATGCAGTTGAAACAAGAAAACCAGACTCTGATGCAAAATTCTGTAAACTTGGAGCGTGAAAATCGTGACCTGAAGGAAGCATTCGAAAAGGAGAATGAATTGCGCTTGCGAAAGGAGGAGGATCTCAAGAACATGCAAAACTTGGTAGGAACCTATGACAACCATCGCGCCCAGCTTGAGACACAACGTGCAGATTTGCAAAAGAAATTGGCTCAGGCAGAAAGTTCCTCCCGTGAATTACAGGACAAGTTGGAGTTGGCAACACGCCTGCAACAAGTCCTTCCTCCTCCTACGAATGATTCCGAGGCTTCAGCTGCGTTGCGGGCTCACATGCAAATTCTTGAAGAGGAAGTTGCCCGACTACAAAAGGAATTGGATAACTCTATTACGGAAGCTACATCTGCCCGTCACGATGCCAACATGAAGTCGATCGACATCGAGGTGAAAGACGCACAAGAAGCATATCTCAAGGTTCGAATTGAAAATATGGAGGCGGAGATTGCCTCCAAAGAGAAGAAATTGCAAACCCAAGCCATGCAACTTGCAGAGCTTGCAACTGTGGCCCAGCAGTTGCAGTTCCAATTGCAAATGCATCTTCAAGCTCAAATGCAGGCCTATGTGGCATCTCAGAACAGCATGATGATGCGTCAACAAGAAACCAAATTTGCTGATCAGTCAGCACAGCCCGTGGATCAACAAGCAAGTGAAAAGAAGATCTATGAACAACAACCAACACCGAATGGTATTGATAGAACTCCTTCAGAAGAAGACACTGCTAGCGCCAACCAAGGCTCAAATGTAAGGGATGAAATCGTAAATGATGACGATGGCGATGCTCTCGCTACAGACGATGATCACGAGGGTGACCTTGACGACAACGATGGTGACGACGATGAAGATGAAGAGCTTGCGTGGTTATTTGCGCTTGACAAGTCGGAGCGCGCTCGCTTTGTGAAAGAAATGGAGTTTGATGACTCTCAAGTGACTGTGTTATCTGACATCGACAAGATTCCCGCGTGGGTGCGGGATGACCTCGCACGGTTTGTCTCTACCGAGACTGCTGAGGCAGTGTCAAAGGATCTCAGTAAGAACGAACCCTGGAGTGAGCAATTCTGCAATGCCCTTCGCAAGCTCCTAGTACTTCTTTGCAGCCGTGATACTTGCATTATCCTCTGCTCTCGCGGTAGCAGCGATGAACGAGCTTTACGTTCTGAACGTCTTTTCATCAATATGGTGTCTGAAGCCTATGAAGCTGTGAGTAACCCATGCAAAGTTATTCTAGGTCTTGAGGGCTGGGATCGTTCCCAGGTGTTTATTGAAGATGATACAGTCGAGAGCGAGGAACAAACGTCCAAGGCTGACATCAAAGCAGGTTCTAATAATGCTCTTACCAACGCTGTAAATGCAATGAGTAAAGAGAAAGAGGACCAAAACCGCGCCCATGCTGTAGTCCAGTATGCTCAGTGGACAAATGCAGAGGGTGAGGAGCAACAAGCTAACTAAGTACAACTTGAAAACAAACGAACCTACTATGCATTTATCCTACTACTATTATGATAATAAGTAAAAAACTTATACCACCAAAATTACTCATACTACTAGTCTCAGTAGCTTTTCACTATCACTGAGTTTTTCAGCTATCAACTTTGCAAAGCTTGCTCATGATGCGAAAGGTCATCCATCATACTGAACCCCTGGTCTATCAGGGATGAGAAAAACATCTTGTAAGACCATGACTTATTGTTAAATACCAACTATATTCTGCTTCTCATCTTGGCTCTTTGCCTGCAAAGTAGCTGTGACCTAGTATTAGCGCTCCAGGTTGCCAGCTGATACCTTACACCACGCAAGTCATCATAAACTTGGCTTGTGGCACATGACGACTTAAAGGTTGGAAATTCAAGAATCGTTAGCGTGTGCACGATGCACGCGAGACCAAAGGTGTGCACACCTTTATATGCAACTATTGCAAGAGAAGTTAAAACTTGAACTCCAAATGTCAATGGAATAGTGAACTTCCTCAGGTTGAAACACTCTGATTGTAAGATAAAGGATCGGGAAAGATAGCCGCGGAGAGGAGTGATGTGTAAGGTAGAACAAGAAGCAAGTATGAGGGCGGAAGCCAAAAATCAATTTCATGAAGTCATAATTTTTTATTAAATTAAATTATCATCGTGGTAATAAAACAATAAAACAATTATCCAGTTGGCTTACTATCCTTTCGGCTAATTTGTACACTAGGACTCTGCGCGTCTTCGTAAAGAGAGGAAGAAAGCACATTTGGCAGTTTGTGCGACTACAACTTATACAAGTACTTCTTTAGATTATACTAAATTCGGTATAGACGATGGAAGTAATACCATAAATAGAAGCAAGAAGTAAGTGAGCGCGAACACAAGAAGATCAAAGCACCTCGAAGACTCAATTAATATTGCACGCACAGGCAGGCAGGCAGGCGCAGGCAGGCAGGCGCAGGCAGGCGTGCGCGGAGCGTGGGAAGTCATCCGTCGCACGTGGCGATCCTTAGCTCTTGCTTCAGATGTCCTCTTCCGTGTGTCCCGTGGAGGTTGAACCTCGCTTGCTCCAGTTTCAGGTGCGCGGCGAGAATCTAGACGGCCAGAACGGAGATCGCTCACACGGCGTGGAGCCATGGCCCCTGAACGAGCGCAGACGCAGCCTCACGATCCGTGCAGCGACAAGACTCTCTCATGGATCGTTGGTTGCATTTAAGCTTCAGACCAACGCATCCAAACGCTTCAGTGTGCAGCCCGCACAGGGCTATCTCAGGCCTGGAGAAGCTGCCAGGGTGACGGTACTTCTCAAACCCGGCTTAGGATGGTCCGACGCAGACAAATTTCTTGTTCGGTCTGTGGAGGTCGAAAACGACTCGCAGCACATACAAGATATATGGTCACGTGTGGGCTCAACAGCACACAAGATCGTACTGAGGTGTGAGTTCGTAATGGCAACACCTCATGCCGAAGAGGAGATCGGTCTTCAGAGAAGTCCTGGGCGCCAAGATTATAGTGGAAATGGCGATAAACAAGAATTTCAAAATCATCGTGGGTATGGGAATTACGAAGAGACTGAAGAAGAGGACGAGCACCAGGAGGTGGAAGAGGTGAAGCCAAAGAAAACAATGCCGTCCCCCCAAACCTCACCGATGATGGCACCAGTGAAGGTATCGTTAGAGAGACTAGGACCTGAATTAGAGGCTCTACTTCTGAAAAATCTTAGTGATGCGCCTCAGGATAGACTTTCGAGACCCCAACTCGAACAATTGAGGGCGCTAAGAGACAAAGTGGGACGCAAAACGTGGGCTGCTTTGCAAGAAGAGGCGAGAGCAAGACTTCTCACAACGCAAGGCAGCCCTCGATCTGCGTTTGCCAAGGATGAGTATATCTCAACACATACCCGCACGTTTCCTACTAGTTCTTCCGCCGGTGCTCCTAGCGATCCTCCTACTCCTGGCAGCAGAAAGCCGCAGCTTGGAGCACTATCTTCGGGCTTCTCTGCCTCGTCGCGCCCGCAGCATCGTTCAACACCAATTTCGACAGCAGCAACAACACGTTCCTATGGTCAGCATGATGCCCCTTTAGACCCTCTAGATCTTGGTCCAGCTGGAAACCATGCAGCAAGTTATGCTCCTGAGCCCAAGCCATCTCCATCTTCTCAACAAGAGGTTGCTGCGATGCTCTCACGTGCTATTGAGCAGCTAGACGCTAGACGCACCCATGAAGCGATTACAACCTTTCGCCGTGCACGCGAGCTTGTGCAGCCTCAATCCATGCAGCGAGCACAAGTGGATGTGGGTCTGGGCTCTGCATACGAAGCTGCTGGTTTTCTTGATAATGGAATCGGCTGCTACGTGGATGCTGCTCGTCTTTACGACGCTCTTGGTGAACAGTCCTGCATGGAGCAAGTTTGTGGCGCCATCGGACACGTTTATGCTGATATGAGGGACCACGCCAAGGCTGCTGCCTGGTTTGATGAGCAACTGTCTCTGTGTGGCAATGATCCTGAACACGGCAACCAGCGTGCTACGATCATGATGGCCCGTGACCATCAATTGAAAATTGGCCATGTAACTTCCTCACGTCTTGAAGATGCCAGAAACTTAGTTCAAGACATCCTGCGGGGTTTAGCTCCCCCTCCTGTTGTTGTTAACGAGGATGTTCATGTCCCAGGACACGAAGATGCCGTCAACGGTAGTGCTGTAGCAACTGGTCCCGTGGAAACTCTGTGGGAGCCAGGAGCATCTTTGCATCGCCCTGTCGCTGACACAAACCGCGATCAAGAAGTATCACAAGCTAACAGTCTAGCACCTCTTCGTATTGCTCCTTCAAGCAGGCCAAATTACCTCAGTGCAACGCGCGCTAGCACTGCTAGTCGCTTCAACTCTGAACGTGACCGCAAGCCTAGGAGTCCGGAATTAGATCCTTTGGGTCCTGCGCCTGTCTATGTCGATCCCGTAAGCGCACGCGTTGCCCAGGAACGATCAAAGGCCGCTACAGCACAGCATGTTAAGCGAAGCCTTGAGGCCCGACGCCTCCGTGACCAGAACCGTGGTGTGAAGCCGCCTTTGGTCCGACGTATCTCATCTGAAGACTATGCTCCCGAGACACTGGGTGAGGAGGATAGCACGGAGACAATTGTTTATCTAGATGTTTATGCTGAGATGGATGGACAGTCCTACTCTGTTGCCCTCCCAGGACCTTTGAATATTGCAAAAATGCTTACTGTACGTGAAATGCGGGAGAAGGTGAGCTTTGTTACAGGTGTTGAGCTTCATGACTTCGAGCTTATCGTCGAGAATACTCCTTTAGCAGACAGCTGGACTGGCGGCGATATTGGCATTGGAGTTCGAACTGAGGTTGCGCTTCGACTGCTACCTGGTGTGCGGCCTCAGAAATATGTCAAGGCTGTTCGAACTTCACCCACCAATGCAAGTGCTGATCAACCTCGATGGCCACACAATTTGTCAGAGGAAGCTCATGTTGAAACCCCACCACCCTCTCGTCGTCGTTCGCAGCCAAATTCTGCTTCAGATAACGACAATGAAAGCATTATCCAGCCACCTCCATCCCGCCCTCCCCCTCCTCCAGCTGCAGATGATGCTAGCAGTG
The DNA here is from genome assembly GCA_004764695.1 of Schizochytrium sp. TIO01. Classification (NCBI taxonomy): domain Eukaryota; class Bigyra; order Thraustochytrida; family Thraustochytriidae; genus Schizochytrium; species Schizochytrium sp. TIO01. The sequence continues at coordinate 935,099 of SMSO01000014.1, read as the reverse complement.
CCATCATTTCAGCCTCACCGAGTCCAATCGACGTGGACCAGGCGAACGGTTTAGTTACTCCATGGGACGGTGGCGATGACATCCCGCGTGTTGACTCGCTCGCATTGACCACTACAAGTCCACTGTCTAATCTTGGCGACCTTTTAAAGAATTTGGAGGACTCTCTGAAGTCTCGTCAAGAAGCTGACCACCTGGCTGACCATTTTGATCGTGATGTTCTCGAAGCTCTGGGAGGTTTTGGGGATTACGATGCCGAAAATCAGGCCAGCCCAAGCCCCAAGGATAACCAACTCGTACACATTGCTGCAGGCAGCGCTGCTGCTGAATTGACTGACCGTATTCTAGGGTTGGAAAAACAACTCGCAAAGTCTGAGGAAGCTCGTTCAAAACTAGAGCTACTAGTTGACGTGACTAAATCAAAGCTCGCGGATGCGACCACCGGCAAGGCTCAGAATGAACACATGAAACGGGCCTTGAAGCGCGAAGTGTCTATCTTGCGCTCGGACTTTAAAACTTTGGCCAGCGAGACACGAGCAGCACTGACAAATTTTAACGAAGTTCTTCGTCATAATATGCGCACCTTGCACGCCGCTATTGTTCAGGAGGACCCGGTGCTAATTGCGCTTCTTCGCAAACCACAAGATCAGCTACCTGAGCAGGGTGAAAGTATTTGCTTCCCGGACGCTGGCCCTAGCGGTGCAGCCTTCGTTCCTGATCATTTTTATGTGCTATCTGACTGCGAGCAGCGTGCAAGGAAGTCATCTGCTTTAAGCGTGCTAGCATCGGCTATTGCTCAGGGCCAAGCCCCGCATGCATTTATCGTGGGTCTAGGTGCTCCAGTGGCTTTGTTCGGTAAAAAAGAAGACCCTTCAATACTTATTGAGCAAGTTCGTGCTATTTTCCAGGCCTTCTCGAGCACCGAGACGCCAATGCGGGTGCGGGCAATTGCTGTTGAGGAAGATAATTGCATTGTGGATTTGCTTAACCCAAACCAGGAAAGAAGCAACCAAATGACTCCTTCCATTGAAATTGGGAGTGACGGGGCTGGTGCAGATATTGATGTACGATTTCGCAATTCCGTTGCTGTCAAATTTCGCACGAGTGAAGACTTTCAACGTCTTTTTAATGTGCTCCGTGCGCAGCTACGACACCAGCCTCGACTTCACATCGCAATGCTCTTAGAGGATGAAACTAATCTGCGAAAAGTACTTTTCGCTCAGGTATCTGTAAATGCCCAGCAAGTCCCGGAGGCAATGAGATCAATTCTCAAGGCGTCAGCTGCCCCACATGCTCGAACGATTGTTTTGGCAGGCCTTGAGGATGGTCGCGATAATGATGAAGTTGATGCCACCGCGCCTAATACCTCGACACTCCTAAGTAAATACTACTCGATCAAATTATCTGATGCGAGAAGCGAATAAAGAAGTATTACGACAACAATTCTGAAGATATTAAAAGAAGAGTCGAATAGAGCTAAAACTATCTTTAAATTAATTTCATCTTCTGAGGCCTGACTCGATAACCGTTTTTGATCCCATTCTTGAATAGTAAAAAGTCTTTTCATTACTACAATAAGTGAAAGCAACAAGTGATGTATACTGCTATGCTAGAAATAAAAAGGTATACGAGAAAATGGAGGGCAATACAAGATAACAGAATTTGAAAGGACATAGTTGCTGTTTCCGTTTTGAATCAATATAAAATCTCGCTACATGAAGTAGTTTTTGAAAAAATAATATGTAATGAGATAGTGCTTTGTAGGTTGTTCACAGGGTAGTTATTTTTTTGCATTTCGTGCTGCAGCAGCGGCTGCCATTGCGCGAGCTCGTTCACGCTCGGCTCGCCCAGCCTCGAACTGACGTTCCTCTACACGCTGGAGAAATTGTTGCTTCTCTACGTAGCCGTCCTTTGCGTAAGCCTCCAGCTGCTCGCCAATACCCTTATCTTCCTTGAATTGCTCCCAATCGTATGAAGACTTTTCAATGGCTGTCATGCCCTTCTTTGGGTTCTTCAGCTCTGTCACGATCTTGTCAAGCTCGCTTTGCTTTGCAGATGCCGCGGCTTTAGCCAAGGCTTCCTTTGCTTCCGCTGAGTCCTTGTCAAGTGTGCGCATAACACTGATAGTTTGTCCAGCAAAGTGCTTTTCTTCTTGGATCTTCATCTTTCCAGCGTTAGCAAGAGCTGCTCGGGCAGCCTCACTAGCAGCCTTTCGGTCCACGCTCGGGGTTTCGTCATCGCCCTTTAGAAGACGAGCGATGGACTGATCTAACATACCTGACTTCCCGTTCGACTTTTTCTTTTTCTTACGAGGGCGGTTCATTTGTGCAAGTAGAGCGCCAATGCTGCTTGGTCCACTTGAAGACCTGGATGAGGTCAGGTCACTGAGCTCATCTATGCTCGGAACAGTTTTTGTCTTCTTAGCTTCTACAACCTTTTCCTTTTCTCCCTCTGCGGCTTTAATATCATCAATTGAAGCGGAATCTGCTGTTTCCTTGAGAGATTCAACCTTAGTAGCATCCTTTTTCACAGATGACGTGCTGTCAGAATCTACTTTGGACGCAACTTCTTCTGCAGGAGCAATAGTAGCAGAGGCAGCAGCATTTTGACGAGCGTCATCTTCTTCATCGTCCTCATCGTCGCTTAGCACAATACCTCCAGTGGCACTGTCAAAAGTGTGCAATTCATTTTGGTTGAAGGTACGTTTATGTCATCATTTGCCGGTATTACGCAACGTATGCAAAGAAGAGAAATTCGCGTGACATTAGTTTTTCAGCTCTGTGGATGGTGCTTCTTAAGCCCGAAAGAAGTATGAGGCCTTCTAGCAAAATTGTGTTAGCAGTGGCACGCCACCACGCACTAGAAGGAGTGCTATTCATGATCACGCATGAATAGTTGCTACATGACAAATGCAGACATAATTCTTGATTTTGCAATTCTACTTACCCTCGCTTTCCCAGCACGCTTGATGTAGATGCCTTTCGTTTCTTGCCTTTGGTAGCAGATGACGCGTCTTCAAATTCGCCCTCGCAACGTCAGTTCCTATTTCCTATCCGATTATCGTTCGCCACTCGTCGTTCTTTCATAGTCCAGCTTCGCCTCAGAGCCGCCCACCAGATGCGCGAATCTTGACGTACCTTCGAGCTGGAACGAAGCATCAGCGTCCTCGCCTTCATCCCCAGCCTCAGGAGCAGCAGCAAGCTCCTCTTGTGTACGCTGCTCAGAGAGCACGGCAGCAGCACGCCGTGACATCGTGTCCAACGTGGTTTTCACGAGAGCTACGGAGGGAGCGATTATTGATTTACTTTTACTCGCTTGTAGAACCTACCATAGTACCTAGGTACTGGGTACCTAGGTAGGCATGTCTCTGTTAATTCTTTGAGCTGCTGCTAGTGCGCATATAGGCACTTCTAGCCGCAAAATGCATTTTAGAGACCAAGTTGTATCAAGCTAAATCGCGCAGGCAATCATAGCTTCTTCTACTGCTCTGAAGGAAGAGAAATAGACCATGGTACATTTAGGGTGGGGATCGACAAGTATGATTGAAATTGATGTGGGTAAAAAATTGAAACTCATCCAAAGGAGAGAAAAAAGTAAAAATACAGTCGCAAAACTTCAGGCATTCGGGGGCACTTTTTAAGCACTCGCGTTATCGATGTGAGGAGGCCACAGGAGGATGCACAGCAGTTGAAAAGAGGACGTGGCGCGGAAGGAAGTAGCCGAATCTTTATATTTGCAGTGACAGCGTCAGCTTGGGATACATAAGCACAAAGTATGTTTGAGAGAAAGGAAAATTGATTGGGAGTGTGATGAAATTTGCACAAGTAGATAATTATTTGATTGACCAGGCATGCTGATGAAACAATAGCAATGATGCTGATTTTAAGAAACAAATATGTACTGTTCATTGAATGGTAAGTCTAGTACAGCAGCTCTTCAGTGTTATGAGACGAGACTCAAAGCTGAAGTTCACTAATCAAATCCCCTCAGTATTTTAACCAAAACTTGTGCGAACGGGACTACATGATGCTCAATGCTCACAACTTCAGTCTATGCAAATGAATTGTCAAAACAACATAAGAAGGCCCAAGAGCCTATGTGAGTAGCTTATATAGGCAAGTATCAGTTCACTATCAAATCATAAAAACTGGTCCAGTAAATCAGCTTTCCCAATTCTAAAACTTAGCTCTGACAGTCTGACACTCTTACTAGTGCTAGACAGATCAAAATGCTCAGAGTAGGCATGCATCCTCGCAACATCCCTCACGATTTAGCAATACGAATAATTGGGCGTTCTAGTTAACCTTTCATTGCAAAGTAATGAGGTAAGGTTTCGATTTGTTTTTGCAAAGATCGTTTTAGTATTACCCTCTGTCTCCTATCAGCAACATTTCCCCCTTAAGGTCATATTGTAAGCAACGTTCACAGCTCAAATTAAATTTTACTTAGCTTGTTGCTGCTGTTGTACACACCCTTTCCAGGCTATTAATTTTTATGCACATTCGTAACGTTCACATCCGAAATTAATCTACTACAGTAAGCAATAGTATCCACCTAGCTAGGCATATAATCGTAAAGCGTAAAACTAAAATTAAATACTTAAACCTAAGATTATATATATAGTACTGTTGTCACTCTCTTTTTCTTTCTCTTTAAAGAAAAAGTGAAATGAAAAGATTGTCCCAATAGTTCATGCTAAATTCTCAAACCAGCTTAAGCTTAAGTGATTCTCGTCAATGATACTACTGCGGCTTTGAGTAAGGGCTGGGAACTATCGACTTGCTTGACGAAGTGCCTATGTACCTATGTTTTGCGCAGAGACCCGTGACTTTTTTAAAACACAGCATTTCTGCGGCTGAAACGATTATCTTCCCACGCTCAGCTTGCTATAAACATTTTTTGATTTTCATATTATCAAGTAATATACTAGGCCTACACCATATGTATCTCTATCTGCGTTTTGTCTCTTCTTTATTTTAAAATAAAAAAATAATAATAATCATAATAACAATAATCATCATCATCACAAATTTAGATAAGATCTTAAAAAACCAAGTCATACACATCAAATAAAAGCTCTCGTTGGCGCGAACAGGACCGCATATTTGCAGTACAATCATTAGCGCAAATCCAGGTCTGATCTCTTCGTATGCCTGTTTTATTTACACGCCAGAATAACCAATGCGCGAGGCTTTCCCGCTTCGCCTGAGAAGATGGCAAAAGAGGGTGCCTGAATTGCGATGTACCTACGCTGTGGAAGGGGTGTAGGTTCTCAAACTCCTGCGTTCATATCACATTGCATGCGCACCGTCGATGAGCAGCTCCTTATAGAGCATCGCCAAGAAGATACCAGCGACTCTGTGCAATCTCAGCCAGTAGGTAGCTAGTGCGCTGTTCTTGGCAGTGGTGCCAGAATTGTACGCACGCCCGCCCAGGAGAGCGGACCTCTTTACCCTGCCATCTCGTAGAAGTCAGTCGGAGGGAAACACCAGCCAGGCTACAGGTCCAGCGAGAACGTGCTTGCTTGCTTGCTTGGTTGGTTGCTTGCTTGCTTGCTTGCTTGCTTGCTTGGAGACCAACGCCAACTCGAGCCAGATCTTCTGCAAGATTTTCGATTGAGGTTTGTAGAACAGAAAAGAAAAGAAAAGAAAAAGAACGGCAGTCCTAACACTATTTATCAGTGTTTATTCCCGTCTTTGACCCATCAGTTATCTACGTGCTTTGAATAGCAAGCAAGCACTTCAGAAAGGAAGTTAAAAGAAGCGGTAAAGTACCATATTATCATAGATTGCGAACAACTCGATTCCAAGGAAAACAAAACGCCTTGTGGTTGTTGTTGTTGTTGTTGTTGTTGTTGTTGTTGTTGTTGTTGTTGTTGTTCTTTTTCGACTTCGTGTCTTCATGGACGATTTGGGTTCGAACATCGCCGGCCAACCTTTGAGAGAGCGTCTTTGGAGTAGCCTTGCATTTGACCCATGTTAACTTCGTATCTATTTTGGCATCGATTAATTTGTAAATTTGCTTGCATTGATTATTTTTGCATTGATTTGAATATTTGACGATCATTGTGCAGGCTTGGTAAAGCTGCGAGGGAGCAAACTCTGTTCTTGTAGCCGAAGAGCTTCTGCGTGCAGAAGATCTAGCTTCAAGGGCAGCTCCAACTGGCTCGCGTGAGGGCGGGCGAGGAGGAGCAGCACGAGGAAGCGAGCGGCGTTACTAACGTTGCTGAGATTGCCCACACCGCCATTGCCCCCGCTTTCGGGCTGAGCCGGTCTCGACGCTGCTCGGCGTCTTCCAGGGCGCCAGCAGCGGCGCGTGGGCCCCGTCACAGACCATGGAATCAAACCACACATATCGATGGAGCGTCCAGAGCGACAGAATCTCCATACTTGGACTCAAAAGTTATGCAGGCGTGCTGGAAGTAGTGCACCTAATGACGAACCCAGGCTTGAATTCAAATCCGAACTCAAACTCTAACGTACATTTGGAGTCAAGCTCGAATCTAAACTTGAGGCTGAAACCAGATCTGGATTTGAACTCGACGCTGGAAACAGCGAGGCCTGTGCTGGCGTTTTCAGGCTCGTCATTGTCAATGTCATCGTCTGCAAGATATCGGCAGATGCATACAAGTGCAAATGCTAATGCAGAGGCGGATATTGACATGAATGAAGCAAATTCAGGCGTGAAGATATGGACACTGGTAAAGTATGGAGGTCTTACGATCTTTGTTCTTGGGATTGCAGGTAGTGCATGCATGCTATTAGCTCGCAAGGTGTCTGTGTACAAACAATCTAGGGTTACCCGCGCAAGGAATGATTTCTTGCAAGCCGCATGTGACGGTGACATCGATAAACTCGTGGAGCATATCCGCGCCGGGCGAGATCTTAGCTGCGCAGATAAGAATGGAAGTAATGCTCTGATGCTCGCGGCGTGGGCAGGCCAACGCGAGGCAGTGATGCTACTTTTACACAGCGGAGCGGATGTGCATGCAATCTCACAGCATGGCTGGACAGCCTTGACCTACGCAGCTCGAGCGGGAGAAGAAGGCGCCGTGGAGGCTCTTCTGACGTGGGGTGCTGACGTCAATGTTGTAGAAAACACGACAGGTGCCACACCTCTCATGTTCGCAGCGTTTGTTGGCTCTCTGGAGTGCGTGGAGCTTCTCCTTGACTATGGCGCCAACCCACTTAGTCGTACACGCCAAGGTGCTCTGGCATTTGCATTCGCTGAGGAAAATGGCCATGATGGTATTGCTGGGATGCTTCGCCATCGTGCTGCAGAGGCCCAAGCCGATGTGCAGGCTCGTAAGGAAAAGGAAGAAGCACAAGCAGCACGTCAGAAGGCAAAACACGCCATCATGCTTCGCAAGAAGCAAGAACAGGCGTTTATCCGACGTATCGAGGAACAAAGAGAAAAAGCAGCCATGGAACGCACAGAATACCTTGCGTCTTTTGATGGCCAAATGGAAATGCTTTCTGTGGGTTGCTATATTCCACTGGATAGTGCAACTGCTCGAGAGCTTGTGTGGGTACTAATGGAGAAGCGCTGGGATGCGACACTCCGTCTTAAGTCTAATCGGCCGAGAATGCAAAGTGTTTCTGCGTCGTTAGATTTTGAACCTCTACACAAAGATCTTCTCAGGCGTCGAGCCTTGAATTCTTTATCAAGACCCATGCTTATCAACACCCAAGGTCAAGATAGTGATTCCGAAGAAGATGAGGAAGAGTCCTCTTCGGAAGAGGACGACGATAGCGACTCCAACTACTCAAGTAAAATAGTAGACGCAAATATTCCTATGAGAACGGTAACAGTGAGTCAGAGGAAGAAGTTGTGCCATATGATGAGGACAAGGAGTCTTCTTCCCAGGGTCATTTATCCCCCAGAGCTCAAGCAACCAAAAATGGGCACCGCAGAAATACATCGAATTTAAAACAAGCCTCAGACATAAGCTTAGGATCTACCACTGATGGAGCGTGGCTGGCTGATAACACTGCAGAGCAAGCAATGCCAAGCACTCTACTTGGACTGTTTAACCTTGTTTATCCTGTTTTATCAAAACGAGTGTCATCTAATGCTGACTCATTCGACCAAAGTCAACTCTACCGCTTACGACATATATCTATGGCGGTAAACTTTGGCGATCAGAGCCAGCAAGGATCAGGTAGCTGGGAGTTCGCACCACATATTTCATTGATGGATCAAACTACGTATGTTGCATTTCACATATTGTCGAACCTAGGAAGTATGGCCTCCGCGTACTCTGCCCGTCTCACGGGACCTCAAGGTCTCTCATCCGCTCGCCTTCGAATGCCATATTGCTTGCAAGTTGATGCCCATGTAGTTGTGCCTCTAGCACAGATGTTGGTAGTCATGTTGCAGTTGGAACCCCACCTTTCACCTTCCGATGACTCGCGTGAATTCTATCATCGTGCATTAAAAGCAGTTTTAGAAATTGTGCAAGCTCACCTTGCCACGATCGCAGCTCTCCGATTGGAAACATCAAGAGTACGCGATCTTCTTGCTGTACTAGGTGATGCGCTGCTTGCTGTGGCGCTTGGTACGAACAACAACAATTATGAACCCAACTCAGCAAATGGAGGTGAGATGGACCAGACTACTTTTGAACGCAACACGTCTCAAAGTGCTAATGAAGAGCTCCTAAACGCTGGAAATGGGCGTGATCAAAGTATAATAGATGTGAAAGATCGCGAAGCCACCAACGGAGATGAAAAGGACCAAATTGACGATGGCGATGGAGAAGATGAAGATGAAAGTGAACACGAAAGTCCTGCTTCATTAGCTTCTCGAATTTTTGCAGAAAATCTCCGTGTCTTGTTTAGATCTAGTCAAGACGAAAGTAGATTTCTAGCCCGGTTGTGGAAACCGAGCAGAGATAAACGCCGCTCTCTTCTTCGTCAACACATCTCTGAAGCCTTCCAAGAACAACGCGCAATTTCCTATCTAGTATGCGAAGGAGCAGATTGTCCTCGTCCCTCTGGAGAAGTTGGTGCTGCTCGTCGTCGCCTTGCACGTGTTCTTGGTGTCATCGATATGCAGCGAGGCATGGTGCCAAGCTTTAACCGTCGTCATGGAAGTAATGACCTTTTGCGCCGTAATGCATCTAACTTTGAAGACATGGATTTACGTTCCTCAAATGCTCAGAGTACTTTGAAACACCCGCGCATGTCTAGCTCGCAGCGTCGTGAATCCATGTCCAATCGTGTACGCGTCCGTTCAGTTTTGGGGGAACATAATTCTGGTACAAACAGTACCCTTTTAAAACGTCGATCCCAGGCACTTTTGACCATTCAACGAGCTGCTAAAGCTTTCATGGCCGCTGGCCGTACCCAAGCTGAACGCAGAGCTACTGTGGGCTCAGCAGTTGAAGATCCAAGCTATCTTGATATTCAGACTTCCACATCCGCCTTGAGGGCATCTGATAGTCTTCCGAGCCCTGGAAGTACGCCGCGGGATCGAAAGCCTGTACCTGTGGAGGATGTGGAGGCAGCCATTTGTGCTAGTACAACAAATTTGTGGCAAGGAAAGATACCATCACGTGTTTCTGAATGGATGCAGGACAACCGGGCTATTGTAACAAGGGGTATGCATGGCCTTGCTGTGAGTGATGAATCTCAACACAAGAATCTGAAACCTGAACTGCAAGAGGACGCGCTGATGGTTGCTGAAGAGCTGAGCCGGAGCGGATATCTTACTGATGACCTCTCCTTGTGGGAGCTCTCAAAGGCAAGTTCCAATCGTGACAGTCCAGTGAGTAGTTCCAATAGGTCACCTGTGAAACTCCTCGAAGTACTTCTTGATGCGGTGGTAGACAATGACGATGTATATAGTGCGGTGGTCTTGCGTTGTTTGCAAGATGATTTGATTTCACGACTCCTTGTCATACTGAAAGCTAGGCGGGAACGCAATGAGCGTCTCGGCCCGCCTTTAACTCCCTCAGGCTCGGACAAGGTTGAAAAGGTTCTTTTGAATCACTGCAACATGCTTTTCGCTGCTTGTCTCGAAAGATGTTCACACGAACGCCGGCACGTTGATGGAAAATATGATGAGAACCAGGTTCGAGAAACTCGCTGTTTGATCGAGGATGTGGTCTGTGAGCTTGCTGAACGTCTTTCATCTCTGCAGGATTGGCAGGAAGGAGCTGATAAATTGCATGGCTCTTTGCTTGACCTTCTCCAAGCGCCCTATACGCCTGCCTATATCCGGACAACAGTCACACGTCTGTTGTGCGCATTTGCACGTGGCCGCATGAATGCTGTTGACGAAGTCGGCGCCATCAACGAGCAAATGGAAGGTCTGCTTCGAGGCAGACTTTTTTCACGACCGGCGCAACCTGCAAGTGCTGATCAGGAACCTGTGGAGGTATTTTTGCAAGACCTTGCACGAACACCAGCACAGCCGGTTCACCAATCAGATGCTCAAGCTCTGCATGCATTAATCAGCTCACGCATTGAGATGCGTGCTATGACGTTGCAGTCTCGCGGTAAACCCTCCGTGCTGGAAGATGTTGTTCGCATTAGCGCGGCAGCTTATCTAAAGCACACGGGACTCGCCGTCTATGCTTATGAGGCTGCATACGGTTTAGCATCTCTCGATTCTCCCCAACAAACTGCTAAGATCAACTTACTTCCACGACCTGTTGTGGATATTTGGAAAGCCGCTTGGAATGTTACACATACAATTATTAGTGTTCATCGTGACAATCAGCGCTTTGTATGTGGCCATGAAGGTTGTACACACGCTGCTGTTGCTGAGGATGATGGTGGTTGGCGATGTGAGGTAGGTCATATTAGTGAGAGTCACCAAGTAGTCGAGTCGCAGACGTACCAGGAGATTTGTGCTGATGTGGCAGCCCGGGCCCGCATTTTACTTAATCAGCACGCAGATGCTCGTGCAATGGCCATACTTAGCATCAGCATGTCGCAAACCTCTGAGTCTGATGATGAGCAGAATGAAGATGATAATGCTGCAGGACGAGATAATCGTGGGAGAATTTCCGGCCTTTCCAACCGGTCTTCGGACTTTTCTGAGCGTGGTCGTTTGACAAAATTTGATTTTGCGCCTATTCTTAAGCATGCTCAATACTTTGTAGAGTCATCTGCTTCGGATGGTATCAAACCCGATAGTTTAGAACTCTACCTTAAAGCAAAGTTCCGGTACAGCCGGTTCCGGCTTTCTGCCCTGGACTCAGTGCAAAGCGTTTTTCGAACGGTACTTCGTTTGCAAACCTCGTCATCTTCTGCATCAACTTCCCGAGCGGATAACTCAGCTCGGGAAGTTGATCGTGCTTCTGCATTCCGTGCTACTACGGCTCGTGGATTAGGGCGGGCTCAAAAGCAAGAGAGTTTAGAGCAGATTTCTGATCCGATTCCTGCGATGGGGGCTCCTCAGGCTGCTATGGATGCCGTACTTGCGGCAGTTCGGGACATATTTGGCTCCATGACAAGACCTACTGGCGTTGCTGGGCACCACCCATTAGATTATCAGATGCCAACAGATCATGCTGAAGCAATTCAACACGCATCCATGGATATTTTGGATATGCTGCTAACCGTCGCAGAACGTAGCGAATCATCTGAGGAAATTGAGCAAGTGTTAGAAGTGTTGCAAATTATTTCTATTCGCGAATGTGATCATGAAGAAGTCCAAGATCTACGCGTTGTACAACGACTGATCGCGCTCATGGAACGTGTTAACGAGTATACTGATGACCAATATCTTCAAGGTTGTGTTTGGTCGGTTTTCACGCGAGTTGCTCTTCAAGTTTTTTTCTCTCCGTGGCTTGATATGCCCTCAACGGGACGCACAGGAACATCTTCAATCTCACAAATGAACTTGTGTGATGACTTTGAAGATGAGTCTTTTGAGGAAGATTCTAAACCAAGTGCAGATTGGCAAGATGATTTTGATGGTCTGCAGTGTCTGGTAGCTATGACTGTTTATACAGGAATCAAGAATCAAGTTGCCGCCATGCAAGACCCTCTTGACCCCAAATACGAGCGTGCAGAGCGTCTCTGCCATGGATTTGTGTGTCTTTTAGGAAGCTTGTGTTGCAATAGACGCATTATGCGAATGTTTGCCAAGCTTATCGGGCAGTATTCTTCAGATGACGTTTCAAAGGTAGTCACTTCAACTAATACCGAGAGAGATTCACGTACGCATTCGCATCTAATTTTTTCCTTAATCACATGCTCTTCGCCTCGTGTGCAGCAGTTGACAATCCGCCTGGGTTGGCGTCTCTTGCTATACTGTGATGCATCTTTCATGACCCCCTTCCTGTTCCGAGTAGCAGGAAAGTGGGCTCTCTCTTTAAAGGAGCAGTCGCCCTCGTCACTTTCTGCTGATCTTGCATTAGAATGTGCAGAAATGCTTCGTAATTTGGCTGTAAAAGGAGAGTATACTTGGCGCCCAGCAATCATTCAGGCGGCATCTGAAGCTGCTTTAGAATATCTCGACAAGGCTCCAGATTGCCCACCGGACACTTTATTTGCGTTTTGGACTACCCTGGCAGTGCTTGATATGTCTTCGCCTTCCACACTCCGCCCAGGCTGCCGAGTAAAGGTTGTGACAGATGCTTCTGGCCTATCAGGGTGGAGTGATTCTAAACCAAACCAAGAATATGGTATCGTTATTCGTTCGTCGCGTCGCTTGGCTAACGTGGGGCGTGCCGGCGAACACATATCTGGAAATGGCATGGAAAGTCGCACAAGTTTCACGAGTCATTCCCCATTTGAGTCATCTTCTTCGTGTATGGTTATCCTAGATTCAGACACATATAAGATTCCTGTCAAATGTGACGCCGACAAAGTAATTCCAGTGACAATTCTTGTAGAAGAGTTCCAGGATTTATTTGCGTCATTGAGAGATAGCCAATGGCTCCTGCGAAGCATCGAGCTCTTTACAACACGCTTCTGGAGTGCATCTTTACAAAAAGATTTGGTCTGGAATGAGCTCAAATCAATGAGCATGAGTGTACTTCACGCGTGGCTGTCAACAGATGCCACACATGCAATCAGCACTATCGCATCATCGGGTACACAGGTGTGGCGTAACCTGGTTTCTATTTGCGCTTGTCCAGCTCCAAGGTCAAATCTGGAAAGTGTTGATGATATAACCTCAACAGGCCAAGCCATGCATGACATAAAAACTGTTCTAGGCGAACTTGCAGTATCCCCCATGGATGTCATGAATGATCGTGCAGCCCGAGCCCGTACTGTCGCTGAAAAGCACAAAGGTTTGGCTAAATCTAGCCTACAAAAACAAGAAAATATTCTTGGCTCTTCATCAAGCAATTCAATGATGTCTTTAGCTAATACTGCTGAAGATGAAAAAGATGAGGATGCCTCTGCATCGGTCGATAGCTCGTTGAAGCAATTGTCACAGGAGTCTAATTCAGAACCATACTCCTCTGCTCTTGAAAGTGCAAGACCTGCTGAGGTCACTCCTGTCAAACCGATGAGAGGGCGTGCTATCCAAGCCTCGCCTGTGCAAGGCCAAAAGTCCCTTTTAGCAGAGCCTGTGCTAGCACCGAGTCGTCGCGCTGCTCTAGCGAGACAGGCAAGCACACAAATGTTTGCATCAGATATTGCTGAGTCTGAAAGCGAAGCTTCAACGCGGCATACTTCCATCACAGACAATGAGTCCTCTTCACCGTCCCCAGTGCCCGAAGATGCAGACGAGGGCTCGGCGAATGTACCAACAGAAGCACTTGTTCAACCTCCCTCATCCAGCACTTCTTTATTGTCTACTGCATCAAATTTCGACACCTTAGATATCCCTAAAGAGGACACCCACCATCAAGAGGAGGACAACGCGGCGCCCTCACCAGCCGATTCAACTATGGAACCCGATGAAATGAATGGAAATGGAAACGAAAGGTCGCTCGGGGTGGTTCTTGGAAACAACAGGTCAACCCGAACAATGCGTAGAAGTAGTTCAACAACAGTGCAGCGTCGAGAGCGACGTCTTTCCAGTGGCGCGGGGAGCACATCTTCTGGCCAGCCCCGTCGTCGTCGGAGTTCAAGTGTAGTTAGGAAAACTGTTAAGTTCGAGAGCTCAGCGTCCGCGGTACTTCAAACACCATTTCGCGAGATGGATCGTGAGGATCAGACCAATTATGCCTTTGAGTTACAAGTCGAACGAAATCGTCGAAGGGCCCGGATGGAGCGTAAACGAAGAGCGGCGCGTCGTCTTCGAACTCTTTCTTCATCGGCGAGTCACCAAATTGGAGATCTTCAAACTCAGGAAAGCAGCCGCTATATTGGAGACTTGCATCATGGGCTTAATGTGAATATCCAAGATGAGGTGGGCCCTGCACCGTTTTGTCTGCCAGACACACCTCGAGGCCGCGATGCTGCGGCTTTGCCGCTTCCTGTGGAACTTCCAACAGTAGACACAATGCTGTCAGTGCCAGTGTCATCCATGTCCCAGAATAGCATGAGCGCAGCTGAATTACATGAGCAATCTATGCGCGCTGTTGTTCGGGAAGGAACGCTTTTAAGAATTTCTCAGCATGAGACTGGTGTGGTGAAAAGGGTACAACAAGCGCCAAATGGCCACGAGCTTGCCTTGGTACATATTTGTAATTCTTTGACTGGAATGCAAACAACGAGTTGGCGTGCTATTGCTGATCTTGAGCTTAGTGAAGATATTATCACTGATAGGTACCGCCTTTCCCCTCAGGATGGGAGGTATCGAGCCAATGGGAACATGCAAGCTAATTCACAGTATAGTGCTGGCTGTGATAGCTCTGACTCCTTGCGGGGTTTGTCCAATTGGACTTCAGAAACAGGATATGAATCTGGGACTGAGAACGTGAAGCGTCGATTATCTAATGAGCTGTGTCAGCTGTTCACACGTAGTGCGATTCTCAATGCACGGCGAGGTGCCGTAGCCGCTATTTCTGGTTCAGTTGGATCAGCAAACAGCACCGAACAGATGCAGTTGCTGCTAGGTGAAGCGGGAGGCGCTTCCCAAATTCTTGGTATGCTTAAACTTTGTGAAAGTTCAGCATCATCAGATGTACCCCAACAACCTTTAAATGCAGGCATGCTTAATGACACTGCTCCAACAGCAGCCATTGCAAGCATGAGTGATTCGGGTGGAGTTGCGTCAGGTTTGTGGCGTGTTGTAGCGATGCTGTTTCGCACAAATGATTCCTTTGCAGACATGCTTTTGGATGAAGCAATTTTGTACTTGTCAATTATGGCGAAAAACACACTCTTTTTCGAGACGCCGCATCCATTATGTCCTATTGAAGAGCTCGATGTCGGTGCTTCTGAAGAAAGTATTGCTTCCGATGAGGACATGACAAGCTTTAACGGGTCTGAAGACGGCCTGAGCCGAGCATCTTCTGCGGTTCACCAGAGCGAAATGGCGAGTCCGCCAACTTCACCTCGAAACCACCATGGTTCACTCATGGGTCGGTCAACATCTGCTGCCTCGGATGACATGCGGCCACCAACAAGTGTTGGTACGGGTGTGGGATCTTACCATTCATCTGGGCTTGCAGGGTCTCCCCAGCCTTCTGATGAGTCTGATGGAGGACTTCCGCCCGGGCCTCTACCCCCCCCACCTCCGTTGCGTTCACGCCGCCTATCCGGAAGCCATCGATTTTGCATTCGCGGCGCATCAGGGCTTCTAGTCGAATTTGATCGGCGTAGCTCTGTTATTTCCGATGCTACACAGGTTACCCTCTCATATGACCCACAGGACCGCGAGGTAATTACTGTATTAGGGGAAGGTGGAGCTGACACTTGGCAGCCAGTTGTTGTGAGTGGAGATACATGTTATATTCACTGGAATGTAAACCATTCTGATATTCTTGGGTCGTTGCAACGTCTCGAGGAGCTAAATGTTGATATTGATGAGGTTGCTTGGGGTGTAGCAGTACGAGTACGCAGCCTTGAAGATGTAGCAAATGCAGATGAAATGGAAGTTTTAGAAAGACCATTTGGTTGGCGACTATTACAAGTTATTGCTGAGAACCCCGATCGTGTACTTGAGCGTAGTAAATGTGGTACACCTTTCTTCCAAACCGCTGTGAGCTACCTTCGCACGCAACACCTCGCCTTTAAACCTGAGCTTTGCGAGGTTCTTACCTTGCTTGTTAAAGCCCGTATGGACGCAAAAGAAGACCACCCTGTGAGCTCTTGGGACTCGATCATGCGGAAGGGGTTGTACAAGTTACACCATGATCTTCTCTTATTATTTGATGAAGTTGCAGAAGATGGTTTCACTTCAGTATCGCCATATTTCGTATGTCTATTGGAGCTTCTTGTTCTTTGCCGCCAGCTATGGGCACTTCAAGATCCGGCCACGGCAAGTGCCCCAGCTCTTGGTAGGGCACCTCACTATGCCCTTGACTCTGCTGGGACGTTTGATAGAAACACCAAACCAAATGTTTTTCTGAACCCAGAATTGCAAGCTGGTGGTCCTGATGGTTTCCTCAATGTGCCGGTCATTTCCGGATCCACAGGTGATTTAACACAATTGCATACCAGCTCAGCACAAGCGCAAGGCTCCCATCAATGCTCCCACTGCTCTCATGGTCATCATGAACATCAAGTTGATGGCAACCTGCAAGGCGAAGGGCTCGCCAGATGTGTTTCTCCCGAGCTAGCACCCAGAGAGGAAGATGTGCACGCGAGGCACTTGCGAGCTCGGGCTCAATATCACGCACAGTCTTCAAGAAAGCCTGCCAAGGCCCCTCTATGCACTCTAGTTGTGTTTGGGTGCCGCGAAAACTCTAAGATGGTGGTTGACTGCGAAACCTGCCGCCTCGTTGGACCCGATGCGGTATGCCTTGCATGCGCTGCTACTTGCCATGCTGGGCATATGCTACGGAATGAGCGCACAACAACGGCGCCATGCGGATGTAGCCTCCGAGGCCCCGAGGCTTGCAACGCGCTACGTCCCTTCGCTGATGTCTGGAAGATTGGAGCCGCGGATCGCACGTGGTTTGACGTTGTCTGTCAAACTGCTGATGTCATTGACTGCATCAGCAACCGTGCCCGTGCTATCCCCTTTCCATTCATTCAAGAGGCTTATCGGACATGCTCAGATGGAAAACTTCTGCGCTTGTGTCTTCGTAGCCTTGAGGAATGCTTAAGGAGTGAAGTGCAAGACTCTTGGTGGGATCGGGAAGCTCGTCACATGTGGGCAAGTATGCTTGATCAGGGTATGGATTCTGTTGCTGAAGTTGCCTTTGGTCTCAAAGTATTGGTTGGATCTCTGTTGCCAATGGCTTTCCAATCGTGGTGGAGAGAACGCTCAACAGAGTGGTTCCGAAAGATCCATACGAACCAAGCCTGGGAACTTGCTCAGGCGATGGTACAACTCAACTTTGCTCTAAGCTCTTCGGCTTGCTACCCAGAGTGGGATGCTCGACAACAAAATTGGATCACTACCCTTGCAAGCATTGCGGACGTTGGGGATGCCAACAGCTGCACATACCTTTTGAGCGAAGCCTTCCCGCGTCCTCAGGTGTATTATATGTGCAAAACTTGTGAGCTTGAAATCTGTGAACCATGTGCGGCGCGGCACGCACAAGAAGGCCATGAACTAAGTGAGGAGACTTCTGGACCCGGCTTCTGTGATGAACGTACACAAATACCGCCTGAAAAGCAGAAGCCTCATTTTGAGGATTTTGCCTATCACTCGGTTCCTAACTTTGATTCTCTGCATGATCTTTATTGGATGAATCACGAAGGTGACGATGAAATGAACGATGATCAGGTGCCCACAGAACCGCGTACTCTCGCAGCGTTACTGAATATCCCACATGCACCTTTTCTTGCTGTGCATTCTGGTGATAACAGCATGTCGCGGCTCAGGCGTTGTGCGTCAGTAGAGAACTCAAACTTGATGTCGCCTTGCCTCGAAGGTATTCTAATTGAACTTCTCAGTGTGAAAGAAGAATGCGACTTCTTATGTGTTTCGTGTGATGGCGACCATGGACTGTCACTCGCTCTAGGCGGGCTTCTTTCCAATGGTCAGCCTCCACATGGGCAGGCTCGTATTCATGGTTTGGTAGTGTCTGAGGTAGCTGCGAAACGTGTGCGCCGGAATATGCATGTCTTGCGAACAGATTTTGGGGCCCCTCTCGGTCCAATTGAAGTCTTTGCTGGAGACTTACTTGCGCATAGTCGTGCCGTGTCTGACTTTGGACGACGGTCGCGGCGACGTCACCGCAAGAAATTTGGAAGTGGCCCTGGCATTCCTCCTCTGGATGTGCGAGCTATTCCTGGTATGTTGAGCTGTTACGATCGCATTTTCGTAACTGGAGTTTGCACAGAGGATCATCTTGACGCATTATCATCTATGCTACCTCTTGATGGTGCCTTGCTCTGCCCCATGGTAGATACCTTGCAGTATGGTATTTATGTACAGAGAAATCATTTCACTGGTGAGTGTGAACGCCGCACGCTTGCCCCGCTGTACGAAGATTCAAGGTCATTCTCGAGAGACATTCGCGGCCTGCGGCCAATTCTACAGGCTTCACCAGAGCACTTTTGGCTTGCTGAGGAGAGGTTCGAGAGTAGTGGAAACCTCGCGGGCCACCGTGACTCGTTGGATCTAATGGAAAGCAGCCACAACTCGTTGTTGAATCTGCGGGATCGAGGTATTAGTGAGGATGTTGAAGACCGCATGCTTCACGATGAAGAAGAGGAGGATGAAACTGGCACAGATATACATGATGGCGAAGGTAGTTTGGTGAACGTGGACACAGACTCAGACTCAGAGAGAAGTTCTGATCTTTTAGGTATGGGTATGAACATGAGTCATATGATGCGCAGCCGTGAACACTCCTTTGATGATCTCAGTGACGAAGCTATTCAAGCCGCGCACGATGCACTTGTAGAACGCATTCGGCTTGATCATGAGTTGATGAAAAAGATCGGCGAGCCGTGGCAACTTGATGGGTGGATTGCTCTTGCTGATTTTGCTAACAAAATGGTGGGCCGGGAAACAGCTACATTAGGCTTTCGTGATATCAATGCTTCAACCTTGCAGGCATATCCCGTTTTACAGGAGGAGGCAGAGCTAGAGGTCATTCAAGGCCGTTTTGCTGTTTTGAAACGTGTGAATGATAGCTTATCAGAGGTGCTACCATTGATTAATTTAACACCGAGGTACTCTGCAGGTGGAATCGGCAAACAACTCTCACGTACGAGAACAAAACGTCTAATTTTTCTCTCCACAAAACTTGCAGCCTGGGCTAAGGTTCTTGAGCCAATGTGGAGTGAGGCACCGGCTGTGAGTATTCCGTCAATCACTGTCAGCCGCAAACTTGCGGACATCGGTCTTGTTGAGGACTCTTTATTCATGCAGACGTATAATCAAGTGCAGACCTTCCCACTATGCTCTCTACGGCGCCGCGATCAATCGTTCAAGGTTCGTTTTGCTGGCGAAGGAGGCCAAGACTTGGGTGGTCTATACCGTGACTTGATTTCTGAAATTTGCTCAGAAATTCGTACCGGGCGACCTGCTCTTTTATTCACAAGCCCTTTGATGGCTAAATCTTTGGGCGATGTAATGCTACCGCGACCCTCCTTGAAGAGTCCTGTCGAGTTGCGACTCTTTGAATTTCTTGGAACCCTTTTGGGAATTGCCTGTCTTCGACATGGTGTGACTCTGGCTTTGGACATTTCACCTCTGGTGTGGAAGGTCCTGGTACGTGATCACCTGGTTGAGTCAGACTTAAGATATATTGATGATGTTGCACTGCAACGCGTGTCATTTGTGCGTCGTACGACGGAACCAGAAGAGATCAAGATTGTTTTTGAAGACACTGTTTTTGCTGTGACACCTAGCGATGCAAATGTAAAGACTCCTGAGTTGTCTGGTGAAATTTCTGCAGGCTCTAGTGGGCCAGCGTCAGTGGAGCCGAATAAACACACACGTGAGTCTTCTTTACAAGCCGTGGCTAGCTCGAGTCCTTCAGATTTAAGTATATCTCGTGGTTCTTCTCTACAAAACACATCTGCACATAATCGTGTTGGCACTGATTTGGGTGCTGCTGGTGTGGGCGAGGGCCCTATTTCTGCTTCCACTAGCCAGAATGTAGTGGAGCTTTGTCCTTTGGGTAAGGAGCGAAAGGTGATGCCACGCAATGCGATGGAGTATGCTGATCTGCTCGAATCATTTCGTCTTACTGAGGTGAAGACGCAAGTTGATGCTTTAAAGCGAGGTATGGCTCCGTTGGTCCCTGCGCGTTTACTGCCCATGTTCAACTGGCAGGAGCTACAGAGCCTTTGCTGTGGTGTAACTGATGTTGACGTGGAGTTTCTTCACTCGCGTACCAAATACATCGGTGGGCTTCGCGTCACAGACCGCGCTGTGAAGTTCCTATGGGATGTTTTAGGAAATGATTTTTCCCCAGAGGACCGAACACAGTTCCTTCGGTTTGTGTGGGGGCGTGAGCGAATGTCCGAGGTTGACGAAATCACTTTTACAATAGGGCCGCACCTGCAAGCTCGGGATTCGGGTGACCCCGACAAATATCTGCCACAGGCACATACCTGCTTCATGAGTCTCTCTCTTCCAAATTACTCTTCGAAGGAGATTCTTCGGAAGCGTCTGCACTTTGCGATTTACAATTGTAATGCAATTGATGCGGATGATACCGGCGAAGGTATAGCTAACCGTGCTTTGGACTTGAGCTAACTCTCAAAAGTGAGCTCCAGATCCGATTGTTTCTTCCCTGTTTCTTCTCCTTATTCTAACTTTATTATTATTTTACTGGCTTTTCCTGTGATTATCAGTCATGTATATCCATGACTTCATTACAATACGACTGTCAAAGAACAGCGAATGCTGAAACAAGAATTGCAAGGGAAAAGAAAATAAACGAGAAAAGGGTACATACAAGGGAATTGGCAACCACAATACATGGCAAGAGGAAATGAGCAAAAGCTTAAAAAATTGTGCTGAGTATTGGATATGAATTTAGCTATGAAAATGAGAAAAAGTGGAAGAAAATAGATCCATGCCACTAAATGGGATAAGCTTTTGTACGGCGAATAAGCGTATAGATAAGATCTGTTGACGATCTCGAGTGAGCCCCTAAGTTTCTCTAATAGATGCGAAGTTTTGAAGGTTTGACTTCGGCTCGTAGAAAGGAAAATAAAACAAATAAGATCTAGCGGCGGAAACAAAGCAGCAATTAGAGCGCTTCCTCATAAACTTGCAGCACTTTCTCGAGGCGGAGCTTGCCTCGGGTTGCCCCATCAACCACTTGAGAAGCTGCCCTTAAGTGTTTTTCCTTATCGAAGATGATTCCTTGTTCGAGCAAGCCCTTGCATGACGGGAGTTTCGCCAAGACCTCCCTAACAGCCTTCGCTGTCTCAGTCGAATTTTGCTCCTCGCTGAGCATCTTAAGAGAGCCCGCCAGCAGCGATCCACACGTAAGATCAAAGTCTACTGGCATAATATCCCTCAGAGCAGCTGCCATAATCTCATGCGGCGCCACCGGTAAGAGACCTCTCGATTTGTTTCCCATCGCAATGCTTTCTGGAAAGAGAATCTCCGCAACCTTGGATGCATCTCGCTGCTCTTGAGCCTCTGCAGCGTCTACAAGGTAAGTCAAGTCCTGAACAGTCCTTTTGCTTTCATTTTGATTGCGCATTGCTTCGGGTTGCAACGCAAGTTCGAGTTCTCTTCCGAGAAGAAAATGAATGACTCTGGCATCTAAAATGTCTTTCCTCTCGTTGACATCTTCGTCGCCGAGGTCCTTCTCAATGGCCTCCGGGTCAGCGAGCACCCATTCCGGCGCTGTGGCGAAGTTCCGAACTAGTCTACGTTCCCTGTCGTAGTCCTCAAGTGCAACAATGCTACTGGCCTCGGCGCCGCCGCTCGGAAGAGTTGGTAGTGCCACCCATGGAAGAGCCATTGCACTATCGATATCTTGAGGCTTCTTGGACCGTGCCGAGACCAGGCGGCCGTCCTCGACAATGGAGAAGAAGGCAGCTAGTGCGGCGTCGTCACGAGGCTTCGACCCTGACACGGCGGCAAGCGCCGCAGCCACACTCAGGACAGCGCTGTTGCCATGGCCAATGACCACATCAGCACCAGTACGGCGCAATGTAGCCACGCCTGCGGCCACACTCGAAGCCTGAGGCTCAACTCCAGCAGCCACGGCTGCGGGTAGGGTGAATCGAAGTACCTGAGCGCCTTGAGATGCCAGCGAGGCCTCTACAAGTCGCGAGAAGTGGCTGTCGGAGACGCTACGAGTGCCTTGGCGACCACCCTGACGAGCGCCAGAGACGGGGCTTCCAGAGGTGCGAGAGCGGCGCTCAGCGGAAACAACAAGCACACGAGGGCGTGCGGCTGCACCTCTACCTCCAGGACCTTTCGCTGCAGCTTCACGAACGGCCTGCATGAGGGAGCGGGCGGCGCCGCGTGCGACGCGAGTAGTGGTCATTGCGATATGATGTCAGGGCCTATAATTGGAGAGCTGAGTGGAGATGAGAGGGAGTCCAGGAGAATAAAGTTGGCACCTATGTACGAAGAAGGGTGTTGCAATCACCCCCCGTTGCCAGGATTCCAATACAAATTTTGAGTTGCGCCTATGGTTTCTTGATTTGCATGTGTTCAGGTTTTCTTTTCTTTTTATTCTTTCTTTTCTTTTCTTTTCTTTTCTTCTGTTGTTCTTTCTCATTTTCATAAATCTTTAAATGGCAAATCCCTGGGATAGTCATTTATGTGAAGTAGATTTTGTTTGGAGGAGGACACGCAAAACTTGAAAGAGGAGGAAACTCATGATAAATGTCATTTAGAAGAACCTTCAATATCTCAGTAGTTGTAAAGAAAAGTTTTGTGCTCAATAAAACGATGAAGAGTTAAAAGATTAACTCGCTCTCAAAGAAATTAAGAATATATATTTTAAACAATATAAACCCAGGCACATGTCTTGCAAACGTTGAGGTCGTAGTGAGCGTTGAGGAAACGTTGCAAATTCAACGAAATTAGAATCTATATTTTCAAAAATATTTTTAACACCTTTCCAAGTTCTAAAGATGATTGGCAAAGAGCTAATTCCTAATTTTTATTCTATGAACACCTTTCCTATGATACGTGGTAGTTGTGACATCCCCTTAGGGATCTATCTAACCTTGGCATGTTCAAAATTATCAGATCTGGGCAGCAGTAGTGCTGATTCTATTTTTAGTATAGAGTTTGGGGCAGTTTAAAACTCATAAATTACTTTAGTGCATTCTTGGGGATATCCTTTCTTTTCTTCTTTTTAGAATTCTGATAATCTTGATTCTGGCAATTCTTGCTTTTGCGTGGGGTTTATCTAGACGAGTTGTGTACTAATATGATACTGTAGGTACCTATCTTACAAGATAAATCTCGATCAGATGATAGAGCTGTTTTATCTGCTGAGAAAATCGATAAGAAACAATGGAAAGAGAATTCCATCATGATGGTTCTACTAGTAGGTAGTAGTTAGTACCTAGGTAGTAAAGAACAAAATTATTCTTTGACTTTGGTTTTTGATGCAAAACCAATTTACGCTCATGCTTTCTACACCGCAGTCTATCAACCTCAATCTGCGCAGCTACCTCCGATGAGATGGAAACCCACAAGGCTATTGACCGAGAGCCACGCTTCTCAGCTTCGTCAAGGTGCCGGAGGACTGTCGCCCTGACGTGGATGGCACTGGTCTTAGCTGTTTCTGTGGTTTTCGTCGCTGCAGTTGTGGATGTTCAGGAGCTTAGACTTTGGCTTTCGAGGCTAGCACGGGACCTTAGCCGCGCGAAGTCACGTGCGCGGCTTCATGGACGACCGGGGGCACTTGCTCTTGTTTCTGAATTTAAAATTCTTAAGGCACAAGATGCTGAGGAGGACCAAAACGAAATCGAATACGATCTTGATTTTCACGATTACAAGTACGCATACGGAAATGAAGAAACTCTTGAATCAAGTGGCATAGTTAACAATTTATATGCTAAGACTGGTAGTACAGGCCTCAAAAGTTTTGAGCCCGATGTCGATCAAAACCTCAAATATAGCAAGCATCAACGCCAAAATTCTTTTGCCGAAACCGAGAATGCTGCACCGACCATGGCCGCTGAGGAGCTCGCAACTTTCGATGGGTCAGTACCAGGAAGCCCCTTATATCTCTCAATAATGGGCCGCATCTTTGATGTGAGCGCTGCACCTGAGTACTATGCGCGAGGTCGATCATACAATCACCTTGTGGGCCGCGACGCTACGAGAGCATTTGTGACTGGATGCTCCGCCCCTGCTTGCCTTGTACCTTCACTCGCTGGACTGAGACCGTCGTTGCATCGCGAGGCACGACGGTGGCTCGATATGTATAGATTCCATGATCGATATAAATTTGTAGCAATGCTTGCGCAAGATGTGGTCGAGACCGCTCTCGAAAACGCACAGGCGGAAGAGTTGGTCCTTCTTACAGCTAACGGAGAAAGAATGCACACTAAAGAGATGGTGCGCAATGGTATCCTTGAATATCGCCGTGGGGATTTAGAACGTGCCAAGGTGTTGTGGAGAGCGGCTCTAGTGATAACTGGCGAGGATGACGTTGATGGTGCATCACTAGAGCTCAATCAGAGAGAAGAACTGAGAGCAAAGGCTCTTAACTTGCTTGGAGCAGCGGCTCATAAGGAACGCCATTTCGAAGATGCAATTGAGCACTTTGCTGAGGCGCTCGATATTCTTGCCAAAGTCCTACATCCAAAAGCGTACAAAGAGTCGCCTCTTGTCGCCAACATTGCAGCAGATCTTGGGGCCACCTACTTTGCTGCGGGCAAGCCATATATCGCTAGTCAACATCTTAGATTAGCGGTCAATATTTTGGAAAATAGGAAAGATTTTGAAACGCTATTTTCCAAAGCAATGCTAACAGCCAACACGCGCACAAATCTCGCAAGGGCTCTTGCAGCTGCAAAAGATGAAGCTCAAGCAATTCAGGAACTTAATCAGGTGATCACAGCTGCAAAGAGTGCATTGCAAAACCTCGATCTGGATCAGAAACAAAAAATGGTTCTTGACGCTGTGGTCATCTCTGCGCAAAGTGGGCTTGCGAAGCTGCAAAGAGAAGCTTCAATTTAGCCAAACTAAAATCAATCTTGTTGCAGGATGATTGCAAAATATATAGCGTTAACTTCCACTCATATGTAAAGTGTGGAATGTGTCTCGGTTTTCTTGCTTTGCAACATGGTGTAAATTTAGAAGGCGTCTATATTATCAATTCTATTTTAATTAGATTTATTTTTTTCGAATAGATTGCAATTGCTTGCTTGAAGAAGAAACCGATACAAGCTAAGAAAAAGATAAGCATTTTTATTGCACCTTTGATGAATCGGCACTTCCAGTATTTCTTTTTTCTCTTTTAGCCTGCCACTTTCTCCAAACACATGGTCGAAGAGGTGCAACACCATCGAATTTACCTTCTTCAAGAAGATCTCTGAGTCTCGGCTCCATTGCCTGACAAAGTACATCGCTGTAGGTGGGGTGCAAGTGAACGCCATCCAGATAAAATGTTTCTTTCAGCTTTGGCCGTGACGATTGAGAAGAAGGCGAAGCTGAAGAGGACCCATTGCTAGAAGGGCATCCGTCCCCCGCGTTTGATTCATCGAGCAGTCTCGGAAGGATATCGATCCAGCTCAAGTGCTTTGCGTAGGCCATGCATTTTTCTTGCAGTACACTATTGAAAAGGTCAATCAACGGACGTAAACCATCTGCAGCAGGTGGAACAGGGTGTACGAACACATGAAGTTTCTTTTGCCGACTCAACATGATGATCTTGGTGATGTATATCACCACCACATAATTGACGGCTTCCTGAAGCGTCGTATATTGGTCTCGACGAACCATTTCAAGAAGACCCTCTCGGCAATCCATCTCTCCGAGACAGAATATCACAACTGATTCGTCTGGAACTGAGTCTATAAGCCGGTCAAAATGCATACGTGTACAAATGCGCTCATTATTGCGTAAATAGGCTGCGTGCATACCAGTAGCTAACTTTGGCACTATTATATAAGGCTTTCTATTCACTTTTCCCTGCTGCCAGGCCGCAGAAATTACGTGCGAATCACCAACCATGTAGATCTTTCGTCGAGGTAGACGTAGGCTAGTCGGGCCCAGATACTGTTGATGAGACTGCAAAGTCAAGGCAATATGGAGATGGGTAATATATTCATTTCGAATTGCGCTTGTGTGTAGTTCATCCAAAGAATCTCGCAATGATTCAGTGTGGGATAGCATGGCAGGTATGAAACGCAAAAAAGTAGGACCCAGAAGAAAAAAGGCTTTGACGGCTTGATAAACGCTT
The DNA here is from genome assembly GCA_004764695.1 of Schizochytrium sp. TIO01. NCBI lineage: Eukaryota > Bigyra > Thraustochytrida > Thraustochytriidae > Schizochytrium > Schizochytrium sp. TIO01. The sequence goes on along the minus strand of SMSO01000014.1, from coordinate 908,776 downwards.
GCGATCAACAAAATCTCTGTGTGGCTGTACGGAGCCTGCCGTCGGCAATCCTCGGCTATGGCGGACCAAGCATCAGGAGCCATTGTATGAGGTATGCTGGTAGGGCCATACTTTTCGTCATCTTTTTGGTCCTGTGGTTTTGGCATTACTGCTGAAGGGTGGCGCTCTACAAGAATATGGTAAAGACGGCCATAATTTCTCACTGCGTACGGATATACTGCTGTTATGCTGACCATTGACTCTTCAACGATAAGTCCAGTATCTATAATATATTGCAGCCGCTCGGACAAAAGAGATGCAAAGCACTGCGCGTTAGATTCAATCTTATCATCTACTGTTTCTTCCTCTTTGGTCAGCTTAAATGCATAGCGATTTCGTGCACGTGGCCCTGGATCTCGACCTGGAATAAGAACTCGCAAGGCATCATATAGAATTGGTACAATGCCAGTGCAAGCTTTTCCTAGATAATACTTGATGTACTCTTTGCCATAGTCAAAGCTTTCAAAGCAGTCACAGCAAAGTTGGAGCATCTGAACGTATTTAAGTTGCATTTCGAGAACATCAAGTTCGCAACGAAAAATTTGAGCAAGACCTGGCGTGTTCACCATTGCAAGTTCATAAATAAACTCTGAAACCTCTAAGGCTCCATAAGACTTTGCAATGTCAGCCAAAAAAGCACAGCCACTTGGGTTTGTGCGAAGTTGTGTCGTGCTATTCAAGACATCATGAACAACAATTATTGACTCTCCTGGTTTTGAAATCATGTCACTACACACACGTTCGCAAAGCTCTTTGTCAGCAGGATTGGCAGTAAGGGCCTGAATTTTAAGTTTTAAACCTTCCGCAAAGAAACCTGTCATCATAACTACGTCGCCATATGTCTCCAGGGCTCTGGCATTCTCATTGCCATCCTTTTCCCGTAAAAGTAGCTGCTGTAGCAGACCATTAGCCATGGTCATATTCCCCATTTGCAGCAAGGCATATGCCTCCTCAGCTGCAAGCAAATGTTCCCGCAGAATTGGCCTTGTTGCTGAACCCTCCTTACGATGTACGTACTTCTGCACATGTTCAGGATCCCCATCTCGTGTAAGCATGCGTGCAGACGAAAAATGTTGTGCAGCAGCACTCCAGTCTGACTTCAGTGCTGCAATTTCACCATAGAATTCCTCTATCACATCGCTGTTGGTTTCGTCGCGAGACACCTTTGAGATCATTGCATATGCTTCGTCAGGACGTTTAGTTTGCACGAAAAGGCGAGCAAGAGCCAAATATGATATATCCAAGGCTTTTGTGCTTTGACTGTTGTCTTGAAGAATACGATCGCATAGCACATGGCATCGCCGAAAGTTTACTGCTTGGATTGCATCTGAAACACGCTGGAAGATATCATGTTCATTCTCGAAGGAGCTTAGAGTCTCCGTGCCCCCCGGCACTTTCCCTCTGCGCCCTCGAACAAATAAGTTTTCAGCCTCACCGAGTGCTGCTAACTCTGAATCCTCCAAGTATACTTCGTACTTGATCTTTGTTGTTTGTTTCATTGCATCAGTATTAGAAGAGTCGTGACTGACAACAGGTAAGTCCTTGATCTGGGCCAGCAGGGGCAAACGTTGCTGCTGTGCGCCAAAAGCATCTAGACGGCTTGAGAAATGGGAGAACGAAGGTTGCACTGAAGCGCCGTGCTTCTTTGCCAAAAGAATGGTGAAATAAAACATCAGATCTTCTACAGTCTCAGTTTCATGTACTGGGACATTAATTTCAAAAATGTTAGAGGTGTCACTTTCACTATTGCTATCAAAAGCACCATCGTCTGATTTGTGAATTTCTTTGCATTTAGTTCTACTGTTATTTCCTTTCGTTTTCTGCGAATTTTGTCTATGGCTCGAGGGTTCTACATCAGCTTGATCTTGTAGAGAAGTATGTGTTGAAGGAGCAATCTTATTTGATTTCCTGTGCAAAATTCGGTATGCTAAGTTCACACTCATAGGCAGGCCTTTCAACATATCACCAAGAAGTAAACCATCATATGTCACGGCCACCAAAACCGTGCCTTCGCCTACTGCAGCTGATTCATTTTTCTCTGCTGCTGAGTTAACCATCGCCTTCTCTTCACGTGATGCAAATGGAAGGTCTTTCTTATGTTTTCTAAACCAATAGCCGCCAAGAAGGAGTGATGTAATGTGATGAGGTTGTCAGTCTCAAACTTGATAAAGACTTCGCCGTTTTCAGGTAAATATCTTCAGTGCAACATCAACAACACCTCAGTGAGCTTGTGTGTATGTGCGGGTAAACTCGCACAGTCTCACCTAATAGGTTGGCTGTGCAAGAAACTAGCTACTGGAAGGGCGCAAAGTTGTGTCAGCTAGATGTGCACCACCTTTCCACGTTGACTATGTAACCTCACCGAGAAACAAGTCCTCTACGCACCGTGCGTCTACCTCCCGTGGGTACAAAGTTGAGCAAATCACTCGTGGCCTCTTCCGGGAGCCGCAGTGCAGGCGCCTACCGTTTTGACGTTTTGTCGGGCGCATATTTTTTTATATAGATAATATTATGATTTTCAGCTGTGATAGTCCATTATAGATGGGCGATAATTAATCTCAATTTCTTTTCAATCAGCTTGTCTCTGCATTCTATTTGCACAATACGAAAATATCTTCAACTCTACTGACATGTTACTATACTCATACTCATGGGCAAACTTAGGCTCAAACCACAAAGCTGAGAGCATATATTTCGCTGAAGATGGGATAGTATTACTATTTGAAGGAAAACAGGACTGCCAAAGTACAATTGGTGCAAGCGATTTTTTCTGAAAGAAAAAAAGATAAAAGAAAAAAAGATACTTTATACGTCGCAGTTTATTTTTCAACCTGATTTAAATTCTATTAGAAGCCCTTCGACGGCTTTGCAACTTTATTTCAGAGCGTAGACTTATTTAGATGAACGCTAGACTGTCAGATCAGGTATACAGTGACAACTATTTTTTTAATGTGACTATGTAGAAATTAAGTTTAAATAAGAAATTTGACCGAAACTGCCTGCTAGAATACCGACTCCCGGTATTAGACATACTTATTTCTCTTTACATCTTTGATTTGTTGCGACTATCCGTAAGATCATGCTGGAATAAGCTTGTACAGAAAGTGAGATGACAATGAAGTTTAAGGTAAGGACCATTCCCAGGTCACTCTCTACACATTGAAACTTTTGAATACAGAAATCAACTGATATTACCCTACATGAGCTTTACGGCCAAAAGGAAAGAAAAAGAGATATTATAGCAATAAGATGTTAGAATTGTTCACGGAATGCAAGGAGTGCTTTTCTGTACAAAATGACAAAGATAACCACAGCGAGCGCAATGGCGTAATATAACAGCCAATCGGTATGGGGTTCATCTCCAGTTTCATTAACGCCTGTGCGAGTTCTATTGGTACCAACCTGGCCTGATTGTATAGCAGCAGCAGCAGCGCCACCAGTAGAGTTTGCTTCTGGAGCACCGCGGCGGCGAACTCCTCTTCCTTCCTGATCACTGACTGGCGTTTCACCTGCACCAGAAGTGGGCCCACCGTGGTCAGATTGGTATGTTTGAGCAGGTTCTGACTCTTGCGCGCTAGAATGGCGCGTAGCCAGGCCGAGCGGCCTATCTTGACGTGTAGCATCAGGTGCTGCAACAGGCATTGCACTTTCCTGCGCGACTTCAGAAATTATCGCAGAATCCACTACTGATCCATTTTGCGCATCTGTAGGCTCTAAAGATGTAGAACTTTCAGTAGATTCCAAAGTAGGGTTGGAAGTGTCGGGTGATTGTGTGCCGTTTTTGCTAGAGTTTTCGAGACTAACAATGTGCATCTTCGCAATTTCGTCCTGGTATTTATTTGGCCCGGTGCGCGGTTCTGAAGACAAGGGTGGTAGCACAGGCATGAGTGGGTGCGTGTAAGATTGCGATTCAGTTGCAAGGCGCTGACGCTCCTGGGACGAGTAATCTAGAGCTCCTACAGCACCTTCCCCAGGTGTCGTCATAAAGCTGATGAGAGCCTCCAAAATGGTACGAATTCCCCATGCAGGTTGCCAATCCTCTGGATGATACGCCGAGATTGACAAGCAGATCTTTGTGTTGACCTCCCAACGCCCATTCTCAGTGAGAATCATGATACTCGGTGGCTTGAAGGGATAATCATTTGGAAGGATAATTCGACCGTGATACACTCCGCCTTCAAAATCTGTACCAACGGGACCTCGAATAACAAAATGCCAGTCAAACATATTATCATCAAGAGGACGGGCTGCATATTGGTCACTCGGGTCCCGCTGCAACTCGCGCACATCCGCCAGGATCCTGCGGATTGACGGACTATTCCTATTCCAGTTGGGCGCAGAGAGCCCTGATGTCTCCGCCATCTTGCCAAATAAAAGAAGGACCGGAGCAAGCCCCGCTCACGAAGACTAGCCTACCCCAAAGCACACGTCTTGATGGGTAATCAGGAAGCACACGCACAACAAAGTCCGCTACGACGGACTCTTGTGGCTTATAAGAGCTCCAAGATCAGGGTCTGCGTCGCTGAAGAAAAGTAATCACTCAAACTAAATCCGCATGTTCACTTCATTCGTGCCTATACCCACTTATGAAGGTTATATCCATCTTGCAACTTGTACTTTAAAGTATTTATTCCCCATATACCTCACTGTCAACTCAATTCTATACTCTATTTGTTTCTACTGCGCTAAGAATAGAATAGAACAGAACAGCCCGCCCTACCTACCCACTTCGGTCTATTTATACATAAAAAGCTTAGATTACATTTGGAAAAGAACCCTAAGAACGAAAAGAACGAAAGAACGAAAAGGAACGCGGAGAGACATGAGTGCAACTCGCACGGAGCTGGCAGGGAATACGGGGCCTGTTAACGGCTAGCTTTGTCTTGAACGTAGAATCAAGGAAAATTAGAGGGATAGAGTTCTCTTTATTGCTGTTCATTTGCATTCTTTTGGGCGCTGTCTACGATAAATAATCACGAGAGGATTCAACTTAAGGATTGAGGGAGTTACAACTTAGTAGGTGCTTAAGCTAGAGAAGACTTTCCAGGGTCTCTGGGAATATATAACATCAGCGAACATATATATGTGGGGTGGGCCTTGGCAGAAAAGCTTTTGCTTGTTGAAAAGGGAGGGTTGCATAAAATCGATTTGGGGAATTCCTTAACTAAGTCCGAAAACGGTGCTGAAGCATACTCCTAAAGGAGTGGATTTGCACCCGAGTCTGAGGCGTGTTGCGAGGTGAAGAAGAACCTTCTCCGAAATGCCGCCTCCGCAAGCGATCTTGTGCGACCTTTGTGGCCAGAAATTCTTCAAGAGATCGTTACCCATTCACCGTAAACAATGCGAGAAAAAATACCAGGCGGCCTTTACGGAGTGCAAAAAATGCTTGCGGAAGGTCAGCAATGATGAGTATGAGAAACATTTTTCTGAATGTAAAGTAGTGCGCACACAACGAGTTGCCAAGCCTCGTGTACAGAAGGAACGTGCTATCAAGCCAGCAGCAGACGTTGCAAAGAAGTCACCGAATGAAGATGGTGAGTCGGACTCGGAGTCAGAGTCTTCGTCAGATGAAGAGGACTACCGTGAAGAGTGTGGATTTTGCCAACGCAAATTCAATCCGGACCGCATTGCCAAGCACGAACAGATTTGTGCCACAAATTCTGAGCGGAAGAGACGCAAACAATTCAAGTCCGCAAGCCAATCTCGTCTTGAAGGTACTGAGTTCGAGCAATACATTGATCCTTCAACTCGCCGTCAGGTTGACGATGCGCCATCCAGGTGGAGAAATGATCATGAAAGACTTAAGGGCATTGTCGAGCAGGGTCGCCTTGTCAAGGTATTCCAAGAGTCCGGCATCCCACTTTCAGAGCTTCCAAGTAATGGTGCAGATCTTCAAGGGATGCTGGAGACGGGGACTGCTCAAAGGGGCTACGATAAGCCCGAAGACGCTCCTGTACCGGAAGGAATGAAACGTTGTCAGCACTGTATGCGCTCTTTTAAGCTGGAGACTGCTGAAAAGCATATTCCGAAGTGTAAGACAACAGTTAATAAACCTAAAATGCTTGTACGTAAGTCCAAGCCAGTCTTGGAGAAGCCCAAACAAGATAACACTGAGCTTATCAAGGAAGCCATCCGCCGCGTGCTAAAGATGAAGAACAAAAAGGATGACTTTTATGAGACCAAAGAGGCATCCATGTTTCGTGATGGTGAGACTGCATACATGGAGGACGGCCGAAGGGGAATTGTCCGCTATGTAGGCCGTGTTGGGGAATTATATCCCGGATACTGGGTGGGCTTAGAGCTCCCGGAAGGCAAAGGGCATAATGATGGAAGCATTGAAAATCACAGGTATTTCAAATGCGAATCTGAGCATGGCGTCTTTGTTCGACCTAGTAAGCTCACCAAGAATCCACCTTTAGCGAAAGTTCATGAAGCTGAGGGAATCTCTGTTGAGAAGAAACCTTCTAAGGCGCATGTCAGTGGAGAAAGTCAAAGTGAGACACAATCAAAATCCACGAAGCAAAAAGCGAAGCAAGAAAAAGCTCCGGCTACACCTGAGACCGATGAAGAAGTGCAACCAAAGAATTCGGATGGAAAATCAAAACAGGCGACCGTCAAAGATGTGGCTGGTGCAAAGAAGGGCCAAATTAATAAAGCTGCAAAACCTGAAAAGACAGATGCAGCTATTGAAAAGGATCGCAGCTCTAAAGCTGATTCTGGACAAAAACATCTAGCCAACGCTGCCAAGCCAAAACCTGGAATGGTGGAGCGTCTGCGCGAAGAAGTCCGGAAGAACTCCCCACGTGCACCGCCGGGACCAAACCAGGGTGATGAAAAAGCGAAGCAGACTGCACCAAAGCAACGCAAGCAAGCCCAAAACAATGGCAACTCAAAGGCTGTCGCAGCAGAAATTGCACGTCAAAAACGACTTGAGAAAGATGTCAAATTTTTGGAAGCCTTGCATGGGAAAATGGCCCAAGGAGAACGTGGGATTGGCTCTCGGGAAGAAGTGGGGACTGGTCAGCGTTTAGGAGCTGCATCAGAGCCCAAGCAAGCAGCACGAGCAACAAAGGGTAAGCCTACAGCAGCACCTGCAGCAGGGGCAGGGGGTGGCCCACGTGCAGATCGCGAGGCCCGTGCTGCATACTTCGAGAAGATGTTTGCTCAACAAAAGAACCAACAGCAGGACCAGGCGACGGCATAATAAAAAATGATTTTCAAGTTTTAGTTCCTTTGATTTTGTACATAAAATTAAAACTCCTTTACATTTGAAAAGTTACATTACGCAAATTGCACCAGATCCCATTGCCTCACCTCTGCAGTTTCTTGTGAAGTAGTCCTATTAGTTGTTTACTTCGTAATGATTACTTTCATGTAGATCAAGATGAACACTATATTGCTTATTGAAAGATCCAGTCACAAAATGTTTAAGTTTGTTGTTTTACAAAAGAATTTCAAAGCTGATTGTGTGCCTCAATCTATCATTTATAAAAAACGTTTTACCAAAGTATGGGGTTTGGTTCGCCTGATCTAATAAGTGTGCCATGTACTACTTATTTTAAAAAGTCAGCAAAGATCTGCTTTCCTTGTTTTGATCTTTGTGCCCAGCCAATAAACTGAAGTCTATCAACTGAGTCAGCCTCAAAGCGTGTGCCTTGTAAATCAAATCCCGCTAGATCAGATGCAGCTTCTTGAAAGTCTTCCTTTGTTTGCAGACTTGCATCAGCATCCTGTAGACGGGAGATTGATTTACAGCAGCAACGAAGCATTGTTCGCGCTACTGAAAGTTCCACATGCCCTTTTGCTTTAACATCAAAAAGACTGAAACAGAAGTCTAACTTCTCGTCCGCAGGGGTCTGCGTCAGCAATGTCATGGCAACGAAAAGGTCCCATGCATTCGCAAAGTCCTTACTTGCCTTCATTGACTGATATATCTGGTAGATGTCTTTTGTTGAGGTTGAGTCCCCGAACGTCTTGGCATAGATCTCATCGGTCATTTTGCTGCTGGAGGTGGCTGATGAAAATGCTAGTAATGAGGAGCGCACATAGTCGAGGGAGCGAGCTGGTGCTAAAAACTCTGTTTTTATACTATTCGAACCTGTTGATGCTACAGATCTCGCTGTTTTAAACCCTGACGAAGCAGCCATCGGTTTACAATCTAAACCCACTTCGAGCATCCTCAGAGTCTAATTCGTCAGAGCGGATGTTACTCTTTGACCAATTTCGAGCAGCAATTAAATCTTTTTCTTTTCTAGGGACTTGCCGCTGAGGAGTGCTTGAACCGACCGGAGAGTCGAATTCCCCTTGATTTTGTGAAATTGTTACACTTGGAGAGCAAGCATCAGTGTTCTCATACGATTTGCGTTTTTTAATATTCTCCATAGCAGATTTGCGATGATCACATTGAGCACTTCGTTCCGATTCAATAGCTGATTTCTCTTGTTCATACTGTTCTTCATCCTCATCCTGAGACTCCGGAACCTCAACTTCAATTGATGCAGGATGTGTTTCCTTCGTACGACTATCGCGGGTTGAGCTAGAGTCTTTGGATTTCTCTTCTTGATCAGCTCCATATGTAGTCTCCTGAACCCCTTCGCGAGGAAGGCCGTGTTGCTGACGAGAGAAAGCTATATCAACTGCTATTTCCAGATTGTCCAAGCCTTGGACTATGGCGTCTATTGCCGCCTTGGATTTTGTGACATCTCGGTCTCGACCTTCTGCAGTTTCACTCATTTCTGCAATTTTTAGCGAGGCACTCGAGGCAAAGGATGACGTGTTTGCTGGACGTTGTGCAGAGGGTCCAGGCTTATCTTTTCTATTTTGAAGTCGATCCATGGCTGTCTTCTGTTTCTTCTTGGACTTGCGCTTTCGGGCCTTCTCTGTGGTTAGTTGGTCAGCACAAAACTCATCAAGTAATCGTTTAATAGCCATGAAACCATTACGTTGGGCCATAAAAGGTGCTGTAGTGCCAAAGTTAGTCTGGTGTAAAACTTGTTCTCGTGTGCAAGCTGTAAGAAGCATTTTCACAACATGAGTGTGACCATTCTCTGTAGCCGCATATAGAGGTGTTTTATTTAGAAATGTAGGCTTATTTGTGTCAGCTTCACCATCCATTAGCACTTGAAGAAGAGCAGTATTACCTCTTTCAGCGGCAACAAAGGCAGGTGTCTTGCCCGTGTTAGAAGCAAAGTCAATCAGAACACCTGCACGCCCAGGATGCATATTGGGTACCTCAGTTTCAGTCTCGGCCGCAGCTGCTGCTGCGTCCCTGCCATCTCGTGGCCTTGCTTCAAACAAAAGTTCCATCATTTGAGAGTTTGTGATAGGCGGGCGTTTTTCAAGCAGCAACTTTGTTGTGTTAAGAGCTCCTCGTTCCACGGCACAATAAAATGCTGTACGACCATCCTCCGTTGTCGAATTTACGTTGACCTGGGCATCTAACAGCCTTCGCACGATTCTAGATTGCCCTGTTCGACATGCTGTACATAGCGGGCTACCTCGCTCAAGTGTACCAAGATTTAAGTCTAGAATTGGTATCTCTTCGCCAGTCTCTTGCTGGATCATCTCTCCCCAGTCTACAAGGCGTTCGACAATCTCTACATGACCTTTATCGCAAGCAACGAAAAGTGCAGTACGGCCTGAGCTATCTTGATTGTTGACGTTCAAATCTCTTCCACATTTTCTCAAGAGAAGCTCTACAATATCAGGATATCCATATTCACAAGCAAGAATAAGAGGCGTTTGCTTAGACTTTGTCAAGCAAGCCGGGTTTGCTCCAAGGTCAAGCAATGAACGCACAAGCTTAGAATTGCCCTGGCGACAAGCAACATGTAGTACAGTGGCAAGATCCCATTCGTCAGAGCCTTGAGTGTTGACCTCAATTACACAACGTTTTTCAGTGACCAAACGAACTACATAGTTATTGTACCCATTGAAGGCCGCCCAAAGTGCAGTCTCGATAGCAGTGTCCTTCTCGTGTGTATTTCGCAATCGATGAACGAGTTGTAGCTCTGCACGCCGCATAAGGCGGCTTCTTCCACGGGCTACACCTACAACCTGAGCAAATATTGAAGCTACGGCACCCTGATAAATGTGATTCCATGATTTGCAGACTGCGCATGCCATGCCAATTTCACTCGCTGGCAGGAAGCGCAAAACCATCTCCTGAATATCAAAAGGCAATGCTGAAAATCGGAATGCATTTGCTGCAATTGATTCTTTGCGTTGCTGACGTTTACGTTTCTCAGCTAGTCGTTTACCCTCGGCGGCCTTACTAAAAATTGCCTGAGCTAGAGCTAAACTGCTTGTACTCGTAGTAGGCGTCGAGCTGGTTGCGATTGCGCGAGAGCTACTGCCTTGTGAGGTGCGTTTCATCTCTAATAGCTTTGAAAATAATATAGGTTGATTTTTAAAAATATGCTGCGTAGACAAAGGTGCCTACCTGCACAAAGCCCCGCCTACTCCAGACCCTCCTCTTGTGCTCGAATCGTTAGACGGGTACACCTCACTGGCTAGATGCACAGACGCTTGAACAGATCTGCAAGTAGGTTGGGTAAGCTACGCAAAAGGCCGCTTGGAGGATTATATGTGAGTCTATAAAGTTATCGCGGAGCGGAGTATTCGCGCATCAACTGCAATAAGTTTGTAAAGTAGGTCGAGGAACCGGCAAGTAAGCACGCAATCCCTTTGCGTGGACACAGCTTTCAGTGTTTTCGCCGCTGGTAAGTCATGAAACCTTTTTTTACATGCAAATTCCGTCACCCTTTGCTTGCAAGAATGAGGCAAAGAGCCCTTGCTTTCAGCCGTAAATACTTCACACTGCAAAAATGGCCGTTGAGAGCCCATGCCTCTTCCGTGCGCACTCGGTTCTTCTTTGGTTCTGGCTTCGTTCTTCATAAAATCTCATTTGGTTCTGTACTAGTTCTGTTACGATAATAATTTCAACTACTCTTTCGCCTTTTGAGGCGCAAAGACATCGACCGCGCGCATTGTCGCAACGTCCTACTACTACCTAGGTCTCTCAATGGGAGTGAATTTTTGGAGGTGCGGATCTTCGATTGTTTGCGGAGTACTCGCCGATGTCCAGAAGGTAATTCTCAAATTCAACCTTCGAATTGAAAGAATATTTTGAGCGACCATTCTTTCGGCTGATCAGTAATCTCTCGGCTCCGACGCTTCCCGGAAAAGGTTGAGGAAAGCCGAAGGCTTAAGCGAAGCAAAGAGTAGGGTTGCTTGTGGTAAAACCGGAAAACATTCTCAGCTGATAGTGCAGAAGGGCTACGGCCTTGTTGCAGTATCTTGCTGGCTTGCCTGCTGTGCTCACGACACGATACGACACAACACGGCGAAAGTACTCATCGATCGATTGTGAAGGTAGACCCTGCTTAGAAAAATGGTGGAAGGCCATCACCTTCACCGTCTAGTACATTCGTTTAATAAGTCTCTCAAAGGCAAACGATTCCGTGCTCTTTCTCCGAACGGAAAGTTTATTGATGGTGCGACAGCTATCGACGGCAAGTTGGTCCAAAAACTTGATGCCATTGGTAAGAACCTCTTTGCGTTTTTTGAAGGTGACCATGTCATACACGTCCACTTTGGTATGAGTGGGCGCTGGGCGCTATTTGATTATGCTGATGCGCCTGAACCTACAGTAAACACTCGTCTGCGTTTAGAAAGTAAAGAACATGATATTGTCACACATTTGTCAGCGATGATTGTGCAGCTTGGCAACCATCAGCTGTTTGACGATAAGAAGAAACTTCTTGGTGAAGACCCACTTCGAGAGGATGCAGATCCTGAGCGTCTTTGGCCTCGTATCCAAAAGAGCAAAAAGGTCATTGGCAGATTGCTGATGGACCAAACCCTGTTCGCTGGCGTCGGCAACATTTACCGAGCCGAGATCCTTTTTAAGGCTGGTGTACATCCAAACCGCCTGGCATCTGTGCTTTCCCGTGAAGAATTTGACCGTATTTGGGAACACTCCGTTGACCTTCTTCAGCGCGGTTTTCAAACTGGAAGTATTTTGACTGTAGATAAGGACGAAGCTATACGCTTAGGAACACCTGGTCTACGTCGATACATCTACAATCAGTCGAAATGTGGACGCTGCAAGACTCCAGTCAATTCGTGGGTAGTAGATACCCGCACTTGTTACGCTTGCCCGCATTGTCAACCGTTGAAGGAATCAGAGGCTCTTCCGACTGAATTGATCTCTGAAGTTCGTGTGTTTAACTCCCATTGTGCAAAAGAGACCTTAGAGGTCCGTCTTCGCACACCCGAGAAGTGCACAGTTGCAGAACTACGAGCAGAGCTAATCAAGCTTGGTGTGGAGCCCAAAGGGAAAAAGTCTGCTTTGGTAGAACTATACAAGCAGCATTCTATGTCGTCAGGATTAACCCTTGAAAACCCTGAAGTTGCAACTGTTGCTGACCTCCGTGCCGAACTCACAAAGATTGGTGTCAAGGTTCCGAAGGGTACCAAAAAGGCTGGTCTCGTGCAAATTTATAATGAGGAGGCTGGGAAATCCCAAAATGCGTTAAAGGAAGAAATTAAGCAAGAGGAGACAGAAGCTGAGCCGGACACGGATACAACTACCTCGACTGTGTCTGAGGTTAAACCTAGCGCAGAGCAAGAAGACCTTTCTCGTTTGCGCGTAGTAGAGCTCAAGACGAGACTGCTGGCTGCGGGCCTTGGTACGAAAGGCACCAAGGCTGAGCTGCTTGATCGTCTGCAGAGTCATTTGGCAGAATTGGCTCTTGTGAAACGTGAACCTCGCTCTTCAAAATCATCTTTGAAGTCTCCTCGCGCTCGCAACCGCTCCAAGCCGCGCGCTGGTACGAAGCATCTCAAAAACGTTGCTACTGCTGCTGAGGCTGCTGAAGAAAAACGTCGCGCAGGCGAGAAACGTAATGTCGAGCATATTGCGGAAGATGATTTCCGAAGGCGCTCTACTCGCTTACGTCGTGTTGTAGCATGAATGAAATTCGAGCTTGTGTTTCTTGCAAATAAGATACCTCTAGAGAACATAGCAGCACAATTGGTACCGTCATTTTCACGAAGATGGTGTTACTTAAACTGGGGCATTATGAATCAATTGAAATCTTGATGATTTATCAAAATGATTTATCCTAATTCAAATATGGTCTATGTCCTTCTTTAACTTTTCCCAATTTTGTGTTGTAAATCTCTATAAGCAAAGCGATCTGCATACACTATTCAATTTAGTTTTAACTTTAAAATTTAGATTAAATATAAGTAAAAGAACAACAACAAATTTAGCTTTCAAGAAATGACTGCTCTATAAAAAAGGAGGGGGGCTCTATTGGGACAAGTCAATTGAATTCTAATTTACCACAATAGGAACAAATGTTGCGGCCTATGAGAAAAGAAGCAAGTGAACACATCATGGAAATTAAGGTTCACCTAATTAGAGTTGTTATAAGTGAATACCTGGAAGTGATGATTGAGCTGCTTGTGACAATGAATACGTTCCTTTGATCCAAGTGCACCACGCCTAGGATTTGGTTTACTATAGAAGACACGGCGAACACGACTGTGAAGGAGAGCCATTGCGCACATGGGACATGGCTCTCTTGACAGATAAGCATCTAGACCAGTGCAGAGGTATGTGTTGACGGGATCAAATCCTGGGAAGCTTCCCTCTCCATCATCTTGTGCGGAGGCATTCGCAGGAGCAGCTGTCTCCTGTCCGGCCTCTTTGTCTTCGGTCTCAATTTTCTGACGTTTCGCTCCATGTTCTGTAGCACTCTCATGTTTTCTACGGGTGCGAAGAATTGCTTCACATGTCTCGTTATACAATTCATTGCTGCATGCCTGAGGGGATGGTCTAGCTCCTCTGTAAGGTCCAACCCACGGCCAACCACAACACCGCTGATGGGTTCTACAACAAGAGCCGAGTCCCTGCCGCCATTTTCATCACTCATTTTTTCCACCAGCGCCAGCATCTCAAGCGCCTGAGTCATCTCTGTTTCGATCTCTTCGATGTTTACTATATCCATTCCAGGCTTTCGGCTCAGGCCTGACCTCAGTTCGCTAAAATTAATGGCCCAGAATCGTCGTGTCCAATCCCTTGCCTCTTCGTAGCTCACAGGAGCTCCAGCTGGGACACGTACACATCGAAGTAGCTCAAACTTGTCACGAATAGCCTCAATATCTTTGGGAATCTCTGAGCTTAGGTCTTCTTCTTCAACATCTTCTCGGTGACTGTGACTCTCGGTGATATTTTCTACTTCAATTTTATCGCTGCTACGATCATTGTTTATTTCATCATCGCTTTTGTTTTCTGGACGGTCATCTTTGTCGTTACGTATTGCGTTTCCATATTTTGTTTGATTTTGTGTGATATTGCTCTGCGTTGTTTTCTTCTCGGGAAGGACACAAAGAAGAATTTGGACGGCGGCGTCTTTTCCATCAGCACCCTTGGAGATACGTCGTACGTGCGCAAGTTCCTCCGGAAGATCGCAGGAGTGAACTCCGCGTAAAGCAGCAAGAACCTTTCCTGTGTCTCGTTTGTCCTTGAGCGTCCCGCATAAAGCTCGCCGCGTCTCTGGCGGCTCCGTAGCCAGTCCTCGTGCCGCTAGATCACGTCTCATCTGTAGTTGCTCATGATCCCGGGACAACACCTGCACCAGGCCACGTCGCTCTATCCCGTCAAGTCTATCGGCACAAGCATTTCCATCTTTTGAGACTTCTGCATCCTCCGATGCGCTTTGTCGTCGCTCCCCTTCGCTTTCAGGTTTCAAGTCGCCAATTCGATAATCTCCATGATGCGCCACTTCTGCTACAGAGTTGGCCTCACGCGGTGCGGGCGCGCTTGGCGGGGACGTCATGCTCGTTCGACGCGAGTGAGGCCTCTTCAAACGTCTCCAGCGTTGCCGCTAACGTGTTAGTTTCCCGCTGGGCGGCTGCCAATGTTTCCTCGAGCTGATCGTTCATACTCTGTACATTCGCGCCCACATCTCTCAAGGCGCCTGCCACCTCTCGCAGAGCCTGCACCGTTGTCGCTGGCACGCTCATCGCCTAGTTTGCAGAACTAGGGAGCTTCTTCGACCGTTCAAATGTGCCTGTAGAGACTAGAACCGGAGGTGACCCGGGCTCTTTGGCGCAGCTGTTGCGGGCTTTGGTCCTGCGATTTAAAGATCAAGATTAGATTTTAAGCTCAACAGATTTTGAGCTCATTTCTTTCTCCGCCGCTGCCTCAAACAAAGCGGCACCTCCACAAGAGCCTCATTTTCCTCTACACAGTCAACTATTCCGCTCTACATAGTCAACTATCGCTCTCTACACAGTAGACTATTCGCTATACCCTACTTTCCAGTCCACATTACGCTCCATTATCATGGCAGTTAGCCTCTCGCCTACCACTCCTTTACGGCGCCATAACACCCGTGAAGGCAGTCGTTTTTGACCGTATCGTAATTCCTACGCAAGAAAGCAAGCAAGCATATCCGCCACGATGAACGAGGTCTGCAAGATACCGCCCGAGGCTGCAAGCTGCAGACTCCCTTCCTACAGCCTGGCTGCTGTTCCTGAGAAGCCAAAGCAGCCTGAAAAGCAAAAGGCTCCTGCTACAAACAAAGCACGGCGATACCTCCTCGAGTTTCTGCTCCCTCTAGTACCTACATAGGTAACTCCTAGCGGGTCTACATCAGTCATTCATGCCCACTAACGCTAATAACTTCTAACTACTTTTGATAACAGATCTGACTGCCGGCGGCTTTAGTGACCTTCTATCCTAAACGGTAGGCCTCTGGGGGCGCCATCTTGGCCGTGGAAGAGTTCCCCGCTTTAAGGTAACCTCAATCTCTCGATTGGCATCGATGATTTCAATGCAAACGCGATGCGTACGATCTTAAAAAAGATGGATGTGCGTCACACGTCCTCGGCTCCTCATCATTTCTTTCTTTTACGGGGCCTAGACGCTCTAACATTGAGACGCCAAGTCATTAAGTATCGTTCGTTTGTTTGTTTGTATTTGTATGTTTATTTATTTTGCTATGATTGTTTCCCGCTCCTCTCCATAGCGCCAAGAGTGTGCGTAATAAACGTCCTGTACCGCCTCCACGCTCCGCGCGAGCAAGTTGGCCATTTCCATTCATTGCGGTGCAAGCATGGGCAGTGGGAAATAGAGCAGATGAGGTGCCGGCGAGAGCCTCCTCGAGGGCAGCATTCGGCCGGAGAAGCTTTTCTTTGGAGCGTTCATTTGGTGCAGGCAAAACGCAGCTTCGAATCGAGGTTTCGAAGTTCGTTCGCCGCTCATCACGTGCTCATCGGTCTTCCTCTCATCACTTACCCAAAAGAAAAACATTTAATGAGCACGGTCTGCCAGCCATGTTTCCTGTTTTGGTAACAGATGCACAAATGTACGCCGCCAGTTTGAGCCTCTCATGGCGGGTCCCGCTGTTAGCGGAACGGGGTTAAACTGCGTGCCCAGAAAGACAATGGAGGAACTGAAAAGTTGATCTCTCAAAAGTTTTTTCGTTTCCTCTCTCCAGTCCTTGGGAGCCCAACAATCGTGCGAAGACGCTGAGACAAGCGCCAGAACGGAGTCAAGGCAGAGCAGAGGACCTCGAAGGCGACGCGGGTTCTAGGAATCTCGGGATTTTCTGACAGGCGCAGAGGCCAGCCAACTGACTGATGCAACAGCCGGAGTGGAGGGAGCCATCCAAAGTGGTGTTTCTCTCCATTTTCTTGAAAGTTTCTTTCTCCCGTCACTCTTTATAAGCTGAATAAATGAATGAATAATAAATTAATTAACACATTAACAGATTAGATTGATAAGTAAATAAGGAGTTTGCTTAAAGTTTTAATTAAATTAAAGCTGAGTTCTCTTCCTGCTAGGAGTAGCAGGTACCTACCTACCTAGTCGTTAGTACCTGTTAGTTTTTTGGTTTTCCATTGAACTTCGACTCCACGATAATTAGGTCGTAGTAGTAGCGCTCGAAAGGAATCAAATCTCGATCGATCTCGACGACAACAGCCAAGATGACTTTGACGCGGGCCGGGACTCGCTCGGCAGCAGTGGTCGTGGTGCTCTGCGTGGCCGCGCTCCTGCAGCAATCGGCAGCGTTTTGCGTGTGCAACAAGGACTGCGATGATGCCACAACCATTGCAGATCTCGTCGAGCTCAGATCGGGCCTCACATCGGTGACTTGCACGTCGTACAACGCGAATAACGTGCGCGTAGCACTCTCAGGAGACTTCTCCAGCAGTATTGCGGAGCTCACGGACCTCAAGTGGTTGTAAGTTGGGCTTAAAGCCTGGGTCGCTGTGATGACGATGGCATTATACAACAATGACGCACACCTCAACTGAAGGCTTCCTAAGTTGCCTATATTACTGGGGGTCGTTGGGAATCTTGCTCGCGGCAGCAATTATGGTTTGGAAGAAGGCGAGACCTTAATATGATAGACTAACTTGAAGACTCGACAATGGCAATCGCCATATATTTGTTTCTTTGCTTATTTAATTTGACGACGACAACTTACTTAGGCACATTCAGGGCGCCGACTTTGAGGCCTCCATTCCGGACTCCATCTCAGCTCTTACAAATCTAGAATTCCTGTACGTTTATATTCAAAAGATGCTCCCGCATAGACAACAAGACTCGCATAAATTCGTAGGATATGGTTTATACTAACTGTGTGAAATGATCGATATGGATGATTTATCTTATGACATGCACAGGTGGCTCCCCGATAACGGACTCACGGGCTCGATTCCCGACAGCATTAGTGCACTCACGAAGTTGACTTCTCTCAACTTCAACCTCAACAACCTAAACGGTAGCATTCCTTCTAGTCTTAGCACACTGACCAACTTGGGAAGCCTTGAGCTTTATGATAATGACCTGTCCGGTGAAATTCCCTCTTCGCTTGGAAGTCTTACTGCACTCACTGGCCTCTGGCTGAACAAAAATGAGCTCTCTGGAGAGATTCCGAGCTCCATTACTGCGCTTCCCAACCTGCGCAACCTAATCCTTTCTGACAACAAACTTCAAGGCGAAGTCCCTGACATTTCCAGCACATCACTGAAGAGTGTCTACGTTCGCTCTTCCGAGATCTGTGGTGCATCTCCGATTTTCTCCTCTCTTTACTCAGACATCCCGAACAACGGTAGCTTGATTGCCAACTGCTCTCTCGTCATTACCCCGGAGCCTACAAGCTCCCCGTCGGCGTCTCCTACAGGTTCACCCACTGCAGAGCCGACCCGGACCCCAACTGAGGAGGGCGAAACTGCTTTTCCTACCATCGCTCCCACCACAGCATCACCTACACCCGGTTCTGACAATAATGGCGGCATCACTGGAGCTCCTGCCACGCCCAGTTCTGGCATCATGTTGTCACCTACCTTTGTTGGTGCCTTTGTTGTTCTTCTTGTCTCGGCCCTCCTCTCCTAATAGATCTGATTCACTCTGTCTCTGTAACGCGCCTCGGTACATGATTTTTAACACATATATCTTCATCACTACTATTCAGTTCTTCTTACCTTCTGCCCTGTAGCTCAAACAATCATACTAAAAATGCCAACCAAGTGGCTACGAGGTGCTCGTATCCCTGCTAGAAATTTAATCAAATTCCAGGTTTATCATGATGGATGATTCTATCATTCATCATTCGTCGTTCGTCATTCTATAAATAGAAGCAGTTCTCCAACTTGTCCCGGCGAATTTTGACCCTCACCTTTGTTGCTACATTCGTCCAACAAAATCAATGCTCGCATACCGCACACTTTCAATCAACCCCTGATACTTACAACATCCTACGTGTCAACAACCAACTAAACTCAAAACTTTCCTTTAAATCCAATTGGCCACTTCTCAACCCCATCTTCATCTTCACCCTCGTCCTTATCCCCAACCTTATCCTCATCCGCATCTTCACCCTCACCTCTCCCAGTTCTGCTCAGACTGACTGGCCAATTCCCTGCATAGGAGTCGCTTATCCTTCACTAGGCCCTGTCCCGCTTTCCATCGATTGGCTGGGCAAGAATAATTATATTTATTATGGGACCTATTGATAGCTATGCGTTAATTGTTGAATACCTCACGAGTAATCAGTAAACGCAGTAGGGGTGGCTAGGACATGCGAGGTAGGAGTGTCCTATTGCCTGTTAGGCACAATTACATGTTTAATTGAAGAGCGAAAAGAGAGGAAAAGCACTGGCCGAAGAGACCTCACTCGCATTCTGTACTGTGATCTGTGTAGAAGAGGACTCGAGGCCCTCTCGAAGAGCGACGCCAGAGACGGAATCGCGGGAGGAGGCTTCTGCGAGGAGGAATAGAAAAGAACTAGGCGTATTGTCAAGATGCCGGTGACAAGGTCGCGGAGGCGCAGAGCAGATTCTGGCGAGAGCGAGAGCAGCCAGGATGTGAATGGCATCAGCATGAGCGCTGCTCAGACGCCGAGAAGAATCACTCGCAGACAACAGGCATTGAAGAATGAGGCTTCCGATGCCATTGAGAGGTCTGACCTGGAATCCAGCTCTAGCGAAGGTGAGGATGTCAGCGAGTCCAAGGCTGGTGCAACTCTTGCACAGGAGCTAGAGACTGTCGTCGAAAACGGCGTGGATGAGGGCGATGAGGAGTCTGATGATGAGGAAAATGAATCGGATGACGCAGAAATCGCTGAAGAAGGAGACAGTGACGAAGACAGCGCAGAAGATGATGCGGAGGATGCAGCTGAAGATGACGAAGATGAAGAAGCGGTGAATATGGAGGAAGAGGCAGCTGAAATCATTGAGAGCTCAGACGACGAGGCACCAGAGGAAATCACTCAGGTCGCTGTGCGAGAGGAAATTGCGACGCAGAAGGACTCGGATGAAGCAGTCTCGGCCAAGAAAAAAACAAAACGCGGCGGTCGCAGCGTCGCCAAGCGCGCAGAGCGGATTCTTGAAACGACCAAAGCGGATGACCTCGACGAGGAAGAGCTTCCGGAGGACCTCCTTGAGGCAGTCCTCGAGGCAAAGAAATCTCAGGAAGAACACGAGGATGAGAAACAGGACAAGAAAAAGCGCAAGGCCAAGGGCCCCGTGGTTGTTGGAGGTACGCGCCCCGAAGACGAGATTGTCCAGCCTAAGGCCCGTAGTGACAACATTCAGCTTGCATTCACAACCACACAAAACGGACGTGAGGTCACCATCTACCAAGACACAAAACGCCGCACTGTCTTCGAAGACGAAGATTTGGACTCCGTCATGCATGAGAGCGAAGACGAGGAGCTCGTTGGCATGGACGAGAGCGTTCAGAACTTCGCTGCACAGTTCCTTAATGGCGGAAGGAGAGAACGCGTAGGTCTTGCTGCTCTGCAGAAACGCCACCTAAACAACAACAACAACAAAAAGAAGAACGCCTTCAACAATAACAAACGGAGGAAAGCCACCCGCAAGTAAACATAGTCGTAGTACATTTCTGTGTCACTCATCATTACACACTTTTTGACATTCTTTCTCATGCACACAGTTCTTGTCAATTGACATCTCGTCTAGCTCTTCAGGAAAAGGCTGAAATATGTTGATCTTTATCTATTACGGCATAAAATCTTCTTACAGAGGCTTCCCAAAAAGTATACAACCTCTCTTATCGCAGGCCGCCTTCCTAATCTATTTTAGATATCTTCTAAAAAAACTAAAACCCATAGTTACTTTTTTTTTTTAAAACTGCGTTTCCAGACCTGCTGCCAACTCATTGCAGGCGGAAAATTTAGACTTGCACTATTTTATTTTATTGAATATATATAAATTTTTAAAGAAAAGGAGAAGGGAAAGGGAGGTTGGAAGAGTTGATATAAACAATACAATGGATAATATCCTTAATTCGTTGATAACTTGCAAATTTATGTAGATATGAGCAGAGAACTACTCCACAACGGACTTCCATACACATTTGAAGTTTGACACACCAAACTCAGTTACATCAAAGGTCAAGGTTAGAACATAGAGAAGAAAACAAATCGTATCGAGCACGTTTTAAAGTGCGAATCTGCGTCTTCAGAAATGTTTCCAATGCTTTACCACCAACCAAGAATTTGCTAATCTCATCTTTAGCCTTTTCTACAACATCATCCCAAGACTCTAGGGATGACTTTGGTGCAGTTGAAGGTGCCTTCCATTGTAAAATATCTTGGTTTCCGTCACACTTAGCATCAACAGCTACGGTTGATTTTTCAGAAGCACCTTGAAGCTTTGCTGTGATTGAAGTATTTAAAGAAGAAGAAGAAGAAGAAGAAGAAGTAACACTTGGATTTTCAGTGTTGCTTGTCGAAGCCGAAGAGTCTGTGATCTGCACGGTCTTTGGACGTGGTTCATCGTCACATACATCAGCAAACAGTCTGTCTCGCAAATTATTAAGATACCGAGCTTGTTGCTTCAAGTATTGCTGCAAAGCCGGTCCTCCGACAACCATCTTCGCAAGATTTGTACGCACTTTGTCCGTCGCATCTTCCCATTCGTATCTTGCGTCAGAAGATGCGCCAGATGGCACTGTCCATTCTAAAATCATGTTGGTCGCCGGTCGCGTAATGCCCTTACATTTAGACCCTGATGCCGTGCTTGTTGTTGTAGAAGACGTTAGTGACGTTGACGATGAAGTTGCACTTTCAGTCGTAGCTGTCTCTACGTTATTTGTAGACTCAGTGTTGCTTAAGGTTGCATGTTTTGCTTGGTTCAACGAGTCTTTAATACTCTCTCGTGTAACAGGTTCTTCACGACGAATGATATGCTTCGGGGGGGGAACAACCTCATTCGTCTTAAATTTTGTTGTCTTGCAAGGCTCGCCAAAAATGCGTACTCTATGTTGCACTAGTTCTGCGCGTGCAGTACGGTCCAACAGTAGTTTTCGCGTTGGCTCGGCTCGCGCAATTTCAAGTTTGAGCTTATGAACCAATGAATGCCATTCTTCTCTTTGCTGCCTTGATACAACGACATCAGCATCAGGCAGCCAGTCCATAATCGTAGACGTATCCCCTTTCTTGTAAGTGACGCATTTCTCATCAGTGTTAGGCGTGGCCTGGTCCATTACAGTTGTGGTGCTACTCTTGTGATGCCACTTTCCCGTGAGGTATTTCATAACTACAATATCCTGAGCATCCGTGAGAGGGCTAGAAAATGCCATAAGCTCCCCAATTCCGCCAGAAAACTCACAGCCTCCATTTGTTCCACCAAGAGACAGCTTCTGATTGATGGAAAAGAGAGCATCATGATGAACCCCAACACTTGTAAAATCTTTTGTGTGTGAACTCCCAACTTCCACACCTGATTTTTCACTGATTCGGAATTTGAGAATGTGAAACTCAGACATGTCAACATCTCCATCAGAAGGGGCTGCGCCTCGAAGGTTCTTCTGCGATGTTCTTGGGAAAAGATACCCATGCTTTGACTTGAAACCAGCCTTCTTACCATCAAAAATGAAACCTCCGTTGGGAAAGTGGCCAAAAATTCTTTGATGAGCGGACTCTGGGTCCGTGGATGGCCGAACGACTACATAAAGTGTCAAAGGTATAGTGAGCTGAGTGCGTTGCAGAGTCATTGCACAGCCAAACTCAACAAACTTTAAGCAAGAATCTCTGGTCGATGTACTCAAGCGTGGAAGAACACGACCATCCACTGGGTTGGCAAAAGAAACGAGCTTTCCTGCCGCAACGCTTTCCCACTGCATTATTGCATTAGACCCTGGGGTAGTGACGATGCCCTCAGACGCCTTCAGCCAGAAAAGAGGTTTCATTTTCTTTATGTTCGCACTGACATAGTCGTGTATAACATCTGCAGAAGTATGGTTGCACGATTCCTGCTGAGGGATTTCGTCTTCTGTAGGGCGAGCTTTCTGGATTGCGGTGACAAGCTCAGCAGCGGTCTCCAGAAAGTTAACCTCTGCACTCAGGGATTTAATTTGGTGACTCATGTCCGTCCACCAGCGCTTCTCAAGGTATCTCTCAATCTTCTCAATTTTCTGTGAAGAAATGACGCCATGAAAAACAAGAACTTCTGCAATACCTCCACGAAAACCACAACCCCCGTCTACACCGCCCACTGTAAGATGCGATTTCTTCGAGATCTCAACTGGGTGCTCGCTCACATGGTAGAAGGGATCTCGATTGACGCCAACCCATGTTCCGTGGGTTCCATCAAGTTTATACTTGACTAAAAGCAGCCCATGCCCTGATCGAATCTCCTTGTTCAGAGCATGACGAACAAGCTTCCTATCGGATCCCGAAAAAAAACTTGGGCTTGCATCAGCAAAACGAAATTGACCGTGAGGGTAGTGCCCAAAAAATCTCTGTCCACGAGCAGCAGGTCCAAAAAGAAAGGCTTCAGGGCGTACAACAAAAAATAGAGTCATATTCTCCGTTAGAGTGAGGTTGCTTGTTTCCATCGAACACGGAAATTCAACAAGTGGTAGTTGCTTAAGCGATTCATAGCTTAATACAGGTTCTCCTTGTGTTGAGACATGGTCCTGTAGGAATCAAAAATGGTTAAAGATTTTCTTACGTGAGTATCCATGCATTCTCATTGACAATTGAAACTAATATTCATCATCCACTCCTTCTCTTTCCAGTATTTTAGAATTTTAACTTACCTCATGTCCAAATAACTCATGAGTATGGGTGCTAGGGGCAGTTGGAAAAAATGAGATGCCTCGAGTAGGGTCTTGCCAAGACTGAACAGTTTCGCCAGAGCCGAGTTTGACACCTTTATCTGCACGTAACCACATGGCAAGAGACTCGTCTTTGTCAAGACTATTTTGAATTTCCTCGTAGTCATTTACAACTTGTTTGGGAAATGGGATTTGCTGCTTTTGAGATGCTGAGCCGGCCAGATCTTCTGCAAGAGGAGATAGTGCCTCTTTATCCATTTTTCCTGTTGACGAGTCATCTTGGATGACCTTTTCTGTTGTCAATTCGGTTTCAACAAATGAGGTTGATGAAGACAATGATGCATCTGATTTAGTATATGCTCCATCAGTCTCTTGGTCAGGGAGTTCCAAATTTGGGACTGCAATGTTTGGAATTCTATCCGAAACTTTGGAATCTGCGTCTGGGGGGTTTGGTTTGACTGGTTGGTTCTCAACTTCTATACTGTTAGTTTGTGGCGAATATTTCTCCATCCCGGAGGACTTGTCTAGTTGTTTTGAAGCAGATCTAACAACTTTGGTTAAAGTATTTTCAACTTCATATTCCTCAGGCTTCAGCGGGAGATTTAGTAACTCCTCTACTTCGCTAGAGATCTGTGGCAAAATTGGTCCAGCGTTCGCTTTCGACGTCATAATATTGGCAAACTCATCATGTTCAATCGCGCTATTATTTTCAATCGCATCTATAATCCCTGATCTCATATTTTCCGGTTTTGCTGAATCGGCAATACCTTCTTGAATCTCTGCTGGCTGTGACTTTGGATCCAGTATTGAATTAGCATTCTCCTGAAGGATAGTAGAAGCATGGTGGTCGCAGAACTCTGAGCAAAATAGTTTATAGTCTGTACCTAGCTGGTTGCTTGATTTTGCTGAGCGTCTACACCGCTCGATGCATTCGGAAGGTGTCTGAACAGACTTCTCAAACATCTGCAAGCTATAGTCAGCATTCCAGTTCTGCTTTTCAAGTCTTGACAATTTTAGTAGCAGCACGACAAAACTTGTGGCCATCAAGACTACAATAAGTGCCATGCATGTCACGCAGCTAGTTGCACATCGTCCCTTTTGTCGCCTCTGCGAGCTTAGTGACAATGCTCGTTTGACCTGTCCCGGACCTTTGATAAGCTTTTCCTTTTCGACATCTAAGCCATAGCTTGACACTGCCGCTGGCACCACCGATCGTCGCATTGTAGCTACGTGGGTTCAAATCTAGATTGGTTTTCCCAGCGAGCTCCAACCCCTCAGTCTCACCACAACCAAGCCTTGTTTTGCAGCACTCTGCGACCTTAAACTCAGGTGCTCTGGTCTAAACCTTACGAACCCATATTCGTACACGCTGCTCCATCTACCTACCACTAGTATAGCACCTAGTTCTTCGTCTTGTCTTACTTAATTAAAATACTATAAAGAGGCGTTGTACCGTTCTACTAATAGTAACCGATAGCCCTGCTTAATTCTTTCTTCCACCCGCTCATATCAAGCTGCTACAAGAGGGGACTTATTATAATAGTCACCAGAACCCTTTTTGCGAAAATGATAAACGAGGTTTGATCCAAAATCTTCAAGCTGTCCTCACATCCCGCTCTGTGTAAAGTGCATAAAGCTTTCAAAAACCCTATTCTAAGCCCAAGTTCTCCTCAGATCACCTTTAGCAGGCCCGAACATCCTGTCGGCCAGCTAGCCAGGGCCAAAGAGGTCCCATCCCAGCGAGATGGGCCGGCGGTTTCGAGCGGATCCTAGCCGGCTCCACTTTTCCCGCCTTCCTTCTTCACATCCCTCACATTACAACAGCAGCTACTTACTAAGTGCTTAAGACTTTTGAAATCCACTAGGAGCTATCACACCGCGGCAAGCACACACCCATTTGGTGCAAATTTTGAACTTTGATGATTTCTTTTCCTAATTTTTAATTAAATTCAAGTTGAAAAAAAGAAGTTCTTTTAAATTAAAAATTAGAGAAGAGATTCCTATTGATACTTACGCAAGTCTTACTGAAAAGAGTACCTGAACCCACGTTCCAGTTGTTCCGCGCGGACGACACTCTAGTAATAGATATATGGGTTTAGGCTGCCAGCAAAGAGTTTCATTTGGTGCGGTTCTTCTTGCACGATGTAGCTGGATCGTTTGAGCGTGTGTATATGAGAGTGAAACCTGAATGATGCTGCGGAAAAACTTGGACGAAGAGAGGATTTCTTCGAAGCAGAGAGAATTCATGACGGCTGGAGCGTGCATGGCCATGTGTCGAGCACGGTCGCGGCCTGAGAGACCCAAATCACCGCTTTGCTGGTGCCACAAAAGATCGAGAGCAGCTTAGAAAAAGCCCTTTTAAAAACCGCTTCTCTCAAATTCGAATTTGCAAACACGAAGCAAAAGAGAGAGAGGAGGGAGGAAGCCAAAGTCGAATTGTGCGCGACCTGGAGCACCACGGCGGTGCATCGGGGATTCGTGCTGCGCAAACACGTGACACGGGGCCGCGGCCTCCTCAGGGGGCGCCTCTCCCTCGCCCTCCCGCCCCCCTCCCTCGCCCGGCCGTCCCGTTGCGGCAAGCAAGCAAGCAAGCAAGCAAGCAACGAGACCCGCCTCGCGCTCGAAACCCAAGCTCTCGTTCTCCGTTCTTTCCTCCGTTCCTTTCCACTGTGGTGCAACCCTTAGCAGACCCAGCGTTTAGCGCACTTAGCTTCCGCGGCTACAGTAGGCTATAGGGGCGAGCTACAGTGGAGTATAGCGCCTTAGGCCATAGAGTGTGCGTTTGAAAGTAGGTTATAGCGGTATAATCCACTTGCAAGGCCTTGGCGCTAGTAGTCTAAGCAGTAGCTCTATAGTTGCTTTGCGAGAGTGAGACTGAAAGTTGTATGTAACATACAATTCGTGCATAGAAGAAGTAGATTGCAAACAGAGCGCGCACCTGGCGCTCGGCTGCGCACCGAGGCACTCGGAGGCGCTTGGAGGACAAGGGCGCTCGCGGGCGTGGAGGAAGGGCCAGGGTCCTGTCGTGGAAGGCCTTTGCGAACTTGAGGCCACAGCGCCCGTCTGCGACTCGTGCCCCCTCGAACGGCGCGTGAAAAGGAAAAAAAGGCGCCGCGGTTTGCCAGCTCCCACGTAGAGATTGTTAATAGAAAGTAGGTAACTTTAAGAGGTAGCTAGGTGTCACGTTGTCCCTCTTTGGCAACTTTGGAGCGCGAACACTAAATAATCGACACAGATTCTGGGGCTGCAAAGGGCGCCCTGGGAAGCTTGACAAATTGCTATTAGAAACCTCAAGGATTCGGGGGAGTGCTGGCCAGCTGGCGGGCTAAGATTAGCTGCTTTAGCTGCTTGCGCTAAAGAGGAAACAAGATGGCACCTGGAGGCAACGACAATGGCAAGGCAGCAGCAGCTCGGGTGCTGCAAAGTTATCTTGAAAAGAGACAGCAGCAAAAGGATGCGAGTGGGCGACAGGATGATAAAACGAGCTCGGGTTCTAGCAATCACATCGTAGCGCAAAGGCAAGAGTCTACATCAAGCGCAACCTCTGAAGACGCACCAAAACCACCGTCGAAGCACACACGGCGAGCCTCGAATCTTACGAAACCAGTAGCCGCAGCTGCAGCAGCTGTTGCCTCGAAGCTGTCTTTTTTGACCAGAAGTAAAAGCAATAGCCAACATGGCTTACATGGGTCAGGAGGGTCCGACTCAAGCTCGAAGTCGCCATCTGGCAGACACATTAACAGCACGTACACACCAGAGGTTTCACCAATTAGTACAAGGCAAGACTCTGACAGTACACAAACGTCGACCTACGAAGCAGCCCCCAGCCCTGGATTTAACAGTGCACAACCAGACGCAGAACCTATCAAAATAATCAACCAACAAACGCAACAATCACTTCCTCCAGAACCCGAGGCAACAGCTGTCCCCCCCGCGAAAAGCTTTAACGGTTTGGAACAGATGCTCCGTATTCGCCAGAAGTCCGCAAGTAGCCATATTCCCGGAGAAAGGCAGAGCAGTACATCATCAAACTACGAAAGTGCTCCTTTAGATATGGACAAGACAGGGGAGAGCCTAGCTGCAACTGTAGAACAACACATGGCAAACGTGCAAGCGCGAGAGAGGCAGGACCGCGCGGAGGAGTTTCGCGCTGCTACCAGTCTCCCACCCATCTCAATAGATAACAAAAGGAATAGTGCAGTTGAGGCCGTTCTATCTGCCCGGCATTCAACAGGGAGTCGAGTTGTTTCTCATCCTCCTAGTCTTTCCAAATTCTCACACAGTAGTGCAGGTACGATGCGTAGCATTGACACGCGACCCCCTGGCAATCACTTTCACTTTGCTGGCTATGGGCCTTCATTTTCTGGTCCAAAGGATTTGAATCACTTAGGCGAGGGTATTCAATTGGCGCTTGACTTTATTAGTGCTAGTGACAAGGATATCCGCGTCCACGCAGGTGAAGCAATCGCACAACTATTGAAAGACTGTTCGTCACGGGATATTCACAAAATACCTCCGGAAGGTAAAGATAACGCGACATTTAAAGAACTAACGAAGGATGAGATGAGTGCTCTGAAGGTTTTGGCAATGTCAAGAGCACCGTCTCTTCGAAATGTTGCTGCAAATGTGCTTGGTGAGTATGCGAGTCGCTCAGGTTTTCCCCGCGGCCCTGAGGGCCTGAACTCGTTTCTAGCGCACGCTACAGAGTTGGTCAAGTCATCAGAATGTGCCCTTCAAATCTTTGCCGTACGCATTGCAATTGACTTTGCCGCCAAAGGCACCATTTGGCAAGGCAGGCTTTTAGAAAGACATTGGTTTAAACTAATTGTAGGCGTTGTTGAGAAAACACTTACTGACGCTGGTCGTCCGCGTCGGTTGAACCCTTACCGGACAGACTCACCACGTCCTGCAGTGGGCGATGATAACCTAACAACACCGCATGGAGGCGCCTCTCATGCAAGTACCGGCTCTGAAGCCGATGATGACCGTGATGAGGATGGAAGTAGCTCTCGGCATGCGGACCAAACGGAAAGGACCAGAAACTTCTCTGAGGAACAACGGCGCTTACTAAAACTTGCATTTGAATTTATTGGAAAACTAGATCTTGAAGAGGCGGAGCGCTCAATGAAAAGTCAGAGTGATCAGCACAGAGACCTCTTGGAGGAAGTTCGCGAAGGCCGTAAAGACCTTATCAATTTGCTCACAGACATGTGTATCGGTTCAAATTTGCATGTACACATCTCACTTCTTAAACTCTTATTTAATGCCTTTGTAGGCCTTGTTCGCAACCTCACCAGAGACCATTGGCAAGACGGTCTTGAGGAGCAATTCATTGATCGAGCTTTAGGAATTATTCTTGAGCGTGCTGAAGAGGCTGCTCAACAACACCAATCCTTAGCAAGTGCAATTCTTTCGCAAAGTATGATGCAAGGAGATGCTGATGATACATTTCCTGATATGTATGACGATACGTATAATGATAATGGTTTCGTAGGAGGCTATGCATTTCAAGGAGATGGAGCTAGCATGCAGCCACCCACACCTCCACCTCCGCCACCTCCGCTGCCTAGTCCCACAGGAATGGCAAGCCCCTCTGGAGTTCAACCCGTGCTACTTGGCCGAAGTGGTACGGCTGAATCAATGCCAACATTAACTCAACTCCAGCTCCAGCAGCAACAATTGTACCGGCAAAACTCAATGTTGACATCATCGACCATGTCATATTCCTCGGTTGGTGGCGGAGGTGGTTACCGGCCCGCACCGACTTCGCTTCTTCACATGCTCCCTCGTGCGCCTTTAATGCAATCTGCAGAACTTGCTGCGAACGAATCCAAATGGGCCCAAGCACAGCGTAATGCTCAGCAATCTAGTCAACTACTTGTGAAAAAGCTTCACTTGGTGGCACTGACAATGGCTGCTCTCGAGGTTGTTCAGCAAGCTTGCGCTAGTTCGCGAGCTATTGCCAATGCTACTGCCGAGATGTTTGAAATGCGAGGCGTGATGCGTGTTTTGAATATGCTCTACCGATCAGACGTACCAGGTGCTAAAGCGCAAATTGCTCGATTCTTGTGTACATTATGTGAGAACGTAACTGATCGGCACAAGGTTCATCTATGTGAAAGTGGAGTAATCGTGCGGCTCTTACGTCTTGCGTCTCCGAGTTCTGTTTATGGAAAAAAGAGTCCAGGTGGCCTGGCCAGCAGTGACGAAGCTGCATACTTACCTAGTATTAAGGCACTTACTTTTTTGGCGCAGGTAGATGTTATTGGCGCTCGTATCGTGATTGCAGGTGGTGTAGGCCCTCTCTATAGCCACGCAAATAGCACTCGCGATACACGAATGGCAGCAAAGGAAGCGCTAGAGGTCCTTGGCGTTGGCAATGTGAATGACTTAGTCGAAGTATGGACCGCTCACCGTCGTAAGGGTGCGTTTCGTGAACTTCAGGACGATGAATATCTTACAGAAGATAAACAAGTCGAGGAAGACGATGGTGAAACATTGGGTAATGAGGACCTTGTCGGTCCGCAACCGCTCAACGTGTCTTCTCACAGCAGTGGAAAGTCTGGAAAGTCAACATCTACAAAACGCCTGGGGGTTATGGAACAGGCTTCTTCTAATTTGTCAAATGGAAGCCGTCGCCGACAGGTTATGGTACAACGTTCTAATTCTGTCAACTCTACCCGCCCATTCTACGAGCCTTCAGAAGCACAGGCGCCGCGGGTCCAGCGCGTGACCAATTTGCTAACGAAGTGGCGTAGAGCGGATGGCTCAGGGTTGCTAGTGCGTCTAAATTCCTTACGTGGTGATGCGCAAGGCAAAACTCCATTTAAAAAGACAGTTACATTGGGTAGCGGTGCCTTTTCAACAGTTTATAAAGCTTTTATGGTGCGAGATGATATGTCCACGGAGGACCCAGAAAACGCTGATTTGAAGGAGTTATCTGATGAGAAGAACGTTGGTCGCTACATTCCTGTTGCTGTGAAACGTCTGACAGACGCTGCGTTTGCGGACAACGCATTTCTGAACGAGATCAAAATCATGTCTAAGTTGCCTGCGCACCGTCATATTTGTAACTTGCATGCAGTAGCAATGGCCGAAAACACCGCATTTATTATCAGCGAGATGGGAGGCCCGCAAACTCTTGCAGCTCATTTAGCGTCAGCTAATGAACATCCCGATTCTGTGAGTCCGCTGTGCAAGAGCTGGGTAGCCCGGTTGAAGGTCGCAATCGGCATTGCGGAAGCCTTGAAGGCTCTGCAAAGCTTGAATCCAATCATTGTTCATCTCGACTTAAAGTCTTCCAATGTTTTATTGACAGATCTTGGTGGTGGTCGTTACGTCCCAAAATTATGCGACTTTGGCTTGGCTATTGAGCTTAAGACTGGCATGGAGTTTTTGAGTCCAGCGAACCATGGTACATTGCAATACATGGCTCCAGAAGTTTTGCGGGATGAAGAGGTTGAACTTGCTAAAGGATTTGACCAAGCGGCCGACACGTACTCGTTTGCGATCGTGTTATGGGACATGGCTCACCCAGGCCGAGTACCGTGGGATGAGCTTGCTGTGGATACTAATCTTGATTCCATCCAAGAGCGTATTCGAGAGATGGTTTTGTCTCAACGACGACCAACACGTTATGGCACTTCAGATTGGCCGAAGGATTATGAACGTCTTATGCGATCTTGTTGGAGGCATAAACCAGAAGATCGCCCTCTATTTGTACGAAGCTTTTTAACCGACCCAGACTCGCTGACATTTGCCCCCAAGGCGTTAAGCAAGGACGGGGATACAGTTCAAGAAACTATTGTTACGACACTAAAACGTATCCTATGGGATTACAAGTCTGCTCGCCGCGTGCGAGAAAGTCTCGCTCGCCACGGTGAAGCGAGGTCGTCCGATCTTCGACATTCACGACCGCGGCATAGAGGGTCGCATGACCAAGCGGACACATCTTCCTCAACGCTTCTGCCTGGGCGTCGCGAGCCCAAGTTGCGGCGCCAATCGTCGATTCTTGGTCATCGACATTTACCACAAAACTTCCAAAGCTCGGTAGATTATCATGATCATGATGATGATGAAGCGTACTCTCGGGACCTGTCTCTTAGTTCTCGTGAACTTTTAACTGTGGACAGCTTTCGGACATCATCCAATGCACTGGCATCGATGTCTCCCTCAAATAGTTTACTAGGCCTTGGGGAATCCTTAGGGGTAAGCGATACAGCGCTGTCTGACCAAATATCTCCCAATTATTCATCAGACCGTTTGGCATCGCCTGCGCGGAGAATTTTCCGTCGCCAGATGTCAAATTCTGTTGATGAGGGGAAACTTGCTTCAAATTCTTCGCGTAAACTCAACTCGTCACAATCTTAGAGAAAAATAGAATATAGATGTGTTTAAAAAAAGTTTGTTCATAACGAAACACTGATTGCAGATCGCGTCCGTTGACTGCTGTGTGCGTTTGGCTGTAAGTATGTTCTCATAGACCTATGTTCATAAGATTGTTGTATATTTCGATATGTTTTCTGCGTGGATTGATTGACTTATAGGTCCTGTGCTTGCTTCAAGGGTCCACTTCTCTCCTTGTGTCTAAGCTTGATCAATATTAAGGAGATGACAGACACAGGCGTTTTGTCATCAGTAGCAGATACTATCTTCATAATTTAAGCTTGCCCTTTGAAAGTTCGAGGGCGCAAACGAGATGTATGGAAAAAAGGTCCTGGCGTTTTCTCTTCTATTTTCACAGAGAATCATGCAGATATTGTTATTTTTGATTTTTGCATAGCAAATATTGCTCGAGTCTGCACAACACACAAAATATAGTTTGCTTATCGTATTTTCCTCTCCAGGAAAAACAAAATTCCATTCCCACTGTGTGTTTCACAGACAAAGACATTACTGCTTTCCAACTGTTTTGATTTTTCTGCGTGGATTATATGGCACAGATTCGATTCAAAAATCGAAGGGAAAAAAAGACAAACACTCTCTTAGAGAGGAACTGAGGAACTAACCAACGAGCTTGTTTCATTTCAATCTTCTGCTGATGTGAAGGCGCCGACGCTGACGCGAAGGCTTACTGTTAAGGTAGATATGAACGAACAAATTTCAAGTGTTGAATCGTTATTATTTGAGCTCTGTAACGGAGGTGAGGACAGTATGTTCAATACCTCTCCCTGATGTAAATACGCAAGTTCGCCGCACTCTTTCCATCTCTCACTTTGCAGCTCTCGACTTGAATCTTTAAAGCCCCACCCAGTCTTGGGCAAGGACAAAATCTTGTTCAAGAAACAAAAAGTTATCATGATGATAGTCTCTTTTTACTTATTTTAGGATCAGGAAGGGCAGAATAGGTCTTACCCATGCCTAAGTAGCTGCACCTCCTTAACCCTTTGATATAATCTATCATTCACCCTCACGTTTTCTGCGTTATCTCTCTCTCTCTCTCTCTTCCTCCAAGCCGCACACCCCTTATTTTTGCCTTGACCCTGGGGTGTGTGGTCTGACTGACTTACTCTAGAAGCAAATCACGCTCGTATTTTTGGGTTTCCGGGTGATCCGCGCCAAGAACATCACTGAGAATCTTAAGACCGCGCTTGCTTGCACGTGTATGGCTGTCACGCGAGTGCTCTTGTTTGTACACGGTAGCAAGCTGAAGGAGCGTCGCAGCAACCGTGCGATGATGCCCCGAACCATCCCCAGCGGTGTGATCTGTCTCTATGTCATAAATTGTTGCAAGATCATCAATGACAGCTGCCAAGTTAGGGTCATCCTCTGTAATGTCGAGGTCTTTTTCGAGAATGCTGAGGGCTTGTAAGAGGTTCTTCTTTGCGCTTGATACATCACCTAGTTTGATTTGCACGGCACCTAGATGATTGAGACTGAGTGCGACCTTGGTGGATTTCATTCCATAAGCCTTGGCGTTAAGCTCCACTAACCTCCGAAGCTGCTCTTCTGCGCCGTCATAATCACCAATTGTTTCGTACATGGTAATGAGGTTGTTGACCAAGATTGCGATCATCGCTTCGCTATCTTGGATCTGCTCGAGGATATCCACGGCTTCTTGGAGCAAAGGGATAGCTTCGTCAAGATTGTTCTGGCGCTGTAAGAGTAATGCTTTGTTGTTAAGAGCAAACGCAAGAGAAGAGTGGGTCTTGAACTGGCCCAAGCGTAGGAATTGGATAACGTAGTCAAAGAGAATAATGGCTTCACTAATCTCACCGTTGCGAGAGTGCATAACGGCTATGCGATTAATAGCCTTTGCAGCAGGCTCGAATTGGATGTCTTTGCGCTCTGCGAGTTTGGGTACCTCATCAGCAAATTCGTGCATGAACCAAATCTCCAGCTGCTTTACAATGACACGATTCACCAAGGTATATTCCTTGGCGAGCTGTTTACTTGTCCAGTTATCTGGGTCATCTTCCGCGGGGATTGCGTCAGCATCAGGCGAAGGCTCGTCCTCTGACTCTGGGTCAGAGTCTTTTTCATCTACATCCTTCTCAGTAGCCTTTTCTGCTGCAAGCTCTCTTGCTGCTTGCCGGGCGCTCGCTTTTACAATTGATTCAAGATGCACTAGACCAACAGCATCGGCAATTGAAATGGCATTCGTCATACGCTCAAAAAACGTAAGACCGTGAGCACGCATAGAGTTGCGCATGTCTCGGTGCGCTTCACCGGGTAAGATGACGTAAGTGTCCATATCATCATCACGTGCACACGCAATCTCCCAAAGGACTTTGGCATCTTCAAAGCTAGCGTTTGCGGGAGATCTGCTCTCCCGGTACCCCCATCGATCCGCAAAGACGAGGTGGTCCACACATGCTTGAACGCGGTCCACAATGGTATTTTCATACTCCTCCAGAATCTCCCCCGATTGAACTGCAAAAGGGTTGACATTTGTCACCTCGAACCAAATGTAAATGCTGGTCGGATCATCATCTTCTCCGTCAAAGAATTCTTTTAAAGCTTCAATGACCTTGCTAAGGCGACCTGTAGAAGGAACGCTGAGATAGAAGCACTTGTACTCCACATCGCAAACATGACGAGCATCGAGTACTGAGGCAAGTGCGCAGCTACGTTCTTGCACAGCAGGTTTTACCACATATTCCTTGACATCACTGACATCCCAGAATGACCTGTTCTTAAACAAAATTTTGCTTCGGGGTACCTCAAATGAGAAGTCCACCCCAGCAGTTCTCATTTTTGCCTTGCTAAAGAGTCCCTTGCGTCGTGACATATGAAGGGTTGTACCAGTCTCAAGGGTGGTTCCGTCTTTGAGTGTGATTGGCATTTTTAGCGTGTACAACTCAACGCCTTTAGCAAGAATGTTACTCTGGACGGTGCTACCAAGCTCATACAGGTACGCCAGCGTAACACCATATGGGCAAACCAGAGAGGGGTCCATGTTTATCTGTCTTCGTCGCTTTCTGCTTGTTCTTTAGCTTCTTTGTCAAGTCCAGCTCTTGGACTTGCGCTTTACGCCTTTCGCCCAGGTCTATCTGGCACTTGCACGCACGTGCACAAGATTCGGCTCGCTCAACCTGAAGGACCCGGTGTTCGTGAGGAGCGAAGAGTATTGCTTGCAAGAGGAACCCCTTCCTTTCAAGCTGTGGCGAGCCCGGGTTTAGGTTAGCCACACCACCACCTTCCTGCCTACAATCGCAGTCTGCACAGCTCGCAATCGGCAACTGCTGCAGCGTGATGTGCGCAGGGGCACCTCACATTTATGAAAACCTGGAAAAAAAAAAACTTGAAAAAAACTTTCTACAAAGGAGCCTCAAGCTGTTCTATGGTTATTATTAATTTTTAAATTAAAAAGTACAGAGAGGGATAGATCATTAGCCCTCGTAGCTAAATCAGGTAGGTCCGCTTAGAAGCCTCAGTAAAAATTTAAAAAAAAATATATATACGGCAAAGCACGTGGGGACAAGTACTGGTACATAAATTCACTAAAAGCGCAAGCAACGATACGAGCTGAGACGCCTCAGCTCGACAAGTAGCCCGACTGGCCCACGGAAGGATTACATCCCTGGTGCAGAGGGCGTATGATCGAGTCCACCCAAGCGAAACTGGATGGTGCTGTTGGTGAAGATGTTTGATTGATTGCTCACTTACCTACCTCTTTCATCGCTCACTCTTTCACACACTCTTTTCTTTCACTTTTGAGCACACGCAATCACCATAATCATCAAAGCAGGAACGTGCTAACTCCTTCCACCAATATTCATTTCATTACGCTCCTTCAGAGTTGGTTCAAGCTAGTTTGTTAATAAGTCAAGCATTGGGTGAGTGGGTCTGTCTCACGCGCTGTTTTTGGCAGTTCTGGCATGACACTGGGAGCAAAAGGCGCACGCGAAAAGACCTTGGACCGTCGCTGACGGCCTGAGCGGCCAGGGCTGTACTGCAGCTCGGCATCCTCCTCATTCATCTGCTAGGCTTCGCCTTGCCGCAGGAATCGGCATTAAGTTGATTTGAGAGGGAGGGAGGTAGGGAGGGAGGGACCTCGAGCGAGTGCTTTTATAGGGAAAAGCTCCTGCTCAAAATGCATGCGTGCTCCAATTTTTTAACTAAGATGGCTTGAAAGACTCAAGCAACTCTGACGTGGCTCTCCAAAACCAACTCGGTCACTAAATTGAATCTGTACGAAGCCTTCAACGCCATGACTGTGTTCGTTGAAATTAGGTTTACTTTAGCGGTCTAGTGGCTTGCTGAAAAATACCGAGGCCCTGAATTTAAGGAATGGACCACGCAGGCGTCGCGTAATTCGTATCGGGCGTCCGCTGTTCCTTGCTCTCTAAGGTTCCGTACCTGCAAGTCTGAGCCGCCTCTGAATCAGGCTCTTCTCTGAATTGGACAACCTAAAAAAGCCTCTATCTTACACGTAGAATCTTCAGGAAAACTATGATGGTTTGACACAATCGATTAAGCTCATCGCCTGAGTAAGAGAAGCAATTCCTTGTGTTTCTTTTGTAGCACGTATCGGAAGGTCCTGCCAGGTTTCAAGCGCGGAGACAGTCTGGGCCGGCTTTGTGCGGGTGAATATTAATGAATGTACATTGTAGGAGCCTTTATGAAGATGTAGTTTGGCAGAAAGGAGAGAGTTTCTGCAAGTGGTGGCACAAAGTTGTTTTTGGTCTACCGCTGCAGGAACTCGCAAAGAGGGATTTCTCATATTTTCTAAAAGCACAACCGTGACGATGGTGTGTACTAGCTTGCTTCAAAGTGTGTGTCTGCCCGTAGAGAAGGTAGGTTGCATGAGTCCTTATCCAAATAGTAGGTAGTGATTCTCTAAGTATACGGCCAGGGCGGGCAATCTTGGCACGATAATCTGCAGTGTGATCTCAGCTCTTACAGACTCGTACTTACCTCGCAGAGATTGAGGCGCTTTTTAGATTTTGCAAGTCGATAAAAAAGAGGCATTTGTGAAAAATTAAAATTTAATTAAAAAGGAAGCCCGGCACGTGCTTACAGGCTACATCATATGTTTAGGTTCTCTCACGTTATTCACGTCGTCAGCTGGACAACTTCCAAGGCAGGGCGTCTTGTCCTCTGGGCCTTCCTTCTTGCCAAATTTTTATTTATTTACTTTAAAGCATGGTCCCTTAGCTTGCTTGGACACTTGGGGCCATTCATGCAGCTGGCTCGCTCCCAGGTAAAAGGTTTCCTTACAAGATTTCATTCCCCTTTGGCTTGCTTTAAGTAGCACAAAAGGCAGATTGCCATGATGGAGCAGCCTTTCTTCGCACACGCTCTGATTTAGGAACCATCCTTGCTGGGTTGATAAACTGTTTAATTGCGCTGGTTTGGACCCAGGGGGCCAAAATGGGTGTCCTAGCTGTTTCGTTTCCCGCAAGGCCACTCATGTGGAAACAGAAAGAAGGAAGTGACTCCCTTCCTTGCAATATAATTGAGTAGACCGAGCCATTAGCTGGATGCTTCTTGCTCTAAGTTGGGTGCAATAATGATATACAGGTTCCAGATTCTACAAGAATAGATGGTTTCTTATACCAATGATGGTATGTGTTAATTTGAGTGCCTAAGTTAAAGGATTGATAGGAGAAGCTATTGAAACTGCTCTCGTACTTGAATGGGATAATTCGTCCGATAGAAAGGCTACGAAGATTCTGCAAAGGGCAATGCGATAAGATCATTGACGCAAACGGTGTCATGCGGTACGAATGGCCACATGTTCCAAGCAAATTAAACAAACATAAATTGAGACCTTGCCTTGCTGTTACGACATCAATGGAGCTGGCATCCAACATAGTAAATTCTGCGAATTACCATAGTTGCCTAACATGCTTTTACATTGCAATATTTATTATCAAAATAGCTCTCCGACTTTCCACCTCCTCAAACTAGTAGGTATCTAGGTTGTTAAGTAGGTATTTAACTACTTGTTGAAAACTCCTCCTAAATCTCCAGGATAGTACCTAGTGCTTTCTTTGAGTCACAAGTATATGTAATCTTTATATGAATGCCAGTAGTTAGTACAAAAATTAACAACAATGCACGCAAAGTCGCTAGCTACATCCGATACGGTCTCATGGGCGCTGTACAGCAAATGTGCGAAGCGCCAAGACGTCGGCGTAAGGACATCGCAGCGCGTGACAGAAACTTAACCGCAAACAATGAATTAGTTCACCAACTAGGATAGAAGCGATTCCTTTTTCAAACCTGCACAGCAGATAGGTCGCTAAAGATCTCCTTGTATGGTGAGCAGTGTTGCTTATTTACAGAGTGGACATTCTATTATTAAGTCGATGATTTCCAATAAAGAAAGAGAAGAGCCACAGTCTATTATTCACGGTCACCATAAAAAGGAAAGTCTAGTAAGTTTCAGATAATACCACGATACAGTAAAACTTATCATTGTTCGGACGCTTTCAAGATGTAGAAAGAAACAAAGACCAACATGTTTTGCGAAATGGAGCTATCCAGGAGTGGACAACGTCTTAAGCCAAAAATTGAAAGAACTGGATTGAGAACTTACATATCTCGAACTGCGTTGGTGTCTTCCCGATTGGAATAAAAGGCTGCAACAAAGACTCTTTTCGATTATAGATCCTCAGGCTACAGATCAATTTAACGAAAGCTGTAGGATTTAATATTACTTTTAGCTTTTAAATTTCACAAAATCACTACCAAAGTAGGAGCAAAGGTGAAAGGAGCGGAACCTTTGAAGAATAACCTTTATTTAGTTTATCAAAAAACCTATGAGGTACTAATTCAAAGAGCTTTCTATCATAAATATTGGCGCCTGAAATCATCCTCTCCTTCAATTCAATCTTTCCGACGACCATTGTTGATCTTAGTCTCAGGACGGTGGGAGGGACTTTTGTTCATCGCAAGTTGACACGTGGCGGCACGGGCTAATCTGCTTATTCAGACAAATTCAGGCCAGAACGACAAGAACTCGCAGAAGCAGGTGAGTATTGGATCTATAGAAATTATGTATCTTGTCTGGCTATCTGTACAACCTTTTTAATAGCAATTTCTCGAAAAGAGTTTGTAGTTTGTGTTGAAGAAACATAAGTATAAGTATTAGTAATATTAGTAGTATTGGTAGTAATAATAATATAGGAACAATCTTGAGTAATCCATTATAGCACCATTTTTTAGGGGTGGGAAAATAGCAACTGAATATTCTGGCAAAGTTGTACCTAGATCTATTGGCTCACTTGATGAAATTAATTCAGTCTTTAGAGGATGTCGTTACTTGCTTTCGACATAATTCTAGGACTTCTGCGCTTGGTTGCATAAAATACGGAATGTTCATGGGGGTGCGAGAGACAGGCAGATCAAAAACATCAGCGAAGGCAAGTTCGAACGCCGTCTGGATAGTAAAAGCACAACTCTGATCAAGATTTTGAGATTCTCGAAATTCTTTTGATGCAAAACGAACCTTGCTTAAACGATCTCTTGCTGCAAGAGCATCAGAGTCTGCGAGTTTTGAATTTGCGTCGACAACGTAAAGATCTGACAAAACCGATAAGGCGTCGTAGCTGGTGGAATCGTCATTGATTTCGCTGATAACATAAGCTTCAACATGAGGTAGGCATAACAGATCATCAAGGACTTCACATATCCGACTAGCAAAACCTTGTTGGGTTTCTGTCATAAGCATTTCGCGAGTGCAACGTAACAGATAGAGAAAGTGGAGAAGCTGTGGTTGTATGGTCCGTGATGGTGGACGTAGATATGAGAGTGCACGAACAACAGCTCCTCGCATCTTCGTTGAAGATCCCGACGAAGATCCACTCGAGAAACGACGAAACGAGGAGCGACGTGGGCTGACCTGGTCCTGTACACGATTCCCCTTCGCCACAGTAGTCCAGAAGTCTCGAGCTTGACTTAAGGTACTAAACGTAACTTTCCCACTACAATTGGCAGTTCTGATGAGAGCCTGACTCCATAAAGAGCTTGGTAGATATTGACGAAGAAAGATCAGTGCACCATCATCGAGTCCTGTGCTTCCTACAATCTCGAAAGAACATCTCTTAGGTGAAGTGCCAATTTGCAAGGCAGACGCGGGAATGCTCGTGACACGAGGGCAATCCGAAATCTCAAAGCACCACACGGGAGTGTCAAGGGTCGGCCTATACACGGGGATGCGTTCTAGTGCGCGGCATCCTGGCACGCGGAATGATTCTAGAGGAAGCATGTCTGGGAGCTTGACAAGGGCAGTGCAATTATGGGCTTCTAAACTTTGGCCTGCTTGGGGGCCTTCAATACGTTCTAGTGCTCTGCAGTCATCAAAGCGGGCTCGTCGTCCAGTAAAGTCGTTTGTGTAAAAGACAGTAAGGTTTGGGCAACTTGTTGCGTTGAGAATTCCATTTTCGGCAGCAAGATGTAAACCAGAGGGAATTTCAAAGATATCTGCACCATTAAGAAAAACCGAAGTAGCGGTTAAGTTCTTCATTAAGTTTTGAAAGCCAACTCCTGCAAGAAGCTGCCCAGAAATCTCCTGCAGGGACTCCGGTAATGAGGGAACCTCGCTTCCATTAAGAACAATATTTCCTTTGATTTTGATTCCCTCTGGTAACTCTTTAAGATTTGCGCAATCAAAAAGGTTAACACCATTACCAACTTCTAGGTCTGCAGGAAGGGTGCGGATTTGACTGCCTCCAAGGCGAAGCCAACCGTCCACACGCACTCCAGGCGAGATAACTTCAAGAGAAGACTCTCTTCCATCCAAGTCACCGCCAACATGGAGACGCGCAGGAAGTTGCTTAAGTGCGCTGCGGTGATCTGTTCCCATCCATGTCAAATAACCCGGAACAAAGAGATCTTCAGGGAGCTCTTCCAGAGCAACGCAGCCATCCAGAGCGAGGTCACCAGGATACTTTAGGTAGCCTTGCTCAGAAGGCTCTTCAATCCAATCTTGCTGTACCGGGCAAGGCCCTTTTCAAAGCCAAGTTTAACAAATTCGTTATGGCTGAGTGCTTTAGCATCACTCACGGTGACAATGTTATGAGATAAAAGCCTCCAGAAAGCAAGCCTGTCTTCAACCTCTGAGTCTCGGAAAAACGCTTTGTGAATCGCTACCATCTCGGCCGTCATGTGATTTCCTCCATTAATTTTTAAGTTCGCACCAATACGCTTCAAATTTGAGCATAACTGAGCAACCAGGCTGGATGCCTCTAAATCAGCCGGAAGTTCTTCCAATTGATCATTTTCGCTTACATCAAGAATTCCATCCTGCACAGCTATACGCGGGATTCTTGAAACCTTTTTGGCCCGCAAATTTACAATCCGTGGCTCCACGCCTGTAGCAGCACAATCAACTATAATCCTTCCCGTATCATCAACAGAGAGACCACTCTCGAATCGTAGCAGCTCTTCTTTCACAGCCGTCTCACAGGCATTCAATGCCTCCTCTATGTTCATTATGAAAGTTGTATATCTCAAATTCACGGAATTGTAGTCAAATACAACTCTTTCGCCTCCTTGTTGGAGACGCTTCTTTCAGGAGTCCACGCTCTCAGTATAGAGAGCTGACCTCGCACCAATTTCAAGGCCTTTGTAATCTAATCTAGATTTCCCACAGAACCTTAGCGAAGGTTCAATTTCTTGCTCTTGGAATTTTAATAACTCCACAAATGCTTTCCAATGCTCTAGCTGTAAAGCTTTTGTAGGCAGCTGTTTCCCAGGCACTCAAATTAAACGCAGGAGTCCCTCACAACAGCCTCGAGTTTGAGGATGGGGGTCCAAAAGACAACGATAGAAAAGCAACAACTTTTGCCACCAAATAAAAATAAGTTGCAATGCGGTTAATTCTTACCGGCCTTCTCGCTCGCCCACGAAAGGGAGGGTCGAATCCGCAGACTGTTAAAAACGCTTGGAGAAAGTAGTCCTCTTTCTCCTGCAACGATGCGAGTCCTGAGCAGAGCAGCCGAGCTTCGGTAGTGAAGTCGGGACCTTTCAAAGGGGAGCCGGCCGGCGCGGAGTCCTTCAAATCGTCCGCAGCACAGCAACAGCGGCAGACGCTAGGGAATCACGAGGCCAATTTAAGGGCGCAAGGTCGAGAGAAGGTCGCGAGGCTGGGCCGCCGCGATCGCCGCGGTTGCCGCAGTCGCGTAGGTCTATATGCTCGAGACTTGTGATCGAATCGAAAGCAAAGCCGCAAGGAATTATTCGAAAACACAGCACTGAGGGTTGTATATACAGTACGTCACAGTAGACTATAACTTGACCATAAGTAGACTATACGAGCTATAAATAGAGTAAAAAGAGGTCTATAGTACAGGATACACCAAACTTCACTATTCACGCGCCGTGGACTCCTTAACACGGTCCATTCTTATTTGGATTTCGTCTTGCAAACCTATGCGGATTTCCGGCATTCACAGCGGATTTCCGAGCATAGTGGTTAAAATCGGATTTCCGCCTTTGCTCCCGGATATTCGGGGCTTCCGTAGGAGGAAATTATATGATATCAGACCAGGAAGATTATCAGTTTCTATTTCTGGGACTGGCTGGGTCTTGTAGGAGACAACATGGTTTCTGTACCGATATTAGCGCACCAAAAAGCATTACACTATTTTACAGGCTGGAGTGCACTTAGTCCGGTATATAGTATTGGTAATGGGGTTGTCATGGTCATTGCGCTGGAGTCGGTGATCCGCGAGAACTGAGCGACTCTCGGGTGTATTTCGATAGTGCGCTCGTTTCGGTCTGAGGTGATTGGGTCGCGAGGAGTTTGCGTGTGAATTTGCTCAATTAAAGGCGTTCGCAGCCTCTTTTGACACACAATTGAGGGAGAGAGAGAGCTCGAATGAGCGGCGCTATGCTGTTTATGATGGGGAGAATACCTCTGCAGGTAGGTAGGTACTAACTCCTCCTCTTTCAAAGTTTTTTAATTTTTGCACGAAGACTCGGAAGATTGGTTGCTGTTTCCTGGGTCCTTGAAAGAGCAACGAGAAATAATAAGCAAACGAACCGGAAATATACAAAGAGCTCCTCCAATTTCGTTTGAAGCAATCAACATGATGAAAGAAAGCCCTTGTTCTCTTTCAATTTCGCGAAGTTCAAGGGCACGGGCTTAACCATTAGAGTTGCTTTTCGCTAACTCTAGAGCTCTACTTAGTATCAAAATCAACAAATTAATATAACAACTTTGAAGTTTTAGAGTTGTTTTGTTTTATATATTTTCAATTTATAAAAAGTTGTGTCACCCCAAAGTTTTCTTTCTTAAACATGGTTGCTCTCTATTGTGGAGATGAGATGACTTTATTTTGCACTCGTATGAGTAAATTTTAATGCTAACATGCAAAACAAACATACTCACTTAGCAAATCCAAGAAGTGTCGCTTCAATGGTTTTTATCGAAAGCCCAGGTTCTTTAGTTATATAAAATATAATTTAATTATAACAGCGTATAATAATGAGTTACTAAAAAAGGTAAACAAATACTGGAATGTAATATTTGAAGAGTTGTGGGTAGGTGAGGTACCTACGGTTGTGTTCGGATGGTGGCAAGAAGAAGAGGCCAAAGCAGCTTGACTCATGTGGCCAAGTCAAAACTAAACGGAGTTTGCGTTTCTTCGAACAAGCAAACACCTTGGGTGGCCGGCGTTGATTGAGGTGGGGTGATCTTGATTTTGCAATCAAGAGTCCATCCTCTAGCACAACATCTGAACGAATAAGGGGGTTGGTTGATTGGTTGATTACCACTACTGATTTCTTGGCGAGCACCTCATTCCATCTAATTCACGGATACCGATGGTGTCTCAAATCAGCAAACAAGTGAAGGAAAAAAGCTTCCCCATTCCTTTTCGATCACCGCTTTGACATACGCGGAAGAAGCGATCTGACGTCAGATTAATCAACTACATCCAAACTAATGCCACATTCAGACTCCCTTCCCGCTCTCGGGCTGATGTCTTGCTAGATAGCTACTAAACTAATTGCGAATTGCAAGGAGGGCGGCTGCATGCATGCATGCAAGCAAGCAAGCAAGCAAGCAAGCAATTGGCAGCTGCTGTCTCGAAGCTAGCGCCCACTGCAAATAATATAACATCATATTAAATTCGATGCATACGCAAGCTTTTGTTGGCTGGCTGCCCGTGGCAGTGCAGCGAGAGAACGAATGGAATATTTAATACACCTTCGCCATCGTTGCTGATCTCAGAATCTCAGGCTTTTTCTTCTCAGCGCCTCACTGGAAAAACACTACGTACCTAACATGTTCGAACGACCTTCTTTCCAAGAGATGTGTTTTGCCCGGCTCTCGGGTAAGTTAATCAGTGAATCAAAAAGAAGAAGAAGAAGAAGAAGAAGAAGAAGAAGAAAAAGAAAAAGAAAGGCTTGTATGTAAGCTCGGCTGGGCTGCTTGCGGTGTAGAACTGAGTGAAGTTCAAGACAGCAGCCAGCTCTTCACGCGGCACACACGAAAGACGCACCGAGCTGCTCTGGTCTGTAGTTTTTTGCTGCTTTGCCTCGGCTTGCTCCGCCTTGGTGGCGAAAAGTCAGCTGGTGTAGCGAATACTCTTACAGGTAAGCAACAAGCAGGTGGCGGCCCCCCTCCAAGTTCAAGTTGGAAATTGGATGCTGTAAGAAGAAAAAGAAAGAAAATTGTTTTCAATCAACAGTTTTTCAAGGAATTAATTTATGATTTCTCTAAAATCCAGTCCCTACATACTCGTCGGCATGGAGCGCAGA
The DNA here is from genome assembly GCA_004764695.1 of Schizochytrium sp. TIO01. Classification (NCBI taxonomy): domain Eukaryota; class Bigyra; order Thraustochytrida; family Thraustochytriidae; genus Schizochytrium; species Schizochytrium sp. TIO01. The sequence goes on along the minus strand of SMSO01000014.1, from coordinate 863,973 downwards.
ACTTTTAAAAAGCAGTTAGTAGGTAGCCAAAGACCGAGCAAGGGATTAACGTGACTCAATTCCTCGCTCCCTGGGCTATGTGCCAGAGAGTCATCGGTTGACACCACAAGTACTGCCGCCTTCACTATCTATGAAATTAATTCTTGGTTCTTAGTTGTAATATATATATATTAATTTAAAAACATCATTAAAAAAACATTGTACAAAAAAAATTAAAAAATCAAATCAGATTTCAATTTATAAAAAAATTGTAGTACAAGAAGAAGGCAGTATTTTCTAAAACTAAACTTTAAAATAAATAACGTATGCGAAATCAGATGTAGAGAAACATTACCCTGAGGAAAAATCACAATTTAAACAGTGAGTGCCTTTTTGCATGAATGAAATCAAATGTGTTCCTTGCAAGTATCGGATTTCAAAACTAGAGTCATTTAATTTTCCCTAGGTGTACATACATACATACGGTCATACACACATGCATACATGCAGTTCCCTCGAAAGTAAACCATATAGGTGGCTCGCTCATATTCCTACAAAAAGTAGCAGCTCTGCTGGCTGTTCCAATTTCGCAATCAATTCCACCCAGGTAATGCCAAACTTGCATGGCTCTTTCCCCTGGATATGTCTCCCTCGCAACCTTTTTGTCATGACAATTATGATTCGCAATCAGTTTTGACTTCACCCAACCGGCAGCTCGTTTCTCGTTTCTTCACGCCCAACTGGCAGAAATCCCAAGCCAGCTAGCTAATAAGGACGCCGCGGCTGAGTCTCTGGCCACCGCTGGTTTTCCATAAAAACAACCAAAAAGACAACAATAATAACTTTGATTTTTTTTTTTTTAAATAAAATAATTAAAATAAATGTATATACAATTTATTTTACAAAAAAAAATAGAAAAGAGAATAGATCAACAGAAGCAATAAAGAACGCCTCTGAGGAAATCTTGAGAGAAATTCAAGTTCAACTTGAGGAAACAGGCGAAGAAGGAGAGAAGAGAACAGACCTGGACACTAACTAACAATCAATTATCCATCAACACAACGAGAGAAATAAAGAAAAGAAAACATGAAAGGTAAACAGAAAAGCGGCTCTGGGTGGTGCCTCCTTTGCCGTGTTCCAGTGTAAACCTGGAAAAAGCTTTCGGTAGAGGAAGAGGCTCATGTCATCAAACCGGTAAGCCCTTTCACTTTTGATCGCACCATCAAAATTGCTGACAGCCATGAAGCAGCTTAACTAGTTAGCTAGCTAGCTACATACGTAAACCAAACTTAGCTACTGCACAAGCTCCCCAACCTATTGTTCATATGCCACTCACGGATAGCTCTCTTTGCCCTCTTAGGACCGCAGGGTCAACAACCGCCATTCTTGGGTGAACCAGGGCGACTTGCCAGGTACCTAGCTGAGCTCTTTGCTCTTTGAAATTGAAATAAATAAATAAGTAAACATGTATAAATATGTTAATAACAATTAATGCTGTACTGGTTTCTTCATCCAAGAGGTTATAGAAGAGGAAGAAGAAGGTATTTAGAAGGGGGCGGGACTCGAGCCTCCTCAAAGTTGTTGAATGGAGGACCTCCGCTACTGATGGTTGCGTCCCTCGCTTCTTCGGGTCGCTTGCTTGCTTTGCTTGCTCGGTCAGCTTTTGCTTTTCACGCTGCTTTGTTTTGTTTAAAGTTTGTTTTGTTTTCTTACTACTAGTTCTTCTTCTTCTTCTTCCGCCACAGACTTCCGCAACAGAAAGCTGCTACTACTACGGGTATTTGTAAGAAAAATCTAAGATTCTCAGGTCAGATTCCACTGATTCGGAGAAGAACCCAGTCAAGCAGGCTTTTTTTTAACCAGCCGGGATCTGCGTTCTTGGATACGGTTGCTCAGTAATGCTCGCTGCGAAAGATGGAACCTCCGCCTCCTTTTTCCTCTTTTCCTTTTTCCCCCTTTTTCCTCTTCTTTCTCTTCTCTTTTCTACTACACTATTCTTTTCTGTTCTATTTTCCCTGAAAAATCATCATTCTTAGTTCAAGTAGTATGAAAGCTGCTGCACCCAAGACAGTAGGTATGTATGTATGTACCTACCTACCAGGTTTTGAAAAGCAAGAAAAGAAAAATCAATATCTTCTCGATGTTGACGACTTCCTGCACCCAAGCTGCTCCGTGGCTATGCAAAGAGACCGATCACTGATACTTTGTACCTCAGAAGGTATTCGCCGACTGAGATATCGAAGTCTTTAGTATTTGCACTGAGGAAGAAACCAACAACGGCCAAACGAATGTCCCTCTTGTTGAAGTTCCGGTTGACGCCTCTGCAGAGCTTTTAACTACTATATAGCACTCAGGCACTGATTTGTGCAAAGCTCCAGCAGAACAACCTCAAAAGGCGGCAAATAGAGCTGGAATACTCCTGCCTCGATATGTCTGATTTGAGCCTGTTCGGTCTTCTTTGCTCTTCGCAATGCTGAGTATTGCTATACGTTGATTTGAACTTTGAAGTATGTTTGAGCAACTATTTCAGAAACACGGATACCGTCAAACAGTATCTTTTGATTCTTTTTTAAATAATAAATAAATAAATAAATAAAACATACGAAACAATCGGTACTCTATTATCTCGACAAAGATAAAGACCTAAAGATAGTAGTATAAATTAATTTTAAATGTTGGGGTCCATCCTCCTGTGATGTGGGAACCAAGGCCACGTGCATTGATCTTGTCCCAAGGCAAAACTGCACTGCACTATCTTCAAGCGAGAGCGATCCAAATTATGCGCCAACTTGTAAGACTGCACACCAGTTTCGGCCCGCTTACAATTTGATGTAGCAAAGTTTGTGAATGAACAGCGTCGAAAATTGTCTTTGGCAAATTCAGGAGTCCTCATGATGAGAAATAGAGCATTGTTTTCGTCATGAAACTTGGATCAGACTATATGCGTATCACCTTTGGTCTAAATGATTAGTATGGAGAACGCCGCACCTCATATACTGGTCTAAGGCAATCCATGTTGCCATTTGAATCAACTCATGCGCAGATTGATTCAAATGGCAGATATAGTTGCCTTCAAGGGGAGGTAAAGGCTCGCTGGAAAACCTTGGAACGCCCAGGTTCATGATAGACCAAGTATGTAATTCCTGTAACTTTCCTTAATAATAATAACAAAAAAAATCATTACTATTGCTATTTTAAATCAATTCTCAAACTCTTTCTGGTTTGTTGCAATCTCGAAAGATCATCTTCTTTTCGTTCTCTTTATTTTGAGCGTGCAAAGACAATTTACTGAGTCATTATCCTTTCTTTCTTTCTTTTATTTACTTTTTTTTTAATAAAGAAGAGAAAAAAAATGGCGGAACTCAAATAAAAAATAAAAAATATCATTCAAAAAGGATAAAACAACAAGAGCACATCGTAGGTGCGCTAAATAGGACCACTCTTTCCACGTAGAGCAACTCCTCAAGCTGGCGCCCTTGGTGCTTGTGGCTTCATTCCTCTTGTAGAAAGTTGTCAATTCTATATAAAACTGCTCTTAACAATGATAATAATAAAAAAAAGGTTGTCGCCATCAAAGAACATCGATCTGCCCTTCAAGTTTCTGCCTCAAGAAAGGGTCATGAAACAATCGCGTACAGACAAGCAGCTGCTATAATTTGTTATTTGTTAACGCGTCTCGTGGCACTCGCTCATTGATTCACTCTCTCACTTTCGAGACTGCAGTGCTCAAGCAAACAATTGCACGCCAGTGTCAGTCTGATGCAAAATCCTCCTGCCGTGAGTCGAATTCTGCATCCGACACATCCGGAAACCTCGCACTCCTGGAAGGACCAATTCTTTGCAGTTTCTCTATCTTCACAATGCATTCATTAATCAATCAATCAGGCGCTGCCATTTTGCAAGGAAGGGATCTCCTACTCTCGTCTGCCACCAAGGGAGGTCTGGCTCCACGCAGCATCTGGCTAGCTTTTCTCCTCTCGCTCGGCCTCTTCGAGCCCTGGCCCGCACCACTTCACAACCTGCCTTCGAAATGAAACTACCACGATTTCTTTCATTCAAACTCTCTTTCAACTGCCTCGCCAGCCAGCACTCTGGACAATTCGCGGGTTCCTGTGCACTTTGGACAACGCATTTTCACCTCTATCACGAGGAGTGCTACTGGGCAATAGGTGCCTACTACCTTCCTACCTACCTACGGTTTGGCAGCAGCCTACTAGCAGCTAGCCGTATCTTATATATGCCTACCGTTACCAGTAGGTACATTCTTTCTTTTTCTTCTTTCTTATAATAGTCACGTACTATGTATTTCTTCTTAGCGCTAGGAACCCAGCTACCCTTAACATTAGCAAGGCACATACACGCACATAGATAGATAGATGATACATACGCAGATACCTACATATTGCAGACGTACAAAGACACGTACATAATCAAACATAAGCACGGCAGTCCCAGTCAAAACTTTGAACTTGAACATGCTCGTTCGCAGGAGAACTGAATCTGCGGTCCGTGCTTTCAGTGCACCTGCACCTCTCAAGACGGGCCCGCCGCCTTTTGTCCCTCTCGATCGGAGTTCTGTACCTAGCTTTGAAGAAGCGATGTTACATTTCAATCATGCCTCACCGCTGCCTTGTATGCGAAAAGGTAGCATTAGATAGCATCTCCTAGCTGCCATTGCTGACGTCAACTTGGGCCCAGGACTCCCGTTATCCGTCCCCATGGCGAGCGATGATGGGTGTGCGTAAATACTATAGGGGTGTATATATATATATACCTACTCTGTTCGAGGCTTTTCATCGCCCTCGATTACCGCTCTCTCCTTTACAAAAGCAACTTGAGAGAAGTGACTCCAGCTCGACATGGGCTTGAGAGCAGGTGGTACCTATGGAGGAGCAGCGGGCGGCGTATCGATTGCGAGCGACATTTGCTTCGCGAAAGCCAAAGAGGCGATACGCAAAGCCGCTTGTGTGTTGTGCATCTCTTCTTGGTCAGTCAGTCTGAAGTAAATGAATGACGTGTGAGCTTAGGCCTCTGATATCCGACTGCTACGAGTCCAAAGCAGCAACGCAATACAAAGAATGCAATGCAATGCAATAGAATACAGCGCAACGCATTACAACACTCAATGCGATGCGATGCGATGCGATGCGACACAATATACAATTCAACGCAATGTAATACAAACAATCGAAAGAACAGGAAGATAGTCAGATACTCTGAGTGAATGAGTGAATGAGTGAACGAAGTATGCATCATCTCTCCACTCTATCTACCTTGACTGATAGGTAGAAGACTGCCAGATTGATAGGTAGATAGATAGATAGATAGATAGATAGATCCTCGTTCGCGGCTTCTGGTCCCGTCTCTCCATGAACGCGATCTTCGCGGTTTCCGCCAGCCCAGAATGCGCCATCGCGGAGGTCCCTCGAGTTCTGGCTGCGCTCGAGCTGCCGCTTGGGCGCCAAAGCCGGCCGCGGGCGCCCGGCGGCGGCTCCGGCAGGCCGTCGGGCGGCCATCGGGCCTCCAGACTGGCCGCTCCGCCTTCGCACGCAGGCGTAGGCAGAGCAGGAGGCGACGTCTGCGAATGACTGGGCACGAGAACGGCGGCGGAGACGGCTTCGGCGCCCATTAAGGTGCGTTCCATTACCCGCGGAGGAGAACTGATAAGCGCGGAATATGGGGCAGAGTGGAACACCTTAAGCGCATTACATTTTTTCAATTGTGATTGAAAGTTTATGTGTATGTATGTATGTATTATAGTTGGAATTGAGTTTTTAAAAGTGAACTTTGATTTAATAAAGTGTTTCTTGAAAAGAAAAAAAGAAGAAGAAAAAGGAATGTTCATTTTGTTCTAGTTGTTGTCTGTCTGTTTCTATTTGCAAGGTGAAAAGCAAATTGATAATGCGCAGAAAAGAGTGGTTATGGTACGGTTTGAGTGGTTGGTTTTATATTTCTAAACGCTCGAGTGCCTGTTGAAGTGTTGCTTGGAAGGAGTAGGCATGGCCAGCTAAGGGCTGAATGAGAGAGTCTCAGGCTCTGGCAGGTATTTTGGAGGGTTTCTTTCTGTTGGTCAAACTTGGAGGAACCAGAAAAGGAAGGGCGAAGCGAGTTGGTAGCAGAAGAAGAACTTCGCAGCAGGAACATTATTTCAACTCTTAATTGAAAATATTTCTATTTTCAATAACAACAAAACAAAACTTTAAAGGCTTAAACAAAAATAAAACAAATTCTATTTCAGAATAATAAGCAAATCAACAAACAAATAGATAGAGACATACAAACTAACAACTCTTCAATTGAAAGAACAAAATAATAAAGACTCACAAAATGACAATGATGATGGTTTGGTTCATGATAACAAGAACACCTAAAGAACTGCAAGAATCTGTTTGTTTCTCGCGCCTTCGTGTCTTGGTTTGAGCTGTTCATATGAAATAAATACACGAATGAACGATTAAAGCACTCGTGGCCTTCTGCAGACTCAGAGACCGTGGATTGTTTTGACGACTCCAGAGCAGCTTAAAAGAAGTCAGCCAGTAGAAAAACCACATTAGGCAACAAAGGCCGTCAGCAGTGGCAGTGATCGATGCGCACGCGTCTGGATCAAGAAAGAATTTTGACACTCGCTCACTCACTCGCTCATCGATCGGTTCTACGATAATTTTAATTAGTTCACTCAGAAAGCGTTGGCTGCGCAGGATAGGTTCGACGCGTATGTTGCTGTGAGGAAGCAGGCGCCACCAAAAGCAAAGCTTTTTGGGTGTCTATCTAGAAGTTGAAAACCCAATCTTTCCCTCATCCGCAAGATTCTCAAAAGTATGCTTCTCATACGCAGATAATCAATTGATCATGCTTCTGATACAAGCGATCGAATGAATAACCACTGTGCGATGCTCGAGATGAAGAACTGCAGCGTACGTCATCCATTAATCATGATCTTTGAGTGGGCGAGAGATTGATTTGATTTGTTTCCACGACGACGACGACGACGACGACGATGAGAATGAATGAATGAATGAATGAATGAATGAATGAATGAATGAATGAATGAGAAGGCGTCATACGTTATTGGCTCACATCATCGTCGTCATCGGCGAAATCTGCATCCGGCTTGCTCAATCAATCAATATGGAGGACGGAGGTTTGTTTGCTACAGAGCGAATCGTGAAAGAAGAAAGCCTTCCGGGGTATCTTGCGATGGCGCTCTGTTTGTGTAGCTGGACCGACGACGCCTGGCGAGAAGCCGACAATACACGCCTCCAAAGACACACGCTCCTGCGATTTTCGTGATCTTTTCTTCGCATTTACGGAGTAGTAGGCATCGCATTCTCTCCTTCGTGGAGAGCTTTAGATTCTTGCGGTTAGATTTTCATTTGTTTCTGTTTCGCTAAATATGTTTTTGGTAATAGTAGTCAATTGATAGTGATGATGATAGCAGTAAACTGATCTCTGATAAATTTGTTCTCTATCTACCGAGGGGATCCTTTTTCATTTTTTGAATAACCTTGAAATGTTTTTTTAAATGTTCTTTTAATATTTCTTTTAATTTATTCTTTAAATTAAATTAAACTAAAAATTAGCCTTCGTAAAAAGAATTAAGGCAATTGGATTTTACTTGCGCGTTAATAGAACATGCAAAGAACAACTCCTATCCCGATAATAGCGTTTCGAGTAAGTAGAATCACTTTTAGCTGGTTAGAAAGGAAGCTGGGAAGATGAAAATGTCTCGTGTTCCAAACTGCCCTGAATCAGAGAAAGAACGGGGCGGTCTGACTCTTCTATGGGGCGGACTCTCCGTTTCTCTCCCGATAAAGCCTTGAGACCAAGGAATGCTATGCATATTCTTTGGCTATCTGTCCTTCCTTTGCTTTTCTCTATCTCATACCTCACTCCATGAAGCCTGTTACTCTTCATCCACGGGTTTCTTTGAGATCGTAGAACAGTATATCTAGAACACCTGGAACCTTGCTAATGTACATGCTTTAGGATACCTTTAATGATAACATTAGGAGTAGCTATCATCCAGGAGATCTTCATTTGGTGGCCTCAGAAGGTCTATAACCTTCTGTAGAGAGGTTAAAATACACGAGAATAGCTTTTTCCCTATAGTGTGGAGCAAAATAGTCTACTGTACGGGGCCGCGTATAGTGGAGTAAATGAATCAGCTCTTCGAAGAGAGGCAAAAGCAGAGGCAAAAGCAGCGGCAATCGCGAACTGCGACAACTTAGGGTCGCGGAAGGGAGGTACGTACGTACCGTCGCGGGGTCGTGACGGCAGGGGGAGGTACGAGCGGTAGCCGAGTAGGCGCGAGAGGTCTTGCAGAACCGTTTTGGGAGCGTGCTGATTCATCAGTCTCAGGGCCAAGCTCGAGCTTGGTGGGTCATCTCAGTCAGATTACCGCCATTGGGGCTGGAGAGCGGACCTGCGGCGAAGAAGGCCTCGTGGAGTAGCTAGGTGCTGATCGCCTCTGGGGAATCAGGGAAGCATGCGGAGGTCCTGGCGTGGTGCGTGAAGGGTAGCGGGGGGCGCAGCGGAAGCCTGCCGGCTGGCCGGTGAAGCGCTGATGTTGATGATATCGTTGACGATGAAGTGGCTAACGTGAAGATCGCTATCTTTCTCATCTTATTGCTGTTATTGCGTGGATCATGTATTACTTCAATATGGCATGTATCCAAATGCAACAAATGTAACCAATGTGTGCTATAATGTCTTTGACGGTGTTCTTTTTGGTGTGACTTTTTGGTGCTTTTGTCACGTTTGGTTTTTTGTTTAATTTTGTTTGCGCGTTCTCTTTTTTTTCTTTTTTTTTTTTTGTGCGGGCTTAAAACGTTTTTTGTTTTTTGTTTTTGTTTTAATGCGAAAAACTTTTGGTGTGAATTATGGAATGTTTTTTCTACATTGAAAAAAAATTGTTCTCTCAACTGTTTCTGGAATTTTTCGATTTCATTCTTTCATTCCTTTTTTCTTTCTTTTTTAATTGACCTCTCGTGCCTCTCCCTGCTGACCCTCTCTGACTGACTGACGGACCGGCCTCTACGAACGTGGTGTAATTTCAATGCGAAATGGCATTAAACTAAACTTTGAACACGCCTTCCGACCGCTCTTTTCTTACACCACGAACCTTTTCGCCTCCAAACTCACTCACTCACTCACTCACTCCTTCTCTCTCTCTCTCCCTCTCCCTCTCTCTGACACACTCACCCATTGACTCACTTGCGCTCTCTCTCTCTCACACACACACACACTAAAAACGAAAAACAAAAAACAAATCAAAATCAAAATCAACTCCGAAAACAAACAAACAAAACTAAAACTAATCTCACTTCTTACCCAACAACCTCGCAGCTAGACTAAGCCGCAGAGAGGAGAGAGAGGAAAAAGAAAGTTTCTTTTCTTCTTCTTCTTCTTTTTCTCAGGAAAGAAGAAGCAGTACTAGAAGTAGTGAAACTAAAAAGAAAATCAGCGTCATGAGCATCCGTGGCGGCTCGGTGTGGCGAGCGGCGAGCAGTTGCCTAACTCGATCCTCCGTGCCCAAGTCTTCTGAAACTGGTCTTGCACGTGTAGGCCTCAACAACAACAGCAGCAGCAGCAACACATTCAAGATGGCCACCCGCGCATCAAGCGGCCAGGCGCCCGAAATTCCCAAGTTCGAGTACGAGGTCGAGAAGCTCTATGACACCAACTACCTCAACGTTCCCTCCCTCCCTCTTCCCGAGGTGAAGGATACCCTCAAGAGGTATTTGGAGACCGTGCGCCCCATTGCCACCGATGAGGAGTACGAAAACACCAAGAAGCTCGCAGAAGAGTTCGAGGCCAAGCACGCCGCAGCTCTTCAGGATGATCTCAAGAAGGTCGACGAGACCCCCGGGTACCCGTACAGCTACATTGAGCAGTTCTGGGATGATATGTACCTTGGAGGCCGCTTTGAGATCATGGTTGGCTCCAACCCTTTCTACGCATTCCCTGCGGAGAAGAACTCTGAAGACATGGTGCCCTTCCGCCGCACCGCTCGTTTCGCATCTGGCCTCCTTCGCTGGTGGCACAAGGTTGCCAACAACGAGGTCGAGCCCGACATGGAGCGCGACAAGCCCCTCTGCATGTACGGTATGGGCCTCGTCTTCGGCGCCACCCGTGTCCCTTGCGTTGGCCGCGACAAGCTTGAGACCAACTTCAAGCGCAAGCACATCTTGGCATTCCGTAACCACAACGTCTACCGCATTGAGGTCATGAATGAGCAGGGTGAGCCCATCTCCGCAGAGGCCCTTGAATCTATCTTCGAGCAAATCAAGGAGGACGCTGATGCCAACCCCGGTAGCATCAACGAGGACGTTGGCATGCTGACTGGCTGCGAGCGTGACTTCTGGGCCCAGGCCCGCGAGCGCATTATCAAGTCCTCTGAGCAGAACGCCGAGACCCTCAGTCTTATCGACGACTCCATGTTCGCTGTGGTTCTCCAGGATGCTGATGTCTCTGCATCCATTGCGGACCGCTCTGACTACTTCCTTCACGGACGCAACGGAAGCAACCGCTGGTTCGATAAGCACAACATCATCTGCACTAACGACGGCTCCCTCGGCATGAACTTCGACCACACTTTCGGAGACGGCCTCACCTGGAACCGCATGATCTCTGAGGTTTGGGCTGACATGAACGGCGCTAAGCCCCCTGCCGCATACATCAAGCCCCTCCGTGCTCCCGCTAAGGACTTTGCAGGATCCTTCAAGAAGCTTGAGTGGGACCTCAGCGAGGAGAACAAGGCTGACCTTGCCAAGGCTCTTGAGGCCAACTCTAAGCTTGCTTCCGATGTTGACACCGCGGTGCTTGACTTCCAGGATTACGGACGTAACCGTGTCAAGCTCATGAAGATGTCCCCTGATGCTGGATGCCAGATGGCCTTCCAGCTTGCTTACGCTCGCCTCCACGGAAAGAACGCCACTGTATACGAATCCTGCGCCATGAAGAACTTCTTCCACGGCCGTACCGAAACCATCCGCTCCTGCACTGCTGACTCTGTTGAGATGATCAAGGTCTTCAACGACAGCTCCTCCACCGATGAGCAGAAGCGCGAGGCTCTTCACAAGGCTGCCGCCACTCACGTCAATGTTGCCAAGGGCGCCAAGTCTGCTGGTGGACCTTACGCTGGTGTCGACCGTCACCTCCATGCCATGAAGTGCACTGCTGCCAACAAGGGCCTCGAGCTTGACTTCTTCAAGGACCCCATGTATGCCAAGTCCTGCACCTGGACCCTCTCCACCTCCAACGTCACTGCACCCTTCATTGACCAGTTCGGCTTTGGTGCCGTCACTGGCCACGGCTACGGTCTTGGCTACCTGACTCAGCCGGACAGCATCTCTATCAATGTGACCAGCTACAAGTCCTGCGAAGAGTCTGATTCCGCCAAGTTCGCTGAGGCTATCACCGATGTCCTCCGTGAGTTTGACGCCCTCTTCCAGGAGTCCTAAATGAGTACTCTACCACAAGGTGGTAGTGTACTTGCATTCATATATCGGCACACGCCCGTTCTCCATGCCGCTGCTGCATACTTTTTTTTTGGTTGAGTGGCATGCAGCTCATTCTCGCATATGCCGAACGTCCTGTTATGTTGCCATGTAGAAACATGGACGCCCTTTGCCTTAACCGGCTCTTGTTCTGAGGCGTCTGATGCAGCTGTTCTGACCGAGCGTGCTTGCCTGGCTGCCATTTTGGATCATTCATTATCTCTTTACATCTCTTTTTTTTTCTTAAACTTATTTTCAATCACTACTTCTTTACTCTATTCTTCGGTATCTTGTATCATTTCAAGTTAGGAAGTGGCAAGTCCATGACTGCATCCAATATCACTCACTTATCTTGATAGTTATCGTATAAAATGGGTCTCATCAGATTTTAAGCCAAGGTTTGCTGACGTCACTGGCCTTTTAGCTAATGATTTTGTCTAAAGGCCTATTTCACAATCCTGTATCATATTCTCTCTTTACATCTACATGTCCAATGCTCGTGCTGCAATAGTAAACCAAAACGTTTATTCTGAATTACTTAGTCTATATAGCTCAGTAAAAAAGCAGTTAGATAATTAATTTTACATTCGATTGTTTGCCCTTGTCCAAATTCACTTCACTCGAGGTGTCTAAGCTATTTATCGTTGAAAGCCAATGGACGTACGACAGTTAAGATTGAAAAAGTCAACAAATTTGACACAAACGAAAATATTTTTGCTTTATTTTTATTTTTTCTTTGGAAAGGGAGAAGATGACATATTTACTATAGAAGAGCTAATGTCAAAGATGATTTTACACAAGGCGCTGGAAGCAAAGTTTAGCAAAGTCAAGTTGTGAGGCATCAACCGAAGTGTCAGTTGAGTACCGTACAATTGCAATACCATCATCATCAACGTATTTGCCATTTGACTTGACGATATAGCTACCTACATTATACAGCCATTTCCAGCTCTTTGCTTTATTTGGCGTCTGTGCAAGGCAACCATAGGTTCCAGTATTATAGTTGTAAAGACCAACCTTCCAGAGCTGATATTCTGTTGTTTGCCCACGAAAATTCCATTTGAACTGAGCTGAGTAGATGTCCGTCAACTGGGTGACGTTATAGTAGAAGTAAAATGTAGCACCTGCCTCGGTGCTAGAAGGATGAAATTCAACAATTTTTAGCCAAGGTTGGGTAACTTCGTTGTTGAACGTGTTCCGCTGTGCAAGGCCATCTACGGTTTGATCAGCACCAATATAACCCTTTTCGATGGACATGTTGTAGGGCACAAAGCAACTAGTTGCTAAGCCGTCTGGGACCCGGACCTGCGTAGGTGCAGGTGTGGTAGGGGCTGCCGTAGGTGAAGAAATTGGGACTTGCGTGGGAGAATTCGTTGGGGAAGTGGTAGGTTGTTCAATGTACCATCCTTTGGCCATGTAGAGGCATAGGCCAACGTAGTCAAAGAGTCCATTTTCAGTCACTGCTTTTGTAGTAGCAACATTCAAGCGAAATTCTCGGTTGCTATTCACGTAGAGTTTGAAGTTTCCCTTCACTTTGACGTATTTTGAGGTGGTGGTCCACACCCAAGCAGTGGTGGCTGAGTTATCCCATACACTGTAATACTTCTTCTTGTTCAACTTAGCGTAACGGACTGTCCATAGATTTTGCTTCTTCTTCGTGATGCCCTTGTCACCACGAAACCTGACAGTAGCCCCAATCACCTTTACTTTCGTGACATCGACAGTCGTTGGGATATTAAAGACTACATCGCCTGAAAATAAATTTTTAGCGCTCAGTTGAGCCTCAACATAGCCTGCATAATTTGCATCCGAGGTACCGCTCATATCAATTTCCTCCAGACCACTTACTTGGTCAGAATCCACGCTACCAGTTGTTACCTCCATCCCTTCGCTGGTACTAAGGCACAGTTTCGTCAAAGACTTGATGTTGACAAGTCTCCGTGCCATCACTCCAGAGTCTTCATTGGCCTCCTGTCCACTGAGCAAGGTTTCTTCATCATAATAGAAAGATCCATCCTCATCAAGCAGTCCATACTCTTCCTCGCCTTCTTCTTCTTCTCTTACTCCATCGGTATCAAACTCGTCAGGCGAAGCTCGTTCCAGCTCCTCCTGTGCAGCTACCGAGAGTGCCAAAAACAGTACGAGCGCTAGTGCTAGCGCAAGCTTTACTCTCAACATGTTCATATTGGTTTCCTTCCTGACGATAGTCCGTGCAGGCCTCCACCTCCTTCCCTTTTCGAGATAAACTGGCGAAGCTGGCGACCTATGGCGAGGCACACCAGAATTCCAGAGATGGCACCGATTGGGTTTTGCTCATCAGAAACTCCAGAGACAACCAATCAGAAGTATGTATTTTAACTCTATGATCTATTCACACATTTTACTTGCGTGTTCTGTGTGAGCATCAGAATAGCATATTATTGTATAAAATCTGTAAGTGTCCTCCTAGCACCGTGCCTAAACAGGCCCGTGCGCGGGGTGCACCTTGAGCACGGGAAGAAAAATGCTATTGCACCAAGAGAATAAATCAGTCTGATTTGCACCTTAACCTTCAACTCTTTCATGGATCAGCCCATCTTATGAAAGGCTGACAAACAGCGACAAACTTCAGGGTCACCCAAGTCGGAGTTGCGGAGTCAGAAATGGGTCCACCATTAGCTTACATCTGTTTGGAGACAGGTAGTTTGGTATTTTCTTTTATTTCTTTCCTGCCGCACGTTTTTCAACTTTTTCACACTAAAAACTTATATTTAAAAAAATAAAAATTGACATGACCAGGAGACTCATACAACGCTTAAGGTTATCGGCTTCTGCTTCTACTCTAGCGCGTTGCACGTCGACGCAAACGATCGTTTCGAAGAAATTTAAAAGACATCTCAATACTTCTCAGAAGTTGAACTCAAACGCCAAAGAAATAAGATGGAGTCCAGAGTTTCAAGATGCCAGTGCCCACTACAATTTCAGTGTTATACAGAAGTGTGTACTCTATTAATTAATATTAAGAGAGCTGCCGCTCTTACCCTTGCAAAGGGTACCCGCAAGTCACGTCAAGTGTGGGCACGTCGTTGACGGAGGCTGCGTGAAAGCCTAGAACTATGAAAACTCTGTATGCCTTCAGAGCTGTCTGCAAGGCTAATTGGTAGAGTGATAGCGGCAAGCCACTCGAGTCTTTAGAGTTTCCTTCCAGAGATTGTACCCCCGGGGCCCGCAAGCGCAGAGTTCAGGGATTTACAATGCTGTTTTACTATAGATCCCATATTCACCTCCGCCCTGAAGCCAGGGTAATTGCACACTAATACTAATAACACGAGTAAACACCATGCGAAGCCACTTTAGTGAATACGATGACAATCATGTCACGATGAGGTCCACTGGAGCCTAGAAATCGCCTTCGTGCTGGTGTACCTAGCAAGGGGACAGTGTTGCTGCCAGTGCGAGGCTGAAGATAGCCTAGTTGCTATGCTATATAGGTTGCTGGCCATTTATCCTTGGGAATGTTGCGAGAGTCAGCTGACTGCCTTTGCTAATTATGCGCATGCTCCTTCAAGACTGATTCTTTCGACTTCTAGCGGGGCTGCAACGACGTACTGTGCGCTGTTTGCTGCCCGCAATAGCAATAATGATCGTTTAAAGCTTTCGCTGAAAGTTGCGATAATTAAGAAAAGTGAATTACATCGGAATTACGGCACGTGCAGCATGGACCGGCCGAAACTTAATCGCTGCTCTATGTTGTTTGTGCCTTGCCTCACGCTATTTGGAGTATGAGAGGCACTCCATAGTTAGTGTCCTCGCGAACGAGGTGCGCACTGGATGGAAGGGCAGCTAACCGGAACCAACAAGAGGAGGAAACATCATTTAACATTGACTTTGTTTCCATGCATGAATAGAATTCTTCTACGAGTAGTGCTCAAAAGGCGCTTTTCGGCGTGTTGTTGTCGCAACAAATGAAAGACATGCGAGGCAAATCGATGAATCGATTACAAAACCCCACTTTCATCACACACTTGTTTCTCTCTGGGATTCTTTATTCTAAATATTTCAAGATGTGAAGGGTCGATATTAATAAACACAAGTTAATGTATGGTAGTAACGCGTTTCGTCTCTGCCGTTCACATGGTATACTTGAGGTTGCCAGGACCTCTTTCTGAATTCTGAAGAAAAAATGGAGGCCGCGTTGTATTATTATTATCTTGAATTATTTTTCTGATTATAATGCCTCTCTTCAACAAATGAACTAGGGCATGGCAAAGTGAAGCTCGTATGAAAAAGAAGAGGACAAGATTAACGTTTTTACAAATACATTCTTCCACTTTTATAGAGGTGGTACGAACTAAGAAGGTTTAATTTTATTATTCACATTACTAAACACTCGAAGGTGCCCGCCTAACTCATTGGGGCAAAGCACTAATATACAAGACAAATTTTAGTTCGATACATTTCGCTGTTCAGAATCATAGGTCATATATATACTGAATAAATACAGTTGGTCCTCTCTTTTATAAGTGCTGAAAAGCAAAGCATCATTGTACCTAACCGAACCTAACCAAAACGTTTGATCTGATTCTCTTTACTCCGTCTATCGACAGAACTTTAGTAACCTTAATATCGCTATTTCTTCCTTTCACCTTCTTTGATAGGACTTGCTCCATGACTTGTTACGGCGCGCTCTCTTGTCAGACTGCCTCTCCACACTCCACTACACAAGCTATTTGCAATAATTATTAAATGAAGTAATTAGTCAATGTTGCAGCAAACGGCTGCTATACTTCTGAACATTCAATCTACCATTAGAGGCTATAGCAGCACCCCTCTCGATGACTTGGCTTCCCTGAAGAGTAAAGAGATCGTAACAATGTATCCAGAAGAGGCTCAATCATATGCATGGGTTTGATGCATAGAAACACAGAGGGTAGGGCTGATCAACTTGATTAAAGAATCTTATGACAGCAACACTTGTGCCAATTTGCATATTGTTCTTTGAAATTATTGTTTTTCTCCATTCAGACTGAGAAATTCAGATAAAGCATACAGTGCAAATTTTTATCGTTTGAACTCTTTTGCAATATATCGTCATCCAACGTTGAAAACTTGATGATTAAGCCAAGCACACATTTGTAGTTCTATGTTCCCTAAAAAGGAGTCTATTTAAAATTTTAGTATAAAATAGGCAAAGTATAAAGAAATAGTGAGGAGTTTTCTTCATGGTTACCTTTGGTGAAGAAGTCTGGTAAAAGTTCAGATTCACCAGCAGGCCACAAAAGGCGTAACCAAGAACCTCTTCAGGGCGACGTTCGGTCTAGCCAGTCTACAAAAGACAATACGCAACCTTGCCATGTGGAGTTAAATACGAAGCCTAGTCGTGAAACCAATTCGATTTTGTACAGAGGTTCTTGCACCATCGCCAGCCTATCTTCGTGCACGACCAGGTCAAAATACAAACATATCTCCATTGCTACACTTTGGAATAATGTAAGGATGCTCTTTCTTTAGTCTTTGCTATCTTCTCAACTAAAGTACTAGCTCGACAACCCTCCATGCTTGTACGTCGACAACGCCATGAACACTGAGTCCTCAACAAGTTCAACACTAGCGAGCTGCTCCTCAATCGTCGATAGAATACATTCTTTGCAATCCCCCCTCCCGATTCCTGCTGCCTACTTCGAACGAAAAGTGTGTATAGATGCTGTTGCAGCAAAGGCAAATAAACCCTGACTACCTTGTGCAGTACCTTAGCTTCATCTTAGCCTTACAAACCCTTTTTATCATTTACACTTATTTCATGCAGCCATTATCCCTCATGTACTACCTGAGTTCGAATTTGCTTGCAATCCCATATTTCGTGTCATCCCCCAATTCATCTTCACTTCGCCAAACCTGCCAATCGAGCTTCAACTCCATCCTGCTCGATCTCAACGCTCACCTACTTACGCCAAAGTCCGCGCAAGGTGTGCACCTCCGTGAAAATGCGTTTCGCAATCAGGGATATTCCTAGCTGAGCTAAGAGGTGTTAAGCGATCTTTCGGCTGTTGTGGGGCCAAGAAAACTCCTGGGTCGTCTTGCCCAGTAAGCCTATGCTGTTGAATGCGCTTGTGAAGCAGTGCAGAAGGTAGACATGGCCGTTCGCTGTAGCTCGAGGAGGGCCCACAAGAGCTCGCCCAAGATCTGGCGGCCCGGATTTAATCGACCGAAGCTTTGAGCGATTAGTTTTCGCTCAATGCCAATCCAATGAAGTACCCCATAATTGATCACCCACGGCTTTGTTTTCGTCTTCGTACCTTATTTTGCTAACAATCCAAAGCGATGTGACACTTTCTTTCGTTATCTGCCTCACTCATTCTCTACAGTAGGTACTATAAAGGACTATCATTCATTCATTCATTCATTCATTCATTCATTCATTCATTCATTCATTCATTCATTCATTCATTCATTCATTCATTCATTCATTTATTCATTCATACTTTCTATGGTTAGTTCATGCACTGTCAAAACTAGCCTGAGCAAGCTCCAACTGGCTGCAAAACACCACAGACCCCGAGGCCAACTTGAAGGCTGGCTTGATAACTTGGAGAAGCGTGCCTATGCCGTCTCATGCGCGCGTTTTGGGTGGACATTTTGGCGTATCCAAGATATTCTGGTGAAGATTGAGTGGAAAAGCCGTGCGCTTCGCCTCATTAATAGCCACCTTCGACTCCTACCTATCTAGGTAGGCAGGTGCTACTGCATAAGTGCCCAGTAACAGTTAGCTAAGAGAGAAAGCTCGACGGGTACGAAGTGCTGCCCCGCCACACGCAGTTGCATAAGCTTCGCACCCCCAGGTTACATATAGTTTTCATTGCGTGTTCAGATGCTTCACCAAAAAAAGACACAGGGTCGGTTTCTGTCTTAGGCGATATCAACTCCTAGTAATAGATAGATAAATAGAAAGATATCTACGATATGCAAAGAAAAGAAGAAGATGTGAAAATGATCGTAGACTCGGATCACGATTGTAATTCCATTCCCGCTGTGCAGGCAGGCGATGCTCTCAGGCTGCAAAGGGGCTGGCAAGCGACTGGTCTGCGCAGCCAGAGCTGCGGCTGCTCTCGAGGTTGAGGGTGGTTTGTTGCTTCTTCTTCTCCGGCAGAAGGTGTAGTTTAGTTTGTCAGTGTTCCTATGCATATTTTATTTTTTATTTATAAATTAGTTTATTTATCAACTTACTGAGTAGTAGCAAGCAGTAGTAAGTTCCTAGTGGGGTATTAGGCGGAGATCTTCTTATTAAAAAGTTGAGACCTGCAATTCAAATCACAGTGATCAAATTTGCTGAGCAAAGTCACTTCTGCGCAAACCTCGAAGCGTCCAGCCTGGCCGACGCTGCAGCCCGCCGCGTCTGAGGTAGGAGAACCCGCGCCATTCGCTGGGCGGCTGGCCACCTGCCTGCTGACCGCTGTACGCGTCGTGGAGGGAGGGGTGGCAGGGCTGCGGAATCGTGGCTCTAAGCTGCCAGATCTCAGTACAATTCGGGTCCCAACTGGCCGCTGAAGGGACCGCAAGGCCTACCAAGCACCTCGAAGGCGCGGGCCGCCTTGTCAGGCCGCTGGGCGCGCGGAGGAAGGCAAGAGAGGCCAGAGCAGCATTTATCACGGGGTTCCGCGCAGGCAGAGCGCTGCGTGGAGATCCTGCGGTCCTGGGCTAATTTCAAAAAAAGAGAAGAAAGCGGCAAGGAAAAAGCGCTTTCTTTTTTTCTCTTTTTTGTTTTCTTTTCTTTCTGTTTTCTTTGGCCTTTCTTTTCCTTTTCCCTTATTCCCGAAATACCTCTCACAGGCTTTTGCCCAGGAATCCTATACTTTGGGTAGCTGGGCCTCAGAAGCTTCTGAGGAACCTCTGATACGAGACCTGTGTATTGCCTTCGAGTGGGCCAGTAGTAGCACTGCTACTGTAACGCTAGGAAGTTGCTACTACTGAGAGAGGGACCGCCGCTTACGCAAAACTGATAGAGGGCACATATAGAAGGGGAAAAGATATTGCTCCTGATACATTAGGATTTGAAGATTGACCCGAGAACGCTTGGAGATTGGGGTGCAGATACTGCCACGTCTGGTGTTGCTGTTGCTGTTGTTGCCGTTGTTGTTGTTATTTTTGTTGCTGATTGCGTTGACCGTTTTGATGATTTGAGGGTTGTGGTGTCTTTATTAGAAATTTTGGTGAGCTTGGGAGTCTCTAGAGGGGAGGTGGCTGGTGTGTTCTTTCTGTGACTGGTTCTCTCGTGCTTTGTGCGTGTGCGAGATTGGGCATTGGAGGTTGCCTAGCTGGCTGGCTGGCTGTTCGCTTGTTTGTTTGGCTGGTCGGCGGTTTGATTGTGTGTTTGTTCGTGTGAAATTGATTTAGGTGTTTAGGTGATTGTTTGCTGGTGTGATTGGGAAGTTGTTGGCACGACCATGCTTCGGCGACAAATTACAGCAGAAGAGTTGGACGAGATTGCCATTGTGGGGTCCTGGGCAGAGGCATCAGATGATGAAGATCTCGACGACCTTACTTTCGTTGACGACGAAAAGCTGGCAGATGAGGATGCTCAAATAGAGGACAACCCAGGACTCGCTAACATGTCGAAGCCTTCAACAATTTCAGTGCGAAGCTCGAATACTTCTTTCCTGCATCCCACAGAAACAACATGCCAAGATCCATTGGAAGCAGGCCAGGAGGACTCACACTTGGTGTCCAAAGGCCTAACGCGCATTGCTGCAACACAGGATGAAAGAAATGGTGGAGTGCAGAAAAGTCACGAAGTGGAAGAAAGGCAACACCAGCAAGGATATTTCCGCCAAATAGAAGGAAGAAACGCCACAAAGAAGGGTGATGATAATTTTGGCAACATCGAGCAGTTTTATTGTGAAGATAAGGTCTCTGAGGAGAGTTCTAGGGGTGTAGAAGATGCAGCATGGTATGTGGAGCGAGCGGAAAAGGAGTTATGCGACGAAAATTTACATGAGCCTGACACTGTCGGACTTTCAGGTGGTTGTGTAGGGAGAGATGGAAAAAATAATAGTTCAAATGAATGGAACCACTCGAGCACAACAAGAACAAGGCCAAACCTGCGACTCGACCGTGATGCACTCAGAACAATGTTCCAGAATGATCTGTATTTCGACCTCCAGCCGAGAAATGCTGACAGAGAGTCTGACGATGATATGAGCTGGTCACCTCCCGTGAACAGGCTGCAGCGCAGCGCGTCGCTAGATTGTGACGATAACGCTGTTGATACCCTAGAAGTTGTGATGGGCCCTGGCAGCTGGAACTACAAGAATAAATCTGAGCTCAATTTTATCAGTGAATCAAAGCATGGTCTTGAACGGGGCCTGGCGCCTACAGTCATTTCGAGCTACTCGACGAGCCAATGCTACTATCTTCGCTCGAATGGTACCATATGTGCAGTGTTTAAGCCATGGGATCAAGAAGCTGGTGTTGGAAACTCTCAATTCGAGTCAAGATGAAAGCACAACGGGAAAATCAAAAACACTAAGCTCGCAGCGGGGGGGCAAAGAGGCTAGCCGCCCATCATTTTTCTCCGATAGTACCAATGAAAGCTTGAGTGGTGACGAGACCGAGAATTGTTCAGGTGCAATGCGGCGAGGTATTTTGCCAGGTGAAGGATGCGTTCGTGAAGTGGCTGCTTATCTTTTGGATCATCAAGGCTTTTCAGGTGTCCCACCGACTGGGCTGGTTCGGGTATTTTCCAAGTCTTGGCGCTGCTCTAGCGGAATTGCGTTGCCTGCAGAGTCTGACGACTCCTGGTGTTTCTCGCCACCTTCACTCTCCCCCCTTTCGGCACTTTCACCTCGTGGTCATGCTTTGTTTAATAGCCCACTAGGCTCACCGATTCGTAATTCTTTGGCAATTCCTCATCTTCCCAGTTTGGGGCCCTCAAGACCAGGACTGCCTGGTCGGAGCTATTCCGTGTCGACACGGAGTCTTCGCGCATCATCCCAGTGGTCCGAGTCTGCAACCACACAGTCCACCGCAACATCTTTAACCTTGCCCAGCAAGCTTGGATCCCTTCAAGCTTATGTTTCACATCATTCTACCGCTGAAGATGTAGCGTGCACAATGCTCACCGCAGATATGGTGCAGCGAATTGCTGTGCTTGATATTCGTATCTTTAACGCAGACCGTCATGCAGGAAATATCTTGTTACAAACCGTTGATGACGATGCTTACAACGATGACGATCGCGATCTCTACGATGAGCACGAAGATAATTTGGACAATATTGAAGGTGCCCAATGTCTTTTTGAAGACCACGAGGAGATCTACGAAGAGCACCACACGGATGACGATAACAGTTACAATGTCGGTGCAGATGAGGAAGACGAGGAAGGCCTCTCTTACGAGGAAGTTCAGGAAGCCAAATCTCAGCAACGTGATCACCCAAATGTTATCGAGACAGTAGATGGAGTTGAGTGGCAGAGGACCAACGAAACAGTTGTGCAACCAAGGACCTCTCGCTCGTCGATTCGACGCACATACAGCCAGCGCCATGGTCGCTCACATGCAGCCTCGAGGTCTCCCTGTACCCGCAGATCCTCCCGTGCTCATCGATCTGAATCTTTTTGCGAAGGTGCTGGCAAATCAAAGCTCCAGTTGGTACCTATTGACCATGGTCTATGTCTACCTCGTATCACAGGACTGCTTCTTGATGCAACAAGCAATGATCAGGATCTGTCATCTAATGCCGACCTTGTGACCCTCGAGTGGCTTGAATGGCCGCAGGTACGTCAGCCTGTCCTTCCAGAGGTTAGGCATTTTATCGATTCTTTGGACGATGTCGCTGATGCTCGCCTTCTTCGTGAGGCTTTGCAGGGTTGCCTAGGGGTAGCTGAGCTTTTGACAATGCAAGTTTGTACGAGGCTTTTGCAGGCCATGGTAAATGCAAATTACACACTCTTTGACGTGGGTATGGCCCTACAAAAGGGAACAATGGTGCAGCTTGTCAGATCTGCTGAACTTCCAGCAGATCTGGATGACCGAGTACAAGTCCAAGCCTTTCTGAGTCGTTTTGACTCAGTTTTAGCAGATTTTGTACAGCATTAAAAAAACTGTGTGATATCGATTCGAGGCGGCATCTGGGTATCGTCAGGTCCACTTTCTCGTTGACCTTTTAAACCTAACTTTCTGCAAAGATAGTGCAACTACAGATTCAGCGATTGCAACACAATGTTTAAATGCACAAGAGAGAGGTCACTTCATATGGAACGCAATAAATCATTCGAAGAAGACATGGCCAGAACAAATTTGAACGAGTCTTGTTTTTTCATTCTCTTCATTCCGCAATTGTACCTCCAGATATTTCGCATCAACAAATATACACGATAAATCCTACTAATTTATTATTATTCATTCAATAAGATGATGTCATACAATGTCTTTGTACGTGACCACTTTGCTCTTTCTTTCGCATGCTAATTTTTGTCACAACGTCGGGGGGGGGGCAGTGTTGGCCCTAACGCAACTCTACCCTCGCCCTCTTGCACAAGTGCAAGTCTTACAAATGCATCTTCCAGGATATATCCTTGCAAGAGCTGGGGAGGAAGTAGAATTCTCGAAGATGAGGGTAATATTCCTCAAGGGTTTAGATGAATGTTGGACAAAAGAAGTGAAGAATCTGAAAATAATCTTGGCTAGGAAATGAATGTCTGGCTAATTTGCTTTCTCTAAACCACGTTCCACTACTTAGCAGATGCTGCATAACCGTAATCGTGCATCGCAACTCAGTGGCTATGCGAAATAGGTTCTAGCTAACCGTGCTATCCATTTTGGCAAACATTAAGGCGACTGCATCTAAAAGTATCTTAGGCGGAAGAAATCAAACTACTAAAACTGTTCTCCAACATATCTTTAGCGTTAGAAAAGAACTCCTCAAAAGACTTCAAAGACTTTAAAAACTTCAAAGAGTACGAAGATAACTTTGGGAAAACCCTGGAGAGTGGTCAGAAAAGAGGAGTGAAAGACACACAAAGTGAAGAGAAGAGAACCTTTAGAAAAAATTACGTACTACTTCAGTAGAGCTACCTATGTCCTAGTATGTAATTCTTTGGCATAGTTCCAGGCAGCACAATTGAACTACGACCAGAAGTCGCGTCAAATAATACGATAGATACAGCACCGGTCGAGCATAATGACTCTTCTTCTCGTGAGCCGACGAGTTAACTGGATGCTTGCTTACCTGTCAGTTGATTGTTCATGCCGAGTTGTTGTAAATTTTGTAGATATGAAGGAGAAGGAAGTAAGCAGAAGAGGCTCACAAAATATGTAGGGACTATGATTGAAATTAACATAAACTAAATAAACTAAATAAATGAAAGAGAAGGAATGAGAAAATGAAACTAAGGAATGGAGCAGGACAAGACTCCAAATGATTCAAGAGACGACCCGGAGGAACACACAACGGCGACCTCAGCGCATACGCGAGCGATGTCATGAACGAGCGATACATGCGCGAGCACAGCCAGAGATGGTAGAATCTGCCTAAATTGACAGCCGACGAACCTCTTGAGTTACATCGCTCGTCATCAACTGCAAGCACTGCTGCTCTTAATGAAGATTAGTAGACTGCTACATAATTCATTATAAGCATTAATTAATTTATGAATGAAGTTCATAAATAAATAGTAATTAACTAGGCATCTAGTTAGGGGTACATATACTAGCACAACAAAATAAAACATTTCGTCATAAAAAGTAAGAGACAGCAGAAAAGAGAACAGAGCCACAACCAACGCGAGGTCCCTGCGAGCGCTCAGCTGCTCGGAGCATCAACCGCCTCGCCTTCCTTCCCTCCTGACCTGCGAGGGCTGGGCGGGGAAGGCCTCTGGTGTCTGGTTCGTGCAAGCTAGCCTTCAAACCTGGTCCTGGGCACGAAGCATCGCTAGCTGAGATTCATTGTGATTTCCGCAGTTCTCACTGAGCAAAAGAAAAGTACGAAAGTCAAAAAGTTAAGAGAGAGTAGAGGAGGAATAGGCAATCAGACAACAGCTTTCGTCATAGAAGGTTATAGGGTAGAATAAATAGGGTAAAAAATCTGCGAAAGTGGAGTATAGGAAGCTGCAAGTAGAGAATAAGTGGCGCCAAGTGGACACAATACGCCGCCGCGACCAACCGTGGAGCACTCAAGTGCGGCAAAAGTAAACCTCGAATCGCGCCCGGCGAGCGGCGTGGTATCTTCGGGTGCCTTGGACGCGGCGTGGCTGACTGAGGTGTGGTGATAACCATGGCTCACACTGCCCAGGATGGCGAGTTTGGCTTTGAAGATGTCTACGACCTGGACGACACCGCGAACCACTTGGTGGACGACCTTGAGAACGACAATGACGAAGATGGCGATGACAACTTTGATGACGAAAAGTGTGGCAATCTTGAGTCGGATACCAATGCAACAGGAAACTTGAGATCCATGGCAAATTGGGGAGAGAGGCGAGCAAGTGCGGAACGCCTCGCGATCTCGAGGTCGCTAGGAGCCGAGCAAACCCTGGGGATGCCACCAGCGATTATGCTGACGACTCCGACAGCGACGAGAGGGCGAAGCGTCACATTTGACGACACTGCAAATGCACCGTCGCCTGCAACCGCAAACATGCAAGCAACAGCCAAAGCTGCAGAAGAGTTTCAGGCATCGATACAAACAATGCTACACAGACAAAACTCGGGGGAGTGGGCTCGCACAAGAAACGATAGTGCTGATAGTCTAGAGGTTAAGGCATCGCCCACAGACTTTAAACTGCTAAAGGTAATTGGACAGGGTGCGTACGGTAGGGTTTTCCAGGTACGCCACAGCAAATCAAATGAAATCTATGCCATGAAGGTCCTGGCCAAAGGACAGGTCCTAGAGAAAAACAACCTCTCGTATGTGCGCGAGGAACGCAACATCTTGAGCAAGGCCAATCACCCATTTGTTGTGAAACTCATGTGTGCCTTTCAAACACCGAACAAACTGTATCTCGTCATGGAGTATGTCTGCGGCGGTGAACTGTTCTCGCATATCCGTGATGAAGGCCTCTTCGAGGAAGGCCAAGCTCGTTTTTATGCTGCTGAGATGATTTTGGCCATCGAATATCTGCACCAAAATGGCATTATCCACCGTGACCTGAAACCAGAAAATGTCCTCCTTGATGCGTCCGGCCATATTCGTATTACTGATTTTGGCCTTGCTACGGAAAATCGTTCAGAGGCACGCACCTTGTGCGGAACGGATTTATACATGGCACCCGAAATGATTGCAGGGAGTGGATATGGCAAGGCTGTAGATTATTGGAGTCTCGGTGCAATTCTTTTTGAGATGCTTACTGGGGATACACCATTCTACGCCAAGGACACCAAACGTCTCTACCGCCTTATTCTTGGGAACAAGCCTAAGTTTCCCCGCTGGCTTAGCCGAGATTGCACATCTCTTCTAAAAGGTTTATTAAATCGTAATGTAGAACAACGACTTGGTGCTGCGCCAGCGACAATGTTCAAGGTCGGTGGTGTACAGGAACTTAAAGAGCATGATTTTTTCAAAGAGATTGACTGGAATGCCCTTTTGGCGCTTCAATTGAATCCTCCTTTTCGTCCACCTCTTCAAGATGGCATTCTTGACACTTCAAACTTTAGCGAGAACTTCACAAACCTTCACCCACAAGCGCTTCACGATGAAATGGATACGGAGGAAGCCAAAAAATTCCTTGACGAAGCCTCTGCTGGAGATTTTGAAGGCTTTTCATTTACTCATCCCAATTATATTGAAAAGGCCATGGAGAAAATTCGCGTGTCTGGAACCCAAGGTGACGGCGATGACTACTTCAAGAATGATAATGATGACGACGACAAGGATGATGAAGAGGATAAATGCGGATCGCAGGAAAACAATGGTGGGTTTCCCGCCTCGATGACACGCTCGCCAGTACTCTCAGCTGCTGCTGCAGCTACATTTAAACGCGAGTTCGTACCTCTAGAACAAACTGCAAATACCGACCGGACTTCGTCCCATAGTATGATTGGGCAACAGTTTTCGTACCGGGACATGTTAGTAAAGGAAGGTTCAAACGCTGAGTGCAACAGCAGCGAAGATGGCCCTGGAGACTCGGAAGGAGGCCAGGCTCAATCTAATGCTACGATTTCCTCTTCTCATCTTCCTTCAGAAAACAGGAGTGAGACTGTAGACCGAGCGATCCCTACGGACAGCTCCAAAGTACCCGTACAGAAAGTGCTTCGTGCACCTCCTGGCCTTCCCTTGCCTTCAACAACAAAGGCAACGCCTCCTCAAGAATCTTCGCGAGAGGATAACCCATCTGCTAAGGCCGGTGAACGCGTGGCAAAACAAAGCCCTGTTGATGATTCCAACTCTTTGGCAAACCCCCCTCCTGCTCCAAAGAAGCTTAGTGCTTCTGCGGCAGAATGGGTTCCTCCTTGGCTACAGTAGTAGAACCCGAGGAGCTTTGCTCGTATATTGATAAACTTACTCGCTGCACAGTGTTGGAGCACTTTGCTGATGCTTTTTACATAAAAGCGTTGGCTGTACCAAAAAATTAATCAAACCATACCTGTCAATTATCTTCATTTGGTTGCCAGTCACCAAAAGAAAACAAGAATAAACAAGGCTAGTATTGCAAAGGTTGAGACACGCGTGTCACTGGCCGCCTGCAGGAAGGCGGCAAAGCACGAGAAACAAACGAGCCGTACGTATCACCCGCCTCTGTGGTCCCCGATATGCGCTAGCTACATACTAATAATTAATACAGCCTTCAGAGTCACTCTGCATGTCCGAGCCAGCTCTCGAGCATTGCTACTCTTGGATTGGATTAAAGTCATTGATCTTTGATCGTCAGTATTCTCTTTTCTTTTTTTACAATACTTATGCTATTAAGCAGCTGCTGTTGATGATACTGACATGTTGCGAACTTTGACTGTATAACAAACCATCTTATCAGGGATTAAATATATCTTAGGTATATGATTAGTCTATTTAGTAGCTAGGAACAGCTGTAAAACCCTGATGGTCTCGCCACACTCCTTCTGAAAGGCAAATCTGACCGCCTGAAGGTGCGCCTGCAAAAATAAAAAATAAAAAATAAAAATAGGAGTTTGCTATTGCTCATTAGGGCATGAAAATATCGCAGCATTGGGGGAGATCGGAGCAGGTGACGCAGGGATGTAGCATTACTATGATGATACATGGTTGGTATAGAGGCAATAGTGAAGCATGGCCTGAAGCTGACATCCCGCATACAGCTGATTTAGCATTGCTTTTTAGTGTTCATATTATTGTTTTGTTTCATTTTATTTTGGTGCTCTTCTTTCTCCTTCTTTTCAATTCAAGTCTTTAGAACAGCTTCTTGCTTCAAGTCTTGCTGCAGCGCTTGGACTCTGGTCCCAGGTAAAAATCGAGGGATCTGTCTGGCTCCCGGGCGGCCGGTTGGTGATTTGTACTAGAGAGAGCTCTCAAGAGCAGTGAAGGGGAAGAGTCTGCAAACTTGGATTCTTGGACTTGAGTATACGAGTATACAAGATGGATTTGCAAGCCAGACAAAAGAAGCAACTTTTTAATTACTTTTTTCTTTTTTCCGCAAAAATACTAACTTGAATACTGATTTCTAATAGACGGTATTAGTCTTAAACTGATAGAGAAAATTTAACAATCTGTTTATGCCTTCTGAAGTGCAATTTCTTGAACTTTAAAGAACTACAAGATGCTCGAACGGACCTCCATCTGAGGCGAAGTACTAGTGGGGTTTGCCGAGCAGTGAGATTACCACGAGCGAATAAAGACACTTCGTCCATGTTTGCAAGCTGCAGAGGATGCTTGTCCTGCAGCAAGAGTCTCCATGGTTTTGATCACATGCAAGATGGCCCCGAGCCTCAATTTCTCTTTTCACGCTATTATAACCATCCTGCCAGCCTCCGTAAGTTTGACTGCCTGGAATGCTGCCTTACAGGAGCTGTGGAGACTTTGTTCATTTGATAAGAGATACGACGAGTGGGAAAAAATGCAACTCTTCAAGCTGATATGGAAATAGGCAAGCTTAGTTAGTTTCACGATGCAAACGCATGGCTGAGGTCGGATAAATACATCGAGACTCACAAACGAAACTATCTGATCAAGTGCAGTCAAGAGATTCTATTCAATCAGCAATAGTTTTTCTCTACCAGGTTTGAACACACATCCGTGAATGATGCATGTGTATCCTCTCTATTATTCGGCTGCATGGTATACTCGATCTCAATTGGCCTATTCCTTCATTTCACTCATTCATTTATTCGTTTAACTTCAGTGGCAAAACTTTAAAAATCAGAGGGGAGATAAACTATACGTGTCCTCTGCGATAGAGAAGGATGTTACATTACTTCTCTCGTCATGCATAAGCATCGTACGAAGTGCAGTAGAAGGGGAACGGATGAGCATGCCACTGGCTGGATCAACCCACGGAGGCGGACTCAATATTACAACTTAAGTGAAGGAGCTCGCTGGACAATTGTTCTTTTGGGGTTGACTAATTGGTGCAAAACATGTCTTTGTGTTTTGTTTTTTCTAATAGAAGCGAGTTTATGAAAAGGGAGGCATCATTATTGAGCGTCGGAGAAGACTAAGAAGCTATTTGTTTATTGTCTGGATGTCTGGATGTCTGTGAAATAGCGAGGACTTGTACAATGTCTCACAACAGCGGAAAAAAAAACATAAAAATGCTATATTGATCCAGGACTAGTTCTAAGGTATTACTACGTTGCACACTTTCTTAAATTTGTCTTTTCTTATGTGCATTAATATATGGGACAAACCAAACATTTGCGGTCGTAATCGAAAGAAGCAACAATAATAGTCACTTGGAGCGGAGGAATAGGGCTGCTGCTAGCAAGTCTGGTAAGCCCTTCATCATTGTTATCATTATCACCCGCCCTTTCCCCAAATTCTCCTCTTCCATATCCAAGACCTCTTCCCATCAGCATAAACTTCTACAGAGTCGGTGTCGTATTGATCAGTTTGGGACGATCTCGTCTCTAAAAGTAGTTACCTCAAGCATTTGTCTACCCGGGAGGGTCCCGACCAAGTAGAGCCTGTATTCTAGAGCGATAACGAGGTAGACAAGTAAGCGCGTAAGGCCAGAGGGTCTGTCTCGACATATTTAAATCATACGATACCTTACGGTGGAGTACGCGTCCACCAGGTTGGCACAACGTCTCCGTAGCTTCGCCTGCCTGCACGAAGCAAGGGAAACGAAAAGCATCATAACAACATTCACAAACAGCTAGCAGCAACAAAACTAGTCTTGGCAAACACCAGCCACCTAACAGGGAGCAAAAAGAATCATTCTAAGTTGTATAATCAGGGCTCAGTTTGATTTTGGAGCGCATCGCTCGAGGCAGTATTCGTTCACTCGAGACCGAACCGAAACCACTGCCTAGGCTCACGCGGGTCAAGTTTCTGCGTGTAAACGACTAAGGCTGCGGGCCCTTGCGTAGTCCTTTTCTCAATTTGCTCTGGGCTGTGTCCCGAATCGAGCTCTGAAGAAAGACCTTCGGGACTTACGGAAGGACTCTGACTTATACTTTAATAACACTTAAAGAACTAGAGTAGCGAACACCGACGCAAGTGGGAGCAAATCTCCAATCGCCGGGCTTCGTGTGCCGTCGGCGTATCTCCTATTTGTGTAGCGTCTTTGCACGCTAGTTGACGTGCGACGACGTGGAGCGGGACGATGGAGGGCTCCGAGGATGCATGCTTGTGCTGCAACACAGAGTTCGTGGCTTTTGAGAAAAAGCTCTCCTGTGCCAAGTGCGGAAATTCAATCTGCAGCAAATGTGTTCGTGAGGTTGAGGAGAAGGAGAACTCCACAGAGAATGGCCATGGTGGGCGCATTACCATTTGCAAGGACTGTGAATTCATGGGCAAATGGGTAAACGACGTCAAATCAAAGGACAAAGGCAAGTTCTGGAACCTCAAAATGCCGCGTGGCTTGTTTAAGCGTAAGGCGAGCAACAATAAAATGCCGAGCAACTTGAATTCCAAATTCTCCATGGTCTCCAACATGGTTGAAAAATCCAACACTCGCGGCGGCGGTGGTGGCGGCGGCGGCGGCGGGGTTCGTTCTAGAGCTGTCACTGTGCCTGAGAATATTCAGCAAGACTTGCATGCTTTGAGTCGCGAGAAAATCAAGGAACTGATTGACCAAAAGAAACTCATTTCTGAGCTGCAGGCAGAGAACGAGCGAATGCGTAATGGTGCCGTGGATCCTGTTCAGCTTCAAGAAATGAAAAGAATGATTGACGAGCTCAAACGTGAGAGTGAAGCCCACATTTCGGAGTTACAGCATCAGGTTGACGATCTTAGCGCTGAAAATACCCGTCTTCGAAACGGAGGCGGAGGGGCTTCATCTGTTGCTCCCACGAGTGCTTACGTTGCTCCTGCCGTTCAGGAGGATCCAAAGTTTGCTAAATATCGTAAGATGCAAAAGGCTGGCTTGCCCGAAGGAGCTATTATGCAAGCTGCTGCTCGTGATGGTGTAGATCTCGCTGCAGACTTTTTTACCGCACCACCACCAGCTGCTGCTCCTGCAGCTGCCCCAGTCGTCCAAGAAGACCCTAAGTTCGCTAAGTATCGCAAAATGCAGAAGGCAGGACTTCCAGAGGGCGCAATTATGCAAGCTGCTTCTCGTGACGGTGTAGACCTTCCAGCAGACTTCTTTACGGGTCCTGCTCCGGCTCCGGCTGCTGCTCCTATCGTTCAAGAAGACCCTAAGTTCGCTAAATATCGCAAAATGCAAAAGGCTGGACTTCCCGAAGGCGCCATCATGCAGGCTGCCTCTCGCGACGGCATCGAGCTGCCCAGTGACTTCTTTACTGGTCCTGTGCCAGCAGCAGCGCCTGCTCCTGTAATCCAAGAAGACCCGAAATTTGCCAAGTACCGCAAGATGCAAAAGGCTGGACTTCCCGAAGGTGCCATTATGCAGGCTGCCTCTCGCGACGGCATTGAACTACCGGGTGACTTCTTTACCGGACCTGTACCAGCAGCGGCTGCTCCTGTAATCGAAGAAGATCCCAAATTTGCTAAGTATCGCAAAATGCAAAAAGCTGGACTTCCTGATGGTGCAATTATGCAGGCTGCCTCTCGCGATGGAGTGGAACTTCCATCCACATTCTTCTCCGGTCCTGCACCAACTCCACCGCCACTCCCTGGAGCGCCATCCCCCCCGCCATTGCCTGGTTCTGCAGCAGCTAAGCCGAAGGAGCCTGAAAAGCCCAAGAGCAAGTATGAAATCACTAAGCGTGCAGATGTACGCCGTGGTAATAGCAAGCCTTTACGTGGAATTTTTTGGAATGTACTCCCTGCTGCTCGTGTCGAGAAGTCCATGTGGCCCAAGCTCTCAGATCAGCCTCCATTTCCTATTGACCAGCACTTTGCAGACCTTGAGGATAAATTTTCAAAGGTACAGGCCAAAGAGATTAAGAATACCGCCGCAAAGGCCGCAGCCAAGACTTCTGATCGCCCACCTCTTTTGGATTCAAAACGCCAACAGAATTTGGGCATTGCCATTGCTCGCTTCAAAGAACCTGTCGGCGAGCTCCGTGATAACATCCTCAAGCTGGATTCAGACTTTTTCACCATGGAGGTTGTGCACAAGCTGATTTCTATGGTACCTACACCGGAGGAAGTCCAAGCTGTGCAAGCGGCCGAAGGCGAGTGGTCTGGCCCTGGTCTATTTACGGACGATTTAACTCGGGTCGAGCACTTTGTGTATGAAATGTCGAAGATTCCTCGCCTGCGTCAGCGTCTACAATGTGTCTTTGTCGAAATGTCATTTGAGCGCCAGTCCGAGAGTTTGCTCGAAGCACTTACAAAGTACGAGACGGCCATCTTGCAATTGCGTGATTCTAAGGGCTGGAGACAGCTTTTACATCTCGCATTAAGTGCAGGAAA
The DNA here is from genome assembly GCA_004764695.1 of Schizochytrium sp. TIO01. Classification (NCBI taxonomy): domain Eukaryota; class Bigyra; order Thraustochytrida; family Thraustochytriidae; genus Schizochytrium; species Schizochytrium sp. TIO01. The sequence continues at coordinate 831,573 of SMSO01000014.1, read as the reverse complement.
CTATGTCAACACAGGCAATAAGTCCACTGGAGGTGCGTGGGGATTCGAGATCAGCACTGGCTTGCAAAAGCTTGCACAATCTAAAGCAAATGGAAACTCCAAATATTCACTTGTACATTGGCTTGCCGATGTTTGTGACTCGAAGGCCCCTCATTTGTTTCAGCTTCCAGACGAATTGAGCCGCGTTGAAGAAGCTTCGTCAGTTAAGATCGAAGACCTGAAAACTGACTTGGCCCAGCTTGCAAAGGGCTGTGATCTTGTAGAGCGTGAACTTAAGGCTTGCTCAGGTGACACTTTGGGTGAGCCTTCGCAAGCTCCAGGTGCACGCGCATTCTGCAAGCTCATGTTCCCGTTTTTGAAGGATCAGGGTCGCCCTGTAACCGAACAAATGAAGGCTTCCATGGCCCGCCTCGAAAATCTTGCGAATGAGGTTCTAGAGATGCATGGTGAGCTTCCTGCTAAATGTTCTTCATCACAATTACTTGCAACGGCAATGCACTTTTGTAAATCCTTGGTCCGCGCTCGTGAAGAGAATGCGCAGAACAGAGCTATTGAGGAGCAAAAGGAGAAGGAGAATATGAAAAAGTCTAGTGGCCCCAAGCCACCAAAAGGAAAGAAGAATACCAAGAGTCGAGCCGAGGAAGAAAAGGCAGATGAAAAGCCGGAGTTTCAGCAGAGACTGCAGAGGCTTAAACACTCGCAGCAGCGTCCTGCTTCACTGGCCGTCAAAAACAACCCCGACTCAGTTCAGAGCGCATAGAGGACATCAACCTGATTGCACATAATACTAATAATAAAACGTGGGTGCTCTTGGTTTGTAACATTTGCAACTACACCTTACGACCATGGCGGCGGCCACAAAGAAGACAGGATTGAAATGAATACAATGCTAACAAATAGAGCGAAACCGTAATACCAACAAACCATGTCTACATTTTTTCTTTTGATTCTTTTTTGTTAAATATATTGTGTGACTGTAGGCTATTTCTCTATCCAACAAAGGCCTCAAAGCACTTCGATCGATTTTATTTTTAAAAGCAGCTGTGCCTGTAGACTACTGACGATCTATAGTGAATAATTCCCCCCCGAGTATCAGATATATGTTTGACAAAGAGAGCTTTTCTTTTTTTATTTTGTTATATGTGCGATGATGTCTGTATACCTTTAAGAGTGTGTATCATGATGAGTAAGTTGCAGTACGAGAATGTTTAGGTTTTGAAAGTCGAGTGTGCAGTTATTCGGCAGGACTCGAATGAATGTGAACGAAGAAGGATAATGAAGGATGTTGGGGAATTTTACTGTGAAAGTGCACATCGAAGTATATAGGATAGGTATGCAAAAGTTAGTCCCAGATTACAACCAAACGAATTTACAACGGTAGCAGTTATGCTGAGAGAGAGTATTGGCTGGTGCGCCATTGACAATTTTCTATTATTGTCAAAATGAAACTTACCGCTCCCTGTGATGACGAGGTGAACTTAGTGACAGCCTTGGTGCCCTCAGATACAGCGTGCTTGGCGAGTTCGCCGGGAAGCAAAAGGCGGACAGCAGTCTGGATCTCGCGTGAGGTGAGTGTGGCGCGCTCATTGTAGCGAGCAAGCTTGATGGCCTCGTTTGCGAGGCGGTCAAAGGAGTCATTGACAAATGAGTTCATGATGCTCATGGCGCGGCGAGAGATACCAGTGTCCGGGTGAACCTGCTTAAGAACCTTGTAGATGTAAGAGGAGAAGGTTTCCGTACGCTTCTTACGGCGCTTGCTGTCAGAACTCGACTTCTTCGCCGAGACCTTGGACGAGGCCGCCTTGGCGGACTTGCTTGCGGTCTTGTTCATGGTTCCTGCGAACACCCCAAACAACAGAGTTGCATAGCAATTATTTAAGATGAAAGGAATAGCCAAAGTACATCATGCATAGCGTTAAAACAGCCAGAATTTGAGTTGAGTCCACATCGCAGTCCGTATCAACAACAAAGATCACGTCATACAGTCAAAACAAAGAATATACACATAAACAGTAACACGCCACACAGCGACGAACAAAAAAACGTATCCAAACAAAAGGGGCAGAGCGAATTCCAAGTTAGTCAGCTACTCATGCAGAGGTATTGAAGTCCATTGCCAAAGCCCTGCGCGCTTCAGCGTCCTACGTTGCTGAAGGAGAGTCGCCAAAACAGTAGAGGAAGCATTGAGCAAAGGTCTTAGTGCCAATGCCACCAACTCAGCGGGGTTTTCGGCACCAGAAGCGGCGTCGATGAGGCAAACAGGTGAGTGTTGCCATGAACCAAGCAGCAGTACCAGAATCAGACAACGTACCTTGCGCGGTAGCAGCAACGAGAGCAGCAACAGCGACGGAGTTCGTGGTCTGCCTGTGCTAAAAAAGGTCTTTAAAAGGGCCTTTTTAATTCTTCCCTTCTCTGCTTAGGCCCTTATCTCTTTTCGAGGGAAAATCTAGAACCACCTTAATTCACTAAACCTCCCCCTTATTGGTAGGGGCGGAAAAATCTTTTCTTTCGGCAAAAAGTAAGAAAAAGAAAATCAGAGAGTCAGTATTAAGGAGGTTCGCTGAGAAGGGTAGTTTTTCCATCCCCCCAAGCTCACAGTATAATTACATTATATTTCCATTTAACCACCTAATCAGCTTGGGGGTGCACTTGCGGCCAGTGATAGTTGAAACTTAAAGGTTGAAATAAATGTGAATTATAAGTATATTGAATGAATGAATGAACGATTGATGTATGTAATATGGATGTACTGCAGGACAGCAAATGGATAGACTAATGTACAAGAATACCATTGAGACATGCTTGGGTGTGTAAATTCAAAGTATAGTTGGTATCATTGACGGCGGAGAGGGAAGGAATATAATTGGAACTCAATTATTAACGCCCCGTGCTGTACATTAGTCCATTTTATAAGGTTGAGAAAAATAAATATCAAAAACAGTTTTGTCTATAGCGATACATTAGCATAGTTCAATCATGAGAGACAGATAGCTGCAATTGAGCTGGCTTTATGGCGCTAATTCATAATGCAAACTGCACATCCTAGCAATGCCTTCGTTGATCCACTCACATTAACTTTTCAAGGCATGTTCACCTCGCGACGTTAGAAATGTGTTATACTTTTGCCACTCAAGCTTTAAGCAGAAACTAACCATAAACATAGCAAGCCGCAGCATACAGCAACGCATGTGAGCGTATGATACTCGAGCTATTCACATGATCTTGACTGGCATCTCAATGTCGCGAGGTCTTCCAGATGATGGGTTAGAGTGTGTAAAATGAAGGGAATGAAGGGTCGAAGCTGACTGCTAAACCCGAATGTGGCTCGGATACCGTCTATCGTTGGCATTAGCCGACTATGAGATGAGACAGGAACATTAAAAGTATTGCGAGGCTGCATTCTCTAGTATAGTTTTAATTGTTTCCGCGAGGAGCCTGCCGTTATCGTTGCTCTGCATCTATGGTGATGCATTCGTTCATCCAAAGAAACGACGGTGCTTCCAAGTTTGCCCTTGCTGGTCGATGTTTCTCGAACGAACGTGAGAAAAGCAGGTTTTCCTGAGCCCTCACGCTGCGCAGTAAATCGGAGTTGCCTGGGAGAGCTCGCTCGGCAAGAATGGCACCTCTCCAAACTAAGCCAGAGGCTCACGTCACCGCTTGGGAGGCCTTCCAAACCGCCTTCCACTTCGAACAATAGCAACAAATCACAAGTTACTGCTACTGCTGGTTACACCAGCCCCCTTCGAGAACGCATATTCCGACATTCACTTGAACTTGCGAGTCACACCTTCCTGCGGCGGGCCTCCGAAGCGATTCCTGAACCAATCCATGCATCCAAACGCGCGAACGGAAGAGACCCCACACGCGGACAAGCCGCCAACATCTCCACAGCACTAAATACCGCCAGTGCCTGCAGTCTTTGGCCGTTCATAGAAGTACCTCGCTACCACTTTTGCAATCAAAAGTTTCCAATCCAAGTCGATCCATGGAAGGACCCCCAGCCTGCTCTCCGGAGCGAACATAATCGGAGCATGATCGCGGCCGAGCTCTCTTCGCGCCAATCCCCGGCATTCATCAGCGGAGTCCCAACATTATCCGCTCGAGTTGAGCATCCTCACCATAAAGCACACACACACAAAGCACACACATAAACACACACCTGCGACCAAGACACATTGAGGCTAGCTAGGCCTTTCAATGCCATGAGAGCCGTCTAGTGCCAAAGAAGAGCTTGCGGTTCGCGGTGTCCGTGTACCTCGCTAGCAGCTCGCAGCAGCTCGCAGCGATTTGTTTGCAGGGTTTGTCTTGGCGCCAGGTGGTGACTTCGAAGCTCCGTTTACCGCGTTGTTGGCGAATTCGAATTTGGCGAATTCAAATTTCATTCCCATTTTGCATTCAAGAGAGCTCGCTCGCTCTGGGCTGTTGGAGTCAATAGAGCCGAGGCTGGCTCGGGTCTTCGCAGCTCTTGCCTTCGCGCTCTGCATTGGCGGCCCGTCTCAGGGCTTCTCGCCGGCCTCCGCTTGCTTCTCCAATGCCCCGCGCGTTGTCGAACTGGTGGCCATTCCAGGTCATGTATCAGGATATCCTGACCCGAAACTTGACGCTGGAGACCGGCACCTGCGATTTAGTTTAGTTCACGACGGAGGAAGCTCGCGTCTCGAGCACGCCCAGGGATCCTCGAGCTCCAAAGAAAGCGTCGTCGCCCTGGGCTCTTCGAACTCAGCCAGGCCCATCTTGAACTCCAAATCTGAACTCGATGGGTGTCTCCTTTTTTATTACCAAACAGTTTACAATTCAAGCTCAATCCTTTTCTTTTGAAAAAGAAAGAAAGTTCCTTAGTTTTTTCATTTTATATATATTTTAAATTTTGTTTATTTTATTTTATTGTAGAAAAACTCAAGTTCAATTAATGTTTTTCATTATTATTTAAATTTATAAACAGTTAATTTGTCTTGGGAATCGCCTCAGCCACTGCGCTAGAGGTTTCCTAAAGCTACCTAAGCAAAACCTTCGCTGCGACTCTCTTTGTAAACAGTCACGCATTGGCCTATCTAGGGAATACTTTAGCAGCAGGCAGTAGCAGCTTATAAAAGTGTTTTGGTTTTTTTTGGTTTTTTTACCCATGTTATAGTAAATGCTAGGAGCAGAGCTAGCAGTCGCAACGGACGGAGGGAGAACAGGCGTTGAAGAGAATGATTGCAAAACAAATGAGGGAAGAAGATCAAAGACGTGAAGGCATTTCTTGTGCGATTGGCCTTTGATGGTCAGGTGGAAGCGGCAGTTGAGCTCCTGCCTGTGATAGAAGGTTAGTTGCACAGGCTGCTGCAGATTGCTGGCTAGTTGATTTGTTGCCCACGATTGCCGGTTTTAAGTTAAGTACTGCACACTCTACGCATGTTAGTTATCGTTCTTTGCAGCGTTTGTTAACTGCTAACCAAATCTTCAGTGAGAGAGAGCACTGTTGTTGGCTTTGAAAAGTGGAAAAGGGTTGCTCAGACACTAGAACACCCTAGTCTGTACCTACCCCTCCTTCTTTTTCTATTTACTATTTACTCCTTCTTTCTAATTCTTTCTTTCTTTCTGTCTTTCTTTCTTTCTTTCTTTCTTTCTTTTGTGAAAAAAGAAAGAGAAAAAGAAAAAGAGAGAAGCCAGCTTGCCAACTCTTCAAGCCTCCTGGAAGTTTACGTTCCCCGCGTTCACCCCTGTTTGAAGTGCCTCCATAAATGGAGTATACGCAGATAAGTGAGTTTATGGGTAGCATAACCTACTTATAAGTTCATTTAAATGCGATGAGGAATGGCAACAACGCGTTTGATGACTCGGCGGATCAGTCAGTGCGGCGAACAAAGATGGAGTTATAATTGAATTTGAATTTGAATTTGAATTTGAATTTGAATTTGAAGCTGGGGATGAAGGTGGAGAACTTGAGGAGCCCAAAACCGAAACGCGAAGCGCAAGATCTGAGGACGGAGCGATCACGCGTATGCACTAGAGGCCAGCTTGTGGAGAGGCCGTGGCGCTGTACTGCTGGTGTTACTGCTCTCCCTTCCTGGTGCGAGAGGTGCGGCTTCCAGCATCATCGTGGCCAAGGTTAGTGAAGTGAAAGGAATACTCATACTCGTACCTACGTGTTTAACGTTGCATAAATTTCCTAAAATAGACCTTTACCCCGGCTGACTTCTTACTACGGACCGTGCCTCCCCATCAACTACGTCCATCCGCCAATCCTTCTCCCGAACTAGAGCTTCCCAAGAAAACCATACTGAGCTTCTTCAGCCCTCGGAAAACTCGACTTTGCTCGCTCTCCGAAATCCCAAGCAAATCTTTGACCTCGTTTTCATCCATTCGCGATCCATCGCTTTCATTTCATTCTCATCTGTTTCTCCCTTTTCGGCAGAATTGGTGAACAAAAGAGAATTGTAATTATTAGTGAGCTGACCAAAGAGGAAGAGAGGAAGTACTACGGGCCATTCAGCCGAAACACTAGCCGTGCCAAAGAGCTGTAAAACTGGGATTACAAAAACACTGAGCGTAGTTCGTGGGACCCGTGCCATCGCCCGGAGCAGTCGCTGGAGGCATTGCAAAGCCAAATTGGGCTCGTGGCGGCTCGCTTAGAGTGGCTGGGAGCTAAGGAAAGTTTGGACGTGACGGTTGGGCAGGTGAAGACCTGCACGTGGTCTGCAAGAATGAGACGCGGGTCCACGAGCTCGTCCGGGTCCGGAAGCAGCCCCTTGTGGATAAAAGGAGCGACCTCGGGACTCAAGTCTGCGCTGCAGAGCGTTACGAAGAAGGATCAGAAACAACAGGCCGAAGCAGAGTCGCTTGGAGTGTATCCGACGGCATTTCGGGAGAATCGTAACAAGATCGTGACAATTCAGAATGAACTCAAGCAATGTCACAAGGTTCTAAACTCGTGGGTTGCATCGATTGAGGCAATGCGACGCACTGCAGGACTCATGTCCACAGATGCTATGCCCGAGGCACTTGGAGCCGTGGGCCATGCCATGGATGAAAATGGATGCTCTTTACGCGTACTGGACACGTTTCAGAAAACCATTCGCCTCGTCAAGGAGAAGGCAGTGCTCATCACCCGCCTGCTTCGAGACCTGGCTGAGCTCGACAGAAGACTCTTGACACGAGAGAAGCTCCGTCGCAAGGTGGACGTTGGAGCACGCAAATTGATGCAGCGAGGGAAGTCATTTTCAACCGAGGAGGTCCCGCATGCACATGAACTCGACGTGGCAAGAGAGAACTTCGATACACTGTATCGCGCTATTTGCGACTTCTTTGACTTTATTATGATCGAGGCTCGTCGTGGATTTGCCTATCGTGAGTACGTGTTCGTTCGACAATACTGCGATTGTGCCTTCAAGCTCAAAGATTGCCTCGCCTCACCTTCCTCGTGCAGTCCCGAAGAGCAGAACGTCACGCTTGGTGATGCAACGGCAGGAATGCAAGCTTACATCAAAGACTTTTGGAAACGCCTGGAAGATTTCAAGGCACAGCGTCAGCGACAGCGCGAGATTGAGCAACGACATGCGTCACTCTCATTTGAGAGCGACCTTCGCGCCTTCGTCGGCAGAGCCAATACAGATAATGCACCGCAGGTGCGAGCTCCATTAAACTTTCCTTCCAGCAGCTCTAGTTTTACAGGTAGCAAAACTGATAATGCTCCGCCCGTGGATGTGAATATGTCTTTCCCGCGGGCTACGCTTGTGACAGGGCCTCAATCCATGAATAGATCCCACGGATATGCCTCAGCGCTGTCTCCTGCAAGCACTGTATCGGCGCCTACGTTGTCTACAATTGAAGAGCCGCGTCCGTCTGCTCCTCCGCCTGTCCCTCTACGATCTACATATTCCTCTCCAAGCTCTCCAATTTACGATGATTATGCGGAGCAGCAACAGCAACAGTGGAGTTCTCGGGACCATGAGACTCAGGAGGTTTATGCATCTACGTCGTCCTCCACTCCAGTCTCACGGTCTGCTTCTGGATCCATCTGCTCACATCGTTCTGGAGAGACCACATTTTCCACAACATCGTCTCAAATGCCTATTGCTCAGAGTGTGCATAGCTCTCCGCATGCTGAGGAGCGTAAACACCATGATGAGGATGATGACGATGATGACGAGGGTTGCCCAGACAACATTTCCCTCCCCCCAATGCACGTCGTAAACGAGGAAGGATGTGACGGCAAAGGCAATGGTAACAGTTATACACAAATCCAAAACTCGCAGAATCATCGCATGGAGCAAGTCAAAGAAGATGATGATTTGGAAGAGCCTGTGACAAGTTCTCCTCATGGTGAATCTCTGACTGAAAACGATGAGCCTGCCTCTCAAGCCGAGCAGCAACCACCTCTTCCACCTAGAAGTCAGAATGTATACAAGGCTCCACAAGCACAGCAGCAATTAGATATGAATAACTCATCGACGACTGCCGAACCATCTGCAGAATCATCTTTAAAGGGTGAGGAGCAGCGAGACGAAGTTCCTGCGCTGCGATCTCGACCCCGCCCTCGCAAGACTATCTCTGCATGGAATGAGAAGGGCAATGGCTGGATGGGCGGTGTCACAATGAAGCTCGGCTTCCCTATCAACGAAAAGGATGGTTGGCGAGAGTACATTAGCCGCACAACTGGCGAGTCCTTTTGGATCTGTTTGGAGGATGGCCGTCAACAAGATACGAATCCCTGGGAAGAGTAAAAGAGATCTCTCTAACTTTTTCGTTTCCTTTTCCATAGTTTCAGACCTTGTCAGGATTTACCTTCTCGACAAAAAGTTTGATGCATTGTTGGAACCTCCCGGTTGCTTCATCGTATTTCGAAATGGAAAGTGTGGTGAAATTGATGACTGCGACATATGAACATGGATTAAAAATAGCCTTACCTACTATAATAATTAAACTTGACTTTGCTAGCTTGGTGTATTACTGTTTTATTGTTATTTGCTTCTTGTTTGTAGAATTCCAGAACATCCCTGTCCTAGTATCAGCATTTGCCTGGTCTATTAACGCAACACATTAGAAATATGTTGGTGCCTTTTCACTAATGCCAAGATAAGTTCTCCAGTTTGTGCAGATAATCGCGTTACATATTACACACAGTTTTGCTCGCTCATTCCACGATGATCTTATGTTAAGTTACTTTGCAAAAGCTGCAGTTTGAGACGCTCACGGCGTGTAATGTTACTCGTTAAGGTTTCGAGCTGAATGAAGTCGTCATGCATGGCACGCAGGGTATAAAGCATGGATAGTGCAGAACGTCGAGTCATACAATCTCCTCCACGAAGGTCATCCTCGTCAGCGTAAACATCTGTGATAGACCAATTCACTAACAGGTCTGACTTTTGAAACCGGCGTAGCAAAGGACCATACCGTTCGCGCTTCTTTAGCCAATAGGGCATAAACTTTTCCAGAACCTCCTGCTTACAACAAGCAGCTGACAGTCGTCTTGCACAATTGAAAGGGAAAAGGGCTCCGACACGCTCATTGAGGACTGAACTCCCTACATCAGGCGGCCCTGAACAACTTCTCAAACGAAGTTGAAGCCGCTCAATAGATGTTAGAACTTTCGCTTGAGATACAACTTCGCTAGTGTTATCAGTATCTTCTGTACTAGATTCTTCAGCGGCAGCCTTTTCACAAGGGGACATCGAAGAAGAAGGGTTTTCGCCACGATTATGCGAAGCCACCTGGCGCAATTTTTGAAGTGAAGATTCCAGGCCATCCTTTTGAGCTAACTCGTCATTAGTCCAAGAAAACAGATTAGCCATAAACTCTTCTTGCTCGGCAACCTCAATCATGACCTCAAACTCGTCTAGCGTGATGGCATTCGTGCCATCAACCAGAGTCTTGACAAACTCTTCGTCGTCACTATCTGCGTCATACTCAAGATCAAGATGAGAGGATCGTTGCACAAGATAGCGCTGTTTTTCAAGATTTGACTCTTCTTCGCCACTTCTGACTCCATTATCGTCGGAATCTATCCCACTTATGTCGCTGAGCTTTAATTCGTTGTTGAGGCGCTTATCTTCAGCTGTCTTTGATAGAGCTTCCCTAGTTTCCACTGTAAGATTTGGTGCACCGTTGGTCGAGCTTTGAGGTAATGACGTTGAGGTGGGAGGGATATTATTTGAAGAGATCGTGGTGCCTCCTCCTCCTGCCGCTACTGTTGCCGCTGCTGCTGATATAGATCGTTCCTGAGCTAATTGGGCTGAAGCAGCTTCTGCATCCAAATCCATGCGGTGAAGGATACGCTTAAGGTCTGGTTTTACAGTGCTTGAAGGTAAGTATACACTAAGTGGTTCTTCCGCATCTACATAGTCTACGGCAATTGTTGCATGCCTTGTAGGACGCGATGTCGTTTGAAACACCGCCGCGGTTCCTGACCGTGTTTTCGCACCTCCGGATGTCGATGCCGGCGGTTCCTGATGTCTTGCAGACCTGCGCGTTGGGCGTGAGTGCACAGGTCGCTTATCTTGAGTCTCTTCAGCAGAATCACTGTCACCATCATCTCCTTCTTCCTCTTGATCATCTCCGCTGCCATCGTTTTCATCATCTTCTTCTTCATACGCATCATCTTCATCCGCATCTGGTTGTGAAGAATATGCATCTATGTCAACCTCCTCTGAATCTTCGTCATCTTCGTTACTTGCATATTTACCTCCACGTCCAGCTTTAGAGCTCCTGGTCGCATGTACTTGAATTCTTCGACTTCTTCCTCGATGCTGAGTATCTTCGAATGCTTTTTCTTCAGCTTGGGCATCACGACGATTTCGCCTCAGTCTCTTGCTAATAAGCTGCTCTTCTTCATCCTGATCTGCCTTTTCGAGGGCCTCCCTTCTCAATCTTTTTCGCGGCTTCTTGACACTACTTTTGCGCTTCATTGAGGCAGACTTTGACGTTAATTCTGCGATTTCTCGCCGCGATTTTGTGGCTCCTCTAGTTCGAGCTCTCAAAGTCTTTGTTGATGTTGCAGCTTCGGGCGAAGACGATGCAGAAGATGCTGATGAAGCTGACGAAGATGACATTCTCGAAGTCCGGGACCTCTGCGGTCTTTCATCAGTGCGAGCCTTAGTGCGAGCCTCGCGCCTTGCGGCGCGGGTATTGGTTGGCATGACGTTGTTGATGAGGTTTTGTAGATTGTGAGATAGACAAAAGTGCTCTAGAGAAGCAAGCACTTATTCATTCGCTCAGGGTACGGTGGCGAAGGAATTTGCAAGTTGTGGAGGGCCTTGAGTCTGGAGGCGACTATTCTCTTGACTGTACAAACAGTCCCCCCAACTGTTCAGGGTTTGTAAATGCTCTGTTTGGGTTACTTTTTTCTTTGCTCAACTTGATTTTTTTTTTAAAGGTCCCTACTATGATAGTATCTAAAATATTAGTAGACGCCTTTTTTACTAGTTCCTTTCGAGAGTTATCTTCGTTCATGAGCATCTTGAAACATTCTCTTTCTTGCCAGTATTACTGCTCCAGGGATGACTATAAAATGAGCTCGAGATCAATCTTTTTCTGGAGTTTATTGTACCTACATAAGATCTCCACTTTAGCTTTGAAACTTGTCTCCTCCCTCAACACTATCTTCTTTTCATCAAAAGTTGAGAACCAACGAATGTAAATCACCGTGATTGTCGTGCTGACTTTGATTTGCAAGATAATAAATTTATATTGCAAACCTATCTGTCTGCTTTTTCAAACCCTAAGACCGCAGCTATCTAGATGAGTTTTCTGCTTTTTATATTACTTTATTTGTTTTTTCAAATTCATAGACAAAATGAAATAGCACTTCGTTCCAAGGTGCTCAAATTTATATATTCAGTATTCACCAAATAAAGATTGATCTATACTTGTACCCAGAATGTAGGGACATCATGTTGACATACTTCAGCTTTTCAAATATTGACACACCACGAACCTTTTCAACAGAGGCAAATTTATAAATTATACTGATCAACTTCTATAGTAGGACTATTTCAGGCAGACGACATGTTATTAACCCAATGAGTTTCATCTTTAACAACGTGTGTGCAATGCACGTCGATCAAATAAATTCGTGTTAACTATATATTAGTTCTCTCTGAAGCTGTGCTAAAGCCAAATCGCACCTCAAGAGATACCCCGTTTATTAGTAAACTTAAATTATCATTATGGGTTTGTGTACGGTGTTTAGTTGATCGATACCGCGTAATTATGGTCTGTGGATGTGATCGACGCTTAAAAGGCTTACAATTTTCTACTCAAATATGTTGCCTTGCTTGAGAGCTGGCAGATCTTCATGAATCTAGTTGAATTAACTTAACAGAAGAATTACGAATACAAAGTTCGTTCAAAATAAGGAAAGAGAAACGGTAGGCTATGCCATTTATTGCCTTCTTCAATTCCGTGCTATTGTCTTTTCGAATATTACATTGATGTGATAGTGTCTTCACTTTTCTGAACTATTACAATGCTCATGTTCTTTACAAAATCAATTGAAGTAGTGTTCATTAACTTTTTTAATAGCAACCAGATAAACTTGCACATGTGGTAACTTTACTAATCCGAGGGTTGGCTTTTACAAACCCAAAGAGTACTCACCTTGCTAGCCTAATATTTTATATTATAGTTTCTAGTTTTTCTAGTTTAACATTTCAATTTTCTTTTTTCCTTGTCTTAGTGCATATTTCTACTAGGTTAGAATTGTTTGATAAAGAAAAGGAACAGCGACACTTGGCAATAAAACTTCATTGAAGCCCTATCTGCTGACCTTGCTGCACTCGCTTGGCCAACTAGGCCAGCGCGTGCGAGCCACCAGCTGCTGGCAGAGGCGTAGCAGATTGCACTTTGCGTGTGTGTGAGTGTGTGGCGTGAGTCGGATTGCAGATCTGCAAAAAGGGATTCAAAGTTCGTTGTTGATACCCGGACGAGGACCTGTACGACACGAACTCGTTATCAACGATTAAGGCTGCGCGCCTCCAAAGAGCGATTTGAGGAAAGATGGACATCCTAACAGCGAGCTTGGTATACTTCACAGTGATCATTGCACTAGTATGCATTTGTTTCATGGGCGACGCAGAGGATAACGGCCTCTTGGGCCGCACGACATGGTCTTGTACAGTGTGGCTCCCCAAACAAGCTGAGAAGCTTGTGGGCTCGCTACCATGTGGAAGCTCGCTGGTGGGGTGCTGGAAAGGTACCGTGGACTATGTTTGCAATAAGCCAAATCCCATTTTGCAGATTGTGTACTTAGCTCTCGTTGTAGGTGGTTTCATCGCCTTTAATTTTGAGGCCATGCCATACATTCCCAATCGTTACCTCGGTGAAATTCATTTGTACACTAGTCATGCGTCAGTCCTTTTCACGCTCATGACTTTTATTCGCGCGAGCCGGAGCGATCCCGGAAGAATCTCTGCTGAAAATCTTCCTGTCTATGATCATTGGCCCTACGATGGCTTCTTGTATGTCAAGGACCGCTCATGCCCTACCTGCAAATTTCACAAACCAGCAAGATCTAAACATTGCAGTATCTGCAATGTGTGCGTGAGTCGCTTTGACCACCACTGCCCTTGGATCAACACATGCGTTGGAGAAGCAAACTATTACAAATTTCTCACCTTTTTGCTTAGTACTGTTGGGCTTTTGTTTTATGCAAGCTATGGCATTGCTTACATTCTTATGGATTTTATTGATAGCCATCATTTGTGGGAGCGAAGTTTTATCAACCGCGAAACAGGTGAGCGAAACCCCGCGAGCTGGTCTATGGTGTTCACCTTCGTTTTTTTGCGCAAGACAATCTTATGTATGCTCTTGGTGCTTTCAGCTGTCATGGGTATAGTTGTTTTCGCGTTCTACCTCTATCATGTATATCTCATCATCAGTGGCTACACTACTAATGAGAGCGCGAAATGGGGAAGCATTGCTCAATATTATAAAAGCCGAGACCAACTCGCAAAGAAGAACCCTGAAGACTATCCGGAATTGAAGGAGAAACCTGACCCGGAGGTAGAGGCTGAAAAGATCAATCCAGATACTGCACCCCCTTTGTTTGACCGACGCGCTAGAGACTTCCCCCTGCGACTTCCTAACAATATCTACAATAAAGGACCTATTGCAAATATTGTAGACGTCATTTCGCCACCTTATCTGCGTGTTCTTAACGAGCTTCGTAAAAAACAAGAGGGATCAGCGACATCAAAGACCGCAGCAAAAAAGTCAAAAAAATCTGGCAAAATGAAGTCTTCATAAATATTGACAGCCTTTTTTTTCAGATTTGGATACTTAAACTTATAATATTCATTTTATTGCCTTGTCTCTGTTGTAAAAACACGAATATATTCTGTTCATTTTTTTCAAGACACAAGGATTTGGATGCTGCAAACAAGTTCTCTCAGCTCAACATTAATACTTTTCTTCGACTTTTCCAATTATCTCGCTGCAAAGTGCGCGCTGCGTTTCTGTGCTATTTCTTGACTACCAGGTTCAAATGAATTGAGAAAGCTTATTAAAAGAGTGAAACCTAATTTAAGACAAGCTTTGCCTCCTTATCTTCGACCTTTGATCGCGAATTCTTCTATGATATCGACAAGGTTACTTTTTGCATAATAGTTTCTATGATTTCAAGAGCCATGTCATACAATAGTTAACAGTTATACACTCTTTTCAAAGCCTTCACGAAACAAACGGTGGAAGTTTCAGTGGATGAGGGATTAAAACGAAGATTCTCTTTTTTTTTTTTTTTCAAATAAAGTCACTTTTGACCAAAGGTGCACACCGTATCGCGTGGGAACGAATTACTTCGCGCCTAAAGTCAAGAACTACAAGATCAAAACAGCTTGAAAAAGTGGACTCGACTTATACACGTATGTGAATGAAAGCGAGCAGCTCGCACACCAGTAGGCAAGGTAGGTCTGGCTGGGTAGTATCATTGCGAATGTATGTCAAAAGCTCAGAGTACCGAAACACCAGGAACAATTACAAAAGTTAAAATGCAGGAACTACAATCAGGGCCTGAAGATGATCAGGTACTGCATAAACTAAATGTTTTGGAGCGGCGTACCCGACTTGCACGGAAATGCATTGGAGCGAAGGTAGCAAGGCAAAATGCAGAGGGGGAGGCACGGCGCCAAGGGTACGCAAGTGTAGCAGCTCGTGAACGAGCTAGAGGCATCGAGGCAAAGCGAATACTTTGGGAGCGAAAGCAATACAATTGGAATAAAACACAGCCCTTTGGAAATGAAGGGCATCTCGCTTACGAGCTAGATCGCAACATCTTAATTCACAAAATCCGAGAACTTCAATTGCCACTTCATTATGCTCCCCATAAGCTCATGCAAGCCTCTAATCCAGAGGAAGTGAAAGGATCTTGCTTGGCAAATATTCGGGCAGAGGTGGATCGGAAACTAGCTAAAAGATACACTGAAGATATCACTAAACTTCGTGAGCGGTTGGAGCAAACCCAAAGCCGACTACGTGAACTACTTGCAATGAGACAGGAGGAATATGATTTGATGATTATTGAGCTAGCGTCTCTGAATCCTGATATTCTGGAAGATTCGTCGGGCGAGGGCAAATATTATCGAAGGGTTTTAGCAGAAGATCTTGAAAAGGTAACAGCTGAAATTAATCCATTAATAGAGCAGGCTAGCAAAGATCTCGAATGTGCAGAAGAAGAGCTAGAAGCGGATGCTGGGAAATTGACCCACTACGAATGGCAAAGACAACTTGCTGTGAGAGCTTACTGTACCACATGTATCCAGCTAAATGTCGGAGTAAGTAGAAGTGTATTGTCTTCTCTTAAAGAAGATTGTCTTCGATTGAAAGACCTAATGCTTTCGGACACGCACCTTACAGCATGTGGTGCCGGGTTGCAGGAGCTAGAAAAAGTAGAAAAAATCGAACTCTGGGAAAAACAATCTATGTGACAGAGTTGGATATGCCCTTTCGCCAGTATTTGCAGCCAAATCAGTTCGTTTCCTGCATCGACTTGTAATATGCTCCAATAATCTGGGTACAGATGGCGCTTCCTCTCTGCTGAATGAACTACAGAAAGCGTCTTTTGCCAGTTGTTTGCGCTATTTATCGTTACAATCTAACGGCATTGGTGAAGATGACGTTCGCACTCACGAGAGATTTTCTGCTGAATTACAGCAAGCTATTGGGAATGGAGGCTTGCCCTCTCTCGAAAATTTAGATTTGAGTAATAACGTGTTAGGGCCACGAATCGGTCGTGCGCTGGCATTACTTTTGCAAAACTCTACGAGTACAGTGAAAAATCTGATTTTACATCATACTGACTTGGGGCTGGGATCTCTTTCGAAGGTGATCAGTAGCCTCTCTAGTAATCCTACCATCCACATGCTTGATCTAAGCTTTGCGGGGCTCACTGACAACCACCTGTCGCAAATTGCACGTATGTTATCGAATCCTCGCACATACCTTACAAAACTATTTATAAGTGGAAACACACGTATCAGTGATCGAGGGTGCGAAGTATTTGTGCGCTCTATTGCTTCAAATATAACACTACAAGTGCTACACTTTGAGAACTCCGGATACACCACTAAAGGTTCAAAGCTGCTCATATCGATGCTTAATCGGAATACAATGCTGGAAGAGCTTGTATTCGATCACAGCAAGTGCCTTCATAACCCAACCACGAACGAAGACTCCTTAAATTATCTGCTTTATGCAGGTATGCCAGAGGATGCTGCATTTCGTATTTCAAACAAAGGCCGGATATCATATACAGCTCTAGAAGCTAAATTTGTGGCAGGTTCGTCTTTCTACGGCTACGAAGAGCCCCCCAAATTGACTTGTGAGAAACCAAACACGTGTAAGGGTTTTTCTGTAGATGATTGTTATGTTGGGATGCGTTGTCTAGCACCATTATTGGGAGAGTCCACACCTTCGGTACTTGTTAATGTCGAGGTCATCGAGGTTATTTTGAATACACACCTACAACGTGCCGAGGCGCAGGTACGCGTAAAGCTAATTGATTTTGTTCGAACGTCTGAAGACAACTTTGAAGAGTACGACCCCATGAAGGAATGTCAATCGCGCGGGTTGAATCTTAAAACGGATTTTCCTCTCATTCCAATAAGCCAACTTCAAGATTATCCGCCTGATGTAGCCATCCTGCAACTTCACGATGCACCTGAAAGTTTCGTGCTTTTCCCACTTCAGTTGCTACCCTTGTGGTTGCAAGCCCCTGAGGCGAGTGGATATGTCCGGAGTGGAATAATTCGCAATACATCTCAATACGGAGCAATTTTCCTCCCTACCAAAGAACAAAGTAATGAAAAGAGTGTCGACCAATTGAAAATGCAAGGAGTGGTTCATTTAGCGTGTCCAAACGTGTCAAAGTACTGGCCAGATCAGAGTTCCTTTAATATTAAATGGCCAAGAGCTGCACTATCTCCACGTCCACTACCTGCATATTCCCGTTCAAGCTCCGGCCAGGTTGAGCTGCCACCACTTCGATCGAGGCGATCTAGTCAAACAACATTTCAGCAAGCTTTCAATGAGATTCCCTTACAGGGAATCGCTTTTGAGTTTCATCGAGAACTAATATCTCCGACTGCAACCTTGAGACTTCTTCAAAAGCAGACGACATATCCAGAATGAAACTATTTTCATTCTGGTTTGACACAGTTAAAAGGAAGAGTAAAAAGAGAGGCACTTCTGACGTTTTTTCTTCAGACAGCCTCAAAGCAGAGTTCGCCCTGATATGTATGCAACTCTTGCTTTAACACTTACATGGTTCATTCAAATTGGAGACAAGTATCAACCATAATAGGATCATAATGCAGACTTAAAATAATAATAAAACATCCCACTTAGCTTTTAGAATCATAGAAAAATCAATTTGTGTTTGTGAAAATCTACCCTGCCTACTCGTATTAGGATCAGAATGAAGAATCGTTTAAACGCGCAGGTGTAGCTGGCGATACGCAAACGCAAGTATGATAAAGAAAAGCAAAAAAAACATTGATGCTTCTTTGCTAACTACTCTTGAAGACGAGACAGAAATTTTACAACAGCGAAGTAAATTTGTTTTACCTTTTTAAAAGTGGTAATGACATCGAGATTAATCGTGCAAGTTATCAAGCGAAACCTAGAGTGAGTTTGTCACCCACATTGGGATGTAGAGAAGGGTCGAGGTTTTGCAATGTTTGCAGCAATGAATTTATCAAACAAAAGACGCGGGAAAGAAGTAGGAGTAGGCAGCCCTCATCAATGGCCACATAAAACAACTCACACAAGAGTGGCAGATTTGACCTTCGTTTTTACACAATTACAAGACCCCAGAGCCTTTTATCGTCAAATTGACTTTGACTAAGCTTGGAAATCCTCAGCGCTACACGTACGAAGTTGGCTACCCACAATTCACAACTACACCGCCTCGAATCGCACAACAAGGGTACGTTTTCCGTCGCCGATTTATTATGCCTGCGCGTACTGGTACGAGCCACCAGAGGAGCAGCAGCCTGGTCTCGAATACTTGGCAAACCATGCAAGCAACGCAATGGCAGCGACAATTGGGATGATCATACCAACGATGTGCGTCGTTTCGTAGCCATCACCGAGTTGTCTATCAACAAAGGAGATGGTGTCGAGCATGTTTCCACGGAGAATCGTCATGTTTTCGAAACTTGTACGAGACTTGTAAACTGAGAGCTTAGTCCTGCCTAGGAGAGTAATGACTCGGGCGAGTTTCGATGTTTCGGATTTGCTAGATAGCCTGCTCGCTCGCAGAGGTGCAGCTAATAGAATGTCCTAGTAAGGACTACATGATCCCTTATGTTACCTGCAATTTTCCCAAATCAAGCTAGCATCTCATAACTATTTACATAAGAGTCTACCTCTTACACTGCACCTCGAAGACCGAGCAGAAATAGCTCCCACTTCTACTCATACTGGTAGTATCTCCTATCGTGCAGCGAGCAGCAGTGCACGATCTAAAGCACCCTAAAAGAACGAAAGAGACGAGCAGAGCACACTCCCGGCCCATATCAAACATAAGGGTTCTATTATACCATCCACACAAGAGCACTAGCGATCCTCAGATACCTGGTCTTCTAATAGCATGCCCCATTGAACAGCACTAGAGCTATCTACGACTTTCGATAGGAGTTGTGGAAATGGCGAAGTCTTAGTTTGGAAGGAGCGGTGCAGGTGCAGTCACCGAGGTGCCTCCTCGCCATCTGCTCAAGAGTGCAGAAAGCTAGCGCGTGCGAGCAAAAAATTGCATCCCCAGGGCCAGCCTGAGCCTGAGCCTTAGCCTGAAGAACACGAGCAAAAAACCAACCGTACAAGGCTACCAGCGTACTTAGTCTCACGTCCTCAAGGCTCTGTCTCTATTCATGCCAATGTCAATTTCAATGTCACTGCGTGCACGCGCTGAGTTTTTTTCACGTGCGATGATTTATTTACTAAGGAGCACCCTATAGACCTGGTAGAAGGCGCTAATGAGAGCGAAGACTCTTGTACTTTGCTACCTCTCTCGTTGTCAGCACTCGCACCAGGTCGAAAGAGGCTGTTTCCTACCAGCAATCGCTTTTCTTGAGTAGAAACTCGAACAGAGCCAAAGGTGTAATACATGTTTGTGAAGGTCTCGCTGATCAGGACTGGTATATATAAGGTACACCTGGGCTCCGGGCTGCCCGGGCTCCTCCTCAATCCTTCTCTCTGCACTTTGCTAAGCGTCTCCTATGCTACGTCTAGGATACAAGTCGTTAGGTAGTCAGGCTACTCTTACTCGTAGAAATTCAGAAGAAGGCTCCGAGTCTGGGAGGAGGCCCGGTCAGAGACTTTACCAACCCCAAGTCCACTAAAAACAACTCTCTTCCCCTGCGCCTGCACTTGTGCTAGGTACTCAGCTATGCTCAGGTCTTACAAGTTACAGCATAGCCGGTGCTTGAATGTTCGGCCAAGCTTGGGACAACTAATGTCTTCACATTCAACCTAGATGAGTTTATTCCAGACTTCAAGTTGAACATCAAAGAGTCCAGTATCAAAGCCCAGCTCTGTATGGTGGGACCTTGCGAAGAATTCACCTGAATTCTGCCCTAGAAGTTCACCCAAATCAGAATTGGAAATCTTCACCCTCAGATGTTCGAAGAAAGTAAGGCAACAAACAGCAAATTGCACTTAAGCTAATCACCTAGAAAATCGCCTGGTACCTGGTACGGAGAAGCTTGAATCAATTTTGTATGAGAAGCAGTCTGCATTGGACCGCGGCTGCACTTGAAGGACAGTTTAGATCGTTTCTCTACTGTCAGTACATTTCGGCAGGCAAGTGCGCGTTTCAAAAATTATTGGGGTTTTTATTACTTATGCTATTTTTTGCTGTTAAGACATGGACTTCTCTAGAATCAGTCATACCTCTAGATGTCAAGATGGGTTTTAAAAGATTAATATACAACGCAATGAGTGAAGGCGCTGGGTTCAGATGACCATATATCTCGCAAACAATTTTTGGTTGCAACATGAATACTGGCTTATAGATCAGTAGAAAAAAGCGATTGATAAGATCTGCGGGTACTTAGTAGTATGTCGTTCTGATTTTCAAACATAGTTTTAAAAAATTAGGAGACGCGGAGCTCTCATTATTGTTCTGTGAAAATTTATGAATACCAAAATCTAATCTAGAAATAAATTAAGTGGTTGCTGATGCAAAACAAATTACTCCGCTGATTTGTTGTGTTGTTTGCATGTTTACTACAAATTCAAGAAGTGAAAACAAATTTGTTGAGACTCAAATTGCTAGCTACTCCTTTCAAGAAACTCACTAAGTTTACATCGGCTTATACGTTCTCAACAACACGGAATGAGACATTTAGAAACACGATTCTTTATTGAGGAAACGTTAAATGCCTCCACAACCTCCACTGCTGAAGCCGCCGCCTCCACTGCTGGAGCTCATGCCTCCACTGCTGGAGCTAATGCCTCCAGTTCTGGAGCTAAAGCCTCCAGTGCTGGAGCTAATGCCTCCAAAACTAGAGCTGCCGAAGCCACCGGCTCGATGGATTCCACCAAGGTGCGACATATTACCTCCTCTAGACCTGGCCAACCCCCCACTAACTCCAGACATTCCACCTGTTGCATGACCAGTGTGAGAATTCTTTCCTGCTCCAACAATTGTAGCTGTTGGCAAATTAGTTTGTTGATCCATTTGCGCGTCGTAGCCATGACCAGTGGAAAGCGCAGATTGGTTCCTCCTCCGTTGTCGGCATATGCAGCCTATGACAACAATCAAAATAACGAAAGATGCTGCGATGGTTATCTGAATTATTGCAACTATTCTCGTGTTCCGGTCAATGTCTTGAGCCAGAATCCCTCTCAGTGAAGCCATCATGAATTGCTTCCGCCGCAGGAAACTGGGATGGCTATGATATGATGCTATGATATGACAACTCTAGCCTCGTAACTTCGCTTCGCCAATATTTCGTGGAGATTCCGGTTTTGCTGAGTAGTCCGACAAACTGATGAAGTGGTACGGTGTCCAAGTTGGCTACCCAATATCCTGCTGCTATAGCTATGTAGTGAGACTTGGGCTTACCTCAGATCTTCATAAGTGAGAACATTTATTGGACCAGCATCCATGTTACTGAAAACTTATGGATGTCCCAAAGGATGTTCACGAAGTATGGACGCACGCGTACTCATAGTATCTCCGAAGTAACATGATAAAAGTTTTCTTCACACTTTTAATTTCCAGCTAGGTCACACACCTCAATGCAGCATTGTTTTTTATTCTTTGGAAACCAGCTTAAGGGGTCCTTGTTTTTCTGCGTTTGATCAAGAATGTATGGCTCCGAAGTCGTACAGTTTAACATTGTGTGAACAAATTTAAGGGTATTTCGTACACCTGCCATAGTCTTTGTCAGTCGGAGTGTCTCTAGACGCTGGGTGTGTTAGTCTCTTGAATCTTGGCACTGCACTTTTCAGCTAAGGATTTTGGAAGCATTACACAGAGAGACAAGGGGGCAAGGACTCTCTTAATGGCCATTATTTTGGATAGTATGTAGTATATATAGAAATATGTTCTGTTCTAAACCAACCAAGAATCAAACATGTAATTTCTGCAAGCAGTTTAACTTGATGTTCTGGCCTCTTCATCCCTGGCTAGTTTACTCAAACATGTGATGTACTAACAAAACCATTAAGATCTATCCCACTTTACTGCACATAATTGAAGATTTGCTATGTAGAGTTGAAGAGTCCACAAGCAAAATAGTAGCACTTCTTAAATTCTAGATTGTTAAGACTTTCCAGTTGATATTCAATCAGCAAATCCATGAGATAGAGGCACGTCAATGCATATAGGCTTCCCACTTTTCCTTCTGTAAATTTCACTCAAAGCTACTATATCGAATCCAAAAAATCACGAGAACAATGCAGAGGAGCCTCACTTCATGTCATTTTAATGATTTCTCAGTATGATCTTTCATCTTCCGAACTCTTTATGCGAGGATCCATTCTAGCGATACTCCGTCTACTTGGATGGCAGATAAAGATCAAAATGAGGTCGAGACTACATTGTATTCATATCAACTGAAGTTCAGAAGCTGCTGTGAATCACCTGGCCATTTATAGAGGAATCAGTATCTTTAAGTGTGCTCCTTTGTCAAAATACTCCAAAGTAGTAAAGCAAATAAGGCAAGAACCTCAAACAATCTGTTTGGATGGGTCCCAAGAGTTTTGAGAATATGCTTAAAATTGCTTGCTTTCCTGGATTGCTTATTTATTTATGAAGTAATTAAGTCTTTAAATCAATATCTCAAAACCAGGAAATACTTTACTATCCAAAACGCCTTTCGTTCACTTATCTAATATGCGTCATTTTGATCGTCCAAGCGCAGAAACCTAGGTCGCTTTGGCAACGTTCACAAATTGTTGAGAATAGTCTGGTATTAGTTTCTATGTGATTTCAATATGCAAATACAACCATTGTTATAGTCCAACTACAAAGTTCTATTGTATATACCTTGTGAGGACACCCAGTGGCAGTAGACTTAAATATTTTCAGTGGGAATAGAGGAGAGTCATCACTGGGTGTTCTTGCTAAAACCAGCAACAAAATTCATAAAGACTTTTAGATTTAAAGCTAAATGTCATACATATCACATCCCACAGTAAAAACCATTTATGTTATAAAATGCATATCAGAAAACTCGCCAACACAATCTTTTTGTGAGAAGAAGAACGTACCCCATAATTTCGCCTGTTCTCTCCTATGTTCTCTCCCCCCCTCCCCCCCGCGAATTCCTTTTTGGAGCTCACGTCAGCATAGCAGATGTGCCTCGTTAGGTAGTCAGGCTACTCTTACTCGTAGAAATTCAGAAGAAGGCTCCGAGTCTGGGAGGAGGCCCGGTCAGAGACTTTACCAACCCCAAGTCCACTAAAAACAACTCTCTTCCCCTGCGCCTGCACTTGTGCTAGGTACTCAGCTATGCTCAGGTCTTACAAGTTACAGCATAGCCGGTGCTTGAGTGTTCGGCCAAGCTTGGGACAACTAATGTCTTCACATTCAACCTAGATGAGTTTATTCCAGACTTCAAGTTGAACATCAAAGAGTCCAGTATCAAAGTCCAGCTCTGTATGGTGGGACCTTGCGAAGAATTCACCTGAATTCTGCCCTAGAAGTTCACCCAAATCAGAATTGGAAATCTTCACCCTCAGATGTTCGAAGAAAGTAAGGCAACAAACAGCAAATTGCACTTAAGCTAATCACCTAGAAAATCGCCTGGTACCTGGTACGGAGAAGCTTGAATCAATTTTGTATGAGAAGCAGTCTGCATCGGACCGCGGCTGCACTTGAAGGACAGTTTAGATCGTTTCTCTACTGTCAGTACATTTCGGCAGGCAAGTGCGCGTTTCAAAAATTATTGGGGTTTTTATTACTTATGCTATTTTTTGCTGTTAAGACATGGACTTCTCTAGAATCAGTCATTCCTCTAGATGTCAAGATGGGTTTTAAAAGATTAATATACAACGCAATAAGTGAAGGCGCTGGGTTCAGATGACCATATATCTCGCAAACAATTTTTGGTTGCAACATGAATACTGGCTTATAGATCAGTAGAAAAAATCGATTGATAAGATCTGCGGGTACTTAGTAGTATGTCGTTCTGATTTTCAAACATAGTTTTAAAAAATTAGGAGACGCGGAGCTCTCATTATTGTTCTGTGAAAATTTATGAATACCAAAATCTAGATCAGCCTCAATCTAGAAATAAATTAAGTGGTTGCTGATGCAAAACAAATTACTCCGCTGATTTGTTGTGTTGTTTGCATGTTTACTACAAATTCAAGAAGTGAAAACAAATTTGTTGAGACTCAAATTGCTAGCTACTCCTTTCAAGAAACTCACTAAGTTTACATCGGCTTATATGTTCTCAACAACGCGGAATGAGACATTTAGAAACACGATTATTTATTGAGGAAAGCTTTAATCACTTCCACAACCTCCACTGCTGAAGCCGCCGCCTCCACTGCTGGAGCTAATGCCTCCACTGCTGGAGCTAATGCCTCCACTGCTGGAGCTAAAGCCTCCACTGCTGGAGCTAAAGCCTCCACTGCTGGAGCTAAAGCCTTCGCTGTTGAAGCTGTCTCCTTCACTGCTCCAGTTGTAACCGTTACTGCCGAAGCCACCGGCTCGATGGATTCCACCAAAATGTGACATATTACCTCCTCCAGACATGGCCAGCCCCCCACCAAATCCAGTCATTCCACCTGTTGCAATACCAGTCTGGAGACCCATTCCACCTGTTGCAATACCGCTCTGGAGACCCGTTCTACCTGTTGCAATACCAGTCTGAGAATTCTTTCCTGCTCCAACAATTGTAGCTGTTGGCAAATTAGTTTGTTGATCCATTTGCGCGTCGTAGCCATGACCAGTGGAAACTGCATAATTGATCATCTTCCGACGTATGCAGAATACGAAACACATGAAACATATCCCAATCAAGAAAATTACGATAGGTATTACAATGAATATCGAATCTATGGGGTCAAATAGTTTCCTGCCTCGGAGGTCAATGTTTTGAGCCAGAGACTCCCTCAGTGAAACCATTATGAATTGTTTCCACCGCAGGAAACTGGGATGGCTATGATATGACAACTCTAGCCTCGTAAATTCGCTTTGCCAATATTTCGTGGAGATTCCGGTTTTGCTGAGTAGTCCGACAAACTGATGAAGTGGTACGGTGTCCAAGTTGGCTACCCAATATCCTGCTGCTATAGCTATGTAGTGAGACTTGGGCTTACCTCAGATCTTCATAAGTGAGAACATTTATTGGACCAGCATCCATGTTACTGAAAACTTATGGATGTCCCAAAGGATGTTCACGAAGTATGGACGCACGCGTACTCATAGTATCTCCGAAGTAACATGATAAAAGTTTTCTTCACACTTTTAATTTCCAGCTAGGTCACACACCTCAATGCAGCATTGCTTCTTTTATTCTTTGGAAACCAACTTAAGGGATCCTTGTTTTCCTGAGTTTGATCAAGAATGTATGGCTCTGAAGTCGTACAGTTTAACATTGTGTGAACAAATTTGAGGGTATTTCGTACACCTGCCATTCTTTGTCAATTGGAGTGTCTCTAGGCGCTGGGTGTGTCAGTCTATTGAATCTTGGCGCTGCACTTTTCAGCTAAGGATTTTGGTAGCACTATACAGAGAGACAAAGGGGGCGAGGACTCTCTTAATGGCTTGCTGATGCGCAGATGTTCCTGGACTGGTATTAGTTTCATTTTTTCTTGAAGTTGACTACCGTTCTGATTAAAGAATCGGACTACGCTTTGGCTAGTGGAATTGCTGCTCTGGATTGTGTGCAATTCCAGCCGGTCAGCTTAAAGGACCTACGAACCTCCGTTTAGCCTTTAATCCTTAAAGTCTTTAAGACTCTCTTTGACCAAAGTAAAGTTGCGTGGTTGCATCCGTCTTGTCTCCCTGGAATATATAGCAAATTGTGATACCTTCACTTAAAAAGCTGTGATCTGACACAAGCCTTGCAGATTCCCCAACCTTTTCCGTTCGTCAGTTGACTGGCTTCTAGTGAAACCTTTTAAATTTGCCCAGTTTGAGCGACGAAAACTCAAAGTTGATCTGTGTACTTTTGCGAGCAGATGGGAACATCAGATAACTCTCGCCAGTCAGAGGCTTTTACAGAGAATACCTTTGCTTGAGTTGTTTCTGCCTATTATGAATTATTTGTAGGTCATTGTAAGATATCCTAGGACGATTTCACACCCCCATATACCATACTGCTTTCGTTTGTGTTGTTACTTCTGTAAACTAATTACAGCCCTTCAACTACGTATTTTTACTATCAAGAGTCAATGTTACTTGGGTTAAGTTAAACATTTTAAAATCGAAGATATCAACATACTTGACATACCTAGCAACTCTTCTCTACTAATCGTACTCGAGGAAGACATTCGGCTAGCATTCTTCCCTGCGTAATTGGTTGTATTGCTTGAGATGCTTACATTCGTAAGATGTTTTAATCACGCAATAAACCTTGCGCCCAGCACGAATTTGAAAGCAGCCAGCAGAATCGCCCGGTGCTCATACAGGTACTCAAGTAGGTACATAAAAAGAACTTTATAATGCACTGGGAACACCCGAGAACCTCTCGCTCAGATTCGCAAACTCTACCCAACCCGAGCGAGGGGTAGGGAGGTCAACCGCAAGGGTATGCCCCCCCGTTGAGCTGGTTTTAAATCTCACCAGCCATCTATTTCACAATGTGAGCTAGTTAGAAGCGAGTATTATCAGCAAGCTGTGCATTTTTTGTGTTTTAAAATGATCTCAATCACTAATGTATTCCTGCCTATATACCAATATATTTAAAACGTTGTTTCAAAACATTTGCCTAACATGCGAAAAAGTATTATATGGCAGAGAACTAAACATCATCTTTTCAGAACAGAAGCGAAAAATATTTGCAAAACCATTGCAGCTTCTATCAGTTTATAAAATGTATATATAGGAAATATCATTAAATTTAAAATTTCATTTGGCATCCATTTCTTTATTCGTTCCAGCACTGATCTAACCAAGGTAACGTTAATCTGTTTAGCAGGCGTTAACCTCAATAAGAATACAGAAATAGTCTTTTGGCTCTGTATCACAGACTTTCCAAACATGCAAAGGGCTAGCCTCATCAATGAACTTTTTGACTTTAAAAAGTCTGGATCATATAAGACAAATTGTGACCAAGTTCCACTCACGTCTGCCATATTTAAGAGATTCCAAATTGGTATTTGTCAGAGTGTTGAGTAAGACTATATCTGGATTAGTTTCACGCCAGCTAAAACTCAAACCATCTTACTGAGGAGAACCAGCACACATATATTTAGACTCATGCAAGAGGTAGCGGTAAGCTCTATACATTGCAAACAGAACGTAAGAGCTTTATAATGTGTCCCAAGTCATCAGTTATTACCTTCAAATTCTGACAGGTGAGGTCTTTTACATATGCAACGCCTCTCTCCTCAGAACTCGACTGTCATATGTATGCGAAGCCAGGTTTGCTTAAAGGATAGTAAGTAGATGGAATATATATAATGGAAAGGTGCTGTTGAACGCTGCATTTAGATCTATACCGCCTTTGTCAGCTGAAATTAGGGTTGTTACTGCCAAACACATCAGAGCAGAAACTAGCTGCAGCACTAGGGTCGTTGTCACAACCAAATACTGAAGGATCACTAGCTGGAGTAATGACACTATCAGTTAAACCAGTTGATAAGGGGTTCAAACCTGCTGGAGTCAGTAAAGTATTGCCAACACCAAACAATACTCCAGTAGCGGCACTTGCTGCACTTGCAATTGCAAGTTGTTGCATATGATTATCCCCGTATCTCTCAGCATTAATCATTCGCATGGTTGCATTGGAGCGAGGTTGAATAATTGATCCATTGCCTGTAATAGCAACTGTACTAGTCGTGCCAGTAACTTCAGTCGCAACAGGAAGTCCTCTTGCATCAGTTTGACGAGGAAAGCTTTGATTCAAGCAGCAAGCCACGACTGCAATCAGAACAAGCAATCCAGCAATACAACCTACAACAATTGGAATGGAATTTCCGAAAGTACTTGTGGTCGAGTCATCAAGAAGCCGCATAGCTTGATGTTCGATTGAAACCAAGGTCTCTTGCGTTTGGGGGCCCTCTGTGGTATTCATTCTTCCGCTAACTAGAGGACTTTGCTCCTTTCCTTAAATGATTCATACAAACTCAAAGAGATACGAGGCCGCAGTGAGTACGCTTGCTTTGATTTGAGATTTGCTTTTTCACAGAAAGAAACAAAGCCCCTCTAGACATGAGCCATTTTCTGCCAAGTAATTTTCAATGTACTTTCTTTGATTATGCTTATAGGTGTCAATACTGAAGAAACACTGAATCCTGAGCACGTGTGTAATTCGGTCCATAAAGACTTTCTCGAAAGTGCTTACAGTATCAAATGACACTTTTCGAGTTAATAAGCACAATCAATATACAGAGCATTAGAAAGAGGTGTTTTGTGCCTTGCTAGAACTGTGACATATGTGCTGAGTTATAAAGAGCAATGATCTAGTTCCGATGGCTGCTCGTATTTTTCTTTTTTGTTTTTTGTTTTTCTGTGGAGTTCTAAAAGCGTACTTTCAAAGGAATATTGAAAGACAAAAGCTTGTCTTTTGGGCTTTTACTATTGATTCGGAATAGGTTAGGTCGACTGCGTCCAAACGTATCGTAGGCAGGAAAAGACGCTCCTTGTCTACTATTTTCAATGTATTTAGGTATACAAACTTGTTTGCAGTACTGATGTCCAGTGCTGTAGGAACCGTTCAGCATCTTGCCGATCTTTTTGCACCAGATGAACGCGCAAGTATTGATTACAAAAGAAGAGCTTGGGCCATTCGAAGTTCGCTTATGAGTTGCACAGAGGGATTCTGCACACATGCCATTCTTATTACCACAATGTAATGGCATTAAGAAAAAATAAATTAAAAGGAAAAAAATTGGGAGGCCTAAAAGACAGATTTAATGCACCTACCTATTCTTTTGCAGTTCAAAGATTACAGTGCGTGAGACAAACTCATTTACAAAAGAGGTAAATTAGCACTTCACAGCAACGACACCAGCCCTTCTTTTAGTAGTTGATACATAAAAGTTTATTGCTGCTGGAATATCCCCTTTTCAATTTCGCTCAAAAAAAGAAATAAAGCAGCAACTGCCCAAACCTTTCTTCTAATCTGGGCAGACTTTGACTACATTCTAGACCAAAAAGAGATATCACAGTTGCCAAGCATTGAATGAAGCTGCTAAAGCAAGAATATCCTAGTGAAGGTCACAAAGATTGCTTTGAGATGCCACGTTTCTGTGCAATGAAACAACGGTGTGGCACGAATCGAAGAATCAAAATATAGATTTGATATACCGAATTAACTCTCGACGTTGCTTATTAAAAGGTAGTGAGTCATCAAATTAAAGGAACCCGTACTTCATAGATTTTGGTGAACAGATTCAAGAAACGACGCTACGAAAGAAAATTGAGGTATAAACAAGATCCTAAAATTGGTCAATAAAATGAGCTTATTATAGAAATTCAAACAACAACAGTAAGGAACAGCGGTGTGAGTGCTCAGAAGCACAAATAAAGTGGAGTGTATACTTTTATAGCAAGTCATCGCGGTAAGCCGGGCTACCTACTGTTTGTTCTCCATGGTGCTTGCGTGACAGGGGGGGCACAGCCTCGGGGCTGTTCCTGTAGTATTTGGTGTCATCGCTGAAGCGCGTAAGAACAATCAGAATTGCAACAATCGCAACGAAGCCGAAGACAAGGCCAATAATAATACCATCATCTTTGCTAAAGAGCTTGCGAGAGCTTGCTCCACGAAGAGAAATGTCGTTGTCTTCTAAGGTCAACGCAAACGAGTTCTCTAGAACTGCGAGAGCGCATCCAAGAAAGAGTCCAAGCTTTGTGGGAAAATGAGAGGTCAGCATGGTATTTTCAGGAAAATTGATGCAGAATACTATGCAAAGCTGTTTATTCTGACACAGCCAAGGTTGTTGTGAACGGTGTTTGGGTTTTGGTTTTGGGTTAGTCTGGGATGGCCCTTGTCTTTCCAAGGCGACCTGTAGGTGACTATTAGCTATTATGTAGACACTACTAAAATACTAAACCATTATTCTTATACAGAATCAATACTACCGGTATACTGATCGACAAATAACACAGAGGCAGAGGGGGGGGGGGGGAGTCAGCTCCTAAAGGCCACGACTGCTTCTGAAGATCTTTTCTGAGTTTCAAGTCGCAAAAACCTGCTAGTTCGAACAAGTAGTACTCATACTCCTTCAAGTTGTGGAGGCTCCCTGCCTGTCTTCCTGTTTCTTCCCCTTTCTAGTATTATATATTTATTTCCTCGTTATAGCTTTAAATATTAGCTCCCCAGTAGCTAGCTGCCGAAAGGCCGCTGTCGCGTTGATTTGATTGCAAATAACCACGCTCAAACTTTCGAGCACGCATCGACCCCCTCACCCCCTCTTTCTTATTTGTGTTGGTTGCATAATATAGAGGAGCTTCAGACCAGCATATAACAGTGGCTTGATCAGATCAGGGATCCCCGTAATTTCTGCAGTCTTCCCCGAGATCTTTTCTCCAATGACAGAGGAGCTACTTCGCATTGAAATAGTACTCAGGTGACTGATCGACCCAATCAAGCAGCCTGGCAAAGACTTCAACGAGCGGACAAACGATTACAAAACACCAGCTAGTAAGCCATCTCGTGAAAACCTCTCAGCACCCTTCATTTTCAATAACTCTGTGATCAAATTGGATTTCCTCACTTTGTGCAACCACCATGGAATACCAGAACACCAATCCACTTTAATACCCATCAATGCTTGCATAATTAATTTCATTATCAGGATCCCCAGATCCCCTTCCAACAAATGCCTTCCCTCATCGACCCGTCACCGCTTCCATTGCAATAATCGCAGCGTGCGTATTGTGCATGAGCCTGTGGGTTTCTAGCAGGTCCGAGCAGCGCGTTGAACCGACCTGCTAGTTCGTCAAACATCACGAACATCACCCTTTCTTGGCATCCGTTCGAACGTCTCTTTCCAACTGAGAAAGCAGATAAACAAGAAAAGAAACAATAGGCATTTGAGGAAGTCCAAGCTCGCAACGACAGCCCGCACCAGTCCCCTCTTCCCTGCACGTGCGTGAAAATCCTGAGGGGACTCATGGGTTCCTTCAGAGGGCACACAGCTCATCTATTCTGCCCGTCATATGGTACATACCAACTACTACTAGTATCAGTCAATGTGTATTT
Source organism: Schizochytrium sp. TIO01 (assembly GCA_004764695.1). NCBI lineage: Eukaryota > Bigyra > Thraustochytrida > Thraustochytriidae > Schizochytrium > Schizochytrium sp. TIO01. The sequence goes on along the minus strand of SMSO01000014.1, from coordinate 800,272 downwards.
AATTTAGAAGGAGTCCAACATCAAGTTCAGGTTGAACTTCAATTTCACGTGCGAGTTTGAGCTCATGGCACTTGCAGGAATGATGCTCGGAGAGCGAGAGGGAGGGAAAGCATGCCCTCGACATTCCTTCTCCTCATAGTGACGATTATGAAGTTTAAGGGCGACCTCAAGCCGGCGGGCGATCTTGCAGAGGGCCTTGAGTGAAGTTCTTCCTGATCATGCGCACGAACACCTTCTGTGCGGCGCGCGTCGTGCTTTTATGAGTTTCTTCATTCAGACAGTTAGCCAGGACTTCCACTAGTTCTTCCAAAGGCGTTGCAAATTACTAACAAGTTGCTACTGCAGCGAAACGTGCGCCAAAGCCGCAGGTAAGGCGGCTTTGTTCACTAAATCACAGGTTCTTGCCAGTTGCTGTGTTTCCTTCTTCTTCTTCTTCTTTGACAAAAGCCTCTGGCGTCCCCATCGATCTCCACAATTATAGTTGCGCTGGTCAAGACGAAAACGGAATTAGTTTGAAGTTCTGCTCAGCTTGGCTACTTTGTCTCAAAGCATTACTTCGTCCAACTTGAGGCCCGTGCTCAAGGTGCTCGCTCGCGCGAGAGATTGAAGTGCTCGTGGCCGCTTACGAAGGTCTTTCTCAGCATACTAGGCACCGCGGCCCTCAAGTGCCTAGAACGGCCGGAAGTGTTTCGTGTGCGAGCAGACGGCAGTGGAACTGAGCAGCCAACGCCAAGATCTTCTGCCAAGAACTCTTCAGGTTCATAAGATCAACGATGATTTACTAGAATCAATGAGATACACAAGCGCTCATTTTTAACTTGGCGGCCTCGTCTTTGTATAGATATTCTGGGGATAGGACACAAGCAAGCGCCGAGAACTCGAAGGCGTCACGTTTCGTCAACATCTGCTCTCTGGCGCTGTGAGCTGCAGCGCGTCCTCTCTCGCTGGGGCGCCTTCAGCACAGGTTCTCGAGAGTGGCCTGAATCCGAGCAAAGCTTACTCAAGAAGAACTTCATAGCTCCGCGAGTCTCTTCCCTAAATCCAGTGTGAGACATCTCCTGGTAATTGCCTCGATTGTCCGCATTCCTGACTACATGTTGGATTCTCTTTGCTTCTGGTTACTCGCTTGTGTCTTGATACCTCTGAATCAGCCCGCCAACCAATCAGCCAGTCAAAATTAAGCATCCATGCGTGTCTTGTTAAAGGATACGACAACGTTCCCGGAGTGCACGTGCTGCTAATTATCATGTTGTTGGAGAAGTGCAACTCAAGCAGTCATAGGCTTGCTCTATTTTTCATCACGAGAGTTTGGCAGGGTGGCTATCACACGTTAGACTTTTTATTCTTCAACGTTATCAGAGAGGTTCATGATGGCAGCGGCGTTGCTTGCGAGGAGGAAGTTATACTATAAATGTAAGCCCTCTTCGACTTCACGCACCCATGATGGTCCTTTCATGATGTAAGATGGCTTTGCAAGATAACACAACTAACTGAAAGCAGGTTCGCGGCACCGCGAGGAAGTCTGCCTCCCCTGCATTTCCAAAAGCGCATGGTAGAGCGCTCTGGCCAGTTCTGCTGGTCAAAACACGCGTTGTGATCGCTAGCTTGAAGCGAGAGGCTGCCTTGCAGCTCACCATTTGCGTCAAACCTCATCATTTCCGTACCCTGATCGTGTGCAACTTAACCCTTCACTAGCAAGATAAGGCATTACACTACAAACGACCAGGAGGCTCCCGGTCTCCACTAAGGCGGCTCTCTCCTGCTCCTATCCTTGGCCGTATAACTAACTATCTTGCATTCATTACGTCAGACTCAAACTCTCGGAGCACGAGACAATTACGCGTTGCTGGCCTCATGGCTGGCGAGGAGAAGCTGATTGTTCAAGTCTTAGCCCCTAGAAGACTTTCCACAAGTAGGGTCTGGGTCCCAGCGCTGAGTAACATGAGTTGGCAACGAGCGAGGCAGGGATTGGGAAAACTCTTAGTTCCCCGTAAGGAGTAGGACTCACACTCTTGACAGCATATGAGGAGGAAAGCACACTGTGAGCAGGCCCAGATTTATGGTTGGTTTGCACGGATTTTGAGGATATGCGTAGCCCTCACTCAGTGCTCAGCGCTCGGAATTCGATATGAGTTTTTTTGATTGCATATGAGGGGAAGCTCATTTCGATAAGCTTGCTTTGCTGTAAGCTGACCTCAAAAAACCCTCCGAATGATGTAGTTCTTCTGATGAAAAAAAAAATGATTTCCTATGCAAGACGACGTTCTTCTGGTGAAGGAGTGTGTGCTTTGGCTGGCCGCGTTTCGTGCAATCGTCACTGTGGTTTTGGAGTGGAGGCGAAGAAGGACTATAATGAATATGCTGACTTCCTGTGGACTGCGGCTGTCGAATAGGGTGTATCCTTTTGTAAAGTTTGCAAGAAAGAAGGGTCAATTCAGGACCACAATTTATGATGGTGTGCACTAAAATAAAAATGGGGTCATCGAGCTCTGTTCGTAGTCGAGTAGTCGAGATCCATGTCTTCCTGAAAAGGAGGAAAACATTCTCTTTTCATGAAACTAGTCGAACAGCGTACCAAGGGTGGCTCAGGCAGAGTACCTATCACCTGGTTCCAAACCGGCATCATCCCCGCAATTTCGCAGGAATTTACGCATGACGCGCAAGCAATTTGTCATGCAAATGAATTGTGGTTGGCCTATTCTTATATTCAAAAAGCATTATCAGCAGGGTAAAGATATCGCGACAATGAATGGTCATGGTAGGGAAGGAATCTGTCTGCAACAGGCTACTAGATCTATCTTTCAATCAATCAATTCGCAAACCTAGTAAGATAGTCAGAGAAGTGAATGCAAATGAGACGATATGCAAGTATAATTGCCTCTTTCGCAACAAACGCGAGCTAACCTTGCATTTTGCAGCCGTGCTCAAAGTAGATAGGTAGAGACCCACGGTCAAAGAGAGATTGAAGCAGCAGTCAAAATCTTGAGCTACTACAAAAGCGACCTTCAAGACGATTACACGGAGTCCGGTGTAACGTGTCTACCTGCGTGACCTAAAACCAAGACTTGTGTATACTTTGTCAGAACACTCTTTAATGAAAAGAACAAACAGAAAGAACGGTTGTGACATGTACAAGGTGGAATGCAGGCACGAGGGCAAGATCGAACGATCATCACGACGGATCATTCCAACACAGCTGTCGCTGCCGGATCAAGATAAAGACAAACTTCAACGTTCGAACGCGCAACGAAGGAGCCTTTCAGTTGAGGGTACTAGGCAAGCTGCGCGCATCCAGCAAACTTCTCTTTTGTCTTTGTTGTTGTAGCAGTGTCGTTTGAGGCAGAAGCAGAGATGGCTCGCGTGAAGCAAGTGCCACAGACTGGCAAGGAGCAAAAGGGCTCCGAAGAGCGCCGCGTTCATAGCAAAGAAGGCAAGGAAGAAGAGGACACAACCCTGGAAAAGACTGAAGTATTGAAGCGTGGTGAAAACGCGATTGAGCATGGGGATCTGGTCAAGACCAACCTTTTCACGGCTATGGGCAGCCCGCAGAACTCGGTGGTGGTTTCCAAGCTGCTCCTCTTCAGCATACTTATGGGCACAATGCCGCTCGGTAAGTTTGACAGCCTAGCAGTTTAGCACACTCTCACACAGGCAAAACCCAGGAGAATTATAAATGCACTTATACACAAGCCATGCTTTCCTCATATGCAGAGGTTCGTAGCCTTGAATGATCAGATATGGGGTTGCGTTGGTCAGGTGATGATAATGAGCAGCAGAGTAATGTTCAAGAAGTGTAGAATAGAAAATATTATAATATGAAAGGAGGCTAAAAGGGGTGAATATATGAGTTAATGCAAAATGTCATGACTAATAATATGCGGCGTGAGATCAACAACAAATCCAACAACGTGCTTTGTGCGCGTGTGTTAACCAATAATCCTATTTCCCCGACGGACTGTGACCTACGCATTAACCGCACGTATATGCACGTGTGACAAATTGGGGGACAACACAATGACCCACTCGGTTGCCGGTGCCGACTGCTCTGTATAGGAGTTTTTTTTTATATGCGAGACCGCTACTTGCCGAGCATCGGCGTACGCGAGAAGGTGGATATCATCAGTGGCGTAAGCGCAGTGCTCTGCGTGCAGGCCATTATCGCCCTCTATGTAGTAATGGCGTTCGCCGAGAAGACGGATGACCTAGATCAAGACAACAACCACGCCCGCCACCGCGCTAATATCGGTGATGCTAATAATGATGATGAAGATGCCGATGATGGCGTCTCTTCTGCAATTGAATCCAAAAAAGAGAAATGAACCTGACAATGTTTATGAAGTCCAACTTGACAACAAATTTTTCGCCGTCTCGTAGGTGGTCCACGAGATAGCTACGGAGGGGGCATGGACCATGAGGCGTGGCTTCAAGCCACGAGCAAATCCTCGGAGTCCTTCTTCTTGGTACACGCGCTTGGCGGTGTCGACGAGACCGGTGTAGCGGATGACTTGACCCACAGGCTCGGACGAGTGAAAGCGTACAGAGGCGCCGGCCTGCGAGCTCTCCAAGAGCTGCGTAGCACTTGCCGGCTGCATCCGGCGCACCGCTGACCTCGAGCTCGATGTCATCAGCTCACGAACAGCCGAGGCGTCCCCTCCAGAGACTGGCCTTGTCGCTGTTGTTGTGCCCTTGACATACGGACCAAAAGGGGCCCGGTTGCGCACGTGAAGGTTGTTCAACTTGTTCGCATGAGAATAATAAGGTGATACAGTCACACCCACAGAAGGCTGGCCCACGTGTCGGATGCCACGTCCTGAGGGGAACGGGGTGGCGTTGCTTGTGATGCCGGGGAAGGCCGTGGCGGCCATGCTCCTTCCCTGGGACCAGAGTCCAGAAAAGAGACGCGAAGATCCAGAGCTGGAGGGACCAGAGATGGCTCCTCCAGAGGCTGCGGTGGGGGGCACGGAGGAGGGTCCAGACTTGGATGCGTTACGCAAAGCCTTCTCGCGCAGGGCCTGGTAATCGCGGAGGACATTTTGGGTCTGGAGACGGGTCTTGACGACGTCAAGAGGGTTGGTCATAGCAGCAGCAAAGGCTCCGGATAAAGCGCCACTGACAAAGAAGGCAGTGAGGTTGTACTCGTTGCCGGGGTTGAGGATCTTCTTGAGACTCTCGTTAGCAGAGACCATGACCGCAGCATATGGCATGTTCATGACAAGTGTGGTCGGGAAGCTAATGAAAAGAGCACTGGCGCCCTCGTTGCGCAAAATTGTTCGGGCGCAGTCAAACATGCCGGTGTGGAAGCCGAGCTGGAGGCGCTGCTTGATGACGTCCATTGGTGTCATAATGCTGTCGTGTGCGACAGTGGCCAGGCAGCCTGCAGCTCCGGCAGCAATGGGCGTGTGCTCCTCGCCATCAGCACCGAAGCTCTCCTTGGCCTTTTCGAAGATGGAGAAGTATGCTGCGTGCGCGGGAACGCAGGCAGTGAACATTGTGGACACACCGCGCCACAAGCGGATGACGCCGTGCTCGCGGATCAGGTTGGAGATAGCACCGCGGGAGGTGCCCTCAGTCTGCATATGTGTCTTAATGGTGTCAAAGGGGAAAATTGCGCAGTGCTCCGCAGCGCCAGCCATGCTACCTGCAGCGGCGTGCACCACAAAGGATGTGCCTGATTCGGGAGACCATTCCTCCCAATCCTCAAGGTGATCCCAGGTTTCTGCCATTTTGACTTACTCCACAAAGAGGTTCGACGACTACAACAGAGAGAGTGACAAAAACGAGGTAGTTTGCCGAGGGTGTTATTAAACGGACTGGACCACCGCTAGCGAATGTTGCGGCGCGATGAGGGTTCTACAGATGCCCCGAAGCAGGAGCTGCTGAGACCCTTATGTATATACTTTTTCTTTTCTTTTTTATGTACTTGGCTGGTCTATGCCGCCGCTCCGCTGACGCGAAACCACCGACAAACAGACAGACAGCCCGGGCGGGACTATTACACGCGCAGCGATCGACGCTACGCTGTCTAGATGCTTGCTGTGCACCACGCGAAGATCACGTGTGCTGCTGTGCGAGCAGCTTTAGCTTTCGATTTCACTACTTAGTTGATATATTCGCGCGAAAGTATATTGTTTCTTTGTTGGTTTGTTTGTTGTTATTGATATGAATGTAATGCGCTCGCTGCTCTGCTCTGCTCCGACGGCACGAGCACGAGGCTGGCTAGCTCGCTGGCCGAGCGTGAAACGCCACTGCTCCTGACGATCCTCACGCGCTACCGAGCGCTCGCTGCTGCTGCTGCTGCTGCAGTCGCGGGCTGGGGAGCGGAGGCTCGCGCGGCACCACTGATGGGATTGGAGTATGGATGGATGCGACTCTCAGGAAGAGAGAAAAGCAAATGGTAAACTAAAAGAAAACAAGAAAACAGAAAAGAGAGCGAACGAATGAGCGAAGAAAACAGAAGAGGAGAGAAAAGAAACCTCGACGAGCGACCGAAGCCACGCGCTTGGTCTGCCAGTCAGTCTTCAGTCAGTCTGTCCGCTGTGCTGGAGATTAGAAGGTTACAGCTTTGCCTGAGCTCCTGTCAGACGGAGTTCTGGTGCGAGACCACGATTCGGGTATGAATGAATGACTGCCCGCTTTCTTTGTGCGAAGGAATGGAGAATAAACAAACAAACAAACAAACAAAACAAACAAACAAACAAAACAAATAAAGAAGCAAAGCGAAAGCGACTTTCAACTATTCTTTCTTCTCTTTTTCTTTTCTCTTTTCATTCTCCATCCAACTTTTATCATTTCTATTATCTTTATACTTATTCTTTTTTTTTAGCTTCTTTTTTTTTCTTCTTCTTCTTCTTCTTCTTCATCTTCTTTTAAAAATACAATTACTATTTTGTTCTTCCCAGATCTTACTTACTATCCTCATTTACATCATTCACTCACTCCTCATCCTTTCTATTTCCCATAGACGAATAAAACCTCATCGATAGAAAGCACAATACAGTACTTACTTATTCGACACGAACGAGATGAAATCCGGCAACATCTCCAGAAAGCGTCAGATGGCACCCGAAAGAAGACGACTCTTTGCTGCTGCTGGCGCCTCGTCTTCGCCACATGCCTTTACTTTGCGGCCCCCAGTTCTGAGCAAGCAAGCAAGCAAGCAAGCAAGCAAGCTCTCTTCGATCGTCCAAGACCAAGATTGCTTTGCTAACGCTTGAGCTGCTCGGGAGATATATGATCGAGCGATCTCCGCCATCTAAAAACCAAACAATTTATTCATTCATTCATTCCACTTTCATAAGTTTCGTCGAGAAATGATTGCAATGCTAACTAAACACATCGAATACCTCAACAACACTACGGAGTGCGTAGTAGCACTGCCTTTGTTCAACGCAATTTCATCACCTTATAATAATAAGCACATAATAAGCAATCAAGAACAAAGAAAGAAAAACAAACAAACAAACAAACAGAGTTTGATAATTTTTAGCGATCACCTTTTATTGGCCTCACCATCGTCAGCATCACCGGCACCAGTGGTACCGTTTATGGTAACGCCACAGTAGTATCGCTGTTCTGCAAAACCTTTTTGCTGCTCCTCTTGAAAACTTTAGAGGTCAAACTCTTAAACTCTTTTTCTTTTCTTTTTCTCCCTTAAAGAACAGCCGCACCATAGAGACAACAAGCAAACAAATAAACAACTTTTTAGATCGACTCGTACAGTTTCCTATCGCTGAGGCGTTAGTGTGGAGCTACGGCTGTGCTTAGCAGTCTTAGCAGTAGCGCCAGTGCAGGCTTGGACTGCCTAACAACATCGACTTCGATTCCGGCGATCGATCGATGCTCGAGGTCGCACGATCGATCGATCGATCGATCGATACCTGGTACCTTCAGGCTCCTCCTCCTCCTCGCAAAGCCCTTGTTTTATCTAATTCCCATTGACCGGACTTCAATTGCTGCGCCAGGATTGATGAATCACGAATCGTGAATCGTGAACTGTGAGCCATAACTAAGATAGCCAACTTCTTCTTTCCAGTTAGTTTGTTAAAGATGTGCTGTGCCTTCCTCACTATAGAGAGAGCTAGCTGTCTATATCAGATAGATACTCAGGTACTGCCAAGCTCAGGCACCCAACAATGACATCGCAGACTCTCTGATATCGAGGCAGACGATCGATCGATCGGTCGAGCAATCTTTCATTCACGAAAACCGCACCGAAGACATCCGACCTCCAAAGATCTCTCTTGGGGAGGTGCCTCACTTAGAAATATGTACATGATGTGAGCGAGCTCCAAGAAGAATGTCGGCCATCGTCACTAAGAGCCTGAATTTATTTCACCTGTTATTTGTGATGATGATTTGTGATGATTTGGGCGTCGATGCTGATTGACGTTGTTGATGACATCTCGAACCAAAGGCAGGGTCTGCCACAGGCTCGCTCGTGTGAGGGTGGGTCCCCACCTCGCACGTGCCTTCACTTTCCTGACCATGCTTGTGACATCGAGCAGCCAAGAATGGTTTTAAGGAGGAAATTGAAGAATTGATCAATCACAAACAACTTTAGCAGCATTGCAATCAATCAATCGATCGATCAATCAACTCAAGTCACGAAAAACCGATCGATCGAAAGTTGTGTTGAAAGTATGGTTCACTTTCGCCTTTGTGATTATTGCAGTCATATCCCAAGAAGTCAACCCAAACTATCGCCAGGACTAAACGAGTATGTAGAAACGCGGCAATGTGTATCTATCTATATATGGTATGCATGTATTTGTTGGATCCAGAGACTTTCTATCAAAACCAGTTCCAATTCGCTCGTCGATCAGGACTCTCATTCATGTCCAATTCCTTTTTAGCGAAGAGATCTTTTGGCCTGAGCAAAGGAAAGATTACCAATGGAATGGCAGCTACCTAATTTTATAAAAACATGTCATGATATGCAGTACAACTAATATTTTAGACAAAACCAAAATGTACCTCTAATACTAATCTGTGATGCCTCACTCTTACAATGGCAATAGAAGCAATTTCATTCTAAAGAGAACGCGCGCGAGGCGCTACTATGATTTACCGTAGATACCCCCTATCACGACCAGGCGAGCTGTGTTTTTTTTTGAAAAGCAAGCAAGAAGAACTGCAGAAAAGAAGCACATCTTCGATGATGATGATGATGCCAAAACCATCGTCGCCTTTGCGCTAAAACCTTCGCAGAGCGACTGTGAACGAGTGAACTAACTAAATAAGCTCTCAGCCGTCATATGATATCGACTTTCTCAATTGCCGACGCCTCAGCTCAGTCTAAACTAGGGAGTGAGTGATAAGCGAGGCAAACCACGGAAACACATATCTCCTTTTTCTTTTCTTTTTTCACCAACTGCGCTCATTTCCCTTCTCTCCTCAGCAGCGTGCTTCTGCGCTCCCCCCATTTTCATACAAGTTAACCTACGCTCCCATATGCACCTGTATCCGCTGCAGGACTGCTTCTGAAGCACTTTCTTTTAGCGGCGTGTGGCCGGCAGAGTTAAGACCGGCGCTTCAGAAACTACGCCAATAAGCAGGCGATCAGCGCGCGCTCCTAAGGCCCCCCTCTTCGACGAATCCGCGGCCCCCTAAATTACAGTCAGAAAGCACGCACGGTCGAGGGCCTCGGATCCGCCGGCGAGTGAGTGGAGGGGCGACGACGTCTCCAAAGGCAAAGAAAGACAAAGACAACCTCCGCAGATCCTGCGCTCGGAGCCGCCGCTCTCAGGCAGGCTGGTAGGCAGGCAGGCAGGCCGGGGCAGGCAGGCAGGCAGGCAGGCAGGCAGGCCCCGGCGTGGGCGAGCCGCCTCTCCCGCGAGGCAGAGGCTTCCCGCGCGAGCAGACGCGCGGCCGCGAGCAGCATCGGAAGGCCTCCGCGCGAGGGCCTCGAGGATTCTGCGGCGCAGGGCGAGGAGGCCTCCCTGCTAGCAGTCAGATATGCGAGACTAGCAGCGCCGCCTTCATCTTTCAGAAAAGAAAACAGAAAAGAAAAAACAGAAAAGAAAACAGACGACGACTATAAAGAAAGAAAGAGAGAAAGAAAGAGAGAAAGAAAGAGAGTCTTTGTTTATTTATTTTTAATTGATTGTTTAAAGGTTGAGTTAAAATTGTTTTAATTTTTTTCTTCTTCTTCGTTTAGTATTTTATGAGTTGCTCGCTTCAGCACTTTGGTTGCGGAGCGAATGAAGGAAACGAAGATGACTGACTTGAAGAAAAGCGCAACAACATCAAAAGGACCGATGCCGCTACTATCTCCTTTTGAAGTTTCACCGTCTCAATCAATTTGATTTGCTCCTTCACGTATATAAATAAATATGCATATTCTCTATAGCCCACGAAGAACCGCGCCCTTCGTTTTATTATCGCCTCTTCTTTTTCTGTTGTGAAACGTCGCTCATTAGGATTATCATACGTATCTCCATTCAGCCTTTCAATTGTCTCTGTGCCCAAAATAATAGAAAATAAAACAAAAAATATGTGAACCCCTCGATTTGAAGGGGAAAGCAAAACAGATAAGCGCAAGCATGAGAGCCTGGCGAGACGCTTTGGGTGGCATGTTGCTACAGGAATGAGTATCAACCTATTCTTAATAACTCTGCTGCTGGGGCTGGTCTGGTAGCAGAAGTGCCTGGGCTCTGGCGTCTGTAGCGATCGACAGTCTCTCTCTCATTCTTTCCGCTTTTCTTTTCTTTGCGGCGATTTCTCTTTCGCGCGCTCCCTCTTTCCTGCCTGCTTAAGGATACCTTAGTAGCGCCTCTTAGCCGTGGGTACGGTAGTACATCATAACAACTAAACTAGCACTAATAAATACATGCATACATACATATTGCTGATCTGCAGACTCTTCGTGGCTAAACGGACGACGATCCTTTGCAGCAATAAAGCGTGGAGGCAGAGCTCATCGGGACGTCACAGGCGACTTCGCTCTGCTTTGCATGCAAATGGAGCGGAGCGAAGAGAATTGGAGAGAATATCGAAAGAATGAATCGAGTTGCACCATGTCTTCGTCGCGAAGCAATGTATCATCGCCATCCTGTCAGCCTTCTAATTCTACTGACGGAGTGCACACTGACTCTCTGATCACGTTTTAAAATAAGTTTTAAAATGATTAATTAAGTAGTTAATTGATCGCAATGCATCATCTTCTCATCGCAGGATGGCTCCAATAGGGGATATTTAGGCGCCACTACTTCTGCTTCTGCAGTAGACGGACTGTGATTGAAGAGAAGAAGAGCAGCGATCGATGAGTGAGCAATGAGCAATGAGTGAGTGAGTGAATGAGTGAATGAATGGGTGAGTTGGCTTTTCTTTTTCTTTGCTCGTACTGCATTTCTTACGCCCTCTCGTGCACTGCACTGCGAAGTGCACCTATTGGTTGGCTAGATAAGCAGGTAGCACCTAGATAGGCACAACTACGCTCTGGGTAGTGCGCTAGAGAGCCCTTTTTTAGCCCTCTGCTTCAATTAGTTAGGGCGATATGATTGCCTTTCTAGGATTGTTTTACTTTTGGCTATCTTTTCACTATTGCTGGTTTATAACGACTTTAGAACAAGTTCTTTATATAATTTAACTTTAAAAATAAAGAATAAAATGTTTTTCATCTTTTTGTTTGTATTTTATTATTATTTTAATTTTTAAAATGAAGACTTTGCTGGGCGTGTTGTCTTGAAAGAAAGGAAAGGTCGCCTCTATCACACAATTCGCAATATCTACTGATGGGTGCAAAGGGTTATCTGCATGACCTCCATTTCTTTCAAGATACATATGCTGAGACTAAAGTAGACCCGAACGAACGAGCGAGCGAACGAACGAAGGAACGAAGAATTGATAGAACAGCCTCTTCCCAATTCTTCTTTCCTTTCAGAGCTTGTCTTTTCCTTTTTGAAATTTGCTCGCGGAAAAGAGAGGACAGAGAAGCAGGCGCACGGGGCCTCCTATCCTAAACTATAGGAACTACTAGCCGAGACTTTGGCTCACGGCACGAGGTGCGGAAATCGAATCAGGGCAGAGAAAGAATAAGTAAGTCAGTAAATACGTATAAATAGATCGAAGTACTCTAGTTTGTTAAATTTAAACTATTATAAAATATGTATTGTAACGAACGAATGAAGGAATGAAGGAATGAAGGAGTGCCATGCCATGGCTCAGCCAAGAAGGGCGGTTCTTCATTCCCGCCAACAGCGCCGTCACTGAGTCCTCAGACTGTCCGCAACGAATCGCGATGATTGAGAATGGTTCGAGGCTGCAGCCGAAGGACTTTTCCTCGTTTCCTGCGAGTTCTCCCGCGGGAAAACGCCCGCGCAGCCTCTCCAAAAGGCTTTCAGGCATGGTCTGTATCTATCTATCTCTCTATAAATATAGAGATGTATCTGTCTGTTTATTTATCACACGCAACGATGAAAAACAATGAGAATACTTTACTCTTCTATTTTTTTAATTGCTGACAACCTATAAACAATTAGATACTTGGATAATAATAGAGATGATGGGAATGAAGAAGCTGCCCAAGGCTGGTCCCACAAAGGAGGACATGGACCCACAGAATCGGAGGTGCCCGCACTAAGCGCCGAACAAAGAACGCCGAGAGAAAAACACAGGTCTGGCCAAGGAAAGAATCAGCGATAGATAGATTGTCTCTCCACCTGAGATTTCTCTCGCCGTGTCTGCCGTGGATCTGGCCGAGCAGCCGGGCAGAGCCGAGCTCGTAATGCACCCCGCAACAAACCCTCCAGGTTCAGCATCCAGATGACCCTGAGCGTCCTGAGCACAGAAATTAGTTCAATTGTCAAGATCTGCGTATGTCTTGGCAGAGATCGATTGTCTCCATTTTGGCGTGTTTTTTTTTTTTTTTTTTAAATTAATTAATTAATTAATTAAATCAATTCTTTGTTTTTATTTACTGAGCCCCAATGATCAATTAGCTAGGTAGAAGGCTACTTACTATATACTATAAGGAGAAGCAGCAGCAGCTCTGCTCTGATGACGCGGAGAATACGAAGAACTGGTAGTAGTTCTAACACAGTCAGTAGAGATCACGTCGATAGAAATCAGTAGTAAGCAGTAAGTATAAACCATCTCGGGGGAAGATGACGGAGCAATGAAGGGCCTCGTTTTATGATAATAATCTAATTGGCAATGTCGCGCTGTACATCGAGAGCTGTCCATTTGTACGTGAGCAAACATCATACAAATACAGAAACACAGAAATACAGAAATACAGAAATAGAAATACAGAAATATAGAATAGAAATACAGAAACATAGAAATATCAAGATGGTCATAAATGTGGAGGTGTAATGCAGCGGAGGGCCAAACAATGGCCGTGGCACTGATTGCGCCGCAGCGAGAAAGTCCGAGGCATCGCACGGACGATACTGAAGAACACGCACGAAGGACTTTTAAGAAGTTAGCTGCGAAATGGAATCTGAAGACCGACCGATCTTCTTCAAGAGCTTCTTCAGGAGCAGCCAGTTTCTGCTGAGATTGTTGTCATAAGCAAGTCCACGTCGAAGCAAATAAGCTCCTGGAAACGAGGATCTCCTACCACTTCCATTGGGAGTGGTTTCCAAGTTGGGAATAGACATTGTTGGCGGGTACCTTTCAACATCTATTTAGGCAGGAGCATTCACGGTATCGACGTTCATAATTCGTCTACTTAGATCACAGCACACGTGTGTGTCCGGAACGTTACGTTTCGCGGAGTGAGGTCGGGATGAGCCGCTACTGAGCTGATAGCTGAGGAGCACTAACTTACCTCTGTTCTGGCGATTATCGCGCTGAAGAAAGTTCGCTTCAGCGAGGGCCTGGAACTAGAAACGTCTGACAAACACCAGACATAACTTTCAGGATGTTGAACCCCGAGTTGAACTTCAATCGACATGAGTCTTCTTTCACGGCGTTGACAAGTGATCGATTGGATCAGCGCGAGCTAGTGTTATATTGCCATCACTACCTCCTTAATCCCTGGTTATCTATGAATAAGTATGTGAAGATGGAGAACTTTGGGAACTAACGAGCAGAAAGAGGAGACTTTGGGTGACGTAAGAAGTACGATATCAAAGTCTCTCTCTCTGTCTCTGCTTACTGAGGAAGGTTTGTTGGCTCAATAACTCGGGAGAATGCAATCAATACACGAACAGCTCGGAAAGCCTGCCATTGAAATCGTTGCTTTGACTTATTTTGAGATAAATTTGGAGCATTGGAAAAGCACCAGTGCGGCATTTAGGTACTTAGGTTTCTAGGTGCAGAAGGAATCGTCATCGAGATGAATGACGTCTGACGAAGTAGGGCGAACGCGTGCTAAGGCTGCACCACCATGTACCGAGAGAGAGCATGACATGCTTAGTAGTAAGTAAGGTATACCGACGATGCCGTCTTTCTTAGAAAACAAATAAAAACAAAACGAAAGAAACCAAAACTGTAGACCCACAGTGTGCCACAATAAGAATGATGGGTGATCTGAGACTTTAAAGGAGGCAAGGAAATATGTATGTGACTCACGTTTCTGCTCGCTTCTATGTTCTCTCTGGGTTGTTTTATTATGCAGAGGCGTGGAGGTTCTGTAAAAACATCTTGCAAAAGGAAAGACTCCACTTGCCACGCTGTTGCTTTTTATAACATTCCCTACTTTTCCTTTTGCTATATTTTCTTCGAGTGAGTTTTTAAATTAAAAATATTTTTTATAACTTTTTCCAACTTATTTTTATTTCAATTTATTTCAGTATTTAGTCTTAATAATTTATAACTTTAATTAAAATAAGTCTTTCTATAGAAAACGAAAACGAAAAGAAGGCGCTCTTTCTTTCTTTCTTTCTTTCTTTCTTTCTTTTCCTTTCTTTTCCTTTCTTTTCCTTTCTTTTGCTTTGCAGAAGATTATTGATTGGGTGGTGCCAAAGTATCCGTTCAGATCACCACTTTCAACACCAAAAGTAACACATCACAGACGCCGCTCTCTTGCTATCGATCTGCAGAACAGCCCAACAAAATGCCTGCCGCATTTTGGCTTGCTCTTCCGGCGTGCGCCCTCATGGCTCGATTGCGACTCTGCGCCTTGAGCCAAATGAATGAACGAATGCCGCCAAAGCAAGCAACTAACTTCAAGCCCCTCAAACTTGGCAAAGCTTGCGACTTCGAAGGATGAGATGACTTAGAAGGCACACGCTAATATGCCATCAATCCCACGATGGGCGCACATAAAGTCCGCAGGTTTCTCCCAGAAAAGATCGACTTCGAAGCCACGACACGAGGTTCACTTGTCGATCTCATGCGCTGTTTCGCCTACTTTCAACAAACAACAAGTTCGGAGACCTCGAGCTTTGTTTGTCCTGCTTGGCAGCGCAATTGGTCGGCATTGCAAAAGCAAGAACGTATGTGTACGTACGTATGTATGTTTGTATGTATATGTCTCAAGGGAGCGAACGAACGACTCAACTCACGGCTCATGGCGTCTTCTTCAAAGGGGTTCTTGCTACTAAGAAGACAGGAAGGCAGTCTCTTCTTTCAGAAACACCTTCCTTGACCCCCGCACTGATAAGGCGAAGGAGAGAAAGAAGAAGAATTAAAAATACTTTTCTCGCCCCGAAAGAGGAAATCAAACGCCGCAGCATGCCTCGTGCGGGTTCCCCGTGCGGTACACACCAAGCGTGCCAGCACGCGAGCGATCGACTCGGGGGTAGCTTGCGACCAGGAGCAGCAGCAGCAGCGGAATTTCGCAGAATTCATTCTAAGGCTTGTGAAAGTGGACCTGAGATGGAAATGGGGTGCGGCATTGCAAAAAAAACAAAAGAGGCAGCGAGCGCTTAATGCAAATTGAGGAACGACTTACCTTCGAGTGAGCCCTTTGCTCAGTTGGCAGATGAGCAGCATTTTTGGCTGCGAAAGAATGCGCCTTGCACGCGTACAAGGGGTAATTGAATGATTGATTGAGTGACCTTGAGGCGATGGTGGTCTGAAAGCTGGTTGCGTGGCAGCAAAAATCAATGGCGCTGGGAATGATGAGGGGAAAGTGGAGCGAAACGCAAAGATTTAGCACGCAGTTCCACGCTCCGCTGTGGCGCTACTCAATTATATTTCTGGAGAAGAAAAGTCTACAGGGCGTCATTTGGAAATCTGACCTCTTGCCGGCACATTCTTGAAGTGTGGACGAATAATAAGCATTATCTAGTGCACAAAGACTTGTCGCGAGAACACTCACATGCAAGAGGCAATCATTTTCCATGGGTAAAAACCTCAAGTCAAAACACGTGCATCGTGAGAGAAACTTGACGAAAGGTACTTTGAAAAAGGGCACTTAGTTATAATCGAGGTAGAATATCATGGCAACGTAACGCCCCGTTGATAATCCACGCGCACGCGCCTGCATGCGACAATTTAAAATTGTATCAATGTGGGGTGGAGAGTTTTCTTGGCCTGAGCGTCTACAGAAGATGTAATTCTTAAAAAGACTAATTGAAGAGCTTGAAACCAGAGACAAAAGACGCTCTAATTCCGTACAGAACCCTACTTTTTCAATTCTCCTGGTGTACTATTACCATGTATTATTGGGAATCGACTGGAGATGTTGGGTTCCCTATCGAATTTAAAGACGCACAGCACCCTGAAAAGGGCTGACTAATCGAGTTTTGTACAACCAGCATTCAACCTAGCATGACAGCTGAAGATAGAACTTAAACCCTGCAAGGGAGATTGTTACCTGACTAGCCAGAGCTCTCGGGAAGAAGAGCACATTTCTCCCCCCCGTAGGTAGGAGCAAAGATAGCATGTTTGCTGGCTTATTTCTGTTTTCATTAGTTTGAAGAGGATTTGAACGCTGATTACCTTCATCGGTTCAGGCCAATAAATTAAGTAGGACGCTCTTCATACCAAAAAAATACATTCAGGAAATCATCAATCAGCAAGATAAAACTTAAAGGGGGTTTATTTATTATTTGATGAAGTGTTGTCTCGAATACAATAAACGTAGATGACAGTATATTGTAAACCAATTTCGATTCCATGCCCTTCGTAAAGTGTACTAGATTTTACTCCTTGTCCTTCACTCATTCAAGTGTTGGTGATGAATATGCAAAACCATGTTTCGCCGTTCTAATTCGATGTTCCAGAATATTTAGCTATGAACAATAGAACAATATCAAGGGCATACTCAAATCATGGCTTTAAGGGGACTCACAATGGTATTATTCCCTTTTGATCCAAGAAAAGAGCTCCTCGAAGGATCAGAACTCCTCACGCTGGCTTCGTTGTAGCGACTGTAAAGACTAAGTGAGTATTAAAATGGCACTATGTTCCTATGCTCTCTATTTGAAATCCCTGACTGGAAGAACTATCTAACATTTCTATACCCCTTGTATAAATTGTCATAGGATTTAGCAGCTTTGTGACATTTCCTTGGCTAAATATAATATCTGGGCAACTATTAGACATGCAAGTAAATTCAAGATGTTCAGAAGTTTGAAGTAGACTCGAGAATGCATTGTAAACTTCGACGTAAGGGACTTAAGGAAGTACTATTTAACAAACCGCGGAGATGAACTCCAAGATGTATTTTGCTAATTAAATGGAAGTGGTTTATATTGCATAGCATTCTTGAGACATCGAAGCACCCTCACAATTTTCAAACGTATATTTTCAACCTCTTTTTTAAATATTTAGGTAACAACAATCTATAAAACACATGCCATTTACAATGCGCACCCTTAACTCTCAGCAGGTGCTTTTCCTATAGACCTTGAAGGTCTACACTGATTTGCTAGAGATTCTGTTGAAGTGTTTTGCACATAATCCTCCAGCTAGCGTCTACGCTCTCCGGGACTGGAGTTATAAATTGTATATTAACAGTACCAACGAATTCACTTGAACATGTGAAGAAACATGTAGTCACTCTGCATCTGCAAGCTTTGGAGATTTGAAAGAGCTTCAGCAATTTCAAGAAGGAGCATAAAATTGTCATACAAGTAACGTACTTGATATCTCTGAACACCAGGAGTATTTACGCAAGTGTATATAATCAGGTTAATACGGAATCAGTATTTTTTGTAAGAATCACCTTTCAGCAGCAACAGTCCCGAGAGTATTGTCTATGGTGCAGCATCTGCATTAAAATCCTATTTCGCGGATTGTCTGAAAGACGTACAAATCGCTGGCATCGATCATCGGGAGAGTAGGTAGTTGCAGCACTGCTAAGGGATATCCTTTGGAGAATTTTGCTTTGCGAAACGTCAGAAAATGTATCGCATGATTCCTAAGCCACTAATTCAAAATTCTAAAATAATCCCTAAGCACTCTCGACAAATTGCAAATAAACGAAACTAACATCAACGGCAAAAAGTCTGTGAGAAACTCTCACCTCATCTGATGTCTTCGAACCATGTCTAAATCCATAATACGTCATAAATGCTTATCAACTATAATGATTGCAAGAGCTGGGACACTGTACCAAGGTAGATAGGTCGCTGATCCACTAGTCAGAACTACTAAGCCTTCATGCGTTACTATGCTCGACCTCTAATCCTTGACAACACTATCTTCATTAATCATCCTCACAGGTCAGCTTTCGGCACGTATATCCTCCATGGCTCATATATAACTTTCTCAAGAACTTTTTTCACATCCAAGGCTCATCTTTTCATGTTTTACGAGCCACTACTTCCATACACTAGTTTATATTCAAAAATGACGTTCGCATTACATGTCCAGTCGCTGTCGAGGACAAATACATGATGTGTTCGCTTTTGCATAATCGTTTCATAGTAGGTATACACATAAATTCTCGATGTGCATGAGCTATTATGTCTAACATGATCAATGATGATCTCAAAATGCTGATTCCCTGGCAAATCTAATTTATATTGTGACAGATTGGCATCATTAGCCCTAAAAGGTACTTGGACTCACCTTAGTTTTTGGTAGTAATTCGGCTTGGCGAATCTAAATTTCTTCGAAATTGACAAACCGTCTTATGCCTAGAAGGTGTTTCGTGAAACTGATGGCCTGCCAATATTGCCCGCATACTGCGAGCCTGATACTTGCTCTCAACAATGTCACGTTTCATGGCGCCAAGACCCGCGTTAGTATTTTACAAATTCACTTAAATAGATTCTTGTAGATTTTAGGATCACGGTTCGGATAATTCCGCGAATACGAGATCGTCAGAGGTTTTACCTAACCAATATAGGTCCTGAAGGATAACTTGAAAGAAGTAGAAATTTTGAGAGGCCAAGGCACACAATCATTTGGTTCCACAGGCGCAATTATAGAACGTGGATAACAAAATCTGAATTAATTGTTGGGCAGATATAGAGTCACTAAAAAAGAATCCCTAACTTAGATCATGCTTCTTCATGGAGCCTTTTACGTTGCAATTAAGCTATGAAGCAGAATTTTCTTTTACTTCGCAAGTGAATTTCTTGGTGATGAAAACTCAAGTCCTTGCAGTAGGAAAGTTACTCGATCTCCGAAAAGATCTTTTGAGGATTTTCAGTAGTATACTGTCCTAGCTGAAGCCTGGAGGCAAAGCGCACACCAAGGTTGGCCCTGGCATCATGCGGTAGAGGAGCTTCAAACACACCATGCTATTGTAACAAAACTCTTAGAGAGGATTGGTGACCATAGTTTCCTCACAAATTACTCATAACTTGAAAGGTTTGGATCGAAAGTTGCTGTGAGATAGCCTGCCGCCCCCCCACAAGATAACGGGTGCCCTAATGGGACTAGCTCTGGTCTTTCATTTATCAATGTTTTTCACGTGTTGTTTCTGTAGCACGTAGTAATAGGAAAGACAATCATGCTGGGAAACACCGGTGTGTGGAAAAATCGGGCTTCCTAATTTGCAACGGCTTTGATAAATGCAAGCTGGTCGCAGCCTCTGACTTTGTGGATTTGTAATCGTTTGAATAAAGGTGCTACTAGCTAGTAGCGCACACCTCCGTGATGTCTCCCTTATCAACCTTCATAATAATACATGAATCGACGATGATAATATAATCCCCACCAAGATAGGAGATCCTACTACTACTGCTATTGCCCGGCAGCGGGAGGGGGGTTCATGCTTCGCAATCAATAAACTCAAAACGAAGCCACAAGCTCAAACCACTTTCCAGAATGCTCGGCGCGTGAAACTCGAATGGGGTGTGCGTCGAAGCCAAAAGAGTCACGGTCTTGCGTCGGAAGTAGGACTCTGCTAGATATCATTAGCTTGCTCGGAGATCTCAAGCGTGGCGAAACGACCGCGACATGTACCATGAACCGGGCACTCGATTCTCCAATTTGTCTAAACACTAGGTAGCCCAGAGCCCTGGAGCAGCTCGATTGAACATGTTCCCTCGCTCGAGGAGCCCAATTATTTGGATCTGTCTGCTTGGCCTTTGTAAATGTTGTCCTACAAGCTCACGTGACTGCTATGGCGATCGTAAAACTACTACCTAATATTTTTTTTAAGTGACCCGAATGTGAGAGGAACGATTGTACTCGCTTCAACTTCCCACAAATACAAGTACCTATGCTCATAAATTCTACAAATCTTGAAGATCAAGCAATCAGCAAATCCGGAATGCTGAGACATTACATTTAAGTTTGTATCGAGTATCGGTTCCACAACCAATCCCAAAACATCCCATACCCATCTGAGGTGAGGTTGTGCTTGGCTTGTTCTCACTCATGAGCGTGATCGTAGAATATTTGTTTAGTGAAGAGGAAACTGTCCTGGTCGAAGACGTTCTGAGAGCTGTGAATAGCGCTGATCCGCCCGAAGGAAATTACGTTGGCCTCATCATTGACTCTCTCGAGCAGGAATATCCAGATAAACAGGAGCTTGAGCAAGCTATAGAGCACGAGCAACTTGCAGAGTTCGTTTTTTGTATTCTGAACCTTCGTAACTCAGACTATAACCTTGCTACAAAGTCCGCTGTCTTCTTCATATTGCGGTATATTGGTGAAGGCTGGAGCCTCCGTAAAGTCATTTCGTACGTTCTCTTTGACATTGTTTTCTTACAGGATAGCTGCAGCGAGATGGAGCAGAACGAAGTCTTAGACGCACTCACGATGCGTTTTGACACAAGTACTAAGTTCGACTCTCTTGAACTTTCAAGTCTGGACCTTCCCGAGTCAACAACAGAGTTAGAAGAGGATCTTGACCGAGACCACTTCGACTTCGTAAATTACATTATGAGTGAAATGACGGAACCAGCATTTGCGCGAATGCGAAGTACTACTAAGCGTCTTATCAACCAGCGGTACATTAGTCCGCAGCACTTCTACTTCCCGATCATCAAAGGTCCGTCAGGAGCAGGTAAGACTCGGCTTGGATATGAACTCTCAATCACAAGCATCCGAATGCTCCAAAAGAGCGGGCAGAAAGGCATTTTCCTTATGCGTTGTATGAGGCAGCTTCCCGGTCTCAGGTCTGCCTTTTTCACGAACACACAAAGACGAGTCAACGGCAAGTGCTTCATGATTGCAACCTTACTTACCCTTCTACAAGGTGGAGTCATGCCAAACGATGAGGTCTTACGAGGGCTCATGTGTGGCGACACAAAGTTCACGTTAGACCAGTTCATGAGTCGATTGAAAAAAGACCTCGGGATTGATACTATTTTCCTTCAGATTGATGAATATCGTGAAGATCTTCAGGGAACCCTGGCCTTGATGCAGACCTGTGCCCAGACGCTCGAGCTCAATCGTGATAAATTTACTCGTGTTTACCCTATTGTCACAGGCATGACTAGTTACGTCGAGCTCAATGACCAGGAAACCAACCGCCATTCAACTGTCAGCGATGTGACAGGTGCAAAGCAAATTCATCTTTCTGGGTTTTCTGCTTACCCAGAAGCTAAAGAGCGTCTAGAGCGCCAGTTTGCCCTTCATGTTTTTTACGAGTTTGAGGGCAACATTCCTCAGCAAGATCCAACTGAAATCGAAGACATCATCCTTGGAGATGGGCATCTAGTGAGAAATCTACTGGATGAAATTGATGGCCATCCACGATTTTACACATTCTTGAGTGATTCGATTCTCGAAAGAGGTAAGATCGCCCATAAAGTTGTAAACGGACAGCTAGATCTGGCCGGGGCAAGAGAGTTAAGAAAAGATATGCTTAATTTGCTTGGGTCTATCTTTAAGGATGCCACGTGGCGCTCACAAGTACACTCAGCTCTCAACCTCCCCCCTGCTTCAACTTGCACATATACCACCGTAGATGACTATGTTGAACATACAAATTTGGAGATTGTGAAAAATGTCAGCATTGGTGCAATGAAGCATTTGTTGGCTTTGGCTATTACTCGTCAGCCCGTAAGGAACAGTTCTGATCCATGGACATTTGGTAATGTTTGGCTCAAGGATTTCCCCCTCAATATGTCTCTGGAGGCTGCCCAACATAGTGGCCTGTTTGCACTTGAAGCGGATGAGCAGAATCTCTATGTCCACATGTCCCCTATTATTATTGCTGCTCTTAACATGTGGGCTAATGTAGTTTATTCCGCAAGTTTGTCGTGCCTGCCCCGAAACGAGGAGGAGATGGCATACATTGCCGCCGATTCTTTTCGTCTTCGAATGTGCGCAAAAGAAGCCGTGACGCGCTCGGGAAGTATTTACCTTTCTGAGATCCGTTCCCATGTCAAAACCCGAGGAAATATTTCTCCGCGCTCTGACTACTTCAGACTTTGTTCGCGACACTTGTCACTGTGGAGACCTGTTGGGTTCGAATTCCGTGGCTCAAATCGCCCAGGCACTGGTGTATATAACGTTGGTTACGATGCAACCCGAACTCGTGGATACGGCACTGTGTGTTTTGCAGATCCATCTACCTTGCCGTACTCCGTGATTTTTGCTAATGATTCATCCCTTCCGAAGAAAGCGCCTGTGGACGCCTTGCATGTTTTCTCGCGTTTTCACTTGTTCAACATCGATGCTGAAGTGGACTTGGAATCCGAGTCTGAAGAGAATGGGGATTTAGAAGATATCGCTCCTACACTGAACCGGGATGAGCTCATCTTTGTTTTCACTTTGGTATCTCGTCCAGACGAGAGTATCAATCATATGGCTGCTCGTCTCGCGCTCATGTGGAAGTATAAACTTATGCAGTCTTTAGAATCCAGCAACACTCCATACACAGTTTTCGTGGACATTGTGTTGGTAAAGTGGCCAACAAGCTCTGGTGAAGTTACTGCTTATCCCAGAGGTATTGAAGACAGTGTCAGTGATCTTATGTTTCGCGTTTCAAGTAGCATTTCTGCTGTAGCAGTCTCTGTCACTGCAAATGAAGGCTTCTCCACCCTTTTCCACAAATAATGCAGGATCAAAGTGTAAAAAGATAAAGTATCATTTTTTTAAAATCCAGCTCTTTGCTTCAGCGCAAGTCTCGCCTTTCATATGCAGACATAGAAAGTATCTAATATAGCAATTTAACGCGATAGGGACGATTTCCAAGAGGAGAATAATGAAGGTGTTTGCGTTAAAGAGCAAACAGTGATGATTTCAGTTTGCATACAGGTCATTGCAAGATTCTTTCTTGAATACATTCTACTTTTACATGACGCATTGCTTCTTTATTTTTTCTTCTGTTGACAGGATCTTCTTTCAACAATGGTACTCATATCCACACACCCGTATTCAAGCGAAAGATTAATGTATACAACGTGTGGTATTGCGTGTACTGAGAAAGCCACCATCTAAACATGGTTCGTTTTTATATTCTCATAAACATTTCATTTCAAATCTTGGGGTCCAGCCTCCACGTTTAATTTGAAATGAGAATGGAATCATGCGATTTGCGTTGTTATGATCTAAATTGCACTCTCTAAGAAATCCCAATAAACATTGATTTATAAAACCTACTCAAATGCACCTTCGTAGCTTCACTCTGTCCAGTCCACGTTCTGTCTAATCAAATCGATACAGTCCACTTTTCAGGTTTCTGCAAAAATGAATTAACAGGCGTGCCTCATGAGTGCATTTTGCAAGGCTTGACCTTACATAGTAGCTGTAGCACTATATGCAGGTTTTATGGAATATCGCTAACCTCGGTCTAAATGGCTTATCAGCCTATTTGATATATGCTACTACAAAAAGTCGAAAATCGAAGAGGGAAAAAAAGAAATCCTCTATTACTTCGATCGGGCGTCGATCCCAAGACTTGCAGGGTGTAAACCTACCACTCTACCAACTGAGTTATCGAAGCAACTGACTGATGATAAATGGTATGAATCAAAGATATATAAACCTATGGTAAGCATGGTAAGCTAGTGAGTGATTCTAGTGATTCGTTGCTTTGCTTCTTGGTTGTCCTCTGGAAGCGCAGAAGCGGAGATACAGCTATCCGAACCCGTGCAATACTGCTGCAGGTGGGCAAGCAGGTACGTTGATAAGAACTTGAGGTAGATTTGGGGAGGTTGTTGTAGTTTATGTAGCAATCAATTGTAGAAGTCTAGTTTGTCAAGCACACGAACGACAGTTACTGTTGCTATATTGCGCACATTGGAACCTAAGAAAGAGTATGATGCGGATTCACTGCAACCATGACCTCCTTGCGAGTCTCAGAAGTGTTTGCGGTGAATGGAGCCCTTGGCTCCGAAAGATAGGTTTCACTTGGCCTCTTGTACATGCTGAGATATACTCTTTCTACTTTTGGTATCCTCTATCAATTTGGTAATTAGTAAGTAGTCGGACTCTATTCGCTTTGAGGCTGAACCATATGAGGACGGTCAATTTGGATGATGAATTTACAACTGATTTATATGAGCGCTGATATGGACACTGAGACAGGCATATAGGGTCTTCCGCGTGCGAGATTAAGGGAGTTAGGAATTACTATCGTGAAAATATAGAAACAAGGACGTACTTCCTTGATTGTTTGCTATTTCAGCTACTACTAGTTCTGCAAGTCTCCAAATGCACGATCTGGCAAAGTTTAGACTGAAAGATTCCTCTACACTCTTCTGACTTGATAAACGCAAAAATTTGCGGAAAATTTATGCAAGGTCAGAAAACTAGGAGAAGAAAAATGAGGTATTAAATTGAATTTGACCAGTCCGCCCCAAGGAGAGGTGAAGTTTGTGAGATTGAGGCTATAGATTTGAGAGTGAAAGAGGCCGCTGAGAATCCAGTTTAAAATTGCGCTGATACACAATACAAAATCTTCGCACTCGATCCGATTCGAACCATAAAAGTAAGTCATTTGACACCCTTTAAGAAAAGTACAAACAAAAATTTCTGAATAGGGTTATGATATGGCCGATATGAAAGTCAATCTAGCTGAGTATGATCGTTTCTTGAGATTTCGTCTAACGCAACTTCTTGACGCCATTCAGAGATTTATGTTGCAAAATGTTAGCTTTGGATGGACATTGATGGCATTTTGTTTCAGTTCCTACTCTTGACTATTGCGAACGGAGTTCTCAAAGATTTAAAAAGACAAACCCAGCAGAAGCCTAAGTTGGATCTACAAGTGAAACCCTGAATTATCGCAGGCATTGCTGATTCTTCTGGAAACCATTCGAAGGAACCTTTTGTAGGAAGAATTTTTATTTTAAAATTAAGGTTGGATAGTTCAACCGTCAACTTTTGCTTTCATAAGAATACCAATGACGCTATACGAATATTAACCACAATGTTGAGTAGATAAAGTTGGATTGATATTCAAAAACATAAATATGGAATTTGATTATTTGTAGTTGCGATGTTTGTGAAAATATTGTGACCGTTTGCATAGGACAATCTTTCTCGTCAAATTTATATGTTAACAACACAAACTTCAACAAGCTCCGAAGAAACCTACTTCTCGCTGGCGAGTTGCCAAACTAAAGAGATAAATATAATGATGAGTGTGTGGGTTTTGTTGCCCGTTTCGAATAGATGCATCTTCAAAAATTGTAATGAATTGCCATCATTCAATCATCGTTGAACCATCTGATATTCGAAGTAATAATTAGGTCAGATTGCTTGATTTATTAAAACCAGCGCGATGATCACTGTGCAGGGCCACATGCTGCACCTCAGACCGGCTTCGGGTCCATCCAAATATCCCGGTCGCCAAGTCCTCCCTTTAGAACTCTCACTTTGGCCGAATTTCTTTGGCCCTGTACATTTTGAGACTGTGATGACCTTCTTATGACTATTCAATAGTATAGAATTTCCCTTAGTGGTGAAGGTTGGTCTTCTGGTAGTAGCGAGAGTTGTGGATGCTTGAGAACTTGGGCAAATACCCTAATTGTTCGATCATAAGTGCATGTGGAGTTTTTTTGAAGCATATGGGTATCATAATTGTAGCAAGTTGATCTTACCTTTGCCATTAGAGTCTAGGAGACTAGGAAAACTCAGAATGCCTGCTCCCAGTGGAGGGATGGGGCACATTTGATCGACCCGAAACTGCTACTTTGTTCTAAAATCTCAAAAATGTATATAAACTCCTATTGAATATACCTTACTTCAGCGGGGACATTTCATATCGAGTTGATTATTCGATGTAACTAACAATTCAAGTTTAATCACCATGCATCGCATGAAGTGCCCCGAGTATCCGCGTCTTCCTTTTCGTGGCTATAGTACAGGCGAGCCTGTTATAAACTGAATTTATCTCCCAAATCAGTCAGTGCCTTTCATCCTCCAAGCAGACAAATCCGCGCTGCTACATACTCTTTGGACGTGGAGTAGGGCAAATCTGGGTGATTGCTTGTGTAGATTTACTTGGGTCGCTATTTATCAGTTTCTCGTCACACTCAAGCTCGCTGTAGAGCTGGGCTTACCTCCATAAGTTGCTTGAAAGTTGCTCTTTTTACCCCGCGGCAAGACTGTTCTGGCATACCGTAAACAATTAGGTATTTCGATACCAAAATGCAATGCTCATGGTGACTAGTTTTTTAGACCGATTATTTGATCGACACCCGGAGCACCTTCTGAAGTGTGCACTCCTCCTTCAAAGTAGAACGACTTTTATTATGTTTATTCGCTTATTCGCGCAAAAGAGTAAAACAACTTTGATAGTATCGGATGCGAAATCTGATATTGAAGTGGCGGCGAGAGTGTAAACCAGATATTTATATCCATGCAGAAAGCTTGAGGACTTTCGATGGCACTTGGGGAGTGCTTACCTGGCGAACTTAGGAAGCTGTTCTTTAGTGCTGAAGGGTGGACATTATTTCTATTTCAAAAATTAAGTTTTAATATCAACATCAATATATATGTATATATAAAATTAGAATAAAAAAGTTGAGGAGGAAAGGGAAAAAAAAAGAAAAAAAAAAGATGAGATTTGTGTACCATTTGGTGTTGGGTGGGCAGAGTATTGATCGACTGGTCGAACTAGCTCTTTAGTTTCTCTTTGGTTTATTTCTATTCAATTGACAGAACACCTTGGTCAGTCAGAATTGTCGCTTCATCCTGAGCGACGCATTGCTTTATGGATATAACATAGGCTAAGGAAGCAAAAAAGTAAAAAGGTAAAAGGTAAAATTTAATTATTAACGAACCACCTCTTAAAAATCACATTAGCTGCGCGCGGACTAGGGAGGCTGGAGAATGCCAGATGTTGCATACGTGCGAGGCCATGCGAGCAAGCACCGCTTCAATTGGTCTCTCCTGCAGGGTGCCATGTTCGTGCTTTTTATACACGAAGAGGCTTGCATACGGTAGATCCAGAAATATCTTGTTACTGGGGATCATTTGATTTTCCCTTGGTGGTTAAAATCGTACTCAGAGACACATGCTACTTCAGTGCATTCATAGCTCCGTTTCGTATTATTTGTGGCAGAGCTTCTGATGTTTGGTGCATCCCGGCACGTCTCAATTCAGGGAAACTGCAGGACCGTAAGTATGCTCAAAAGAGCAACTTCAACACAAAAAAAATTCTTGGTCAGCGGCAAAGTTGTTTACATCGATGACATAAACTGAATCACCGAAGAACATTCGATTGTTTCGTTATCATTCTAGATTCTCAGAATGCGTTTTTTGAATACGTTGTGCTCAGGATTTTGCTCGATTTCAAGAGCTCTGGAATTACAAATATTACATTCCAAGGCCAGCTAGAAGGGGAACAGTTCCGACGGACGCTTCGGAGCAGCCTCGTGAGAATGCACGCCCTTGTTTCACCGCCACAAGCCCTGCAGAGGGTCTATACACAAGTACCTTGCCACGGGCCTGCTCGTGAAGAGCAAAAGGGTCACCAGTCTCAACTTCAAAATGTGGTAGCAAATGACCAAGAAAAGACATTGATTGTAAAGAACTTGTTGAAGTTTTAAAAATAAAAATATATAGTCCTATATTTTAAATTAAAAAGAATTTATATATAAATCCTGTCGGGAAAAGATATTTCTTCGAAAGGTAATAGAGTAAAAGAATGCTGCGCATCAGGGATCTTAGAACCACAGGCCAAGTATAAGCTTCTTCGAACGCGTCAGGAGGGCCTGCCGCGGAGGGAAGTAATAAGGAGGAGGATGCTTCAATGCAACCTGCACGTGCTATTTTCACCTGGATTTTGTTCCATGGATGGTCTTTGGTGCCAGCATGCTGTATGGTGGTAGGCTCAACCTGTGGCGTTTTAAAGAAATATCCGTTACAACTAGACAATTCAGGCGAGAAATGTCAACAGGACCAGGAGGGCTAAAGATCAAAGTAGAGCAATTTGGTTATTCATATGGTAGAAAGCCTTACAGCTGCCTGGTTTCGTGCCGCGGACAGTTAGTGAAGCGGTCGGTCCCCAATTGCGGGGCTCGCTTTAGCGTCCATACATCCTGCACTTTTACTAATTCGCATGACCTCCGCGCTGCTAAGCAGAGGCTGGACAGACACATGTAATACATTGGCTATCTCTCTCAGGGCCACTAACCATCAGGCTTAGTTCGGTTTTTGTTGCGTGTTGTACGCTATGAGTTGCCATGAGATGACGATGCTGGCTTGACTCATTAGCTTTTCTGTTCCTTCTTTGATGCATGCGATCTCAAGTAGCTTCAGAAACAAATGCACTCGATTTCAACATGAATAAATATGGACACGATCAGCGGCATGCCAGTGACCGGGTCGCCGTTGTTTAGTGCAATGGATCCCCACGTTTAAAACCACGTAGGTTTAAAGCTCGATATTGATCATTATAACTAGTTTCCCATTTTTTTTTTTAATTTCGGCAGAACACTGCAAAAACATGGTCTGAGGTGTGTTTTTGAGGTCTTTCAGTCGAGAATGTTGGAAATAGAATTTATTATTCTTATTATTATTCTTCTTCTTCCTATTGCTATTATTGCTATTGTACTTTAAAATTAAAAGTTAATTTAAAACAAAACAAACAAATAAATTATATCATGCTTGAAGGAGAAGGAGACAGGAACCAAAAAAAGAAAAAAAGGGAGACAATTATCAATAGGGATAAACTTAGATAAAATACTACAGTGTCATGATGTGGCGTCCGACTGAAGGCGTTGTCAGCCGGATCTCTTATCAAAGGCTCAAAATCAAACTCATGAAGGTGTGCACCGTATTAAGTTTTGCATGAAAATGGAGCTCTGCCACGATAGTTGGTGCGAGCCATGCGGGCTACGAGCTGCAAGCCGCTGCAATTTGCCTTTCATCCTCTCGTTCTTGAAAAGAAACCGCACACCGGGCTCACTTTACTTGCGAAGAAACAAAGAAAAAGCGAGCTTGCCCGCGCTCTTGGAAACATACGCCGCGGGCGCGGACCCTAAATGCACAAATAAATAACCAGCCACAGATGAAGCATATAAATCTTGCAAGATAGCAAGGTGGTAGCCAAAATAAAGGGTATAGTGTATCTCAAAGTAATCTGCAAGCACGTCTAAAGAAGCGAGACAGAAATGCGTTTGTGTTGCTAGAGTGTTTCGTTTTTTAAATTTCCATTTTATTTCATTTTTATATTTTTTTAATTGTTCTATTTTTACAGAAAACGATTTGT
This sequence comes from Schizochytrium sp. TIO01, assembly GCA_004764695.1. Taxonomy (NCBI): domain Eukaryota; class Bigyra; order Thraustochytrida; family Thraustochytriidae; genus Schizochytrium; species Schizochytrium sp. TIO01. The sequence continues at coordinate 770,364 of SMSO01000014.1, read as the reverse complement.
GTACCTAATCAGTTTGTATGACAACTTTTGCTGGCACATGTTATAAGATCATCTATCTCTGTTCCAGGATAAGGGTATGGACGTCTGCACTCACGTTTTTATTTTGTTCAAGTCGTCCGCTGCCAACTTAATGAACTCTATGGTTCTCCGAGCTAAGCGGAGGCGGGCGATGACAACAGAGCGATACATTACCGGACACCTGTAACTGTTGATAAATCTATGTGTCTTTTAGAAAGGTCGGATCATATTCGCAGCAGGCGGTCGAAGTGGTGCTCCACATTGAAAGGTTCGCGAGCGATGTGGCGGCCGTCATTGAGGTAAGCAAATCAATCGTATGATGAATGATGGAGAGGCCATGACAATTGCAATGCAATCTGTGAAGAAGCGTACTGAGCGTGGAGAGTAGTTTTTAAAGATGGAAGTTAGAAAACAGTATATCTTTAAATTTATTTACGATAGTAGTATTGCTTCATATGGGTAGGTCTACGTTGATTGATAGACTGACGCACGTAGCGCAAGAGGAGCCAGCCTATGTACCTCAATACTTAGCTCCTTTCTTAGGAAAGACGGTTGAGCGCGGGCGCACCATTTTAATTGTTCTTCAAAAGTGAGTACTTAAAAAAAGTATCGATGTGTTTGGAGGAAAACAAAACGAAGAGTGAAAGAAACATCCATATGTTCCTCTGGTGATGATTGATCTGAAAAGGTGCGTATAGGTTTGCAGAACCTGCAGCAGCATGAGAAGCGACTGAAGGAATATGCTTCTATTGTTAATCACAAGACCTTTCCATTTATTACACACCTTTGTCCATACACATCGTCCGATTTATAAATTCTATTAAAGAAGTTTTTAATTAAAATGCTAACCTTGTAAGAGGACAATTTGAGAAAGAAAAAAAAAAAAAAAAAAAAAAAGAGCGCGGGAGATGTCTCGATGCTTCTGGGAGACACACCCGTTCCCGAATGCTTTGAATTTATCTATAGGCATAGTTGGAGGGGACAGCACTCTATTTTCAGTCAGATAATATAATTCGAAGGAATAGGATGTACATCAACCTACCATCCAAGAAAAAGATCAAAAAATCAAAATGGCCAAGTTATTGAAAACAGCAGATCCCAAACGCAGAAGCGGGAGCAAACCACAAACTCAACGAGTTTAAGGCAAGCAACGCGAAGTTAGACTTACAAATTAGCTTTTATTGGTAGGAGCTTCTACCAACCAAAGCTAAGTTGCATTATCCCTACCCACCGAATTGAGTTCTTGGAACACTGAAAGAGGCAAGCAATTTGCCTATCGTTTCTCCCGGGACAACCGAATCCTGCAAAACATCAAAACTTTTAACAGCAAACCCAAAATATCTCTAAAGAGATCACACAGATCCTAATCAATATAGACTCTTTGCAAGTTTGTTGTACGAGTTGTATATCCATATTCCATACGCCATAGAGAAGCATCATGGTCAAACTCGTGTATCTACTTGGCCTAGTTGCCACACTCGCTACAAGTACATCTGGTGTTCTTGTTCGCGATGCAGATGCTCATACTCTCGCCCGTCGAGCACTTATCAAGTCTCGTCGCGGACTTCAAGTTGAGGATAAATGGATTGCGATTGTCGAGGATGATGATCAGGATGGCGTCGCATGTAATACCGTCAAAAAGATGATTCAAGACTGGAAAAGAGAAAACGAAACCAATACCTATGGTCGTTCGACCGAGGAAGATGATGGAGAGATGGGCGTTTCAACTGCCAAGGTGACAACCACCTGCAACGTGCTTTTTGATGCTCCAGATGAGGAGCTCGTTGAATTTGTCAGAAATATGTCTGGCGTCAAGGTTGAAACAGATAACGAGGTTACCACTGACGGCGCACCGAATTCATGGGGTCTTGATCGTATCGACCAGGAATCTCTTCCGTTGAGTAAGTCTACTTTCCAGCGCGCATACACTGGTAAAGGCGTCAACATTTATGTCATCGACACTGGCATCAACTACGCGCATAACGATTTTGGTGGCCGGGCCTCCCTTGCTAAAGATTTTACATCAGAAGATGGCACCGGCATTTCCGACGGAAATGGCCATGGTACCCATTGCTCAGGCACAGCTGCTGGAGGAAGCTACGGTATCGCCAGCGAGGCCAATATCATGGGCGTTAAGGTGCTTCTTTCCAGCGGCTCTGGTTCCACCTCTAATGTAATTTCAGGAGTTGCATGGGCCGTCCAGAATCAAATTGATAACTACAATGGCGAGCCTGCAGTGCTATCATTATCCCTTGGTGGTGGCAAGAGTAGTGCAATGAACAATGTTGTGAAAGAAGCCGTCGAAGCAGGAATGATTGTTGTTGTGGCAGCTGGAAACGAGGCTCAGGACGCATGTAAGACCTCCCCGGCCAGCGCTGGTGGTAAAGCTCGCAGTGGTGGCGTCTTTACGGTTGGTGCAACAACAAAAACCGATTCTGTTGCAGGGTACTCCAATTACGGCTCCTGCGTTGATATTTTTGCTCCTGGTTCTAGCATCACATCAACTTACAAGGGTTCCAAGACCGCCACTGCAACTATGAGCGGAACTTCAATGGCTACACCGCATGTTGCTGGTGTTGCTGCGATCCTTCTGGAGAAGCATAGTATGGATCGCGACAGCGCCCAGAGCGAACTCATTAGTCTTATGGTGGCTGACAAGCTTTCCAGCATTGATGAGGATTCGCCAAATGTACTCCTTCAGGTGCCTCTTTATACCGGACCGCCTACTCCCCCGACAGCTTCTCCTACAATGCCTCCCACCCTGGCCCCGGATACTGTCTGCGCTTGGGATGGTTCAGACTCGACCTGTATCGACTTTGCTCAGTCTAACTTTGGTGCTGATTTCTCCAACACTGTTCTTTATCAAGGCCCACTTGTCGCGGTCACCGATACCCTCTGCGATGCCACCGACGACGACTTCACTGGCAAAGTCGTTCTTGTACCTCGTGGTGATTGCCTCTTCTTTGATAAGGTCAAGGTTGCTGAGGACCAAGGCGCGGTTGCTGTGATGATTAGCCTGGTAGACCCGGATGAAGAAATCTTCAGCCCAACTTATTACGGCAACGAGAACGTGGGCATTCTTTCGGTGATGATCAGCTACGATGACGGCCAAACTTTTAAGAACATGATCAAGTACTCCTCTTATGAGGTTACTGCTACTCTTGGATCTCTCAGTCTTGGCGGCACTTCAGCGCCTACGCCGTATCCGACCACGAAATCTCCGACTTTGCCAACCCCGCAGCCTACTAAGGCGCCAACCCCGATGCCTACTGCAAAGCCTACAGTCTCGTGCTCTTCGCTCAAAAAGAAGAACAAATGTAAGAAGCAAAGCAACTGTCTTTGGGATACTAGCAGCAATGGCTGCTATGATGTCTCGGATGGAGATATTCCCTGCTCTCTGCTCGATGAAGCTTTGTGTCTCACCAATGATGCTTGTAGCTGGGCCTACCTTCCCTCTCAGAGTAAAAAGGAGGCCTGCTACGACGTTGATGAAATCGATTCTATTGCTGATGTTGAAGTCATTTCCCCAGACTCATGCCCAGAGACAGACAAGACAAATGCCGAAGATATCTGCGATGAGCTTGGACTTCGACTCTGTACTTCTGATGAAGCAATTCTTGGAATTACGAACAATGGTTGCAAATTCGACAACCAGTTCGTGTGGACTAGCGACTCATGTGGTAAAAACAAATTCTACCAGGCTCGCTATGCCACCAATTCAACGCGCTGCCGTAAGTACTCCGGAAACGGGGCAGTGCGTTGCTGCTAGATTCTAAGCTTGAAATGATCTGAGGGCACCTTATGTGTCCTCTGTCGCCTCTGAACGTGTGTGGCTGTTCTATTCATTTATAAAATGTGCAAGTTTACCACGCGAACTCCCTGTTAGTAATTAAGTTCGTCTATGCTAGAACCTCCTGGCCGCATGCACAATTTGCCATGACAATCAAACCGCAACATTTGTTTTTTCCGTTGCTGTTTTCTGATAGTAAAGATTGTTCAAAATTGCAATTAAGATATAAGATAATATCCATGTTTTCCAGTTTTTATTGCATCCCTATTTTCTTCTCTTGTTCATAATTACATTGACAACGCCTAGTTCTTGCTATTGATGTTTTTGTTGCTTTACCATTCTCGAATTTGCTCACACCTTTGTAAGCCCTAACCCCTTCTTCTTCTCTCATTTCTCAGAAAGTAACCGTTTCTAGCCATCAAAGCGGTGTCACTCTCACTACGTTGGACTTACATTACAATCACAAGAGCTAATTCACAAAATCACTCTTGACTTGTGGGAGGAACCCTTGGAACTGCGCCAGGTTTCTTCAGTCTCAGTTTAGTTAGTTTTCTGCACTTCTGCAGACGCCTTCTGTTCATTATACTACAAGTTAGCATGGTATTAGGTATCCACGAATTTATGAACGCAACTAATTTTTCATGTCGATCCCTGAAATCAAGAATTTTAATTCTAGCTAGAGTCTTGTTGCTAAGCAGTGAAGAGGAAGGTCTAGCCACCTGCAAGACGACCTGGAAAGCCTCGAGGTACGCTGCTGGCCCACAATAGTGACAGTAGAAGGTGCTAGGTAGTCGATTGGCTAGCCATTATCGTAAGAGTGGCTGCCTTCCAGAGACAAAGGTACTTCGAAGTCAGTTATACGCATCACATGTGAAGAATGTGATATTATAAATAGCTTATACTAACTGCCAAGTCAGTTAAAACTACTTGCCTGCCAATCAGCCACATGCAACTTCTTCTCTTCAAAACGTTGCAATGGGCGGGCCAGAAAATCGCAAGTATCGGACCAGAGAGTCGCGAGAGTTGGGAGCTAGCCAAGGATTTTATGCGTCATGATTGAGCATACCTGTGGCTATTTGAGGCCCTCGGTGGCAACAGACTCTCTCCTCACTCCACCACACATCTTACCTGATGGTTATACATTTGATGACTCGACCAGAAAAAAAAGAAAAGAAACAGATAAAAGGCTTTAGTTACAAAGGGGAGAAACGATAGAAAAGCAATTGAATGCATTTTCAACGAATGACCCACTCTCTCCGAGTGTACAAGCGATCTGACCCATCCATGCAAAGACATCTGGATCGAAGACCTGCCTGAAATCAGGAGGCAAGCCTCCGGGCAGCTTCCATCCTCCCCAGAGCTCTGTGGGCATTGATGCGCAGCCATTCCCATTCCTTTTAAGCCATAACGATGTTGCCCTTACTTTATACTTCGTGAGTTAGTTATCTGTTATTATTTAAACCGCATAGCAGTGGTTATGTCGTGAGTAGAGACAAACTATGTATAATAATACACAGACTTTGACCAGCCCATAATCCTACATTATGTTGTGAATCGTGTTGTAAAAGAAGATTGAGCATCGCCTTGCAGTCCTCGGCGGCGACCTTGGAAACTCTCTGCGTAGAGGGAAGGAGCGGGAAGGCACGCAGGGCGTGGAAGCACTAAACGGCTCCGGAGCCGCCGCAAAAGCTCTCCCGAGCTGCGAGCTTGAAGCCGCAAGACCTGGCCATCCGTTCATCGGGCAGCCCGGAAAGAAGAAGCCGCTGCAGCAGAAACAACGAAGCAGAGGGAGGAACGGAGACAAAAAAGAGGATCAAACGGTGGAAACGAACGAATAAACTAGGTCTCAGAAGCACAGCCTAGGCTCCTGTCCGCGAACCACTCCGGTGTGGCACGCTCTGGCCTCCTTGTGCAGCACTCTCGCTACTGCTGTTCTCTTCGTCGTTACTGTTCTTATTTTTGTTGTTGTTTTTGTTTTTATTGTTGTTTGTTTTATTGTTTCCTGATTCTCTCATCGCTGTGCACTTTGCCTCGGTGGCGTGGATTTGACTTCTTGCTCGCGCCTGTAAAGGACCCGAACCCGACTACTGCGGCATCGAGAGCGGCTGTGTGCTCGTAACGTTTGCTCTAGGCCAATTTTAATCATTTCTTTGGTAGTGCCGTTGTTTCTGTTCCTGATCTGGTGATTTTCATCTCCTTTTGTAATACGGCACAGATTTGTGTGGAAACCGCTGCAACGAAAGAGCGGAGAAAAATCGATCTTTCGGAAGGGGGCGAGGTTGAGCTCTGAGAAGGCCACTGACACAAAGTCTAAAGGCTAGAGGATATATCATCTGTTGAGTTTGGGTGTTTGCGAAAACCACAAGCAGCAATTACCGCTGGCTGTAAAACTGTCAGGTTGTCTGGGCCATTAATCTCAAGTCAATTCTGCACTGTCATTTGTGAAGGGGCAACACCTTTTGCAGACCGTACACTCATTTAATTATTTCAAGCAAGCTACCTTCTCCACATAGAGTGATCGTGTGGTCAGGTCGACTGTTAATCTATCGAATAAGATAAGCAACTGGGGACGAAGTAAAGGGTATAAAGGGCACAAGATTGTTCCGTGGCTTTTCCGCTGGTAAGGATTGGCCATATCTCTTTCTAGGAAGTAGGGTTTCTTAAGCGTGGTTTGACGGAAAGGTATATTTTTTCTCTCCAGTAAATATCCTTTCTCGTAAGAGTATCGACGAGATCACGTTTTCGGGTCACATCCCATCTCTTCGCTGAATTTCACAGAAAATTAGGATTCGATTGCTGGTGCAATACGCGAACCTTTACTTTCGCTGCAGTACACCTTATAAGTTGGAGAGTGAGTGGATTTACTGCTTGAGATTGTCCATTACTGATTTCATTTTTAGTTGACCAAAAAGTCTCTTTAATAGTCAGTGCCCAGTCTGGAAGGCCTCAATTTTGACAGACTTGGCTTTAGAGTAGTGATCTTCACAGTAGTGGACACGTGAAAGCTACAGAAAGTCATTCAAACTTACTTTATATTCTACACTCTCGCTGGTGGACACCGAGGGTTTAAAACAAGGTTTTTGCGGAATCACCCCAGCCTCTTTATTTCTGGTCTTCTTTCTCTCTCTTTTATTTGTTCTTTGAGGCGCCACAAAAACTGCGAGATATCTTAAAATTTCCTTCGTTCCAGATCTATTTTCTTCGGTCCAGATTGAAACGCTAAAACTCTATTCTAGGGAAGATTTGCGAGACTTAAAGTGAATCTTCTTAAGAATTGATTCATATCTAGACAACTTACACGCTGCAACGCTCACAACTTTTCGAAAGTAATTAGAGATTCTTCAAAAACCACGAAAAGGTCATCATACTCCGTAGAAATATCGCTTTTCATCGCCCTGCAAGAACATTGCAACAAAATAGTTCAATTCCTGAAGTCATAGTGCGCAAGGCAAGACAGTTTGATTAAACCTTATCCACCGTTTCCAAGGAGTGAACAACAAACTACAAACATTGAAAGATAGGAAGTCTATCTCAAAGCGACTGTGGGAATCTGTCAATCACTACAAAAACCTTGAGTTAAAAGACAAAGCTTCCTCTGTCCATAGCAAATCACATACACAGGAGAGGCAGACTTTGCTGATTCGTAAGAGTCCAATTAGGATTAGGTCATGAATCGGGGCCTGGGTAGCGGAGGCAAGAACGCCAGTTCGTCTTCATCAAGGGCTGGCAACATTAGTGGTTCAAGGTCCAACTCATCCGGAAACAATGCTCCGATGACTGGCATGGTTACTCTGAGTACTTCCGGTGTCATTATTCACCAAGCAGAGCCTGAAAATACGGAGCGTAAGTCCCCTTGGGCTCCTATTGATACGAGCCAAGTGCTGCAGTCTGCTCGTATTGTGTCCAGTGACGGCAGCATTATGCCCCGACCTGGAGATGTTCCCGCTTCTATGCTGCGTCATAGTGGAAGCAGCAACTTAGGGTCCGCAACCTCGTCAAGCAACCAGTCCCGAGGATTGTTTGCAAACCCTGGAAACAAGACTGCTCCGAACCTTAGCACAGAGGCACTCGGACATGGACTCTCAAGTTCTAGCATTGCCTCGACATCTGCAGGCAGTACAGCAGCTTCTTCAGGAGCCGCAACGAGCAGCGGCGATCAAGCAAGCGTTCGGTCCTCTGGATCGCGTCAAGGTTCTCGAGGAGGTCGACGTGGAGGAGACCATCCAAGAACGCACTGGGATTCGCGGGAACGTACTGGTCCCAAGGGATCTCACAGCTCACGAGGAGGTCGTGGCGGCTACGGGGGTTCCAGCGGCTACGGAAACAACAATGGACCTGCTGTTCAGGCAGCATCAATCTCAGCAGCAGCTGCTGCAGCTGCTCTTGCAGCGAAGAATGCGGCTTTGCCACCGTCTATGACTAACGCCTCGAAAGCTGCCCAGCACAAGGCGTCACTTGCAGCAGCAGCAGCAGCGGCAGCTGCAGCGGCATCAAAACCGCAACATCTTGAGACTTCTGAAGCAACCCCTGAGCACAGCAAAGTCATGGAAGCCCCGGACTTGAAGTCCGAGAGGCTCTTCGGAAGCCCCTCAACACGTCCTTTGGATATCGCAGGTTCTGCAAATGTCGATGGAGTTGGGGCAACTAATTCAGAAGCTGATGCCAACGGAGTCAGCAAAACGAAGGCAAACAGCGGGGGAAGTCGGCATGATATGAAGCCAGGGGCTCTGACGGCAGCGAGTGCAGCAGCTGCAGCAGAACGAGCACAATTGGAGATCCAAAGGCAGCAACAGCAACAAGAGCAATGGAAGCTTCGCGCTGCACGTAAAATAGCAACGAATTCTGCAGCCACGACCTCTGCGAAACCTGCTCAAACTCAACAGCAGCAACAGGCGCCCAAGTCACAGACGCAAACACAAATTGTGTCTGCGAACACCGCTGCGCCGAAAGCCACGAAGACTGGACCCTCTTCAAGTGCCGCTGCTGCAAATATTAATAGTGCAGCATCGGTGGCGGCAGCCGCAATGTCATCAAACTCTGAAACAAACTCTTCAGCACCGGTGACTTCTTCCTCAGCATCATTATCGAATGTAACTTCAGCGAAGACAAGCAGTGGTGCTACCGAGCGCAACTGGCGTTCTACATCTGCGGCTCCTGCTGGAGCTCGCGCGTTCAGCTCGAGCATTCCTGTAGGGGGAAGCTCAAGTTCTGGTGGCGGCGTATCTTCCGTAATTACGGGACCTTCGACTGTTGCCACCGCTGCTGCTCCTGGGGACCCCAGTCGTGAAGCTCTTAATCAGAGGGCTTCTCTGTTTGGCAGAGCCATTTCTGGAGCTGATGACGCCCGGAACAATGGCACTGTGTCTCGTGAGGCACATGCTGCTCTTCGCGAACAGCTCAACCGGGCTCGAGCAGATCTTGACAAGGAGCGTCGTAGTTGTGACGCGAGCAAGCGCGAAATTACAACAATGCGCAAGTCAAATCAACTTCTTCAGGACAAAGCCGATCGTGCGCAAAGAGAAACACGTGACTTACGTCGTGAACTCGAGTCAGTTCGAGGTGATCGAGATAACCTGAAGAGAAGAGTCGCAGAGCTGCAGCGCGATGTTTCAGCGCAGGAGGCGAAGTTACGCGAGGCTCGTGTTGCTCTTGTTCGTGCTCAAACTCATCAGTCCCACCCGCCAGCGCGCACAGCTGCTTCTGCGAACACCAATGACTCCCGCCGACGTGATTCCGCTTCTTCTTCTAACCGAGCGAAAAACTCCAGCAAAACGGTTAACGCTTACGTTGATGACCTCGTTAGCACTGCTTTGGAATCCTTTTCAGCGGATTCCGTATGGAAAGAAGCATATGACTTGGACGAAAGCAGCGTTCAGTCTCTGCCGTATGACGATAAGGTTCGGCCGCAGCGTAAATTTGAGGTTGACAATACGACGACTCCTTTTATTCCAAGCCTTCAGTTCAAACCTCATGGGGTTACTCCTTTGAACAGCGATAAGCTTTTGAGCGAACCTTGGACATCACCTTACACCGATGAGATTAATCGCCTGCGTTTCGCAAACTCTCTCCCGTTCAAGACTCCACAAAAATTTCGCAACCCTCATAACCTGCCTCAGTTCCCATTCCAGTTTGTAGAGCAAGAGTACCAGTTGGAAGAATTGGCTCGACTGCTCGACACAAGCGGATTGAAAGAAGTGGGTGTTTCAGTTCAGAACCACTCCTTTCGCTCATACCAAGGCTTTCTGTGCCTTATTCAAATTTCTACGTACAACGGTGACTTTGTGATTGATGCACTTGCTTTGCGTCGCAGCATCCACGTCCTTGCTCCATTCTTTGCAAATCCTTCAATCGTCAAAGTTCTTTACGGCGCAGAAGGCGCTGTACGCTGGCTTCAGCGAGACTTCAACATTTACATTGTGAATATGATTGATCTACGTATTGCGGCAGCTGAGATGGATCTGAAGAACGATTCATTTGCGAGCATGCTGAAGCACTTTCTGCAAGTTGAATTGAACACAAATGAAACTGGAGCAGACTGGCGTTTGCGGCCACTTTCCTTCGAGCAGCTTAAGTATGCACAACAATTCTCTCATTACTTGCTCGATATCTATCACTACTTGTGGTACCATGGTGGCGAAGATTTACTGCGAAAGGTGTTTAATCAGAGTTGCAGCATTGCTTTGCAGTCATACCAGAAGCGTAGCATCACCCAAGAATCAATCAATGCCAAGCTTGTCGAACTTCAACGTGCACATGATGACACCCAGCAGTTTTCAGTCGTGCAGCGTGGTGTTTTTACTGCCTTAGCACACTGGCGCGATCTGGTTGCTCGTATTCGTGACGAGTCTGTGGATTACGTGATGAACGATGATGTTTTGTATAGTCTCGCTAAATTAGGACCCATCACTTCGGAGCAACTGGACCGAGCCATCGAATCTTGTAGAAATCCTACTGCACCTTTGCTCATGCAGTTGCGTGGGTCCGTCTTTTTTGCAATTGCTCGTGTGCTAGACCAGCCTGTGCGTGTGCAACCTCGCTCAATGTCTCCAATTGGATTTACTCCCCATGGCAGCATGTCGCCGCAACATGTACCGGTGTCTGCGCCTCAGCGTCCCAGCTCTGCGCATGCGCTTGGGCATGCTGACCAACAGCATGTTCAACCGTCATCTCAACGCTCTCAACAACAAAATGCGCATGGCCGGCACATGCCAATCCATCAACGCGCTGCTGCCTCCCAATCACAGCAGCAGCAGCAGCAGCAGCAGCAGCAGCAACAGCAACAACAACAACAGCGCGGACATGGCGTCCCACCGGCGCAAGATGTGAACCGCCGTCCAATGGTGCCTCCAGGACTTGAGAGCGCCATCGGATTCGGTTGGTTCTCCTCGCCCCCTTCCTCTTAAAAAAAGAAAAAGACAAATTCATAAACATGAGAAAATTAAGTTTTACAACTATGAATATGCTTATAATTGGGGTAAATCTCAGATTTGTCCTCCCAACAATGTATCCCGTTCCATGTAGTTCGTGGCTTAGAATTTGGTCAATATTTACGCGTGCGAGATATGCATTCTCAAGTTCTTCATAATTTAACCTAGCAGGTTTATCTATGCGTTGGCGGCTTTTGCATTTTTTGGGGGCTGCAGAAGACATTAGAAAGCCAAAAGAGAATATCTCACTCATCCAGTGTTATCCCTAATTTTTATTTTACTTTGGCTACAACTCGAGTCAACGGAAAACATTCCCTGGTTTGACTATTCTGTTGGATCTCATTAAGCTTGGGAACAGTCAAACTACATAACATTCAAGTAATCTAGCCTCCTAGCCCACGGAGATATTTCTGATGGTTCCTGAGATCATACTATACACTGATAAAGAAAGTGCTCCATGAAGCTCTCCTCTTTCATAATTTGGGTCAAGTTCTCTCAAAATGCTTTTTGCAAAACTAAAATTCAGTAATACGAACGAATGTGTAAAGCTCCAATCTTTTTTGTCGGAGTCCTACTTGGTGTTTCCTTGCTAAACAACTTTAATAAAACCCTCCTTTATATCTTGCCCTGTGTGATGTTGCCTTGAGCGAAATACAGTATGTACCACGCTCACTTCTGAGTCACGTATAATTGTTCCTTGTTGTCTCTCACAGGCTGTTCATATTCAGCCTCGCATGAAAGGACCTTGACGCTCTTCTTCTTGTGCTGGACTCAGAACGATGGAAGAAATTGTAGCGGCTACTTATAGTTTAAAATTAAAATAAATAAAGGCCCACACATAATCAATTCTTAAAACTAAAAGAAGGTAATATAAATCTTTAAAATATGATTTAATTAGAGAAAAGAAAAGAAAAAGATTGAAACATTTACGAATGATTGTTATCAGATAATTCTAGTTCATCAGTCACAAGACCATTACTTCTTTGGCTGAGCCCATCGCACGAAACGAGAGTGGGTAGGTAGGTATCTAGGATATATTCCGTATAATTTTCAAGATGATGCTTCGCACCTCTGGTCACCGAGTACCTACCAACCTAGGTATCCAGAATTTGAGTAATGTAGAAGGGAGCCTATTAGTTTGACAGGAAAAAAAGGATAAGGAACAACATAGTGAAACAATTTTTAAAATAGAAAAACAACAAGTTGCAAATATAGAAGTAAAGAAAAAAATAACTGTTAAACAAACTATTCGAAATGGGAAAATAAACGAATGACTGGAGCACCGCAACTTGAAGCCCGAGACCAGGAACATTTTCTGGGCCATCGTTCCTATTTCTTGTCTCGGGAGTCGCCTCGAGCGAACACGAAGTAGCTGCATATTCTTGTGGATCTTATCTTGTGCTGGCTTAGAATGCGATAAAATAACAAGCAGAGCAAGCTGTCAATCGGATAAGTTATTTGATATGCTTTATGCTCTTTTCTATCCTGAGGTTGTGCAATCTGTTAAAAATAAACCACTACCAGTGGAGGGAGGACAATGGCTTTTGCGTGGCCTGGATAGGTTCTGAATCCTCTTGATGTGCTCTGCATGTGCTTCACCTATCAGGAGCTGACGAAGTGAACAAATGCCAAGCTTGCTGCTGATGCAATCAATTGTACAAGTAAGTACGCGTGTGTATATAAATATATATATATATACGTGTATGAAATTGCAAGATTGAGGAAACCAACCAAAAGCTCTGTTCAAGACCTCGACAACAGCCATGGTTTCTCATTTCTCACAAGCTGTGCAGGTTGCCTTCGTCAATGTTCGCATAAAGGCAGGGAATGCAGCCTTGATATCGGAGTGCCAGCAGCCAGTCGCTGCGGCCTCCAGTGACGTCGAGACTGGAGCAACTTCGGCAACTCCCTCGTGGCGGTGTTGTGGTAGCATTTTCCAAGTCATGCAGCGGGCCGGATTTCTCTCGAGCCGCCTCGCATTAGTTGTTGATGCAATCAATCAGCAACCAAAAGCATTCATTGTACCAACATAAGTGGAGGAATGCCAAGTATCTCGTGAAGCCAAATTAAGCGCTTTGTGATATATTTTCCTGGCCTGAACCAGAGCAGCTCTGCCAAAGACATTGTACCCGAGCTTCGTCTTCTTCCCTCCTGCTTCACATCGTTTTGAAGGGAGCTCAAAAGTCGAGAGAAGCAATTAGAGCATCCAAGGGTTGAAGCAAGTATGAATTGTAGCAGCTTCGGGCCCAAGTTTTGCACTGCGCCCATTCCTGTTATTTCCGACTCCTTGGTCCCTTCATGGTCCAAGAAGATCGATCAGTAGCTAGCTTTGCAGACCCTCTACAGGCCCTCCACTGTCAAGAAATGGACTTCTCGAGCTCACCAACTTGTTGCCGCAACGAGCAAATTCTGGCACGAGCCAGAATTCCAATGCAAAGGTGGCTTGCTTCCTTCTGAATATTGTGATGATTCCCGTCAACTTCAAGATTGATGGTCCATGACGTCGCGTACGTCATCCTTCGTCAGATCCAGCAGTCTTCCGACATCACCATCATCCTCATCGCCGCCATCATCACCAGTTCGTTCCAGCAGCCAGCTTCATCACCTGATTGATCTCTTTCATTCATTCATTCATTCATTGCAGTCACACTCCCTTCTTTGGCCAAGAACCCTGAAACAAGCGAGAGCTTAAGGCCTCCACAATGAACTCCAAAGGACAACGAGGCGGCGCCCTCGCGAATCGCAGCCAAGCTTTGCTTTCTTTAATTGGCCTGCTTTGAACGTGCACTCTCTCACTCACTCACTCGCTCACTCCTCTCATTCTTCACCACAGAAGTTTAGAGTTGAGTTGTTGTGTTGATTGATGGACTTCTCACTTATCGCCAGAATGAAATGAAAATGGAAATGGAAATGGAAATGGAAATGGAAATGGAAATGGAAATAGAAATGGAAATGGAAATGAAGAACAGGAAAGGAAAGGAGTGGAGGGAGTGGAGTGGAGTGGAGTGAAGACGTACTTGCTTGCGTTCAAGAAGGCCACGAGCGGCTCGCTGGCTGGCTACAGCGCTGCTGCGAATCGCAGGCGCCTGCTGGAGCGGAAGGAGGCGGCTTCAATCGGCTGCAGCCAATCGTGTTCTGCGTGGGCTGTTTTGTTTGTTCCCTTGTGCCATTTATTGCACGCAGACACAGAGGTGCCCTTGTGAGGACGATTTTGTTTCTTCGATTGCCTTCGGAAGCACACAATGTGCAGTGAATGGATCCATCGAAGTGAACGAATCGTCGATGGACCAAATTGCAAATCAAGGTCGCTTGATGATGATCAGATCAATCTCCTGCGACTCACACAAATCGCCACGCAACGCATCGAAACTGCTGCGCAGCCACTGGCTGGTTCTTGGCATGTCTGCAGTGATTGAGTGAGTGACCGGAGACGCGGAGGACGATAAAACTCGAGGAGGGAACGAATGAAAGATTCACTCGAGAGCTGTTGGTTGCAAATAAAGACTTCGCGATGGTCTTTTCGTTGAGTGATTGGAGCCCATTTCTTCATCTGCTCTTTTCCTGTGGTCTTTGGACTTTGGTCTTTGGACTTTGGACTTTGGACTTTGGACTTTGGACTTTGCAAAGAAACCCACTTGTGGATCTCGAGGCGGCGATGCTTTGGAGGAATCTGAGCGAAGAAGATGCTTTGCCTGATAATTGAGAAATAAATCGACACGAACGAAACGGCGGATTGGATGAGATGAGAACACCGTGCATGTCCTACGTTGTCGATGATAAGTAACCTCTCAAGCTGCCAAACCTCTCGCCCAAACCATCGGCTGAAGCGTGTCGCCGGTTGACGCAGGGTACGCTGTGAAGAAGGGTTATTATACGCAGGGCGTGCGGGATGGTCAGGGTGGTGGTGAAAGCGAAAATGGGGATCGAGAGCGATGAAAGGTGGTGCCTTTTTGCGTGTAGAAAGAATCAGTGTTCATGTCGTGACTTTATTGATTTTCATAAGCCATAAAAAAGTGAAAACAAACAAAGAATGTCTTAAAAAAAAACCAAAAAAAACATTTACTTTAAAAATTAAAATTAAAGAAATACAAATGATAACATTTTAAAAATAAAGGAGGAAAATGAAATAGAAGAAGAAGAAGGCGCGATAAGATAAAAAAAAATAAGAGATGAAGAAACGAATTTTATAAACGTTGAATAAACAAACAAACAACATAAAAGATCGATTGCAAAGAAGAGCAATCGACTCGAACCCCGCTTCAGCGCCTCCTCTTCAGCCAATCGACCCTCTCCCGGCGCTGAGCTCCGCCTCAGGACTGCGCCGACCCCGCTGAGGCCTCAGAGGCGGCGGCCCTGCTGCTGCCTGGCAGGCTTCAGAGCAGGCGCTGAGCATCCAGGCTCGGCGGAGCTACAGAGCCTCTGTGAACAAAGAAAGAAAGAAAGAAAGAAAGAAAGAAAGAAAGAAATATGTAAATATGTAAATATGTAAACAAACAAAACAACAAAGATAACAATTAGCTTCAAGATTATACTTCAGGTGAGGAAACCATATCGAGAAGAGAGCGAAGTCGCAGTATTAGGCCTATGGAAGAACAGGAAATGCCACGCCCGAACGATGACCTGAGGCGACCCTGAAGCTCTGACGTGGCTCCTATTTCACAAGTTCTAATTCAAGCTATATGCTCTGTTTCATGTGTGCTACAGCATAGTTCGTGAGATAGTAAGTTTCAATATTTTACAAAAGCTTTATTAACTAAAAAACCAACAAAAGAGGCAAAAAAGATATACGCTCATAATACTTTGTATCTGTAGCATCAATAAAGTAAAATGAAAACGAACATGTCAAACAAACTAATTAATGAAAGTAAAGCTCGAAAGATGGATGCTACGCAAGAAAAGGCACTCATTCCTTCGCTCCTCCAGGAAATACTTGAGGGGCCAAGGCCGCTTGGAGCAGGTTTCTGGAGATGCGAGGACCGAAGAAAGAAGAAGCGATTGATTGATTGATTGGTTGATGCTCAGCAGCACAGCAGAACGCGAAGATCGGCCGAGAGAAAAGCGCCATCGATCGATAACATTGTCACAACGATACCATCCAAAGATATTGGACGTTCGAAAATCTTTGCCGGGAGCCGTTTGGCGCAGGCGGCCCGCAAGTAGGTTATAGCGCCCTCACAAAGTAGAACATATTTCGCTACAGTAGGGTATTCGCGCCGCCACAGTAGGGCTCTCCAGGCGCCTAGGTGGTCACGAAAGCGAAAAAACAAAAAAGAAGAAAGAAAGAAAGAAAGAAAGAAAGAAAGAAAGAAAGAAAGAAAGAGAGCTTAGAGAAGAAGAAGGCGAAGAAGAAGAAGGCGAAGAAGAAGAGAAGACGCCACGCCCAAGACCTTCTGCGAGGCAGCCAAACAAATCCTAGAGGCTCGCTGGATGCCCCGCCCTTCCCTGCCTGCCTGGCCAGCTAGCCTTTTGCCCAGGTACGCAGCGAGTGCCGGGAAAGGCTCGGCGTGAACTTCGATCGATTGCTGTCAGGTTGGTTGTGAGAGAGAATGTGAAAAGGCGAAGAATGAGGTCTCCAAATATTATATGTGTGATAGATAATAAACAGTGACAAAGAGCGCCTTTTCACGTGTATGTATGTATGTATGTATGTATGTATGTATGTATGTATGTATGCATGGATACGTAAACAAACACGTACGTAAGTGCAGAGGATGAAAAGGAAGAAAGAAGATCTTTTTCCTATCATGCCGTCAATGTCAATGATGGTTTTGTTTATGAGTTTTGAAACGATTGGAAGAAAGAGGGAGAAGAGTTGAAGTGGTGCATAATTTAGAAAGGGCATATTGTTATTAGGAATAAAGAAAGAAATAAATAAAAGAAAAAGTAAATGAAAATAATTAGCACTACAGGAGGAGAATAGTAACCATTGTTGTAGTAATTAAAATAATAAGAAGGAATCAATTCAATGATCGACGAACTCAAAGAATGAATTTTTCTTGAATGCGAAAATCAGGTCATCAAACCAGTATCTAGGCAAGTCGAAGACTCGGCGATACGAAAAAGATGGCGATGGTGGCGGCTCTGCGCAGCCGCGGAGCGGCTCAGTCGGGCACGCTGCTTCTGGCGGCCTCCGGCGTCCGTGTCCCGGCCTCGTCCCATATGGCTGCAAGGGCCATGGCTGTGAACCTCATTATGCCTGGGACGCGGAGACTCATGTCCTCGACGTCCAAGAAGGCCGACGAGGAGAACTTTGATGGCCGTGGCAAGGCCTGGTGGATGTTCACGAGCTGGGAGCAAAAACTTGGCAAACCCTCCACAGGTCTCCCTGATTTTATCGAACACTGGTCGCGTGATCTCTTCAAGAAAACCGGCGTTGGTCTTATTGTTGGTACCGGAATCTTGGGCGTGACATGGGGTGCATCTCTTGGCACCTTTACCGTTGCAAGTCTCGTGGCAGGATACTGGGCCATCGGAATTCGCGATATGGCTCAGCCCAGCCACACCATTCGACGCAACTTCCCTGTGCTCGGTCACATGCGCTACCTGCTTGAGTCCGTACGCCCTGAGATCCGCCAGTACTTTATTGAGGATGACAACGAAGGCAAGCCTTTTAGCCGTGAGCAGCGTAGCATTGTATACCAGCGTGCCAAGGGTATGTCTGATACCCAGCCCTTTGGAACTCGTCGCGATGTCTACCTCGAGGGTTACGAGTGGGTGAACCAGTCTGTCTGGCCCACTGAAGTCGCCGAGCAGCACAAGCGTGTCACGATTGGTAACCACGACTGCAAGCAACCTTACTCTGCATCTCGTCTCAACGTGTCCGGTATGAGTTATGGTGCTCTCAGTGATAATGCTATCCTTGCCTTGAACGAAGCTGCCAAGAACGGTAACTTTTACCACAACACTGGTGAAGGTGGTGTCAGCCGCTTCCACCTCCAGCCGGGTGGCGATATCGTGTGGAACATTGGTACTGGTTACTTTGGTTGCCGTGCAAAGGATGGAACGTTTGATGCTCCGCAGTTCCAAGACCGTGCCTCCAACCCTGCCGTGAAGATGATTGAAATTAAGCTTTCTCAGGGTGCCAAGCCTGGCCATGGTGGTATGCTCCCTGGTATTAAGGTTACTGAGGCCATTGCAGAGGCCCGCGGTGTTGCTGTTGGAGAGACTTGTAACTCACCTCCCTCTCACAGTGCCTTCTCAGATGCTCGTGGCCTTATTCGCTTTGTAGACCACCTTCGTGACCTCTCCGGAGGTAAGCCTGTTGGTTTCAAGTTCTGCATGGGAAAGCCTACTGAAGTAGCCGCCATCATTGGTGCCATGCGTGAGATGGATGTGTACCCTGACTTTATCACTATCGATGGTGCTGAGGGTGGTACTGGTGCCGCCCCCTCGGAGTTCTCGAACCACCTTGGTTTCCCGCTCCTTGATGCTCTCCAGTTTGTGAATAA
The DNA here is from genome assembly GCA_004764695.1 of Schizochytrium sp. TIO01. Lineage (NCBI taxonomy): Eukaryota > Bigyra > Thraustochytrida > Thraustochytriidae > Schizochytrium > Schizochytrium sp. TIO01. The sequence goes on along the minus strand of SMSO01000014.1, from coordinate 751,681 downwards.
CATGCTTGTGGGTGCTGAGGTCCGTGACAACGTGAAGGTCATTGCTTCCGGTAAAATCATTACTGGTTTTTCAATGGTTCGTGCCCATGCCCTTGGCGCTGATGTCTGTAATTCGGCCCGTGCCATGATGTTTGCCCTTGGCTGCATCCAAGCCCTCAAGTGTAACACTAACAAGTGCCCTACCGGTATCACCACCTCTGACCCTGAGCTTATGGCTGGTCTGCACGTTCCCTCTAAGGCTGAGCGTGTCACGAACTTTCACAAGAAGACTGTGCACAACTTTTACGAGATTGTTGGTGCCATGGGTCTTGATGACCCCCGTCTTCTCACCCCGACACATGTCATGCGTCGTACCGCTGGAGGTACCTATGCCATGAGCTACGGTGGTATCTTCCCTATGCTTAAGCCTGGTGATCTGCTGTCCCGTTCGGCAGAGACCCACTCATCTAACATTCAGGCCTTCTGGGACCAGGGCCAGGAGCTCTTGCGCGGAAAGCGCATTAAGAGTTTCCCGCTCACCTTTAAGTCGAGCAACAACCTCAACTAATTCTTTCATTCATGTGCGCTATACTAGGGCTTACTTTTCCTCTTAAAGTCAGGAGGATTTGCTTCCGCTCGTGTTCGCCTGGACGCAGTTCGTAGGATATTCTCAAACAGTTGTTGGATTGGCCAATTATTGTGGCGCCATTCCTCAATTTTCTGAAATTGCCTGAAACTGCGTTTCTCTCTCCCTCTGTAGGTCTGGTTGCTTGAAATTTAGCCTACTAGTTCTACTCCACTCTCTTTTTTTACTTCTACATAATTTCACAAAAAAGATGTCAGGTTTTTTCTACTACAACTCAATGAACTTTTGCTTTGATTCACTTGTACTCTGCGATACGATCTCCATATTTCCTTCTTTAGAGTTCCCACTTTCTTCATTGCAGTCTTTGACTAGCAAGTGAATAAATTTGCTTCACCTGGTAAGGCTATTTTTTACGGCTAATCTCTTCTACTCCAGCCTTATCTCTGGTATCATTTGCCGTCAGGAAGCGTCTGACTGGTATATGCTGTCTTGCTTGTTTCCACAATCTTACGACTCAATGTATAGGTTTACAATATCTCGTCTCCTGCAAATAGTTAGGGAAACTAGTAGGTACCTACTAGAAGCACTCACTCACTTCCTAGATCCCCTTTCATGATCGGTCGTGCTGAGTTATCTTTCTCGGCGGTGCATGATTCAGGTCTTCCCAGCTGCTTTGCTTGCCCACCTTCTCGCACAACACGAACGTATGTCGTCATCCACGCTCACATGCTTACCGTGGCCAAATTCCTGCCCACGTCGACCAGAAGAAATACTCGCTCGCTCGCTCTCCACTTGGGTCTTGTAGCTGCAACCTTGGACAGGTTCTTCAATTTGTGAAACCCTTCTTCAATTTGTGAAACCCTGCGTCAGGAGGGGAATCATGAAACCAAAGTGGCCAAAGTTAGGTATTCATTCACAACAGGCTATAATGCGGGAGTAGTGAAGATTGAGGCGACAAAGCAGAGAACTGCAAATGGACATTTGACATTTGGTCTCTTTTATGGTTTCGACACCTTGAGTAACTTACACTTTCATAGACTTAGTAGGCTTATTAGCACGTGATAATCTCGTTAGAAGATTACACTACATTGTTTCTGTGATCTCTGATGTCCTCAGGTCTCCTGCTCCTTCAATCTGCCAGCGTGTGCTTGCGCAGTCCCGAAACTCACTCGAAGGACGCGTCCCGGCGAGGAACCACGGGCTGCGGCACAGAAGATCATTTTTAAAGATGCCGGATATCCCCGCTCGACTCCGCGCTGGAGATGGCGACCTTGAAGGCCGTAGCGTCGAGGGCCATGGCGAAGAAGTCATTGTCGGACGCCGCCTCAACAGCGAGGAAGCCCAAGCTGGGGAGGGCGATGCTGCCAGTGAAGGAACTGAGGGAGATGGATCAGCTGAGGGTGGCGGCAAGACTGAGGACTCTATGACGGCTATACCAGTGAGCATGTCGATCCATCATCGAAGCACAAACACCTTTGAAACTGTAGAAATGGAGGTATACCCAGATCTTGCGCCTTTAGGCGCTGAAAGGTTTCTAAAGCTTTTGGAGGTGGACTTCTATGATGATGCTTGTTTTTTCAGGGTTATGAAGAACTTTGTAGCACAGGTGGGTATTCCTGCAGAGCCGGCTATGTCTGAGGGCTTTGGCGAGTTCAACGATGACCCAGTACGCACATCGAACCAGCGGGGCTGGGTGAGCTTTGCAGCACGAGGGCAAGCAAACACGAGGTCTTATCAGATTTTTTTCAACTATAAGGATAATAGTCGCCTCGACGCTTTGCACTTTGCGCCTTTCGCCAAAGTCGTCTCGGGAATGGAAGCCTTGGACCACCTCTATGAACTAAGAGATGGTCCAACTGCTCCTTCACAAACCCAAATTCAGCGTCTTGGAAATGCCTATTTGCTGCCCAAGTACCCGGACATCTCCTGTATCGTGCAAATGAGGCGGGGTCACAGCAAAGCAGTCTCTTTTGCAGCTGCTACTGCATCATCCGCAGGAACTGCACTGCAGAATGCTGGTTCAGGATTGTTAGACTTGGACGTCTCCGCCGTTTTACTCTTTCTCTGGATTGTTCTGGTTATTGTTGTTGGCTACTTTTGCCATAAGCGAGGCAAGTCCTGGTCTTTTAATAGGGATCTTCGGGCCTGAGAAGCCGCCCCCCAGTCTGACCCTGTAGAATCACGCAGTGAAGATGATAACAGCCTTGATGAGGAAGGGAATCCTGACACTCATTACGCGATTGATGATGAAAAGTTGAAACACGAGGATGAAGAACGCCTCTTAGCAGTGGAGTTAGCTTCATTCGCGTCTGAAGACCAACGTGAGAGAACACAACCCATGGACGGCCTAAGTGCACGTTCTAACAAGTCATGCAATAGCTCGAACGAATCAGAAGACCAAGGCGAAGATGAAACGCAACCCATGATAAAAAGCGTTTGATCTATAGCAGGCACTTCTGCATTGGGGAGGGTTGATCATGAATTATGCATCACATCTATTTGAATGGCACAGACTCACCTTTAGTGGAACTGGCCAACAGTGAAAAAATCAAGGGACCAACTATGAATGAAAGACTGGGTACGGGCATCACACTTTAAAGAATCCACCCTAAAGAAATTTCTCGACCAAAAAATCAAACTTGAGCCAACTCTCCATTGTCTGGTGACTCTGTAGAGCTGATTTGCTTCTAAGTACGAGATCCGTCACAATCTGGACGGGAAATACACATTAAAAGCACAACTGAGATAAATATGTTTCTAATAATCAACTTGTTTTAAGATCTTCTTCTGAAAAGCGAACTTAAAATTTTCTTTCACGACCCAGCCTTTGTTTCTATAAAATTCTGTGTGTTATTAATATCATCAATATCATCTGATCAAGAGGTGTAGCAGCAGCTATTTTAGACGCTGAGCATGTAAAACTTTGGCAAGAAATAAACAATTGAAATGAGTAAGATATAAGTTTTCATTTGATATACAAGGGCAGACGATATACCAAATCGATTTGGTCTATATGTGTTCGATCATATCGTTTTAAAAGCGTATGTCCTCGTATAAGAGAAAGTGAAAAAAGGAAGATAAGAATGGTGTAAGTAGCATACTGCAGAGCGTCAGCGAAAAGGCATCCCATATGCCTGGACTCTGCATGGCCTCTTCAGTGCCAAGGAATCTTGAAAGAGCAATAGAGCACAGCTTGATGACAATGATGGCAGACTCCACCTTACAAAATAATTCTTCATCCAGCGTTCATTGGGAAGATAAGCAAAGAGCCCTTTGAAGAAAGAAGGTAGAGTACAACACCAATTGTTCTTGTTAAACCTGAGAATTTCCGTCTAAAGAATATGTGGGTTGGTCTTTTAATGCCACAGGAGGATTGCGAAAGCTTGATGAACTGCTAGATAAGGCTTTGGCAGCAGGGGTATCTACATACAAAGCGGCACAAGCATTGGGGTGGAGAGGGAGAAACTTGCAAGGGATGAAAACGTTCGAATGAAACGTATTGCGATACATTTATGAAGTGCTAAACACTGTAGCAACATCTACAGCTTATTTGACTCGCATCGGATTATTCGCACAGGAGACCACCAAATCACACAAAAATAAGAGGGAGGGAAAGTTTTACTGTACGGCCACGCGTGCAGTGGTAACAGGTCGCCCGTTGCCATTAGGTGCGAGTGAGTCTCCAGCAAGAAGACCAAAGTTGAGCGAGCCATTATTCTGCTGTACATTCTCAAGTTCAATATTGTTGTTCTGCTGCTCTGGGATTGTCGGTGTGGTGTTGATGGCTTTGTAGTCATGCTTATTGTGGAGAACGAGCGAGATCATGCACATGAAAAAAATTACGGCATAGATTCCTGCAGCCACAAATGCGTTTCTGCGAGCATGCTCTGCGTCTTCTTCCGAGTTAATGCCGTGCACGTACTCCCACTGGAAGGTAAGCAGCATACCTAGCACACCAAGAAAGATAGCGCCAACAAAACTAAAGAGGCCGCAGCATATGCTGCCCTCCTTTGACGAGCAGCACGCCATGCATTTGAAGCAGTTGAAGAAGCACCCGAAGGTGTCATTCGCACAGCCCATTTCTCCAAGCCTCGTCAAGATTCTCCACTACTGTTAACAGCAATACGAGTATACAGAAATGATTGTACACTCCTTAGTGAAGCTCGAAGATCCTTTCAGTTGGTAATCTGTAAACGCTTCAGATCTTTGCGAGCAAGGTACTTCAACACAGACCTTATGACAAGCTGCGCTGTGCTTTGGACTAACGTGATCTAATACGTGCTTTCAAAATATGGCGGTCTCCTATCTAAAAAGAAGACTGATACAAAGGAGATGAGTGAGATACGAGCGCGAGGTCTCGGCGCCAGCCTCGCACGTGCTCAGGCGCGCCCGGTGCTTCGCGCGAGGAACCGGGGCCTGTAGACGGTTCGAGGAATTCGGAACCTGGGCTGCGAGCAGAGCGGCAGCGGCGGCGGCGGCGGCGGCGGCGGCGACGACGACAGCGGCGGCGGATACAACTCGTACCAGCTTTGGTGCCTCGAACAGAAACAAGCAAAAACAAACGATTGAAAAACAGAAGAAAAAAAAACACTCTTTTCGATTTCTTTTAAGGCCTTTTACTATATGACTATTAGCAGTAACCCCTATCCACCCCTTCGCATATCTTCTAAATATCGAACGCATGAATGAGTGAGTGAATCGCGTGAATCGAAGTTCCCAATAAATCTATGCGATTAAATGCTGGAGGCTAGACTGCTGCACGGCTTTCCACCCTCTTGAAGAGGTGAGCTCTGCTTGGGCTGGCCAAGTTTCAGCCTCGGCTCTTGACTTGCAGAAGTGAGCTAACTACCTTAAGTCTTCATTGGATACCAAAATCATCACAATCTCCAAGTTTGCAATCTTTCCTTTTCCTTTCTATTGCCATCCATGTACACAGTAGGAGTACATATGAAACTATTCTACTTAAGTAGTACTGAGGCACCTTATCAAACAATCAAACAATCAAACAAACAAACGATTTGCAACAACGAGAACCATAACAACGACAGCGACAGCGACAACGACAACGACAACGACAACCGCGACATCAACGCAGCCATAAACCACAGACGAATGACCTGCAATATAGTAGACAGGCGTCAGCCTATAAGAAAGACCTACATCAACTCAGCTTGAACAGACCTTTAACCAATTATAGACAATGACACGACGACTGTGCAAATTGTTTTCCTTTGTGCTTCGAAGCGGCTCAAGAATGAGAGCCTCACGAAACACAGAAATGACAGCAAAGGAGGGAATGCAAAAGGTACCGCAAGAGAGGCGAAGGGTGCACAAAAGCAACACCCTTCTCTGTCAGATCACAGCAAGCAGCGCTAATTCGTGAGCATCGCTTCTAAGTTAGAAGGAAAGACGACTAATCGAAGCGTGAGCAATCAGCAGAAATTTACGATTGTAATAGCGAAGGAATGAAAGAATGATTGAAAGAAACGAAGGGGGGCACACGAGGAGGGGCACATAAGGTGTTTAGTGCAAGAACCTGAAGCCTATAATATATTCGGGCCTCTGTCAGAAGGTATTGAATGCCTCCCATTCACCCGTTTTTACTTTGGAAGGCGTGATCAAGGGGGGTATTTGGCGTTTCGGGACAACAGTAGATTTTTCGTGAGAGTAAAAGTACAAGAGCAAAACTTAAGAGGGATGTCTCCACTGGGACATTTAGGAGACAGTGCGGAGCAAAAGGGCCTAACATATAACGCCTTTTAATGTGCGGCCGCATCGCTGCAAAAGAAACTGAGGTCAACGGATCTTGCGAGGAGGAATAGATTAGAAAGCGAACGATTTTCTGCAATAGCCAGTCGTAGCTAAACCCAGAGATATTGAATAACAGGGAGAGCGTTCTATTAAAGTTTTCACTGAAAATTTCAAGTTTTTAAATGAGGTACTGTTTTTTAGTTGAAAGGGAAGCTTCAGGTGCACGTGGTTAGGGAACCAGAACCAAGGATTCGCAGGATAGAAGATCCGAGAGGTGGACATGTATTTTCTAGTTCTTTAAAGAGGAACAAATACAAGAAGTGATTAAGCGATACAAATCATTGCATAGCTTATTAGAAGGACATGTCGAGTCGATTCTTAAGGATACCACCGATGATGGAGAAGACAATCCTCAACAAATATTGCGTCGTCTTTATCTGAAAATGAACACACCAAGAAATAATATATTGTACGATACGAAACTAAATTCCCTTTTTTATATGCTTCTTTCTCTTTCCCCCTTCCAACAACGTATCATTTGCACGCATCGGAAAATGAAAATCTCCCATCTAGCTTACCGGTGAAGCTTCAGAATTGACTTTATCCAACCTTGAAAGACCGTGGAGTTACAAAGTTTGGCTACGCGTATTAAGTGTCATTGATGAGAGATTCAAGCAGCCAGATTGGCACGCTCCAGCATAGTCTCTATAAGAACCAAGTCGATCTCGGTCACAGAATATTCTTTATAGCATGTTTTCGCTTGACTAATTTGCGCACAATCCTACTCTCCTTTCGAAGATAGCGACAAAAGGTATATATTTTACAAGAAGCAGATTGCAGGGATAGCTTCAGAGTAGGATTATGTGTACAAAATGGATATTACAGAAAAGAAATGTATGCAAAGCAAAAAAAATACTCGGAAACCAAATAATTCGTTATATTGCGTTAGCAGAGGTGATTTAGTCGCACTCCAATTGGTTCGCAAAATGTAAAAGTTTCACTTTTCTCGAATCGAAAGAAGAGCGAAGAACTCTCAACTACTAGCATTTACCATAATCAAATGTTGTAGTAAACCGTTTATCACAAGTTGAAAGACGTTTGTAAAACAAAACGTGCACATCTAGTATTTTCTACACTCTGTAGGCACCCTCTCTTTTGCACACAGGCCAGTTGAAGCCAGAGCGGAGCCTTGTCTCCTCTCCTGCAGAAAAACCTTCGCCCTCTCTTGAGATGACCTTTCTGCGTGGAATCGCCCGTGATTGACCCTTTTTTACAAACGCTGACGCCCTTCGAATTGCAAATGGTGCAGTGCATCTTAACTTGAGGGGACTACGAGTGTACGTCCCTTCTTATTTTATTAGATAGAAATAACTATATTCAACAAACAAAAAATAACTAGTCAATTAAAATAATATACACATAAACTGCATAAAAGCTGGATTATCTGAGACAGGATGCTCACGAGGGCATCGAGATTGCCCTCGACTCCCTCGCGAGCGATGCGCTTCATAAGCACACGCGAACGCAGCAGCATTGAATCCATTTGGAGGAGTGGGTTCGTTCGTCGGCGTGTATAGATATGGCGGCTGACTCGGTAGGTCTCCAAGTTCTGCAGATGAATGATTTTGGCTTTGGGAACTGGCACGCGAACCGCATTCATTCGGTCCGCTCAATCAGTCCTCCTTGGAGTCCACCACCCGGAGGAGGAGGAGGAGTCAGCCCGGCACGGGCGCCCGAGTCCAGCCGGGGCCGCCTCCAATTGAGGCCATAGCTCCTAAGCAAAAAGCGAACCTTAGAACGTCCACGGATTGCGCCGTCGGCGTTGTCGCTGATCAATTCAATTATGGCGCTGACGAAGAACTTGAGCTCCATATTGCAGATTAGTTGCAGGTAATGTGCGACGCGCTGAGAAAAAACTGCGATGGTCGCCGTTCGCTAGCAGCGACATAAGTAGCGCTACAGCGAGAAACGATAGAAGAAGCTAAAAGAAGACAGCGGGTCACTCACTCACTCAAAGCGAAGTCAACTTCGATGTGGAGATCGACTTTAAGGAGAAGCTTCGCGACGATGGCCGTCGCCTTTGTAATCGTGGTGGGAACCCGAGGGCCTTGACAGACAGACAGGCTCGAGGGAGGGAAGGGTACTGCCTCGCCCCACGCCAGCATTGTGGCTCAGGCTCTGAGTGTTTTGCTTTGCTTCATGAATGGAGACGTGTGCGCGAGAACCCTTGTTGGACTGGTATTAATTTCGCTCTTTTTTTACTGCAAAGATGGAGGGTCTTTTTCAAGGCGGTCCAACGCAAAAGGAAGTTGAAAGACGCGGCGTGGGTAGCGACTGGTAGGGTACTCTTAGTGGATGGTAGCTTTCTGAGCATGCATTTATTTATAATTTTAAATAAATGTGTATGGTTTGTGAATGCGCATGAATATGTATGTATGACCTTCTCCGCCCCTCCGTTCCTGGTGGAATTTCGCAAGCAATCGCGCTCTTCAGGCATGCACGCATGACGGAAGCAGCAATATACACGGCCGGTGGGGCAGTGCTTACTTTATTTTGCTAAAATGAGAACTGTCGATCTGCTGTAAGTGCATTTCTTGACTCTATAAAGCTCGTTTTTTACATATTTTTATCTATGATTTTTATGTTTTTTGAGCTTTAGAAAAATTAGAAGAAGAGAATGTCTTTCACTTTTTCATTTTTTCTTTCATTGTGTACTTCTTCTACAGGTAATTACTAATGGGCGCGAAAGATTGTTTCTTTTTTAATGTAATTTTTCTTTGCTTGCGGAGTTCTCCTTTCAATTGCTAATTCTTTCTTTCATTTCTTTCATTTTGATGTCCTTTTTGAGAGAACGTCGAGGCGAGAACGTAAGTCAAACGAGCAACGAGCGAGCAGCGCAAGGTGGTCTTGCGCGGCGCTTAAAGGCTCGCTGCAGCTTGACACCTGTGCAGGCGTGTCCAGACTGTGGCTCGAGCTCTCCCCACGCTTGCCGGACAACCTCAACACGGGTTCGCCGCCTTGTGCATCGCGTGTGTGTACACTCTCATAAACACAAGCGACGCTGCCCTTTGTTTGAGCTTTTGACTTGGCCTTGAAACAACGTCGTAGTAATCTTCATCCTAGTTCGCCCTGGAATAAGAACCAGCTCGGATTCTTGTGTACTCAAGCAACTGTAGAAGCTTGAAGCAGAGACAAGAAGACAAGGAGAGTTTGCGAATTAGAGATCCTGCTTGCAAACCCCATTCTGCGTGGGTGCGAGCGAAGTTCCAGACTTGTGAAAAGGCTTTACACATACATATATTGGTCAATTGATATAACTATTGAGCTAAACAAAAGCAGCCTTGCAAGGACTCTAGTCCGCAAACCTTGCCCAGTAGAGCTTGCGATCACCTCGCAGATTTGGTGAGGGAGCTATGAGATTCATGCAGAGGCCAAGCGTACCGCGGCCGCCGCAAAACTCGCGAAAATCTGAGCAGAGCACGTATTCTAAGGCAAGCCGCATTCTTGAGCAGACCACACCTTCGAACATCAGGCAAGCGATTCGCGATATCCGCCCACACAGGCCTTCCTCAAGCTCATCAAATTCTCGGCCTCCTGCTGTAGATGTTGCCCCTGGATCAACATCAAAGAAAGACGTGAGTCCGGGCCATCAAGCAAGAGCTCCTACACATGCCTACAATACTGCGGACACTGCAAATTATAACCCACATCAGGTGCGCCAACAAAATTTGCATCAACAACAGCATGCACAAGCAGAGCAAGCTCGGCGCGCTCAAGCGACCCAAATATCAGCTCAGACGAGCGAAACGTCGAGTTCAAGAAGACGTGTAACATCACTGTTGCCTATTCGATTGCCCAGCAGAACTGCCACCACCACGGCTGCAGACGTCACAAATACTTCTGTAGTACGTGCTGGAGCTGGCGAGCAAAACGTTGCGGTCGTCCCGCAGGATACTCGTACTGGCAAAACCTCGACAACAAGCAGCAGGCCTACATCTTCAAGGGCTACGACAAGAGCCTCCCCAGAGCGAAAGCCTTCACCAAGTCACACACCCAAAGCAGAACCAGGCAGTAGGAGTGGGAGTGGGGGAGTAGCAAATCAAAGACGTCGAAACAGCGCTCAGGGCGATCAGTTGGGCACTATATTATTGGCGAGACCTTGGGCGAAGGAACCTTTGGCAAAGTGCGACGTGGTATGCATACGTTGACCGGTGAGACGGTCGCAGTTAAGGTCCTTGAGAAGAGCAAAATTAAAACCGAGGGAGACCTTACGCGTGTTACCCGAGAAATTAAAATTCTTAAAAAAACACGTCATGGAAACTGCATGCGTTTGCTTGAGGTGATTGACACACCGAAGCAGATATTTCTTATGATGGAATTTCTTGATGGCGGTGAGCTCTTTGACTATATAGTAGAAAAACATCGCCTTACTGAACAAGAGGCGTGCGAGATCTTCTCACAAATCATCGATGGTGTGCAGTACTTGCACGACAACCATATCATCCATCGTGACCTTAAGCCGGAGAATCTTCTTATGCAGCGACACTCAGACGGCTCTTTTCTTATCAAAGTTGCTGACTACGGCCTAAGTAACCTTGTTGAGACTGGTTCCCTTCTCTCGACTGCATGTGGTTCGCCATGTTACGCAGCCCCCGAGATGATTGCTGGTAAGAAATATGACGGAACAAAATCAGATACGTGGAGTCTTGGTGTAGTTCTTTTTGCTCTTGTTGCTGGCTATTTGCCATTTGAGGATAATGATACTCCAAAGCTCTACCGTAAAATTCTTAATGCGGAATACAAATGTCCGTCATCTCTTTCTACTGAGGCTAAAGATCTTCTTTCCCAAATTCTCGAAGTGAATCCATCAAAGCGTGTAACAATTGACGGAATTCGCAAACATGTATGGATGCGTCGTCATCTTGGCATCTCTCGTATGCGTGACAACCAGTCGTTTCGTTCATTCATGAGCCTGCAGTCCTTGGAGGAAGAGCAGGACCCTTCAACCGGGGGTACCGTAGAAATCGATGAGCGTATTCTTCATGAGCTAGGGAACTATGGGCTTGATCGGGAGTATATTTGTAAATCTATTCTCGCCAAGAAGCACAACTCCGCAACTGCCTCTTACTTTCTCATTACCGAGCGCTTTCGTCGTCTTGAACAACGTGGAGTTGCTCTGAAACCACGCAGAATGTATACCTTTCCTCAGCCCCAGCCTGTCGAAAGCGAGGAGGTTGCTGATGCTATTAAGGCTGCGCAAGATCGTGCTGCTGCAAATTCAGAAGAGAGTGAACAAAAAGATGCTGAAGATGAAGAAAATGTTACGCAAATGTCTAGTATCGAGCATGCTACATTGCATCGTGATAAGGTGGGTCAACTTCCTTTGCAAGTCGAGCTTGCAACGCGGATCGATTCTGCCCGTCCGTCTTTACCAAGCCCCAAATTACCACAGCGCCGCGCTACTTTGGCAGTACCAGCGTCGGCACACGTGAAAAATGCTGAAGCACCTTCTGTGACCGCAATCGCAGAAGCAAGCGAGGAAGAAACAAGTAGTCAAGCGGTTTCTCAGCGCCGTGCTTCTACTGGTTCTCAACATGAAGGCCGTATCAGCCAGCTTCTCACTACATCAGCACGTGGAGGTCTTGATGATGCTGGTACAACACTGCCTGCTGTGAGTGCACCCACGACAGAAGAAAACCTTAAAAACCAGAAGAGTGAACAACATGAACAAGCAGAACTTGTTGGCGCGATTACATCAATCAATACCAGTACGCGTAGAGGAGCAATTGTCTATGCAAATAATGACAGGCCCAACATGAATGCTGCTATTCTAAGTCTTGCTGCTCGCGAAGTTGCCTCTCCTGAGTCTTCGAACTCTTCACACTCAAAGGAAGATGGGGCCGCTCGAGATACCTCACCAACCAGCGCAAAAAGTATCACACCAATCCGTGAGAGTAAGCTCAACGCTCTTTTGCAAAAGACGCACCTTCGACCTGCTCCTCCACAGAAGAACTCCTCTGTGAACTCCACAAGCGCATCCAAGCATGTGCAAAGGCCGACTGCACGCCTCGCCCCATTCAACCCGTTGTAATTAGGACCGAATCAAGCGTAGCTCAGACTTATGATGTATTACCAGTTGAATTATAGCGCACGTGGGCACAATCCATTGATGGCAACCTTAGTCATGTTTGCATGCGTTTATAGTAATGTGAGAAGGAGAATTAGGCTCGTCTGGGAATATTTGTAGAGATAACAAAACAAAACCAAAAAACACCTGAACCATTATAACCCAATCAATCGATCTTCCTGTTAATGCAACATGCATAGTTTTCCCACCTCCAACACATAGTTTGCTACCTAAGTGACACTCACATTGCGAAAACATAGAATCTGCATCCTAACCTTGCCAAGATTTGTCTTTAAAACTCGATCATTTGTGTGAGCTAAATCCATCTATCTACCAGGGTGGATGCTGTTGCTCTTTCGATTCTCAGACATACTTTCAGAAGCAAATCCAGGAGGCGGACGTGAGCTCGAAACCTGAGACAATCCCGCAGACGATGCTCCTGCATCTTGGGGAGCACCTTCCATAGGTGGCAGAAACGGAAGCAAAGCTGATGGAGACAGGAGTCCTGACGCATGTGTAGATGGTGCAGAGCCTGCAGGTGACTCCGTTGGTGGGGATACGAAGTTCATACTCATAGGGGTCTGCCAAGTACCTGCTCCCGGCCCGTCCTGATAAGAATCTTTGGGGTTTCTACTTAAACCAAAGGTTTGCGGAGCTGTAAGTGTGCCTGGAAACCCGCTCGTCTTCATCTGCCGCGGTGGCTGGAGCGGAGGCTCATTAGACTTCCCTAGGAATGCAGCAGATGAATTGAATGGGGGTACTTCATACGCGGTGTGAATATTTTCGGTACCTGATGGTGTGCCCTGTATCGTAAATGCAAGGTTCTCTGGACGGAGGCCATTTCTGTTCATGGCCTGAGGCCCCGGTTGCGAAGCTGTGGTGCTCCGCTGATCAGAAGAATTACCTGAAAGAGACGAAGCACCCGGCCGCAAAGACCCAGGAACAAGCATAATGATTTCTTCCCCGTCGTCTTCTTCTTCGTTTGCACCAAATTGCGTTTTGCTTGTAGGTCTTCCAGACCGTTGTGCCCCAGACCACCCAGCATGTGCAGAGTGTGCGAGGTGAGATTTATCAAGAAGAGATGCCACAGATGAAATAGCAGCCACATTTGCATTTACCGGAAGTGCAAAAGATGCGTCAAAAGGCAAAACACCAACGTACCGCGAATCATGCATGATCCAGTCACACACCAAACATACGCGTTGACCCCTTTCAGTCGCAGCCTTTTCACGGTCTTGACCTGAAGCAGCAGGCTTTTTGTTATCGCCAGCAGCAGCTGCTGCAAGATAGCCTCGACTTCCTCGAAGGGGTACAAATGCCTCCAGCTCCACATCTTCCCACAAAAGCTCGGGTTTCCGGACGATGGAGGTTTGCGTACTAGCACCACCGTTCGCTGCTGCAAGTAGAGACGGCCAGAGCACTTGAAGAGAATTCCAGAGAGTTAGGGCAGCTGGCTTTCTCTTCAGATCAATAGTGTTTCCTGCTTTAATGTCTTCCCGAATCCATTCTAGGAAAACTGAGACAGCCGTGAGAGCTTCCCCTGGTGTTGCTTCCGCAGGTCCACGTTTCGCGGCATCTGCAAGGTGAGAAGCGAATGTAGAAACTACCGAAAAGGCCAAAGTCTCAGCGACGTCTGGGTCTGTACGTGTCTTTCGCGCATTAAGGACAAGGGAGATGCTCGTCACCACCAAGGCAAGACGCACCTCCTTGTTCAAGGCTGATTTTCGTACCAGCAGTGCCAACTCGTCAATGACTCGCTTCATCAGAGCGTCTTGAGAAACTCCGTCTTCAGGCTTCAAGTGGGAATGCCCATTTACAAGCCCGTGAAGAAGAACAAAACGGAAGGAGAAGTCCCGAAGCAAAGCAGAACGCTGAGAGCCTGAGATAGGCGCGTTCGACGGGAGAACAGGTTGATTCAACAAGTCCCGTTTGCGTGCGTTTTTGAGCACAAAATCATAAAGCATATTCAGATTTGTCTGAGCAGTCTCAAAGGGTTCTGGAACCAAGAGCGCCATTTCATAACGAAATAGAGCAACAATCATTTCATTCCGGTATTGAGCTAGTACAGCAAGCTGATTATGGGGATTTCCCTTCTGGGGGTACGCACGCAAGGCTTCTTTGTATTGCTGAGCAGCAGCTTCGTAAGATTTTTGCTCACGTGAAGTATCATTGAGCTCACGATAGCGAGCCAAATCACCTGTATATAGATGGCAGCGATGAATCGAGGCAGAAAAAAGTTGTTTCCGAATGTCTTCTTTGGATGTAGCTTCGCGTGCTTGCGTCAAACGAGTCAGGAATGATGCATACTGGCTTTGTGCTACATCAAGAAAATGCAAAAAGTCCCCACGCAGAGCGCGTTGCCGCTGCGCTGTTTCCCGGGCGTCAGAGGCTTGAGAGGGGCGTCCACTCTTGGCAAGCCTCTTTCGAAACTCTTCAATGCGCTTGTAGTAGCAATAACGCCAAAGCTGGTCTTCAACCTCTTTCCGAGCAGCGAGAGGTGGATCGCCAAGGATTACCTCTTCGAGCCGGGTGCGAGCGTCCTTCGCCACGCGCTCAATAGCATTGTCATCTCGAGGCTGAGCACGATATAGCTTTCGCAGGCGTTCAATATGCTGAAGACCTATTGCGAGGGACTGCTCCATCACCCTCAAGCTGCAATGCTTTGATGTACTCTTCTTCTTTGGCTACGATTTTAAATTGCACGACTAATTTCAATTCAATTGTATATTCCAGCGTACGAAAAAATGCAGGCGCCTGCTGTATATTGACTCGAGCAGCAAACACGTGCAGATTTAGGCGGAGAAGATGGAGACTGAAAATAACTGCAAATAAAAAGGAGCTGGCGATGAAGTGAAAGGACAACAAGTATCGAAGTCGAAATTTGAATTGGCGTTGATAAAATGGGCTGGAGTTATTTTGTTCTGCTCGGCCGAAGCTCAACAATGGACCTTTAGGCGATCACTCAAGAACCTCGAGCCTTTTGAAAACTGGTAAAAACACTGCGCTCAGCTTGCAGGTAGACACTCAAGGTTGCCTAGCTGTCCTTTATTCGATCCCACGCAAAGATTAGCTTGGGCTTTGTCTCGCAACTCTTGTCTTGAACGCGACGTCGAACAAGTGCGCACGGATCTCGAAGTGACTATACTACACGCAAACCCGCACTATCATGATGTAGCAGAAACACCTCGTCGCCCAAAGCAGCAACACCGCTACAAGCGCAGTAGTCGGCAAGCTTTTGGGCTTTGCTGTGTTGGCCGCTAAGCTCGCTTGCCGTGCTGTCGTTCCCTCTTTTTAGCCGTCGCAGCCGCAAAGAAAGAACATCAGAACGAAGTTGGTTGATGGTAGGTAGGTAGGTAGGTAGGTAGGTAGGCATACCTTAAGAGTAAGCCCTACTGGGATGGTATTTCCTAAGTAAGTTTATATATATATTTTACCCGCTGAGGCTATATTAGATTTTACAGGCAAACGCGGTTGAAAGAGAGTATATCAAGTAGCTTGCACCCCAACATGCTTGATGACATTCCCGGCATGATTTATGATGTTCATGCTGAATCTAAGTAAAGTCAGAATATTTTTGATGAAATTGTTGTGAAAATTAAATTTGACATAACGGCGATTTGAGAAGCCTTACCTATCGATGAGCATGTTCACATGGAGACAAAAATCAAGGTGAACCATGGCCTAGTGAAGTTATTCTTTTATCTGAGTATTGGCGTATGCATAAGAATGAATCACAATTTTGGAATAAACTTCTTTGAACCGTTGAAATTGTAAATGAGCATATATATTTGTATCAAGTTTATTTCTTTTTCTGGTTCGTCTTCATGCAATTTGGATATCATCAGAATTGTTTTCGTCATTTATCTTGCAATACTATCTTCATTGGCGTTCCATAAGCGCATGGCATGGAAGCTGAAGAAACGTATACATGCAAGAGTATTGTGTAGTTCATTTTTTTCCATTGCTGGCAATCATCATACCTAATTTAGCCAGGAGTCATAGGTTTCTTTAAATAGCGTTCTTATTACAGCACCTCATGTAGGCTTCTGCTTTCTTGATGGACTTGCATTGGAAGTCAGAGCTTGCGAGGTCTATCTGGTAGAACTTGTTCTTGCCACACGAAGTAGAAGACCAAACCCATTCTTTGTCAGGATCACAGACATTATTTTTGCCGGCATACATTAGCTCGGAAGCGGCACACATGGTCATCTTTGACGAGGAGCAAAATTCTTCCGCTTCGTCGTATGAAACTTCAGAACACGTTCGGGGATTCATCAACGTAATGTTATAGGGAACGTCGCCAATATTGTAACACGCGGCCTTCTTCTGTTGCTCAAGCAGAATTGTCCAGACGCAATTACCGGAGTCAGAACAACTGGACTCGTCATATGCCGTGCACGGGATGTCTTCCTCCTCAACGTTGTAACACAGGCCCTCAACGCTGTCATAGATGCAATAACTTGCTGCTAAGCATTTGCGACGAGCCTTTTTGCTTGTGCCCGAATAGTTAGCACATGAAACAGTGGGTTTCATGGTGGGGGAAGACGTTGGTGATTTGGTGGGACGCGGTGATGGTGACTTTGTGATGTCATAGTAGCTTTGGGATCCAAAAAGTGCAACTGCGCCCTTTTTGCTAAGCTTGACGAGGTTCTTTGCATCATCTTCAGTGATGATAACTGAAACAATATTCACTGCGTCATAACCAGAATATAAAGGTGAAATCAGTTCTGAGGTATATGTAGGATAAAGGATAACAGCAGAAGCGCCTTGATTTTCTGCAAGCTTTACCATACTATACAATGAGCATTTTAGGGATTGTTTGAAGGGGATTATGATCACCTTATCGGTATAATTAGCTTTTGTTGCTTTACAAAATGGACTGTTTAGAGCTTCAAGCTGCCCACCAAATGTATAAGTTCGAGGCAGGTCTGGCCCAAAGTCTGCTCGATAGAATGGTACACATGATGTACTACTCTCTTCGGAGACACAAAGGGTGATTGGTTCTGTTGTGGGCGCAATAGTTGCCTGAACGGTAGGAGACGTAGGCGGGGCTGTAGTAAGTGAGACTTGTAGTAATCCATTCGTAGTGTTTAATCCATCAAGGCCTGAAATTTGGTTCATCGCGAGGAGCTCCACAAGTTCTGCTTGGGCCCCTAATTTGTCTTTATTGTGCTTTTCTAAGAGCGTAGCTGCAACACCAGCAACAAAAGGGGTTGCCATAGAAGTCCCGCTCACAGTGCGTGTGGCAGTCGTGGATCCAATCCAGGAAGACTTGATATATGAACCTGGTGCAAGCACATCAACACAGGCTCCAAAATTGGAATAATAAGCAAAGGAATCATCCGAGTCTGTTGCCCCAACTGTAATAACCCCACCATCTGATGCACTTCCTCCCGCGTTACTCGGCGAATACAAGCAAGCATCTTTTGCTTTGTTGCCAGCAGCAACCACAGTGATCATTCCTGCAGTATTTGCATCAAGAACCGCATATTTTAGTGCAGAGCTTTTCGCGCCTCCAAGGGAGAGCGAAAGCACTGCCGTTTCACCATTGTACTTTTCGTTTTGATACTGTACTGCATAGGCAATTCCCTTGATTACATCTGACGTGTACCCCCAGCCATTACTATTGAGAACTTTGATGCCGAAGATATAGGCTTCCTTGGCAACACCATATGTTGTTCCTGCTGCAATACCAGAGCAGTGCGTTCCATGTCCATGGCCATCGGTGATTTCACTTCCTTCTTCGTATGTAAAGTCTCTTATGAAACTGGATCTATTCGTAAATTCACTGTGTTCATAGTACAGGCCAGTATCAATGACATAAATGTTACTTCCTCGCCCATGGTATGCACTGCCAAATGATGTTTCACTTAAAGGTAGAGACTCTTGATCGATTCTGTCCAAACCCCAAGATATGACGTCAGCCATGGGCACAACCTCATCGAGTTCAACGGACTGTACACCATTGAGAGAAGCGACATACTCAACCAGTGCTTCACTTGTGGTTTGGAAAAACACATTGCAATAAATTGCTACTGTTGCCGAGGTAACTGTAGTAAGGTTTCCTGATGGCTCATCACCTGAAACATCAGCACTACTCATCGAACTAGAGTCTTCCCATTCTGTGATTTTTTCGAGCACTCTCGCACATGCCGCGCTGGTCTTTGATTTAGTCGTATATACTCGCGCAATATACCTATCACCGGAGGAAAGGTCGCGCCGCCCATCAAGAAGTGCCCTCTGAGCATCTAATTCTGGGTCCACCTCGCCATTTTCAATGATCATACCTTGTGAACCATGAATCCAATGTGAGGCAATCAGAAGTAGGATCACTGTAGTATAGAAAGACATTGTCATCCTCATTTAGTTGATTTCTTGTTTTGCTAGTTTGTGATGCCACCTGGTAAGAGCCAGGCCAACTTGCTGGGACTTGCGCAATCTGCACAAAGAATGGCTTGGTTCTACTTACTAAGTTGCGTGTCGCAAACTTCAGAACTGGCCGGTTACAAAAAATCCTTCGGGTCGTTGCCGTTTCTGGGGATGGTTACTACTTTTGCATGGGTT
Organism: Schizochytrium sp. TIO01; assembly: GCA_004764695.1. Classification (NCBI taxonomy): domain Eukaryota; class Bigyra; order Thraustochytrida; family Thraustochytriidae; genus Schizochytrium; species Schizochytrium sp. TIO01. The sequence continues at coordinate 732,674 of SMSO01000014.1, read as the reverse complement.
TACGTCAATCGAGAATCGGAGCAAGGCGTCCCAGTTATGGAGACGGGTTGAGAGACAGGTCCCCGATTCAGATGAACTCAGCTGCGAACCAACTCAATGTCCCGCAACACCTAGGTTCATCCGTGTGAAGAGTATCTCTGTCTAAATAGCCTGGTGGCAAGTGCCCCAAACCAAAACAAAGCAAGCAGAACTCTCGATAAGGCGAGCGCCGATACTCTACGTGGTAGTTCTCGCTGTAAGTCCCCCTTTTCTGTCTCTAATTCCCTCTTTCCCCTTCTAGGCCGTGCCTACAGACTTTAATATCACTAGTGCTGCTCGTTGCAAGGCGCTTGTATGTAGGGAGAAACCAGCACAATTCCTGCCAAGCCCTGCTCAGAAGGCACATGGACGGCCTGGTGTTTTGGGTTTGCTGCACTCTTTTCACATCATCGTCACCTAGCAGGTTTTGTAAGTTTAGGCAACTACAACTACATGATTTGATCTTCCTCTTATTTGACTTTTCTCTTGCAAAATAATAACATTTCGTGACTATTATTAACTTATTTAAAAGACAACCCCTCTGTAATAGTCCAGTGAGAGATTTAATTTTCACTTTTTAAAATTGAACTTTAAAAATATGTATTCTTAAAATATATATATTTAAAAAGTTAAAACCCAATAACCCAGCAAGAAATGTACCTACTACAGCGTACCTGGGGTATTGAACAATCAAAACTCTTTCTTGATATGCTTGGGTCGGAAGACATCGTCTCAAAAGAAGGCGATGTTCTGCTGTGGCACAGAATCTTTACGGCTGTTGAAACCTCAAGAACTATAGGTCATCGCGCCCGCAACTTATATATTCCTTGATCGATTTGAAGAATGTCAAAAGCTTTTTTTTTTTTTACGTTTCATTTCAATTTCTATGCTCAGAAGCAGAACCTGAGATGGCGGTGCTGATTATTAGTCATGACTGATTTCAGGACAGCACACTCTAGTCAGCGCTGTAGACTGCTGAAGGGAGGAATGTGTGCGCAGGTGCTCACGATCAGGGCAGCCAAAGTAATTTTCTAACGGGTTCAACACCACAGCAAAGACACGTGCTGCAATATAGTCTATCTCGTGCGCACCATATCTTTCAGAGCTGAGGTGATCGAATAATTCCGCGTCAAACCATGTGCTCCTGCAATCAACTATTTCGATTAATATCCCATCGTGCACAAGTGTAAAGGTCCACGGCGTTCTTTACAGATGGATGGGTAAGCTTAGCATAAATCGTGCAAGATTGTCAAACCGAGGGTAGTATTAGAGCCATAATCACAACATAGACAGCAGCTTATCCGTTTTGCAATCTTCATTTCGGTACCACCTCCAGCCTCCAGATCGGTGTGACGAGATAAACTCATCAAGCATGCTCCAAACTACACGATGGCGCTGTAGCTCCATGCTTGCTCTTACCAAACAGGCGCACCAGCGGCCAGACCGTGGCTAAGCATGGCAACCAAGCACCGCCCCAGTTGCCTCGAAGAAGCACCAAAACGAATGAAGGACTTCTACTAATGTGAAAGACTAAATGAAAACACTATAAATCTAGATCACTTAAGAGTCAAAAGAGAGGGAAAAGGGATTCTTAGAATTTTGCTTTTTTATACCTTCACAATAAAACAATCTCTTTCTTGAAAAGTTGCAAAGTTGTATATATATATTTTTTAATTTAATGTCAATAAAAAAAAATATATATATAACCTTTATTTATAAACAAGAAAAGAAAAAGAAAAGACACGAGTGGCTCAGCTCAGCCCTCCTGAGGTCGTCCATTTCCACGCGGACGGATCAGAGATCCTGCATCCAGACTGTCACATTAGAAACAAGCAAATATAGTATAGTGGCTACGGCCGTCTTTGTTTCTTCTGAGGATTGCCTAGCGAAGTCGCATTCAATGAAGTAAACCTAAACCAAACATTTTATTTATTCTTAATATCATTTTAATTTTAGATATTAGATTTTATACGAAATTAAGAAAATTAAAATAATAACTTATATATGAATGACTTTTTTGTCGTCCATTCAAAAAGACCGACGACGCAACCTTTGTTAATTTTCCTTTTCACAAAACCATTCATGAGAGAAAAGATTACCTTAGTTAAATTACGAATGCGAAAGCCGAAGGCTCTTAAAGCAGGGCATCAAACCAGAGCTCGAGTTGTTTTCATTATATCTAAAGCAAGCTAGGCTGGCAGTGCTGCTTCGGTAAATTAAAAATTGAAACTCTCAGGGTTAAGTCCAGGTTTTTCTTGAGGCCAGAAGATTGGTTGTGAACTCCGGAGAGGGACGATTTGCCCTGTGAGAGGTGCACAATCATTTTGAGTGCATAGCTTTTATGGTGGCGAAGTGTACTTTGGTGAAGGGAATTGTTTCCTGCTGAGGCGATAGCGGCATCAACGGGAAGCGTTAACATGTTAGGCATACAGACCTGATTGTCTCGCAATGATATATAAGATTCTCACACGTGTCGTTGGGTGCGCAATAATCGCCCTACGCTGCAAGGCAGTGGTTCTACGATTTTTTTTCGTTATGGTCTCTCTTTTCATGAAAAGGGCACGCTAGAGTCTTGTGAACTAACAGATCTCAATACCTGTCAGTCGTTGCGAGCTCGGAAATGAAATATAGTAGCTGATTGAGGGACTGTTTGAAGTTTACTTATGTGTGGAGCGTGGTTTCGATGCGCCAATTATTATCAATCTCAAACGCGTGCGACACCTAAATGCTGGCTGCTACCACAAATTCTTGAATAAGAATCTAGAAATAAGGCATGGCATGTTTCTTGTAATGATAGAACATCTCACTTTCTTGTTTAGTCTCTTAAAATCTGTGCAAATTTGTGTAGAACTTGGTGCATAAAAGGCAGGTTAAATGCTTGGCTGTTTCCTGACGCACCTGAGAAAAATTGTGGGAGTTTTGCTTTGCTATTTCCCGTAAATTTCCACAACTTAGTAGAAGGTGCACATATGAAAAGATTGTTCATAGTAAATGTTTACCCCTATACACTCCAGCCTAAAAGGAGTTTCTGGGGGGGGAGTGTACGATTGAAAAACTGCACTTACTTCTATCACGTGGCACATTTCCTGAGCGAAGCTAATGAGATCGCTTCACCAGAACTGACTTCACTAGAACTTAAGGAAAGCTCTGCAATTTGATGCATAAGTGGGAGAAAAACAACAAGCTAATTAATAATGTGCTTAACAAGATACAAACGCTTGCTCATACAATACTGAGAAAAGAAAAACTTCTTTTGCCTAGTGTAACTAGGTTTATGTTGAATCTAGACAGGATGGTATGGTGAATGAAGAGAAGTGATTTGCTACCTGGAAGAATACATGAACTATCATGAGACTCTCAACTAGCCTGAAGAACTTTGCGTGCTAGTGCTATGGGACTGAATCCCAAGAATATCGGCAGCAGTTAGATGAATTTATCAAATACATTAGTTGTTATGTGTGTATGTTCGAAGCCACGGGGTAGTTCATTTCAATTTGTTATAGTCGTTATCTTCGCCTGCGGCAGAGTTGAGAAGGCTACCATCGTTAGACTTATAGCACAAAAAACGGGATTATTAACTTGGGTAAAATCCCTAGAAACATAGATGTGCAGCTATGAGGGCACTTACTTGCTAGCTAGTCCAGCAACATAAGCCTCACTCGTCATAGGCGTGACTTTGATAAAGGTGTCTCTTCCTTTCTCTTGAACGAATTTGTCTGTTATCGTGAGTTGAATTTAAATAGAAGTTGAGTCACAACAACGAATAGCAGCTCTAACGTTTCGCTTGCGACACCGAACTTTCTGTTTATTGTATTTGACAAGATAATACTTATTCTTGCCACAGGAAGTGTTGGACCAAACCCATTTGCTATCAATCCTGCATGTTGCCTCGTCATCTGGGTTGGCTAGAAGCTCTGCAGCAGAGCAGAGGCCTTTGATAGCTGCCCCGCAGGTAGATTGAGCGTACGAGAATTTACCCTTGGAACAGGATTCAGGCGTGTAAATGTCTGTATCAGTTGGGACATCATCAGCTTCGTAACATGCGGCTGATTTTTTGATTGTTGGGAGAACAGCCCACAAACACCTATCATTTTGCCCGCATTTCCTCTTAGACTTGATAATTGTACAAGGGATATCAGACCCGCTAGTTTCATAGCAAGTCTCATCACTAGCATCATAGGTGCAGTAATTTCTTCGCTTGCATTTCTTCTGATGTCCATCATATGTAGAACATGCTACGGTAGGTGCAGCAGTTGGAGCTGGTGTTGGACTTTCAGGTAAGGCTGAATCATATGTTGGTGATCCTAATTTAGCAGTAGCACCTTCGCTAGCATACTCGGCAAAAGCTAGCCCATCTTCCAAGCTAATCATTACAGAAACAACCGTACTTTCAATATCAGTTGAATAGTACGTGGGACTAAATATTGAAGCGTTGGTGTCCATATGGAAAATTACTGCAATTGCACCTTGATTCTGTGCATTAACAACCTTCTCATAAAAGGTACAGTTACCGCGCGCGATGAGAACTACTGAGTCTGAGAAGTCTTCGGTAGTAGAGTTGCACATCAGGTCCTCGGCGACTACAAGAGGGCCTGCAATCACGCTAGACGAAGGAAAAGACTCACCAAATTCAGACTTCTCAAACTCAACGCTGTGCGTCTCGCCATCAACCTCAACCCAGACCTCTGCTGGAGACGCAGAAGGGGCAGCTGTTCCACCGAATGCAGTTGGTGCAGTGGGTGGACCAGTGTAAGTTGGAATTTGTACCAGGAGGTTAACTGTACCAGTACTGTTGACACCTGAGATCTGCCCCGTCACAGCAAGGCTGAAGAGATCATCAACTGCAGCATCTCTATCCATATTGTTTTTCTCCAGAAGCATGGCAGCCGTACCTGCAACATGGGGGGTTGACATCGAGGTTCCACTGATCGTGTTGGTTGCTGTGTTAGAACCAATCCAATCAGAAGTGATACTGGAACCAGGCGCAAGAATATCGACACATGAACCAAAGTTTGAGTAGTCGGGAAACGTATCTGTCTTACTTGTGGCACCAACGCTGATTACACCGTAGTTTGTCCCATTTCCACCAGCACCAGCAGGAGAGTACGTGCATGCGTCCGTGGCCATTGTTGCCGGCAGCTACAACAACAATCATGCCTGATTCAGCAGCTTCACTAGCAACGTTTTTCATAGCTTCACTATTCTTGCCACCAAGAGAAATTGAGAAGACAGCTGGGTCAGTGCCGTAATTGTTTTGCTGGTAGTCAACTGCAAAAGAAATTGCTTTCACAACATTAGATATTGAGCCATCGCCAGAGGAGTCTAGTACTTTGATGCCTAGAAGGTTGCTACCCTTGGCTACACCATACACTGTACCTCCAGCGGTCCCGGCACAATGGGTTCCGTGTCCGTTACCATCTTCGATGTCTTCATCAAGTTCATTGGTGTAGTCTTTTATTATGGATGCACGACCTCCGAAGTCTGTGTGTGTTGTTAAAATTCCAGTGTCAAAAACATAAATATTAACACCAGCACCAGTGTAGAGATACGCGAAAGGTGTTTCACTAAGTGGTAATGATGGTTGATCAATGCGGTCAAGGCCCCAAGAAGCAGGTGCAGCCTCAAGTACAACTACGGTATCAGGTTCTACGTCTATCACGTTGGTAACGCTTTCGTTTACGTATTTCAAAAGCCCTGTATCAGTAGTTTCGAAAAACACGTTGCAAGTTGTGCGAATAGTAACCACTTCAATATCATCATCATCGTCGCTGACATAGCTGTCTTCATCGTCTGAGTTTGTGGAGACACGGTCGTTTCGGTAGGCTCTAATGCGAGATTTCACATGGTCGCATGCGGATCCTGTTCCGTCACTATCTCTCACCGTGACAATGTATTTGTTTCCGATTTGCAAACCTCGTCGCGATACTGCTTTTGCAACATTCTCTCCAGTATTTTCGTCGATGACCATACCATGGATTTGACCTGTGAAAAAAAGCACCATGGTCATGATGGTCAATAGTTTGTGCCACAACATTGCTGATGAAGCCATTATAATTGGTCAGAAAGCAATGTGGCTGAGTATAAGAAAGCGAAGGTTTGTGAGTGAATAAATAGCTCGTCCTATAGTTTGTAGGCGAGGGAATGGTACTCTACCTTGAAGGCGTTTTCTACCCAGAGCGCTTCAAGAGTTGTTTGCTAGAAAGAAGTACTCGATAAGAAAGCTGGGAGCCCTGACAAGTGCTCATCTATTGTACGTGCTAGCTAAGGCGCTTGCAAAACACAAGAAGCTCGCCGGGAGCCAATGTGTATGAGTAGAGAGCTGGCAGTAGAATCAAGCCACTCCGATATTGTCAGGGTGCATCAAGAGTAGAGGCTTTCTGCAAGTTTCGGGTTTGGCGTAATTCTCGCTGCCACACTTAAGCACCACATTTTTGAGCATTCTCGCACACTAACAACAATGAAAAAAGAGCGGCGCCATTCCATACAAGTATACACGAGTCTTGTATCTTAGCCCACCTCTTCCAATTCTCTTTACCTTATTTATTGAGGCGAGCTTTGAGATTTATCGCGGGTTTTTTATTTACACGAAATCCTCCCGTCTTTGCTTCAGTTCCTTGCATTTACACGGCCTGCTCTGATCCTCTTGTGGTTTAACCTTGAAATCTAATGCCGCTATCTTACTGTCGACCTTGCGGAATAGTTGTTATTGGATAGAAATTTGACCACCGATCAGGCAGGCTCGTGTCGCACTTTTTTTTCTCCCTTTTCGCATGTATTCTTATAAAATGATCATTACAACAGAAGGACGACCACGGTGATCTGAAACCTAAGCTGATAATTGATCTTCAATGATCGTAGTGAAAGGTATGGTCTGATGCATAGCTTTGCAATGCAATGCAATGCAACAACTAACCTAGACTAGTGATTTATTGCTTGTGCATTCGATCTAGATGGGGCATGGCAGGGCTATTTGCTAAGACGGCACGTTCTGCCTCCCAATCTCCCTCCTGGCAAAAAACTGGCTGGTACTCAAAAGGCTGGTAAAGAAGTAGTCCAGAGTTGGCTGGTTGACAAGAAAGTATGCGGCAGATAATAATACTACACCTCAGATAATTTTGAATCCCGCCTTCTGACTCGCTTGGTCCTGTTCATTATATTCTTATTTTCTTGTCATAGTCTTGAAGCGCGCGCCGAGAAGCGAGAGGTTATGGAACTCGCGTCTTTCCCAGATAATCAATCGCATAGCTTAAAGCTCATAGATGAGAATAAGACTTAATGAAGGTTCTTGCGCTCTCCATAATTGTTCGGGCTCCGCCCCCGCTTTAAGCGTCCGAAGTTATCATCCTGACTTGAAAGAGAAGGGTCGCGTGCGGTTTCCTGAAAGGATAAGCTCGATTTGGTAACTTGAAGTTAGACCGCAAGAACCTATAGAAGCTTTTAGTTTTCATACTACTACTTCTGGGAGGAGTGTTTCGATAGAAATCCGCGCCAATCAACCAATCAAATAGGACAGAACGAAAACTGTCTCCAAACTTTTTGGCATAGGTACCTCTTATTAGCTACCTGCCAGTAATGCATTCGACTTTGCATGGTTGCAATAGAAGTGCTATATGCTACCTAAGTAGGAAATCGTAAGAAGAGTCAGTCGCACTTTTCGGCTTATACTCACGATGAGCGCTGTGAAAAGCAGCGCATGCGTGGCTGTCGCTGCCTAAAGTGTCACCTCAATTGTCCAAGTGTGCTTCACTCAATAATGCCTCCCTAGGTTGTAAAGGCCCAAACGCTACCTAGCAGAACTTTGTGATTATCTTTAATGTAGTCTAGTACTCAATACTCGCTCCCAAGTAGCATGTAGTAGGAGGTACTACTCTGCATACTTTGCAATCTACTAGAATGTTAATCAATTAGGTCAACCCCAAAGAATCCATTCGATCCTAGCTTTCAGCATTATTGCGCTCAGATGGATCTGGGACCAACTAAGAAGTAGATGCGATTGACTGGTCAACAGCAACACAGTTTCGAGCTTGGATTTGTAAACCCTGCTGTATGACTGCCATTTTTCGATCAGTCATTACTTCGGTCCTGTAATTTTTGAAGTCGATTTTAGGTGTGCTCACCCAAAATAAAATGGAAACTCGGAAGCCGAACTATTATAAAGGCATCGCACATTATAGTCCTATGCGCATCAGTATTGAGTTGTACTGCTGAAGATTACAAAAAAAATATATATTAATGGAATGTCAAAAGAGTAGGTCGCAGGTTGCCAAGAAAGAGCGCCATAAAAGATGTGCAGCCAAACACTCACTAAGGTACTAGCAGAGACCAAGCGTTCGGACAAGCCTTTAGATACATTGCCATTCTTGCACTACGTATTTTTCATGCAGAACTTGAGCAGAGAATCAGAAGTGGCCTTGTAAAAGCAATATCTGCAAGGCTATCGATTCATATTGGTACGCACTCTTTATTTGTGAGGCTAAAGGTGAAAGACGCGACCATTCGAGTGTGCTCGACTTGCGCAAAATAAATTAGCACTTAACCTTCATGAAATGGCCTGAAGCTTGTGGCGCTCGTCATGACCAGGAGTAGATAGATACCTTGTGCTTAAGGCCACGGGCAAAAGCTCAGCAGGGGCCCAGGGGTCGATAAGCAACGAATCAGATCTCGTAGGTACAATTTTCATCCGATCTCGAAGGCGATCCCAATAAGTCCTTCCCATGGTCTGCACGCCAGACAGGCTGAGGTTGGTGAGTACTCGGAGAACCATCGCAGGTCTCGATGCTATTATTGGATGGAGGACTATGTTAGCAAGTGCTCAATGATGATGATCACACTCTCGCTGACAACATGACAGCCGGTGACGATCGCAAAAACTCGAGCCCAAATGATCGTGACAGAGCGGACTGCAAGACTCTGAGTCTCTGATCCTTGGCCTGACAAAGAAGAACATTTCCACAGGGAACTTTTGATCTTCTGAGATCTTTTCAAGACCGTCTGTCGTTTGTAAAGTTCCGCATCTGCTATTTCCTGCCAATTGCTCTTGCCATTGGCATCGCCTAAGTCTCTATACACTATACCTATATTTGCATGGGGCCCTTATATTCCTTTCGAGGTCCTGTCTCTCGGAGTGCTTACTCACGAACAATTGCAAGGTGTCCCGCTGTTCGAATTCTCCTTTCGCCACCACCATTTATTTTCGAGCTCCTGACGATAGGTACCTACCCTCCCTTAGAATTCCATTTCAATTACAAATCAATTGAATAGGTGCTAGACACCCTAGGAAGCTAGCTCTGCGAGGGTATTTAGAAAGTCAACGAACTAGCTAAGAGTGTGACCTGAAATACCTCGCTGCGAAATGGATGAAAGACCGTACTTTCCCGACTATCAGCATTACTGCCCTAGCCAATCCGAAATGATCGGATCGCCGATGATGGAGAGAGGTCGACCATCACCATGATGCTTCTACTTTTTTACTCCCTCCTTTGGATTGATAAATTGATAAAAGCTTCACCAATCCTTCAGAATAAGTTGTTTATTGCTTGTGGCGATATTTGGAGTCACTGTGGGAGGGGTAATTAATTTCCTTTCTTCCATTCTCGGAATATTCGCAGTCTTGTATCTAGGTAGTACGAACCTGACTACTCGAAGTTTATTGTACTCATCTCAATGATTTTAAATTAATTGACATAATACTATAGAATCTTCTGGCCGTCGGTAGTCCTACACGAGGGACAAGGAAACGCAGGTTTGGCATCGGCACGTGTGGCAGCTGCTTGAAGATAGACCAGAATTGTTCAAAAAGTTATCTTTCGAGCTAGATTATTTGTGATAAGCTTGTGAAAACTGAAGATTTACAGCGTTTTATATGTGAAAAACGCGGCATAGCCATAAATGTTACTTACTAGCTACTGGGAAAAGTATGTTTGCAAGATCTTGAAACATAAACTTGCAGCCTTGGAGACGTTTGATGATTAAAATATAATGATGTGCCACGTTTTAACGAATAACAATTTTCCTATAGTTGCCATCCATGCCTAACTTGGCTCAACTGGTCATCATCATGCGATGTTTACGCCCTAATCGCATCTCAGCTGCCAGCTACAGCTTCCTTTGAAAGAAACAAAAGTCATTTCTATATTTGCCTAGTCCAACTAGTGCTTCAGTGACCTAGAAATATGCCTGGAGTCTGGCGAGGTTGATGAACATCTGAATGCCTGATTGATATGAATTGATCACACGCTGGCAAGTATTCATTGTAGAGGGATTCATGAATATCCTGCCAGTATCATACTATAAGAGGCACCGCGTGAACCGCTGTTTCGATTGTCTGCAGCCAAAATATTAAATCTCACAGCAGAAAATGAAAGTAAAACTAGGTGAAGAGACTAACCCAGCAAAAATGCAGCCACCAAGCTTCTGCATTGAGGCGTTTTAGCCCTGTAACCCTCGGACTGTACTAGTTTTGAGGAAGCTTTACTCAAAATTGAGAAGGAACGTCCGTAGCCAAACCAATTGGCTGAATGTGAGCAGGCACTCTGAAAAGGTAACGCTTCTTGTGAAGTGTGTAGTTTAGATGGAGTGTATGGGAGCCCGTCATCGTGCTCACGCGGCTTCATGCTTTGTTGTGAATTATTTAATAGCTTTTATTATGGCTCATGGCAAAACTTTTGTACCAATGAAAGTTGGAAGAAGCTGTTTGTGAAAACGACACTCTGACAGTTGGACAAATTGAGAAGTTGTCTCAAAGGCTGAAGTTGTTGAGTGAGGGGGAAACGATAAATGACATTTAGCGGTTCAACGTTTGATGAGCCCTAAATTAACATCATAGATCGCAGGCCATCAACTCTATCTTTTTCCGTCTCAATTATTCACAGTTCAGCCTGTTGATCTAACACTATGTTTGCTCATGATTGTAAGAATCCATTCACGTTTTCCTACCCCACTCATCATTAGATAGCTTTAAGAAGGTTAATCAAAAAGTTGCACCTAGCAAAGTAGAATATGCAAAAGGTTAAGTTGTCGAATGAAAAATGAATAATTAGTAGTGTATTCATTAAGAAACGAATCGAGCTTAGTGCACGATCACCTCATCGAATTTCTGAAAACGACATTCGTCTCATGTAGATGCTGGGTGTTATTCTACATCTACATGTAAATGCTTTCTAAAAATGTAGGAGTGTAGCACTCTAAGCATTACAATTTATACATCATTCTAATGAAAAGAAAAAGAGTCGAATGAGCTCGATATACTACATACACTGTAGGTAGTACAGATTTGACAGCAGAAACGACCCGGAGTATATGCTATATATTTTGCCTGCACATGTATACTGTTTATGGCAATACAAAAGATATTTTCGAATGCGAAGCAGAAATCCATGAGCTAAAGGTTAGTGGGAAAGTGACAACCCGCTCCGAAGACAATCAATTTATGGAGTGCTATTAGTCTGGCTCAAAACGTAGTTGAAGCACTGCCCAATGATAAAAATTTCAATATTGCACATCGACAGTTGATAGCCTGATAGTTACATTTTTCATGAAGAACTGCTTGGACTGCATCGTTTAAGTTTCCAAAGTCTTCTTGTGCTCTCGATCGTTCAAACATCTTATGAAAAAAAAAAGGAAAAATTATTATTCGAGTTCAATGGCAATTGAGCAACATTGTCTTACATCATCGTATGATGGCCGTGCTCCACACAAGTACTGTTGCTATGCTCACGATTGTTAAAGGGAAACTCGCAAAATGAACTTTTTTTTCATATAAGTATTTTGTCTCACATACTTTGTAAACTTTGATCGAATCGGACTTAAAGAGATTTGTCGTTCCATTGAGATGATATAAGTCATAGTCACAGCAATTTTGAAGTAAATAATATTAGTTCTTTTCTTACATTTTAACTATTTGTTTGCAATCAGTCCTTTACTTTCTCAAAATTGACTCTTTCGAGTTCGAAGTAAAATATAAATGTTTAATGTATTATGATACTGCAGGTTCAAGGCTAACTACCTACTAGTTATTGGTGCTTTACAATGAACCCTCACGCTGATGTACATCACGTCGCTGACACAGTATGGCGTAATTTACCACACATCAAAATTGGGATATGATTCAAGCCTCTCTCGCCTTCGGTAGCGACTAGCCTTACCTCTGTGGAGGACGCCATTAAATAAAGCCTTTGACGAAGATCATTTCTCTAAGAACCCGCGGTTCCGCCTTGAGCGCTCAAAATGAGAACAAGCCCCGCCCTTTTCTTTACTGCAACTTGTAGGTCGATGACACCCGACTTAACGTATCTCATTATATTTAACCGAGCCACGAAAAGCTCTTCAGAAGATCACGAGCAAAACTCAAACTGATGGCAAGGTTCGGGTTGATTTTCCATTCTCCTTTCTGTTCACTTTGTTTCGAGTAAAGGTACGAAGACTTCAAGTTCTGGCCAAATTTTATGCGAAGGAATCTTTCAATTGAGTTGGTAGAATTGAGTTTACGCGCCGGGTAGCAATGCTAAAGTTAGTAATAAGTGACTTCTTAGGAAAAGTGCGAGGTGTTTTTGAAGCAGCAAATGCTTCGCAATCGTGGCGACGCCAGAGAGACGAGTGCGAAGTGATGACGGGACGCTGACTCCCAGGCTGAGAATAATAAGTATGAATTTAGGTAGGCTCTCCATTGCGGTTGTTATAAAGAATTTATAAAGTATTCTTGATGAAGTGAAATTTATATGTGTATAGAAAGCAGTGTGAAGAGCGGAAGCTAGGAACAGTGGTATATAGGTAGGTACTAGTTTGGAGATCTGGCTTGGCCTCTAAATTAAAGGCTGAGGGAGCCACAGGAAGAAGTCGAGAGTTAACTTCTCGTGGAATATGCCATGAGAAGATCATAGGTTCAGTTCGTTGCCAATGGGTGATGTAGAGCGAACAAAAGGATTGATTGTGTGACGTGGTTAGAAATGTACGAGATAAAAAGAGAGAGAGAGAAGAGTTGATTTTCAACAAAATCTGACTTCTTGTTTATTTATTATTATTATTATTATTATTATTATTATTATTACTATTACTATTATGATAATTCATGATTATGATAAATAATAATCTTGATAATAAATGTTAAATAAACCCCATGCATTCTCAATTCCAGGATAATAAGAGAAAAAATTGCCAACTTTGAATGGCGATAGTCAAAATTCTACACATCTACTGTTCAAAGTGCTAAAAGTCGAATGAATGATCTCGTAAATAAGAAATCATGATCTCAGAAAAAGAATATTATACTTTGCCTTTTCATCAACTTCGGAAACATTGTTATTTATTTTCTATGATATGCATATATATATATATATATATCGGCGGCAGGCATTCGTGTTGCAACTTTGAACAGACTGTCCTAAATGATGTATATTATAGGAGGCGTGTAAAAATAGGATTTTGCCTATGCCACGCACAAAATTAAAAATTCGTGAAACTATATGGTATTGTTTTCTAAATTTGCCAGGCAAGTCTTTCGTGTACGCTTCTTCCGTCGGCCATCGGTTGAAAGCGGCATAGTCCCCCAGTAACATGCACTATTTTTGTTGCATAATTTTTTGGATAAAATATTGCAAGGGGTATCAACATCAGCCCATTCATAACATGTTTCAGATGAACTATCGTATATGCAACTCTTTGCTCTGCCACATCTTTTCTTTGAGGAGTTTAGGGAAGAGCAAACAAAAGGCGTAGGATGTTGGGTCGGAGCCCTCGAGGGCCTTGATGTTGGAGCGCGTGTTGTTGGATAGGGCGTAGGAAATGCAGTAGACTCAGAGTAGGCAGGCGATCCAAATTGCCCCATTGCGCCTTGCAATGCGAGTAAAATAAAATTTTCCCCATCCGATTTACTGATCATAACAGAAAGAATCTCAACTTTGTCGCGTTTGTAATTTGAAATCGGTGCAAAAATCGGATCATATGTGCTCATATAAAGAATGACTGCTTCAGCACCTTGTAATTGAGCATTGTATACCTTGTCGTAGAATTGACAATTTCCACGAGGTATGATAACAATGAAACCTGATAAGTCTTCATCAGTTTGATCACACATATCATGATCAACAGCATACATAGGTTCACGCATAACTTGATGGTCAGGAAAGTCATCTTCGCCAAACTCGGACTGCATAAAGTTAACACAGGATGTTGTGCCATTCAATACAGCACATACAGAGTCTTGAGGCTCTGTGGGGGCGTAAGTAGGCAAAACAGTCGGAGTTGTCGGAGCCCAAGTTGTTTGTGGAACTTGTAGCAAAAGATTTGGGGTTTCAATTTTAGCTCCAGATAAACCTGTAATTTTGTTGATGGAGGCAAGACTAAACAACTCGCTTTGCGCAGCAAGTTTATTAAAAGAGTGTTTTTCGAGCAAAACTGCGGCTGCTCCCGCTACATGTGGAGTCGCCATTGATGTACCACTGAGAGTTGCAGAACTCGACGTCGAGCCAATATACGTCGAATCAATATAACTTCCTGGAGCAAGTATATCGACGCAATCTCCATAATTGGAAAAGGAAGATAATTGATCTGTCCAATGAGTAGAACCTACGGTGATAACACTACCTTCATCACCATCTCCACCAGCGCCTGCAGGTGAGTATTGGCATGCATCATCGGCTTCATTGCCTGCAGCAACGACGACAATCATACCTGCATCCGATGCATCGCTTGCTGCGAGGTTCAGACTGTAGCTATAACCTCCTCCTAGTGACATTGAAATCACGGCAGACTCTCCATCATGGTAGGTGTTTTGATACTCAACCACATATGCAAGAGCTTGAATAAGCGAACTGTATGTTCCTGTTCCATCAGAAGTTAGTACTTTGAGCCCAAAGATGTTTGCTTGTTTTGCCACCCCATAAGTTTTACTGCCAACAGTACCAGAACAATGCGTACCATGTCCATTGCCATCTAAAATATCTGAGCCATTTTCACTAGTGAAGTCTTTCAGCAATGTAGCTCTTCCTTCAAAATCTGAATGCTCAGTGTACAACCCTGTGTCAATGACAAAGACGTTGACTCCAGCTCCAGAGTACGAACTAAAGTAGTCTGTGTTACTCAAAGGTAGATCTGTTTGATCAATTCGATCTAAGCCCCAGGAAGCAGGACTGCCCGCAAATCGCACGATTCCATTTTTTTCAATATTAAGGACTTCAGGCATCTCAGATGTAACATATTGCACCAATTCCTCATCGATTGCTTCAAAGAACAATGTGCACGTGGCGTTTATAGCGACTGCTGAGACCCCCATTTCCTCGTCGTTAGCTGCATATGTAGTGGCTTCATTAACTTTCTTCCAAGCCCGAATTATCTTTGAGGCCTTCTCGCAAGGTTCGCCACTTCCATTGGGATCAAAAAACGTCGCGATATACTGTCCGTCAACACTAAGTGTACTTGCTTCACGATTGTCCTCACTTGGAGGAGAGAGTAAGGCAAAGACATTTCCGCAAAGCAACGAAAAAATCAAAAGAGCTAATACTACCTGGTTACGCATCACTTTCGAAGAACTCTGATTCAAGAATATTTGAAGTTAATTCCTGATCTGCATTTCCGAACTGGTGGTGAGTTGCATTCGTCCAAGCAATTGCGAATCGATGTATTCGCTCAGGTTAAAATGTATCTGATCCACTGCCTATGGCGTGAGACCTCCGCGCTCAATTTGGCTTCGCTAAGACATAGAAAAGACCGCGGAGCATTACGTTAGTGTTAACTAATCTAAGATACAAGGATGTTTTGTATGTTATTCTTCACCGATCATCATGTAATTTGCCCAGATTATCAGTTAAAACTTTACTCGAAGAGAATGCATCTGTACATCGACAATGTACATAAACTTTGAAATCAAGGAATCTGCAGCGGATCTATGCCAGAATAATACTTCATTAGATACCAAATATCCATTTCCCAAAGATTAGGTACGGAAAAGGAAAATGGGTTTGAATCGAATGACTGTGCTATGAAGTACTAGTAGGAGAATAAGCATGTCTAGCCCCTCCCCCAAAAACGGATCTATATAGTGCATAATTGTTTTTAGTCTAAGTCTCCAACACAACATGGATATGTAATAGAGAAGATAGATTCTATCCGCTTCGAGTCATATGCGATACTGTATTCATGGATGCATACAAGCTACTACATTCAAATGGATCTTTGCGATTGGATTTTTTCCCTTCTTCAGAATAGCAAATAAAACAAATTCGAACTTGAAGGTTTCAATACACCGCTTCAAAACGGAATAAAAAAGAGTACGCAATGTATACTCTTTGCTTAGACTAATCAGAGGAAGCTTGAAGTTGAATTTGCGTGACCATTCTGATGTCCTAAGAGTGCTTCCTCTTCCTATCGTCCATTTCCCAAATAAATTCGGTTCTCATTAAACTAATTAAAAACTGCTCATGGAAAAAGTTTTGAGCATAAAAAGGCATTGTGAAATTTGATTATACATACCACAATTATTTCTGCATCCTAAATAACGCTTACGGTGTACATGTTCTTGAAGGTGGTTTCGGTGAAATGGTTTCAAGTTTATACATTTTAAAAATGAAGTTCATGTTTTGAAATTAATCAGGACTTCCAAAGCAAATTGTAGAGGAGTTACACAAAGGGTCAGATATGCTGTTGGTGCATTAATTAGTCAGAGCGCAAAATCAGGAATGCGAAAAAGTCACGTGAGAAAAGGCATAGAAGGAAGGAACCTTTCACAGCTCAGTGTTGGTTAGCAGCATCGAACACTAGCAGATTGCGTTTTCTTCTTGCAGCGGAGTTTTTGTGAAGCTTGTTTAACTTGGTAATACTTGTTTTTGCCACATGAGGTTGACGACCATACAAATGAGTTATCAAAAGAGCAAGTTGAGTCTGACTCTGCCGCCAGCAGTTGTGCGGCTGTGCAAATAGTTAGATCCAGATCCGAGCAAATTGTGGCGGCAGCATCGTACTTGCTGCTTTCGCACGTTTCTGGTGTTGTCACGTCGACTTCGGAAGGGATGGCAGTCGCTTCGTAGCAGGAATATGACTTAGATTGGGCTGGAATGATTGCCCATCCGCAGTTACTATTCTCTGTACACTGTGACTCAGAAAGTAAAGTGCAAGGAACATCATCACTACTAACATCGTAGCATTCTTTGCCAGATTTTTGCCAAACACACTGACTAGCACTGCGGCACTTAGACGCAGAGGAAAGAGAAGAGCATGCAACGGTAGGACGAGATGTTGGCGTTGCAGTTGGGGTTGGAGTTGGTACGTTAGTGGAAGGTGTAGACACGCCCTCTGCGGTCTCTGTTTCTGATGTGTAGAGACTGGGTGAACCCAGCTTTGCTACAGCACCCCCTTTGTTTGCAAGCTTTTTCCAGGTTTTTCCATCAGAGTATCCAATCATCACTGAGAGAATAGTGACCTCATCGTCATCGTAGTAGGTTGGTGCAAAAATAGATCCAGATTCCACCAGGTACAAAACAACAGCTTTGGCACCCTGAGTCTGAGCTTGATAGACCTTGTTATAGAACATGCAGTTACCTCTCGGCACCAAAACGACTTTGTCGGTGAAATCCTCGTCAGTTGCCTCACAAAGATCAGATTCGCTAAGAATAAGGGATCCAGATATGAGACTGGTTGCAGAAAAGTCGCCACCAAAGAGAGATTGTAAATACGTAACACATGAGGTGTCACCATTGCTAGTTACACAGACTTCATCTGGTGCCAAGGTGGGAGCAAGTGTAGCCTGAACGGTTGGTGGAGTGGGTGGTCCAGTGTACAAAGGTACCTGAAGCAGAACATTAGGAGTGGAGGTACTTGATGTTCCAGAGATCTTATTTGTAGCAAGAAGGGAAATCAACTCAGACTGTGCATCGTCTTTATCCATGCTATGCTTCTCTAAAAGGAGAGCTGCAACACCTGCAACGTGAGGAGTTGCCATGGAGGTTCCACTGAGGGTTTCTATAGCGGTGTTTGAGGTATACCATGTCGATACGATGTTTGAGCCGGGTGCTAGGAGATCTACACATGATCCATAGTTGGAATAAGATGCAAAGCTATCATACTTTGTGGTTGCTCCAACAGTGATGACACCTCCATTCCGTGCATCACCACCAGCGCTAGCCGGCGAGATGTTACAAGCATTTTGGTCTTCATTACCAGCTGCAACAACTACGATCATGCCGGCATCAGAGGCCGCTTTGGTAGCTTTGTTCATCGCTGAGCTCCACGCACCACCAAGTGAAATCGAGAGGACTGCGGACTCACCTTTGAAATTGTTCTTTTGGTTATCCACAGCATAGGTGATACCCTGGATGACAGTGGAGGTAGAACCAGAGCCAGACGAGGTGAGGACCTTGATTCCATAAATATTAACCTCTTTGGCTACACCGTAAGTTTTACTTCCGACTGTACCTGAGCAGTGCGTGCCATGGCCGTTTCCGTCAGTGATTGATGTACTAGATTCACTCGTGAAGTCCTTTAAAAGAGATGCGCGTCCGTCAAAGTCTTTATGCTCTTCATTTACACCCGTGTCGATAACGTATACATTGACTCCACTACCAGTATAAATATATTCATAGGCCGATTTACTCAAAGGAAGGTCCTCCTGGTCGATTCTGTCGAGACCCCAAGACCCTGGAGCAGCATCAGTCACCACCACAGTGTCTTGTTCAACAGAAATAACACCACTAAGGGTTTCAACATATGATACTAAATCGGAGTCAGTTGTTTCGAAGATAACGTTGCAGGTGGACGAAATTGTGGCTGTTTCCACCTTGCCACTATCTCCACCGTAAACGTCCATGACACCGACTTGGTTGAGCTCTTTGTACTCGCTGATCAGAGTGGTCACGTTTTCACATGCTGTCCCGATATCATCTTCGTCCTCCACGACAGCGATGTAGGTGTTTTCCACTGTCAATCCACGACGAGACTTGATCAATGCACGACGAGCTGCGCTCGCCGCGTCTTCATTCTCCACGATCATACCATGAGTGCTACTGAAGAGCAGCGTACTCAAGATCGCCAAAACGCAACGACCTGTAAAACCCATTGTTATCTCTACAAGCACAAGTCTGGTCGTTTATATTAAAACTACGATTGGCCTTTGTCAGAGCGTTCTCTAAAACGATATCGTATGGTAAGATCGATCTCAGTCTTGCAGCAATCCCTAAAAGTAATAATTAGATACAAGCAGAGCGTGGCCTCGCCCTCGCTTCACCAAAATGAAAATGCTGTTCGCTACGGGCAGCTGCCGTAGCGAGATTTGGTTTTGCTCTTCCCGGATGCTCTTCATTCCACCAAGCAGTCCGTCGTGCCAGTGGTTCTCATTTTTACTCCTCAGAACGCAAGGAAATGTTTATTTTTTTTTCAAAAGAAAATAATGAAAGAAGGAATAATAAAAACTAACTTACAAAAAAAAAGAAACTAAAGAGGAACTTGAAAGTTCGATATACTCCATAGCCCTTGCATATGCCCAAACTACCAAGACTTTTTTTGGTTACAGAGAATGTATGAATGCTTCTGAAAATAATAAAATGAAAACAAAAGGCATGGTTTTCGCACGTATAGGTGCTGGCGTCATAATTCCTACGTCCTATTTAGAGTTCCCTCTGTTTCAAGCAGTAGGGCGACCTCCAGTACTGAACAGGCCATCATCGGAGAAGGTAGCTGAGCAACTATACATATAAAAGAAAAGAAAAACCAGACAATACTGTAGTAAAGTGTGGCACATTTTAAAAATATACTTTTTAAATTCGAAAAAATGAATGTGACGCACGTACAAAAGAACTCTTATGTTTAATCTATTAGGGTCTTACTTAGCATTGTGCGTATTGCATTCTGCATGGACTCTGGCCGATGGCCTTACTTAGCTTAGTTTCTCCTTCAGCCTAGAGTCTGTCGTGGTTGCTCACAGGGCCTCCTCAATTGACATCAAATCTTCAGTTACTTTGGCATGTGCAGTGAGTAATTGGATAATTAGTCGATCAGTGATGATAATTAATTGGCTAACCGTTTCAGCTACTGAGATATCTTACTCACGAGTAAGTCAATCGTTGCTTTGCATATCTGCTCATGTGTCCCGATCTCACTAGCACGGTTCTAAGTCTTTCGTGTGCTTCGCGACCCTCAAAGACGCACGCCTTTTCGGAAGCTGATTTATAAATTTGGCAGACACATGTACAAAGCAAAACAAAAATTGCACACACTTAGAGGACGATCGGTGATCCATCGAATAAAGCTTCGATTCAAAAGACTGTGTGGAAAATCGTCCCTCCGAAACTTTGATAAGCCAAAGTTTTGATCCACGAGCGTCCTTAGGCCTGCCTCTCACGTGGTTGATTGATGACAGGCTTTTCTTTGTCAAAGAAAATAAACTTGTAGAAACGTTCTCTCTTTTTTATTTTATTTCAAATTATTTTTAACGTTCGCACCAAAAGGTCAACCCAGGTAGTTACTACACTAGGAAGCTAAAAGTCGCCCTTTCCATCCTTGCGAACTGCAAATTTGCAACAGCAGAAGAATTACACGCAAAGTAGCGCGCGCATACTCTCTCAAGACTCAAGGCACTTTCTAGTCAGCGGCTAGTGCAGCGGTTTTTCTATCTACCTTTAAACGAAGGCTCAATTAGATTTATGTTGCGTGTAGGCCAAGTGCTGATATTTTTTTCTTTTCAATTTTGTATTTTTATTACTCCAAAGTGAATAAATAAACTTTTAATTAAACAAAATAATCTTAAAGATGTGCAGCCATTACTGAGGCAAAGAAACGCGCCAAACGAATGCGCGTATCGAACTTCATCCAGCGAGATTGACAGTTTCTTTGAAACCATATCGGCACGAGCAATAGCCGGCATCACACATGCAGACAGATACACACACATATTCAAGAGGTCTAAGTACCTCCCACTGATACCGCATCCTCTAATTTATGAAGAATAAATTCTACAGAGCTTAAACTTGAACGCTTTGAGCCAATCGAGAATCATGTTCGATGGGTTTCTTTTCGAATGACCAAACCTGTTTCCTTTACATCCAAAGAGGGAAATAGTGTACCCTTTCCCGATATGCTTAAAACAAAAGCTGCATGTAAACCAAGGCCAATCAGCTGACAGTTCTGTGGAAATACTTGCATAATGAGGATTTTTATAGTACGAAATTAACCTAACTGCACCGATAGAACCTCCCTCCCTATTTTATCACTCTATGATACACGTTGTTCTGTAAAAGCTCAAGTTAGTCACCGAAATTGGCGAAGGCCATCCATCTTTATTTGTAACCAATACACAATGCGCGACGAACCACTAAGCGAATGATGCAGCATATCCTAAAGAAAGTTTTATTAAGAAGTAGAGCTCCATGGCACCTACTTTTCATACAAGAACTTCTACAGCACAACGGGAAACAGAGATTCTGGCACCAAAAAAAGCAAGTTCGGGTTTTCGTTGTAGGTATCTGAAACTATATGAAAACGTCTGCCTTGAGAGTCCAGGCACTCCTTCGCAAATAGACTGTGCACCTGTGTCAAGCATGCAGAGCAGAGCATCCAGAGTAAACCTTGAGAAAGTTTCCCAAATAATTGCCAGTCACGGTGCTGCCAGAAGCTAGTTTCAGTGTATAGTATTTTATGCTTTACCTGGGAGAGGGGGGGGGGGGGGGGTTATTAACCTCTGGCAATAGTTGCTAGAAATTCTTGCTCGTTCAACCGGCAAATGTGGATAAAAGTCTTCGCTTCGTGTCCAGAAGCTTCCATAGCTTCTGCTAAACCATTCCAGTGGTTTTCATGCCACAGTCAATCAGAGGAGAAGCCTCTTCTTTTCCAACCCCTCCTGAGTTGTGACAAAACACTTTCTCTGCAAAGCTTGAATCGTCAGCCTTTGTCGCACCATCGCGTTTTGCAATTGACCCTCTTTTAAAGAGGTTATATAAATTAGCAGATAAAAGGGGAAAAGGTCTTTTTCTTTTCTTTCTTTCTTTGAACCCAACGTAGAGGCTCAATCTAAGTGCACGCGCGTGTAAAATGGCTCCATAAAAAAGTGCCTGCTTACTTGGCGTTGGCACTTGCAGGCATGATTGAGGAATACATACATTGGCACATATCATCCTAGTGTCGGACGCCCCGAGAGTGGCGAAGGTCAATTCAACGACAATAAGCTATTCAGTCCTCGGAATCAAATTCATAACGTCCTTAAGAGCTGAAGGAAGCGAGCAATTCATTCCAGCAAGCATTAGGTAGTAAGTAAAGCGTATGCCGCAAAGCCTTCAAGAATGGATATCATAGAAAAATAACCTCAGATTGTCTTATTTACCCCTTTTGAAACCTAATTGATTGAGGTATTCTTGCATAATGATTCTTGAGATTCAATCCGCCATGGTCCTTTGCGAAACTTTCTGCCTGTGTTTTCGGCGCGAAAGAGTAGTCGTTTTTAAAATAGAGCTTGTTATGGTTACATCAAAGCGTTACACTAATAAGAGCCTAAATACTCTGTAGGTACTCCTATTGCACACCAGAAAACATAGAACGCATCTAATAGTCCTAAGATCCACAGTGACAGCGTTACATGGACTGTGCTTGTGAAAGCTTGGGGATCCTCGGAACCGCAATTTTCTCACTCCATTGACTCTGGCAAGGCAGTGGAGTTTGAAGAATCGTTTGCTCAGAATTCAACATCGGCAAAGTGCCTTTGTTCAGTCGGAATGGTATTTAATTAAGTAGGTAGATCGCCCATTTTATTCTAGGCATAGCAGAATGAGTTATTTAGATACTATTTCAGGCTTCCAGACATAATCTGGAAACCTAAGAACTGGAGAGTTCTCTTTGCACCAAGCGGTGCTTGTACTGGATCGACTCTAACGGCATTTCTCGAATTCAAGACAATCTGCTATTCCGCACCTTCCTGATTTGGCAAAGGCACTGAGTTTGCTGCTGTAACTCAGTGAAAACGCAGAAATGTGCGCACATTTTAATCTCGTTTCGCGTTGCCATGAAGCTAGTATGGGTGCACATTTTCTCTTCAACTTTGGGGAGCTCTTAAATGAGTTGTTCAGTCAAAGCTTCATGGTTTACATTACTCCAGAAGAAATGAATCCAACAAATGAGCCGTTGACAACGCTGATTCCCCAAAAAATGGGCGAACAGAGTACAATACAAAGTAAGCAATTTCGAATGTTTAGTTTTTCATTATGTATCAAGATTAAAATACTGTCATGTTATGTCATGTTCATGCATGCTTGGCCTGCATTTACATCAAATAGAGCATTATGGGAGGGTAGGCGGACAGTTCAAATCCTTTGATTGCCTGTGACTATTTTTTTCCTTAATACCAGTACCACCGCTATAAAAGAGAAGGAAAGAGCAATCAGCTGCAGTGGCAACAAAATTTGAGCAACTTCATAGGATTGGGAAAGCTATTGTGTAGACTAGTTTGATAAAGATGTGAGGAGATACAGGAGTGAAGTGACAGACGGAATCGAAAGTTAGGTTAAATATTTATATACGTACCTATACCAAGGTAAGGGTAAATATTTCTTTTAGTTGTTTGATACCACGAAAAACTGTGTAAGAAATAAATAAAACCAAAACAACCGTGACTCTAACGGAGTAGCACATTCGTGTGCTATGCATAATATAAAGAGTTGCAAAGTAATACAAGTGCATATTTTTTTTAAAATAAATAATTAAAAGTTTATTATCATTATTTTAATTAAAATCAGAATAAGGACGGCAACCAGATTTCGGTAGTTATATGTTTCAAGAACTCAGGATCGAACGAGTGATTTTACATACTGCAACTTTCCTCTAAGCATCCATACAGTTGCATTGGTAGCCACTTGCTTAAGTTCATGTTTCCGACGTTGCGCAAGGGGAAATTAAGTGTCCCTTCCGTTGGCTCGTTTGCACATCTTCTTGGAAAGTACAGTCTTATAAATTGTACTTATACAGACAACACTTTACATTGGTGGTTGCTATTGTGGTGAATCATCATATAGAAGGTCTTTCGAGTATTGCACAGGATCTATCCATATTGCTTTGCAAAAAACCAAAACAAAAAACAGAAGCAGAAAGTTTGGTGCCTCGCTTACAGACCCCATGATGCAAAACAGAGCGTCTAACTTAAAATTATATCACCATCATAAACTGAGAGTAGGCATCATCGACGAGAGTCGAGTCATCTGTCGAACGGAGGTGTGCGATAGTGCGAAAATCGAGGAAGCTAGGTAGCTGAGCAAGCCAATGATTTGCTCTGGATCTCGATTGGGCTACCTCCTCCGACCTCATCCGCAATCGATTGGTTCTGTGAGCTTCCATGCGAGAAGCACTCTGAGCACGTGGAAAGGTGCAATAGCAATATTTAGTAAGTATACTTTTGGCGAGTAAGAGCGGGCTGCACGTAATGATTTTGTTTCAATAACTACCAGTTTGGAGAGAGGTGAGCCGACTTTGGGAACCTAAACGAGAAATTTTCTTTTCTTTTTCTTTTCACAAATGCCACTGCTAGTTAGTTTAAAAGAGTGATCGAGTGAGCGAGCGAGATTTGTCTTGAGCGAGTTTGTTTTGTGGAATAGCTTGAAGGCGTCCCGCCCACGATGCATCTCGTCTACAGAGCTAGTGCTACAGAATCGTAAGCTTCTATTTAGTCTTTGCACGGATTGGTCTAGGGTAGCTTTGGAAACGAGTTCACCAAATTGTAAGATACAGGCAGAGCAGGATAATTTCATAAAAGTCGGCCCGGCCTCTAGATACAGGCGGAAGTTAGATGTGGAGGTCAAAAGGGACGGAGCCGCACGTGAGTTTTATTGGCCATCAACAGCAGATGCTTTTCAGTTGCTTGCTGCGCGCAAGCATCCATTGCGATACAACAACTTGATGGTGGTCGTAGGGTGTCCGCTTTGCGTCTCCTATTGCTGAAGAGGCTATCAAGTTTAAGCATCAACCTACGACCCACTGGCAGAAGCATGCACATGAAAGCTTATGTCTATTAATGCACACGCACTGCACTGCATTGAACGCTGTGAGAAGTCGACTGAGTTCAACAAGATCTCGATGGAAGGCACTTGAAGTTTCAACTGCGTGGTAGTAAAATGGATGCCCTAAAAGCAAACTTTGGTAGGGACGGTAACCAAAGTAGAAAGCAACATTGATTGATTCTAGTGGTACCTAGATAAACAGCAAAATCACGTTTGTATACACAGCCATCATAGAATTTGAATACTCAATCTTTTCGTTAACCAAGAACCTGTATCATAAAATAGTTATGCTATGTCTATGTTGTCCGCAAGCCCATTGTTGCCAGAACCTGATTCCCCGCCCTTAAAAAAACAAAACAAAAACAACTAAAAGTCTCGGCAGGCAACAATTTAGGTTTAGCTTTAAACGTGATATAGAAATCATTACATTTTTGTTTCTGTTTCTTGTGATGATTGGTTATACAAAAAGTTAAAAGAGATTGGTTTGACCCGCTTACTAGAACTCAGCAAACATAGAGATGGTCTTTCTATTCTGCAATGTATAATCAATATCTAAGAAGGATATTTTATTGAGATAGTTGCATCAATTGCTGTATGTATAGACATATTTGCCTAATTCACCTACCGGAACTCATCAATGACAGAAGTGGTCTTTCTGCTTTGCAATACATAATCAAAATCTGAGAAGGATATTTAACCGAGAAAGGTGCATCAATTGTCGTATATATAGACAGATTAGCTTAGTTTGCCTACCGGAACTCATCATTGGCAGTAGTGGTCTTTCTGTCTTGCGACGCAATATTCATCTCTGCAAAGGATCCTTTATCGAGATAGATCCGTAAATTTGTTTTAGTAGAACAATGGTTTGTAGTAAAAACGATTCAGAAAAATCCAAGAACATTTTAAGCTTTTAGAAGATTTTGCTTAGGAAACTCATCAGAGACAATGTACGACAATTTGTTTTTGTACATTTGGCCAGACAAATGTTTCTCATGGTGGGAAAACCTTTGTCAGAAAAAAAAACTCATACTTGGGGACACATTTGTGGTCCTACATTCACCAGTCTTAACAGCAACGAGTACCCGCCTTTCCAGTGTATTTAATGCAACGGATGGAGCCACTGCTGTACTTTACCTGGTAAAACTTGTTGTTTCCACAAGACGTGGAGGACCAAACCCAGTTAGTGTTGAATTTGCATGTGGTATCCTTATCAGCATATAGGAGCTGGGAGCTTGTGCACAGACTTTCGCCGATAGCTTCACAAGTAGATTCAGCATCGGAGTTAGTCATCTTCGTGCAGCTAGGGGTACTCTGGTCTACATCAGAAGGCACAAGTGACTCGTCATAGCATGCGCTTGCAGCACTTTCTTCAGGAATCAGAGCCCAGGAGCATCCATCTTTGGAATTGCAAGAAGAGGAATCCGGAAGAAGACTGCATGGGACATCGTCGGTTTCAAGGTTATAGCATCCACTGCTCGAGGTGTCCCAAGTGCAGTAGCTGTACTTGGTGCATTTGGACTTTGATGTTTGGGAAGTGCAGACCACGGTAGGCGCGGGCGTAGGCTTCTGCGTAGGACCTGAGGTGGGGTAGGGAGTTGGGGAAATAACTACATCATAGCTTGGGGAACCCAGCTTTGCAATGCCTCCCTTTGCTGCAAGGCTCACCATCTTAAGACCGTCAGCCTGGCTTACCATCACAGAGAGGATATCAACGTTCTCGTTGCCGTAGTATGTTGGCGCAAAGATATCACTTTCATCGACTAGCCGAATAATCACAGCAATTGCACCCTTGGCTTCTGCATACTTAACTTTATCGAAGAAGGTGCAATCGCCGCGTTGTACAAGGACCACCTTTCCAGTGAAGTCGTCAGATGGTTTGGAACAAAGCATATCATCAGTAGAAACCAGAGTTCCTTGAGTAAGTGACTTGGACGGGAAATCTCCGCCAAAAGATGACTGCGCAAAATCGTAGCAGGTTTTAGAAGAACCGTATGACACACAAACAGCGTCCGGTGCTGCTGTTGGGGGCATAGTTGGCGACACAGTTGGGGGGGTAGGGGGGCCAGTGTACACGGGAACCTGAAGGAGGCGGTTCAAAGTGTCTTCAGGAACTCCAGAAATCTTGTTTGGCTGCAGAAGGCTAATAAGCTCAGTCTGTGCGCTTGCACTGTCTTTGTTGTGCTTCTCCAAAAGTACTGCAGCTACACCAGCAACATGCGGGGTAGCCATAGAAGTACCACTCATCGTTGCAGTAGCAGTTGTGGAACCCTTGTAGGTGGACTTGATAGAGCTTCCCGGAGCAAGCAGATCGACACAACTTCCATAGTTTGAGTAAGAAGCAAAACCATCAGTCTTAGTCGTGGCACCAACAGTGATGACACCACCGTCATCAGCGGAGCCACCAGCATCTGATGGGGAAGAGTTACATGCATCAGTAGCATCGTTTCCAGCTGCAACGACAACAATCATACCTTCCGCGACAGCATCATTGACTGCATTTTTCATAGCTTTGCTTTTTCCACCGCCAAGAGAAAGAGAGAGCACAGCAGGCTCGCCATCGTAGTAGTCTTTTTGGTTTTGTACTGCCCATGCAATTCCTGTGATAACATCAGATGAAGCTCCGGAGCCACTTGATGTAAGAACCTTGACTCCCAGGATATTGGCCTCCTTTGCAATGCCATATGAAGAACCAGCGGCAGTACCAGAGCAGTGCGATCCATGGCCATTGCCATCAGCAATTCCTTGACCATCTTCAGAAGTGAAATCTGCAGCAAGAGAGGCACGGCTACCAAAGTCGTTATGGTTGTAATTGACACCTGTATCAAGAATGTAGATATTGACACCTTTTCCTGTGTAAGCCTCAGTAAAAGTGCTTTGGCTCAAGGGAAGATCAGCTTGATCAATACGATCCAGTCCCCATGACGCTGGTGCTCCAGCTGTTACGACCATCTTGTCCTCGATGACATCCTCAACTCCATCCATGTTTGAAACAAAGTCGACTAGAGTTTGATCAGGAGCATCAAAGAAAACGTTACAGGAGCGAGAGATAGTGGCAGTATGTACTGTGCCACTAGATTCATAAGGATCATAATCCATTACAGACGTATCATTAGCTGCTTTCCAATCAAGAATATCCTGCTGGATCTCGGCGCATCTCTCTTCAGTATTCGCACCGGCCTTGACGATTGCGACATATTTGTCTCCAACCTGAAGACCACGCCGGGAAGTTACCAACCTTCTGGTATGAACAGCATTCTGGTCATCATCAAGAAGAATTGCACCATTAACAGTACTAAAAGATGTTGCTATAAGAGCTATAACTGCTAAAGCTCGGAGGTGCATTTTTGTTAATCTATTGCAATTCTTGACTTTAATCTACACAGTTTACCCAATCTCGAAGGTCCAGACTTTATATGGATGTCCTTCAACTTAATCCCTTTCAATCAGGATTTCTCGCTTTGCTACAAATATGGATTTGCTCCAATGATGACGCAGGTTGGCTTTGGACTTGTAAATCTTGTTGTTGTTGTTGTTGTTGTTGTTGTTGTTGTTATTGTTGTTGTTGTTTCGGTCGCTCGGGTATTCGAGGTCTGGATATCTCTCGGAAGCGTCCAACCATCACATCACATGCATCGGCCATGCGTCTATATGCATTTGTCTGAAAATTCATCATCTTGCATGTACTCGCTTCTATTCACTGAGGGTAAACCCCATTAAAAAGGGGGACACATTGTTTTTGTTTAGCTGGGTCGGCCATAATTCTATACACTATTCAGCTTTTTTTCGTTTCCGCGCCGCCCTCTCGGGGCACCACAAGTCCCATTTCACGCGCCGCGGGAGGTAAGTTCGGATTATGTAATATTAGTGTTCCTTGTCTTCGTATAACTTGCACGTTTGCTTTGGGCGCGGCCTTACAAGCTCTTTTCCTCCTAACCCCTCTGAGTTTGCATGTGTACCCGGTACCAAGACGTCCGGCAAGGTGATTAATAAATCTACACATACATACATACATACAGACATTCATTGTCTATTTTTGGTAGCTAGCTCCTACTTTGTTCTTTTTCTGGAGAAAGGTCGGTCGCGGAATACTTTCTTGCGACTCGGCTTATCGCTGTATAATTGCTCAGGCTCTCTCCCTCCTGCCATCGCGCTCCCGGCATAGGACCGGCCATGATTAGTCTGCCACATCCGCCACATGGATTCTAGAGCCACACCTTCTTTAGCACATGGCGTTCCTCATGTTTCGCTTCTAAACGACTATTTCATCGATGCATAGGGATGTGCCCATCTCGAGGACTGCGAGAAAAACGAAAAAAATAATAATTTAATAAATGGAAAAAGCAAGGAAGGAAAAGAAAAAAAAAGCCTCC
This sequence comes from Schizochytrium sp. TIO01, assembly GCA_004764695.1. Lineage (NCBI taxonomy): Eukaryota > Bigyra > Thraustochytrida > Thraustochytriidae > Schizochytrium > Schizochytrium sp. TIO01. The sequence continues at coordinate 703,330 of SMSO01000014.1, read as the reverse complement.
ACTTAGCGCGTGCATACGCAGGCCTAGGCGATGACCACCTGGGGTCACGCTTCCGTAGGCATCCACCTCTGCTACAACACCTTTCCGCGCTCGCCTGCGTGCAAAGTGGGCGTTTGGGGAAATTCCGAGCCTGTTTCTGGGAGCCTGCATTGTGGCCATTGCTCTTATTGCTCTTCTGCCATACCAACGTAGTCGGCGCAGTCATTTGGCGAGGTGGAGACCCTCAGGCAGGTCAATTGGAAACTACATGCCCTAAAGTGCACTTGTTCACGAAGGCCTTCATAACTATCATTCATCATTTATGTATGTATAAATAAATACCTATATGGATCCCTCGCCAGAGTAAATGGCAAGACGTGGAGCAGGGCAAGCTTAGCATTTCAGCGAGCCAACTCTTTCATTTAAACTGAAGATTCTATGCACTGCTCTTTCTCCGGCGGGTCGAATGAGGAGCCACTTTGTCTGTGCATAAGCTTGAGGATCTTACCACGGGTGAGCAAGATCTATCTATTGGAATCGTAGTTGCAACTATGAGTATGGTTTCTTTGGCGTTTCGTCGCAGCCGAGTTTAGAAAAGGCTCACCAGGACTCTTATCTGTGTATATATAAGCGACGGCAACTCACGGACACCTACTGGTCCTCTGAGTGACATCCATATAGCTAGCCGTCTATCCGTCTGCAGAGATCATTCCAACAGGTTAGCTGAAATCGACGGGCTCCTTGAAAGGCGCGGAATCCTCGTCGGACTGCTCTCTTGGTCGCGGTAGTGCTTGCTCTTTTGCTGATCTTTGATCCTGTAGGCTGGCACCTCAACCACCATAACAGTCGGACACCCACAAAGTTGTCTCACTAATCTCTAGAGTGTTACGGAGGCTGTCTTTCATTGAAGGACCTCGCACGGCACGTGTTGCTAATAGAGTAATAGCACACAGTGTTGTACCTATGGAAACAGTAGTAGCGGCTACCTATAACACTTCTGGGATGCCGACAGAAACCAAACCTATTGAGGTAAACTAGAGCAAAGTTTGGAGAGTAGATAAAATGCGAACTTCGCCTGCTCTTCAACTTTGGTCGACACAGAGTAAGCGGCAATGACACCTCCAATGAAAGGCAAGGACGTAGCTTGATCATATATGTGAGCCACATCACTCACTATTCAATGCATTAGCAGACAAGTGAAGGATTTTCTTAAGGCAAGTACTTAAAGTATGTTCAAGAAAAAGTTACCTGCCTCTCCGCGCAAAGGAGAACACTGCGTACTAGATTTACCGCACTCATAACAAAACGACGGTAGAAATCGAAATTGTTTATGCAAGCGTCTGCAGCCTAACAAACTTATGCATACTAAACAGAGGTTCAAGATTCTACTTATTGTCTTGGCGGCAGCAGTGCACTGATTCAAAAGCTACGGTGATATTTTTTATTTATTCAAATATTTATTTCCAACCTCAGATTATGCACTACGACAACAATTCCAGGAGGGAGACTTTTCAAGGTGGAATATCGTACTTACATAGTTCATATCATAGAGGGGCGTAAGAACTGGCGGCGCGGACGCAACTCCTACCTCCCTTATGCACTATTTTACCTTATGCATTACATCCTTCTTTCTACATTAAACTTAAATGAGGAAAAGCAGGATTCTTTCTCTTTTTTTTTAAAGCAGAAATTTAGGGCATCCTTTTTCATCATAGTAAAGCCGTGGGAATAAAAGAACAAATGAAACTAAGCATAGAAATTCTTACTAATATTAAAAAATAGTATTTTTAGTAAAGGTAGGATGGTCATTTGAATGTTAAAATATTTAAAATAACCTTAATGTGAGATACGCTAAACACTATAAACAGAAACATAAAAGTGAAGCTAGCACTTTTCTGTTCAGCGCTAGATACTTGTTTGATTTGACTTAACTACCATAAGGGGAAAAAAGTGCAACTTCGTAGATAATTCCGAAGCTCTAGCAAGATGAAAAACGAGTGCTCGAAAGACAGGGCCACGAGATTGACCGACCTTCTCCAAGATGGCACCCCAATAACTATTTGCTTTACCTCTGCGCAATTTGCATTCTCAAATACAAACGAAGCTGATGCGTTATGTACGATATAGCACTGATTTTTTTGTTTCTGCAGGTTGATTGGCAGGTAGTGCATAGGTTCTCGCAGGATCTTAGTTTTAATATGTAGTACTGCATCCTGAATATTCAACCTTCAAAGATCTAATCGACTGAGTTTTGCAAGTTCTACGATGGACAATACCTATAATTTAGGTGAAAGGAAGATATCTTTATCTTGGAATATTCGAGGCATCCTTGAACAGTACACTCAAGTTATCCCAAAACAAGAGCTTCTAGACATGGAAAGATTAATGAATGCATGCACCTCCGGTAGGCACCCAACCTTCTTTCATGTCCGCCTGAAGCTAGATTCTAGCATTCATTTGCAGACGTTTATTCCCCCCCCCCCCCTGGACGCTTTCTTTTTAGTGTCAAATTATTATTTATTGGTGCGGCTTCCAGAGAACCTCAGAACAAGGGGCCCATACATTAAATCGATGATACTGAGATTCATGAGTTGGATAGGCCGTCTTGAATTTAGGCAGCGTGATGCCTGTACAGCATCAAAGCTTCTTGAAGAGAATAATTTTTATTCCCAAATTTGCAAAAAGCTTTATTGAAAGAGTTCGAGTGCGAGAAGAGAAGAGAAGAGAGACAAGCCTCATTCAAAAGTGTCAGTGTAGCTGTGTCGAAGCGTATGTCTCATTCACGGCATGGTACACATACATTCACTCTTGAGAACTAACTAAGAAACGAGTTGCCTCATAATATCTTGATTGAGGTTCGACTACTTTAAAATGCTAATTACGATTCAAGCAAGAAGATTCTGTCTAGAATATATGGAAAAAAAGTGGATCTATCATGTGTTGATAGTACTACTTCTGATATAGCACTCAAATGGTATGCTTCATTAGAAACTATTTGCAAACAAAACTAGGCAACAGCGCAGGAACTCTCAGCTAAAAGATCCGTTACGACATGGGTTGGACCTTTTTTTTAAAAGTATTTTTTTCTGCCTTATTTTCCTCTTTACGTTAAATATGTCTTAACTCTTAAGAGCTTGGTTTGGCATCTAGGTAGTACAAATGACTGTTGGTTTATGCAGATTATTCTGCAAAACGAAAATTGTTCCAATCTATCTTTTCACAACCAAACCAATCCTGCCTAGAAGCTTGTTTGTGCTTTGCTGGTTCAAAGCGCGGAAGCCTGATGTACTCGCACCTGAAGACCAGGCAACTAGGCAATTCTCGATTTGAAAGATAGCCTATTGCCTGCAAAATTTGACTGAGCCGCCACCTTTCCCATCTATCATAGACGTACATGGTGACCAGCCTAGCCCAAGTTCAGGAAACCTGTCTTATACCAGTCATCTATATAAAGGGTAACTGCTCTTTCTCTGGCAACACAGTCTCCAAACAAGCTCTATCTAAGGATTTTGTATTCAATTGAAGCAGTAGCTACCGGAAAATGAGTTTTTGAGTTATATATATAAAATAGGAAACCGATGTAGAATTGATCGAACTTTGCAGTAACCATGGTGGTTCCTCCTGCCGAAAAAAGCCTACAATCTAGCATGATGATCGAAACCATCTTACGATGTTTTGCTGTTGAGAGGCGCGGACCTACAAAGAGTATGTTGAATGCCATTTTTTGATTTTAGCAAGATGTCAGGAAGCTCAACTGACTGACCAGTTTTTGAGCTCGATTATCACGCATGGAAATGTCACTGTTGATACAGATTGTTTTAAATTGAATTCACTAGCATAATTTTGTCCATGCCAAGAGTTTTGTTAAGAGAAATATCCTAAGTCTATCTCAACTTGTCAAGTTATTTAAATGGTTATGTGTTGAAGTCATCGCCTTGGAAGTTGCTACTGTGAACTTAAGCCGGTCAGTGAAGTATACTAAGTGTAGTAATTACTTTTGCAGACACTTAGAAAGTAGGGTTTAGAGAAATACTTTGATTTATAACTATATCGAAATATTTTCTTTCCTATGAGAAAATCTCATTTATACGAGACGTTTGCGCTCCGTCATGTATTTGAAGACTTTCATAAGTTCCACGTATTGAATATATAGTTTACAAAAGGTTTCACACAATATGTAGATCGGCAGCGCCACGCACGCAAATATATATTTCAAGAAATCAAGGTAAAGGTGAAGGTTTAAAAAATTGAAAAATGATTCATTCGATAAACGAAAGCCAGGTATGACCCACTTTGCGTAATTACAGGATTAAGATACCATCATCTAAATGAAAGTATTGCAAAGCAGTCGACATTGAAGTCTTTTCAGCCGTAATCGGCAAGGAATTCATGAAGATTGATATTGGTGACTCAAGAAGTCACACCAAAATCAGACAATTGTTTTAACAGCAGCGAACAGCTGCTTTCGCAGTGTATTTCTTGCAGCGAGCCTTGGAGGCACTCCGTTTAACCTGGTAGTACTTGTTCGTGCCACACGAAGTGGATGACCATACCCAGGCTTTGTTAAACTTACAAGTGTTCGTAGAAGTACTTGCGGCGAGTAAAGTATCGCCATCACAAACATCTAGGTCATTATCCTCACACAATGTTTCCGCCGCAGTGTAGGTAGTCTTAGAACATGAGCTTGGGGTGGTTACAGATACAGAAGCGGCAGGTACTTCATCAGAATCATAGCAAGCGGCGCTTGTGCTCTCAGACAAAAGGACCGTCCAGCTGCAACTATCCTGCTCTTCACAGGTGCTCTCGGAATCATAAGCATCGCATGGGAGGTCATCATCCACACTGTAGCAAGTTGAGTCTGATGCCACCCAGACGCACTCATCTTGTTTGTTACACTTCTTCTTCTTACTGAGCGTCGAGCAATCCACAGTAGGCTTGGGCGTAGGGGCATTGGTAGGTTGAGGTGTAGGTGCTACCGATGGAGCAGATGTGGTGTCATAGGTCAAAGAACCAAGCTTTGCAATGATTGTTGTTGAGGAGTAGTCAACCATGTTTTTAAGACTGATACCATTGGAGTAATCCACCATCACAGCGAGCAGGTCGGTATCTTCATTGCCATAGTAAGTCATGGCGAAAAGATCCGAAGAGGAGTCGATCAGTCTGACAATCACTGCAATCGCACCCTGATCTTCAGCAATTTTGATTTTATCGAAAAATTGACAGTCACCACGGGGAACCAACACCACCTTGCCGGTAAAGTCATCATCAGTACTCTCACAAAGCGTGTCATCAAGCGAGACAAGCGGACCACGAATAATAGACGAGGAAGGGAAATCGCCACCAAAGTTAGCTTGTTCGTAATCATAACAGTAGTTCACACCATCCTCAGCAGCACATACGGTGTTAGGTGCCGGGGTTGGCGGCATTGTAGGCTGTTGCGTCGGCGGGGTCGGCGGGCCAGTGTATCTTGGGGTTTGCAAAAATACATTGCGCTGCTCAGTTTCGTCCACTCCGCTAATCATATCAGCTTCAAGCAATGCAATCAACTCGGCTTGAGCGGAGTCTTTGTCCATGTCATGTTTCTCGAGTAGAGCGGCAGCAACGCCAGCAACATGAGGGGTAGCCATAGAAGTACCACTCATAGTTGCAGTCGCAGTAGTGGAACCCTTGTAGATTGACTTGATGCTTGATCCCGGAGCCAGAACATCGACGCAAGAACCGTAGTTGGAGTATGAAGCCATTGCATCTGTCTTTGTGGTGGCACCAACAGTAATGACATCACCATCGGTAGCGCTGCCACCAGCGCTCGAAGGAGAGCTGTCACAGGCATCGTCGGCATCATTTCCAGCAGCAACAACTACGATCATTCCTGCATCAGATGCAGCCTGGACAGCGGCATTCATAGCTGAGCTCTTACCTCCGCCCAAAGAGAGAGAGAGGACTGCAGGTTCACTGTTGTAGTTATCCTCCTGGTTTGAGACCGCCCATGCCACACCTTTAATAACATTTGAGGTGGAACCACTGCCAGAACTGAGGAGTACTTTGACTCCAATAAGAGTTGATGCCTTCGCAACACCATAGGTGGTACCACCTACAACTCCGGCGCAGAAAGAACCATGTCCATTGCCATCAATAACACCAGTTCCATTCTCCGATGTGTAGTCCATGGCAAGTGAAGCGCGCCCCACAATGTCTTTATGCATGTAGTTGATACCAGTATCAATGACATACACGTTTACACCGCTACCGTTGTGAGAAATATCGAAGGTTGACGAATCAAGCGGAAGATCATCTTGGTCAATTCGGTTCAGGCCCCATGAAGCTGGAGTGGAGGTTGTTGCAATTACAAGGTCTTCTTCAACAGAGAGAACATTGTCCAAAGTACGAGTGTAGTTGACAAGTAACTCACTGGTGGTCTCGAAGAATACACTGCACGTAGTGGACACAGTAACTGTCTCTACGCTGACGGACTCGTCCGTGTCAGAGGCTCCAACCGTGTTTTCATCCTTCCACGCCTGGATTTGTGAAGTCACGGTAGAGCACGCCTTGCCTGTTTTCTTACCATCTTCAACAATAGCAATATACTTGTTGCCATCCTGAAGACCTCGTCGAGAGGAAATTAGGGCACGATGAGCCACAAGAGCTGGATCAGCATCAAGGGGCAGGAGTTCTCCACGAGCTGCATCAAGGCTAGTGCTAGCCAGCAGCATCAAAAGAAGGGTTACTTTATTCACTGCGATTTGCATCTTTGCGACTGATTATTGATTCACAAATAGTTCAAAGGTGTTGATTCCTGTCGTGAGTCCCTAGGAACTTTAAAGCCTAGAAGAATTCGCCAATGATAAAGTCCAGACACTATAGGCAACAGCCGAAGTATAGCTATCGCCTATATTAAAGTTTATTGTGTTGTGTTGGTTTGAATTTTGTTTTGGGTTTGCTGACCAGGCAGGTTTTGGGTTTGGGCTTGCCAAGAACGAGAACCAAGACTTGGCTAATGGCTTCTAACAGTGCTAATCTTTGCTAACTAATCGCCCACCTCTTGGTTTCTTTCTTTATCTCAAGGAACTTTGCTTGGCCTGTGGCTCGAGCTTGTGTTTTTAAGTTCGGGTTTTGGTGATGGATGCAAGGAGAAATCTCAAGGATAGCTGTAGATAATTCAGTTTCTTGAAAGGCAGCTCAATGTGCTTTTGCTTGGCTTGGACGTCCGGCTGCTGACAAGAAGAGCTAATCAACCATGATCCTTCTTCTGTGCTGTTATTCCTTCTCACTAAATGTGTTCCTTTAACCTCATCTTCTCTCTAAATTAAAAAATTAATTAAAACAGAAAAACCTTTTTTTAAAATTGAAAAATGGTTGCTTCTGGCACGTCCCTCTAAACACCTGCCACCAATGCTTGGCACTTTTTTACCTCGTATTCCAACTAAGCAATTCGCTTCTGAAAACAATGATCATTCTTTTTTGCTTTAATTGTACTTACCCACATTCTCTAACAACTTTTGCGAGCGAAAGCTTACTATTTTCTTGAGAGCTTGTCTCTGATACACCATCAAACCTACACTCTCTACATAGGACGACGAATGGGTGAACTGAGCAGTCGCTTTCTTTTACTTATTTTTATCTCAACACAGGTAGCTGTTGCAAGCATTTCACTTTTCTCTGACGTCCGCTTAATTCGGAAGCATACTTCATTCTCCAATACGAGCCAGGCCAAAAGCGCCATGTGCGCAAAAAAATAAAATACTATAAAATAAAATAAATAAAAATCAATAAACATATTTTTTGAATGAAAAGTAAAGAGGTGGTTTTCGCTTGTCAACGAGACGCAGAGGCAACGACTTGCACCATCTAATGAAATCAAAAAGGAGTCTCCTCAATTTAACAAGCCTTTTAAAGGTCTAGGTAGTCACCCACTCACTAAATTCTCCTTTCTCGATCAGAGACCCGTTCAATCTTCAAATCATAGTGCTATCTATGTCTACTTCTTTTCGCTTCCTTATTCAAAGATCTTCCTAAAGAGCGCTTAATAATCGAGTTAACTTGTTTCTCCATTGACAAAAAAAATGCTTTAAAAAAAATGTTTCTAAGCTTATTAAAATCTCTTCTTTAAAATATAATTCTATTCTCTAAACGACACAATGTGCAATTGAAAGACCGCTAGCGACGACTGGCGATCACTCGCACAGAAACAGCAGCACATTCGGAATCTTCAACTCTGCGACGATTAAGTGGGCAAAGGACAAGGTACAGGCAACCAAAGTCAGTCAACCTGAGTTCCCAACAAGAAGCGATTCATCGAGCGCCATCCCGCGGCAGAGAGTTCGTCTTGAGGCCGATGTAAACACATGCCACCATACTGGTTGGTTAATTCGCTACTTTTTTCAATCAATCGTAAGTTCAATTGCGAGGACTGAACGCAGCTGTCCAAACTGCGATACAGGTGTAGCAGCACTTGGCGCCCTCGCTCGCCGTCCTGCGCGGCGCCTTGAAGTTGCTACATCCATTGTGCAGCAGAAATGAATACGCGGTGGGTCTATCGCTTCCAGGCCGCTTCATACTCGCCATGCCATCTTCTGATTATTAAAAACTCAGACTCATCATTCCTAGAACGACAAGCGAGACCGTGGCTTCTTGCTAGCTCATTTTCACAAAACATAGAATATACACACACTAACGCACGAGTCATTTTGAAGGATATGAATGATATAGAGGGAAAGATTAAAAACAGAAAGGAAGCATCGGAACCTTGGAGAATAGAATAGAATAAAATAAAACGAAACAGGAACTATGATGTTTATTTTTATAAATCGGGTAACGCTGTTCTAGCATATGGGCTGGTGGTAGGTAGGTAGGTATTGGTTAGGGCGTTCTGAATGACATTACGAAAGACTCCTTTTTCTTTCTTTTTTTCAATAAACTATTAAAATTCACAGAAAATGATAAACTGGAAATCAAAACAAAACAAAACAAAACAAAAAACAAAACACCAGCGCCATTAGGTTCCGCGCAAGAGCTGCGACGTCCGCGTGGAGCGCAAATCTCTGTGCCACGAACAAAACTCTCAGGTCGTCCGCTCGCCTTCGGTTCCCCCCCCCCCCCTATTCGCGACCGAAACTAGTTCATTCGACGAAACACTCGAGCTTTCAATCATTTAAAAGCGTGCTGGCCAGCGGCGGAGGACCTATTCTGCCAGTCCTGCATGTGCTGGCACGACTCTTCTCATACTGCTGCAACGGCGATGAAGGTGGGAGCGACCATTCTGATGCCTTTAATAAGGCGCTTGCCGTTCTCACTGCCGTTCTCACTGCTGTTCTCATTGGTTGAATACCTGCTATGTCCTTAATTCGCTTTCGATCAGTCGTCAATTTTCAAAGAAGAGAAGAGTAAATAAATAACCCACAGAGGACTCGTAGGTAGCAGTGGTTACTCTTTCAACTAGTATGTATATATTAAAAAGGCTTCTTTTTAAGAAGGAGTAAAAAGCATCATCTCTGTGGTGCAAATCGAGAAAATGGTGGTCCAATGCTCTTTTTCTAAGGAATCGAAGGAAAAAACAAACTTCTCGCCGAACGAGCCTTCTCGCGAGAGAGTGCGTTTGCTAATTCCGTTTGGAGGTTCAAACAAGCGGGGGGGGGATGGAGAGAGCTTCGCAAATAGCAAGCGAGGAAGGCGGGACAAGAAATATGGCACCACGGAGACTCATTTAGAGAGAACCTGCTTCGATTGGGCTTCAGCCGAATCGGGATGTTCCATTTGATAGAAGTGAAACTAAGTGAAACTAAAATATCAGTTTATTTATTATAATAAACAGTATATAGAAGTAGTGGCTATTGGAATTAAGTTTGCTCTGAATCTTTCATGTTCTCTATGATGTACAGGCAACAATAAGCTAAAGACGAGAAGGTATAGAAGCATAATGGTGGGTCAAAAGGATGAATAGAACAACTAGAGGCTACAAGTCCTTGTGAAGAGAGTTGAAGTAGGCTAGGATGCATTTTGAGGCGATCCGAACAAAGCTGAGTTCGAAGGACGCCGCGGAGGGGCTCGTTCATTTATGTTCGTTGCAAGGGGGGTTGTTGCCTTCGTAATACTCGCTTTCTCACAGAATGAATGCTCATCGGTCCATGATTTGTTTTCATTGCATGTAAAGACCGCATGAAACTATGCATATATGTACATTGCGAATCCCTGTTTACTAGAATTTCAAACGTACTGCTTATAAATCAAACCCCTTCTTCTATCAAAGCTTACTTGGTGACAGTCTACATAGTAGCTCAAAATAAGGATGTTTTAATCAAGATCAACTCGAAATTCGCCAAGGACAATGGAGTAACTGAAGCTGCAAAGTTGTCTTCAGGCGCAGGAGCACGCAGGCGATGACCCAAATTTTACATCCAGTTCTATGAAAAAACCTATTTTTTTTTTACAATATTGCCTAGATATAGCCCATGGGAGTGACAGAACGAGAATAGCACCTCCAAAGCAGCCATGACGTTCGAGGAGTTTTTGCATTTTAGGAGTCCTCAAATACAATCGGCCACTCTTCTTATTTCCTCCATTCTGATATCCTACAAGCCCACTCGGAAGCAACTATAACCCTCAACGGAGCTTGCTGGAGATATCCTTATTCAATCATCCAAATATCAATTTTAAAATATACAAAAACATTTTTACTGTTTTTTCCAAGCTATTCTGCTTCTCAAATAAAGATTAAACTTAATTTAATAAAAATTGTTTTAATGTTAAAAATATACTTATTGAATAAAACTCTGATGCCATAGCTTCTTTTTTGCCCTTTAAAAAGAAAATCAGAACAAAACAAAAAAGTGAAAATAAAAAGTAGAAACACTACACTTACTTTGTTCTTCTTATTTCTCTATGATTGTAAGTGGGGGCGATTTGATTGACACTCGTTATTAAGTGTGCGAACCGCCAACTCTGCAAGTCAACACATTAATGTGTAACGAGTAAGCGAGCGCACATCAAGGCATGCCAACCAAATCTTATCTTCTATCACTTGCACGAATACCTTGCGCGAGGTACGAGCAAACAAACCTTCAGGCAGTCTGAGCTTGGTTTCAAGGTGTCTCGCGATGAAGCATCTTGTCATCGAGAGCACTACCTAGGTACCTACTGGAGCTAGGAGTATACTCCATGAAGTGAAAAACCAGCTCCCTCAGAAGAGAACCAAGAGCGGTTCAAGAAAGACCTCTGCAAATAGGTACAGAAAGGCCATGTTGACCTTTTACTTAATGATTATTTAAAGAAGAGAATATGAGAAAAGAAGTTTAATTTTATTTTTCCAAACGAGCATTTTATTCTACGAAGGAAGTACTTCTTTTTTCACTTTTAAATGTTTCCAAGTGAAGGATCCCTGGCTTCGTAAGAGAACAATTCATTCTTGAGCTGACCGTGGCTCAGCTTGATCGAGGGAGATCTTAAGCATTTCCCGCAAATTGGTGGGCGATGTGGTTCTTCACTTTGTCCAGCGCAACTTTAAATCAGTAATCTTCTAAATACAGAATAGGATTCTATCAGTATAGATTTCAGTTTATAAAAACAAGTGATGTAAAAAAGTATTCTTGGTTAAAGGACTATGATTGATTTTATTTAAGAGTATCTTTTAAAACATTTTTTGCCTTTTTAAAATGATATATATACATTAAAAAAATAAATAACTGAAGCAACGTTATACCTATTTGAGATAGTAATGTTTAAAAAAATACGAGTAGGAAAAAACTGAAAGTAGAAAGATTGAATAAATTCATGAGAGCAACTTTAAGCTTGCGCCGAAAGGAGTCTCTTTGCAGCTTTAAGCGCATGCGCATAGGTTTCTGCTCATCACTAGGAGGCATAACCTCCGGTCCCCATCGTAGTAAGGACGGTCAGTTAAATATAGGTTTAGTTCGTCCATTTAATGACCGATGTCACAGGTGAGCAAATAGATTAGGTGCCTAATTTATGTCTCAATCAGTAACTAATTCAGCTCCGGGCCCTACATCTCATCATGCTTCCTATTAGTTCACTCGTCATTCAATATGGATGTCCGTTTAGCTGCTCAAGGCACTTGCTCTTCGAAGCACAAACCAAAGGCAGACGGACTCCCGACGATGGAAGTAGTTCCAAGGATGATGATGGAGAGCAAGTATCGATCAGGATGCGTCTTCGCCTGATCCAACGCCCCTTTTGATTCGCTCAGGGGGCTGCTCAAGCTTCCGCGGCAGGAATGGGTAAAATATTGCAAATGGTCGTGGTGTATCGAATTATCCCGCGCCAAGTCTCAATTAGCCTTACTCTAAATTTCCCGTCGACAACCGGGTGAGCGTGCATAATGACAACATTGACATTCAAATCGGTGCTCTGCAACGACTTGAACTCTGAATCTGGCTTCAGCTTGCATGCTTTAATCTATCACCAGACGCAGCGCGAGTCACTATACCTTCCTTTCCAAAATCATGCAACTCACAAAAATTATGTCCTGGTATCGACGATTCATGTCGTCTTCGAAGGCGAGATAATCTGTTTAAACTATGAACATCTGTTTTGTGTTCACTGTACCTGGGGCTTGTTCTCTTGATATATTTTGAGGTTGTTTAAATATGAAAGACTATGTATCCAAATTCACATGTCAGACGCACTACGCTTCAGGAGCTCGCACTTTTCTCAAGCTACAGTCTGAGGGCTTTATCAGATTTGTGTTTCTTTTATTTTCAAAGTTTAGTTTTATCAATAAAAATTAATCAAGCATGAATCGTGTTAACAGCGAATTCATAGTCTGACATAGACTTATTTCCTCAACCAGACAAAACTTCTTGTTTGGGTTTCTAATATTATTGTGATGCAGCAATTTCAGAAAATCACTACTAGCCACGGCAGGCATCCTGACCCTGTCACCCTGACTTACGTTAATCCAACACGTCCCGACAGCGTCAATTCAACTCCCCATTTTGAACATTTCTGCTTAGCATTTTTTTTTTCCAATTACCTAGGGTGGTAAAGTAAGGTTCTCACAGGTAATTAGATTACACTCATACTACTTATACTAAATCTAACATACATTCTTCTCAGGCCAAAGGGTTCCTCTTCAGACTCTTTACTCAACTTTCCCAAGATATCATGCAGATGAACCATGCCCTACTGAAATATCTAAATGCCAATTATCATGCCTGACGTGGAAAGAATTTGCATGCAAAGATCTTCAAATTCTTGAATATCATTAGGCTTCATGTCGAATATTCAAGTCTCTATTCGAAATTCTCACACATTGTAAAAAATGTTTATTTTAGTTTTAAATTGCGCACACCCTGTAAAATGTTTTCCTGTTTAACCCCCAAAATACTAAAAATAAATTGAAAAAATAGTAGAACATTTTGTATATACTAATTCTATGAAAAGAAAAAGACGAGGAACAGAAGAAGCAATCCTGGCACTAGAAGGCGATGATTCCGTCTCGATCGCGAAGCAAAGGATTCCCTCAACTGATAACACATCGGTCGATCCAGGGGACAGCCCGCCGCGCGGACATCAAATAGAAACAATGTGTGACGAACGACCCTTGTTCGGCAGGTTGAACACATCGAGATGGGCTGCCTGCTCTAAAACGATCAATAGCGGTGGGGCGGAACTAAAGGTGCGTTACACGCGAGATTTGCATTCCGAAAGGCCAGGTCGCCAAAATCAAGGAGACCCACGCGTGAGAATCAAAGCACAAGTGTGAATGAGTTTAGAATGCCATGAAGGATAGACGAAGAGGTGAGGTGCAAATCGTATAGTTGTACACATCAATTGAAGGTCAATGTGAGGGCCGTGGTGGTTGATTTAGGGAAACTCACTTAGGAACTAACTCGAAAGGGACATTGCGGACGTACTCCGCGCTGAGGAAAGCTCGGCATTCGAGATTTTTGGACCCCCCGTACTCCAAAGAAACTCTGTTGTTTTCCTACGATGCTATTCTACTCACAATGGCGTACCACATCACTTGTGCCAGGCGTATAAAATAGTCTATTCACTGACAGCCTGCAGATGGAGCTTCGGGACCTTTCCTTGAGGGGAACTAAAGTGATGTAAGCCTACTTGGCATTGCAGCTCATTTCATTTCAAATCGTCTGCCTATGATAAGAATAATTGTCCTCCGTACAGTAAGCCGTGGCGACCGGAAATTGTCGTGGCACACGCTACTCCACCTTTGCCGGATATTTGTCTGCTTCATCGTTCGACACCATTGTCCGCCTCGTAACGAGCCTTCAGAATTCGTGCTCTCCAGCCGGACCACATGCCAGGTGAGAGAGATAACTCGTGTAGAGACACCTCTGCATGGCACTGTCGACAGCCTTCGAAGTTGCCAAAGGTGCTTGTGCTCGGTCTCAGAATGTCAACTGCGAGAAGAGGACTTAAATGGCAAATCTCGAACTCCATTTCGCAAACTTCAATCAGGCATGTTGGCGCTTTAAATTCATATCAAGAAGACAAGCAAAACTCGGCTGAGACTTAAGATGGAGGCTGATGAAGCTTTCCTCAGGAGAGCATATGATGCTCAATAAGACCATCATCTCTGGCCTCAGTCAATTTTCTGCAGCTCTCCGGGAAAGGTTTAAACTTATTATTTTTTGTGTTCTCTAATATCGCTGTGTTCCGAAGGTTCTATGAGTTCCTAATGTTCCGTTCTCGCTTCTTAACTTTATGTTTCTATTTTTATAATGTTGTACAAACTTTATACATGTTTATTTCTTCAGAAAATCATAATGCAAATATTTTCATAATACAAGTGTTGCATATTTTCAAAACCATCTTCCATTGAAGTGCGACTCACTTTTGCATTCCTCTCTTAAAATGTTTGCAGGGAATTTGAAGTGGAAAATGTACCAGGTTTCCTCTTCACTTGTGCAAGGAGGTCATTCACGATTAAAGTAAAGAAATCAAGATCAAAGCAAGCCCTAAATAGACTAAAGAAAGCAATTGATGTACTCTCTAGAGTCTGTTTTAATCTATCAATCTAAATCTATTTGATTCATTCTTGTGAGGGATGAGATGTCAACCTAATATTTGACAGTTTTGAGGTAACTTAAGCCCAGTAATGTACACAATAATACTTAAAGACAAGAAGACATGGATTGATTGGTCCGCTCCCTCATCACACACGCGTTACTTCTAGCAATGCTTTTCCTTGGGCCAGTCTTCAAGTCAAACCATATAATGGATAAGTTCAAGGAATAGCATAGTAATCACTAACAGCTCTGCCCAAATGGATAACTTTTTAGTTTTTTGAAAAAAAAGGCTGGAATTCTTCTATGTTTTAGTAAAATTTGCGCAACGACCTAAAGCACCTATGGTTTTTAGCTCTACAGCCATGCAAAGAGAAACAGCTCTGTAGCCAACATCCCTCTTTGCTACTTTTGCTGATATACCGTTGCTACCCACCTATGTAGCATTCCCAATCAGTCGCAAAGTTAAGCTTGATCCTATTCATATGGAGTAGTTAGGGGAAAATAAGAATGATGGACAACAAAAGTTTCAACTTCGCACGTTGAGAGTTCATTGAGGCGTCACGAATCAGTTGTTTGGGGTGAACCCTTACTACAAGGACGGAAGTACGCACGTATCGTAGGGAGGATAGCATGCACCTGATAATGAGCATCTCCAGGCCTGCAACTCCTACCAATTTTAGTCTCTCCAGTCTTCTCCTTTTCCATTCCAGCATATACTCATATTGAAGTACACCCTGCGATCTGCACAAGTGGAAGGTGTCCGAAGAGATCATTAAGAGCAATCTTTAGGTTATATAATGAAATGTCAGCAATCAGAGACATCTTCTGTGATCGGCTCCTAGCGTACAATGAATGTAAATATCAATAAACTTATCGATGGTCATCTTTTTGTGCGATCTTCTCTCCACCTAAAACTCATCAATTCAATAAAAGGTCCATACAAATTGGAAGTGGCAGACTTATGGCTACCTATCTGATGTCTTTGTAGATTCCCAAGTCTTAAGACAGGAATCCTGAGACGCTTTCTCTCTCAATCTTTTTCCAACCTGATATTGCACCAACGGAGCAGGTCTATTACATTGCTAAATTTCTAAAAAGAGAATTGTTGTTGTCTTTCTGACACAACTGATTCCTTGAAATCTTGTCTACATTTAATTCTTGTTTTTATTCGAGACCAACAACAAAAGAAGAACATTGACTCGGACTACGGATGTGGAAGGTGTGGGGCTTCACAAGAATTGAAAGTGAAATTTGCAACTTCACAGGCATCAAATTCGTGCTACAACGTGGAATCAACAGCAATTTAAAGTCAAAAATAAATCCTATTCTTTGATGATGGGGTTACCGTCACATACATTTATTGGTATCTGATTTTTGGAGCGGGGAAGAAACCGCATATTTCAATCAATTAGCTGTGAGGGTCATGGAAACATCTCTGACGGAGTTTCCCGAGACAGGCCAACATCCGTCGAAGTGTCAATTTACAAGGTACACGCCCAATTTTTTCATTCTCTACATGAGTACATGCAATACTTGGATGGAACAACCCTTACATAGGCATGCGTGAGCTCAGACGTCTAACATTTCGGCTAAGTGTGAACATAAAATGGGGCTAATCGAGATCATGAATTACATCGTAGCTTCGTTCTCAAGAACGCAGTTTGAAAGCCTGAATGAATTTCTTCCTATGCAAATGGCAGTTGCAAACGATCCTCACGCAGATTTTCTTGTATCTGCTGAAGTCTTCACCTGCGCATATTGAACCTGCCTTTGGACAACCAATGCATCTCACAGTTTGATTTTATGGGCGTTGTTCTGTCTAAAAGACAATAGTACTACGTACTTCAGTACTATCCTCAATTTGTTGTTTTAGAAAAAGGCGAGAAACTAAAAGAATCGATAATCATAAGATAAAGAATATCCTAGCATAGACCAGTGTTTGAATAATCATGATGAGCTAAGGTGGCAATTGCTATTTTTAATTTGATATTAAACAAAACAAAGCTAAGCTAAGCTAAGCAAAGCTAAGCGGAAGAACGAGGGCCTAAACCAAAGATACTTATGGTACTTTCAAAATGATATCGTTCGCTCCTTTGTATTAAAACAAACCCCACCAAGTAAAGAATCAAGTCAATTGTCCGTAGATCTTCCTCAAATCTCCAAAACCTCTATCGCTTGACATGCACCGACTGTTACTCATATTTAAGCATTGCTTTGAAGAATTTTGGTTCAACAACGTATCTGCACCTATTTTCAATTTTTAAAATGGCGTGAGCCCCCTTTTTTCACTAAATGAGTTTCGAAATAGAAATTTGAATTAGTAGATAAAAACATCCATATACTTTTCCTATTTAATTTTAATTTCTTAGTAATATTACTTTGAAATGTTAAAAGTGAAAAGGGTAAAAAAAATGAGTTAATTCAGAAAGTGAATCTTACAAGAAGGATCCCACCACCACATACTGCACCACTCATTCTCCCGCAAGGCTCTGATTTAGGAACGATGTGATGAACTCATGCTCCTCTTTTAGAGTTGATGGCCACAAACTTGAGATATTTCGTTCCACCACAAAACAAGAAAATTTTTCGAAAGAGAAAGAGCTCATTGAGCTGGAATAGTTACTAAAAATAAAATACTTCTCTTTTCCAACCAAATGTCTACATATTACGTTGATCACTATTGACTTCTATAGGCCATGACTCATGGCTATGATATTCTTATTATTCGTTTGTTTATAATTATATTATCAAAACTAAAGAGCAGGGCAAAGAGATTGATATCGCAAACCTTCGTTCTTAAAAGGCGCCGCCCTTTCATGCGTTTGACTGTAACCTATTTTACACATAATAGAATCTACTTTTGAGAAACAGAATAGTAGCCCTTTTCATGTTTTCCATTAATGTTTCTTAAAATTCTCCACTAAAACATTAAAAAAAAAGTATATATTTAAATTATATATAAACGTATTTAAATTGAATACGTTCAATAAAAGGAAACTAACTCTTGTGGAAGATCTCAACAGCCTAATTTCATTTCGTCCTTTTTCTCTATGTCATCAAAGACTCCTATATCACTCTTTGGGTATTCGGCTGGAAAGGATTTCCAGTCTTGATTTATCACGTCAATGTCACATTCCTACAAAAAGTTTATACTTCGAAAGACATAGTCTGATTTCGTGCCAGAACTTGCATGATCAATACTCCAATGCTTTTACTTATTTCAAGCTTTACTTGCAATAGTACTTGAGGGGAGATGCTATCGAAAAAGAAGAAATCGAGGTTCTGAGCGAAACATACTCGAAAATACTACTACATAGTTAGATTCTCGAAGAGCTCAGCTAAGACTGAAGAACTATGGAATGCCATCTTCAGTCGAACATATTCAAAGAAAAAGCATACTCAAAAACATCTGAATTCGAACAACACAGCAACTTTCTGTCTTGTCTCGAATTTGAGGGTTCTTAATCGAAGTCATGATAGGTTCTCCTCCTGAGACGTTAAGAGCATATTCAATATTTTCTCTGAATACTGCTCCAAAGCCTATATGAAAAGGGTTTGTCATTTATTCACAAACTGCAGCTTCAATGCTACCTAGACCTATCTTAATACTTACAATCCATTTCAAACATGAACAATCCGAGTTATTTCCTCTCCGGATGTGATCTGAGCCCCTGGCACCTACCTCCAAGTCTGTCGTTGCGTCAGGATTCTTTTTAGTTTTTAGTTTTTAGTTGGGAAATAACATTTTGATTTATAATTTATATATAATACAGAATATACAATGGGCTAGTAGGTCTGTTTTCTTTAGTTTAACAAGGCGCAGTTTTTGCGCTAGTTCTTTGACTGAGTTCAGAAAACCTTCTAAGAAAGTCAAATTGCTGGCGCGAAGTTATTGAGCTTAATTAGGTTGCTAGCAGCAGCCTTGCGTTGACTTCTGGTAGATTCCACTTTAGAGGTCTTCACATTTCATCGAGGTAAGTATATCTATCTACCTTTTAAAACATGTTAAAAGCTCTTGTTGAGCAAGGAAAAAACGACATTTTATTTTTAATATTTTCCTTTATGAAAAAGTTGCCGCGTTTCCTTGCGCTACTCGGTCTTTTCTATCTCTGTAAAAGTGCGACGCATTCCTCTAGCTTCCTTTGATGCACGAGTATGACACTTGCCACCGGCAACACGCATGTGACGTCTACATGTCGAAGGCGGTCAGTGGCAAAGATCGAGTGAGGTGCTTCTCTGCATTATCTACCGGCACTATTTTTGCCTTTCACCCCTTCAACAGTGGTGCTCTTTGGTTTTCCTGGTTTTGCATTGGCTCACTTCTTTTTCTCTTTCAAAACAATTTAAAACAATTATTCGCCATTGAATAAAAACGCTACGCGATCACTTAGAGAGAAAGATCTCAGGACCCTGTTTCATGTCAAATGTATAACATGCCTTAGCAAAGTCTACTTTATCAACTAAACTAAACCAATTATCGAAAAAATTCAGGTCTCCTACCTCCTTCGCCTCCAAACTACTTTTCAATTCTGAAATTAAGCATCGGTTCGATAAATAGAAGCCTTTTATTATTGGATACATTTTTCTTTACTTAATTTTATATTATGATTTTAAAATTTAAAATTTAAAAAAGGGCTCATAAATAACTAGGAGCTGGAAGAAAGGAGGTACTCGTTTGGAGACGCTTGCATAACCTGATTGGCCGTTTCTTTTTCACCACAGTGGTCTTCGTGAAAACCTTCTATGTTAAAGACAAGCTCTTCTCATTATGAAGAAAACTTGATTTGTGTCAAGCCATAGATAGCTTAGCTGCCTTGAATTATGTGCAAACCATGATCTGCTCCTTATTCTCACTCCACCATGAGTTTTTTCAAATCAGAAAATAGCTATCGTGTATTCGGAAAACGCCAAGACGTCTCGTTTTCCTTTCGTGGTAGCTTTTCTTAGCTACGTTCTAGTTCAAACCATCAGAAAACAGTACTAAGAAAGCATTCTGACTAGCCAGCCGAAAGATTTTCACCTACTTCTTGGTCCTGATTTGTTTATCGCATCGCACAAAAAATTTCAGCACTGCTGTTCTCAAGAACTTTGCAGAGCTATACCAGCAAGACCCATTGATAGTGCTCTTCTCCGGATTTACTGTTAAGGGCAGGTCGACTCAAGGTTGGTGAGCTTAGGTTCTGCGATGAACGTACTTCGCCTGACTGTTTGTTAGCGTATTTGACTCTCCCCCAAAAACTTTAACATCTTCCGGTGGATAAAGCTCTTTCAATAAAAGACACTCGCTGTCTCCTTTCTGGCACGTGGCGACTTAATACTCTTTATACTAGTACATGCATCCGGTCTCCATCCTCGGTTGACTGGACTATCGAACTAACTTGCCAAAGATTGACGCCTGGTAAAAGTTAATATCTCCTATATATATATTGACTTTGTTTGCAGTTGCCAAAGTAGTTCAACTCAATCTTCAATCACAAGCGTCCCAAAGGACATGGAAAGCATGCTGCTATATCCCTTTATTATAATTTTTGCCAGCAATATTATTTACAGTACTTTCCGGTCTTTCCCTCATGTCAGGGATCAAGGGATGCATTCCTCTGTTGCTGTTTTTGTTATCTACACTGTCTTTGATTAATATAATCACTATATATATATGAAAAAAGGAAAAAGAAAAAAAAGCAGTTCCTTCTGTTTTGCATTTTTTAATGTCGTATGTTTAAACAAAAGCCCCTCCGCTTCCGTCCATCTTTTTCTTTTCTGTCCTCCAAAACAGTCAAAGCAAAATTGAGTTCTTCTATTCAAAGTTGCGGGGGAAACAGCTACGTTATAGCATGCTATGCATACCAAGGACTACGTGACGTATACCAGATAGGCAACCTTGCATTTGGAGTCAATATTTTAGAAGCGAGAATCACGAACGCTTGCACGGGACAATCCAAAGCACCTATGAGCTTCTTTTAACCTAACTTTAAAATAAAATATAAATAACAATAATAAAGGCGTACCTACCTAATACTTCCTCCTAATACTTCCTTTCCATGATTCTTTGGCAATGTGATATCCCAGACACAACTCATATTTATTAAATTTATATTAATTTGTATTTAAAACATATTTACTTACTTTTCTAATAAATAACTTTCATCAAGGACGGCGCTTATGATGATTTAAACAGTTTAGTACACTGCATTTGATCTCGTTCATTCGTGGTGAGAGCAGATCTAAGATCACACTTCTAGCCTGAAACCAATAATACATATGCTTTTGATATGTATTTTGTTTTCTAGCAATCATTCGATTTGAAGTATTCAAACCTTGCGGAACTTTCAGGAAAAGGGCCAGTCAAAGTCGTGCAACAACGGAAAAGAAAAGGTACTGAAAACAGTTTTCTATTCTCGATTTGCAGGACAATGTAGTTTAGCGCCAAGCCTTGAATGTGAAAGTAGTGCGAATCGAATGTATATAGATATCAAAAGCTGGTCTGTATTGGAACCCTTGCACCGACTCGACGCATGCAGCAAGTGGCCACCATAACCAACTTGAACAGAACTAGACCTTGAGAGTAAAAAACCAATATCTCACAACTACTATTGCATATACTGGGACGCTGCTCCTTTAATTTGATAGGTGGTAAACAGTACACAATTTCAGAATGCTCGCAAGGGCTGAGCTCTTGTTCGGACAGTCCTTGCTCTGAGGCAGAATATTGGTCTCAATACTATTCTTACAAAAAGAATAAAAATGCAATCATCGTCTCTCTCTCCAGCAGGTTGAATGATTTTGCATTACTCGCAAGTTGTGAACATGTGACACGTGAATAAAAGAGCGACCTGTTGACGCAAACGAAATAAACGTCTGGGACCCTCGCTCATCATCCAGCGCTTCAACTTCATTCTTTCTCCACGAAATACAAAGAAAAAAAGACCCACTGGCACAGGTATCTTGAAGTTTAAGCCCGGATATATTGGGTCGGTACCGTTTGTCGCAGTGAGAGCATGGAGTCCGGTACAAAGGATCACAAACGGTTCGAACGAGAGAAGATCAGGACGCTAAAATCTCTTATCTACTTGAAAATGATGTTCAAGCCCACTTTCCACTTTCAAGAGAATAGTAGAGCTAGAGCTACTGTACTTACTAATAAACTGCCAGCGGCACGCTCTTCCAGACAAGAAGTTTGGCCTGAAACTCCGACATTTCCGCCAGACCGTATCGCTTGGCTCTTCAGAAGGCCCTTTGCATGTGCCAGAATTGGTCGGAGTCTCCATTCTCATCAGATCTATAGCGCCCAGGTTGTTGAAGAAGAGTACGTCTGGAGCTATTGACAAACAGCTTGATAGATGGGATTGCAGAGATTGGTTGCCTATGTTCCAGCATACTTTTATTTCTAAAGTTGGAAAAAGCATTACCTTCGAAAAAGAAAATAGAAAACCTTCTTCCATGTCAACAAGAACCTACACCAACTACATTGCTTTCGAAGACTAAACGCCGCTAGTAGGTACTATTAGCACTTCAAAAAGAAGCTATAACCAGGCCGGACGAACTCAGGAGGCAGGCTTACAGCCAAAACTTCTGGTAGCTCAACTTGAAACCCATCGCACACTGGAATGTAGCCGGCAACCAACCAACGAGTGAGGGAACTTAGTAGACTCACGTTTGGTTATTGTGCTCAGGAAGACATGAGCGACTAGCTACCAGGTTGTCAGCAAGGTTCTTCCTCGAATTCGGAGGGATCGCTATATCTTTGCCCTGCTAGATGCTATTAATTTCACTTATGTTTTTTTTTCTTCTTCTAAGTTTAAGAAAAAGAGAGACCAGGATTTTATTCTTAAAAATGTAAAAAGCAGCTTTGCGGAGAAAACAAGTCAGGGGCTCCTACCAACCACTTCTTTGCCCCACTCAAGACGTGTGTAGGGAAGAGTGTTAATATCAGAACGATTCGAACATATTCAGAAATCAATTCACCTTGCTAGCCTACTCGATCTTCGCGCCTAGCTCTCGGTAATAGTCTGCTCTGGACATGTAAAAGCCAAATATTAACTTTATGTGGGAGGTTGCTGTTCATCCTTCGCAATAGGCGAGGAGTTTTCCGTGGGGAGCTAATGAATTACCCCTAAATTGCAGAAAGGCACACAATGCTGGGCTCGTTGAAATTGATAGTGCCGACTCCAAGCCTCCAGCATATGTACTCCTCCCTTGGTTGTGTTATGCGAATTTCACCAATTTGCCCAGAGTTGCGCAAACTGCATTGCGCATGAAAAGAGAGGGATGAAACCATTCCAATATCTCTGTCAACAGCATTTCTAGGCTTCCTTCTACTTGGATTCTTTGCATTGAAGATAGGAGACGGCCTCATTATATCAGCTTTGCAACCTGAGTTAGGGCATCAGGGCATCAGAGAATATTCTCTCCACTCGCATGCCACACAAATCATGCACAGGCGAGTGAGGTGAAGGCCCAAAACTTCCGAACCTTCACTGGGTAACTAGCTCCGTTGTGGACTTTATTTCCACTTTGAGAAAATACAAATGCAACTTGTGGAGCGAGAAGTCATGCTGCAGAGTGTAATATTATTCATAACTCAACGAGTATGAACAATAAAAGCACAAAAGTTTGCAGACTTTTTTGGCCATGCAGGTGCTGAGCTAATATCCAACTCTAGGCAGTGTGAAGTAGAAAAGCCTTCCTTTGAAGAAACAAAACAGACTAAATGTTCAACTTAACAAATAAAGAAAGAATCACTGAAAGGAAGATATAGCTTCCTCCTTTTCTTTGGTCCTTGGCAATAAGCTGTTCTATTTTATTACCTTTATTTCTAGCTTCTTCTCTGTGCTCAGGATCCCAAGCAAGCTACTCAATCAAGCCTTCACTACCAAGAAAACAATCACAGCAAGTTCTCTTTTTCCCTTTCTCTCTCTCTCTCTCTCTCTTTCTCCATAAATTTTAAGAAGGATATGATAAGCTTCCATACACGAATAAAAGACTCAAAACTTGATAAAGAACTATGTTTTATTTTTATATAGAGCCTATCTCTGCAATTACATGTTTCTCTTTTTTTAAGCAGTGCAAATGATCAAAAGGAGTCGTCTGACTTCAAATTAATTACATATGCTGCCCAGGTACTTCGGAGGTTTCTATATGCTCATTAAGGTAGGTCATTAGTTTACTTCCCAGTGGCTCATTTATACATCATGAGCATGAATCAGGTTGAAAGTATTGTTTATACCGAGTACCACTGAGTACTAGATTTTATTCTTTGATTTTTTTTTTCTCCAGGAATTACATAATTTCGGAACCATCAATTTACTCAACTATGAACCAATAATTTAAGCTCAATCGATACGAAGATCAGCACTGCTACCATCAACTTTTTTCTATTTTGGAAATCTATTCCCGCGTAGATAGGATAGAAGAAGAAAAAATGCTTCTCTTCTATTTTCTGATCGTAACTTGAAAACAAGCAAAAATTGAGTTCTTTTTTTGTTCCCTTTTTCCTGATTCGATTGATCTAAATATAGTCTATCATATGGCCTCCTGGTTGGTATGCACAACAAGTTAGGTCAAGTTGTTTTTTTCTTTCTTTTTTCCCCCTTAAAAAAAAAATCTATGTTAGACAATTAACTATTTGTCCAAACTACTAAACAAAAATTCGTTTCTATTTTATTTTAAATGAAATACTTTTTCCAGGTTTATTTTCATTAGTTCCGGCCAAACAAAAAAAAGTAGCTAATGCTGAAAATATAAGCTGCAGAATGTACGAGTGGCACCAGCACAATGATATCATCCCAACCATGATTGTGGACAGGATCCTCTCAAATACTGCTAACTAGCAACTTTGCAATTTTTCTTTAAAGGATTCTGCGTGGCCGGGCCTGTTCACAGGTGTCAAGGGCCAGTGTACCATTTTTTCACTGAGTCTTCAGGGAAACGACATGCAAAGTACTTCTCGGAACTCCTCAAGAGTAAAAAATGCGATAAACGATGAAATGGTGGCCAGCCTTCAATCCCCCTTTCCTTCTTTCCGGGAATATATGGGCTGAAGGCAATCGAAATAATCAATGAGCTCAAGGGGATAGGAAGCTTTCACACTTTATTGAGACACCCATTTGAGAATTCGAGGTATTCATCATTACATATAATCAATTGCTCAGTCCCTGGCTAAATTGTAAAATACGAAAATAAAAACAAATATGAAAGAAGATCTTCAATCTGAAAAATCAACGCGCGCGCTTCTTGTAATTCTTCCGAAAACCCATGAGTATCTGTAATATCTCGGACTTGTCAAGCAAAAGACCTTTGTAATTATTCGCTGGTTCTTAAACTAAACATAGAATAATAGCCATTACCTCAAACGCTTCAGAAAAGAAAATGAATGAAAAAAAAGAACAAGAGTTTCGTCTGAGAAACTCCATCCCGTCGAGACGTGTGTGGCAAGGTTGAATTGAACGATGAAAAAGCTTCCAACAAGATCGGGGTTAACATACAGCACATACCCTTATGAAAAACACTAAGCCACTCATTTATGGAAACCATTTTTGGCTAGGGTCTCTTGCTAAATACCCTACATGCTTTCATTTTCATTCGGCTTATCACCATTTCCAGTACCTATCATCATAATGGACTTATATGTGAGCAATCTACCATCCCTTAGATCCTATGAATTCCCATAGTTCCAGAAGAAAACAATTTGCTAGAGTCGTTTAAGTCGAGACTTATTCTAATCAACGGAGTATCAAGATGTACGTGTTCAGGTTTGAGTATTTTCAAATCATATTAAGAAATCCTGTTTAGTACACAGTTAATAGCGAGAAACGCATCGTTTTCCGAAGTTGATCTTTGAATTCCCTTTAAGCACCTCTTTCTAATCAACTTTACAACGCTTTCCAAAATCAAGATATTCTAATCGAGCCTTTCTTTTCGCTATCCAAATACCCAGATCGCTTCAATAGTCATCGCGAAGCTACGCACATTGTAATTGAAGCTTATTTATAAAGTATTCAACTTTTATGTATTGCAGATAGCTAGTTCACAAGAAGAAAACATTCTTCTGCAGAACATTTCTTGAAGAGGTCCTTGGTATCTTCTAACAGATACCTAGCTGCAAGTCTAGGAGATTGTTTTAGATTCGTTAATTGGTGTTGTGGGGTCACAACGAGCCGAAAAGTGAAGCTGATGGGCTCTGGCAGATTATTTAAGAATAAATCTTTCCCCCTCAGACAATACAGCAAAAGCAGAATAATCCAACCATGTACTGCTCAAGCCCGCAAAAACCTAGTCTCGATTTAAGCATCGAGCTCAACTTAAGCTTTCGGTTAATTCCCGAAACGAACCGCCCAAACCGGTTACCTGATTGCCAGCCCGTTTGTCCATGTGCAGATATTGAGCCTCTCCAAACCGTGAGTTATAATAGCTTATATCAACAAGTAGTATTTCTTTAAAAGTATTCGTCACCGTCTTTTCAACAATTTTCTGAGAATGAGGCAAGACAAATATTGCATACTGAGAGTGACCATAATATTTCATACGCGCGGACGGCCGGTTCTTAGTTCAAGTTTGTGGTGACCAGCACCTGGACAAAACCCAAACAACGACATGCATGTTTATCCAAACGACCAAAGCAAGGTTGTAACTTAAAGTGCCGGGACGCTTTCATTCCATGGGTATTTTTACGTTTGCCCAAGCTCAAAGCAATTGTTCAAAGTCTTTAGAAGTGAAAGACTCTCCAATTTGTGAGACCCACCTCGCGCTCACACTCTTTGGCGGAACTCTGAAGATGCCCTCTTTCCGAAGATGCCCACTTTATGTTCTCTTCACTTAACATTGTCCGAACTGGACAGACACTACTAGCACTTGCGGGAGGGACGTTGGATATTCAAAAGGCTGTCCAGTAGCTAAAAGCTCTTTCTAGAAACACTCAGGAGGGTAAATCTGCGAGATTTTCCTTATGAGGATGGCAGAATCTTGAGCCTTTCGTATTTCTTTTTAAACCTGCCTTTCCTTTTCGCACCTAAAGTTGCCAAGGTAAACAAACATTCAAGGCAACACTTTGGGCCTGCTCGTGGTAAGTTTTATTACTTTGCGATCTTCACTGGCCGTCCTATACATCCTCTTTTGCTGTAGAAGCGTCCCTCCCTTCTTGTCCGAGTCACCGTACCATTGCTAAGTAAACGAGGTTGATGTTTTAAAAAGTGAATTTCCACCTTCTATACTATGCAGCACGACTGTCCCTGCTGACCATCGTCTTTCCGCAACGCCTGAAAATCTAGAGTAATTAACAGCCTGATACTGCTACTCACTACCTTAGTATTTACACCCCCCCCCCCCCCTCCTTGGTGATTTCTTCTTTTCTTTTCTTTTTCTGAAGAAGATATTAATAGGTGAGATAGGTTAGACTATTCGTTTCCAATATTTTTATTATCCTTTCCACTTTTTTTAAAGCTTAAATTTATGTTAAAATAGCAATAGTAATATTGACATAGTATAATAATAATAATAATAATAATAGGCCTATGTATATTCTTTCATATAGAGAGAGAACAAACAAGCGAGTACGTCCGGGTCACTTATGTTTGCAAAAAGTCTAGCTTTGGTAATGCTCATCTTTAAATGTATACCTTCATAACGTCGTGAACCAGGCCTTGGCTTTCTTTATGGAGCTTTGGTGTCTAAATGCTAGTGCGCAACATATTCTCTTGTTTTGTTTTTTGGTTGTTGCCATCACACGAGTGAGCTAGTGTCCCTGAAAAATATGCTAATCCTTAATATAATATCATGCGAGAGACCTTTGCTGCTTTACGGCGTGTGCTTTTGTTTGCTGCAGATATGTGGAAGGAGCGAAATGGGCTTAAGAGTTGCTAATGTTGAGAGACGTGTAATAGGTGTGGTGGAGCAAAGAAGGTGTTTTCTATCGAGTCTTGAGGGAGTTCAGGATTAGGTAGCACGCGACCTCTTCGATGAGCCAAGAAGAATTCATAAAGCACGGTATTCATACTCTTACATGCAAAAACAAACAGACAAAATCGATTTTTTTAAAAGCTGGTCCTCTGAACATACCGATTAAGATCAAGCACGCACTGGAAATCTTTCTTTACAGACTTATTAAAAATACAACTCGAGGAAATTACATGGCTTCGAGGAACACTCAGTTAACTTCACTCTTTCGAGTCTCGCATCTTGCAATTAGAAAATTAGCAACACTAAGGAAATAAAACTTTGCTCCTCTATTATCACAGTCCTCCTTATCGAAATTACCTGGCCTCTATCTCACGTTGCTGAGTATTGCTCTCTTGGTCAGGATTTTGTTGGTAGCGAGTAGGGAATTTTGCATGAATTTGACGCCGACTCAAAGAGTTTCCTGTATCTCCTTGTTTGAGCAGTTTATTTTTGTGCCGCTGTCGGCGATTTGCACCAGATCCTCGCTGCTGAGAGGAATCATTTTTTTGTACATGGTTAGATCTTTTATCTCCCAAGATTGCTCGAACGAAATCAGCACACTCTGAATGCCGAGCTTTGTTCGCAACCTTCTCGTCTTTTGCATGCAATTTTCCACCTCGGGAAAGCAAAGTTCGGAGCATTGGAATATGGCCAGCAAAGCTGGCGATATGAAGTGTGGTATCTCCGTTTCGTGTCTTCATTTGAGGATGAAATCCGAAATCAAGCAAAGCCTCAGCGCACTGTATATGTCCGCCAACCGCTGCACCGTGCAGAGGAGTCCATAAGTCTGTATTCGTAAGTCTCTCAACGAGATCGTGGCGAACTTGAACCTGAATTGTGGAAGGCGCAGCTGCTACATATCTTGATAAAGAGTTGCACATGATTTGAACCATTTCACTAAACCCTTTCAATGCTGCTACATAAAGAGGCGTCTCGCCGCCAACGGTCTTTAAAAGCATTGCCTCAGTTATTTTATAGGGTCCACGCTCACAAGAATGGTAAAGCGCACGGAGTATTGCTGGCTGATTGTAGGTACATGCAACATGCAGCGCTGTTCGTGATTTGTTGTCACGCTGCTCAATCTCTGCTCCAAGCCGAAACAGTAACTGAAAATATTCATCCATGCTCATTTCTTCGCTTAAACGTTGCCGTTCCTGATTACTTGCCATCGCCAGAACATGGAGAACACTTCGCCCGTATTTATCACGTGCCATTACACCACTTCGAGCACAGAGACGACCAATGCCAATACCCCAGTTCTTTGGCACAGAATTTGGCTCCAAATAATTCACAATGCAAGGCTGGGCACCTTGCAAGCGACTAATCAGCGCATGTATGATCGTCTGGTCAATAAAAGTTGCCTCAATTGAACGAAGTTGAGAAGCTGCCTGTGGAACAGAAAGCTCGGACTCCATGAACTGGTCCATATCACAGATCTCACTTCCAGCCAAGTGAACCTCTTCAATACACCCCCAGGACATTAACGCATGCACCAAGGGAGCCCTTAGGATCATATTTACAAGAGAAACAGCACACAGAGACGAAAATGCCGTACCTTGATTGCGTAAATGCAGAATTTTGCGTTCCGTCTCAGGTTGAACCTGGTTCACCCCTTGCAGACCCCGACTACTTAATTCTTGAAGCACAGGATATCGTTCGGGTCGAGTTAGCAGTGAGATGGTATCCAAAGACGTATAAATTTTAAGCATCTCGATCCCACGCAACGTTGTGGAATGGCGTTCGATCATGGTGTTGAATATATCCAAAGGAATATTACAAACTTGCATTGAGAGGAATCGAAACTGTTTTCCAAAGAAAGAAAGGTTGATCTTACTCCAATGTTCTACAGAATGCCGACCAGTGACAATCAGAGATGCATCTCTATTACGAACTACAGCCTCAAGACAGGCATTGCACGTGCTTCTCAGTGATCTAATATCCCGAATTTCACCGAGATAGGACACGATGTGTGCAAGAAGTGGCTCCGAGAGTATTTGCAGTTGACTTGGGCCTCCTAGTTGCTTTCGTGTAATTTCAATTGATTTGTTTGCAACTCGACAAGAACCATCACCACTTGAACATAAATGATTGACATCTTGAAGTCTCTGCTTCTGACATTCGTATGAATGGTCTTTTTGCTTTATAGAAGCTTTGCTAGATGTGATTGGCTCGCCTGTCTGGTTACGTTCTGGCACATTGGACGTCTGCAAGCTAGCTATGAAGTTCTTGCGCCCCCTTTGAGACCTACGATGGCCCCTGCCCCCGCTACTCTTCCTAACGCACGTTGTGCTTTGTGTGCCTTGGTTTTCCTGCGAGGCATTGTGCTTCGGTCTGCTCACGTGCCTAGGCCTCGACTTCTGGCTTCGTCGAGGTGGTTTTTGGCCAGACTCTTCTGCCGCGGCACCTCTGGGAAAGGCATCGCTGCCACGCATGTTGTCTGTGAAGAATGCACTTTGGTTTCTTTTGGATAGTTGAAGAAGCCCTGAACAACTTGATGCTGGTTGCTGTTTTGATGGTCCACTTTTGTCTTTTACAATTTTGGTGGGTTTTCAAATGGAGACACTCGTTAATAGGAGTTTTATATACAAAACTATAGTAGTGCAGAGGTATTCTGTCTCTAGTACTGATTTTGACTCACTAGTTCATTTGCTATTCCATCACATTGCAACAAACCAGACACAATGTCTATGAACCACATAAATTTTCATAATCAGCATCGAGGCCTGACAAATTTGACTTAAGTGCAACCATATTTTTCATTAAGAGTGTGACCACCCGCGTACGGAAAGTTCGCCAAACGTGCTGCGGAGGTGTATCTCATGTTGTCCAGCATTTCACCAGTTTTATCAGAGCCAGCAAATCACAAAATCAAGTTTTTACATTGCTGATACGTCTGCCGAACGTGTTCTCAAGAAACGACGAGGAATACAAGTTTGGTGTATAGTGTAAACGAATGTCACGGAGTTGCTGCTCAGGCTACATTCGATTATTATTAGTTTTGCAACTTACTAGTCAAATATATATATATATATATATATATGCATGCATCGATTGCTTGTCGATGCCATGGTAGTTTGAGATTGAATAAGCGCCGCACCTTCGAAGTTAAACAACACCAACCAAAATAGAGCACTATTTCTCTAGCTAGGCTACACAAATTGAGATTTACCCTTTGGCAATTAACAAGTTTTGCACTATAGTTACAAGATACCATTCGCTTTATGATGAAAAAACAACGAAATAAAACAATTGTAACTCTCATGCGAGAAAACCAAAGCAGGTCAATTGGAGATAAAAACCCAAGGCCAACTTTGGACTCTCTTTGGGTAGACCGATTAGGCGCACGCGCCTTTGTTGCGAGAGAACCAGGTGTCCGAACTCTCCGGCAGGAGGCCTTCTTCACGTAACAAGATGGCGTCTTCTACCCCGTTTCGAACTCGCTCCGGGGCCGGCATGGGCGCAGAGTCTGCTGCTGCTCCAAGGAACGTCGCGGACCCTAAGGAGGTGCGGGATGCTACAACCGTGTCTTCGAGGTCTTTAGGGCTTGGAGCAAATCCTGAACAAACTTCAAAACAGAAATTTGAGGAGAATAACGGTGCTTCAAGAACTACAATGCCAACAACAACCGCATCAAATTCGGCAGCGCCGCAGTGGAGCTTTGCAGAGCTTGCTCGTATGCTCCAGGAAGCGCTAGATGATTCCACAGTGGTTTTCCACGTAGCACAGACCGAACCCGTTGGCTTAAATCTTGCCATCTTCGAGTTGTGGCTGTTGGGGTTGCGTGAGGATAAGGTCGTTTACTATCGGCGGTCTCTTCTGGGTAATGAACCTGATGCAAATGAACGCCAGCTCTTGCTATTCTTGTATCGTGATGCTGTTGATCAGTATCGTTTGTTTGAGCTTCTGGAGGAGTATCTTCTGCAGCCACACCTGTTGCGCCGGCAGATGTTGATTCAACTCTCTCCTCGGGTCCAGCAGTACCTAGTGAGCAAGTATTACGAGTTCGATGACCGCGTTTACCGAGAAATTTTGGGACGTAAGCTGACTGCTCGAGCTCGAAAAGATCTTGATGAGGTTGCAGAGTCAACAAATGTTCGGCTGCCAAATTGCCGTCGCCAATTTGATAACTTGCGGCGCATTTATTCGTCTTTGGATGAACGAAATTTTGAAGGTAATATTACCGGTATTATTGCCGACCAATATTATTTACCTTGGGCACTCGCGGAGCGGTTCACATGCATAATCTTCCTGTTATTCAACAAATTCCACCCTCTTTCGGCAAAGAAACGAACCATGTTTCTCTCCTTAAGAGATCTGGAATATTGCGCAGCTCTTATGCTTATTCATTGGGTAGCAGAGGTCCCTTCTGCTGGTAGCTCTAGCTACCCGCAAACATTTACAGGTCGCCAATACTTTGAGTCTATTCAGATTGCTCCTAGCAACAGTACAGATGATGGCGCACATCTTGGCGATGAAGAGGGTGTGCTTGATCAGCAGCAGGATGGGTCTTCAGATAATGGAGATGACGATGAGGCTGCCTCTCAGGACGACTCAGAGGAAAGCGATTCTAGTGACATCGAAACTCGATCTCTTCGCCAGATTGCCAAAGCGTCTGGTAATGCAAAGGGTTCTGTTAGTGAGCCTCTTCCATCTACATCTTCTCACCAACATCTTTTACAATTGCAACAAGATCAGCAGAATACAAGTGGTACTAACCTCAGCGGGAATGCTGTTGATCAAGCAAGCATCCCAATGCGAACACAGACTTCGAGCTTGTTGTTGCGTCCAGGAAACACGTCCTTAGAAATATGCCCCGCTTTAATTGCACGTTGGCGATATTCAAAGTCGCATATATTAAATTCAAGAGATTTACTTGATGAAATTGTAAAAACAGCAATGCGCGACCTAGGAAATACAGTCGGCACAAAATGGGTTAATGGCTACAAAAAATTACGTCACAAAGGTCGCTACAAATCATGGGTCAAATCCTTAGTGAGTATCGGTGCGGGACTTGGACAGGCCAAGGAGTTACGAGACTTTTTTGAAGATATCAGCCAGGAGCTGTGTGAGTCAATTCAGTCTGGTACCGGGCTACCACTTAATGGTTTTCGTCATATCATCGAAGCTACAAACCGGAGCTTCTTGCGCCATAATGTCATGAATCCTGAACTGCTGGCTTATATGGAAGTCATGTCTCCTATTTGCCTTCACTTGTACTCCAAGTCTTCAAACCTTCAATGAAAGTGTTATTCAGCTTTCATATTCTACTTTTAAACTAGTTGAGATGTCTGAAACAGCAAAGAGGCTCATTCAACGACCCATCACATTTTTCATAATACTATTTGTAACGATGTAACCTTTAACTAATTCAACCAGTTTCATTTCTTTCAAACACATAAACTTGATTCTGTGTAATGATGATTTCGAGCAACCTGCTTAAGACAACGAGCGACAAAAAACGAAAGCAATCAAGATGCTCGAAAGATAATATAAGATTGATCTACAGCGACCTCCGTGCGTTTCATTAGATAAGTCTTACCGTAGATCACAAAGGTACAGGGAAGGTTGAACTTTACAGAGGTATGACTTAGATATATTTTACTTTTATTAATAACAAAGACTGCTAATACTTTCCTCAATAAACTCTACTTGCGGATTGTGAGGGCATCTCCGGGTGGTCTGAGCTAATACTATTGTGATGATCCATTGAGGAGTCTATCATATCATCGTCGTCATCTCCGTCGCTTTCATTAACTGAAATATGGGCAACCTGTCCATGCTCGTATTCCATGGGGTCTGAAACAGTGACCTGTACTTTCTTTCCAAGAAGCAAAGCAGAAAACATAGATCGAGACACCTTGCCCTTTGCCGAATCAAAAACCTCCTCAAGCATCGCGACAAAAACAGCACTGCTTGAACTTTTTCGGGTACGGTTTGCCATGCTTTTGGCCCGCGGACTCGAATCAATTGCTCCTAAACATGCTCTGAGGCTCATTGCAGTGATGAATTCTCCCCCTACAGCTAGACTTTCAAAGATTCGATTCATAGTTTCCCCACAACCATTGTAGTTCGGTAAATCTTCTGGCTTTAAAAACATTGCGCTATAAACCTGAAAGGATAGTCGTGACTCAGAGAGATCACAAAGTTTGTCAAACATCTCTGAGAAAGCTCGCTTGTCCCGACCATCCACCAAAACATCTTGCACAGTGCTTGGGACTCCACCAGCACAATTTTCGGATAATAACTCGAAGTTCTGGCAAATCATCTCATTGCTTCGCAATGGACCATCGCTCGCCCAAAGAATGAGAGTTGTTCGTACAAGCAATGGTAGAGCTAAAAACGAGGACATTTGATTCAATAGAACTTGAGCAGCTTTATAAACTGCTGATCCCATGTTTGATGAAGCTGCCACCTTTTTCCCGGCGTTCTGAACCATCCAAGGGTGTTCTAGTGCCTGCTCAAGTGAAAGCCGTTCTCCAGGGGTTTTTCCTAAGCAGAGAGCAAATAAAATCTTTGGCCATAGAACTCACCGTTGTCCACACAGGGCTAATAAAAGTTACATTACAATGCAAAATCCGATGCAGAACCTCCTGGTCATCCTTACCCCCGAACGGAGTTTTCCCGGAAAGAACCATGTAGGTGATTACACCAAGAGCCCAAACGTCGCAGGTGAGGCCATAATTTTTACGTACAGTCTCGGGTGCTACATAAAAAGAAGTACCTAAACATTCATACATACGCTCAGCTGGGTCTTTGAGCTGGTGGCTAAGCCCAAAGTCAATAAGTACAGGGTCGAGATCATCGCCATTGTTGCGACGCATAACCCAATTCTCAAGTTTTAGATCGCGGTGCGCAATTTGAAGGGAATGCAAATGTTGAACGGCATGAAACATCTTTACCAACATCCGTGCTGCAGCAGGCTCTGTGAAATGACCCCTGCGCTTCAGGTTGTCAAAAAGATCCCCTCCCTCGCAAAATTCTAAAACAAAATAGACGGTCATATCAATATCATCCAGGAAAGTGTCATAGTGTTGAATGACGTTGGGGTGATCAAGTTGCCGGAGAATCTTCAACTCATTTAATAAGACCTTTCGTGAAGCTTTTTGGTTGAGCTGCTTAATAGCGAAATGTCGATGATCTCGTATTCTAATACCTTCGTAGACCCTACATGACGAGCCTTCCCCGACAAGGTGGGTCTTCGCACTATTTTCAGGTTCCTGAGCAGCTGTGTAAAAGGAGGCAATGCTGCCATAGCACATGCGAGCAATTGACGGTGTAGGGCGCTGTGACTCAATGAGAGCATTTTGTATAGCATCACGCAATGGTAAAGTATCGCCACTGCGATAAAAAGGACCTAGGTGCCTTGCAGAGGCAGTGATTTTATTGCTAATAGTATTGCTTGCGTGGCTTGGTGGCACTTTGTCTTGCACCTTCGAACTAGACGCGAGAGTATCACCAATTTTCGAGCGTCTTGACATTTGTCTTTGTCTGTAACTTTGCGTCATCCATCCTCCCTGATTATAAACTGCTTCACCGAGCAGCGCTCCGCCACTCTCTGGCAATCGTGAAGCTCCACTACCCATATCAACCTCCGGCTGGTTGCAGCGCACCACGCGCTGTACCACGCCTTGTGTACTTGCAGTTTTAGTCTGCCGACAAGACAACTCCTGTGCCACGGGTGTTTTTGATGCACTTTGAGCGCGTGGATATCTGTATGCTTGCCCGGCCCCAAAAACACGCTCGAACTCCTCCAAGGCACCGATACGATTATTCATTGATTGAAACCCCAAGTATAGCTCCTCGCCTTCTTCGAGGAAGGTTTACAGGGGAATTGTCGTCAGCAGATTCTTCGCCAAGTAAGCAACATAAAAATCAACCTCTGAAACTGCAAAAAGGGTTTAGACGAGGCATTTGGTCGGTGATGCAAGCTGAGCAATGTCAGGCCGCATCGAGTCAAACATCCTCCCACAAGTCGCGCCACTAGGGTGATAAGTGATGGTAATAGAACGCGGATCGGTTGTCAAGACTTCCATTCCTCCGCTTCCGAATCCACATAAGTTGCGCGTGGCACCGTTAATTACCATAAATAAGCATTCAAAGCGTGATGAAGAACTCTCATATTCCAACAGATCAATTCCCACCCGCTTCTGCTAAAGGACAGCAACATCTTGTATCGGTTTCCATACGGGCGAATTATAAAAGCTACAACACAAGCTAACACGCTATTTCCCGCCCTCACCACTGCTCTAGCGTCATTTGCAGATGCGCATCACACCATTGAACAGCCGTAACGGATTTCCCCTCGCCAACCTCTAAGACCTTCTTTCCCGCGGCGCGGCACGCAGCGCGGAATGGACCCGAGAATGGGTGAGTCAAGCTTCTGTGGATCCTGAATCAACACTAATCCCGAGAACTTATCGAGCTCCTCGAAACCATTCACTCGGCAAGTCTCTTCTTCGCAAGAACCACATTCCCCATCTCACTGTCCAAGCACCGCGGCGCTAGCACAATTCAGCATTGGTCTCACTTCGTTTCTGTGCGAAGAAGGTCAGACCTGCGAGTTGCTATCACCGGTACCTCTGTGGCTGGCCTCGTCATTTCGACATTTGCAGTCTCTCGGCTGTGGGGAGCGGCGCGGAGCCGCGGATCATTCAAGTATAGGAAAAAACGAAGAAGTGGGGCCTAGAGAAGTAGAACCCGAGGAAGAACTTGGCAAAGATGCCAATGGTTCACGAGGCCGCAGGATAGATGGCGGTCTCGCTAGAAGCCAGTATAGGTCACCTACGGGAACTCATCGTGTAGGCAGGCGGGCCCCAGTGCTGTAGATGGCAAAGTTGTGGCGAAGAGCTGGTTCTCCTATTCCGTGGAGAAGACCGTGTACCTTCCAGAGGTCCCTGTGAAATTCCTGGTATTGGCGGATGCGAGATGGTCCTACGGCGTGGACGCCATATCCTCAGAATTTGAAGTATTAAGTTCGCGTGCGGTATTACGCACTAAGACGCTCTGGTATTCTTCCAGGAACCTTGGTTTACAGATTGTCAATAATGCGGAACAAGCCCAACCAGTCAAAGCCTTAGTGCTTATTGAAAAGAGGAGAGTTTAATGATGCCCCTGCACCCATGGAGTTATAATTGATGCAGCAAAAAGTCCACTTCTGAATTAAAAAAAACATTTCACTCATATTACTCAAGACCAGAATTATCCAGTTTTTTTTAGTTTTTTTTTCGTGTATTTCGTTTGTAAGGTTGCCCCTTCTGTCTTGTATGCATCAAAGTCCGACCTGCATAGACCAACCAAATCTGGACTGGTACAGATGAGTTGACAAGAGTGAAGGGAGGAAGTATGCTAAAGCAGAACGCAATGAAGTCTGATTGACCCGCTAAATGGTTTAGAAGTGTCCTAGTGTTATTAGATCTTTTGTGAAAACCTCAGAAGCTCGAAATGGAAGTTATGGCGCCTCCTTGTTCTGACAGATGCTTTTTGAGTTAATGGAACAAATTTAGATTTTTGCTAGCTATGTATGAACGGTATAAGTTGCTTGGAGATATTTTTGTTGAAAAGCACCTTTAAACATAGCAAAACGAAGGCTCCTGCTACCATAGGAAGTAATTTTACCGTCTAGTGTTCCTTTAATATAAAAGAATAGCAGTCTTTACAATAAACCATGCTCAAAAAGTAGAGAAGAACAAAAGTTGCACTTCTGTTTGTTGAATTGCATTTTCAATTAGTACTAGATTTGAAAGGGCGAACTCAGACAACATGGAAAGTATCTATTAGATCTTTACCTAAAATATATACTGTAAAAGGCCTAAAAATCCAGTACGCGAACTAAAAAGAAAGTACGATATATAGCAACTTTCCTTCGGAAAGCAATACGACAACATAAAAGAGAATTTACAGAATCTAAAAGAAAAAAGAAAGTAAAGCTAACTTTGAGGAACTAATCTTACATTTTAATTAACTGTTTGTTATTTGGGGTAATGGATCATGTGCTCAACAAAGTCTGCCTCGGTGAGATAAGCATTCTGGATTCCAAGTTCCGCTTGAACTTCAGCTAACATTTCATCAGCCTCGACCTTGGTGTGTGTGTCCCTAAAAACACAATAAAGACTAGATGATGAAATTACATCACTGATACCCTCGGTGCTATCTGCAAAGGAGAACCTGCGGAAGACAGTGCGAAGATCGCTCTTAACACGGGCCTTTTCCCAATCAGGATCGTAGAGGACCGCACAAAAATCATTCCATGTGAAATAGCCTTTAGTATCATCATCAATCACATCGAAAACATTGTCCAAGTCATCATCATCTATAAGATCGTCCGGAATAACATCTCGCAGCCTTTCGTATGTCACAACGCCAGGTGTTCGGGCTACCACGTAGCGAAACAGTGCCATAATTTCCGACAGAACTTCATCCGATGCCTCTCGTGCAAGTTGTCTGAGCGCATAACGCTTGAACTCTGTTAATTCTACGAATGCTCGCATTCTCACTACAACGTCTTCGATGGACATCTCCAGAACCTCACTGTTAGAACTAGCTCGAGAAACGTTCTCATCAGACGTGGAATGAGATGACAGTGATGACGAAGGATCATTAGTCGATGCGCGATCCATCAAAGGGAGGTACAGTGTACGTGCTGTTTCCCGAATCCAACGATCTTGTCGTGCTTCTTCAGCCGTTGGGCGCTTAAATTGATCTTCGATTAATAAAGACTGAACAAAATTTCGCGCCTCTACACTAAGGTGTCCCCAGAGATTATCAGGATAGCTGACGTCACACGAAATGATTCGTTGCATGATTTGCTCATCCGTCGTACCTCGAAAGGGGCGTTTTGCTGTTAGCATCATGTACGCAACAACACCTAGAGACCAAAGATCGGCTGGGAATGAGTAAGAGTGCTTAATCACTTCTGGACTAAGATAGTGAATAGTACCCACCTCAGAAGTATGCACTGTCTGAGTGTCAGTAAGCTTCGCAAGGCCAAAATCGACTAGAATAACCTCGTCATGGTCGGGCCAGCGAAAAACAAAATTTTCTAATTTGATATCGCGATGGATAACATTGTGGAAATGCAGGTATTGAAGAGCGCTAAGGATTTGAGCCAAGACATATGCAGTCCGAGACTCCTCCATCGCTCCATCTTTTTGAAGTCGAGAAAGAAGATCCCCGCCTTGACCCAATTCGAAACTTAGCAAGTAAGTCTTCGAATTGTGCTTAAATGCTTCATGTAATCGCACAATGTTCGGATGAGAAAGACGAGCAAGGTGTCGAAGCTCAAAAGCACGCTCGGCTTCCCCGGAACTTCGTAAGTGAACTGTTTTAAGTGCATACTGGCGTCCCCCTGAGCCTTTCTTCTTGACTCGAAATACCTCGCCCTCCATGCCCTTTCCGAGAACAATAAGGTTTCCGTCCTCTGTTT
This sequence comes from Schizochytrium sp. TIO01, assembly GCA_004764695.1. Classification (NCBI taxonomy): domain Eukaryota; class Bigyra; order Thraustochytrida; family Thraustochytriidae; genus Schizochytrium; species Schizochytrium sp. TIO01. Next base: position 664,018 of record SMSO01000014.1, on the reverse strand, counting down.
TAGCTGCATCAAACATACCCCCAAAACGCCCAGAGTTTGCCAAAAGCATACGATAGGACATTGCGGCGAAACTGTTTTTAGGTTGAAAACGCAAGTGAGTGCTCTGTCGATTATCCGATGCACAGTCAATGCTTTCTCTCCAGATGCGATGAAGACTGCTGCTACTCAAACGGCGGCTGCGAGCCTCTGCGGAGGTTCGACGTGCAATGGAGGCAGATGAGTCTGGTGAAAAGTCTAGAGGAGAGATAATTTCGTCAGCAGTTGTAGGTGACGGCCCTTCTTCGTCATCTCCGTCCATGAGCAGCCTTCGTAAAGAAGTTCGTCTGGTACGAAGACGTTTAAATGATGGTAAACTGTTTGCCATTGACTCTCCCCGAATTGCTTTCAACGATGGCGGGCGCGCTAACGACATTCGAGTCATTTGCATTTTCCCTGGTCCATCAACCGTAAGTATCTCGATCGGGCTCGTGTCCGAAACTGGTTCGGATGGATCATTGTCGCTGTGAAAGCTAGCTCCATTGCCCATTTTGAAAAATCTAATGCAGATCTCTTCTAAAACGATGCGAATGTCAAGAGATTGTACCTGGGTTTGAGTTCTGGAGCTTAAACCCAGTATTGCTCTCTCTCTCTCTATCTTGCAACACGATATGTATGCAGAAGCTGAGTAAACCTTGTCTACAACCAACGTGGGCCCAGATAAGCTATTTGGACTACCTCGCTAAATTTGGTGTTTGCAATGGCCTGGTATTCATTTCGAGGATTCCGCGCGCTTCAACAGTACATGGGTCCTTTCCACGTCAAATTAATCAACGCCTCCATGCATATTTTGAGCCCTGCAGATCTGTGCCACTTCGTCACAGTGACAAAATTGGTTGCCATGGACAATCCCTTGCAAAACTTCGAACGAACCTCCACAGTGTCACAGCAACATACACAGCTGTGGTGATCAAATCAAATGTTTCCCGCAGGCCAAATTTTTGTTGTACCCCCTCAAAATAGGATCCACTATATTCAAAACTGGATTCCTATCGTTTGTCCAGGCCAGGCTACCTTGCTATTGGAATGGAGATTGAAAAAGAGTCCATAAACTATTCATGAGGTAAAGTAATGGTCCACTGTGCAGCTCAGGTGGTAAGTGCAATATAAAGAATACGTTCAACTTCTTGAGCTTGTATTTATCCATCCAAGCTAGCCAAGCCCGGGCAAATGGGGCCTGTACAAAAAGGAAAGCTAGCCATATCTGATAAGCCCCAACGAGGTAGCTGATCATGTTATTTAGACTATCCGTAGCTTGGAAAATTGCCGATACAGAAGCAATCCATTTTAGACAAGCTTAAGGCAATATGGGTGCGCTCCAAACATCCTAAGTTAAGAAGAAGCACTGCGGAAATCGTCTTCCACAGTTGATTCAACTGGCTTTCTTAAACGAAAAAGAAAATTGTTTACCAGAAGAAGGGTGTTTAGGCCGCTGGTGTTGAAAGTTTCACGCTCTTAATTTATCGTCATGCTGCTATTATATACAAAACCATAAGAAAGCTTCTTGCGCGTTCCCCGAGAAGGAAACGCGTGCTTACTTGTTTCATCAAGAGGAGATTATAGGAATGGAGAAGTAATCCACACATTACACAGTACCTCACTAGTTCACCCCGTCAGCACATGCTTTAATTTTTCAACTACTATTAGAAGTGTCAATTCATGATTTAGCTGGTGCCCATTTGCCCTATTTGCAATTTCTGAAGAGAGAAAACTATTTTAACATATTAATATGTATCTTATGGTAGGAAGCTTTCAATTCATTACGGTTTTCATCAATAACTCTGAAGACGTTCTGATCGCTTCAGTTTCTCACCGGATCTCAGCCGCCACTTCTTCGTTATATATTTTTTTCACCTTTCTTTCCCCTTTCTTTCCCCTTTCAATAGAGGTTACGTATGAATACACTTACCGCATAACAATATGGCAATGCTTTTGAAGAGACGATAGTGGAATTACTCACTTTTTGCAGTCACGTGTCTGCCACAGGTCATTTGATTTTTGAGAAGCCTTCACAACAATGAGTGATAAACTCTGAAGAATAAATTTTTGCACAAGTATCAGATTCCTCAACTACTCCAGTGGACTATGTACTGTTCTCCTCATGTGTCAACTGTACAGCCCAAGTGTCAGATCAAAGGGACGCATATGTCGGAAATAATCTCTAGCTTTATCATAAATGTATCAGCCTTTGCCAGAGGTTGTCTTCTGCTAAATGTAGGCAGTTAGAAATTCGTACAACCTATTTGGCAACCTACCTTGCCATTGTCAGCGTATTCTGTTCCCCTCATTCTCTGGTGGAGTACGTAAATGGGGTTTCTCACTCGAACTAATAGAACGTTTTTTACGCCCTGGATGACCATAAATTGACTAACTTAATATAAAGGAGCTGCTACTTGCTGCGCCTGATAAACCTCCCCGGTTCCTATTTCGCTGAGGAATTTGCTCGAGGAAACTCCTTAGGTTTCTCTTTACTATTCATCTATCCTCAATTGGCGAATGTCTCGGCGTTGCTTGACTCATGTATACAAGGCCCCATTTTCTTTAAAAGCAGCTAGCTGCCTACGAACTCTTCGCGTTGTTTGATTGTAGGTGACTAAGTACCTAGTACTACAGGTAATATATTCTACAATGGTAATAATAGCCTAAATAGTAGCATTGATTATTAAAACTTGCAGTCACTGCGCTTTGTTTGGAGTCTGCTTGCTCAAGCCGAAGCTGTGAAAAGGGAAACCCTCGTTGTTGAGCTTCTTTGGGGGGATCAAAGACATCTTCATCAGCAGATTCCACCAAAGTTATTGGAGGGCTCCGTTCTTCTGTTGACTTTGGCTCTAAAGAGAGCGTCACCGCAAGGCAGTAGACAGACACCATGAGCGCCGACGATGCTCGTGAAGGAGCCCAAGATGCATCCGCAATAACGACACCAACAGCATTAACCCCTGAATCCCGTAGCGAAAACGCATGGCCATCTTGGCTCGAGGAAAAGCGCAGCAGCATTCCTCTGCCTGCACAACGCGCGATTGACCTTTTATTGCTTCCGCCAGGGGCTGCAAACTCTGCCGCTGTGCCTGCTCCGTCTGGTTTCACCAATCCAAAGGATACTTCCGCCACGGAGCACGAGGTGATCAGTAAAACTGGAATCTATTCACATTCCGATGTGCTAGATTCTGCTCAGGGCATCGCAAGGCTGTCAAAGGCCGCTGAGAAACTCTACTACGCGCCTTCGCAACTTAACCAGGATTCAGCCATTCGCGTGGCGGAGCGCAGCGCAGGTTTTGCTGCCTTTGGTTCACTTTGCGGTGTTTTCATGAGCATCAAACACCACACGCCCACAGCGAAGTATGCACTCGGCATGGGCGTAAACTTTTTCCTCGTGAGTGGACTTTACTTCTCCGTCTTGGAGGTGGCCAATGTGATCAGACCGGAAGGAAAGGGCGACCCTTTCCAGTGTGGCCTCATCGGCGCTGGCACCGGCGCTGCTGTTGTTCAAGCATTTGGTTCTCCTATGCGTATTCCCGGGGGAGCTGTCATGGCGGGTCTTTTCTGTGCTGCAGGTGCTCTGGGCCTTCAAGCTTTCGAAGAGTGGAGGCTGTCTCGAGGTGAGCAGATCAAAGCTGATTATGCTCGCATTTCGAGCAAGACAAACAAGCATGATGAACAAGCATGAGCTAGCTAAGTGAGTAAATTATCACTGGCTCGCGCTAGCAACTTTGTTCAAGGGTTATATATATTGCACAAAACACACCACGCACGCAAGATCATGAACTCTGCACCTTCGCTGCGATTTTTCTCTCTTTCTTTTTTCTTTTTTTTCAAAGCTTTAAGAACCCTAAGACTTGTCGATTCTTATTCTGAATCTGGGACATTATTGAGCCTGCGTATAGAACCTTCTTCAAGCCTTGGGCAACAAGTTATCGTTTCTTTGGGCAGCATTGGGAGGTAAATATGATTTACTTATAAAAGGCACAACGAGAATTCTGGAAGTAGAGATTGTCAAAACTTTCTTTGCTCTTTACTCTGCACTTGATTTTGATATGGTTTAGAATGACTAAGATTTAAAACTAAGAAAAGGAAATTGTCCATGTCTTTATTCAGTAGGTAGTTATTATGTACTCTTATTTTTTTAGATTTTTTATAAGTTGTCCAATTATCTTTCGAAGATTTCAAACACATCGTTTGATATTCGTTGTACGGTCCGGGACGAAAGAGGGGCAAAAAATTGAGCGAGACGGCAGGCGTGACTGTAATCAACACTCAATTCAAGGCCTTGTGGACCGTTCACAATGATATGTCATTACATCGTACATCACTCCACAATTATCTTCAACTTTCTGTAAAAATCAGAGGTACCACAATATGTATGTACCACGCAAGGCATTAAATTTTGTTTGTTGGCATAGTGAAAGGGTGACCGAAGGGCACCACACTACACCATATCAAAGAACCTCAAGAGAGAACATTCACAATGATTTTTCATCTAGCGACGCTGAACGTCACCCTTTCCTTGACGAGATGAGGGTTTGCCCATTCCAGGTCGACGCTGCTGCGGAGGCATCTGAGGCTGCGGGGGCTGTTGTGGCTGCACCGGGCCAGTGTTGTATGCCGAGGGATGCATTCCTGGGGCGCCATACCCGGGCTGAGGAGGGCCCTGAGCAGGATAGCCTGGAACTCCGTTTGGCATTCCAGGGGCACCCTCACGTTCGTTAGCCATACGGTGTGACTGAGCCTGGATACGGCGATCTGACATGGCAGCCTGCGCGCGACGGATCTGAGTGCGAATATCTGCACAGCGAGGCACAGGGCAACGACCCATCGGGATACGACATTTCCGAGCATGAATCTGTAAAAGAACCCAGATTCGACGACATACAAGACACTTGCCTTGCAAGCGAACCTTACATGTCTTGCCATGGTTCAACAATGCCTTCATCTTCGCGCAGTTGCTGTACTGCTCGCAAGGATCATTAGTACAACCCGCTGCATGGGCCAGAAGCTCCATATGTAATTTGACGTTCTGAGCACGGCTGCTGTTCTTCTTGCGGTCTGCTGTAGAGCGCTTCTGCTCGGTAATTTTCATCGGGTGCGGGTGCGGTCTAGTTTTATGGCAATTATTGCATGAGTCAAAGTCCTCGCAGACAGTACACTTATACCAGGAATCATCCTTAATTTCTTGCGAGCAAGTGTTACAAGTAGTAACAAAACCAGGCTCGTCAGGGTTGTGCAGATGATATAACACCATCATACTGCTGTGCTTAGCCCGACGCAGCTGATCAAACTGGTAATGGTTACCTTGGCAAAGAGAAAGGAACTGCTGACGAGTGTCAAAGAACTGATTATCCATCAGCGGATCTGGATCCTTTGTTTCGTATTGAATATAGGCACGTTTCAACTCCATCTCATCCAGAGTGCAAGGGCGAATAACCCACGGATTCTGTGGTTTTGCTTCTGTGTTCGGAGGCAAAATACGGTCCTCATCCTCGAGAATATGAGTCGCTTTATCCTCTTCATCCTTTAATAATGAATCAGTATCTAATGAATCGTTTGGCTCGGCTTTGATTACAACCTTATTATCACCTTCTTCGTTGTTATCACCATCGAGTTTTGATTCTCCTTCAGACATATTGGATGAACCCTCATTGTTGTTAATCTTAGCGTCTGCATCGCCATCACCATTTTCACCAGCACTATTCTTGGACCCGTCGTTTTCGCCATTGCCGTTTGATCTCCTTTTCTCAGCATCATCATTACTATTATTTTGTGAATCACCACCCTCCAGTGAACCCTCAGAGATTCTTTCTTCCTTCATTTTTGTTTCACCATCATCGGCCTCGAGATTGGCAGCATTGCTCTTGCGAAGCTGCTGACGTCTGCTACGGCGTGTTGCGACGCCCACAGTTTCTGCCTTCGCTCCAGAAGATTTAGCATCGGACTTTTTGCTTGATTCATCGGTAGAGCCCGCAGGCTTGCCCACTTCACTTCTGTTTGAAGGGTTTTCTTCAGCTCCTCCAACCTTACTCTCTTCCTCGAGTCCTCCAGCCTTAGAGGTTGCATCTGCAGACACCTTATTCCCGCTTGCATGAACAGCTTCTTCAGATGGCTCTGAGTTCTTAGACTTATCAGTGGACTTTGACTCTTCTTCCTTGGACTCGTTTGAGCCAGCAGCACTATTACTGGCAGCCCCAGCCGCATTTTGCCCGACTGGCGAAGAACCATTTGCTGCACTAGACCCAGGATTCGAACCGACCGCGGCGGAAGAAGGAACCTGAGAACCTCCGTCAGATGTCTTATGAGCATCCCCAGCTTTCGCATCGACGGCCATGGTCTCGTCACCCTTCTTCCCGGATTGAGAACTTCCAGAACCAGATAAACCACCCGAAGCAGTACTTTCAGCAGGAGGTTTACCTTGGGCTGCTGAATTGGATGTAGCACCCGCCATACCATTTGCCGCAGTCTTGTTCTCTACGGAGGAAGATGTCGAAGTATAATTCGCAGAATAGCCGTCAGGTTTGGACTTTTTGAGAGCGGGTTCATCCTTGACCTTGGTCTCCTTAGGTCCACTTGAATGGCTACCATCTACAATCTTGCGTTTGTTTCCAGAATTGTCGCCACCATTTGCAGGAGAGGAAGATGCATCTTGTTCGGTCTTAATGTCCTTGCGCTCTTCGAGTTCTTTAAGTGTCAATGGGGGTTTTGCATCGGGCTCCCGATTGTGTTCGCTTTTGTAGGCCTCTCGGTAACATGAGTCGCACAGGCAATACGGCGGAGCATAACGCTTCTTCTGAACATCCAAACTTCCCATACCTTCCTTGTATCGACGTGGCAACCAGAATAGCTGATCTGGCTGGTCAATGCGAACCGCACAATTTGCACAAATATGGTGAAAGTAAACAACAAAGAAGTCTTCTTTGGTACTCTTCAGATATTCTCCAATCTTTGCTGTAAGAGCATCCTGCTGTGGGATCTCAACCCACTTTGCAGGCTGGGGAGGAGGCCATAGAGGGTCGTCTTCTTCCTCTTCCTCTTCCTCAATTGCTTCCTCCTTAATTTGAGAACCCTTACGATCATTAGGACGAGTACGCATCTTACTCTTGGACTTCGCTTTTGACTTCTTGGCAGCAGCAGTGCGACCCTTCTTCGACTTTTTAGCTGCGTTCTTCTTACTGTTCTTGCTTGCATTCTTCTTCTTGCTCGCATTCTTATTGCGGGCGTTGGCTCGTTTCGTACGCGGAGCTACACCCTTGGGATCTACCTTCTCCTTTTCGAGATCTGTGATATACTGTTCTGTTACACCTGGCCAGTAGTCACCTTCAAAATTAGGGACACCACAAGGACTGCAAACACGGCGAAAGTAAGCATCGAAGAGATTGTCAACAGAGCAGACAATGTGTTCTTTACGTGCTTGCTCGAGGAGAATCCAGTACCAAGATCGAAGCATATCAACCTTTTGAGTCCTCTGTTCACGAGGGTGACAGTACAGGATGTAGTCATCACCAGCCATGGGTGGACAAGCCCAAATAAAGGACTTCGTGATACCACGGCGCTTTTCATATTCGAAAGTAGCGAGAAGAAGCTCATGGTAAATCGGTGTACGCAAGAACCGAGGTTCAAGGTAAAACACAGAGTCGAGATACGCAATGTACAATGTACGGGCATTAGGCTCAGGGCAATCCGACCCATATGTCTGCGTGTAGAGTGCAAAGATGAGCACATCAACACCATCAATATTCTGAAAGAGAAGGACACACTTTACGCGGTGCGGAAAGGAGCGTGGGTAGTTGTAAGGAGGATCTTTGTATAAGCGTTCGAGGTTCTGGCGGGGAAGCACTTCAGTTTCCTTGTTCAATACTACACGAATAGTTAATTCACCAGGGACAGGGATGTCCCCGAGCAGAAGATTCTGCTTCTTTGCTTCGCGTTTGCGCTCGTCCAGAATTCGCCCCACTAAACGCTCCTCGATGAAGTCGCTAAACTTAGTACGTGGCAAGTCCTTTGCGCGGAAACCTTTGCCTTTTGCTGTTGCAATGTGGTCAGGGATACGGTCCAGACGAGCCTTGTCAAGGTGCCGAAGAATACACATTGGGCAGAAGTATTGACTCTGTTTTGCTTCTTCATTGCGCCCATTGAACATGGCACAAATCTGGTGATACCACCGGTTGCACTGGTTACACTGAACCCATGATTCTTCAGACTCATCGGAGTTCTTCTTTTTCTCCAAAGAAGACTTTTCCACAGTAGTACCATCCTCCAACTCAATTGGAGTGCGGAGACTGCCATAACATGTAACACACCAATACATCTTCCCATCAGGAGATGGATAATAGTGAGCCCCACGACGGATCTTTTGGTTGCATGAATGGCAATAGTACACTGGGGGCTCAAAAAGGAACTGTCGCCCACCGCAGAGCCTACAAGCTTCGGCATTACTTCGCTTCTTCGACTCCTCATCCTTTAATTTGAGCAGTAACTTGTTGTAGTCGTCAATGAAAATTTGGGCATATTCTCGCGCCGTCTCATTCACGCCGTATCCATCTGGTGTTACAGGGTTATAAAGGATTGCATTATCATATACCAAAAGAACGTCGCTGGCAAAGGACTTCATGGTCTTGTACCAGCTGGAGTCGAGGCGACGCTTGATTGTAGTCAAATCCATAGGGTTCTTGACTACATCAAAGTAGTCAGGAATTTCCATTGCGATGGGATCCACTGGTTTGAGGAAGATGTAGGCAAACTGCAAGTCCATCTGTTTCCGCAGTAGCGGAGTCAGTTTGGTGCGCAACTCAGCCGGTTTTATCTGCGCACTAAAGCGGACTAACGAAGAAATGTGGTTCTTAATATCATCTTGGTGCAACGTATTGATGAGAGAAACAACACCACTAAATGCAGTATTATTCTGAGGGCGAGGTGGGTGCTGAGGTTGCTGCTGGGGGTGAGGGGGCATTTTCTGCTGGCGTATAACGCTCGAGGACGGTGCCGTGTGATTGCTTGGATGGGCAGCTTCTTTGTTGTAGACAGCGCTTTGAGGGTATGCATTTTGGTAATTTGGTTGGCCGTCAGGACGGGGAGCCGGGCGAGGCATCTCACGATTAAGATGTGGGGGCCTGGCCCCATGCATTGGAGGTTGGTAATGTTGCATTGGTCCAGCCCCGGGTCCCATCTGGGGTGGACGCATTTGGGTTTGCTGCTGTTGCTGCTGTTGCGGATGTTGAGGCGCATGGGGAGCAGGCATGGGGCCACGTGGACCATGTTGTTGCTGTTGAGGGCGTTGCTGTTGTTGATATTGTGGACGTTGTTGTTGTTGTTGTTGCTGCTGCTGCTGTTGAGGATGTTGTGGAGCAGGATGTGATTGATATTGCGGACGTTGCTGCTGTGGATGGGTAGGTTGCTGTGAATGTTGTTGATATTGCGGGCGTGGCTGGTGCTGTTGAGGATGTTGCTGTTGAGGAGTAGGATGCGCACGAGGATGTTGCTGGTGCTGAGGTTGTTGATGAGGGCCTTGAGGGGGGCGAGGGTATGATGGATGCTGAGGCATGTGCGGAGTAGGACTGGACGATGCAGATGGAGGGCCACCGTGATGCCCAGGTTTTGGAGGGTATGAAGAGCCATTGTTGTTCGGCATACCAGACGCAGAATGAGCTGATGCAGAAGTGTTACTGCTTTGTCGTGAAAGAGGGCGTTTGTCCTTTGGTTGAGAAGGGACTCGTTTAGGAATAGCCAATGGGCCGCTACCACTGTTATTCAGGTTTGCTACATTAGAATCGTCTGTAGACCCGGCAGACGCTTGTCTTTGCAAATCCTGCATTTGTTTTTCAAGCTGTTGTACCTTCAGAGTTTGCCTACGAGCGGCATCCTCCGCAGCCTTGCGCTCTCGCTCAAGTTTCTCAATGAGGGCCCTTTGGGAGGCATCCGCACTCGATCCAGAAGGAGGAGGGGGTGGCGATGACGATTTGTACATTGAGGAGCCACTCACACCAGGTCGATGTCCCGGATGTGCAGAGTGTGGTGGCATACTGCCGCCGGACTGTAACACACCTGTAGGTGGATGAGGGGGGCGAGGATTCCCGCGATTGGGCATTCCGCTGCTCTCTTGTTGTTTCTGAATAGCGTCCTTCACGGGACGGCAAACCTCACACTTGGGGTTCTTGCATCGATGGTAGTGTGACAAAACGTAGCGCGAAGAGACACAATGGGGGAACTGACACTGCTTATCCTTACACTTTGCAATATGTTTCCATAAAGCTTTCATCTGCTTACAGTGCTGTGTATGAGGGCAAATATCAGGTTCTTCGACCGCACACTTGGATGCATGGCGAAGCAACAATAAGCGTTGCTGCTGTTGACGCAGCACCGCAGCGTGATGAGACGATGGTCCTCCAGGTCCGGGGGCGCGATTGTATGCTCCCGCGCCACCGTGCCCACTCGGTACCGTGGTACTTTCACGAGCTGACGAAGGATTGCCAGGATAATCATTTTCAGGCTTAACCGGCGGATTAATTGGATAATCATTACCAGGCCTTGCGTCGGGTGGGCCATTAGAGCCGGGAAAAGGTCGATGTTCTGCCATCCGCATGGCAATGCGCTGCAAACGCTGCTTCAAGGTTGCTGGATCTTTGTATTCCTTTTCCGAGACTGCATTTCGATAAAGCTTATCTTCGAGTCGCCGAGCCATATCCGGTAGCTTCTGCAGCCACTCACGAGGAGCGTCAGGTTTGCGCTGCTGCAAAAGGCGTACGATTTGTGCAATCATCTGACGTCGCATGTCGTAGTCCCTCTGAGGATCCTGCCACGCGACCTGCCCTGGTCCATCTTGTTGTGATTGTGATTGTGACTGTGCGTGCTGTTGTTGTGACGAGGGCCCTTGCTGAGGATGGTGGCCTCCATGTGGGCCGTACCCTCCTTGAGGGTGCCCGTGTGACATATGCGACATTTGCTGATGTGTAGGTGGTGGCGGCGGTGCAGACATATGCTGCGGCTGACCGCTGTAGCCTTGACCTTGCCCTGGATAGGGACGGTGTTGCTGCTGCTGGTATGGAGGTGCTCCGTACATGCTCTGGCCGGAGGGCCGCTGATGTTGCGGGTGCTGCCCATGTTGCGGGTGCTGCGGGTGCTGCGGGTGTTGAGGATGTTGGCCGTGTTGAGGATGTTGACCTTGGCCTGGCGGAGGCGGTGGCCCGCCTTGTGGATACCCTCCCGGATGACTCATGTTGATTTGCCAGCGAAGGAGTCACCAAAACTAGTTTTGGTTTCCAGGTATCCAGCCTCTAATCCTTTTTCAATATGTCGAGGAAAAAATGTCCCCCAGTGATTTTTGCGCGAGCTGTTCTTGGAGGACACAAAGATGTGAATCAGTCAGCCGGTCAATCAGTAAGCCAGTCAGTCAGGTAAGCAAGATGTCAAATAAGCAAAAGCCCAAGAGGAGGCGCGAAACTCTTGGAGTGCACGATGCAACTGGAGATATGTGTATATTCTTGGCGAGTTATGCTAAAACGCAGGACCTTGTTCCCTCCAGAAGCAGACTCGCTCTGTGAGCCCTCTCTGGTTCCTCTATGTCCTCTTCGTCTTTGGTTTCTGTCCTGAGTCTGTGTAGCCTTGCAAGTGAAGCGATCAATCAAAGAATGTGGATGTCCGTGTTATATATATATCTCGATGACTCAATGTGTATTATGTATGTTTGTATGTATGTATATATATATTTCCCCTCTTTCCTGCTTAGTAGTCCGCTAGCAGCTCGCTAACTCGCTAACTAACTCGCTTGCCGGCGACCGGAGCTAATCCAGCTGCGCCTGCTCGTGAGCTGGCCGTCCGTGCGCCAGGCTCCTGCGCCGCCCGTGTGGGGCGCGCTGGTCTATCGCCGAGCAACTTATGCACGCCGGCGGCGGAGCTGCGACTGCGCAGCGCGACCGCAGACCGACCGATCGATCGATCGATCAATCAATTGCTTTATTGCTTTGCCTTCTTCTTCTCCTTCTCCTTCTTCTCCTTCTTCTCCTTCTTCTTCTTCTTCTTCTTATTACTATTATTACTATTATTATTATTATTATTATTATTATTATTATTATTCTTTTCCTTCTTCTTCTTTCTCTTTCATTCTCTCCTTTTTCTTTTTTCCTCACTTTCTCCCTTTCCCTTTGTCTCTCTTCATCCATGTATTCACTTATTCTCGCTCTTCTAAACAGCAATAATAACCAAACAAAATAAAATAAAGGAACAAAACAAAACAAAACAAAACAAAACAAAACAAAACAAAAGCCTATTGCCCTTTCATTGCCTTTCCCGTTCTTTTCAAATTGCAATCTCCCTAGCGACTCCTAACCCTTCCTACCGGATGCTATGCACGTGGAAATATTTATTTACAGACCTCGAACTACTTACTTACTAACTTACTCACTCCCCATCAATTAAATAAACCCTTTTTCCACCCCTTTCCTTTCATTCATGCAATCTTCATTTTTATTTTACTTTGTTTCACTGTATTCAATTCAATTCAATTCACTCGTGGGATTAAATAGAATTTTAAACCAAGCGGCACTAGGCACACACCTACCTACTACTAGCCCTCAAGCGGTCTTTCTTTCTTTCTTTCTTTCTTTCTTTCTTTCTTTCTTTCTTTCTTTCTTTCTTTCTTTCTTTCTTTCTTTCTTTCTCTCTCTCTCTTCTTTCATGCTGTGCCTTAGCACCGCAGCTACCCTCACTCCTAGGACTCCCGCCACCGCCGCTCTTCGTCGCTCTTCGACTTCGAAATTCAATGCTCCAAGTTCAATCTTCGTCTCATCTCATTATCTTTCTCTCTCTTCAAGCTTTATACCATTTCTTTATCTTTTTCCTTTTCATGTGAAAAGCTTTCGCTCACTCTCTGCTTTTCTTTCTTTCCTTTAGTAGTACCCTTCGATAGAAAATCCTCCTATGAAACCATTATCATAAGATTGAGAGGTCGCATTTTTTCCCCTCCTTTTCGAAAGATGATGCATCGATCAATCTGAGTACAGTTTACTGTGTGCCTGACCAGCTACTCCCCCCCTACTCTTTACTCTAACAGGGGTACTCGCAGGAGCGGTGTGCCGTTCATAACATCTCTTACATGGTGCTACTCCTACCGTTTCTTCTGCTAAACTACTAAGTAATGACCCCTCCGCGCAGTATATGAGGGAACCCGGGGAACTCAATTCAAAGAACTTGTAAAACAAACGTTTCTCTATCGCGCAGAATCAGAAAGGAGGAAAAAACAAGCCAACAAACCAAATTAATTAATTCTCTTCTTCTTTGCTTTTTTTTCAATAATATGTTTTTTAACCCACGCAAATTGAAAAAAATAAAAAAAATTATGAAAAAATATATATATAGAAGACTCCTCACAATAACTACGTGCCTCCTTAGCGGCCATCTACTAAGTACGCTATGCTACCGCAAACAGAAGTAAAACGTGTTAAGCTCTTCTAAAATTCGAAACGAAATGTTCAAAGGTTTTTATAGTTGTTTTTGATCGTAAGCTTATTAACACTGTAAATACAAAAAACGCAGCCAAAGCAGCGCCCAAACGAAACAGCAAAAAGAACGACTCTGCGGAGACGTGCGACTCTTAGAGAACAGAACACCGCCGTAACGAACGAAGTTAACCTCGAAGGGAAAAAGCAGCGCGACAGACAGACAACCAACTAACTCAGCGTCAAAGCAGCGAAAGAATGCGTGGGAAGCCGCGAGAACCCTCAATTAAACAGGCCAACAGAGACCCACAGAACACCACGAGGAATCGAGGGCGTCCATCCGAGAAAGGCAAGCAAACCCAACAGAAGCAAGGCCCTTCCTTGGCAAAGCAGAGCTCCATTCTGCGATTCCACTCCTTTCTTTCTCTCTCTCTTTCTTTCTGACTTTCTTTCTTTCTTTCTTTATTTCTCTCTTTCTTTCTATCTTTCTATCTTTATTCCTCTCTTTCTCTCTTTATTCCTCTCTTTCTCTCTTTCTTCTCCTCTCTTCGTGCTTAACCTCTTTTTCCCTTCCACTGTCTTTCTTCGGGTCTCCTCTATAACAGTACGTTCATCAGCGCAGCGCAACACAAAAGATAAAGCGAAGATAGATTTGCAAAGGGCGTTATTGATCGAAGTTTTTTTTTTTTAGCCGACTTTCCTTCTTTCTTTCCTTTTTTAAAATTAAATTAAGATTCTCGAAGATCATTCAAGTTGGGAAAAAACGAAAGGAGTACTATTAATTTTTACCCTATATAGCTCACTAACTACCCTTGCAAGCAAGCATAGAAAGCACTACCAAACTATTAGTACCTCGCATTGTCAGCAGTTCCTCCTTCAAAGGAAACACAGAGGAACACCTCGAAGTCGCCTACCCAATTCCCTAGTCGTCCAACTAGGAGTCCCTGTTATTCATTTTAAACTGAGTTGGCGCTCACTCAACTATGCACCTAAGTAGAACCTCACTAATGGCACCAGCTAAAACCCACTCCTAGGTAACCGTATATAATCTGTATGCGCTGCTTTCCGCCTTCTTCTCTCTCTCTCAACTTTTACCACCTAGATAGCCATTACTCTACGCCCCTTCCACAACCAAGCTTTCGAAAAGGAGAGTTTTTCATTCCTTCGTTTCTTCTATAAATGATAAATGGCTATCCTAAAGGTAGGCACGCCGGTACTACCAATAGCGCTAGCTGGGCTCCTAGCAGCGCCTTGCTCTCTCATCAATTCGACGACCTTTTTCTTTTTCTTTCTCGTTGTCTACCTCCTGAGATTGCTACCTTTCTGGCTATCAAACTGTCTAGCTGGCCTTCTTTGCTTTACCTCCTTCTTCGGCTCCTTCACCTATGCCTGATTACTAGAACTTACTCTAGGAGAGCGAAGCCGCAGGCAGAGCCGAGCATAGCATAGAGAAAAGAGAGAGCGAGCCTGTGGAAATCGTCCTTTCTCGCGCCCTGTCTCGGCTTCGCCTCTGTCTTTCCGCTTGCTTTCTCGCTCTCATCGCGCTCCTGCTGACCTTCTGAATTATGATCCTGTTTTCCTGCGGCCGCCATCAGTGACGCCGCAGCGGCGCCGCCCTTTCCTCGCGGCACGAGGAGCGAAGGTAGGCTTTCTGCTCTCGTCTTCACCTGCCGCCACTGCTAGTGTTTATGCTAACCGCCCATCCGGCATTATACTATTCTCTGATCCACCTTTCAATTACTTTTAAGAGTGCTTCATTATCCTTTCCTTCATCTTCTTTGATGAAATGTTTACCTCTCTTGAAACTGTGCTTTAACGTGTATAAATGCTTACTCTCACTAGGTATTTTTTACTTTTTTATTTTTACTTATTTATACTTTCAATTTAAAAAAAAAAATACCTGTTTTTATTTAATAAAGTTGGGTGAAAAAGAAAATATATGTTTTTTAATTAAGTAAGGAGCAGATAAGCACAATAGTTAAATAAAGAGCCCTTTCTCCTTTTCCAACTTGAACATACAGAACAAACTACTTTATTATAATTTTATAGTACCAGTGTTTCCTTTCTTTCTTTCTTTCTTTCTTTCTTTCTTTCTTTCTTTCTTTCTTTCTTTCTTTCATTCCTTCTAAAGCCTCAATCGATATCAGTCAACCTTTCGCAAAGAGGCCTAAACTAAACGCACTAAGGTCCCCTACCCAATACGCTAACTCTCCCCTGCTTTCTCGCCAACTAAAACATAAATAAATAAACAAACAAACAAACAAACAAACAAACAAACAAAAACCCTTTATTTTTCAAGGACGTCGTAGCTAGGAACCTGCTTAAGACTCTCCTAGGATAGCTGGCGCTCACAGGTGTAGGGAAATGTGTATACGATAGTGTACACGATATTGTACGCGATAGTGTATACAATACGGGCGTCCTCGCAGGCGCACCTAGCAGTTCACTATTGTGGCTTAGTAAGTGCCGTGCGTGCTCTGCCGTCATCAATGTGATAATATGGGGAGTCTCGAAGGGCGAAGGAAGAGCACAGACAGAGATGAAAAGGGGTGAGAAAGCCGGGTAGAGCTGGGCGGCGGAGGAGGAGGAGGAGGCCTGGACGGCGGAGAGAGAAGACGGCGCAGGGCTTTGGCTTCTTCGCTTTCGCTTTCGCTCTCATTCGCTCGCTTCGTTCGCCTGTTTTGGCGCTCTTTTTTTCCCATTCTCTCTCTGTTCTCTCTGTTCTGTCTTTTCTCTCTATTCTAAATGTTTTCTCTGTTCTCTATGTTCTATATATTCTAGAGGTTCTGTATGTTCTAGGTGTTCTAACTTTCTTGCTCTGCTTATTTGGAGAGGCAGAAAGAGAAATAGAGAGAATGGAGGATCGAACGATACCGCGGAAACGGGTCTTCTTCGTCCTGCGCGGCAATGCGGACTGGGCTTCGACGCGCTGCCTGGAGGACCCCAGTCCATGGCCTGAGCAGCTAGCTCTCTGTCCTCCCAGGCCACCGCTGCCGGTCTGGCAGGCAGGCAGGCTTGGCAGGGAGGGATCCAGCGGTTCTGCGCAGCAGGGACCGCGTGGAAAAATCGCTCTCGATGGTCCCAGGCAGTTCGTGCCGGGCCTCCTGACCCAGAGGCAAGCAAGCTCAGGGGCTCGCGGGGACGACGTGGCGGGGCATCAGGCTTCACGACGCGGCACTCGCACACGCCTGCGGCCGCCAACCTGGAGAGCTTGACGGAGTTGCGCTCCGTCTTCTGTGGCACTCTTCGCTCTCTTCTTATTCTCGTTAGATCTATTCGCTTTTTACTTTTCCTTTGCTTATTTAATTTAAAAACGTTTTTCTTTGAAACGTTATATTTAGTTAATTATTTTGTTTTAAGATTTAAAAAGAAAAGAGTTTAAGTAAGTATAAAACAAAACAAAAAAGCCATACATTTATTAAGGGGTTTTCCTTTTAATTGTAAAAACTTATAAAAAGAATCGTGAAAATGAAGTTTTATGAAGTTTTAACTTTTCTTTTTCTTTTAAATACACCAGGTGCAATTCAAAAATATTGTTTTTTCTCTCCTCATGGTTTTTTTTTATTTTCAGAATTGATTTTATTTTCAAAGATGTGCTCGCAAAGGTCCCTTAACTTCCCCCCTCAGTTACTGCAAAAGACCTTGCGTTACACGCAATGTTAAGGTACGTAAATAAGCGGGCTATCAACAGGTCTAAAGATAGGGAATGAGGGGAACGAGTGTCGAGAGCGCTTCAGATTTAACCAAGGGTTCCGATGTCTACTGGCTTAAGGAAGGGGGAGAGCAAGCCCGAGATTGAGAATAAGGGAATACGATGAGGCTTGAGAAAATGAAAATAACATCACTCAGCTAGCTATAAAACGCTGATATTATTCCTATGGGCACCACAGATGACAAAGCAGGTCGTGAAAAAAAAAGTGATAATGAAAGATCGAGGGGTGGAGGTCGATTTTGACTAGCTGACTACAGTTCATTGTTTCGTGTCTGTGGAAGAATAGAAATCAGTAGAGACTGTTTTGACGGACTGAGTTTCAGAATTTTGTGAATATCAAAATTATGAAACTTCAAATATCAAAGACATTCGAAGCATACTCTTGAACCTTTAACAAAAATGTGGTTGAGGTAATTTGGGGCAGTAGTGATCTGTGCGGAGACTGCTTCGCCATCTACAACGCCAAGGACATCATCAGCAGTATACTCTCGGCACTATATTCCTTCATTGGATATGACTCGCTTTGATGAGTGCCCATGGTAGTACAGTTGCTGCGGAACACGTCTCATAGTATTTTGGCTCGAAAACGCTACTATTTACTAATTTGAACCGTTTTCTAAAACTAAAAGACAACTAGGCAATAAAACAATAAACTCGTAGGATATTATCCAACAAGACCTCGAACGAGCCTACTCCGACGATTCTTCTTGTATTTTGATATGCAAAGAAATACTTCAACATTAAATCACGACTCCCACATGCAAGCTCAAAGTTATGATTGTAGTTTATCTTGATTATAAAGGTTATCTTATGTTTTCTTATTGAAATCACAAAGAAAAGAAGAAAAAATTCAAAAAATACTCAATGTGAGCAATCATCATTCATTACTTTGCTATTTAATCATTTCATTTAAAACCCGACAAGTGAAAATGTAGTCAATTGTTTCATCATAATATATTGCAGATACTATTTCCTGTGTTTGACCTTTCAAAAGGGAGACAGTCTTCCTGTACTTGTAGAGTGGACTCGTTTTCATTTCAGTTAGAAGCTTGGAGATTGAAAGTTCGATATTGTGCAAACTTGATCTTCGTTCAAGAAAATACTCTTTTTGTTTAGCCTGTATAATCAAAGCCTTATTCCATATTTTCGTTACAAGTATAGCAGTTACAAAAACAGGAGTCCATAGTGAAGAGAAAGTGCATTGCGTGCACAAATGTACATAGGTCACATAAATACACTCCGCCGTGATTTCCATAAACAATTAGTGTGAATTAACGCCAATTTGTTTGCCTTAAAACCTCTTTTATGCATAAGTTAACAACCTAGTCAACACGTAATGTATGTGCCACTGCACTTATTAATTTTGTAATATACCTTTACTCACCATTTATGATATAAAGTTCATTAAATCTAAGCTTAGTCTTGAAATGTCTGCGTAGGCGGTGGGAT
Source organism: Schizochytrium sp. TIO01 (assembly GCA_004764695.1). NCBI lineage: Eukaryota > Bigyra > Thraustochytrida > Thraustochytriidae > Schizochytrium > Schizochytrium sp. TIO01. The sequence continues at coordinate 645,406 of SMSO01000014.1, read as the reverse complement.
GAGGTATATAATGTAAGCTTTAGATATTATTGCAGATTAGCGTGTATCGTAAAACATGGAGAGGTAGGTTGACAGGAGAGAGAACTCAGACAAGTGGTTGAGCGATGAGTATCGCAATTTGAAACTGAAACCGATGGTGTTCAGGTTAGGCGCTCCAAGGAGGGCAAATGGAATGGAGGACTATTCACTAGATGAAGGTTAGGTTAGGACGGTTTACTATGTATTGCTCCAATAAAATCGATTCGGCTAGGAACTAAACAGTTTTCCTCTTTTCTTCAAGATAAGCCTTCACGAAATAATAACATTTTCGTTTTATAGTATCGAGGACTCTGGAGGGTGGCAACACCTGGTCCTGCAAATACCTGATAGCCATAGATCCTCAAGAATACCAGTAATACGTTCATGATGAGACACATGGCAGAATATACATTTTCAAGAACAAAGCGGCTTCTTTCCAAGGATCAGGTACATTCTTTTGAAATAAAGTCTCAACGAGACTGATATTGCGCAAGTTATAAGATCTAGTACAATATACCAGAGGAAACGGAAGGAGACCTGGAATGCCAATATTAACAACGTGCTATAGAACAATAGCTTATCTTTGCGAACATACTAGGTACCTTATGGACTTAACCTGAAACAATAATAGTTTGGTAGATCTTTATGATGTCAGACTTTACGTCTTCTAGTTACCAGATTCAAGAGCTTGCTTAGCAGCAGCAAGTCTTCCCATAGTCAGAGACTTGTCAATGTAAATACCACAAGCATAGCCCGCGCTTGCTGCAAACACCACACTGTGTTTGAACATTTCTTGTGTGTCACCAGCAGCATAGACGCCCGAGACGTTGGTCTCATATTCTTGGTTCACCTTAATGTAGTTGAACATGGGATCAAACTCAACTCCAAGCTGCTCAACCAAATCTTTACCTCCAAGAGCGGTCTCAGGAACCACAAAAATACCCTTTAGCTCCTCAGAGCTGCCATCGCCAAGCTTGACTGAAATCGTTTCGCTCTCGCTCTCTTCCGTGATCTCCTCAATTTTTTCAGTGACAAGTTGGATGCCATTGGCTTCGAAAAGAGGTGCAATATGCTCTGGAAGCTCCATTCCTTGGCTGAAAACCACTAATTCGCCAGCCCATGCGAGTACCATAAATGCATGAACATCAGCTGGCACTTTGGGGCTGAGAAGCAATCCAAGTCGAGTGCCTTTGATCTCAAATCCATCGCAATAGACGCAATGATGCGCATAGCGACCCCAAATCTCAGTAAGCCCTGGAATTCCAGGCATAGTATCCTTGAGTCCAGTCGCTAGGACAATCCGGGACGCAGTGATCTTATCAACATCTCCGCCCTCAAGTTCAAGGGTAAATGATGTTGGACTGCCTTCCTCTCCATTACGGGAAATTCTTGTCACTCGGCACTCCGCAAACTGCACTGTCTCATACTTCTTCAAGTCCTCAGTCCCAGCCTTAATTAAATCATGAGGTGCTTCCCCATCGCGCGTGAAAAATCCATTCGAATGGCTCGCAAACCGATTGCGGTGAAGCCCATCAGTCAGCACAATAGTTTTTCGTGAAGACCTGCCCAGTCCAAGTGCAGCGCTCAGACCTGCAGGGCCACCGCCCACAACTGCTACCTCATAGTTCTCCATGTCGGAACCTTGCAGACAGCCTTAATGAATCAAGCTTTCTCGTTACCTCGTCAGCAATCTCGAAAGCGACGTGGATGATCGCAAGAATTCCAGGGAATGTCCCTCGCGAGTTATGGTTTTGCTTGCGAGGCAGCCTCAAGTCTCTCTAAAGATAAATTTCCCCAACCTTTTTTGCTAACTTACTATATGCTAATAGCTATAGCATTACTTCTTGCCAAAGATCATCTTTGGTACATGTATCAATCAATATGCACCATAATACATTCATTCATTCATGTGCGCGAGGCGTAAAAGTTTTCTTAGTCTCAACTACTTTCGCACCGTAAGCTCCGAAGTAACTAGAAACACAAGGTTTCGCAAGCGCTCATGGTCGATTGCTTGACAAACTCAAGCAAAAGCACATGAGGAGAGAGTCGGTCGGGTTGTTGACCAGAGCGCCTAGCGGACGCAGGCTTGCCATTGAAGTTCGCAAGCATGCGTCGATACAGTCCATAAAGTACCCTGAGTTAATTTATCTTTGTCGAGCAGAAAAAATCTGAAAGTGATACCAATGCCTAGCCAACTACTACTGATTTACCTGGACCCTACGTATTACGGCGTTCTGAAACTTGTGCATGTAATCGCTCGCACTCGTCAGACAGAGAGATACGGTCAAAGCACCTCTTGGGTTAAATGTGATACTTGAAGCAAAGTGCTTGGAATCCAATGCTCGTCTCTCTAATAGATACTGAAGAGAAAGCAATGAATACTTGCTACTTCTTAGTATATTTGTCCTGCAAGGGTTGGGATGCAGACACAAATAGGTAGGACCAGCATAATATGGATCATATAGATGCTGTAGTCGCATATTGTCCACACAAACGTTTTAATCTAGGAAGGTGTAAAATGGTGATCTCAAGTTTTTACATTCATCACAGTGAGGGTATTTAATGTAACACGACCAAGCGCTGAAGAAGAGGAAGAGTGATCTCATGGTCCTATTGTCTACTTGATATCACATATGTGCTTGATTCGCAATCCTTTGGATTCATGTACTCACAAGACTAAAATTTCCGGTGAATTTTTCATGGACCTACAGTCGGCAGATGTAAAATTGTATTCGATCTTTTGCTTCTACAGTAATTGAAGGCAGAGACATGACTTCAACAGAAACAATAAAATTCACAAATAGCAGACTAATACGCGCATATATTTTTAAGAGTTTTCTAATGATTTTTTTGTTTGTTTATAAAGGAGTTTTGCGTGTGATGTTATAAAAGAAGGACACATATTTTGATCAAATCAGAATAAACGAAATGACAGTGCGCGAAGTCAAGTAATGCTATTTTAAGTTTCTTTGTTTGGAATGTGATCGTTTTTTTTTGCTTTGTTTTGTTTAGTTTTCGCTTCGGATCGGGAATAATAAATACCATCATTGTTGAAGGGAGATTGCAGAGGTTGGTATTGGGAACCGACATTTTTATGTATCAGAGCAAATGCCCCCCAACGCGTTACGATGCGCTAAGTGGTTGAGCACCTTGTGATGATTGATCAGATGGTTGAGGTGACGCGGCCGAAGAATCCTTCTGAACGGCCATACGAGCCTGAATACGACGATCTTGAGCAAACGCTTGCGTACGACGATGCGCCAATTTAATTTGGCTACACCTTGGCACCATACATTGGCCAAGAGGCTCGCGACACCGAAGTGCGTGCACTTTAATAAGCTTATTAATATTCTGACACTTGGAGCAGACAGCTGACGGAGATTGTGGGCGGCACGTCTTCCAATGTTCCAGGCCCTCCTTCATTTGTGCACACTTCACATGAGTACACGTGGAAGATGTGCATACGCAAGCATGCTGCAATAGGTCCAAGTATGCCTTGATCTGTTGATGGCGAGCATGTTGGTCAGCAACCTCCTTGGCCTCGTTGTCCAAAGTTCGCTTATGAAGGGGATGTTCATGCTTCGTTGTCTTGTGGCACTCTGCACAAAGGTCATAAGAGTCACACTGGCGACAGGTGTACCAATCTGCGTCCTTGATTTCCCCTGCGCAGGCTGAACAAACACGAGGAAATGCAGGCTGATCCGGATTATGAAGATGGTAGAGGACCATCATTGAGCTGTGCTTTGCACGACGAAGTTGATCGAATTGGTAGTTGTTGCTCTGACACAGATACAACACCTGGTTGCGGTTGTCGAAGAACTGATTTTCCATCAGTGGGTCCGGGTCTTCGGTAACACGCTCTACATAAGCTCTAAAGACAGACATGTCATCAAGCTCGCAAGGCCTGTTGGCCCAAGGATTTTGCGGCTTAGCACGCTGACCAGGGGGCAAGATTCGCTCTTCAGTTTCAAGCGAACGAGACTTGTCCCCATTTTCCTGGTCGTCAGCACCTTCTGAGCCATCGGCTGCTGTGGATGGTGTAGCGGCGCTATCTGGTGGAACAGCTGTGGATCCAGATCCACTGGCGTCCTCCTCCTTCTTTATTGTGACTGTTGTGGCAGTTGCAGTGGCACCACCCGAGGTGACCTCTTCCTTGACCTTGACTTTGGTTTTCGGCGTCTGCAGTTGCACAGTCTTCTTCTTCGTGTCCGCGTCGCCTGGAGCAGGCCCAGACGGCGCGTTGGGCTTGGCGGTCTTCTTGTCTTCGGTTGCCTTGGAGTCCTCCGCCTTCATCCGCTTTACGGTACTAGCTTCTTGCTCTGCGCTACGATTAAGTGGTGCAGAACCCCGCTTGTTGCTACCTTCAGACTTGATGAGGAGATCAGAAGAGGTTGAAATCTCAGATTGTTTCATTTTCTTCTTCTCATCCAAGGTTGGGGGGAGGACAACTTTCGGCTGGGTGCCGTACTCAGCTTCGTAGGCCTTGCAGTAACAAGGATCGCATAACGCATATGGAGGTGCGTACCGCTTTTTGTGCACATCGAGATCACCCATGCCTTCCTCGTAAGCATTCGGAAGCCAGTAAAGCTGGTCTGTCTTGTCCATCTCCTCATTACACTCTGCGCAAATATGGTACAAATGCACCACAAAGAAGTCCTCCTTCATTTGCCGAATATAATCGCCAATTTTGGCTGTGAGAGCGTCTTGCTGCGGCATCTCTACCCATTTAGCCGGCTGCGGGGGTGGCCACAGAGCATCTTGTTCAGGAGTTGTTTCCTCGCCAGTTCCCCCCTCCGATTTACGTTTAGGAACCTTGCTCAACGATTGCACTGTGTTAGAGCGATTCCGTGATTTCGACTTGGTCTTCGATTTCTTTTTACTACTGCTCCTAGACTTTTTTGATTTGGGCGGCGCAATCATTGTACCATCTGCCATTGTCTTACTCCGCATGATGGCACGTTGAGCACGAAGTGCCAAACCCTTAGGATCCGTCTTAACCTTTTCGAGGTCAAGAATATGCTGCTCGGCCAATCCGGGCCAGTAATCTCCATCAAAGTTCGGTGCGCCACAAGGGTTGCACAAGCGACGGAGATAACCATCATAGAAATTGTCGACAGAGCAGACAATCCCACGTTTCCGAGCATCTTCAAGAAGATTCCAGTACCAGGCACGAAGCATATCGACCTTTTGAGTCTTTTGCTCACGGGGATGGCAATATAAAATATAGTCATCACCAGCCATGGGTGGGCATGCCCAGATAAAAGTCTTTGTAATACCGCGTCTTTTCTCATACTCAATTGTTGCCATCAGGAGCTCCTGGTACACCGGCGTGCGGAGAAATCGGGGCTCCATGTAGTATACGGAATCTAAATACGCAATGTAGAGGGTGCGTGCGTTTGGCTCAGGGCAATCCGAACCGTATGATTGTGTGTATAACGCAAAGAGGAGGACATCAAGGCCGTCGATACACTGAAACAAGAGGACACACTTGACTCGATGAGGAAAAGCCTCGGGATAATTGTAAGGCTCATCTTTGTAGAGTCTCTGCAAGTTGCTGCGCGGAACTAACGCAGTATCCTTGTGCATCACAACACGAACTGTGAAACTACCCGGTTCAAGAATGTCATGCATGCTAATTCCTCGACGCTTTGCTTCTGCCTTACGCTCGTCAACAATCCGAACAGCAATTCCGTGCTTCAATATAGTCACTGAACTTGGTACGTTGAAGATCACGCGCACGAAGACCTTTACCACCTTGGTTGGAAAAGCGCGTGGGAATGCGCTCCCATTTTCTCTCGTCGAGATGACGTAGGACGCACATTGGACAGAAAAAATGGCTTGCTTTGCCCATACTGCTGCGACCATTGAACATAGCACAAATTTGATGATACCATCGGTGACAGTAATTGCATTGAACCCAGGACTCCTCAGTATCTTCTGAGTTGTCTTTCTTCTTCAGTGCAGTCTTTTCAACCTTGGAGCCATCTTCAAGTTCAATAGGTCCACGCAAACCTCCAAAGCAGCCAGTGCACCAGAACATCTTGCTATCGGGCGACATGTAAAAGTGGGTTCCACGACGAATCTTTTGCTTGCAGTTGTTACAAAAGTACACAGGAGGCTCAAAGAGGTACTGGCCTCCACCGCAAAGTCGACACGCCTCTGAGCTTGTGCGCTTTGAAGCTTCTTTTTCCTTTAGCTTTACCAAAAGAGTGTTGTATTCCTCCACAAAGATTTGAGCATATTCTTGAGCGATTTCGCGCACACCGCAACCGTCTGGAGACTCAGGATTATAGAGAATTGCATTATCATAAACAAGCAATACATCATTTTTGAAGGCCTTCATGGTTCGATAATAGTTGCTTTCCAGTCGTTTTTTGATAATCGAGAGATCCATGGGATGTTTGATGACCTCAAAGTAGTCAGGAATGCCCATGGCAATAGGGTCCACCGCCTTGCGGAAGATATATGAAAATTGAAGTTCCATTTGCGTACGCAATAGTGGTTGCAGTCGGCCGCGAAGTTCATTGGGTTTGATTTCAGAGCTGAATCTGACCAAGGATGCAATGTGGTCTTTGATTTCGTCTCGGTTCAAGCTATTAATTGCTGAAACCAAGCTATTAAAACCTTGTTGGCGAATAGAACTCTGCGCGCTAGATACGGATCGTGGACGCGCTACCTGTTGTTGATGTCCAGCAGCTGGCTGCTCGCCAGTTACGCCTGCCGGCGGAGTCTGACGCTGTTGGGTTTGCTGCTGTGGTTGGCGTTGTTGCTGGTTGAGTTCCTGGGGGGTCGGAGAAACTTGCGTTGCAGAAGATGGGGGCTGCTGAAGTACCGGTGCAGATGTATTAGTTTGCGAGATTGATGTCGTCCGTTGCATGGCCTGAGATCCTGGTGATTGAACAGCAGCGGCTGGTGAGTGTCCACCTGCAGACGGCACTCCAGATCGAGGTCCTGACTGAACAGCAGGCGTTGGCATCGTAGCGCTAGGACCTGATTGCGACGCTCCCGAAGGCTGCAGGGGACGAGGCGCGCCCCCGTTCAGTCCAGCAGGCCGGGGCCTCTGTTGTTGCTGTTGTTGCTGCTGCGCAGGTATTTGAGGATGCCCAGGCTTTGGCTGAGGAGGGCCACGACCTGGCCCTGGACGAGGTGGATATCCAGCGGGAGGGCGAGCCTGTGCTTGTGGAGGGCGCCCATGTTGTTGTGGTTGTGGTTGAGCGTAAGGTTTTGGATATGCCAACGGCCTTGCTCCTGACTGTGGCGGCTGTGGCCCACTCTGTTGCTGTTGCTGAGGATAAGAGTAGTTGCCTGTGGCAGTCTTGGTGGAATTGTTGTTATTGCTTGTACTACTACCGCCGCTTGGGGGTCGAACAGGTGCACCGCGGGGCCCCGGTCTAGGAGCAGGAGCGCCTGCATATCCAGGTTTGCTATAATAGGGAGTCTGTGCTTGCTGGTGTTGCTGTGATGAATACGGAGGGCGACCTGGTGCTGAAGGCTGTGACGGTGCACCTGGTGCAGCAGAATTGGTGCCGGGCCATGAGACTGATCTGGTCTGGTTATTTTGCGGCTGAGCAGCGTACGAAGGAGGTGCCGCAGAATTATGCGAAGCTGCGGAGTTGTGGCGCTGAGGATGTCCAGGCGGATGACTCGAGGATCGCATCAAAGTATCCTGAGGTTGTTGTTGTTGTTGCTGCTGCTGCTGCTGCTGCGTTACTGGTGCTGGTGATGATGGACCTCCGACAGAGGAAGGTAGGACTTCAGGCCCAGGTGATGATCCAGCTGCTGCTGTACTGTGCATACCTGCTTGACGCTTCATGAGCGCGAGCTGCTCTTCAAGGCGGCGCACTTTTGCTTCCTGCTGTAGCTGTAACTCTTTAGCGCGACGTGCCTCTTCCTCGTACTTGCGAATAAGCGCAGCGGGATCCTGCTCATGAGCAAGTCGTTGAGCAGAGGTTCCCGGAGCTGCTGACCCAGCAGAATGATGGTTTGAGGCTTGAAGAGCGGCCACCGAAGGCTTGCCCCTGCTTGAGGAGTTGCGCGAGGAAGACGAGTCCAGCCTGTGCATTTGGTCCGGGGGACGTTGGTGGGAAGGCGGAGGGGGTGGCGGCTGGTTTGAGGAGTATTGGTGGTTTGATGAGATAGGTTGTTGTTGTTGCTGTTGCTGTTTCTGCTGCTGTTGTTGTTGATGGGCTTTCACCCGCTGCATCATGTTTCGTACGGGTCCACAAATTTCACACTTGGGGTCTTTGCAATTCTTGAAATGGTACAATGTTTTCCGGGCAGCAACACAGTGCGGGTTGCAGTGAGTGTTTGAGCACTTACGTGCATGGTCCAGAATGTGCTTCCAATGCGCGCATTTATTGGCTTTACATGTCTCTGAGTTCTTGCATCGCGAGGCATGAATAAGCATAGTCAGCCGGTGTCTATGTTCCTGGTTTTTACTGCCCGTTGTGCCTCCGCCTCCGCTGCTGGGTTTGTTGTTGTTATTGTTATTATTATTGTTGTTGTTGCTGCTGCTGCTGCTTCCAGCACTGCTTGATCTCGGCCCCGGCCCATTAGCGGCTCCGCTGCTTGATTGCACGTGTGGTGGCGCGTCTGGCGCTCGTTGCGATTGTTGTACTGCTGCTGCTGCTGCTGATGGTTGTGCTTGGTTCGAGTATCCCTGAGGTGGTCTTGATGGTCCAGGCGCAGACCCTGCTGATGTCGTTGGCGCTGAGGACGATGATGTTGGGGGGACCATTCGGGCTCCATTCGAGACATGCGCAGGACCCTGATGATGCTGTTGCTGTTGTGACTGTCCTGGGTGATGTGATCCCTGCACCGCGGGTCCTCCAGCGCCTGCGCTGTTTCCACCATAGTGTGATCCTTGCACAGAAGGAGGTCTGGGTGCACTGCCATGCGGATCTGAAGAGCTCATCTGGCCCCCGCCAGGTGGCATGTGTTGTGTTGGACCCCTTTGCTGTTGCTGCTGTTGTTGTTGTTGTTGTTGCTGCTGCTGCTGCTGCTGCTGCTGCTGCATCTTTTGCTTGTACTGCTGACTAGCTCTGGACTGGGCCTGATACCTGGCGTACCAGTCCCTAAGCCTATTCTTGAGGTTGCTTGTATCCTGATACTCCGCCTGCGAGGGCGATGTTCTGTATAAGGAGCTCTCGAACGATGTTGCGATCTTGGTAAGCCATTCCTTAGTACAATCTTTTCTAGACCCTCTCAGCAAAGTCGCAATATTTTGCAGCGTTCTCCGTCTCATGTCCTTGTCCCTCATTGGGTCTTGCCATGTCGGCGCCAGTCTTCCACCCCTCGCAGTGTCCCCAGGAGGTCTCACATGCGAGTACTGCTGGTTTTGATTGGAGTTCTGCTGATGCTGGCGCTGGTGCTGCTGGTGTTGCGAAGGGAGTCTCTGCGACTGCGAACCTGCCGGGTCCAGGTTCGTCTGTGGCTGGGAGCTCCACTGCTGCTGCGATTGCTGTGAGTAGTGGCCTCCATTTTGGGGAGCCTGCCTCTGGGCTTGCGAATTCTGCTGTGAGTTCTGCATTTGTTGGTGCTGATTTGGGACCTGGCTTGTATTCTGCTTCTGCTGGTTTTGCGTTTGGGTTTGAGTTTGGCTCTGCGAATTTGGACTTCGAATCGGAATTTGGCTCTGCGGATTTGCCTGGTTCGCCTGATTTTGCTGCTGCTGCTGCTGCTGCTGCTGCTGTTGCTGCTGCTGGTCTGCCGCTGCTGCTGCCGCTTGTTGCGAGCTCCCAAAGTGTCCAGCGGTGCCTCGATGGTACATGTAGAGTTGATCTTCTCCCTCTCGGCGTGCAGGGCTTCCGCGAGCCTCCTCGCCGCCGCCAACTCGCCTCTGCGCGTCTCTCTACCGATGGAGCGACGGATGGAGCGAGCGAGCAATCTATCGGACGCTGGCCGCCTCGCCTCTCTCCAAACGGAGCGCTGCCGCGGCGCGTGTCTGTGGACCGCGCTCTCGCCGCCGGGACCGCCGCGCCGCGCCCCTCAGCAGCACAAACGTCGAGCGACGACGCGGAAGAGAAGGAGTTGCCGAGCGGAGGCGAAGAAGAAGTCGAAGCAGAAGCAAACAAAGAGAATGACAATCACAATGAACGAAACAAACAAACAAACAAACAAACAAACAAACAACAATCAATCAAACAATTAATCAAACAATTACAATCAAACAAACAAACAAACAATGAATGCATGAATGAATGAATGAATGAATGAATGAATGAATGAATGAATGAATGAATGAATGAATGAATGAATGAATGAATGAAGAATGAATGAATAATGAATGCTATGTACCTACTTAGTACCTGCGTAGAAATAAACAACAATTAATTTATCTATTATTCTACTTTTCAATCATAAGAATACGTACTTACGAGAAAGAAAGAAGAAGCGCTTAGTTCAAAAAGAGAGAAATAGACTATAATAGCTGAGGTAAGAAAGAAACTCAGAGAAAGAAACTTAGAGAAAGAAAGGGAAACGGAGTGGGCTCTTCTTTCTTCTTTCTTCTTTCTTTAAGTTTCTTTCTTTAAGTTTCTTTCTCTCGCTCTGGTGCTAGTAGTTCTACTAGAACCTATAGGAGCACTCCCTCCTCGCTGTAGCCTCAGTTAATGGACTGCTAAGGGAGGAGGTATTGATATGTTGGTATAGGAGTGAGATGGACTCTTTTCTTGTTTGCAATAATCGTTTGTTTACTCATCATTGATTGATTGATTAATTGACTGATTCACTCATTCATTGTGCGATTTATTCATTTCGTTTTCAAGAGTGAAGTTCTTTCTTTTTCTCTTTTCCGAGTCTTTTCTTTTCTGCTCTTCAGCAAAAGAAGAGAGTTAGCTCAGACCGGCAGAATTCCTCGCGCAGTTTGCAGACGATACCTGCGCTTCTGGAGCGTGCCGCGCCAGCAGAAGGCGGGGGGCGCCTCAGGAGCTCTCTCCAGGGGCATCCCTCCGCCAGCCCCAAGAAAGACAGACGGGCTGCCAGCGGAGGCAGTCAGACAGACAGACAGGCAGACAGACAGAAACAAAGAAACAAAGAAACTTAAACAAAGAAACTAAAGAAAGAAACTAAAAGAAAGAAACAAAGAAAGCCTTCTTTTTCTTTCCTCTCGTTTTTTCCCCTGCTTGTCTCCTATCCAGATTACTATGGATTAGTATGGCTGGTCGCCTCCCTGCTTTCGCTAATTAGCTGAGGCTAGCCAGTTAGTTAGCCAATTTGCTAAGGCCCACCAGTTAGCTAGTTGCCTAGTTACCCGGCTAGTCGCCTTCCGCTACTAGCAGCGCTAAGCCAGCTCTAGGAGTGCCGGTAGCAGTAGATAGGCGTCTGCTAGCGTCTATTTTCAAATCGATCGATCAAGTACTCAAGCGAGGGAAGTAAACGCTAGCCATGGACTAGCACCTCCTACTGGGCTGGGTGGATACGTCGCTTAGTATGGGTACTCTCCTTCTCCCTAGGGCGTCAACTAGCAGGTAGCTAGTGCCTAGCCATCTGCTACCAGCTGGTAGGGATCTCAATCTTGATCCCAATTTCGATTTCAATCCCAATTTCAATTTCAATTTCGATCTCAATCTCAATCTATGTTGATTTGCAGGATGGATAGATGTCCTCGCTCTCGAGGCTGTTTCTTCGGGCCGGTTTGGGTGCCAGACTTTGGCACCAGCTGCGGACGGGATGGCGAATGGCTGCCTCAATTTGGCCCTGAGGTTTCAAACTGCGACGACGGCAACGACGATAGCGGTTTGAACACCTCTGTCTTCAAGTTGGGAGCCGAAGACTCTGTGTATTAGTATGCTGAGTTGAGCATTGCTCCGTCCCTTTCCAAGTTAGTACACACCACCTGAGTCCATATATACATGATATATACATACATGAATTATACATACACACACTTACCGCGGATAAGAGAAGTGAGAAAACTCACTTTGCGGCGTCACGCTGCTAGTTAACACTAATGCACTCCTACCCAGGGGAGTTCAAAGTCCAACTCTCTCCTCTTTTCCCACATTTACAGTTTGCCTACTAGGCCCCTCCTAGCATGTAGCTAAGTATGGTAGGTACTCCCTGTGTGGGTCCCTCTCTTGTAAAAATTTACAACAACAATGACCACAACAACAGCAGCAACGACAACAACAACAACAACAAATCATGAAAGCTACGCTTCTACAGCTGTCCTTTCCTAGGTTTCGCGAAAAGAACTCGCTGTGAGACGATTGATTAGTTGATTCATTGATTGCCTGCCTTCAAAAGCTCGGGCTGGAGTGGATTGTACGCACCTACACAGGTATTTGTCTCGCTTTGTTGCAAATAGGCTTTGCTTGTAGCGCCTTTTAGGATTTCCCGCCTTCGTCGCGAATCAAAGCGTAAAGCGTTGAATTGCTCCGGGGCTCAGAAACGTGGAAACTCGGGAGCGAGCAATCGCCTTTCTTGCGTTGCTTGTTTCTTTGTTGAGAAACTGAGTTGCACCACAGCTCTAGCGACGCCAGCAAAACGAAACGTGGCGAGGTACGAGGGGAGCTTCTGCGCCAAGGACGACATAATGTGAAGGACTCTGACTTTCAGGAGTAGCAGAGCTTTGCGAGATTGTTTCCTCGGTTGCATCGCACACAACTATATGAAGTCACTCAGGACAAATTCGCAAGCGCCACAGACGCCAAGATCTGTCTACACTAAACAATTGCACTTGCAGTATTCGAGATCATCAGCGACGAAGCCAAACAAGCCGAGTGGAATGTGCATCCAAAGCGAAGCTTTGTTATGTGGGAGTCGTTTGGTGTCGAGCTTGTTCGTTTGCTGCTTTCAACGCGTGCAAATGAGCTGTCGCATTTCCAAAGGTCCATCCTTGAATCTAAGTGTTCTCTCTCCCAACTTATCGATGGTTATAAATCTCGACAAAGAACGAAAACCTTGAACCATCGCAGCTCCCGCAATGTAATGGTCGCGCTTCTAATTCTAAAAGCACACCAGCGTTGGCATTGAGATAGTCTGAGTCTTTCTGGGCAATCTCCATGCTCTCATCCACTCGGGTTCAGGATCGTGCCCAGTTTCCACGGTCTCTTCTTCGCCATTCTGACTACCTACCGCCTATTATAGAAATAGATTACAATTTACAGTTATTTTTAAAATAGATTTTTTTAGTTTAGAAAACTAATTCTATAATGATAATAACAACTTCAATAATAATAATAATAATGATGATAGTAGACAGAGGAGGTGGTGGCGGTGTTCAATTTTACATATGGACTACTAGTCTCTCCCTATATATCCTCCTAATTGGTGTTCTTTGTTTCTTCGTTCCTCCTTTGCCTTCCAGAGGGTGGTTGACAGCCTGTTTTTACTTTTAGCAAACTTGATTATATTTTCGAAGTTCAGGTCTCCTGGCGAAAGAAGAAGGCCAAAGCCGCGTCAGTCCCACCAGAAAAGGTTAACGATCGCGAGCTTAAACAGCTCAAACACGGCAGCGCATATTTCCAGGGCTCTTTCTTGGGCTCGCTTTCTGCGCAAAACCCTGTGTTTCTGAACTGAATTTGCGATGAAAACCGAAGGAATTAGTAGCTCACTCCAAGTAAGTACCTTTCGCCGAAGAAGGCGGCTTCGGTGACGATCAATGCGTCATCCCTTCTGATCTTTTCATTGTCCATCAGAGCGACGCCATTCCTTCTCTGCTTCGAAAGAGACGCGGCTTCGTTAAGAAATCATCGTCGTAGTTACGAATAGGAACACATTTGTGTCACCCTTGGTAGGTACTTTATGTTGGCCTTTTATAAGAAGGAAACAGTGGCCTCAGCAATCATCATGCCTTCGTCTTCTGATCCTCGCCGTCAAAACTTTGTAAACCAGCAAAAGCTCCAACGCGTCGCTGAGATTGCCCCTGGAGATGGGGTGGCTCTGGTTGGGTTTTCACTGCATGCCTGTGCACGAAGAGAGCTTTGAAGAGCTAGCGAGCTCCACATCTGCGTCCAGCTGTCCCTCGGTTTCGTTCATTCAGTTATTGATTTTGTTTTGTTTTGTTTTGTTTTGTTTTGTTTTGATGAAATACTCTTTTTACTGTTCGCTTTCTTTCAGAGTTTTATTTATTTTCGCATATAAACTTTGAGTTTTTCATGAAACTTTTCATTATTTCTTTCTCTATTTTAATGAAAATTAAAAACATATCAAAGCAAATGAAATAAATATAAAGTCAAAACAGTATGTGACAACGTGGTCGAGTCCATATTTCGCCTCTTCGATAGTCTTTTGAAATGAAGGACGCATACGTACATACTTCTACACATGAGGACCCATTAGGCGGTGAAACCTTGAAGTGAATGACAAGTATGCATGAACTATCTATCGCACGTGCCTTCAGATGGGCCCCATACCAACCAACAAATCTGCGAGCGAAGTTGAAGCGCTCGCTCGCTCGCTCACTGCCTATGCGTGTAATATTCCTGTTCGTGACACCTTGTATCTTGCAGGTTTCATTCAAGGTTTGAGATGAAGATGAAGATGAAGATGAAGGAAAGCGAAAGATACTTGTGATCCGGAAGGCTGACCTACTCGCACACCCACGGAAATGGTGCTTCGGAGTGACCAGAAAGAAACACCACTCTCAACTTGGATCTACAAACATATGCGCGCCCTTCTACTGGTTTGCTGGATAGCGCAGGGCGCCTTCCTTCATACCTACCTGTTCAAGGCCAGTGCAACCGTATCTGCGATTCAGATTCGCGTGTCCGATGACGATGCTGACTCGATATTTGATGAGAAATCCACGAGGAGAAGATACTTATTTTGATGGTTTGAGCCCATCGCAAGCTTAAGATAGGAATGGGCTTTCACACTTATTTTTATCTGAAAGATCATAGGGACCACGAATCCACGAGCAACATTTCATTTGGCAGATGCGATATTTGGCACTAGCAGGGGCACGAATGTCGAGAAGGGGCATACCTAATCTCAGAACAATGCACAGAACAAGGTCAGGTTATTGATTTGATTGGCTCAGTAGTGCCTACGCAGATAGTGCAAAGTTTGACGAAAAAAATTATCGGAAGCTCACAAGGTATAACTTTTTCAGTTTACAAACCAAAAGGGCAATTGCCTGAAAGAAATTGACCAAACAAATAATGTCATGCGGATATGTGATCTATTTCATACCCTGCTGATATAACTGTATTCTTTATGTATCTACACATATCTAACTATTCGAAGTCCTGCAAAATCATCAAGGAACGTATACGTTGTAAATCAGAATTTGTAGATCATTTCTTGCTTTGCTAACCACATCAAACTCATCTTGTGAAAAACAATAATACAATTCGCAATCAAACAATCTAAAATTCGCAATATATTTTATTCATTTATCTTGAGTCATGCCACGAAGTAAAAATGGTCAAACATTCAAGGACTCCACCCGTCGCACTGTTTTTTGCGGTGTTAGATATTGTCACGCACACGACGCATTCAAATTTAATGAAACATATAGACACTTGTGCCAACCATCCATTCATTTGCGGTTCGCAAAAGGGCATTTCATATTCATTCAACAACATGGACAAACATGAAGAAGATGATTGCCTTTCGTTTCTGCAAAAGAAGACAAGGAGCCGAGAATAATATGCATGTCAGAAAGTTTATGCAGGCCAGATTTGACGAAATGTCGACTCAAACAATCCGAATAAAACACGTTTAAGCACAGCGGACATGAGCGTTGTTTCAATAGCACAGGTTTTAACAGTATATACCTGGTTGACGTCTTTGTTCGAGTCTTGGCGAGCCGAGTCAACAATGTGGCGGCATTTGCGTTCAAGAAAAGCTGTTATGTCTTTTGAGTTGTTCTTGCCTTTGTAACTCCTCGAGAAGTCCGAAAATTTTGCGTACTTGAGTTTTTCTTCAAGAAGGTCTGACTTATTGAAGAGAATAATAATCTGGGCAGTTAGGAAAATCTCCGCAGAGGCAACTTTACGCAAAAGCGTAAACGACTGCCGGAGCTTGTTCTCCCCATCTTCGGTGTATGTGTCAAAGTCAGAAGGACACATTACGTACAATACAGCTGTCACGTTATCTCCGTGTTGAACCCAATCATACTCATGTTGAACCTGGCCACCAACATCTACGCACTGTACAGGCACAATCACTTGGTCATTGGTTCCTGGTGGCCAATTAAGTTGTTGCTGGAAAGTAATACTTGCCGCTTCTTCAGTGACTCTTCGTAATCGCAAAATATCATCATCGCTTGGTATATATGCATCCACAGAAGTCATGTCACGCAAACGATTTAAGTAGTGATCCCAAGATTCAGGGAGTTGTATATGTCGTGCAGTCTGAGCTGCAATTTCTGCTGCTTGTGCTGCAGTGGATCTTAACGAACTTCTCTGCTTCTCTATTGGTAAACCTATCGTGCTAGAACTATCCATCTCTGAAACACTTTGACTGGGCCCCTCACCAGCCGAAGCATTGCTGCCCATAGCTGAGTCGCGCAAATTGAAGCTTCTCAATTGCAACTTTTGCTCTTGTAGCTGAGCCATCGCGCGCGTCACTTTTGCATCCTGGAGGATCCTTGCTACAGTGGTCAGCAAATCCTTAACATACGCGTCGCTGGCTGGACTTGAAAGGTCTAACTTATCTTTTGGGGATGAAGCTGCTGATAAATCCATTTGAGAGGCAGAGGATCCATCGGCTGCATCTTTTGCATCTAAAATCTTTCGTAACTGGTCTTGCAACGCAGTATCGACTCTGAAGTCGTCGCCATCTCGCTGTCGAACAACTTCTGCAATTCTCAATAAAGAGTCGAAAATATCGAGGAGGATATACTCACGTATAGCTCGTCGCTGCCCTTCATCAAAGCCATTATTATAGAGTAAAGTAAGCTGTTTAAACACGGTCGATTTACCGACGCTTGGGCAACCAAGTAAAAGAAGCTTAATCACATTTTTTGTAGTTTGAGCGCGCTGCGTGGTGCATGCCCCACCCATGGTTTCACCACGTGGCCAACCTTGCCCTTTCACAGGGCAAGGCTCGCCACGAAAGCCTTGAGTTCAAGCACCTGAAACTGACGAGAATCGTGGCGAGCAACTCGTCTGGTGGAATAGCTTAATCAGGTGTAAGCTTACAAGCAGCTGTGACAGATGTAGGTTTGCGTTTGAGAAGAAGGCTCAATAATCGTTGATTATGCCCGCACCGCCGAATGGCTATGTCTGCGGCTTGCCAGAGCAAGAGGCTGAATATTCTTCCGTGGAGGCCAGGAAAGGATCGAAAGCGGCAGAGGCGATGCCACGATTTCTTTCCTATAGTGTATCCACAGACCCCTACAACCAATTCGGTAAAACCTCCAGCCAATCCTCCCACTCGAAAGGCCTACGCTGATCAGCGCCTCTCCTTTACGCGTCCGCAGTACTTATTGTGTCCGCAGCATCCGCTACGTCAGCTACGTTCGCACACTTCAATCGTCTTCTGCGAAACCACATGCAAATGTTTACTTGCTTGTTGCAGCTTCTATCTAAGCTATTCAATATGGTAAGTAAACAATGATACAGACTCGTGTACTTGCGTGTGTACGCGCACTAGAACTTCCGCTATACTGCTCTCGTCCGGACCTCGCGGCAGCGGAGCCTCTACAATTCCCTACCGCCAAATAGGATGCATTTACCAAATCAGGGTGTCAACTATGCAAGAGTTCCGGTATGTCCGGTTAAGGAAAGATGCCTAATCATATTTGACTAAGTGTCTTCCATTCGAGACTCCAAAGTGGGACTTTCACCCTAAACATAAAATGACCGAAAAGTATGGCAGCTAGAAAGCTACGCCGGTATCTACTATTCAGGTTCTATTTGTGTTTATTAATGTCAACTTAAGAACTAGAGAATGAAAGAAGGCGCGCTGCTTCTAATAAGTAGACAAAGTAAGAGAAGAAACTTTGAGTTCGTGTGCCTTCACACCTGTGTAGTATGTTTCTGAGCATTGATCACTGACTATACGTGAGTTCATTATATTAAGTGTGCCTAACACAATATATTCATATATATACAATATTATTTGCCGTGCACACTCGTGTGACTCTTCCTTAATCCCTTGTTAAATATTTTAGCTTCAGAAATTTTCCATTTATAATAATCATTGAAATCGCCCTTTATTTGCTGTTAGCATATCATGCTATGGTTGACTATCCTGAAATGACTTCAGCAGCCCCTCAATGTTTTCCACTTGTCAATACACCTTCAAGCTGTGCCCCAGGTTGAATTGCCTTTTCTTACTTGAGGAACAGAACTGTGCCAGGTCAGATTCTAGCTGTTCAACGGATCCAATTCCAAAAGTTCTCCGCTGTTCATATTATTGCTCCTTATTAACATAGTCTTAGGCAAGTATCAGTATTTAGACTAACTAATCAAAAGCGTATGTGTTGTCAAATTTTAATTTTCCTACTACAACATCTAATAGAATATTCTTTTATAGAAATATAACAGAACATAAGGAATCCTTCGGACAGTGTATGAGCTTCTCTAAAATGGGTTGTGCAAATGTATTACTCTTTCAGAGTCCACATATTATATCCTAATTTTCACCTGTATTCTAGTTCACTTCTTGCTTATTGTGTTCTACAAGTTCCAATTCTCTCTTGATGTTCTAGGTGTTCTTCCCAATCCTGATCTTTGTCTGGTGCAAGGATTAGAACTGACTGTTTCCGTAAATAGGTTTTATCAGCTACACGAACTAATTCACACGTGAAGTTATGTTCAAAATGTAAAGTAAACTAAGTTCAAGTTTCGGCTTATTGTCATCATGTATTTGCCTGACTGCCAGGGTTACCTGCCACTCTTTAATGAAACTGGAGATAGGTTATTTGTGATGTTCTATATTCTTCTTGTTGCCTGATCGATCATTCTTATTACTGTATAGGTAATAAATAGTACCCACTGAAAAGACGATAAAGTATTACTAATAAGTAGATAGGTAGGTACCTTTGTAATAGTTTGTGCAACACGAGGAGGATCTCTCGATGCTTCTTGGTTTTAGGGATGGATGAGCAAACTCACAACTACGCAGCTTTCCTTCTCAACAAGACCAAGCAGTGAAGCAGCTTACACCAGCAAAGCAAACATAAGAGATGAATTGAGCACGCATAAAAGGCGAGTTAGAGTTAGCTCAGCTTCCAATGGTGTGGACTATTCTGAAGATCTCAGGTCCCTGGGCCTCAACTGAATTCTGCACTTGCGACACCCTATAGTGTACTTTAAGTTGCTTTGTATAACTGCAGAAGCGCCCATCGCAAGTAGACTATTCCCTCCCTTCCACGAGGGTGGTCGACTTTCCGCTATAACTCACTTGTGGAAGGGGACACAAATGGACAATGCAACACTCAAGTGAAGTATTGGCGGCCCCACACAGTAGACAAATGGCGCATAAATAGGCGATAGGCGACCGACAGACACGAAAAGAGAGGCAAGGAAAAGAAGGAGCAATGAAATCCAAGACCTCATAATACTTACCTACTGCATCATACAATAAAAGCCACAAAGGGAAGGAAAGAGGAGAAAGGAGGCAACAGGCAAATCCTGATCAAGCTCGCGCTGGGATCGCTGAGGACGCTCTGGCGTCGGCGACGTAGGCCGTCTGGGTTCCGCGGGTGCGTTTGCTTGCGGTTCTCCCGCTGCAACTCCGCGCTTGGCACAAAGGTTTTTCTGTTTGGTATCTTAGGGTGCCGGCATCTTCGTTGATTGAGACCATTGTCGGCGTCGTCGGTGTCGTCGTCGGCGCAGGATTTAAAAATCTCAAGATTGAAATCTGCGTTCAATATTTGAGGACTGATTAATTGCGGAGGTGTCTTCAAGTTTGTGAAAATGGCTTCGGAACTCCGTCAGCGAAAACGCAACCAATCTGCGGACTCTGAGAGCGAGGCGAGTCTGAGCGAGCGTAACCTACGCCATGCGGATAGTGCCTCGTCCATGTCCTCGGTAGAGGAAGAGGAAGAGGACGGAAACGCGGCCCCTGTGACGCTCTTGCGAGATGCAACCACAGAGACTAGGTTTCAAAGCTTTGTGACACGGGCATCCTGGTCGCTTGTCATGATCTTCGCATTCCTCTTCATCGTGGTTTACCTTCAACAGATGGGCTGTGCAGTGCTGGTCTTCATTATCCAGGCCCTCATGTACAAAGAGCTTGTGTTCATCCAAATGAACGAGTCAAGTGAACGCGATTTGCCCGGATTTAAATTCCTTTATGTGTATTGGTTTCTCGTTACCTCTATCTTCATGTAAGTTTCTCTTGTGGCTCAATCAACTGGAGTAGAAGTTCTCCTGGCACAAGAATTTGCTCAGCAAACTATGTCGATACTTCGCTTGATTGTCAGCAACTCCTCAATATTAAGGTGGATACCATATTTTTATTGAACAGTGTAGAATGAAGCGGCTAAATGTTACTTGGCTTGTTGGGGTTTTAATGTGTATGTTTGCAATTTATGATATAAACTAACTCAGACTGTGGCGCTTTGAACTATTGTATTTGAGTAGTTATGGCAAGACGCTTGAAGAACATTTCTTGATGCACTCGCTGCGTCACCATTTTGGTTTCAAGATCTCGGATCACCTGCAAAAGTTTGAGCTGTACTGCTTTTTGTTATATGCCTTTGGCCTCATTCTCTTTGTGTGGAGTCTCAAGAAACACTATTACAGATACCAATTCAAACAGTTTGCATATTGTCATGTAACACTTTTAATGGTGGTAGTGCAGAGCTCCACATTGGTCAGCAACATGTTCAATGGTCTGGTGTGGTTTCTTCTGCCCTGCTCCTTGGTTATTTGTAATGATATCTGGGCGTATATTTTTGGCTTTTTCTTTGGCCGGACCCCGCTGATCAAGCTATCACCCAAGAAGACTTGGGAAGGTTTCATGGGTGGCTGGCTTGCAACCATGGTTATTGGCTTCATCATGTCCAGACTTTACACAAAATTCGGTTTGATGGTCTGTGAGCGCCGCGGCTTTCGTCTCGAGTACTGGCCGGACTGTCAGCTGGACCCAATCTACGAATACCACGCGCTCTCAGATGTTATTGGTCCTAAGATGAGCTCAATATTACCGGAGTCTATGGCAAACTTTCAGGTACAGCAGATGGATGAGCACGTGATCTGGATGGCCATATTTGCCTCTATTGTAGCGCCGTTTGGTGGATTCTTCGCTTCGGGCTTCAAGCGTGCTTTTAAGATCAAGGATTTTGGAGACTCTATCCCGGGTCATGGTGGCGCTGTAGACCGGATGGATTGTCAGGTGCTTATGGGTATGTTCGTCTATGTTTACTACCAGGCTCGCGTCGCGCGTTCGCTCGACGGAACCCCGTCTCCTGAGGTGGTGCTACGACTCTTGCTCCAGCTCGGCAACGAGGAAAAGCTTCTTCTTTACGAACGTCTGGGTCAGGGTTTGCAGCAACAGGGACTAATTCCGTAAACACTTGTCCTCAGTGCAGACTTTTCGTTGCGACCATCTTCACTACAGAGACAAACTCCAGCACCGTCACCATCTAATAATTTCCTGGTATGGGAGGCATAGCAATATTTGATTTAGCCAATCGTGACCAAGGTGCACACATGTACGACCATGAAGAAGTAGTGAAGCACGCAGACGGATCTATCATTTGTGATCATGAAGTTAAAAAAAAAAGAGTTTTTTTGTCATCTTTCTCTACCTAGGCCTCTCCCCCATTTCTTCTTCATAAAGAAAAAAGGAAAGAAGTCTAATTCCTTAGGTTAAACAGCTTCTATTCCTTGACAACCATTCCTTTGGCTAAGGAGCATTTGCTCTGTTTTGAAGGCCCAAACCAAATTTAATTTGAGCATGTAGGTATTTGAGTGTAAGCATCTAAACCAACCGAAGCATAATTGAAAGTTATCGATTTTTCGGAAGGGTTGTTGACAGCAAGATGTACATGTTCCGTGTATCAAGTGAAAGTTGTAGCTGTAGTGGCTGTTCAAATTTTGCTTTTTTGCTTAAAAAAAATATGAAGGAAAGAAAGAATGGACAATTTAAAGAAGAAGGCGAATATTAATTTGACAAATCCTAAGATTGTAGCCTAAAGCTTCAGTCTTAAGACTTTGACTTTTAGTCTTCCTCCTCCTCATCATCATCTTCATCGTAATACTCATCGTCCTCATCATACTCGTCGTAGTAGTCGTCATCATCATCCTCGAGGGAAAAGTTGACAAAGTTGGAGTACAGCAAGTAGCCTGCAACGACTCCACCAGCGAGGAGGACAGCGTTGCGAGAACCCTCCTGGAAGTCGCGCTCGCGCTTTGTCATGCCTTCTTCCTCAGATGCTGCCAGTGGAACCTCATCCTCAGCCCAACTCGAGAGTCGCATCGCTGACTGATGGTACACAGTGTTGAAGCCCTGACTCTCAGAAAAACGGTTACGTTCGCCAGCGAGACCACAAAGCTTCGCCACCGCTGGTTTGGGTTTGTCAAAAAGCTCTTCCTGCACGCGTTTGCAAAAGTCAACCAGATTAGGGTGCATCTTGAAGCATACCGCGCCGATGGGTTCGCGCAAGGCGTCCATAAGGTGTCCAAAGACGAGGCAATCGAGGCTCGTGGGTCCGATAGACCCAAACATCCACGGTCCATCGCCAAGTTGGAGAGCGAGGGCCTCATACGCTTGGCGTGCCACGCGTTTTGCGCTTTCTTCGGAGTCGATACTGTGGTGCTGATGCAATCTGAACATGACAGCTTTTCTCTGGAACCAAGTATAGGCGTAGCTAAGTGGGAACGGAAGGACCTCGAGCAGGATCTTGCGCGTGACCTGCGTGTAATGCTCATCGTCAGCCCATCTGCTCCACTCAAGCGCTACGCGAAGGTCGTTTCGAATGAGGCTCTCAAAGCCAGCCAGCTGCGCTCGCTGACCGTCTGAGAGTTTTTCATCGAGGTCGCTCACGCCGCGGAGATATCTGATAATCTCACGAGAGGGCACAATGCTGCGGTCCTTCCCGTGTAGCTGGGGAAGTTCGCCTGCAGAGGAGCTCCACGGCTGGGACCAGTTCTCTACCACATGAGCAATGCCTGCCCATCGCAAGTAGGCCTGCTCGGCCCAGGCAGGCCTGAACTGCACCAGGGCTACCTGGGCTCGTTCGCCACTGCCGGAGGCCATGATCGAAGAGATCTCGTCGAGGAGCACACACGGGACGGAGGTACTCTCGCGCTCTCTCTGGGAGAGAGATATGAAGATTTGATTTGATTTCTTCTTCGCTTTGCAATGTACAAAGGAAATGACTGATTTTACTTAGTATCACTCATAAATCGATCTTGCCATCAATGAGATCAATGATCAAACTAATAATCTTACCACCAACAAGAGCCAAACAATAGACATACAGAAAGTTCATTCGCTGAGCTTGGACCTTGAAATGGCACCTAGGTAGCAGCGTGACATAGTTTTCAGCCTGTTGAAAGGCCTTGCTTTCTGGGTTTTGCATGGCCATGGTTTCTCCGGAATGTTCAATTATTATTAGATAAAACAAACATAAAGTGACAACAACACTATTCTCGACTGATCGTTCTCGATTAGGATTGATAGGGAAAGCAAGCTTTGTGGTGATCAGTTTGCAGGTAGACTTCAATCAATTTGAACGCTCTCCGAAGGAAATGTTGAATGTGCTTTTCTTCAGTACACTTAAGATCAGAATCGCTGCTGTTTTTATTTAGACAAAAATTAATCTCTTCTTCTCCCGTTCATTCATTCATTCTCATTTACTTTCATTTTGTTCTTGCATTAGTGAATTATTGTTCAAGCACTTTAATTGCAGAAACAAAACACCGACTATCGTCAGCTGCTCTAAGCGAGCTCAGTATAGAGCATAACGAAGCGAGAGCGGATCAAGAGTTATATCTCGGATTATAATCTTCTTGTGCGCTTTGATTTCCTCGCGCAGATCAGATCTCTTTTTCTCTCTCTCTGATAGAGAGCATGGCCGACGTTGGCGATGTGAGGCGCTTTTCTGGCGTTGTGGATGATAGCAGATACAAACCCTCGTGCTCTGCTCGTGCGGCTGATGGATTTATCCGCGGAGGTCTAGTAGGTCTTGCTTGGGGTGCTGCTTTCCACCCTCTCGATGAGCTAGCTGTCACAGGCTGGACCTCTGCAGCCTCAAAGTCGACTGCTGAAACTGCTTCTCAATCCGCTACGGAGGCCGAAGTTGCTGCTGCACAAGCATCAAAACCTTCAGGATCTACGTCTTCGGCTTCAAGTGCGTCTTCAACCTCGGCTCCTTCGGCCAAACCTCCGAACCCGTCGACTTCTTCTGTCCCAAACTCTGCTTCTTCAGCATCGACCTCTGCTGCAAAGCCGCAGCAGGTCTTTAGCACAAGACCTAAAAATGCATCTATGAGCACCAGAGATCTGAGGAAATCGCAGTCGGTAGCTCACGATCTTGGCTCGCCAAAAACATTGGCTTCGTTCTGGCGTGAAAAAGCATTTCCGCGTCTTAGAAGCATGGGCCAGGCATCGTTGATGTTTGGTTGCTTTCTCGGAACGTTTGGAGGCATGACCTGTGTGTCTGAAGATCTCACGCATAGTAAGCACTCCTTTAATGTCTTTGTTGGTGGCGCGTCTGCAGGAGGCCTGTTGGCTATACGACAAGGATCTCCTCGCACTGTGCTTCTCACTGCGCTTGGCACAGGATCTCTCACAGCAGCGCTGCACACTTTAGTCAAGGTTTGAGCTGAGCCCAAGAAAATGTTTTGGATGGTCTTCTGTTTTTCTCAAGTTTTATTCATTTCCTATTTCGTTTCTACTATATACAGGTCCGCGGCAGTGATCGTCGTCTTCTGTCTCTAATAATCTCCTCACGTTAAGAAAAGATTACAGTACCTTGACAGCTGCGACGGGAGCAAAGTCAAAAAATGAAGCTTTGTTATTTGGGCGCATGCAGCAATCAGAAGCACTTATCAGCATGAAATAGCAAGTAGATAAGCTAGCTGAACCAGCTAGCTACGCAACAGGAGCACACGTGTCATCTGGGAAGGGCGACGTGTTTGCTATTAGAACTTTAACAGGGAAACGACAAGGAGACCCATGTTGCGAGTGACCTTACGCTTGTGCTAATAGAAGGATGATGACATAAGATGCATTGTCGTTGCTGTCGATACTACTGTTACCACTGCTGCCCCAAAACCTAGAACATTATCTGCAATGTTGCTAGGAGTGATGTGGTATCTTGGCCGAGACTCGTTTATTTTTTTGTTTTATTTTCATATACATTATTCTTCCCCCTTTGTCCATTACATTATGAGTAATAATAATTTTGGTGGTGCTGCGTATGAAATTCGGATGCGCCCATTGGACTTGCCCCCCCTACCATGGCTGGGCCAGTGTTCAGCGCCGATGGAATGGCCAGCACAGGGGGTGTGCTTGAGTAGGAGGGCATAAACGGCCCAGAACTACCACCTGGAGAAGGATACATGTTTGGAAGGGGCAAATTGTTGTGGCTCTGCGTTGGGGTATCCATACATGTACGGTGGTTGCTGCATTTGCATCTGCATTTGCATCATTTGCATCTGCATCGCAATGGCCATGTGCTGTGGTTGATTTTGTTCCTGTTGTTGTTGCTGTGTTGGCATATCTTGCGGCGGTGTCATCTGAGGATAATCCATATACTCCCCGGCTAGACCTCCTGCATAGGGTCCTGCAGGAGACCCAAACTGGTCAAAAGGAGCAAGCATCTGGCCTTGAGCTGAGCGAATGCCGCTCAAAGTATTGGGGGGTTGTTCAGATTCTGCCAATGAAACTGGGTTTGTGTACATATCATCCTGAGAAACGAATTCACCATCCTGAGGTGCTAGAAGACTTCCAGTTTGTTGTGGATCACTAGGAATTGAATGCAGCAGTGGGGATTCGCCTCCGGACATATGGCAGACTCCTGCACGGATGGTGCATCCAGGGCACTGGCATTGGCTACTACCAACGGTGGACGAAATGGACATCTCAAGGGCATTAAAGTCCATAGGCAACTGTTCAACCTCGCGAACCATGCGGCGCTCTTCCTCTTGCCATTGAACATCCGGCATAGTATGACCTTCGTCTTGTAGAAGCGTCGCAAAGTTGGCCACTTCAAGTGGGATGTCAATACTCGCTTGCTCAGATTCCTCTGCGAGGGAATCATAAGCTTGAATTCTGGCTGACGCAAATGCAGGACTCACAGGCTGTGTATCCTCTGGAGTGCCTGGAAGTGATGAGGGCCATGGGATTGAATCCTTGTTAGAGAAGTTGTTTCCAGGTTCTGTAAGGGGGTGCAGAGGGGGTGTTTGCGGTGAATATTCACTGCTCAAGGGGCTGAGGTTACGGCTTGACTCGCTGTGACCTCGGGCCAGGTCCTCAAAAATAAGACCATCAAGGCTTGGTAGAGATTCAACCTCGCTCCAAGCTCCAGTGCTTCCGCTGCGTAAGCGTCGCGGAACATGTGCTGGACTAGACGTGCTTAAGGGAGCACTTGTTCCCAAGTCTGACACGCAGAATCGTGTCATGCTGGTGCTGCTGAGGGTAGCTACAGCACAGATACTTTGAGCACGTGGCCTCCACATGCCTGCGGCATCATGATGGGGAAATTGGTCGCGAGAATCCCTGCTCTCGGAACGCCTCCTGAGGGGTGTCATGTTTGTTGATCCTTTTCGATCGTGCCGCCACTCACTCATAGGTACGATGGTCATGTTCAATCCACGTAAGGCATTTGGCATTTCTTTGCAAGTTTCGCGAAACTGTGTGAGTTCCTCTATAGAATAAGTAATCTGAGCTTTGGCAGGAGGAACAGTCTTGGACTTTGATGGAATGTCCCCATCAGCTATGGATGCCCCTAATTTTGACTCTTCACTGGCGCGAATCTTCTCAGATTCTGCAGCGAATGGTTCGTTGCGATCACACGATTCTCCAGGTCCTTGTCTCTCTTTTCCATAAAGGTTGTCCTCAAGACTCTCCGGAGAGGGGTTTTCAACATTAATAGCTTCTTCACCCATGTCTTCATGAAAACTTTCGGAGTTCGACGGGTTCTTCTCCTCATCGACCTCAGCGTTGTCGTCGTCATCATCGTCGTCATCGTCGTACGCAATGCACGCAAATGAGTTTTCATGAAGGGCCTCCATTTCCTTGGAGTCTTCTCGGCTTTGTTGAATCTGCTGCTGCTTCTTTCTCAAATTCTGCCCTACAACGCCATGGAGAGCAACTTTGGGGCTGGTTCTGGACCTTTGCATAGTCTTGCCTGTCCGCATCTGATGACGTTGGTTTTGGTGTTGCTGTCTTCCGCGTCCTGATACCAGATCATCCCTCCCCGCTGCATGATGATGATGGTGGTGGTGGTGGTGGTGAATCATACCTCCCACATCGTTTCTAGACGCTGCAAGTTTCCTCACCTCGGCGTGGTCCCCTCCGTGGCTCTGGTGTCGATTGTTTTGCACATTTTGGTGGCAGTCCTGCTGCTGCTGCACGTGCGGGTGCTTCTGAACTGTTTGTGGCGCCCCGATTTGTGAAGACATCGTTACCGTCGACGAAGGCGAAGGAGACGTTGCAGACGTAGTTGCTGTTGCTAAAGGCGACGACGTCCCAGGACTTTTCGCCGGAACTGCCGCTAGCGCCTCCGCGTCCGCTCCTCTGCGTCCGCTGCGCCGCGTCCTCGAGTCCGTCGCACGTCCTGGCATCGCTGCGAGCTTTGCTTGCGTTGCTCCTCGTTGGCTCTTCGCTGGATCGATCGATCGATCGATCGATTGCTGTTTGATCCGATGCATATACGTCGAATTATTTAGTTATTCGCTTTGATTTGATTGTTTCTTTTGTCTCCCTATTTCCCCATAGAATGGAACTAATCTCATTTTCTTTTTCCTCCTTCTTACTCCTAATTATTCTGAGGAGTCTGTTTGAATTCTCTTTGAATTCTCTTCAGATTTTCTCTCTTTCCTCTCTTTTTCTCTCCCATTTTTGAACTTTTCGACTTCTTTCAAAACCCTTTTCCCCCTTTTTTTCCTTTTTTTTTCTTCTTTTTTTTTTCAACATTCAAAACCAAAAAACATACTCTTTTCTCTTGGTAGAAGTTCCTACATGTTCACTAAGAACCTTCGACACAGAGTTTGAAAAGATAGAGACGGGTACATGATCACGATGGCTCCTTCTCGCATTTCCCAGACCGGCCTCGTGTGAAAAACCGTAGAAGTACAGTGCACTCGCTAGGCCTCCTCTCCGCTCGTGCGGACTCTTCTCCGCCCAGTTCTTTCTGCGGGTTCCCCTTAATTTGCACTCCTCCAGTCTGTGCCACTGGGGCTAACTTTTGAAGGTTGTTAGGAGATCGTTTATTTTTGGCCTACCACAGCGGGTATAAGTAAGGTAAGAAGTAACCAGTGAGAAGTGGGTGAGCTAGTGCTCCACAGTGAGCGGTTGTTGAGAGGAGGAGCTCCTTTGAGATGGAAACACCTCGTGCCGGACCCTCTGAGCCCCTCTGAAGTCAATAATGAGGTTTTCTCGTTTCCCGTTTCAAGTTTCGCCTTTTGAAAAAAGTTTGGCCTCGTGCGGCTCTGCGGTTCGCGCCCTCGGCAGAACAGGTTCTCGCTCGCTCGCTCGAAGCCGCGGCGGCGGTCTCGAGGGCGGGCCAGGACGCGGAGACCTCCACGATCCCCTCTCGCCTCGCTGCCTCCGGCCAGGTCGTCTCTCCCGTCGCCGAGCTGTCCTATCCTCGCCATTTCGGCTTCTGCACATTTTGGGCGTTTAGTTTCTTTCCACTGTGATGACATTTTTCAAATCATATCGTGAACAGGAATTCATTTGCTCTGAGTTCACGCTTCGCTGGGACAGCTTAACATCTGCTTGAGATCGGCCTTCAGGGGGAAGGGGGTAAACCCGCGAGCCTCGACCTCGAGCCTCGCTCGGGCTTCTGCGTCCCAGCTTTGGATGGATGTACATGATCTTGTCTTTGGTTTTGATTACGTGCTTTATGAATGGCCTATGCACTCTCTAGAGGTCCTACGTGTGTACGAATGAATGAATGAATGAATGAATGAATGTAAATCAGGTGACAAGAAGGAATGAAAAATGATACGTGCCTACATTTACGAGCAACTTCGACCCTTGTTTAGCTCGATCAGCCTTGGTCCTGATTACGATTCCAGCTCCAACTCGACTCCCGAGTGCACCGGCGATGCTCTGGGATGGCTACCGCGATGGCTCTCTGCGTAGCTGGGATTAAGAACGAGCCGAAGTGCGAGCGGCTCATCGTCTGGGAACTTCTGCTTTCACTGGTCTTCCGACTGTCTGGCTGTGTACCTGGTACTTGCAGAAGAACTCTAACGACGGATGTTGAAGGCACATGGACACACGTAGGCAGACAGACATTGGCATCGCAGGGCGAGCTGAAGCGTATGACGCAGCATCCCGTGTGAGCCCGGGGCTGGGGAGGACTGGCCGCCAGCAATTATACTGTCATTTTCTAAAGTGAGTTCTGCGGCAATATTTGAGAGCACTCTCAGTGACCAAAATAGATTATTTCTGAGAGCACCACGATCAACTTGTTGTCTATGAGAAAGAGCAAAGGGCAGCGAAATGAATTCAGTATTCCCTACACATGTACAGGCCAGGAGTTGGTGGCGGCATGGTTGAAAAGGTTGAAGTAGGATGAAGCACCAAGGTTCGTCAGCATGGATAAATTTAACTAAAATGACGATCCTACTAGACAAGTGGTCAGAAGACCACGCACTAGATTGTTCAATTAGGACTGTTTGGTAAACATGGAGGGTTGGCCATTGAGTGAATGCTAATGTGCTCGGTCTTGTGGTACCGCTGTTGTGAATACTATCTATTAAAATACAGAATGATCATCTATACTCTTTGAAAAAATGAGGGAGTTATTTGTCCCACTTGAATTCATCAAATATTAGACTAGGTAAAGGGGAGCATGGAGCACATGGATGGACAGGCGCTAACCCTACAATTACTCCTTACTCTTCTGAAAGTACCTGGATCTCGACTGCCGCCAAAAGTGGATGCGGTAGATTTGTTGATTTCATCTCTTACATTCGCCAATGCCGCCTTCACTTCTGAGATTAGACCTTTCTACTTGCACGCGCAAAGTTATAATTTAAGGAAACGAGAAAAACGAAGAGATGTCTAGAGTAAACGGTCCTTATTTCCTCATTATGCTATCGAAGGGCTTGGTCTGTATTAATGACCGAACATTTTATTTTTTTTGAAAAGGGAAAATGCCGTGATTGTTATTGTTTTAATCAGGAATACACTGCTAGAAAAAACGGAAAGACAAAGCCAAGATGTGCGATAGAATGCAAATAAACGATGTTTTCTTCCAGACTTCCAGCTAAGATGTTATTCCTCTATTGACTAATTGTCCAACTTCTATGTGATTTCTCAACGCGCCAGACGAGCTACTTTATATGATGCTTTTTGGGTCTACAGTTGTCCAGTATCGGGTTCCTTCTACAGAAGGGGTTAGGAGACCAGCCAATGCAGATATTTGTATTTTAATTAACCACTTCAGCACCCATTCGCTCACCAGTTTGCTTGATGATATCGAGTGTGAGTTTACGGTAGTCCTCAAAGAGCTGCATATTCTGCTCGACACCATCACCCTTGCGGTACATGACAGCCAGCACTTGGCAGCCATTGGGGTGCCCAAGATCACAAGCCTTCTTCATGTACTTGAAGGCAGTGGTAGCATCGCGAGGGACCTGGTGTTTTTTCTCACCATCAAGATACACTCGACCTAGCTTGAAACAGGCACCTGCGTCGTTCTCATCACACGCCGACTTAAAAAGCTCCTGTGCCTTGGCAACATCCTTGGTGCAACCAAAACCATGAAGGTAGTAGTTGGCAATGGACGCACATGCCTGCGAATTACCATTCACACATGCCTTTTCTGTGAGCTCGAAAGACTTGGCCTTGCGCTCTTGATCATTCTCGCCTAGGACTCCGCCTTGGTACATCTGTGCCAGAGAGAAACATGAGTTGCCATGGTTGCGCTTCGAGCAGGTTTCCTCGAAGATCTCAGCAGCCTTCTTCATATCACGTTTGAGGAGCTGATGCCATTCTCCTAAACTGAAGCACGATCCTGCGTTGCCATGACTGCAACCTTGCTCAAACTCGATACGCTTGTCCTCCCAATACTTCTTGCGGAGCTCCTCATTATCTTTGGGCACGTCCACCATCTTGCTGATCTTCACCTGGATAAAACTTAAAGCTGTAAAAGTTTTGGACGAAACTCACTAAAAATTGTCGATACGCACTGCAAACCTAGGTATATCACGTTACGTCCAATTATTGCAAACCCTGATGCTCTATTGCGCTTGCGTGCGTGAGACTCGTCTCAAGGTCGTTTCGATCCGTCTATCCCGAAGCCAAAATCTCCGTTTCGCAGACTGTGCCAGGACACAAAGTTTAACCTTTACAAACAGGACTTTCCGACCCAATCCCTGGTGTAAGCCCGGCGACAGAACCAAGTCAACCTTGTGATCAAGCGCTGAGAGTCAAGTTGGTTTTGCTGAGCGTACGAAGACAACTTCTCGTTTTCGCAGTCTAGAGGAGGATAAGAAGTTCTCGAGTTTGCACCACTATAGAAAAAAAAAAAAAATGACAAGTGAAACAAATATCCTCTACAATAGAGAAAATTATTCTTCTACAGAGCAAACGAACGATTAGTTAGTTAGTTAGTTTGATTGATCGATTGATCGATTGATTTTAATTATTTTTGACAAAGTCACCAACCACTGCGAGGAAGCAAAGCCGTGCTCTCAAACGGCAAGCAAATCCGAAGTTGGTTTCATTTGCAGCATTAGAAGCGTCGCAGTGCGTGGAGATTGACCTCAAAAGACTCTGGACTGGCCTTCAGAGGGATTGGCCAGGTTTATATCTGAAAGTTTCGCGCGTTTCAAGCGCTCGTCACATCGCAGTTGCAGTTATATTATGGGCGCCATGGACCTCGGCGGCGATGGCCTTCCACTCGAGGTGCGTCATGGACCTGCAGAAGTAGTGGCTCTCCAGATTCTTGTGAATGTCTTCCTCACAATGGTGCTTTCTGTGAATGTGATTATCATGTGGTGGTGCATGGCGCCACTTACAGGCAGTTTATTGTGGTGGAAACGCAAGATTGGGCTATTATTTTCACGGCATTTCACAAGCTTTGACAAAGAGCGCTTTGCCACTGAAAAGGAAGGGGAGTATGGCGAATTTCCAAGCCTTTCGGCACGCGCTAGTGAGAACATTACTCTTTCTGTTGTAGTACTGGCGTACAATGAGGAGTCTCGTTTGGCGGTTTTCCTCGACGACTCCATGGCATACTTGCAAAAGCGCCAAATAACTAAACCTGGGTTTGGATTTGAGATCATTGTTGTGGATAACGCCAGCAGGGACTTTACTGCGAGCTCCACGGCAAGGTTTGTTCACAAATATGGATCCAATATTGTGCGCACGCTTCGCCTGCGGCACCGCCATGAAGACGGGGCTGCCATTCGTAAGGGAGTTTTGCGCACACGAGGCGAGTTCATTCTTGTGACTAGAGCTGAGGGTCATGTCGCACTAGGAGAGCTTGACCGGCTGGAAAGTGCTATGACTACCATGCAGAATGATGGCATCGTGCTTGGATCTCGAGCCCATATGCAGCTTGATCTTCACTCCCCTGCGAAACGCTCATTATCTATTGCAGAGGAAGATCACTCAGACGTCAAAGGGGGCAATAGAAACTCATCAGGCCCGAGTTCGTCAGCTCTCTATCGTAAAGCACAGAACGCACAATCCCCGTCATTGACTCGTGAGGTAGCTTGGCGCATATTTCAGGTCGTTTTCCAGATGTCTTGTGCTCGTGACATTTATGACCCGGTGTGCCCCTTCCAGCTCTACTCGCGCCACGCAGCACAGCGTGTATTTATGAAAGAGCATATAGACACCATGGCGTCTGTATGCGAACGTCTTTTTCTTGCTCAACGTTACGGTATCCCGGTCATCGAGCGCGCTGTCCACTGGACCTCCCTCCACGACTGCATTCCGAGTGCCCGTGAATCTGTAGATATGGCACGTGACACGCTCGTCATGGTTACAATGCGCAAACTGAATCTTTGGTAAGCAAATCGACCTTCGACGTAACTGAAGTTTTGCAAAATCTTGCAAAATAATTACGTGGTAGTGCATTATCCTGCGATGCTCCATGTTTTGAGAATAGGTTGGACCACAAAGTTACGGTTAAATTTGAGTAGAACGCATGCACACCGCGACTTTGGCTGGACGAGGCACAATAGGAATGTTTAGGTATCATAGTTGCCGTTGAATTAACCTGAGCAGGGTGACACGCCTGGCTGGGCTCTTTCTGTGGGGCTGTGATGATTGTACGGGAGCCCTTCCATCAGAGTCTTTATGATTCGAAAAACGGAAGAGGAGAGAGATTGAAAAACAAGGGAAGCCAAACGAAGCTTTTTTAATGAAATCATAAATCACCAGATTCTTACTTTGTGTTTGATATTAGTTGTGAGAATAATCTTACAAAGTTTATTAGATAGATCGGTCGTCAGCAAGAGGATTAAGTGGCTCATCGATAAAAGCCAACTCAGGCTGGGCTGCTATATCTAGACAGGCGGCCCTGCTTGTGCCCATTGATAAAACAAAGAAAACGAGCGCGTGCAACGCGAACGCATAGATAAAGAGGCCAAGACGAGCATTCTTGTTGGACATAAAATATGTCATGGCTTGGTATGTCGTGCGATCAAACATGTTTAGCCCGTGGAGTCTTCGGCGACGTTCACGCGCCGAAAAGTCAGAAAACGGGTTCATTTTATCCTCGTAGGCCTGGCGGTAACGTGCCTCGGTCATTTCTAGATCAAGGCCATCGTTGTACCCAGCTCGAGCAAGGGAGTTGGGAATGTTCATGCGAATGTCAGCCCGCTGATTCGGGTGAATACGCTTATGTTGACTTGCCATGTCAGGCGTGCTATAACTTTGTAGAAAGCGAATTTTCTCCCGTAGATTTACATTGTCATTTTGCAAAGTGCTAATATCCTGCTCAGCACCACGAACTTGAACGATTAGCTTGTCACGCTCGGATTCCAATTCTAACATTCTTTTGCGAAAGTCATTCCGCTGTTCTTGTACGATACTCAATAAAGAGTCTGCAGAGGCATCGCCAGGTAAGTCGGTGTTGCTGCCAAGTCCAACATCTTCAGTTGCTGCCAAAAGTAGATCAGCAGTAGATACATTTTCATACTGGTGATCACTGTGAGTGCTTGTTCGACGGTCACGAGCTGAAGCTGCAGACGATGAGGTTGAAAGCGCCGCTAGCGTGGTGCTTTCTTCCCCCATTTGATTGCTGTGTCGAAACAAGCTATCACTGGAGCTGCGCCGCAAAAGTTTGGAATTTACTTCACGAAGTTCATCTAGTTCCGTACGAAGATCTTCTGCGGTTTCTTCTGCCTGCTTACACCGTGCCTCAGCACTTTCTCGTCCAGACTTTTCAGTATCTAATTGCACACGAAGACCAGCTGCAGTCGCTTCGAGTTTTCGAATGCGTTTAAGGATCAATGCTTGGCTGTCAAAGTCACCAGCGTTACTCAAAGTCGCACGAGTTGCATTTGAACCATTTTCTCTAGATGGGCTTGTGGGAGTTTCGTCGTCATCTTCAATGTTTCCAATATCTACAGCTTGTAAAAGAGCGATTTGCTTTTTAAGATTATTGAAGGCGTCCTGAGTAGGTCTTTGGTGCAGCTCTGCGGTTGCTTTGAAAACGTCATCCTTGAGTTGGCGAAGGGCTGCTTCGTTGTCATTTAGAGCCTTTTCATGAGCCTTGGAGGCTGCCTCTGCAGCACACTGCAAGCGGGAAATCTCAGTGCGGAGGTTCTCTTCTGTTTCACTCTTGCGAACGAGCTCATCTTCTAGCTCAAGGACACGTTCTCGGTCCTGGCCTGACGAAAGCGAAGTAGAGGTTAAGTTCGATGACACAGAGGAGTTCGGGCGAGCCTCCAAGTCACGTAGCTTCAGCTGGAGATCCGAGACTCGACTGTTAGCGCGAACAAGGTCTTCACTGAGCAAGTCGATTTCTGCCTGACGGACAGCTTCTGACTCCTCCATAGCTGCACGGAGCCCAAACACCACCTCTTGGCTTCGATCGTAGTTGTCCTGAGCCTCCTCGAACCTCGCTTGTGCCATTTGAAATGATTCTTGCGCTGCTTGTTCTTTGGCGATTAGATCTTTCATACGTTCTTCAAACTCTCCAATCAATTCATCTTCCTTCGCCATGAGTTTGTCTTGCAGTTCCTCCTGAAACTGCTCCCGGATATTCTTCATTTCCTTCTGGAAGTTATCCTTGAGTGTCGCTATCTCATTCTCAAGCGTGCGTATCGTGAGATCCTGATTCTTGAGATTAGTAAATTCATCTTCATAGTCCTCAATCTCACCTTTCAGACGTTCGTTCTCCTCACGAAGAGCATCAATGTCCTCAAGCGCCATAATCTCTAGCAGTTCGGTTGGGTCTGGCGCCTCGAAGAGACTTTTGTATAGCTCCAAAAAAGATGTTTCTGCAAATCGCGCACGTTTCGTGAGCCTGTCGATGTCCTCTTGATAGCCCCTGAGCAGAGGACCAATCTTCTTGACTTTGTCAGCATCATCTGTGAGTTTGCGAAATGCTTTCGTATCTTGCGCTAGCCGTTTCCTGGAAAGCACAGTCTTCTCAACATGTTCAGAAACTTCAATTTCACGTTTATCTAGCTCCTGTTTGAGCGTATCCAATCCGAAATCGCGCCAGAATCTTGCTGCTGCTGTCGCCTTCGCACGCCTTGCAGCCCCAGACCCGGCATTGGTTTCACCAGACGCCATCTCTGCTAGACGTTATCACTGTGACGAATTTCTTCAACAGCCTCGATATGATCGACTGCCTTCGCACGCCTTCGCACGCCTTCGAAATCCAACGAAACCTTGATAGAAACGAATCTTGTCGAAGAACCCTACAATCTTTGGGCACTCCTGGCTTGAGAGACTGCGCCCAAACGCTTCGTTCAACCCTTTGTTCGCTGAGGGCTGATGTTTAACCAAACCGGCTCAAAGCTGTCGAGCCTAAACGAATTCTCGCGCGAGCTTTTGACCGCAAACCCGACTTCGAGGCTGCCCTCAAGCTGTGGAGACCTTCGGGGCTGCAGACGCTTATAAAGTGGGGAGGCGCAAGCCGTGCAGCCGAAGAAGAATACGACGAACAGCAAAGCGGAATTGATTAAATGCAGCGAAGAAGAATCTGTGCACGCAAGCATGAAAAAGAAAAAGAATGAGATTAATAGGGAAAGGAAGGGGCAAAGAAAGAAGACTCTCAAACGGTGTCTTTATATTTAGACCCCAAGGAAGAACCGAAGCAAGATGCCTGCATGCAGAATAACATTTGAGCATTCTTATAGGCAGCCAAGTGCAAAGGATGGGTCGCTGGGCGTGCTTAACTGATTCTCCTCTCTGAGATCTATGCAATTGGACTCGAGCGAGATTCGACAAGCTGTGTTTTACTTAGGTGTTGATTTATTTTATTTTACTTTCGTTTTTTCTCGCGCAGCAGAGAGTTTAGGAAAAGGTAGAATTCCAGAGAAGGATTAAAACAAATGCGTGCTCAGGGACCCATGCTGCTGATTTTGTAGCTCGAAAGTTGGTTGATCCATGCTTTTAATGGCGAGGAAATCAAGAATGCGATAGGTGTGATGTTTGGCGCCCGCGTGGATCAGCTTTGGCATACTGTAGAATTTGTAGGCGAACATAAGTTCTTGTCTTTCCCAAATTGAGCTACCATAGCTACTTGATTATTTCACCTAGCAAATTTAATTATTCATCAAATCAATTGTGTTCTCCTTAAGGTGTTGCGTGTTTCACCCAAAATCGCCGGTGACAGTAAGTAATGCATTCCTTGAAGCCCAAATTATGTCACCCATAAAACCATGCTTCTAATCGTCAGCCAAGAACGAAGATTCGTCATGAAGAAATTATGCTCGAGTGCTGCACTCGTCTAAGCATCATGGGTTTATTAATAAGCAGTCCCTCACGAAGGTGACATGCTTACACTTAAAAAATGATAACGATCGACAGTTCTTGCGCAAAACTCGATCAAGGCTCTTCACGGCGCAGATGCCACAGAACCCGCGCGTGTACGACGTGCGGAGACTGAGGCGCCCTCGGAAGGTACCGCGACTTCGACTTGCCAGCAGGGATGGTGTCGAGCATCAAGACGTTTGCAGCGAGAACTCCACAGACAAAGCTCACGGTCCAGCGACAGGGAACGCAGCTCCATTCGGAGCAACTAGAGAGGCCTCTCGAGGATCACAAGGTGCACATGATAAGCAAGAAGGATGGAAGTAAACCTGGCAACGATGATGATGATGACGCCACTATCCGCGAGGAGAGGAACGCTGTGGAAAGTCGTCCAGAACAACCTCAAAGACACGCCATCAGAGACAGTCCTCTTCAAGAACACATACTCCAGCAAAAACGATCATATTTGACACCAAGAGGGAAAAAGAGTCCTCAGAGGAAACGGAATGAGGATCTCCGAACCAAGGTCCTCAGGAGCAGACCTCCGTTACTCATCATGCCACGAGGTGCCTCACCAGATGATCTTAATAACGTTGGCAAACGTGATGCGCACAATGAGAATGGGATTGGAAACGATGGGAGCCTCGAAGACGAGCAAGATGACGAGGTTGAAGATGGCTTGGATATGGGGACAGAGATTATTCGTGTGAGCATCCTATACTTGGATTACTATGTAGACGAGGATGACACAGAACTACCCGTGATCCGGGTGTTTGGGCGCAAACCGAATGGTGACTCTCTACTTGTTCACGTGCACAATTGCCTGCCATATATGTTCATCAAAGTCCATGGTCATGATTCTGACTATTTTGTTCAGCAGCTCGAAGATGTCCTAACAGACTCTAAGTTTGCTAAAATCATCTTTTCTGTAACTATCTGTCAAGGCGTTGACTTTTATGGATATCACCAAGAATCTAAGCCAGAAACTTTTGCAAAGATAGAAATAACAGATCCACTGCAACTCAAACCGCTAGGGAGTTTTCTACAGTCAGGAGAACACAAACTGGGACGCAAGTTCCAGCCATATGAAACACATGTTCCATATCTACTCCAGTTTCTTTCGGATTACGAACTTGCTGGTATGAACTACCTTCGCCTCTCTGACTTTGACATGGTAAGCCATGTGAAGCGCCAGACTGGTCAATATCCGATTGGGGAGATTGAGGTAAACGTTTGGAATATTATTGCACCTGTGTATCGTCGTCAATCGTCGCCAGCAACTACAGCTGCGGCGCGTGGCTCAAATCACATGCATGTACCATCGCTTAGAGGGTGGCTTGATGAGTTACGCGACTCCCTCGGAGTGAACCCTGAAGCACAAGGGAGCCAGGCAGAAATCAGTCGCTCTGCTTCACTTGCAGACGATCGAGCGCGGTCCTCAGGTAACTCTCAACTTCGAGAACGGCTGCTGCAATGGCTGGTGTTGAATGATCCATCGCCAAGGTCTTCATCATATCTTTCTACACCTGCAACATTTGAATCTCCCAATAAGTTGAGTGGCTCTGCCTCAGGTGATGAACATGTACTAACTCAGGACGCTATAGAATATCTCCGTACTCTCAATGACAACCAATACCCTTCGCCACGGGCGAGTGCTGAAAACCGGTTTTCGGGTGATGGAGAAGGTGATTCTGCTGCTGATGGCCCCGATTTCGAAGAACGTGAAGATCTTGCCGAAGGCAAAAATTTAGCACACATGACACAACAAGAACTAGAGAACTGGGATAGACAGCTATCAACTCAAGATGTTGAAAGTGAACTTTTGAAATCCAACACCCATCATCTTACGAGTATGAAGCGAAAAAGCGCAGTCGCTAACCTATCAAATGCCATCACATGTCTTCTTGATGATGAAGTTGGTGAGGATGAGGGCATTACTAAGGAAAAGGATGATCATAGAGGTATTGGCGGCAGTGACTACGAAGATGAAGAAAATGAGGAGGAGGAGGAGGAGGATCTGAACCTTGACAGTCATCAGCTTAGAGCTGGTAAATGTCCAAAGCAGCGGAAGTTGAAGCCAGCACATTCTGACACAAGTGAATACAGTAAATCGAAGCCTGTTGGCCCAAAATCAAGAGTAGAACAAGGAAGCTCACTTGCACATAAAACAGTTTCGGGAATCAGGAACACGAGTGACTCGATGTTAAAAGCTACCTCGCCAAAACTTGCCAGAAGTTCGCAAGTCGACCTCGATAATTTTGCCGGGTTTTCGCAGGATACCCAAATTATTCTTCGTCCACGGGATTTGCCACCAAGCTTTGAGGAAGTGTGCGCAGACCCAGTACTAGAAAATACCGAACATCACGTCCGCCCCTTTTTTTCGGACCCGGCTGATGCAGCCTTTGAGCGGCATGAACGAGCACCTCGAACAAAAGTGCCTTTGCGCAAGCTCCTTCGCTACCCTCGTGGACAAGCAAATAAATCAATTCTGATTCCACGCCGAAGGCCACCCTCGTATGAAGAAGTTGCTGAATCTGTAAAAGCAGGCAACGTGCAGGGTGCCATTGAGAACCGCATTGATGATCGAGTTGACAAGGGTACACGAGCACTAGATAATAATACAACCTCTCGCATGGATATACAAATATGTCGTGTTACGCTTGTCGAAGTCATTACGTCCACACGAAACAAAAAGATGTCGAATCCCAAAGAAGATGAGGTTCTTTGCATTTACGCAGCCACCTTTGAAGATACTGAACTCATCTCTGAGCGTCATATTTTCCAAGCTATCGGGGCTCAGTTTACAAGTGAGCGTATGGTTCTTAATGAGTTTGTACGTTATGTACAAGCACAAGATCCTGATGTGATAGGAGGTTGGGAGATTCAACGCCGAAGTCTAGGATATATTTTGAAACGTGCAGAAGAATTGAACTTAGACGATTACGCATCTCGACTTTCTCGGGTCCCGCTTGGTCCACAAGACCCGCGGCATATGAATGATGCATGGGGTGAAACTGAATATAGCCAGATTTGGCTAGCTGGGCGACATGTATTCAATATCTGGCGTGTTATTCGGAAAGAG
This sequence comes from Schizochytrium sp. TIO01, assembly GCA_004764695.1. Lineage (NCBI taxonomy): Eukaryota > Bigyra > Thraustochytrida > Thraustochytriidae > Schizochytrium > Schizochytrium sp. TIO01. Next base: position 605,334 of record SMSO01000014.1, on the reverse strand, counting down.
ATCGATTTGGCTCAATATACATTAGAGCATGTAGTCCAAGAGTTTTTTGGACGTCCACTGCCACGTTATTCACAGCATTACCTCTACCAGCGGTTTCATGCACGAGCTACACGTGACTTAGCAATGAATCATCTAAGTCATATCGTGGCATGTGTACATGACGTTCTCATGCATCTGGATGTAATTACAAAGACAGCAGAATTTTCAAAGTTACTTGGTATGGATTTTTTTTCAACAATGACTCGAGGATCCCAGTTTCAGGTGGAGGCAGTCATGGTCAGGGTAGCCAAACCACAAAATTATGTATTACCGAGTCCAAGTCGAGATCAAGTGGCATCTCAGCCTGGCTTAGAGTATATCGCTTTAAATTTAGAGCCACTCTCTAGTATGTATGTGGATCCAGTTGCAGTCCTTGATTTTCGGTCACTCTACCCTTCAGTGATTATTGCATACAATCTTTGCTTTTCTACCTTTGTTGGTAAGGTTGATGCATCAGGCGCACTGGTCCAAGAAGCAGGAGTCTTTTCACGGCATGCTTGCGACCGTGGGGCCTATCCCGATCGAAAGGATATCCTTCGCCTTTTGAGCAACGATGAAATCTTTATTACGGGTAATGGCGCATGTTTTTTGACAAAGAGTGTGCGGGAGGGCGTGCTACCATGCATGTTGCGGGAGATTTTATTCACACGTTTTGCCATAAAAGATGGTTTGAAAAAGTGCGCTCGTGAGGGCTGGGATAATTGGCGCAGAGTGCTGGATGCACGACAGCTTGCGCTTAAAATGCTTGCCAATGTAACTTATGGTTACACAGCTGCATCTTTTTCAGGCCGAATGCCAATGTCAACTCTTGCAGATGCAATTGTGGTCATGGGAAAACAGGCGTTGGAGGCGAGCATGCGGGAGGTACAAAGTGAGACTTCACCATGGCGGTCAATTTGCCCATCGCGTCCTCGTGTGCTTTACGGTGACACTGACTCGCTTTTTGTGCAATTTCATAATTGCAAGCTTGAGGCAGCGTTTCATATCGCAAATTGGGTATGCAACCATATGACCATGCAGTTTCCTCATCCCATGAAGCTACAGTTTGAAAAGGTATACATGCCTTGTATGCTTGTTTCTAAGAAACGCTACTGTGGATTAAAGTTTGAGTCTATTCCTAAACCAGGGGACCCGCCCGCACGCATCGAGAGCAAAGGTCTTGAAAACATTCGCCGGGATTCTTGCCCAATCATGAAGCGTATCATGAACGATATGCTGCAGTCCGTATTTCTTTCTCGGGATCTCTCGCTCACGAAGCAAGTCTTTCAAAATCACATCCGAGCAATTCTCGAAAATAAGGTGAGTGTGAAAGAATTCGTTTTTGCGAGCAAGGTGCGCACTCCTATCGAAGAGCAATACAAAGCGGGTAGCTACCCACCCTCTGTTACGGTTGCACTTCGTTTGGCTAAAATTGATCCAATGGCATATCCAGTTTACAAAGAGCGGGTGCAGTACGTTATAGCTGATGGCTTGCCAAGTGCACGTCTTACAGACCTTGTTCAGCCTCCAAGCCCGGGTGTTCGTATTAACGCGACGTACTATATCAAGCGTAAGCTGATTGAACCTTTGCAGAGACTATTTCGACTTGTCCATGTCGATGTGGAGCGATGGTACTCTCAAATGAGAAAAGCTCAGACGGTGCAGCTGCAAGCACGAGATTATGGTTTTGGAGGGCCTGTACATCGCGATGGGGTCCGTGCTTACTTCCAGTCTGCTACCTGCGTTGTTTGCAAACGTTCATTTGCTCTGGGAAATGCAACATCTACACGGCAGAACTCTAATGCTGCTGAGGATTTTGATCCTCAGCTCCCAATTTGCCCACAGTGTCTAAGTACACCCCAGGAGACGGCTCTGTATATTGCGTTAGCTTCAAAGCGCCGCGATCAGGCCCGCATTTTACATGACCGGCAATGTCAGGCCTGCACGGGAAGTGTTATTCACAAGGATTACTGTGTTAATTCAAATTGTCCCGTATATTATTCAAAGGCGCTCTCACAATCTTGGTAATCTGCTTGCGTGCTTCTTTATTTAGAAAATAGAAAATAAAAAACAGTAATATAAATTTGTGAAATCTTGTAATCAGTACCTAGGTATTTCCCTGCAATTTGCAAAAACTATTATCATCATTCATAGAGCGACAAGCAATGAAAATTATTTGGTTTGAGCTACTTCCGCCGCGGATTTAACGAAAAAATTATAGTGAATAGCAGTTTTAGGAACAGCGTCTCGTTCAATCATTTGAGAGGAATTCCATGCAAGTGCACTGTAGTCGGCGACTTTCTGGCACTTTTAAGTGCTTTCGCGACAACTGATCTACCAAGGTGCAACTTCACACTCATCTTTCACGAGCCGCATAGTGTCTTCCAGCACAAAATGATTATGCCGCGTCTTTTCCCAGCTATTGATGTGAGCTGTATTCTCCGTTCTGTATAAGTAGTGTTCGAGTTCAAGTGCCATGCTAGAGCACATTCCTCAGGATAGACAAAAGGGTTGCTTCATTATACATACGTTAATAATGACATGAACGATGCTGTGCTTTCAATCTCTTCATAAGGGCATCATCACCACAGGTGATAGGTAGTACGTATTTAAGTGCACGTGACAGCAGCCTTCCATTCCATGCAGATAAGAGATTCTTCGTAGGTAGCCCAACGCTTGGAAGGTGTGTTGGACGCAAGGTTATCTATCCTTAGGCTTCATTGAACCTCGCTTCAAGGCTTGTTACTCATGAAAGGTTCTGATATACTTTGATTCATCCTGTTCGATTCCAGTTCTCGAGTCAGGAGCGACTGGTTTACAGGACGACGGTGCAGAGAACGAAACACGAAATTTGCATCATGAATCTGGTCTTCTTCAGCCGACTTTTTGAAGTCTCCTTTCTTAAACCAACTTGAGCGCTGTGTCTGACTTTGGTTGATTTAATTGCGTTTCTACATCCTCTCTCGATGCCTATGCGCGTACAACGTTTCTTCCACTCGGATGATTTTTCTAAAAATAAAACTGAAGATAAACTTGGATGAAGATTCATGACTGCACCAGACTAGGTGTAGTGACTGACTCCTTGTGCAGGTTTTTAGTTTAAAAAAGTAATATAGTATATTTTAAAGAAATTAAACACTTTCAATTAAAAAATAATAGTAATAACAATAGTAATAACAATAAGAAGAAGAAGAATTACCTTTCGCTATAAAAACTTGCTGCTTTGGTTTGCTTTGCATGATGAATTTGTGTGCATGAACACTGTGTTTTTGAAGCCATCGTAGCTCGATGTGCATTTAATCTTTGCATGCCCATATAGCTCGTAGGTACCTGCCTTCAGTCGTGTTGAGATAGATATTGAAAATATTGAATCGATTTGATTGATTTGCTAACTTTCTTTCGTTTCTTCCGATTCTTTTCATGGAATCTGCGAACGAAGAGGCGGGAAACTAAAGGGGAACGCTCGCCGCTTTGTTGCATTTCCTTTGGTCCAGGCACTCCCGCCACGAAATAAATGAATGCGTGAATCGATGAACGAGTAAGCTTTGTCCAAGTCTACTTTCAAGTTAGCAGCTTTATCATATACCTTGGGCCAGCGAAGATCAATTTCGCCTGCCAATTAGTCGGCACTCGTGCACGATGAGTGTTTATTTTACAAAATCTTTCACACGCAAGCACAAGCTCTCGACATCTCCATGGCAATCCATGGCAATCCATATAGGTACAGCTATTTTCAATGGCAGGTTCTGCGCGATATCAACCTTTTGCCCCAATCTACGGCTCCAAGTTATTTATTTGCTGCAAGCGAACAAACAGCATTACACGCGCTTCCTCTAGAGCTAGCTAAGATAAACGCCCTTATGTTCTCTTGGTATTCCATAAGGTCTGCTTGTTTTCCTTTCACTGCGGTGGCCATTTATGAAGCACCAAGCTCTATACATACGCTTCCGCTGCAACCAGCAGCGATACTTAGCTAAGCTTTTGGGCTTTGGCCATGCGTGGATCTCCATCCCACTGAAGATGTTAAAATCGTGAGGCCATGAACGTATGAGCGAATGAATGAATAGATGAATGAGTGAATGAATGAATGCTGGGTGAATGGCGCATTGTATCTCAGAATTCACTGGTGCACGGAGAGGATGCACCACTTAGATACCTGGAGCCTACTTGTAAAAGGAACAGAAAACGAAGGACAGGGCTTTTCTGCTTTTGCATCCATGCATCCTCGATCGAGCCTCTCACCAGCTACGGAAAAGACCCATCCAGGTCGCTAAAGAGCTATCAGCTCTCGCAGAAGCTCGGTCCCAAGGGCAATGTCTAGGAAAAAGCTCCCATGCGTCTCGACCGATGCTCAAGTCAACTCCTGTCAGCGTGATCGTCTTCTTCATCATCGATTATCCAATCTTTGCAAAGCCCAACTTTGATCAACTATTATCTACAAACCTTTGGATGTAATGTAAACTAAAAACCACGAAAAGGAATTTAGAGAAAAGTTTTGTCTCTCTTTCTATTTAATGATCAATTTATATCTCTGTATGAGGAACAGTACTAAAAAGAAAAAGAAAAAGAAAAAGAAACAGCTTGAATACAATAGCAACTACGCCTGCGGTATCACGCAGTCTGGTATTTCGCACCAACTATCTCGAATATATCTTTCTCCTTCTAAAGTATTCCGTATCTAGCCCATATCCGTATCCTCCGCGTCAATCGTCTCTATTCCATTCAATTCCATCTTTCTTCATCTTTAAAGAAAAGAAAGAAAGAAAGAAAGAAAGAAAGAAAAAAGAAAAAAGCAAAAAAGCTTGAGGTGAACTGCAAAACTTGCAACCTGAAGGATATATATTTGCTACAAGGCAGTATCTTTCCTGCGGTGCTGGTTGAAGCTGCATGTATCGTACATTGTGGCATCAGGCACTCTCTGGGCGCCTTGAGCTCCTTTTTCTCACTCTCAATTGCGCTTTTTTGCGACCTTCTTCGCTTGATGATCGCCTTCATAGCGATCCTGCTCCACCCAAACCCGGCCTGGGTACCCTAGAAGCTGTTATCTGACTCTTACTACAGGTCCCACCACACAAAATTATAATTTCTCTGGCAAGTCCTACTAGCTACTATACAAAGCTGCTAAGAGGTCTTTGTTTTTAGAAGTGAAAGTTGTTTTCTTGTTTCTTTTCTTTTCTTTTCTTCTCTGTGAAAGTTGTCTTTTATCAAACAAAATGTAAACTTTTATCAAAATGAGGATGGTATCGCCAGAGTAAGTCTGATGGGCCGTGGTCTTCAGGGGGTCATTCGCTGCATTGCGCGTGCGTTGGAGGTGATGCTATGTAGTATGCTCTGTGTGCTCATGCCATGCGAATCTCAGGGCATCAATTCTTCAAGAACAGTAAGAACTCCAACTTCCATTCAAGCAAGAGTCCTGAATCAATCGAAGGAGTACCTATTACTTCTAAATAAAATTTCTATTCTACAGCCGATTTACAGAAAAAGAAAAAGAAAAGATACTCACTGGGAGTACCTAATATCCTCTCCTCTACCACCACTGATCTCAGAAGATCGAAGATTAGTCGCAAAGAGAACAAAGCATGACGGCATTTGTTCACAGCCCGAATGCCACCTTAGCGAAGGGCTGCAGAAGAAGGTTAGATCAGGCCAACGAAAGCACCAATTTCTCTTATTTATTTTTATTATCATTAGTTTTCAACCACGATTATGGTCTCTATCTCTTGAAAGCTGATTACTACTTATATCTTTCTTTTACTGCAGGTGCAGCTAAAAAGAAAATCTTTTTTACATAGTTTTTTATTACTTTTCACGATAAAATCTTTTAAAAGAGCACTTCGAGAGCATCATCACCATCGCTTCAGGCGTCAGAAGGCAGCAAACCCCCATCGACGTTTCGCCTGCGAACCCCTTTCGGCTTTCGTCCTTCAACCTCCACTTAAGATGCTCTCCTCTGTCGCCCGGCGCTCTGCCGGCATCGCCCGCCTTCAGGCTCGCCGTGCTGCCGTGCGCAACATGAGCTCCACCCCTTCTGGTCTCCCCGGCAATGTCTCTCCCCAGGCTGCCGGTGCTGCCGCTGCCGGTGTTTTGGTTCTTCTTGCCCTCGGCCTCTCTGGTGGCTCCAAGTCTGAGTCCAAGAGCGTTCCCGAGAAGGCCTCTGCCGCCGTTGAGAAGGTTGAGGACGCCGTCAAGGATGTCCTCCCCGCCGTCGAGTCCAGCTCTGAGGAGGCCTCCTCTGAGTCCTCTTCCCTCTCTGAGCGTGTGGCCAAGCTCGAGCAGGAGGTCGCTCTCCTCTCTGCTGTGAACGTCGACGAGGCCTTCGTCTTCGTCAAGCCCCACGCTGTCACTGACAAGGTTGTGGACCTCGTCAAGGAGGACTTCGCCAAGAACGGCATCAAGGTCAAGACCGAGGGTGAGCTCGACCACAAGAAGATTGACACTGAGCGCCTCATTGACACCCACTACGGCGCCATCGCCAGCAAGGCTGTTATCCTCAAGCCCTCTGAGCTCAACGTGCCCGAGAAGGGCCAGGGTGAGTTCAAGAAGCTCTTTGGCGAGGAGTGGGCCAAGGCTCTCGAGGAGGGCAAGGTCTACAACGCCGCTGATGCCTGCGAGAAGCTCGGTATCACTGGTGATGAGCTCGAGGCTAAGTGGGGCAACCTCAAGCGCGGTGAGGATCTCATCAAGTTTGGTGGTGGCTTCTACTGCGGTAAGCTCGCTGACGACATGTACGTCATGAACGGTTTCTACCTCTCCATGCGCGGCAAGTACACCAACGCACCGGCCAAGATCCACTACTTTGTTGTTGAGTGGAACCCGAACAAGCTCTCCTGGGAGGACTTCCGTGGCAAGGTTCTTGGTGGCACTGACCCCAAGGACGCCGAGGAGGGCAGCCTTCGCCGCAAGATCTACGAGCAGTGGGAGGCCCTTGGACTTTCTGAGGAGCCCAACGTTGGTGACAACGGTGTCCACGCTAGTGCCAGCCCCTTCGAGGCCTCTGCCGAGCGCATGAACTGGCTCAAGGCATCCATGGATGAGGACCGCTTCGCCAAGGCTGCTCTCTCCCTCGGCATCCCCGCTGAGACCCTCAAGGAGTGGATGGGCGACGCCCAGGTCGCTTACGAGGGCAAGAACCAGAGCATCTTTGACATCCTCGAGGATCTCGACACCGCTGATGTCCTTGACAAGCTCGCCGTCATCCGCGCCAACAACCAGTAAATCTCAGCGCTTGCAGCTGTTCCATAAGTACCATTCACATCACCCCAACCACATCACACATCTCTCAGTGCGCCCCATGTGTTCACCGAGCCTGTTAGAAAACAAATAATCAACAACTATAACTGAGCATTTCCCAATTTTGTCAACATCACGCCCTATTTTCCTGCTCTCTGACTCTGTCCCTGTGAAGATATATCCGGTAGTACGAGGAGTCTTATATCACAAGGATCAATTAGATGAACTCAGTTCATTTGTATTTAATGCAAGCAGGGAGTTTTAAAACCAAGAGAAGCACATGCATATATAGTTAGAGTAGTATTCAATCCTAAATTACAAGAATCAAAAGAAGCCCGAAGAAGATCGAAGAAGCTCTTCGTAAGATCTCATTCGGACCATCAAAATCATCCTTCCTACAACACCCTAGAATGAAATCATTATTTTTTGTTTTGGTCTTTTTAATTAAAGATATTCCTATGCGATAAATGCTTCTTGTTTTCCTAACTTGCTTCCTAAACCTCTTCTGCGCCTCAGGCAAAAGTTACTCACGTAAGTCTCCAAGACCTGCAATCTTCAAACTGCCCTTTTGTAATGAAATGAACCAACATAACAATATCGAACGAGATTGAGAGGAGATAACAATTCTCTCAGCTTGCCCGGACCTATGTTGCGAAAGGTATCCATGCACCCCATCTTTGGTCTATCTCTGATCTATTGGTGGCATCTCGAGCTTGGATAACTCCCCATCCCTATGATATATGTACAACCTCTGTCCATAAGGAGTCGTCTTCTTACAGGCTTACATATCAACTCTGAGGGATTCATTCAGGTTTCCCCTATGTTTTCTTTGTTCTTTTTTCATCGGTATTTTCTTTGTTCTTTCTTCATCGGTGGTATTTGTTGAATAAAAAAGAAAAAGAAAAAAGGAGGAAAAGTAGGCTAAAATAGATGAAGTTCGTCATCCTAAAAGTAATTAAAAATTTAACGCTGAGGCGAAGAATATGATTCATCCCATCCAGCTTGGTAAACACGAGGCAACAAATCCCAATCGATCAATCGATTGATTGCGAGGCTTCCTATTGTGGCTGCAGGTTCTTGCAGCAAGAAGAATTGGCGTTGACATCAGCCTGTTGGGCCAAGAGCACCCTTCGATTGATATCGAAAAGTACTGCAAACTCTTGGCTTCGTTGTGAGAGTTATACAAAACGAGGTAAGGCCGGGAGCCAAAGGGCTTCTAGTACTGAACAGCAACGGTGGCAAGATGTTGATGGCTTTAGGCCTGGTAGGCGTAGGCCTTGCAGACGCAGGCATACTCAGTCTTTTGGCGAGGAGTTCTGATCTTAGTCCAGATGATTACACCTGGAATTCTTCGGTCCTAGATCTTGTAGCACTCGCATGGGTGCGAAGCCTGATCCTTGTGATTGCAGCTCTCAGACAGGCCATTCGAAGCACTCCAAAACAATGCTCCTTTATGGCTCTTAGCGCAACAGTTTTTGTATCAATCTTCATGATTGGATGCTCAACGACTAGTGTCGTAAAACTTGCAACCGCACACCCTCTTCACCATGCCTCGGCTTCTATCCATACCCTGATGTGGCTTGGTCTTGTGTTGCCCCTCCTGGATCTTGGCCTTATCTCAGTTGCTCGATTCCAAGCATACAATCAGGACGTGCCTGCCGACGAGCCTCTCCTCAGCCCTGGCGAACGTTCGGATGCTGAAATGGACTCTTCATACGATTACTCTCAACTCGGTCAAGGCGACGATCACCTCCATGGTACTGGAACAAGCTTTCGTCGTCTGCTCTTGTTGGCATGGCCCGAGCGCTACATTCTCACGGCAGCTTTGATCTGTCTTATGGTTAGTTCCGCAGCCACTATGGTAGTTCCAGCTCTTTTCAGCAAGCTTATCAACCAGATTTTGCACTCAAAGTCTGAGTCAGACCTGAACCACACAGTTGTGCTCATGATTGTAGTTTTTGTAGTCTCGAGTGTATTTACTCTCTTTCGTGGTGCTCTCTTTAACCTAAGTGGTGAGCGCTTAGTTGCCCGCTTTCGCGTGCGTGTTTTCGAAGCCATTCTTCGGCAGCCAATTGGTTTCTTTGATACAGAGAACAGCGGTGAACTACAATCCCGACTTAGCAGTGATACAAGCGTTATTCAAGACACAATGACTATGACTGTCTCAATGTCTCTGCGCTGGATTGCCCAGGTTGTGGTTGGTCTAGTTGTTTTATTTGTTCTGAGCTGGCAGCTCACGCTAATCATGCTTTCCGTGGTTCCTGCCCTCGCCATTGGAACACGTATCTATGGTAGCTTCATTCGTGGAGTATCCAAAAACTATCAGGATAGCCTCGCTAAAGCTGGAGAAACCGCTGAGCAGGCTATCAGTTCGATTCGCACGGTTCGTTCCTTCTCCAAGGAATCTGCAGAGATAGCGCGCTACCGCGCTCGTATCAAGGATTCTTATACCTACGGCGCACGCAGAGCATGGGCATTTGGCACTTTTATGGGAATCATTGGTCTTGCAGCTTATCTTGCCATGGTTCTAGTCTTGTGGTACGGTGGCCGTCTAGTGATTCGTGGTAGTTCGAGTCTCGATGCTGGTTCTTTGCTGAGCTTCCTCATGTACACAGTTTACCTTGCAGCTGCTCTTGGAGGCCTTTCTGGCCTCTACTCTCAAGTCATGTCTGCCGTAGGCAGTGCAGAACGAATGTTTGCAATTATCGATCGCAAACCAGACATCCACACTGACCGCGCTCCCGACGAGGACAGCTCGGAGACTACCTTGTTGCCAGGAGAAGATGCCAACCACCTGGATGCAGCAACTAGACGCGCTGGTGATTGGAACGAAGAGCTTCGTGGTGATGTTGTTTTTAACAAAGTTTCATTTGCCTACCCTTCTCGAAAGGATATCAAAGTTCTGGAGGACGTCTCATTTACCTGCCAGCAAGGTCAAGTAACAGCCCTCGTTGGTGCCAGTGGTGGAGGAAAGAGCACAATCATCAACCTCCTTCAACGCTTTTATGATCCGGATAGTGGCTACATTACGATCGCTGGGCAAGACTTGCGCCATATGAGTACTGTCAAGCTCCACCGCAATGTCAGTGCCGTTTCTCAGCAGCCTACTCTCTTTGCAATGTCTATTCGTGATAACATTTGTTATGGTGTCCACCGTAAGGTCACCGATGAAGAAATCGAGGCTGCTGCTAAAGAGGCGAACGCCTACAGCTTTATCAGCAACTTTCCTGATGGTTTTAACACTCAAGTCGGTGAGCGTGGTGTGACCTTGTCAGGAGGACAGAACCAGCGCATTGCTATTGCACGTGCTCTTCTTGCGCGTCCTAATGTTATTCTTTTGGACGAAGCAACTTCTGCATTGGATTCTGAAAGTGAGCACCTTGTACAAGAAGCCTTGGATCGTGTCATGGTTGGTCGCACAAGTATCACTATCGCGCATCGCCTTTCCACCATTCGTTCCGCCTCGATGATCCTTGTCATTTCTGATGGTGTAATTGCTGAACGGGGCACTCACGAGGAACTTTTGCAGAAGGATGATGGGCTCTATTCTACTTTGGTGCAAAGACAGATGCGCTAAATAAGAAAGACCTCTACAGCTGAACATTTATTCTTTCTTTTTGCTTGCCTTAGCGTGCAAGTGTCATGTCATGTCATTGCTTTCTTGAGTTTTGACAAGGCGAAACTTAATTTTTTCTAGTTCTAAAGGTTTGAAATGATGAATAACCAATCAAAAATATCACTTTTGGCTCTTGATACAAATGAACCTTTTCATAATATTCAAATCATGGCTAGCATACGCATATGATAGATAGATTTTCAAATAATAATGAGTAGAGTCCAGGGTTTTGTGCTTAGATTTGCTGAAGGTCATAAGCAAAAACACAATATAAGTATAGAACTTAAACAAATTACATAGATAAAACTTGCGACAGCTTGCGACACGATTCTCTATATTTCAAAGAGACATCACTGCGTCTCTTTTCCACTTGCCTTGATCACTTTAATTATGGCTGTTTCCAAGACGCGACTTTGGTAAAAGGAACGGTAGAAGCAGACCAAATTGCGCATCCCTTTTGATTGACGCGCGATCATAAATCGTGCTGCTTGCTGTTTCTGAGTTATCCTCATTCGAACCTTCATAGGAAGTAGCCGGAGCAATCATAGTGGTTGTTTTGCGAGATCCGTATATGACATCTTCGTGTTTGACCTCGTCGTGCGAGCCTTCAGATTGTTCTTCGTAGGGTTCCTCAGTATCAGTAAGATCATCCTGTCCTTCGTCTCCATTATTATTTGCCTCATCATCAAAAGACTGGTAGTAATCATTTGAACCAGAAGTGCTATTAGACTCGGGACGTCCACTCGTGTGAGTTACGCCGCTTGGGTATGAAACAAAACCAGGCATTTTGGGACCTCGGCAGGTATCCGCATGGTGTTCGATATCAATGACAGGGACTCGCAGATGACAACGATGGCACTTTACCCGGCTACCTGCAAAGCATCGCTGATAATGGGAAATTGATCTGCGGTCTAGCTTTTCTAAGCGATCAAAACCAAGAACCAAGAAACGACAGCGATCCATGGTAAATCCTTTGGTGCAGTTCAGAGACCGGAATACCATGCGAAGTCTTGCGCTCTTGAGAAATCGTCGGAAGGGCTGCTGCTGCAAGGCTTTTTGCAGCTGCAAGGGGGGGATCACGCCGTTGTTGTGACAACTGTCAAGCAGCATAAAGACTTCCCGAATAGCCTCTTCGCGAGTTCTAGGTGCAGGCCTGTGATCAAGCTGGTAGACGCCGTTTAGCATGAGCTGAGTAGCATTATACAGAATACTCGAGAGGATGTAGATGGTGTCATTAGCCTCCTTTTGATAAAAAAAGGTTCCCTCGATTACATCAAGTGCTTCCTGTTCAACACGTGCGACAGAGCTCAACAGTGCATAGTTACGGATGGTGAAGGGAATCAACACCCCGACTTGAACGCAATGAATAAGGATTATGCCCATTGTAGCACCTGCTCTCCACCCTTGGAACACAGATGACGTATATTGAGCAATCACTAGAATTGTGAATCCCGCAGCATAGCCCTGAGCAAGGATTAGAATACGAAATGCTTTCGTGAAAAAGACGGCCCAAGCGACAGGCAGGACCTCTTTCACAGTATAGGTCTCCACGTTGATCATGTCGAGAATGAGATTTCGCGTGGCAAACTCTGTGGAGTAGCGAAGCTTGTCATGTCCGCTGACCTCGGCTAGAACCTCATCAAGGCGCACCTCATCAGCTGTAAGCCTTCCTGTTGGGTCCAAAATGCTCGATTGCTCAGCATCGTTTAATTCTGCACAATATGGAATAAGGCTTGTGAGCTGATAGGGCCGTGGAACGCCAGCAATTTTGTGCAAGAATTTGTAGAGGCCTAGATGGATGAGTTTATTGAGAATAAAACAAATACCAAGAAGCACAAGCATAACGACGAGAATGATCTCCAAAGCGGAGTCCAAGTTCAAGTAGTCGAGTGGTTCATCTAGAGCTGAAGAAATTCCGTAGCCAAGAAGAAAGCAGAAGCCGAGAAATGCCCAACTGATCCAACCAATTTTAAGTTCACTAAGAACCCGTCGAGTGAGACTTCGGCGCAAGTACTTACTAAAATGGAAGGATTCTGGTAGTTTATTACGATCAATAAATTGTCTGCGTAATACCCAGAGATGTACTTTCTGCATCAGATGGTCCATTTCAAAGTAATGAAATGGTAGCGCATAGCGTAAGGTACGATGAAACACAGTTTCTGTTCCCTGCAGCTCTTCATACCGCTTTTGCAAGCGGTGAAGACCATAGGCGAAAGCGTCATCCCAACGCGACTTGGATGCCCGTAACACAACGGCAACGGTTGCATTTGTAACAATAAAAGTAATTCCTACCGTGAATAACCAAAGATGTGCAAATTCAATTAGGTGCATATCGTTCAGATCAAGTTTACGGGAGGCGTCACGAATGACAATCAAAGCAAATGAAATAATTCCTAGTACTGTCAGCTCGCGGTACATCCTCCGTAAGACTTTGATATTCGTGCGCTGCTCGCGGAAGATATACTCCAGCCTTCCTAGCACGAACTCTGTAAACGCGCTCAAGGCGCCCAGGATCGCCATCCATCTTAGTAAAAAGGGCCATCCAAACAGCACGTGTTGCAGGTCAAACTTGCATTCTGCTAAAGCATCGTCGCTAGCGGCTGCCAACTTGCGTAGGGCTTCTTCGACGTTTACCTCGGCCATCCCTCGCCAGCTGCGTTTCCCTTCTGTCACAGTAGCTGCTCGACCTCGTGTCCAGCTTGAGGGTTATGCAAACGCGATTCCCCGGGTCTTTACTTTGACGCACAGAATTCTTGTTCAAGTTCCTTTTCACAATTTATGAAACTTTTTCTTTTCTTTTCTTTCTCTCTCTCTCTCTCTCTCTCTCTGGGTTAATGAGAGCGTGCTTGATCAGCCTTTATTTTCATAACCTTGCATAACGCAACTGCACTGCACGGCCAGCACAAGCTTTTGTAAGGACTCCAATAAATGCCTTCCAATGCACTCCTGCACAGCGATCGGCCAGCTCCACGCTGATCACAGTATTTATATACCGCCTAAGCTCAACAGGCACGCCTTTGCAATTATGACAATGCACGACTGGAAAATCCGTGCACACAATTAGCTTGGGTGATGCTTGAGATGCTTCTCTCCACGAAGTCTTTCTTTGTTCGCTCTTTCGTGCTTTGCCGTGTTCACTTGTTCACTCCTCTGTGCGTTCCTCGCGGTGCTTGTCAATGCTGGTGCTGGTGGGCATACGAATGCAAGTGAATATGCACCTAATTTGCATTCGACGCTGCGCGGAGTTTGATAGTCCTGTTCGATAAGGATCGTGCTTCAATTCGAGGTTTCTACTTCGATATGATGTTTGGGTTTCCTGGCGCGTGCACAAATTAAAGAACGCCAAACGAATTGAAACGAGGTCGAGCTGGACGCTTTTCAAGACCCTGAAGCAGGTACAACCAGCTCGTTGGACTCAGGTGGGAGCAGGTCAGAGATAGACAATTGAAAATGTGCGTACGTAGGTAGGTAGCCACCTGTGGATATCGAGCTGAAGAGTAGTAGAACAAGGTACAGCTCGCGGTTATGGTTTTGGATTGACTCGAGGTTGTTGTCCATGTCCAGTTCTGCAATTCTTTTAATTCACTTACTTACTTACTTACTTACTTACTTACTTTCATAGAGAAGAGAAATTGCATCATGAAAAGAATCATTTATACTCTTCCTTCCTCCTAGTTGTGCAAACCTTCTTTTGGAATAACGCCGCGTCATGTCGGCTGTTAGTGCCTTCGGGGCGAACAAAGGGACTGCCCAAGTCTCAAGAGGTGTAAGTCGCTCAAGTTGGCGCTGATTAATGGTCCTGAATTGATCTTCAGTGCTCGTGCTTTCAAAGTTCTGTTTGCTTTTGATACTGCAGACTAGAAAGAGGGGGGGGGGGGTACAGTGCGAATTCGTTTGATGTACGCTTCAAGAATAGTGTGGTACCTTCTAGGTACATTTGCGTAAGAGTATGCTGAATACCCCCCTCGATGCTTCTGCGCATCGTGTTCCAAGCGTTCTGAGAGAATGTGTTGTAGAAATTGTCTGCTTTTGATACTTTCAGAGCAACTGCGGCGTCAACAGCATACGATATAATCATGATGAATGCGATCCAACTCTTAAGACGACTCTATTGATCTCGTTGTAGGCTTGTATTATTTGATGCCGGGTTTTTATATCTCAGCGTTGTCCGGTAAAAGGGTTTCTGGGACAGATGCTATATTGTTCGTGAAGCCCTAGGTGGGTCATAAGGCGTGCGCAAATGCAAATATGCAAATGCACTGTCAAGACGTGGACTTACATGTGCAGGAGATACTTGCAGACCCTTTCCAGTCGTCGCAGTTGCATCAACTTGACAGCACGGTCGAAGAGCCGTTGCGATCATCTTTGCAAAGGAAAGACTCTTTAAAGCTGTGCACTGTGCAAATGCCATCAGAATTCTTGTGATGCTCGACCGAGATGCACTCTTGTCCGCCTTATGTAAAATCTAATCTACTCATATAGATACAGCGCAGTTGCATCTGCGTTGGACCGCTACGCAAAACGCCAATTTGGCGTTCATTTCAGGCACGAACAGACAAGTATCTAAATGGACAAGTCAATGAATGGAATAAGTAATTTCTTGACATTAATTGATGTCATAAAGAGAGCTGGGCTAATCATTTCTCAAATAAGTTGCCTCCTAGATAGGAGTTGCCACCCTGTACGCTTCGACAGAGACGTCATCATGCCTTAATTATAAAAATAGTTTGCATCAGTCTTAAACGCGAAAGAGAAACCCTCAGTGCCAAAGTTCAGTCCAAGATATGCTTATCATCTCATCTAACACATATAAGGGTTTCTGGCTAAGTTTTAAGGGGGAATGACGAACTTTCCATTTAGCATTTGAAACCTTGATATTTTGATAGTTTTCAAAAATTTCAAAAGGTGAATCCTCTCAGACATGCCAAACTCCTTCCTTGCAGAAAAAAAAGAATATATTGAGAAGTTGCCTTTGGTCTGAAACAAGAAGTAGATAAGTTCATTCAACCTATTTCTGACATCTCGAGAGAATGACTTTAGTCTACTAATCTATTGTTTGCAGGTTCGAGGAGGTCGTCTGTGCCAAGAACAGAAGGAGTCAACTATTTCTAGTTTGTTATCACGTCTCTAACTAATCCATCCAAATCCAGTAAGCATAATAGAATCATTCTAGTAGTTCACTGTGAGACTTGAGCACAGAATCTAGAGTGTTTTTTTTTTTTGTTTTGGTGCAATATACGTATTCTGGCTTGCTATCACTAAGAAGGAATAAAAACTGCGCAACGAAATTTACTGATGCACAATTTAACACTACACATCGCATCCAGGTTCCTTGAAATTTCTGGTAAGAGAGTAGTATATTGATAAGAAAATGAATGAAACACAATCAAGAGAAGTGGCACAAACATGAAAAGAGTTACAACTTGATAATTTACTTCCAAATTTTGCACATACACATTGTATATGAACATATTATTGCACTGCAAATGCTATTTACTCTGCTTTCTCTTGCTGCTTTCAAAGCAACAAAGGCAAGGCATTTTGAATTTAACAAATGAGAAGCTGTCAACAACTAAGCGCCTTCTCGGTGATTAGCTGAGCAGTTGCCTAAACTCGTCAAAATCTACGGTTCCTGATCCATCGAGATCAATTTGCTCCACAAGCTTTTCAATATCAATAGTGAGACCAAAATCATGTTTTACAATTTTGACGAGCTTGTCAGTATCTACAATACCTTTGGGCTTTCCACCACCCTCTAAAGGTCGATCACCTCCAACAGCCACCCAGGCATCCATTACATCACTATCCTCATTCGTTTCGGCGAGTTCTTTTTGGCGAGCAATAACCTCTAAGAATTCTGTAAAATTGATAGAGTGATCGTCATTAGTGTCAACGCTGGAGATCATTTGAAAAATCTCCTCGTCGGTTGGGTTCTGCCCCATAGCTTTAAGGCAATCTTTGAGTTCCCATTGGTCAATAGACCCTGACCTGTCTTGGTCGAACAGCAAGAACGACTCTCGACATGCGTCGATCTCCTCCTGCGACAGTCGTAGATGCGCCATAACTCTTTCTCAGGGGTGTTTGCCAAGTCCCTCGCTGGGACCGCGCTACGATCACCAACGTCGTTGGCGTAAGCCAAGTGCGCGGTTTCAATTATTCAGTTCTGGATTTGCATGAAGTGTTCCTCACCTATGAGCATCACCCAACAAACTCAACTCGTTCTTTGCTGATCTCTCACGATGAACTAAGTTCATAAATCCCTTAACGGCACTCTTGAAACCGATTCGTTTCGAAACGTACATAACGTCCACTTTCGTTCTTTTCCTCTCATTGCAGCAATGTAGTACTCCTTCTCTGTTATTCGGCCAAAAGGAAACCCTCCTCGCGTGATGATAAGACCCCTAAACCCAACTGCTTTTGCCTTTCTATTGGCAAACTTCCCTCCGCATCGCCGTGTACCTTTCCAGTTCAGTAACAGCGTCAGTTCGACGACCCTATATCCTTTTACTTTCTAACTACAGAGCTGTGTGACCATGAAAGTTTCCATTTCTACATACCATTATCTCTTCATGGTTGTAAAATAAGCTCTGCGCCGATAATGGGGCTCCGCAGATCTCGGCTGTGGCTTGTTGGAAATGGATATAAGGCATCCTTTGACGACAACTTGCAGAGTCTTTTTGTGGGCATCCAATCGAACTTCGCCCACGGGACCTCAGAGCTTTCTCAGTCCCTTTCTGGGACGAACTTTTAAGATAGAAAATCAATGGAAAACTGAAACTTGATAAGAAGAAGAAGAGCGAAGAAAGAACTTAAAAGGAGGTAAAGGAAAGTGCTTTTGTGAGCAAAATCTAAATATCCTCAACTTGGATCCAACGCCACAAGATCAGCCAGCAAGCAAACCCCGACTCACCTTTGATGAGATAGTTTGCGAGACCTCTTCAGAACTTGGATTTCACAGCAGTGCATAGCAACGCTTTCTTCAAATAGATCTTCGTCGTGAGCTTTCGGTGAGTGATCTGCAGAAGAGGAGCTTTCTCAAGATGGGAGCAGTGCTAGGTGTTGAGGAGAAGGCGAACCATGTGCGCGATCTCGCGCTACAGCATATGGCGGCGCAGCGTGAGATGCAAATGGCTGTGAATATGGCTCGTATGCGTGACATGGTTCAGTATTTTTCTGGATTATGGGCAGGCTGTGTCACAGTTGGTCTTGTGGCAGCTGCTCGTGGACATTTCCCCAAGCCGCTGGCAGTGCCCATTCTTATCCTCCCGCTTGGCATCGCGTATCAAGCAGACATGGCTTATTACACTAAAATTCGCCGCGTAAGCAAGGAGGCGGAGTACATAATCGCAAATGAGCGCTGGAGATTCATCCCCCCTGAACAAGCTCCATTTTATAAGTTCTATGAGAAGGAGGTTGCTGAGCTTGCAGCTGCAGAGGCAGATAGTGGTCGAGTCGGATTGTATTGGCCAACTATTGTGCGCGACGTTCTCGAAGGCCCAGTCTACCGCGCAGCCGTGCCGCCGCCGCGGCTCCCGGATCATGTCCCTAAGTAATCATTGAGCGTATAATAAACTGAATTTTAAAAACAAGAACAAAAAACTTTATATTGTAAACCTGAGAAGTATGATGGGAACAGGAGCACTCCTTCTTTGGGATCGTGGTAGGGTCAAGCTTTGCTTATTTTGACTGTGATAGGTTGGTTATTTTGGTTAGTTAGTCTTGTCAATCGACGCTGACGAATGTCTAAACATTTAATAGAGGCCAAACTAGTATATTTGATGAATATTTATCTCGTTTGCTGATGCAAATCCTAGAGAAATAGAGAGACATGTTTACTAGATCGCGAGCAGCACTTAAAAGACAGAAAGAAAGTAAACATGACCTGAAACTCTCTGGTGTATGTGGGAAGAGAGCACGAAGGCGATTTCGAATTGGATAGAGGATTAGTGAAGCTAAAGTAGCCGTCTTCGCATGCGTTTTAAATGGCAGTCTGGTTCAGTCACGTCCTTTATAATAAATAAGGCAAGGACACAGTCTGGTTTGAACGGAATCTAGAGAGGGGCAATATGAGGTTTCACGTCTTGATTACAAACATGTTTGTAAACAAGACAAAAAGTTCTTGATTTCTTTTGTTGTTTCGTTTCTCTTCTCGGCGTTTCGAGGGGTAGAATAGGGCGGACTTGCACACCTTCATTCCAATTCTTCTATTTTCTTAATTTGACTCTATGAGCCTCCATCGTTCCAGAGACCTAGATAAGAATAATTTATCATGACGCGGCGGCGGCGGCATCAGCAGCAGCAGCCTTTTCCCGAAGTTCTGCTTTGGCACGAAGTTCTGCTTTTGCCTTTGCAACTGCTATGCTTGCAGCTTGAAGGCCGGCCTTTGCAACCTCCTCTTCGCTCAATCCCTTAGCGGTGGCTGCACCTTCAGCAGCGTACTTGGCTGCGCGACCTGCACGTGCAATTATGGCTTCCTCAGTGTTGAAATCCTCTATAAGCTGCTCATCAAAGTAAAGCATATCGCTAATAAGAGCGAACTGGTTATCTGTAAGCTTAATCTTCCACGAATCTGTGTTTTTGGACCCAAATTCGGTGTAAGATTCCCACAAGGTGGAGTTGAAGTGCTGTCCAAGCTCAGAATCTTGTTCAATGTTGAGATGCTCAATGAGGCGAGGATACTCTTCCCATGGTTGCTTGATCAGATCCTCGTAATTAAATTGTTGAATGAAGGCACCATCCATGGATCTCAGACTTTCGCGTAGAAGTGACCAGGACATGCCAAGGGAGCGGGTTTGAGAGTTGACTGTTCCAAAGTTGCGATTGATGGAGGAGGAAACAATAGCGGCACCAAGAGCTCTACGCAGGACAACCACGCGAAAATCTACGCCAGCCTCTTCACCAATTTTAGCAAGCTCGTAAAGGTCAGTGTTGCAGATAGGTCGGGCGAATTTCTTCAGGTAACACCGGGGGCCACCCCACGGATATGAGTACATATTCACTGCAGTTTCCACAAAGACAGTGTTGAGAAAGAAGAGCTTGCTGCCGTCGGTATTGTTGGTTTTGTGCAAGTCTCGCATCACCTGTACAAGTTTCTTCCGAGCATTATCGTGCTCCTCCAAACTATCATCGCGCCACCGAGAGTCAGCCAAGTACTCAGTAAGAGTATCGTACAACAAGCGGGTAGTGTGTTTGCGGCCCATCATGGAGAACATGTGGTGGCCAGAGCCCTCCACACCGGCGACAAAAACGACAGTGGGCACCTTTGTTTTGATGTCTGTTGAAGGACCACCATACTTGGTCTTGGGAAGGACCTGCCCGAGGAAGAGCTCGTTGGCGAGAATTGAGGGCACATGGGTTTTGGCCACCAAATCGAGGCGGTCTCCGTACGGGCTTTTGAAGCACTTGAGCGCGGGGTCGGAGTATTCGTGATTGTTGATAAACTTTGCACGAATGCGTGCTGCAGCGCTGATGGTATCCTTATTTGCTTCACGAAGCAAGCTCTTGACGCGAGTCGTTGAGCGGCACTCCGTGACAATAACTTCGGCATATCGGAGTTTGCCGAGCTGGTGGCTAAGATCACTGAGTGCCACGAGTAACATCAGCTCCTTGTAAATACCTCTTTTAGCGAGAATTGTGTTGAATCGAGGACACCCCTCATTAGCAAATGCTGCTGTGTTGTAGTCATGCCCCACGGTGATCAGATAGCGGATTCGCACCCCTGCACGGTGGCCTTGGCGCTCGAGGGTCACCAGATCCGGTCGAAGTAAGAACCAGGGAACTGAAATTCGGGTCGAGGGCTCTCCAGTAGGTCCCATGACATACTTGCGTCCTGCGAGCTCTCTCGCAAGCTGAAGGGAGCATCTTTGCGAAGGTTTGATGGCCATTGGGAAGGTGTACTGGTAGTTTCTGGCAGTTGACGAGAAGGTACATCTGTCAGTGGGCGCTAGTTTGGATAATGCCAAGTCAAGTCCTTCCTTTGCCTTGACATAGTGTGCTCCATCAGAGAATTGTGTCCACAGCGTGCGAATTGCCTCGTTCACCGCCTGGCATGTGGCACTCTGAGACGAAACCTGTAACGCATTGCTCGCATTCGTCGCATGGGTTCCTGTCAAGATCGTCACGACCGGTCCTTCCTGATTTCTGTACTGTCTGGCTGATTTCTTGTTCGATGGTGGGTTCCTGATTTCCATTTTCCTATCTTTAGTATTCTCAAAAGAAATGTTGTTTTGTGCATTTGCAAAAACGCTGTCATCCTGCTCATTGCCAGCACCGTTGTCCTGATTACCTGCATTGCTGAACTTGCTGTCAAAATCAGCGTCTGCAGATTGCAAGCTTTCAAGGCCTCTTGGGTCGCCTCGTATTCTAAGAATTGCGTTATGCGCCTCTTCAACGAGCATCGCAGTATCATGGTCTTGGAGAGCGTCTTGACGTAAAGTGGCCAAATCAGCTCGGCAAGGGCCAGCACATGCCAGGAGTAGAGCGCATAGCACGACGAGCGGCAGTATGATCGAGGCCGACGGTGAGATAGGGGCCTTTGGGGTCGCACCGGCAACCCGCCGCCGCCTCCCGAGCACCCCGCGCATCCTCTCGTCGCGCAATGTGCCGGCGAGCGGAGCGTGTTTCGTGTTTAGTCCTCACCTATTCTCCTTTATCCACAGTCTCATCTTCGTCAATTTTCGTTGTGACTTAGCACTAAGAAAAAACTTTTAACTTTCTCTCAATCAATAAAGGCCTTCTTTCTTTCTTTCTTTCTTTCTTTCTTTCTTTCTTTCTTTCTTTCTTTCTTTCTTTCTTTCTTTCTTTCTTTCCTCTCCTAAGCGTCAGCCATAATTAATTCTTCCATTTCCCGCCAACTTTCAAGTTAGTTGTAATTTCTCCAACCATACTACATATCCAACAAAACAGACGAAACGACTTCGCTCCTCAGAAACTGCGCGACACTCTTAGAAAACGTCCGTGCCGGCCAGCCTGCTGGGTAGATATGAGCTTGTCTCCTGGGTTCCCAGGACCTGCTCATCCTCCATGGCTGCTGATCGCATCTTTCGCAGCAATTAATTCTTAAGGCCATCGTCGTTGATCTGACTGAATAAACAATCAAACAAACAAACAAAGAGTCAAGTTTGCTTTACGGCATTCATTCTCCTTCGCCATTACTGACAACCGTAGAGCAGCCTTAGCGATTCTTTCCTTCTTTCTTTCTTTCTTTCTTTCTTTCTTTCTTTCTTTCTGTCCTCTGGGATTCAACATGCATTTCTAACTAAGTAGTACAAGCGAGCAGCAGACGTATCCGGAAAGACTCCTGCATCCAACACAGCAGCATCTCTTCAAATGTGGATGTAGGCGATTAAGGAGGTCTCTCCAGTGATTCTCTCCTGAAAGCAGAACCAAAGACCTCCTTTTGATCATGATTGATCACCATTCTCGTGTTCTCCAATCCGCCGTTAATCGCTGCTGCTTTTCGCAAGGAGCCGAAACTCCTCATTGTCTCTTTACTTTTTTTCTTTTCTTTTCTTTTTATAATTATATGCTTTACTTATTACCTTAACTTCTTTTTTTCCCCTTTTTTAAAAATCTCTGCATTCATATCAACCATGTGAAATTAACTTCAAGTTATAGGTACGTTTTATAAATAAATAGTAAAAAAAGAATACATGTCCACTCAGATGTACAAATCGAAGCACCTGCTTGCTACCAAAGCACTCAAAGCTTCCACAGGCACTTTAAGTGGGCTTGTGCTAATGATGTACGCATGAATTCTTCTTTGGTCGCCGTCAAAAAAGGCCAAGCTCGTATACGCTCGTATGTGAGGCAATGCATAAATGAATGAAGCAATTGATCGCTCGCCTTAACAACCTTTTCGAAACACCTCTTTGGCCATAAAGAACACCCCTTCACTCCTCTAAAAGGTTAAATGAAATAAACGTATACAGAGACTGACTTTGTTGTGCTTTCTTGCGCTCTGCTTTACTTAGTTCGCTTGAGAAGACCTGCATTTGGAGAACGTGGCGAACCTGAGATAAGATCACTTCGTATGCTCGAAGCTGCCGGCGTTGAGAGCGCCAAGAATGGTCGCGTGTTTATCATTTTCTTCCCTTCGTGTCCACTATGTCCACTCGCCTGAACAAGGTCCCAGGGCGTCAAGTCTCGCGTTGGTTCTTTTGGCATTTGGTTATCAGTAGCATTCGGTGATGCCATTGTGAAGCTCTGTAGACTGATTGTTTTCTGACTCACGCTGCTTTCTTCATGAAGCAAACAACAAACCAGCACGAGTTATTTATCGAGGTACTCGAGACTATTCTTCACATTTGCGTTGTGTTCTAAAAGAAGGGGACCTGCGTTGCCCCTTCCGCAATTCTCTTGCAAATTACAGCACGATTTCAGGTTTTCTGCGTCGCTTGCGTACCATCAAGTTGTCAAGTTGTCAAGCTGTCAGGTTGTCAAGTTGTCAAGTTGCTGCAATGATCATCTTGGTATGATAATCGAATTCTCCTTTATTCTGTTTCGCTACTTTAATGATTTTTATCATTGCTATTATTGTTGCTATTCTCGTTATCTCTCGAGAAATAACTAATTGAACAAACAAACAAACAAACAATAAATCAAATCCAAGCACCTACTACTACTACTAATACTACTACTACCACTACTACCACAGCTAGGTAAGACAGCTAAGCTTTCTGAAGAGCGTTGATGTAAATAAGTAAGTAAATAAGTATGTAGACGAAGGATACAGTTCGTCGGGTCGTCTCCTTCGCCTTTTTCCGTCACGATCTGTAAGTGCTTCTTTTCCACACGCCCCATTCTGCTCACTTCTCTTAATCATGTAATCAGCCCTTGAAGAGGTAAGCTGTACAAGTACCGTGGCAACTCCATTCGTCTCTTCCACAGTCTCGTGAGGTTATCCAACTTTAATTAGCTTCGTTCACTCCTCATTCGCATTCATATATATATATATATATAGATAGATAGATAGATAGATAGACCTGCCTCCATACATGCAACCTCGATCTTCATTTTGATTCTGAGTTCGATTCCAATCCATGGAGTTCGTGCGTTCTTTAATCCATACGAGTGGTTGAGTCTCACGCCCTCAATCAATCAATCACACGTCTTCAGTCGTCGAGAGCCACGAGCTCGTACTTTAAAAAGTTTTAATGGACAGCGTTGGAAACTTCGCATCCCTCGCATTGCATTAGTTAGCTGGCTTTGCGTGCATGCATCACATATATTCGTGAATACATGCATCTATGCGAACATCCACGTCTCCAGTTCTTCACGATCGTAGTTGCTCTACACGAGTCACGGGCGGTTGTCCAAGTACCCGCCTCAATCTCCATATTCCAAGGAGCTGCTGGAAGGAAGGCAGTTTCCAGTCATTCTCTTTTCTAGCTCTGGAGAGAAGTAAGTAAGTCCCTGTTTGCTTTGATTCGGCGGCGATAGGTACCTCACCTCACCTCCAATGCTTTCGCAGCGATTCTGTAGGCGAAGGCAAAAAGATATAACGAAGTTGTAGGGTCACTCCATTTCTTTTCGCTCCGTTTCCCCAGGTCCCAGCAAAGCGACCGCTCGAACCTTTGGCAATTGCCCAATGGACTAGGTTTTCTTGAAAGAATTAAATCTTTGCAGCTGCGCGAGAGAGCGTGGCGATATGAAATGACGGAATACGGGAGCGTCTAATAAGAAGAGACTTTCTCGGTGACTTTACTTTGGAATTATTCAAGCTTTGCATCGCGGCAATCGAGAAGTCCAAAACAAAAGATCCCAACGCAGAAACTTTCAAGTTGTAGCACGGCACGCGTCCAAACTAGAGAAGTGAGACTTTCTTTTGATTTAACTGTATTCTCCAACTTTTGAAGCTCGCAGAAAAGAAACTTGCCCCTCTTGTAATTGTTTCGCAACCAAGCAAAACCATAAACGAATGAAAGGCCACATCCACGCTGCAACATATTTCGAGCATGCAATCGTGTTCCCTTTTATAGCGAGTTTGAGCTTCTATACGGTGACAAGAGCGATAAACCTTTCCCAAGACTCTACGAGCTAGATGCTATATTCCATTGTCTACAGTTATAACTCTTATAAAGTGGGTGAATCCACATGCCTTAACAGCGAACTTCATTTTTAGTACGACAGTTTGACACACTAGAATAGCAGAGTAAAGTTATCCCTCATTCACCACCCTCACTCTAGAGACAGGCACAGAGTTCAAATCTTTTAACCTGGGTGAAAAACTCATGCCAAACAAACACTCAAACTGTTCATTCACAGTGATTATTTTGGCTTGAGTTTAACCCAAGCTGAAAGAGTTTAATTTACGACCTCTAAATAGTGTGAGGGTCGTTCATTCATATAACTGCAGATTGGTACTCGGCAATATCGGAGTTTGAGAGGATAGCTGAAGAAGAACTTGTTCCCTCCATTCCCATTCAAAAAGACACTCAATACCAAGCTCTCCATGATTCATTGGATTCGCTCACATTCGCACATACGTTTTGCAACGAAAAAGAACACTGGACTATTGCCTGCAAAACATGGAACATACGGACTTGGCCTCCTCAATCAAGCGCACATCATCATAATACCCTGATTGTTGTAGTTTGTTTTAATTTGTATTAGTAACTATCATAGTGGGTCTTTAGATCTTGGAGGTGGTCGCGGCTGCAAGGAACATCTTCTTGAGCGTCTTGGGTACCATGGAGGTATCTAGGCAAGTAAAAACACGTCCAGGCAACTTCTCCTCGAAGATTTTGGACTGGTTTGACATGCTTGCAATGAAGAGCACAAAAACATGGACACGAGGATCCATCTTGATCAGACGCTCTAGAGTTTCTGGAGTGATTCCGTACATGTCTACATTGGCGTCACTAATGAGCACAACGTACCTAGCATCAGCTTCAGGGCCACGAGTAATAGCCTCAATGGCACGACGAAGACCATTGACAGTATTATCTCCAGACTCGCACATTTCAGCATGCGCATAAATTTGACGAATCACGTTCAGGCGAGCTTTATCATCGCGAGGGGGTTTGCCAAATTCGACTAGGGGCAGATGGGCAGTATCACCTGAGTGCGCAGACATAGCAATATCAAATCTATGCTCCATGCCTTTGGTAGCTTCGAGCATCATCGTGGCGGCCTCCAGCGACCGCTGAAGGCGTCCATCAGCGGCGTACCGTGTCATGGACATTGATGCATCAAATACAAAGCTGATTCGCTTCGGCTTTGCTTGGAAGAGAGCGGAGTCTGGCGAGAGGTCACTCCGCCGTTTGTAGATCGCTCTCTCGCCCGTCAGACCATCAATAAGCTTGCTATCATCAATATCACCTGTGACCTGGTTCTTGAGCCAGACGCGCTCAGTGTCGTTGGCTTCTAAGCCTTCAAGAGTAACACGAAGTTCCCGGACCTCCGTCTTCACGGCTTCCTTGTACTTTTCATACTTTTCTGCATCATGCTCACTCATGTCGAGTTGTTTAAGAAACTTTTGCCATTCTTCGCGCTTGAATTCTTCAGAAGCACGCAGGGCCTCACTATTCAGTTTGTCCCCGCCCCGCTCCCTAATTTCGGCAGCTCCAGGGTTCTCAATTTCCTGAAACTCCTCGTCACTTGGATCCGGAAGATCGGCGAGCTGGTCAAGCGACTTGCCACGTGCCTGGCCTGACATACTACCACCACCTCCTCCACCAGAAAGCTGGCCACTGCCACCGCCCTCGCCAGATCCCTCGCCTCCACCATCTCCTTCTCCTTGACCGTCTCCACTACCTTTTCCCTTTCCACTGCCTTTGCCTGATCCAGAACCGTCACCTTCACCTTCTCCATTTTCCTCCTCATCAGTGCTCAGGCCATACTTTTTCTTTCGCTCGTCATCGTTCTCAAACCTATGGTTGTCAATTAGAAATTGAATTCCTATTCGCGAGTCGAAGCAGCAGGAGCAGTAAAAAGCAATTATTTCGCAAAAAGGCCGCACCAAGGTTTCGATCCAGAAACATATATCAACCTCCATGACACAGGGTGTTGAGAATCCGGGATATTGTGTGTTCATCAGCAAGAATAATCAAAGGGAGTTCGTCAGTCCTCGTGTCAATCTAAGTACGAGACATTCATTCACAACGTGCAGATGAAACAACGCACTTTCTAATGCAACGCAACGCAAAGAAAAAGAAAAGAATGAAGAAATATGGCAAATTCGCGATGGACTTACATGAGCTTAAGGGGCTCGTCTTCGGCTCGGCCAACGAGTTTACGCCAATTTGCAAATGCCTGGCGGATTGCAAGCTCGTCCACCAGCCATACACGAGCCGTACCGAGGCAATCAACCGTGAGAATGGAGGTGGCGCTTAGCTCGGTCACGAACAGGCGTTGACTGGCTTCGGCAATACTCGTGCGACGCATGGCAAACATGTTGAGCTGCGAAGGCGAAAGGGTTTGCTTGAAGGCCGCAAGGTTCGGCGAATGACGCACGTCAGTGCCGTAACGCGAGTCCTTTTGAGCGCCAGAGGAGCGCATGCGGGCATCAGGATCATTCTGATTCTTTGTAATTGCATCATCCTCAAGGCTTACAGTCAAGGTACGCCTGCTGGAGTTGTTTACATCGTAAAGTTCGATATCAACAACCATACGTTCTGGTGATTCACGAATCACGGCCATTAAGTTTGAATCTTCTAGTTGCTGTGCATGGATTCGAGCCACCTTGCGCTTAGTCTCTCCAGACTTGGAAGAGTTTTCTTCGGCTGCTTGAGTACCTGAGTCTCCAACGATAAGTTTTTCATCGATTTGGAAAACGTTTGCGCGAGAGCCTGACTCAAAGGCGGATGGAAGGTCAACAGCGAAGGCTGGGATACGCTCACCCGGCTCGCCGCCCGGTTCGCGAAGCTGCACCATGCGGGCACCGCCTGTGCGAATGGCTCCTGGAGAGCTCTTCATCGACTTGCCTGACACAAATGAAGGCATCATTGCAGTTTTCGCATATTCCGGTGCTGGTTCACGGCGCTGGAGACGGTCGAGCACGAAACGACCATCAGCTTCATCGAGCATAAGACGGAAGGTGGTTTGACGCTCGTTTTTGTCTTCCGTAGACGTAAGCAACCATGCGTTGCCAGACAAAGCGTCGACTCGCTCAACACCGATTATAAGCTGCTCGCGAGGAGGGTCCACACTAACATTAGTCGTGGAGAAAGTTTCTCCACTACCTTCTGCAAAATCAATCACAGTGACATACTTGTGGCCGGTCTGATACAACAGGAAACGCGTTTGGAAGGGTGCTGGGCACTGTACACATTGGATCTTAGGACCTTGGCGAGCACATCCAGGTGGCATCTCGATAAATCGAAACTGGGATTTATCTAGGTCAATCACGAGCATATTACCATTCAGTGGGTTCTGGACCAGAGCACGCCGACCTTCCGAACCTAGGGAGAAAACATTGGCAACATGAGGAGCAATTCGATACACACCATCAGCCGGAGTCGACGAGTGAAGGTCATGCGACACACAACGTTGCTGGCCTGCATCGATCTCATAGAGCATGAAGCTGTGGCTTCGAGCAAGGGCTAGGATTGTGCCATCATGGAGAGTCGTGACGCCAAGGATGAGACCCTGAGGCAAATTAAAGGAATGCAGTTCCTCTGTAAACACCACAGAGCTACGTTCGTTGCGCGCAAGCGTAGTTTCCATATAGGGCGGTTTGAGTGGCCAGACATCTGTCTTGCTGTTGAGATTGCGGCGAATAATCTCTTGAGTAGGCGTGATGAAAGCCTTAATTCGAATTAAATCATGAGATGCGGACCGAAGACCATCTGCAGAGCCACTGTTACTTAGAGACCATTGCTCGATCAGTTTCGGAGGAGGCAGTGTGCGCGTGCGCCCTGTGCTTACATGAAAGCTCGATGCCCCAATTGAGAAGGGAACACCATGTTTTGCGAAGACTTCTACCAGCAAGGTCTTCTCTTCATGGCTGTAATTATCGAAATCAAAGACATTGCGCAAAATACGGTCGATTCCATCGTCCGGGAAGCGTTGCATGTGCTTGACAACTGCAGTGAGCTCTCGCGTAGAATACGGGTACGATAGCTGTCCATCATCTGACATTGTACGTAACTCGTCAAATGCTGCAATCAGCTTGCGCAGGGTATCCTCGGGAACATCGGGGCCATACTGCTTGAGCAGATACATCTCAGAGTTGGAATCCGGATTGTCGATTGCATGACATGAGAAGACGTCACCAACCTCCCTGAAGAAATCGTTTCCATGGAATGGGAACCCAGGGCGGTTTGCAAGAGCAATGAGACGGAATTCAGGGTGCAATGGAATAACTTTGTCCTCTGTTCCAGGGACCACATCTTCAGGGTCAAGAATGCGACGACCGTCAGCGAGAAGCATGGAACGATCTTCCACTAAAGCCTTAAGAATCGCTGTAACATGGGTTGGGGCTTTGTCGGCCTCATCTACAACAAGAACTCGACCCTCGCGCGCAGCACGCACGAGCGGGGAATCCTCATATTGAAGAACGCCATCGACAATCGTGGGATTACTTGTGAGGTTCTGCACAGTTGTATCTCGGTGAAGCTGAATATATTCTCTGGGCAGGCGAAGTAATTGCAACATACGATCTGCAAGCTTATTCTTGCCAACACCTTGGTTACCAATGAGCAAGAGGTGCTGGCCGGAAGTCCAATCTTTTACCATCTCGCGCATTGAAAGCGCTTGTCTGGGGTTGTCATAAAAGAGAATATCTGGTATCAGCAAAGGGTCCTTCGGTGGCATGATATCCACCGTGACATTGCCAATCTTGAGCACGCCAACTGCGCGACTATCTTTGCAAAGAGCCTGAGCTCTATCTCCCTCAATAACCTCAATAGAAAGAATTTGATCAACGTCTGCGCCCACACCACCTTTGCTAGCAAGGATGTGAGCCGCTTTCAGTTGTGCAAGCAAAGTTTCCAGCACGATGGGGGGGAGGAAGCGCGAGAGGGACGCACGCAAAACCGCATCGTGAAGAGCTGCACTAGAATCGCCGTCCCCATGTTGTTGTACATCTACGGCGATACGTCGACAAATGCGGATCATAGAGCGAAGGGACACCGCTGTAAGCAATGGTGTCAGCATTTCATCAGAAGCAACTGCTTTGCGCAATGTTTTGGCAAAGTTCATGAGGTGATCGAGCTCTTCTACAGGAACCCGTGGGGCGAGAGTGCGAAGGATGAACTTTTGCTCATCAGGCTCAACAGGATCTACAAAGATGAAAGAAAACATACTTTGAACCTCAGCTCCAAGCCAGTCTCGCCAGGTTCCAGTTGGGGCACCGCCTCCCTTCACACCCGTGGGACGCGCCAACGCAATAATGCGGAATGCAGGGTGAATTGGTAGTACCCCCTTCGCCTCAAGCTCTGCACGAGAAAGCCCATGCTCAGCCTGTAGCATTTCAAAACGTTCGGCACTGATTAGACGCATTCCATTGGGAAGGCGAGCTTCACGTTCCGAGACCAGGAGCTGAAGTGAAGCCAAGGTACCCGGAATCATTTGTTCAACACCATCCAAGATGGCAATACGGCCTGTAAGTGCTGCAACAACGAGACTCGAGTCCTCCCAGTCCGTGTCACCATTAGGCCGTGTAGTACGGCGCTGTAAAAGTCCACGTGCAGTGATATCTTTGTAGAGGGGAATGTGCTCAACTTCATAGCCCAGGCGACGTGCGAAGTAGTGTACTAAGGCAGATTTACCGCCTCCCTTTTCACCCAGCAAGCAGAAGTCACCGATGGCATGTGCTTGCACCATTCTTGAGAATTGGGCCATGTTAGTGTGGGTCTCAACCATACCACGAACTGACTTCATAGGGGGCTGGGTCCCGGCAAGTACAGTTACAATAGTTTCACGCTCTTTCATGGACTGAAGGTATTCATTTGAGTAATTATTCAGAGGCTCAAGGCGGAAGCGAACGCGTGCTTCATGGGCGGCACCAAAAGCCACTACCTCCGCAACCATGTAATCACAAAGCACAGATGAGTCAAGCGGATCGCCTCCCGCAAGGGGCTTTGGCTGGCTATTTTGACCACGGATTTGCTGTTCACGGTCAAGAATGACAAGGTTCGACTTTGATGCATTGGGAATAAACACGGGGCGTTTGTCAAGAGCGAATCGATGAAGAACCTTATCAATGACTGCACCTCTTTCATCAGTGGACCCCTCCAGAAGAGCAGGAAATGGGTAAACGAAATCTGCGAGTGCACGCGGAGAGAGGTGTGGGAAAGATTCCAATAAACGGCCAACAGTATTTTCATAACCTTGAGCAAATTCTGGGACGGCGGTCGAAGCAGCTCCACCCTCGGAATGACGCAAATCACTCAAGACAGCAGAGGCCTGCACAACCTGGCGTAGAACTAGGGGGTCTGTCTGTTCGGTAATGAAGAGCTCCATTTCTTCGAGTTGCTGTGTGGGTCTGAGGGAAGGCACATCTCTGGCCTGAAATCGTGAACGGAACGGTGGGTCAAGTGCACTTCCAGGGTATCTCGGGATGGGCACACCAAGCGCAATGACACGGAACCTGTCAGATGTACGAATGAGTTTCCAACGTGCAAGCTCTTCGGTAGAATGTTCTTGGACAAGTGCATCGAAGCGCTTTGGACTAACGAGGAAGGTGGAATCTTCACAGTTCATTTCACGGTTCTCGAGAAGATTATTGAGCAGCGGCATGACATTACGTTCTGCCTTCTCAATACCATCGAGTACCAGCATGCTACCAGCTTTAGCAGCTCGGACTGCAGCACAATCGACGTACTTAGCGGTACCGTGGTTGATTTCACGACGCTGCTTGAGATCACTTTCGGTTGTGTCCTGAGACAGCGCAACATATTCTACAGGGCGCTGTACCAATTCGCAATACTTAAACACGAGGTGGCGACGCAAGGGACCTGGGGGACCAATGAGGTAAATGTCTTGACCGAGTGTATCCTTTTGCATCATAAAGCGGAGAATCCGCAATACATCTTGCGATTCTCCTTGAGGATCGAGGTAGCCGACTGGTATGTAGGTTTCTAGGCCTTGTGGCGGAGGCACGAGCTCCATGCTTACATCTCCGATGCGCACTGACGCTTGCCCATTATTTGTAAAGACCCTTTCGATTCCCAAAGTCCCATGATAAGGCGGAATATCTTCAATTCGCAAATGGGCGACGATTCTGCCCACTCGTCGGAGCGATACGCTCTGCATTTCATCATTGTTATCATTCATCTTGATGAAAACTTGAAGATTAAGTCACTGAGGGATATATAGATCCAGCAAATCCTTTCCCCTTTCAGCACAGTTTGACCCTGTCAGTACCTCGTTGTATAGCTTATTCTTGTCCTTCCTCCCTTGGGAATTTGCCTTTTTTGGCCTGTTTTTTCTCTTCTGAATAGACCCTGCGCGAGAGAAGATGACACAGATGATTCTTCTGTCAAAAAGACAAGCTGGAAACCTCTGCACCGCACCGCAGGCGCAAGTATTTGCAAGACCTTGAAGAACAGCTGACTCAGTACTTGGCTGTGTCGCAGGACTTGCTGTTGCAACAATGCGGGAAGTAAATTAAAATAGCTGTTGTGGAGAATTTGTCGAGTGAGTCAACTAAATCCACGAGACCAGGACTGCGTGTTCAGAACCTCCGCGAGGCCCTTCACGAGGTACTCTGCTGCCTGCAGAGCTTCTCCGAGCTCGAAGGTACTCTGGGCACCTTGGCGATCTGGATTTGCTTTGATGCAGGTCTTTGGTGGGTCATGCGCAAAGGGAAGGACTGTGTCTGCTTCAGGATCGGAAACATGCATTGCATTCTTTCATATGTCAATTAATAGAGAAAATAAGAAATGAAATGAAATAAAATGAAATGGATCAAGACAAGGATATATATGACGTCTAGATAAGCAACTCGATATCAAGATCTAATCAACGACTGTAAGCTGCATAGGATTCTCCAGAGACTGTTCCTGATAATTTTAATATAGTTCGTAGGAACACATCTTCTGGTTCTACTGAAAGCTTCGTTGGTGTTGGGAACACTATTCCTCAAATTACATTTATCCCAAAGAGGAATTACTAATACTACACCAACACGGTGTTCTATAATCTACTGCCGTCATGTTCGGAAAATCAATCGCCCGACATACCAGGACTTCTTCTTGTTGATCTTCTTCATGTTTTCAACGCGAGCGCAGGTCTTCCGACGGCGGGACGTTGCGCTTTGGGTTTGCTTATTTTCTACGCCTGGCTTAGATTTCCATTAAAACGTTCTTTCTTTCATGTGTTCTGTCTGACCCATTATAGGAGTCTCATAGTTCTAGCTCTAGTTCTGAAGTGCAGACTAAACCGGAGGTCACTCCGGCACCGCTTTCGCGATAGATGGTGTACAAGGTGTTACTTGTAACCGACTGAGGATGCGAAATGTGGCGGACTCGTTCGTCGGTTCGCAAGTTTATGTACCTACTGGCTAAAGCTAAAGAGTTGCTGCTGTAAAGTAGAAACGATGCTGTGCAGATCATGATGGTGCCTAGTGTAAAGTTGCGTTTGGTGAACGATAGCATCTAGCTAGGTAGGTACAAACCTGCCTGCCTGCTCAGAAACTAAAAGAGTTTGGGGAGTTTGGGATCAATAATACTTTACTTTTCATATGGAAGATGTCTACTAGGGTAATATAAATGTGCCTTGCTTGAAGATGCAAGAGGGGGATAACGGGACAAAGCCTCAAAATCGAGGCGATCCAGACAGGTGATAGCTACAATGCATGGTGATGGTGGCAAGTCCTTCCATTGCGTAAATGGCTTTGCCGATATGTTCTGATTCAGTAAGAAAGGAGGTTTTGCTGCAGATCATCAAAAGATTCTCGTCCACAGGCAACTTAAACAGGCTTGATGGGCTGCCCGGTCAAAGCGCTGTAAGGCTTCCTTTTGAAGCCGGGAGTCCTGGATGCCAAGAGATCGAAGGTCCTGTGTTGTCAGATCGCAGCAATCTTCAGCATTCCAGTGTTTGTTTTCATAAAAGGAAAGAAGTACATTGCGCGGGCAATGCATTTGGTGCAAAAGAACTTGTGAGACACGAGAATTCAAGACAAACTTGAGAAAGGTTTCTACATCGTCTCGTCCAGACTGCTTAGCAACAAGAAGAGCATTTGCTCCTAATTTATTTTTCACTTCAGCGTCGGCACCTGCCACCCAGCAGGCCTTTACGCAACGAATGAGATGCTCGCGCGAGCATGGGGGTTTTGGCGGCGCTTGGCAGGCCAGCATCAGCGCGGTCCACCCAAGATGGTTCTGGACATCAAGTTTTGCACCATGTATACAAAGTACCTCGGTGACTTGAAAGAATCCACTTTCGCAGGCGATCATCAGTGCGGTTTTACCTAATGGGTTCTGTGCGTCTAGGTTGGCACCATTTTCTGCAAGAAGTCTCACGAGATCCACAAAACCTCCCTGAGCGGCAATCAAGAGTGCGGTATTACCCAGGTTAGTGATTAGGTTTACTTGTGCGCCCTTGGCCACGAGAAGGTGTCCAATTTCAAAATGTCCCTTGAGGCATGCGCACATGAGCGCCGTGACACCTTTGCTTGTTTGGAGATCGAGGTCAGCACCCTTTTGCACAAGAAGTTTGGCAACTTCTGTGTGACCTTCTTGTGAAGCCACAGAGAGAGCAGTCCAACCGTCTCTACTCTGTTCGTTGATTGCTGCTCCCTTTTCAAGAAGCATTCGTGCGATGTTGACTTGGCCCATGCCACACGCAATCATGAGTGCGTTGTTCCCAGGAGGGCTTTGGAGGTCTACGCGTGCGCCTTTATCAATGAGCATCTCCGCAATGTCAGGATACCCGCTAGCACAAGCGATCATAAGCGCAGAGTTTCCTTGATTACCCTGAACATTGAGCTCAGCCCCATGCTCAATAAGCAAACGAGCCACCTCAAGTTGCCCTGCACCGCAAGCGAGCATGAGTGCGGTCCAACCCGGAGTATTCTGCACATTCAGATCGGCACCTTGTTCGATGAGGAGTTGGGCAACATCAAATTTACCACTGCCGCATGCCGAGATGAGTGCAGTCATGCCATTGGCTTTTGTCTGGATATCAAGGCTTGCCCCTCGAAGGATAAGAGCCTCTGCAATGTAGGGAAGGTTATGTTTACAGGCGAGGATAAGGGCGGTGCAATGGTCAGCACTTTGTAAGTTAACATCTGCGCCTTCTGAGATGAGCCACTTTGCGATCGTGGGCTGTCTCTCAAAGAGTGCCCACATCAGCGGCGTCATGGCATCTCCATCTGCTGTTGCTTTCAGCCTTTCATTGAGTGCTTCAGGTTTTTCCTTGATTGTTTCCTGCACGCCCTCAAGATTCCCGGTTTTAATATGATGGAGCATCCTTTCTAAGACTTTAAACTCTTCTATACAGCCCACTTTCCCGTTGTCGCTCCGCTTCTCTCGTAGGCTAGCTTTTCATCGACGTATCCTCTCTCTTCAATCCACGGCTGCTGTCTGCCTAAGTGCCTTGCCCCGACAGCTCTTGCAGTTCCTTCCCTCGTTTGGGATTTGCTTCGAACTCAAATGCGAACGAATCGCAATTTGTTTCTGTTTCATTGTTATTTCCAATATCAAAAACTTTTCCCACGGAAACTAACTAAAGCTAAACAATTCTAGCTAACAAAACCCACTTTACTCCTAGTTAGGACAAACCATGGTACTCCTAATGCCACCTAGTTTAAAAAGCATAACAAATAACAAATAACAAATAACAAATAAGAAATAGATAAAATGCCAGACCCTTAGGCATATCTGCAACTAGTTCTTTTTCCACCAATTCCACCGCTTCCGCCTCCAATATCCTTTTGCTGCTTCTTCTCTTCATATCTCCTCGAAAAACCACTCCAACGAAAGAACAGGTGCGCATGCTTCCCTTATAGAAGGACTTAATTTTTCTATTCACTTTTTTTTTTTTAAATTTAAAAATAATAATTTTGCTTAATCACATTTAATTCCTGCCAAATATTTTATTTATTTTTCTAACTTATGTGAAACTTTCAACCAACTAAACTAACTTATAATTCCTAACTTTGTTTATTCTTCACTCGCTCGCTCGCCTAAAGCTAGCTAGCAATATCTGTAGCTAGCTCACTATCTATCTAGCCGCCTTCCATCCTGCTCCGGCAGAGCGCCCTCTTTTTGAAGTTCCCTCAGATCATCACTCGACGAATTCTCAATCCCTCATTCAATTAATTGGCCATTCAATCCATCAGGAAACTCAATCGAAAATACGTCGCTGCTTACTCGTCTCCTTATTCTAGTTCTTGGTTCTGCCACGAAGGCTCTGGCGAAACATGCATGTCATCCTGCATGTCAAAGGGATCGTTGTACGAACGAGCTTATTCTCGACACTCAGAAGTCCCAAACGAATAACTCCGCTTCGCCATCGCCGTTCTTCGTTCTTCGATTTGGTTCTTCGGGTCTGCATTCTCATTCAGGTCAGTTCTTCGCCTCCGGTCCATTGATTAATTGATTAAATCATTTAGTTTCTTCTTTGTGTATCTATAAATTGAAGTAATTGAAGGAACCATTGAGGGCTTCTATTTCTTTGATTGTCCTCCCTTTGCATGAGGGCCTCAACGATTCATTGTTAACAACGATGAAAATCCATGTTGTTACTATTTTCAAGGCATTTTAAAAAACAAGTACCTTTTTCGAATGAAATTAATTTTAGCATGTTTAAAATGAAAAACGTTTTAAATGTATTTTAAAACTTGAAATAATAAAATATCAGAATAAAATAAAAGATACCTATTGATTATAATTGAACTTATAGCAATCTCCCGAAAAACCAGGGTTCGGATGCTGTGTTTGCTTTTTCGCTGACAAGGCTAGTGTTTCGAGCAGACCCAATCTTACGTTTTAGTTCTCTAGAGGTTGTGCGTTTCATTTTATATAGGAAACGGAATCGAGAGGTTTATTCCTGGTGCCGTTGCGGGCGCTTCATTTGAAACTATTTCACAAACAGCCCCAAGTTTTTACCCCATACACAGTACTTTGTAAAGTCTCATGTGGATTGAGATACCCGTGATGGCTTTCCATAACATTTTTGTTGGGTTCGAACGCAATGAACTGTGTTTTTTTGGTAACGCAATATGATATTTCAAAATATCCTGTATATCTAAATTAAAATAAAATAATAAATTCGCGAGGAAAGCAACAAGATGTGTTTTCCACCAGCCTTGCATGATAAAATGTTATATTTTCTGTCTCTCGATCTTAAACACTCACTCATGTTGGAATTTTCATATTACAACACTACCCACGCCAACTTATTAGACACATGAAAGCATTAGATATTCTATTCAAATATTGTTTCCTTCTTCTTCTTTTTATCTCATGTACTATAGCAAATACTTTTTTCTATTTTTAGAAGCCACGAGTTGCTACAATTTTGTATGATGGAGCATTGCATCAGACATCTCAACAGCAAAGTCCAAAATTGTTCGAGGTCGACAATGAGTAGACCTGCACAGACAATTGCCAGGGCTGTGAGGGGTCTAGTTGGGGCGGACCTCACTTGAGCAGCCTCGTACGTAGTCTACCGGAGTACGAAATGAAGACTTGCTCGAGTCCACAACCAGTTCATCTACCCGCAATGAAATGTCACACATCTAAAGAATGCTCAGCTTTCCAGGCCAATCGTCCTACTTGATGAGAACTGCCGCTTTAGAGAATGTGCACCAACATATTGATAAGCTTTGGATTGAACAGACGGGGCTTTCGCAAGTACTCAGGGATTTAGATCCGAGCACTGTCGACGATAGAAACTATACATTTTCAATAGTCTTTCTTTAGTGGTGACAAAGAAGAAAAGATCTTCGAACGCCGGCTTGGGTGCCCATCTAGCGATGTTCCAGATAGAGCCATGGACTGATTCTTGAGTTTGTTTCGTCACTCCTCTAAGAAGCAACGACGATATGATGATATTTCACGCCAATCAATCATATCGAAACAAGCAAGCTTTTAGCTTTTGCTGAAGGATCTGAAGCACTAATCACAAGTCTTTAGGCGTTGGTTAACAGTCCGGATTGGGTATTAGGAGCTCAGATCCGGCTTTAAAAGAGTCAAATAGATTGACCACAAACAGCACAGGTTATCTTAGTTTAGAGGATTATGCTGCTTCGCTTATGAGACTGCGCACTATGGTCGTGCCATCTTCCCTTAGCAATTGTGAAAATAGAGCTTTCCAACAGACCCTGTGTGGAAACCTAGTATGATCGGCTTTGCGAAAGACTTTGAAATAGATGCGGCAACATAAATGAGAAGTCCGCGAGCTGCTCACCCTATCAGTCCTATGGGCCTCTATGAAAGTTGGGGGTCTCGTAACAGTAGCCAATACTGAAGAGCCGAATAACTTTATTTCCTCAATAACCGATACGTATCTATGTCATCTATGTGGCGTATATGACAAAGCAGACTTTGTCACGTTCAATGAGTTAGAAGATAGTTCGTAGGAACTGTGGATCATTGGCATCGGCGGGAAAATGGATCAGAAACGAAAGAATTAAAAATTGGGTCATTTGCAGGAGTTTCTTGGAGTCAATGTTAGTCATTACTATTACAAGAGAGCCATGGTCAGGTCGGGGTTAATCTACATTGTTGCCAAAAGCCGGCACTTCCGTAGGATTATACAATATAATCTCATGTTCCATTGACCATAAGATTGTTGCACTGCAGTTTCTGTTTGTATTAGCCACATCTTCAACAACAGCATGCAAATGTTGATGATGTGTTCTATTCTTTCTGAAACCAGTTGCGTTAAAGTTAGAGGCAAGCGACCCAGACCGCAACCTCCCTGATTTGCAAAATCCACTGGTGGTGTTTGGCAATGGCACGTCGAAAAATCAAACTTCAATCGTTTTGCCCGAGGCCAAATTTGATGGAAAGGAGTTCCATTTGATTGAATCAGCTACTCTCTATTTCCGAGATATCTAGTCTGCAACTTTCTGCTTTCGTTGCATTACAAGATGCAGTCGTATCAGCAAAGAAGCTGAGTTCTTCTTCTTCTCGCATTTAAAGGCTCCTTAAGTCCGAGGTCCCACTCGATCTTGACTTCAAATTTGCGAGCACATCTCTGACCAGATGAATGCAATTGCAATGGCCATTTGAAGCGGGTATTTGCGCTCTTCTCCACTGCCTCCCAGCAGCACCTTTTCGGTCCCTGCTTTCGTTTTTGCTTTTCTAAAATTAAAATTAATTAATTAATTAATTAATTAATTAATAATTTTTGTTTGTTTGTTTGTTTGTTTATTTCATGTTTAAATTAACTATTAACTTGTCTGACTTAGTTTACGGCAAGGCCGACGGAAACATCCCGACCCACCACCATGATCAACCTCAACTTCTGGTCTACGATCGCCTCAAACTCCAAGAAACTTATCTTTCCTGCCTGTTTGCTGGTCCTCATTGCTTTGCTGGATATAATCTGCAAAAGAATAACCAACAACTTGCCCGATGTTTTCCATGAGCTGAGGCAGAATTCATCGATGTTCTCCTCCATCGAGAGGCTGAAAATTCATCCGTGAATCGAAGCGGCTTTCGAGGGCTTCAGACCTATCAAGAGTCCTTTGCTTCTGTACATAACGAGGACGTATCGAAAGCTCCAGGATCTTCAGGGACGCAAGAGCAATTCTCGAGGCGGCCTTCAACTCTTGAGGGCTCACTCATAACTATTTCTATTCAAAAAACATTTTCTCTATTAAAACTTAGAATACTGTCATATATATCATGAGATATATGGATGATTTTAATTAAAAAAGAAAGCAAGAAAAGGCAAGTAATTTGATGACTTCCTTCACTCAAAGCGAGAGCAACATCAGTGCAGTTATTGGAGGATCGCGATCCAGGAAATGCAATAGATACTACCGCTGCACCGAACTTCAGTGCGATTCTGTTTCTGCTGCCACGGAGTGACATCGATCAGCTTTTAAAGGATCGTGGCGATAAATAGCTCAGTCATCTCATTCAATCCAGGCCTAGCTAGCCGTGGCTATTACATTTATTTATTTGTTGCTTCTTTTTTACACGGCAAGGACTAAAAATGTAATCTTCGGAGTGGAAAGTAAATTGTATAACCCAACGAGTTAACTTCAACGAAGCTCTCGCGAAGACCGATACATACATGTTTAAACCTACTGTTTCTGCACTGTGCACGAGTCCATTACTAGCCCCGGCTCCTCGTGACCAGCTGCTTCGCAATGATCAATTCTCTGATTTCAATTTTTATTCTTTATTTCAAATATTCTATAAATTTTCTTTCTTGCTAATAATAAAGTAAGTGAAAAAGGGGAAAAGGAAGAAGAAAACATCCGTAATTTTCTCCCTCTATTTCTTCGTAGCACTGCCGTTTTCAATATTCACTAAATCATATCAACTGCAAGGTGTACAGTTCAGCTCGCACGTTTCGCGGGTAGTCTCGAATGACCATGAGCACTGCTTAGCACAAAATTAGTTCTCGAGTTTCTTCAAGTTCTTCATTCATCGATCCATTCTTAGTTTCCCTGCTAACTAATTAAGTTCTCTTAGCGCTCTCCGCCCGAGCGATTCAAGATCCTCCCGACGGCGTGGTGCCTTTATCCTTAACACTTCTGATCCTCACGCCCGCTTGCTCTTCATTAGTTTGTTTTTTTGGCTGCCCACAATGAAACAGCCCGGAAATCATACAAAGAACTATATGAGTATAATAGATCAGGGCCAATCACATGATAAATAAGTTATTTATGGCTTATTCTTTTCGTAGTTTCTATTGATTATTATTTATTTATTTTTAATTAAAAAAGGTTTTTATTATTTCTTTAAGCTCAAGTTTATGGGTTTATGTTTACAAATAAGTATTTCTTTCTAAAGAAGAGACTGTGCCAAAGCTTAGTCTGCACGAATCATTCATAGTCGCAAAATAGTACCTACTAGAAACTACTTTGCGATTCGGCGCGAGGCGCTTCGCGGGGCGTCCGGAACTGACATAAAGTCGAGCTCTCGTGGCAGTATCGTTGAGCTCGATTAGCAAGTACCTCGCAGAAGACTTGAAGCGGCTCAGAGCCAATTGGCAAACAGTCAGCTAATCAGTTGTTTCGTTGTTTTCATCGAGACTACCCTCATTCCTCACCTCTTACAAACGGTTCATGGGTCCACGTCTCAGTTCTGTCTCTCTCATCTGAGTTCTCTTATCTGATTCTCTCATCTGATTCTCTCATCGTGAGTTCTCTCATCATGAGTTCTCTCATCTGATTCTCTTATCTGATTCCCACATTGAGTTCTCTCATTGAGTTCTCTCATGATCGTCTTGCGTCTCAAATCTCAAGCTAATCAGCGACGACGACGACGGCGACTTGCGAGTTTACTTTGTGCTGCGTATTCTTCTTCTTCTACACTTTCCCAATT
Source organism: Schizochytrium sp. TIO01 (assembly GCA_004764695.1). NCBI lineage: Eukaryota > Bigyra > Thraustochytrida > Thraustochytriidae > Schizochytrium > Schizochytrium sp. TIO01. The sequence continues at coordinate 564,072 of SMSO01000014.1, read as the reverse complement.
CAAGTCAAGCCCTGGCCAGGGAGACAAACGCAGCCCTGCGCGAAGTCGAGCTCCTTGGGCATCTTCTTGAAGAACTTTTGGAGAGCGGTGTTCCCATGACATGACATGACATGACATGGCATGGTCTCGATCGCAATTTGCTGGCGTCCTCGATTGCACAAAGGTGGGCCGTTCATGGGCCGTCGAGGCGGGCGTTCATGCATCACTCGCTCGCCTTCGGTTGCAAGGTTGGACGATCTCAGAGCAATCGAGATGCTTCTGCGCATCGAACCGCAGTCCGTGCTCTGCTCAGTTGCTTGCGAGCAGGACCTGCCTAGCTACCTAGGCACCTGCATTCCTTCGCCAAGACCTTCGCCTTCGACGGCAGAAACTACGCCATTCGTGAGACCGACGAATCTCCCCTCGCGACGAGGGTGCTCCAGACCGAGCGATCGAAGTTGATATCGACCCATCGCTGCAGCTCTCTCCGGGCGGTCAGTGGCCTCGTTGCAAACGAGCGCATGAAAACGTGCTGCGAGCGAGCGCGTGACGAATCGATGGATCGATCGATCTCGAGTGAGTTCAGGAGCTTAGTGGCAAACTAGTTCCTGAACATGAAACTTCGTTGGAGCCGCCATTGCGCACATTCGCGCCATCAACAGCGAGCGCTAGCACAAGAGCAGAGTTACAAACGCTCCTCCCAGTCAAACCTCTGAGCGAGCGAGCGGGCGAGCGAGCGAGGCACGGCCATCCTGCGGGAACCATCTCTGCGAATGAATGCCCAGACTGCAGATTCACCTATGGCGATCTGGCCATCTCAAGAGCTGAGCAGCTTTCTTTCTGTGGCCACGCAATCCCACGCAATGAATGCAAGGCAATGGCACTGCATTGCACAGCATTGAGCTGAGTTGAGTTGAGTTGAGTTGAGTTGAGTTGAGTTGAGTTGAGTTGAGTTGAATGCAGATTCGTTCATAGCCATTTTGTAATTCGACTCAGCGAGCTCGAAACGTCGGTGTCAGCGCATCTATCTAACAACAATAGCTTCTACGCGCTTCGTCGCATCTGCTGTTCGTCATCGAACCAGCTGAGCTTCTGGGCTCGACATCCAGGCAACGAGCGAGTCATCTGAATCGAGTCGTTCTTGGCAATTTGACAAATTCCCTGCTTTCATCGCCATGCACCTGTCTCCCCAATACACCACAATACTTCTGCGCTTGCCTGCTGCTTGCTTACTTGCTTGCTTGAGTGCGGCCGCTGTGCACCCATTTGCAGCATTCTCGAGAAAGTTAGTCATGATCATTGCCGACCGTCAACGAGTCGCTTTCTTCCATGCCATTAAATGCATACTTTGCTGCCTGGTGTGCGCGTGAATCTTACCATGACCAACACCTTCAACTTGAACGATGATCATTGATCATTGATGACGCCGCGTTGTGAGCGAGGGTGTGCGTGTGTTTTCGATCGACTTCGCATCGCGAGGCCCGTGCAGCTTGGCCTCAGGCGGAGCACTCGAACGCAGCAGCTGCAGCGACAACAGCGCAGCTGTCTGCGAGCGAGAGCACGGGCCAGAGAACGAGAACAAGTGCTCTTCCGAAGCATCATTATTTCTCTCTGAGTATTCCAGGAAGCTAATAACGAGATAACAGTGTTAGCACTTTGAGTGCAAAAATAACAGCACGTGAAAAAGCAGATACTAGGCACATTCAAGTAGATCTTGAAATGAATGTAGGTGCTACAAAACAAACTTCTGAAGAGGCTGTTCGGAATGCCGTGGTATCCCAAAATAAGTAGTCCATCGCCAGGGGGGAAGGGAGGCTCCAGACGTGATGGTACCTTCCTAGTAGAAAGAGGTCAGGAATTGGTTGAAAGAAACTAGCTAGCCATCTCAAGGTGCTTAGGTGCTGAATGGACGAGCACAAATCCTTAAATCGAAGCGAGCACTTCCAGTATGACCTGAGAGTTCTATCAAATAAAACAAAACAAAACAAAACAAACTAATAAAAGAAACATGGCAGATTGTTCAAGATTCACAGTCGGTCGTCGTGGCTGTGCTCGCCGAGCATCACCTGAAAGATTGCAGCAGAAGATTGAGTTGGCTCGGCCCTTACCAAGTTAACCAAGTTAAAACTCGATGACCAAATAAAAATATAAGTTACTTAGTTTACTGATACTCCACCGCAAATGCGAACAAGAAGACAATGAAGAAGAGCAAAATCACCTACTGGTGCTCTACCAGGTATCAAGTAAAAGTAGTAGATGGAAAAGTTGAATTAGGTTTGAAGATGGTGGTAATAGTAGTACTACGAATTGTCTAATAGTTTTCATATGTAGGTAAAAGGTAAATCCCAGCAGTGTACTAATGCTGAGCAAACACGGGACAAAACAAATGGGGGGTAGACAATATGCAAGCTTCGAGCAGAGTTGTGTAAGCTAAGCAAGAGGCGAGCAGAAGGACATAATATGCACAAGAGATTATTCGTCAAAAGAGCAATCGAAACACTCTTTTGAGGCATTTCTGCTTGTTTCTGTCAGTTGTTGCTTGTGGTGGTGTTCCGCCTGAAACTGAGCATGGAGGACCCAGATGAAATTCGCCGCCAACCACGAGCATGGCTTAGGTCAGTCTTTGATCCACGTTGAAACATCTGTGTCACGCGGTCAGACATATGCTGCGACATGCGAGTGACCGATGAACGCGGGGGGATTGGCATACCTTGAAATCTTCGCAGCGCACGTTTGCGCAATGTCATTTTAATGCCAATGCTTTGTAAGTCATCCTCTGTAAGTCGAGCGCAGTCCTCCATAGTCAGGTAATCATTGTCAAAAAATGCAACAACCATCTCTCTTGGGGCCTCAATATCTTCCAGCAAAACTAAGGCCACCTCAGAAGTCTGTACAAATTCTATAAAGGAAACAATATCCTCTCGATCGGATAAGGCAGCAATCTCCATAGCATCATTTCCATCGTCCGTCTTGGCATTCAAATCTGCACCCCCCACCCAGCACGCCTTCACAATCTTAATAAGGTCGCCCCCCGTGTGACGAACTGGATCTACGGGCTGGCAGGCCATCATCAATGCAGTCCAGCCTGATTTGGTCTGAGTGTCGAGTCTGGCTCCCTTCTTGATGAGGGCCTCTACAATGTCGAGCTGGTTGTGCCGAGAAGCAAGCATAAGCGCCGTCCAACCGCCAAAATTTTGCATGTCTAATCTAGCACCACTTTCAATCAAAAGGATAGCTGTTTCCGGCTGATTGAATCGCGTGGCAAACATAAGAGCAGTCCAGCCGTCAGGACCAAGCACGTCAACATCAACCCCCTTTTGAATTAGAATTTGTGCAGTCTCGGGCTGCTCGAAACGACATGTAATCAGAAGAGCATTCCAGCCGCCCAGTTCTTGAATATTGATGTCAGCACCCTTTTGGATCAACAAAGCAGCTGTCTCGAAATGGTCATACCGACAAGCAAACATGAGTGCAGTCCACCCTTCATTACTTTGTAAATCCATGCTTGCACCTGCAGCAATAAGCATATCCACAGTTTCACTCTGCCCTAATTCTGCTGCGTACATGATTACAGATTTGCCATCACGATCCTGGAAATTAAGCTCAGCACCCTTAGTAATTAGGAATTGAGCAATTTCTGCTTGTTTGTTGCGTGAGGCCTCGATTAAAGCAGTAGAACCAAACTCATTCTGAAGGTCAAGATCAGCCCCCTTGCTCACAATTAAGCGAGCAATCTCCGGCTCACCAAGAGTTGAAGTAAGCATAAGTGCAGTATCGCCGTTGCGATCCTGAATGTCCAGATCTGCTCCTGCTCGAATGAGCCATTGGGCAATATCTGCGTGAAATTCACTTGAACTGTATAGTGTGTACATCAACGGTGTCCCTCCGGACGATGAGATTCTAGCATTTATCAGCTCTGGGTTTTCTGCGATCGTCTGCTGCACGGCAGCTAAATCGCCATCCTCAATGTACTCCATGATGGAGGAGGCCATCGGGACCAATCTTTGTTCTGCCACACGAGCCCGAGTATTCTAATCTCAATTCTGAAAGTGTCAGAGCACCGTTGTCTTGGTTATTGTTGTGGATGTTATCGTGATTGTTGCCGTGGTTGTTGTTGCTGCGATACTCCTTTCCCTCCCTCAGAATGCAGCTAGAAACATATATTTGTTTATGAATCCCAAAGGTGGCACCTATGGTAGTGATGAAAAGCGAACAGAGCTATGTCGTTGCAAGTGAGACGATTGCCGTCTCCGCTCCTATACAACCAAGCGCCTAGCCTAGCTCTGCTGCGATATTTGTCTTCTTTTAGCGCTTTGCTACTCTTGAACGTTGCCTAGGTTGAGCTTCCTATTCTTGTTGTTCTTCTTCAGGGACCCTTTTTGCTCGGCTTGATTGTACACGCTGCCAGCTGCACGTGCGCGGAGAGCTCCTTGAGATTGCGGATGCTGGTCACGTTAAGACCCCCTTTGCAAGCACAAAGGAAGAGAAGCCTCACTTGCGAGTTGACGGAAGCCCTGATAAATTTGAAAAGATGAATGCCCTCGTATACTTCGCCCCGAAGCAGCGTTTCCCTGAGTTCGAGACCTAGTGATTGATTTTGTCTTTGCCAACAGAATCGGACCCGGTCCCTGTCAGTTAATTTATTTTAAAAAAGAGAGAAAAATGAAAGAACTTGCTTATTTACATAGAGAAGTAAAAGCTTGCTTTCTTTTATTTGTTACGCACCCACCTTGGCGGCTTTTTAGGCGTTTGCGCTCCTCAACAAACGCAAGGGAACCCAGTCTGCGAGCATATCATTGGAAGGTATTTGACGTAGGATATTCGCTCAAAGCTGTTTCAAGGATATTATAGATTCAATCTCTGCTGGAATGGATTCCCAAATTCTCCTGTAAAATCTTAAAAAAAAAGCATCATCCAGGTAATATTTCCTTTTCACTTTTTCTTTTTCTGTCACTTTTCAAGGCTCAAGAAAAGAATTCCTTCCTGTTCCAGCAACTCGGGCAACGAACGATCTTCAGTTTTCCATTCTCACGCCCACCAAAAAGCAACACAAACGATCAGCTATAACTAGGCTGATGAGAAAAACTTGTAAGCGGCACTTCTGTGCTCGGAAATATCAGATTCTTGAACGCATGACTCCTCAGCATCCTCAGTTGACACATCATCACAAGGAAAATTAATCCTTATGGTCTCATGTGACCCCAACGATGCCTCGGCCCCTTTGAGCCAATGATTGCATCCCAAAATACTATCCCTAAAACTCTCGCTCTCTAGTCCCATCTCTGCCTCTCACCTCTTTGTTTAATCTCGGTTGCCCGGGGCGGCACTCTCTGCGGTTTGCAGCCTGTCCGCTGCCGTTAGGAGCGATTGCCACGCGCAAAGAGTGTGCTCTACTCCTCCTCCAAATTCACCTTCACTTTCAACAACTCCCCAAAGTTCTTAAGCTCTTCTTCCCTCGCCCATTCAGTGTGTCCTTTCTGAGGGCCTCTTCGAGTATTATCTTTGGGAAAGTGCAGTCACTCTAGTAAAGACAATATCTGGCAAAGTTCGTCCCGAATGAATTGCAATTGCCAAGGCTTCGACTGCATTTTATAAGAGAAACCTCGGTTCGACAGAAACGCCCCCGTTCAACCTTATGCCAGCCTCGATTGTATTCTTGGATGGGTGTCTATCGTCAAGGCCGCCCGAGTCCAGAGCGATTTTCTCCCGACCAAATATGCTGTAATTTGAATGACGCCTCAGCCAAACTCATCTTTAGCTTTTTCAAGGGTCAGGACTTTACCAATGACGCTACTAAGCTCAATGACTGTCACTACTACCATCACCAAAAGCATTTGCTCGGCCATAGTACTACCATGGTACACCATAATCTCCTGTTTTTACGAAAACCTCTTTGTTGGAAAGGCTAGGTAAGAATCGGCCTTCAATTGAATTTGCATTCGCACGTGCATTCGCATCCGCGCGTGCACTTCGTTAGACTGGATCGTGATAAAGATAAAATAATGCCACATCATGACCTATCTATCTACAATAGTGCTTCGCCTCGATGGTTTCAAACTGCTCAGCAGCGCTTCGTTGGTAACGGCGTTACAGTCGCTGATGTTGTTTTCGCAGCTGCTGTCTGCCACAGATTTGGGCGAATAGGCTTTCATTACCTTTCGATACAGATTAGCCAAACCGCAAACCGAGTCGAGCTGAGTTGCGGCGCTGTGCGCGGTTTTCAAGTTGATCGTGATTACCTGCAGCTTCTTCCCTCGGTCTCCAGGTAGTTTTGGCCAGTAGTCTCGGCACGATCGCTACCATTGCGACGGCTAAGAACTCCCAATTCCGTTTGTAGAGTTGTAGTACAGTGATTCGATTGCACTTTCGCGCTGGATGAGCCCTTTCTTTACAGTCACTCTGCGGTAAATCATCTACAGTAGTGCAACCATTCGTTGCGTGTCTGGACAGATGGAGGCTACCTACCTCCTACCTAGTGCTTCAATCTTTGTGCCCAGAACTTGATGCTTCGCTTTGCCAGCACCTAAGTATTTGATTTCTCTGGCTATCATGGCAACGCTACTCGTGATCTTCGCACACCTTGTTTTTGGAGGTTTAGGCCATTCCACTTCTTATGTCGATTGCACACCTTAATTTGAGCGATAAGAACCAACAAGACTTCGAGTGCTTGCCCAGGAGCTAGAGATTCTTGAAAAAGACCTTTCTCTAGAGCTGAAGTCTTTAGGCCGAACCAAAGTTGTTTGAATTCGAGTCGTGAATTAGTGTCGAGCCTCACATTACTTTCTTCTGATTTGACTTGATACTCGCGTGGCAGCAGAGAGGGTGTTTCAGACATGACCTTAGCCTGCGCTACTACGACAAAGTGGGCGTTTTAAACATGAAAATCGGCATGGACAGGGGCTTTTGCAAACCATAGAGACTGAAAAAGAGTCGTGGGCATGCACGTGTAATGAAAGCAAAGGTTCATCTTCCACCAAGGAATCCTCACTTTCCTTTTTGCTTCGATCTTAAAGTCAAGAATGATGAGTAAAGAAGATAATGCAAATTCAACGGAGGGAGGCAGAGTCACATGTGCTGATGCAAGTAAAAAGCTATACATGAAGTAAGAAAATTACTACATGCGCCGGTAGGTAGCCGGGGTGCAAGCAATCCAAAGCTTCTGTATCTTAAGATTAGAAAGGAAAACGCTATATCTATTAATCTATAGAAAGAAGAAAAAAAGTGCAGACAAAATCACATTAAGAAAGGCAGAGAATATAGCTATCTAATAAACGAATCTTCACTCTCACGTGTGAGACCAAAGACATGGATAGAAATAGTGTAGACCGTGGCCATTTTGACTCTTCCAGCAAGTGCAATTAAAGATGACGTGACACATTACAATCAGACGATCACCTTATTTGTGCGCACTTACATTAAACTGACAATCGATGTTGCTCTGAACTTCTAAAGCAAACAGTTCACTCTCCAGAGCAAAGGAAGTAGCAATGTGCAAGAGCGATATGAATATTTGCTGGCGTCGCGGACAAACATGGAAGCAGCAGAAGAGATACCAGCAGTTGGACCATTGAGATAGCCCTGAACAAACTGTGGAACGGACAGCACACGGGATAAACAAGAAAACAACAGCAGAGGTAATTTAACCGTGGACACCGTGACCGGCACCCATCTGCTTCTTGGTGTGAACCTTGTTCTTGACAAGAAGGTTGGTGCCAAGACCGCCGGTCAACTGGAACTTGTTCTTGCGTCGCATATCGGTCAGCTGCTTCTTGGCAATCTTCTTGTCCAACCAAGGGGGGCGAGTGTTGTTGAATGCCGGGTGAGCAAGCGTGGTGGTACTGCTCGGGTCGACTCCAGCCTTCTTGTACGCAAGCAGAAGACGCTCCTTGCTTGCTGCAAGCATGGCAGGACGAGTTTCTTCGGGCTTAAAGTGTTGCTTGTAGATAGTCTTGTAATCACGGTGACCCATGATACGGCGTGTTCCGGTCTCCTCGTTAATGATGACAATCTCACCAGTGTCCATGAGCTCGTGCTTGATCTTGGGTTTGCGAGCCTTGCTAGGCTTGTCACCATCGGACTTCTTCTTGGTAGCTTTCTCGGTGGCCACCATCGCGGTCTCGCCCTCCTGCTCCTCCATGTCTTCGTCTCCGTCTTCATCTTCGTCGCCCTCCTCGTCAGTATCGTTGAGTTCGCTGAAGTCATAGAAGTCTTCGTATTCCTCGAGGTCTTCATCGGTTTCCCAAGGGAGCTTGCAGTGCGCCTTGTCAATCATATGGCGAATTGCAGCCTTTCCAGACTTAAAGGGTTTGTCGCAATACAGGCACAGTTTTCCTGCACGGGCTTTCTGAGAGCAGTATTTGTAAAGACCTTGCCAGTCGCTCACGTACTCCGCATCGGGAATGTAGAAGCCATATTTCTTGTGCATGTAGGCCAGGGTTCCTTCAAGGTCTTCACTGACTTTACCATCCATGAAGCACTCTTTCGGGTCAACCTTCTTGCGGAGCTCCTCCTCATCGATTTCATAGGGGTTTTGCGGCTCTGCTGCATCCTCGTCGGCGTCATCCTCCAAGGCATTCGCACCGGGGTTGGCGCTTGCATTACTGGTGCTTGCTGTTTCGCTCTCTGCGCTACGTTTGCTCACCTTCACGTGATCGCGTTTCTTCACCTCACTGTTCTTCTGACGCTCGCGTTCTGCCGCGATGAGCTGCAGTTTGTCGAACATCTCCTTCGGAATGGGCGGCAGCTGAGCCACCTTGCGCTTCAAGTTGTACCTGTGCCATTCCGACTTGTAGTGCGCATGGAGCTCCTCGCGGGTCGTGAACACCACGCCCGGTGCCGTGAAGCACTTCAGGCCCGTCACTGCGCCTTCGCTCGCCTGCATCTTGCTCTCTCGCTTCTCCAAACTGCTTTGCCGCCGCCGCCAATTTCGCGATGGCTTTGGAATTGGAATCCACTGGTGCTCAACGAAGAGGACTCAAAAGAAGAAGAATAACTTAGAATAAATAGTTTATTCTTTCTCCTTTGTCCTAATTAATTATCAATTAATCAATCAATTGGCCTGTTCAAACTAAAACAATAAAAAATAATACTTTCCGGAGACTCTTATTTCGGGTTTGCCTGCCTTATAATCTGCCAGCGATGCGATCGAGCGAGGGAGGGAGGGATTAGTTCACCTCTCCTCTTCGGAGTCCACTTTAGACTTTATCTCCTTTGCTTCGCATATGTATGCTTCCACGGATGAGCAGAATACTCGCGACGGGACATTCATTGCTAACTTTCATTATTTCTTTTCTTTTCTTTGGTGTCGATTTTCGATTTCCGTAAGTCGGCTTTCAACCTTTGTTCTACTGTAAGCCTCATTTATCTTCACTTTTCAGAGTTTATTTATGAACAAATAAAAGTGGAGAGAAAAAACAAAAAAACAAAAATACTTTCAAGAGAATTCTTATTCGCCTCCACTCGCTCTTTTCCTTTTACAAAGAAATTCACAAACAATTGCCAACTGTTTAGCCGACGAGCCGATCGGTTGTTATCGCAAACGCTTCACTGAAGGCCGCTTAGAGACCTCGGCCTCCTCAAGCTCTGCTGAGAGTTGACTTTTCTTTCACAACCGAGAGTATCGCAGCTCCAGCCTCGGGGGATGAAACCAAGGGCAGAACGTTTGCGTATCGTTCTACAAGTGTTCTGCTTCGGGGCAGAGAGCGAGTGCCGCCGTCTTTCTCTCTATAGAAATAGTGCAGAACTGTTTCGGTACCGCGACGGAACTCGGAACTGCTGGAGGCGAAAGCCGTCGGGAATTGTGAATGGCTTTACAGCGCAGCGTAAACCGAGGCCTGCGTTCAAGATACTTTCAAGCTGCTTGAGGAACTTGTTATCCGCATTTAAGCGAGGCCTGGTTTCGTTGCCATGAAGTTGGAGTAATAAGAAGGAAGTCGGGTGCTGAGAGATGGAATGGACTTCGTGCCCCCATAATTTGTTCTGCAATGATTACTTTTTTACAAACAGGACCTACCTGGTTAGACTCTCTGGTACTCTCTGACTCCAGTAGGAGTAGCAACTTTTTGTATGCCGTGCATCGCCTGTCCTTTCTCTGTTCTTGTCCCCCTTCCCTATACAAAAAACACCCCCCTGACGGGGATCTATGCAAAACTTACCCCAGAATTGATCCCGCTGCAGGGTTCTGCTTTCCCGGAAGTGCCTGCATTACTTAAATTGACCTCTCCTTGGCTTGCTCATATGGATGAGGAAACACGTTTCACGTGCGGGCTCTACTACGTTTCAAAAGAGAAGAAAGAAGAAACAGATGCAGCCATCAAAGCAGAATTTCTTAACCTTGTCGAAAAACTCTACGGCTCAGGCGGTCTTTCAACTTATGAATTTGCACGCTCGAATGACATGTCTCGCCTTGGTTTTAATACAAGCGTGCTACAGGCAGAAATAGCCGCTAATGCAACAGGTGCGATTCCTATGAGTGTCTTGCAGAGCATGGTCTTCATCAGTGAGTTGATCATTATCACGCTGAAAGTTACTATAATTTGAAGGATAGAGCAAGTTGCGATTCAGATTAGGTGCAGGGTTGCGGGAGTTAAACATGCTAGCGTTCATGATTTGACTTGCGCGACTCCTCCGGTGTGGTCGTCTAACTGTAGATTAAAGTTACCTTCTAGTTCATCGACCCAAGATATCTCGTCCGCTGGCCCCTGTGCAGTTACATTTCCTGCTGACTCAATGTAGCGCTCGAAGTTTGGCGGGATTAAGCGACTGCCCATCGAGTTTCCACCCATTTCGTACTTCATCATTTGTAAGTTTTGGGCTACCGAACCCTCACCTCCTGGAGGGCGCACCTTATTTTCGAGAGCCCTAGACCGATTGTGCTGCGCGAACGAGCTGTGATTATCCTTGAGCATCTTTCCGAATGCGTTTCCGGTGTCCAGTGGCCTGTATGGCTCTCCGTGGGATGTAAGAGAGTCAGCGTAGTCCATGTAAAAATCTAAATCGGCTTGCATCCTTGTAATTATTTTGTTTTCAATGAATCTAGTTTGTACCTAGCAGGAAACCAAATAAAAAACTTATCTCTGCACTTGAGTAGAAGCAATTTGTTCTTAAAATGCATAAAGTTATTACACAGCACCTTGACGCCGCCCAGAGCATGCGTGAAATGATAGAAGCAGAGGACTCGATTCAACGCGCTCCTTTATTGAAGGAAGACTCAGATCTCTTAATGCGAACAATGATTCTACGGGATCGCCACCGCCGTGCGCACATTGATCATTCTTACATTCAAAGGAGTGATGAAATTCTTGCAAGAGAGGCGCAGCGTTTGGAGTCGCGCACTAAGGTCTCCCCGGAAAACCTGAGAACGCCTCTTCTGTGCAATCCTGATGCAGAGTTGCAACAAATTAAGTCATCGCACGACCGATTGTGGAAGTCTCGAATGAAAGAGTCCCCGAATAAATTTATTGCGCGTATGAATCAGTACAGAGGTGGTATTTCTCTGCCTCGATCGAATAAGCAGCATATATGGAGGAACACGCATGTTGTTTTAGGGCGCATGGACGCTTACCATCGCCCGGACTTGCTTTTGCCTGCTAATGTTCGCATGGATCATGACATTCCGGTTTGGTATGGCGCTCCTGATGGTCGTGGTGGTCGCCAGCCATTTTATTACCCTGCCAGCAAGTAAAAAACATCAGAATATTTTTTCGCTGTCTCCCAATTAAATCAAAAAAAACAATTGTTGTATTGCCAAACATGCTGGACAAAAGTAAATTTTCAGGAAATAGTCTTCTGCTCACGCTGGGCGTGGGAAGCCTTGCTTTCAGCATGGCCATGGCTTTTGATAGTCGAAAATCTACTCCACAGTCTGAAGATGTCAGTTCGGATGCCCCTCCGCTTGGTGATAATGAAGAGCACCTTGAGCAAAGTGACGAGGTCGACAAAAGCAGCAAAAGCAGCAGAAGCGGCAGAGGCAGTAGCAGCAAAAAGAAACGAACCGGCTCTAAAACTTCTAAGAATTCACACCGCCATAGTCTCCCCGAAACTATTCATGAGGACGATGAAGGGTCACAGAGTAGCGAAAGTGGCTCGGTCACAATTACAAACTCCAATTATACCGGCTTGACCTCACAGTTTCTTAAAAAGTATGCGCAGGATTACGAAGCTTTCCAGAAACAAGCAGAAGAGGGTGAACCCGTGGAGGTGGAAGATAATACCTACAAATGCGACGGCTCTGCATTCAGTTTGCGTTTACATTTGATTCAGGAAGCGCATCGACGAGCTCGCGCAGCTACTCCGATTGATGAAGGAATTCTTGCAACCATCCTCGCTGAAAAGCTCATTGAGCTTGAAGAAGAAGAAGGCTTCAGTAAATGTGAAAGCGAAAGCGAAAGCGAAAGTGGAAGTGAAAGCGACGACGAAAACGACTTTGAGCCCGTAAACATTCAGGAAGACAAAGATGCAACTACTCCACAAATCCGAATGGTCAAAAACTACGTGGAAATATTCTCGGGCCCTGAAAGTGAAAGACTTACAGAAAGCCAGAGAAATGCCCTCGCAGACTTCTCCAATGCTCTCAGTAACAGAAACAATTAAATCTTCATTGCGACTTCTCTGTCGTCTTATTCTTGCCTCCTCTATTATAGCTGCTTGCAAGGCCATGAATGGCTGTTTTCGTCCTGAAGACAAGCTTAAGATAGCTGGTCAAATCTTCGGTGGACTCGTAGAGCTTTGCGTCATGCTCACCCTTGCTAATCTGATCAGTAGCTACTTTTTCCAGGCTTCTCGGATAATTGCAAGAGAGCTGCCTGGAACGTTCATTCCTGTGCTTATTTATATTGCAGCTCTATTGGTTTACCTTACCGTGTTGGCATCCATCTTTAATCTGATTGTCACAGCAATCCACGAGGTGATTGATACAACCATGCGCATTGCAAAGGAAATCAAAGGAGAAGAGATCTTTTCAAATGATGTTTATAGCACTTACTTCTCACTCAGAAACTCTGCGCAAAACCCAGAAAATAGACCTTTCACAACCAACAACTTTGATGGCTCTGACCAGAGCCCACCTGTGCCCTCTTTTGAACCCTTCGATGGCTCCCATATTGGTGAAAACACCGCTTCTCGCGCTGGTATTTATGCTGAGGCAGCTCTTTGGAATGCCACAGTGCCTAAGAGTGCGTGGTTTTTCACAAGCTGGGCAAACGTTTTCCTGCAGGGTGCTGTGCTGGGCGGATTTGGGCGGATTGAATTACATGAGCACCTTTGCCGCCCACTCCATGGAGTATCTAACTTAATTGGGACTTTAGGCGCTTACACGAGAAGTAAGGCCATCAGCTTTGCTGCTAATATTCAGTCACATTTTGGCTGGAAAGAAGGCTACTTACAACAAATGGATGACGCACAGAAATGAGTGCAAGCAGGAGTTTTCTTTCAGCTTGTGCATACATTGATGTTACCCTTCGTCACAATTCCAGACTTACAGTATCGCACAAGAGTTAACCAGGCACTTCAACAAGCCAAGCCATTTGAATTTACGCCTAAGAATGGTCTTTATTCAGGTAGAGTGCGAATGCTGCGCAACCACGGCTTTACCATTCACGCTGACACCTTTAAATTGCTCATTAGGCACATGGGCGCTGTGGGGACCAGCAGTTTACCCATCGTAGACCAAATTAGCAACTTTCAAACGCTAGATAACATCAAGCTTTTGCCTCTAATCGTACAACCGACGCTGTTCCGCCAATTTTTGCGCACCGCAGTCTTCAATGTTTATCGAACGACCCTGCTATAGACAGTCTCATGGCTGTCTTGCTGGCTTTCAACTTGCAAGTAGGAACATTGCACCTGATGATAACAAATAGAGAAGGACTTTACAATTTTCAGAGCAGCGGTCGTATGAGTGTCGGGCTTATTAACTCATTTCCGCCTTGCTTGCCTTCAAGCGACTACCATCGGTGGTTCATTACTAACAGTAACAACAGAGCTTCGCTCAAAGAATTGGATAGATGTGGAGAAGACAGAAAATCTATTGAATACTTTACTTGTGATGAGATAAATCTGAGCGGACTGCTGCAATGAATTCCACATCATTGACAGAGAGCGTTGCCACACCATGGCCTTCCTCCAAAAGTCGTGCTGCTTCTTTGGGCTCGCTAGAGAGTGCCCGCAAAGCTTTAAGCAAAGACTGCATCGCATGTGACGGTAAGGTCAACAAGCGAACACGATCTTTTATCGCACGAAAGAACCGATTTTCAGGTCGTCTTGCAAATAGTGAAAATAATTGGAAGAGGGACTGTGCATCTCGAGCAAGAGCCTGGGCACCCACACCTGAAAAGCGACTCATATCAAGTAACTCATGCTGAAAAGAAGAGTTAATACCCATAGCAATACGAGACACTACTTGTTGGTGCACAACAGGCAGTAACTGTTTCTGAGTCTCCAACAGCACTTTGGAAAGAAATTCTAAAGCCTCCGCCCAGCCAGGATGTTGCACTGGCACTTGCGTACCATTCATAGAACCTTCTCGTACACTGCGAAAGTAACTTTTGGCTAAGTAAACAAAATGCCGCACGCATAAGTCAATGAATCGTCCAGCTTCTGTATTTACAAGAGTAGAATATCGAGAGCGCTGGTTCGCAAACATGCTAATACTCTCTGCGATGCTGCTCTGACTTTTAGAATTACCACCTGAGGCATTATTCTGTTGTTGTCGACTTCGGCGCACCCTACCGAGAAAACCAGCCATCATTCCACGCAGTGCATTCGTTTTACCTTTGGCTGTGTCATGAAGCATTTGTCCAGCGAGATTGCTATCTAAAGAAGAAATTCCTTCCAAGTCATGTTGAGCCTCCGAGGTCTCTATGTAACGTGTTCCTTCCTCCCAAGATGCTAGAGTTTTATCGACATGTGAGGCTGCATTCAGCGCACGGCACCACTCGCATACTGCCGGAATTTCTTCGAACGTGTTTGCAAGAACAGACTCTTGCAAGTCAACACTTTGAGTCTTTTGTTCGAGGGCCACAACAAAGTCCTCTAAAAGTGGAAGTTGAGTCATGCGAAAGAAAAGGCCACGTGAATGCGCCTCTTCTAATGCTTCACCTCGTGAACCAACACTATCAACTAAGGTCAATACCATATCAGCACATTCAGGCAGGAAAGCGCGCTCTGCTGCCTTCCCAGCGAACTGCGAAAGGCTAGCCTCCACGGCGGTGTGCGAGTTGATTATGTCATGAATCGTATTCCATGCCGAGTCAGCATTGATAATGCTTTGCAGTCTTCGGCGGCTGTACTCCAAATCCGCTGACATCCACCGAATAAAGCGTGATTCGTCATTAGAAAAAAAGCTGGGCACACTTGGCCAAGCTGTTGAGCCACCCCTATACCCAAACAAAGTCCTTAATTGTTCATGTAAGGTGATCGTTTCGTCTAACGTACTACAGATAAGGGCGTTGGACTGTTCAACAATAGGCCAAATGGCAGCATAATGATGGTGCAAGCCCTGAACCAGAAACCTAACAAAATGAACGACCACATCAATGTAAGCCCCCGATGGCATACATTGCTCGCCAACTGGTTGAACAACATCTGCAAGGTATCCTGCATGATCCTTTGCAGCATCAAGAATAAATTGATGATACCAGTCTGGTTTATCAATTCGATTGGTTGCTCGTGAGCCACTGAAGTGGTATTTAAAACGTTGCAAGATTGGTTTGGCCAGAGCTTTGACAGCCCAAAGTTCATGCTCAAATTCCCCGGTCACATCAAGATAGGGTGTTCGATGTTGGTCCAGATACAGTATTTGTAAAGAGATCATAGATCGCAGAGCTGCTTGCAGTGCCTGGTTGTTTTCTACATTAGCTCTTAAATCCGTGTTAGAGGCAGTTATAGGCCAACGAAGCTTGGTTAGCGAGTCTTTAATTGCATTCTGTAGGTAGGTACGGCGTGCTTTCGCTGCTCGATCAATCGATGCAGCAAAAACCTCTGCAATGCGCAGATCGCTCTGCCGAAGGTGTGCCATAAACGCACGATAGTCTTTAAGCGCTTCGCAAACCTTTACAATCTGCTCTTCTGTTGGCTCATTAGTAGCATCAAGTCGTTTAATGAGAATCATGCTTTGTGCATAAGCGCGTGCATTAGATAATGCCTGCAATTCCACCAAAGAGTGTTCAACTTGTTTTGCTAGAGGCTGTACGCGTGCTGTTTCCTTATCCACCTTATCGATTAGTGTTCTAGCTTTAACTTCTGTCTTTTCGAGTTTGTTGATTGTGCCGAGAGATCGTTCCATAGCGCTTTGCATCCGCAGCTCATACTCCTCGTTTTGACGTTGAAGATCGATTTCAAGCGCAGATCTCTTGTCTATCATTTCTTGAACAAGCTGTTGCAATTTCCCTTTAGCAAAAGATGCCTCCAGCGCATCTGCGAGATCTTCATCCATGAAATCATTTATACTATTGGTACCATCTGCTCCACGCGGCGACGCTGCTGCAGCAGAAGACAAACCCAGAAGCTCCACATCGAGAGAAGCGACATCCATTTTGTGTTGCACTAACTGCTCTTCAAGAGCTCCGTCTTAGTAGGATCTTGAGGTACTAAAGACGCCCGGGCGCTCTCCAGCTGCGTCCTCGCGCGCTGCTGCAAGGCAGGCCCTGCGTTGAAGTAAAGTTTGTTTGCGTTCGAAGACACCTAGCTTTTACAAAGTAATCTTCTTTTCTCATGTATAGTAATACGTGCTAGATGAATTAAGAATTATACAAAAAGGAGCAGATATCTAACTCTTTCCTTGCGTCAGAAGTTTGCCAAGTATTTTGTCAACGGGCTTGGAGTTTTGCGTGTGTAGCACCTAAGGATGGTGGAAGGAAATTCCAGAAGAAAATATTCGCGCAGATAATGAAATAATTTTGGTCAGTAGAGAGTCTGACCAGGAAGAAGATTCAAGTAACATTTTGCTTGAAGGTGAAAGAGCTGAGGTTTACAGATTGCAAAAGATATACCTTACAGTTTATGGCTTTATGGTCGCTGGCGATTGGCTTCAAGGTCCCTATATATATGCTCTCTATGATGCGTATGGTTATTCTCGACAATCAATTGCCGTACTCTTCGTGGCAGGTTTTGTGTCTTCAATGCTTGCTGGAACTCTTGTAGGATCTCTTGCGGACCGCTTAGGACGTCGTCGCTTTGTTTTCATATATGCATTATTGTATATTGCTTCATGCCTAACCAAGCACCTCCGTTCGTATTGGTGGCTCTTACTCGGCCGCATCCTTGGTGGCATGGCAACTTCACTTCTTTTTTCTGTATTTGAAGCATGGGCAGTTTGCGAACATTTGCAACAGCAAATGTCCACAGCTGCTCTAAGACAGCTACTTTCCAGTGCGATGCTTGTGAATTCTGCTGTTGCAGTTGTGTCTGGTCTTGCTGCTGAACAACTGACGCAGATTGCTCCCCTAACTCCAGTGACCCCTCTCATTTATGCTGGTGGGTACCTTTTTGCATTTGACCTAACGATTGTAATATTAGTCGTAGGTAGCATCCTTCTCTTTGCCCTTTGGAAAGAGAATTATGGGGTCAGCAATGAAGGTATCGAGAATGTCTTAGAACCGTCTTTGTCAGCGTGGTGGCTTTCAAGCAAACAGGCTTTCGCCTATCTTTTCACGCATTCTCCAGTACTTTTGCTAGGTACAGTACAATCTCTGTTCGAGGCGGCTATGTACAGTTTTGTTTTTATGTGGACTCCAGCGCTGACATCAGAAACGCCACCGCCACATGGAATCATCTTTTCTATATTCATGTTTGCTTCTATGGTGGGCTCCCAGCTTCCACACTTTTCAGCGAAAATACATTCTACACTAGACCTTAGTAACTCAGATGTGGTGGTCCAGTACTCCTTTCAACGAAATTTGGTTGTAATCTGCATAGTATCAGCTCTTGCTTTGGCAGTCGGACCAATTTGCAGTGTTTTACTTCTTTCAACGCATACTCACATTGTTGCTCAGACCATTGGTTTTTTTGTCTTTGAAGTATGTGTTGGTGCATTCTACCCAACTATTGGATTTTTGCGTAGTGCATTCATTCCTGAGCGTTTCCGTGCTACTTTATATAATTTTTTTCGCATTCCGTTGAATGCATTTGTTGCATCAATTCTTATTGTGGACCTTTCTGTGTCAGCAACATTTACCCTTTGCTCATGTCTCCTCATTATTGCCGCGTGCTTGCAAGTTGTCATGATATCTTCATGTGCCGAAATCACTCTGGGCAATCAAATCTATTATCCTATCAGCCCGTCGTAATTAAGATTTTACTCATTTGCCTAATTTAGTAATTAAGAAAGAAGTATAATAGTCTAATTTTGAAGATCATCGAAGACCATGAATAAATAACGGGCCTTAATGTGTAGACTACACCAAATATAATTAAGAAAAAGTTCTTACTAATGCTTGATTGAGTAATCCGAACAAACGAAAGATGGATTAGGTAATATAGTACCATTGCAGGAAAAGTTAAAGTTAATAAAAGAACTAGGCATGTCTGAAATCTGCAACAAAATATCAATATTGTCTAGGCAACGAACGCATGCGCGATCGTTTGCTTAGCTCAAAGGTATTACCTACGACTAATACACCTGTAGTACTGGAGCGGATCTCAAACTACCAAAGTTTGGTACATTAACAAATGGTTTAGATTAGTTTTTCGCAAATCCGAAGGAAAAGAGTAAAACAGTAGAGAGATTCTTTAGGAAAGAGGTCTATCTCAACTTAGTAAAAGAGTGGAAAGCTTTTCCTGGTAATTGTGTCACTGTAGCAACCTTGTTTAGCGCTAAGAATTGTCATTTAGTTTTTGTTTTTATTTTATCATCAACGTTCATTACAGCCAATGTTTACTTACAGTAACTGCTCAAATCCAATCCATTGAAGCTTTCTCCAAGAATGTCAGTTTTTCAATCATTAGATCTGAACTAGCAAGGCAAGTCATTATCGTCGCTTGTTTTAAACAGAAAACATCATGTTCATTACTTCGCGCGATGTGTGTTCTACTTTGCTCTGTTCCGTTCTCCTTGACAAAAATGTCAGACAAGACCAAGGTATTATGATTGCAAGCAAGGTTAAGTCTTCTTCTACGCCCAGCAGTTAGGTAAAAGAGAAGTCACAAGGCAAAGTACTGCAAAGCAACGACAAAGAGGCATCCATCAAACGCTATAGTCCTCTTATCTCTTTTCATTGTGGTCCCTATTGTGGTTGTTGTTGTGGTTGCTGCTTTGAAGAATCACCATCGCCATGGCTTCTTTACGCTCTTTCGCCCCGCTGGCACGGCAGGGTAACCCTGTTGGCCTACTGCATAGAAACAGCGTGCGTGGGGGGAGGTATTTAACAATACAGGATAAGCAGAATGCTTGGCGAAAAACTGTTGGAGCGATGCAGCCTTCTGTTGGCAGTATAAATCTGCGTAGGTTGTCTTCTGAGTTACCTAAGAGTCCCGAGAAGCAACAAGAAAGCGTCAAGGCTACCACTGCAACATTCATGGACCGTGCTGTAGACATGATTAATGATAGAATTACAAAGCACCCTCGCGAAGCCTTGGCAGGCATCCTTTGCATGGAGATCATTAGTATCTATGGAGTTCATAAGATGATGGTACTCTCTGGAGTGCAAATTCCTGCAGAATACGCACTTGCCTTTGCCATGGGGCGTCCTTTGCGCCGCTTACGCTTTCCAGTAGAAATCCTCGGTGCTGGAGCTTTAAGTCGCTTAGTACCAGCTTTGAAGCGAGTGAAAATTACCGAAGCAGTATCTGAGGCAGTTCCAGCCTCGTTTAGGGAGAAGTGGTCAAGTAGCTCCAACAATAGTACGCTACGTTCTTCTGGAGAAGCTCTTGGTAAAGTGATTGACAAATATGGAGCAGCGTACTTCATCTCAGCTCGATATCTTGGTGTAGCTGTGGTCTGGGCATTTTACGCTGCAATTCTTCAGGGCTTTGATGTGACCGGATTTCTTGCACAATATGGAATCCAGAACTTTGGAAGCGTCATTGGAACCTGGGCAGCAGCTGTTAATACTAGTGCAATCCTTTACCCTTGTACAATCGCAGCAGGCGCTGCTCTTTCGCCCAGCATCGCCCACATCACACGAATGTTTCGCAAGTAAAAACTATTTGGTTACTGCTACTTAGTTTATCTATTCTGTGACCTTCGCTCCGTTTCCTGTTTCAGCCCTTCTACACATTCTTTGACCTCGTTTCCATTCTTCTGCATGCATTCCATAGCACCAAACTTTATTTATTGTTTCATCACCATGAGCAGATTAACAGGTAATCTTCAAAATTTATAATTCACCTTCATGTTCACACTCCTTCTTGTTAACTCTACCTCTCAATTGAAGCTATCACCCCCACTTTCTCTTCCCCATCTCAGAACTGTTGTACCCTTTTACACTCTAGAGTTATGGTGGTTCCGCCCTGGAGTTGCTACTCTATAAAAAAGCACACACTCTGCGTTGGCTAGGACCACCACTCGTTCTTCTCCTTCTTTCCTTTCTCTTTCAATTTCACTCTTTTTAATAGTCTGTCTCTTCCAGTTCTCCACTCTGCAAAACCAGACTGCTCGAGACCGCTCGCCTTCGCTTGTTCTTTGTCTCTGCGCGGTTTCGCAGTCTCCTCTTCCCCTTACTTTCGAGGCAACTTGTCGTCCGGTTCATCCGCCTCGTTCCGTTTCTTCTTGCATCATGGTTCACAATGGAGAGATCGTGCAGAAGAAGACCCTGCGCAAGCTCGCTGGTATGAGCAACGAGCGTGCTTCTGCCGCCCCTTCTGCCTTCGCTTCTAACTTTATGAAGCGCCTCGGATGGCAGGAAGGTGATGGTCTCGGTAAGGAACGTGCCGGCCGCACCACGCACGTGAAGGTCGACATGAAAGACGATGTCCGAGGTATCGGATGCAAAGACGAGTCCAAGGAAGACTTCTCCGGAGCTGCAGCTTGGTGGAACCAGGGTTTCGATAACGCTCTCGCAAACCTCAACATCCCCTCTTCTTCTAACTCTGACTCCGACTCCGACTCTGACTCCGACTCCGATGATGACCTCGAGGAAGATGCCAAGCTTTCCATCCAGCTTCGTGATATGTCTACATACTCTGAGGCAGACCGGAAGCTCTTTGTGGCCTGTGGAGGTCGTCGTCCTGGTCAGCGCGCTGGTCGTCTTCAGACTGGCAAGATCATTCGTGAGCACCTTGCGGACAAGAGCTTCCGCGCTAAGCTTGCCTCTGTAGATCCCTCTCGCGCTCGCGAGGAATTCCATAAGATCGCACAGTCCACTATCGTTACCCTGAAGAAGACTGAAGAGAATGGTGAGGTAGTCTCTGAAGAGACCACTGTACTGACTGAAGTAATCTCTGAGGAAGATATTCTTACGGTTGTAGAAGAGGTCAAGAAGGAGGAGAAGAAAGATAAAAAGAAGAAGGCCAAAAAGGAGAAGAAGACCAAGGCACTTGGAGAAGACGAGGACTCTGAGGTCTCTTCAAAGAAGCGCAAAAAGCCTTCTCAGGATGAGAATGTGGAGGAGGCTAGTGCGGAGAAGAAACCCAAGAAGAAGAAGGATAAGAAGGCCAAGCTTTCTGCAGAGGTTGAGGAGGAGCCCGCGGTAGAGGCTGCCGCCAAGAAGTCCAAGAAAGAGAAAAAAGAAAAGAAGGAGAAGAAGGAAAAGAAGGAGAAGAAGAAGAAGTCTTCTGCCTAAATAAAAATGTACAGGCGAGGCCGGGCAAACATTTCATGGAGATCTACAACTCGCTTTCATTAGTCTCTCGACTGCGACCTTACGCCAGTAGTCTGTCTGCGCTATTTCCCGCTAAAAACAGAAACACGAAAGCGATAGTCTTCTGCTCCTATTTCAAGCAGTAGAACATACCTATATCCTTTTATCAGAGTTAGCTCTGTCTATCTGCAGCACGCAGAGCTACTCCTTCTCTTAGCTTTAACTTTTTTCCAAGTTGATGCATCTACACAACATGAAAACTTGTACACGGCGCACCTGAAGCTCGCAAACATGTGCGTCTGTGTGTAAACAAAACAAACGAAACAAACCTTAACGAACCATAAATCATGAACCAAAGCTCTACAGTAAAATTTTCTATTTTATTTCTTCTATGCACACTTGTAAACCCTGGTTGGTACATCTAACTTGCTCAAAATATCATTCGAATGAACTGGTAAAACTTGAAACCTATCAGGAAATGAGATCAGAAAGAGCAAGTGGTGATAGGCAACAAAAGGAAACTTGTGTATGAAGACAGGAAACAAAGAAAAGAAAAGCAATAAAAGAAAAAGAAAAAAAGGGTGTGAGAGTAGATAACAAAAAGTTTCATGGATATGTGATTGTAAAATTTAGTCGGACGTGTCCATGCCACCCGGGGCGGCAGGCGGGTTTGCGGGGGCAGCAGAGGCACCGCCCTTCTTCTTGTTCTTCTTCTTCCTGACCTCGAGGGCAAGAAGATCCTGAACCTCCTGGCAAGGCTTTTTGTCGGTCTGAAGTTGAGACACATCAAGCTCAAGACCAGAGGCCTTGGAAGGGCCAGAGGCAAGGAGGAAAACAGTGTACTTGAAGTGTGCGACAATATCACCGGGCCTCTCGTGAAGAACAGGGTACTGGTGGAGGAGGTCGTGCTTGACGCACTCGACCACACCCATACGAGCGGTCTTCTCGTCATTAAAGGAGCCGATGGTAAACGGGAAAGTGCTGTGCTGCTTGTCAATGACGCTCATGACCTGGCGGGAAGCCTTCATCTTGAGCATGTACTTCTGGTCTGCTGCGCGCTTGAACACAGTGGTACGGGACTCGCGCTGGGTGGGCTTACCCTCACCAGTGCTCATTACAACATCGACGGTGTAGACCTGACCCTTCTCAAATGCGAAGGGCTCAACCTTCTGGTCAAGCTCCTCGCGGCCAATGATGACCTCGTTAGCATCAATCACGAATCTGTTATTTTTGTTTCAAGTAAGTCATATTTCTAGTGTTAGTAAACCTTGTCTCCCAAAAGTTTGTTGAACCATACTACCGTCACACCCATCCAATTCGACTCTTATCCATCACATTTATATTATGACGAAGGATCCACTGCATATCCATCATGGGCACACGCATGAGGGTTTGAGATCTCAACAGAGCACTAACACTGCATTAACAAATAAAACAGTGCAATTTGATTGTTGCGACTCGTCCGAGCCCCGCCATCTGGACAAAAGTCAACGATGGAGGGGTATGATCTATTGAGACGCAGACATTTTATATTCGCTCCTGTAAGGAAGCCTCACGTGCGCACACAGGCATCGGTCAAGACGCTCTGAACCAGCACAGTGAGGGGCAAAGAAAGCGGTTCGGAAGACATTCCTAATCCATGTGCTGTGGACCAAGAGCCACAGCCACAAAGTAGGCGATTCCTTAGATACACCCACCCTCCACACAAATTTATACCTCAAAAGGATTCCTATCCTAGAGTCCCATAATAATAACCAGAACCATTCAATTACTTACCTCTTCATCTGGTGCATGAGCACACCCTGGACGGGGTTCACGCCAAAGTCCTCAGCAACCATCTTGATGACCTTGGTGACATCTCCGTTGCTCTGGCCCTCGCGGATGCACTTGACAGCGGCTTGCGCGGCCGTGTAGGCAGCAGCGATGACATCTGCTTTGCGTCCAGAAGGAGCAGTCGGTGCACCCTCCTTGGGTCCCACCACAAAGGTGTGGGCGGCAACAACGGGGTAGCCGTCAATGTGGACACCAAGGTCAACCTTAACGACATCGCCCTCCTTGAGGATGGGAATATCCTTCTCGGTGGCGAGGGGAGTGTAGTGGCAGACACATTCATTAACAGAGACACAGGTAGGGAAAGCAATGCCCTTCTCGATCTTCTTGGTCTTGAAGATGAGGCTGCACTGCTGGGTGAGGAGGAGGTCTCCAAACTTGCAGACCTCAGCGGCGCTCTTGCCAGCATCAGCGTATCCGAGGAGACCACTGAGGGTCTTGTTCACAATCTCGGCAGCAGCCTGGTACTTGCCAAGGGAGTCCTGGTTGGTGAGGTCCTCAACGACCTCAACGTCCTCGACGTCCATGTCAACGTCAGCCATCTTGCTGAGTGAGAGTCAAAAACTTCGCGTTCTACTGTGCTTCCTCGCTCAAGAACGAAGGAAACTGGCGGTCGAGTCTTCGCGAGTCGACTGCGCTGCTCTGCTCCGGCGCCGCAACTGGTGTAGTTGCGAGTCCAAGCCAATCAAGGTCTGTGTCTGTTTCTGTTTCTTTACGCTCTCCGCTTACTCCTTTCTATAGATATGTCTAGATAATCCCTAGTCATATCTATGGACAAATAGATATGCAGCTTTCAGTTATCCTACCAATAACCCTATCTGTACTCCTAGTGCATAAGTTTATTTGATCCCTTCGCTGCGCTTTGCCTTTTCTTTGATAAGCTATACTACGCTACATATTTTCACAGCACTTGCTAAATAAAATCTACGTATTCGCTGCACTATATAACCTCTACCTATCATTTACATTTCACTATCACTCGTGTTCTGCAGATGAGTGGTTGATTGGTTGGCTCTGCTCTTCCGCGCTCGCGTTCATTACCAACCAGTTCATAACTGACCTATTAAATGGCTTAAGCCATTGAGAAAGGACTTTTCTCTAGTAACACCCAGCTAATATTTTCACTAAGGTATACCCACTTCTATCATTAACAGTATGTACCCTTAGGCAGTGTTTTCTGGTTGGTCCTGAGCAGGCAGCGCAACCCATTTTTTGGCCAGCTAAACTATCCTTTCCTTTCTTTTATCTGCTATCGAGGTCCCGCTGCTAACCTATATATATATATGGTTCTCTTGGTTTATTTCCCTTTCGTTCGCTCATAATGGGAATTAATGCGATAACGGGATCTTTCTCTAGAATCTCTTATTGCAAAATCGATTCTCGATCTAACTGCTCGAGTTCTTTCAATGCGTTTTATAGGTCGGATGTTCTGAAACAAGCGATTAATTATCAACTGTGCGGGATTTCGATTGGCAAAGCACTGATATTCAATATGAGCTTCAGTGAACTCGCGATTGTAGCCCAAGTTAGAAGAAACCCAAGAATGTCTTATTCATCGACATCAGTAAATTGATTGAATACAGTGTTTCTCGATCACATTCGTCAATACCGTTGCTCCTTTGTATTGCAAAATTTCCCCTCATGAGCTTTAAATTCTATTTTGAAATGAGTGAAGCTATGTTTAGACTTTTACGAAAAGTTTAGTTGGGTAAATAAATTCCTACAATATTTGCCTCATATTCAAATATTGACTGCCTTTTAAATGTACAGATCCTACGGCTTCCCGAACTTTAACGCGACGAGAGACAATTCGAATGTTATATTATTTACAGAACCAATCATTTTAAAGCAAGAAATTCGTATCTAACGGTTTTTTGCTTGACAAGCACGGCTTGAGAATATGATAAGAATATGGCACTCAAGCAGGTAACTCATAGTTGAACCATTGCATGCGGAAGAAACCGAAGGTCAACAAAATTCTTAATGAAGGTCATTTGCTTCAATGGCACTATTACAAGTTACATAATGAGATCATGAGTATCACGAGCAACTCAATTCGTATGATATCAATCGTTTCTTCTATACCAAGTCGTGAAGATCATTCAGAAACTAGATCCCTGTGGCGCCTATTGATGTTGCTTGTGTCCAACAAATGGAGATTTCAGATTCGAACCTTTGGTTGAGTTTTGCGTTTCCCTAATTCAAAACTCCCCTTAGAATGAATGAAACTAAAAACGCGAAAAGACAGCGTAGGGGTCAGTAATTTGATAGTAGACTGTATGGGAAGCCCAGTGTTGAATGTTTTGTTCCCCGTTCCCTTTTAACTTTGCATAAAAGAAAGCAACTCCAAAGTTTTCTCTTTTTTTTTTTCTTACTTAAAGGTGAGCATCCAAATTTCCTCAAGCGCATGATATCGTGATACTACGGCAAGATTGCTCACTCGTTGAAGGTGTTCCCCATCCTTGCTTTGAATTGATTGATCATTTGCACGCATCACAAAGTTTACATGTAAATCCGCATTTGTATGAGTCAAGGGTGCAGGGTCCTCGAGAGCAGCCGCATCTTGGATGAGGTAGTCGCGGATATTTCACCATAGATTTCCACAATACTCCAGACACATCACTCACACTGAACTCACTATTCAGTATCTTACTTCTCTCCCCTTTCTGCAGTCAAGTATACCTAGAATATATAATAGTTATTTTCTGGTCCCACCAAAAGAAAGGTCATCCCAAATTAGATCCCAAAATATCTTTCAACGAAGCACTCACATCTCTGCTCCTGGAGCCTTCAAATATTGGAAACTCATTCAGTTTTACTAAGCATACGTGCTACTTTGTTCTGATTTCAAGCCAGCTTGCTGAGGCTAATATGGTTAAAAAAGAAAAAAACGCAAACGCAGTACATGTGAAATCGAAAAATGATTTCTTAACGTAACCAAACTAAATACTTTGGTTTGTTTGTCACTTGAAATTAGTAGGTAGGTAGTTAGTTAGGCACCTATTACAGCAAGTCTACTAGTACAAGGACTAGGGAATTACCTAATTAGAGCAAACCTTGAATAAAGAATCTGGTCTGTGAAACGCGATGGACTCTACTGGTTGTTGGGCAAGTCGGGAGTGTAAGATCCTGCTCGAGCGCCCATGCCTACACGCCCTCCTCGTCCCCAGTCTACCTTTTGCCCTGCCGTCTCCAACTCAGGAGATTGGGCTCCTTCTTGAGAATTTACCTGTTCAATAATGCTGTAAACTCTCTGCCGCTTTTGAGAGGTCTTCCCTCATCGTTCACAAGCGGATCTCTCTACAAAATGTCAAGGAAAACTTCACTAGGCTTGCACAATTGGGGCATCTGCTGCGTAGCACCATTTAACATGACTTCTGCGAAGTCACAGCAGATATAGTTGACGACGGATAGGTGTTGCTTTACTTTAAACTTGCTCCTCTTCTTGAGGGCAACTCCACTGCCAGAAGTACAATACTGAACAGGGACACAAAGTATCTTTGCACGGCAACCAAGCACCGCTAATCGTGAAATGAAGACGGGCCAAGCAACTAGTCAGAAGACCAGCTAAACGCCTGGGAAATCAGACTGATAATTTACCCAAAAGATCCTTCAGAAGAAGGATGGAAAGAGTACCAACGACTGACTGGAACATCGTATGGGGCGGCTTTCTTGGCCAAGAAGTTGTACCATGTTTCTGGATAGAAAAGCTCTGCCTTCACGTGTTGTTTGTGTTTTTATTGCTCTCACCCAGGCCGGGGTCCTTACTGCTGAAGATCTTAAAATTGCAAGTGTTGGGACGCCAGAAGATTCCAGACACGGTTTACCAAGCCATGATATGTGGATTCCTACCGTCACATCTACTTAGCTATATCATGGATGTGTTGGCGAGACCAAGTTGGCTCGAATCCGGCTGATATCGACCAACATTCCTTCTTCAGTACAGACGGGCTCAACAAGGATAAGGATCAAAAGCTACAGCGAGCATGAGACAATTATTCGAATGCAGCGGAGGCGGAGCAATCGTGGCTGCGAATTGTATCAGGCGCTGAGGTAGTGAAGCATGGAACTCAAACACTGGATGAGGAAACAGGATTTGTGGACTGTCCCAAGATGAGTGGCGGCGACAATATTGAGTGGGCAAAGGTGGCGTGAGAGTGAAAAGTAGTTTGCTGTGGATAGCTTCATGTAGGTGGTCACGATGTCACGGTTTCTTTCAGGAATGATTAATCGACCTTGATCCAATATTTTGTTTTTAGAAATGAAGATATTGGTCTTATGAAGGCGTGGTGGGAATATGAAAAGTTAGACATTATTGGCAATCAGGTACCTCATCAAAGTTTTGGCATCTTTGAAAGTCCTTAGAGGTGGTATCCAACCCTGGAGTGTGATGTTCTCTCCGTGAAGACATTGCAGCGCTTCCACAACCACAAATCATCTTGTTCTGGTGGAGTGGATCAGCCGTCAGCGTTGCTGCATTTTCCAGTCAATTTAACACACAAGTTAATGATCTCCATTCCTTCTTTCGGTTCCCTCCTCTTTTAAAATGAAGCATTTAAAAGGACATAGCATCACAAACACCTACCTATTTGCTGACCTGGTTGAAATCATGGAGTTAATATGAAGTTAATTTGAGGTATGTGTTCTATTTTGCATTAGGGCCTATGAGGAAGGTAATCAATCATCTAGGGCGGTTACTTGTCTATCACTTTATGCAGACTGTTCACAATTGGTTCTGTGCCGTCAAGCAAAGCTTTCGCCGCGCGCGTGTGCCTTGGCCATCTCTAACTCAGCGTGAAATTTTTTTGAGGCTTCATTAAAGGGTTCTGACTTGATTCCATGGAGCCCGCAGTGTGGCTTCGAGAAGACCGGAATCGTTTGTGCAGGGACGATATCCTTTGTGCCATCGTTGTAGATGGCACATACCTTCAAGTGGACCTCGGTCACTCCCTGATCCAGCAGCAATGAAAAGTTCTGGCGTTCCAATGTGAGGTTCATAAAGACCGAGTGCAAATGGGTGTGTTGAGTGTGCGGCACATTGTGAAACTCGCTCTTCTTCTCCAGCAGGATGCCGTGGATCCTCGTCTGGTTACGTCTATACGGCTCAAGACAAGGACCAACTTCCCAATGCATTTCGTCTTGAAGGGCTCCTTCCTTAGTGTGATTGTGTTTTTGCTTACAATTTGCAACCTTCTTGAAGGTGCTGAGGCGAACGAAGGCTTCAGCTTTGACTACAATCTTCTTGAGTCCACCTCCACGCAAACCATTCACATCCATGCGTAAGAAAGCTCTGCGCAGTCCCCTTTTCTGTGCGTAGTAAAAGGGTGTCATATACGTTTCGACATAGGCTGAACTGAATAACGCTCTTGTACATTGCAACGAGCCAACAGAGTTGAAGACATGAGCAACCTTGGGATTGCTAGTCTGAGGATACGAAACGTTTTCGCATGGACTCGAGAAGAATGTGCTAGACGCCGTGGAGGAAGTGGAGGATGTGGAACAAGCAGCAGTGGAACAAGCAGACAGGGTCTTGGGGCTACACTCATCATCGATGTTGCCGTTCACGATGGCTTCATCTATTTCAAGGCTATTGCATGAAGGATTTTGAACTTTCTCACGGCAAGGTTGAAGGCGATCAGAGACAGTTCCTGCAGGCGTATGGTTTTGATAGCTGACGTGCACATACGAAGCTACCATGCGTAAGTGAGTATTCGCTGAAGTAGCATTGCTGCTATTATGATTACTTGCATGGACGTTTGCAAGAGAGCCTGCGTCTTCCCATGCAAGAGAGCTTGTGTCTGTGGATACCGTAGACTCATCAGTCAAGGCAATGGAAGTTTGCTTGGATTCTGGGGATACCTGGTGCCCGCCATTGGAAGGAGAGTCAGGCAAGCGAACACAACTTAGAGCCAGTCCTAGATCTTTGTGGAAATCGTCTTCCGCTTCGCAGCTTAAAGCACTTTTATCTTGGCCAATGCTTTCCTCATCGTAGCTTCGGGCAGTCCCATCCTGGTCATGGTCAGGGCCTACAAAATCCTGGGAATCACTTCCTATAACACATTTACTTGTGGTAACTTCATCGCTCTCCTCATTTTCTGTATTCTGATGAGCCTTGTCGACGCCTACAGAGCTTCTTTCTAAGCTTGAGCGGGGCTGCTTGAGCGTAATGTGACTCTGGTTCTCCAAGCCACAATGAATGCTCGCGCTCTTACGCTTGGTGTTGTTGCAAACAAGTGTAAGCGCAGGACTAGCAGCAGCGACGGGTTCGGGAAGAGGAGATGGGGGATCGTTTTGATGTTCTTGCGGACCATGAATGACATTAGACAATCCCGGATCCGAAGCACAGGAAGAATCGAAGGTGGGGGTAACAGGACGACTGGATTCCAAACCCTGAGAAGACCTGAGAAGGTTCCCAAGATTCTTGTGATTGTGAATGGGGGCTGGCGGGGAAGAAGTACAGCATGATACTAGAAGAAGCTCTTCAGAAAGATTGTCGTCTTTGGGAGTGGTCGGTACCAAAGGAATGTTACTAATCCAACCCGAATCATGATTGTCATCGGAGGTGGATTGTAAAGGATATCCGTCAAGAAGATCTAAATCCCAAGTATTACTACAGTAGAGTTCATCGCCCATGGTTTACTTTGAACAATGAGTGGGCTTATTCTCCCTTTGCTTGAGCTTTCTTGAGTTTCAGATTTGGTTTGGGCTTCTTGAGTTTCTACTTTAAAAAACCATTCGCTCTCATATTATATATATATATATATTATATATATTATATGTGCCTACCTAATCATTCGCTCTCATATATATATATATATATATAATTATATATATTATATGTGCCTACCTAATCATTCGCTCTCATATAATATATATATATATATATAAATATATATATATATATATTATATGTGCCTACCTAATCGTATAGAGCACACCTTTTCAAATTAAATGCAATCAAAGGAGGTATTGTATACACTCTTCGAAGTCTCGTTTTTTAGAAATCTACTCTTTCCTCACAGCCTGAGCTATAGAAGCCGCAAGCATCGCTTGAAGGTACAGCTGCAAGATATAAAAATATTGAGAGATATCGCCTTCGTTCACCATGGTGCCTTTAGGGGAAGGCTATTTAATATCTATGTTGTGTTGCGGTTCATCTTATCATTACCGATCGAATGAGGAACGTTTGCTACCCCGGAACGTTTGCTACCCCTCTGCCAGGAAAAGACATACAACCTCTGAATACTTCTTTTCTTTTCTTGTCTTCCACGGCTCTCTTCCGCTGATGCCCGCCAGGCTCGAGCTTTAGCTGTAGATGGATGGGCGAAGAGGGTCTCTTCAGATATCATAAGCGTTACTCAGTAACTCAATTTTTATAGGTCAAAACAATCAATCAAATATGCAATACTAGTAGATATATAATAATCAGCATTGAAACAATCTTGCTTTCTTTTCTTTTCGAACTAGTACACTTTAAAGTTGTTTATGTTTTTGTTTTTTCATCTTCTTTTCTTGTCTTCCAGGCTTGTCTTCTTAAATATAAAGAGGAATTTTATCTGTATTTCTTCTTCTTTAAATACAATGTTTTAGAAACAGTTTTTCTTTTTTTAGTTTTCTTTTTCTAAATGCTTCTTTAAACACATTGTTTGAACATAATCAATGCCTTGAATTAAATTTAAATGTGTATTTTTTAATATATAATTTAAAATGTATATTGCAACATTAACAGCAAGATTGCAGCATTAACAGCAAGATTAATCAGCCTTTGCTGTGCGTGTCAATAGACGATGCCGTGGATAACGAAATGATTCAACCAACGCCCCAACTCCTGCGACCATCTTTTAGGAGCCACGTCGTTCGTCGAACCATGCCTGAAAGCGACCTTCTCAATTAATTGCCCCGAAGTAATCGACAATGGCAGCGCTGGCAGCGTCATCTTCAGTTAACCAGGTTGCTCAAGCGCATACTTCTCAGTTCTCGCCACAATATTCTTTTATAGTGAACAAACTCATCTTTCATCTTACGGAGTTATCTTCTGATATTAAAGAATCTTTTATTATAGATGAGCTTTTTAATGTTCAAAGCGATCAGAAAGAAGCATTCTATGGAGGCAAAACAACTTCTCTTTTCTTTTTGCTCAGAGCGCCCAAGTTTACGTTACAACACAAGTTTATCTTCCTTGCTTTTCTTCTGCTCAACAAAATATAATAATATCTCGTTGAATGATATTTTCTTCTGAAGCTTCAACAAAAGCCTCCATTCATGTACCTTTCACCTTCTTCGCTTTTCTTTTTTTAATTTAAATTAAATAAATCAAACCTTTGAAAGCTCTTTTTAATTCAAAATACTTTCTTATTTAATTTAATGATTCAACTTTACACTCCAATTCTAAAGAGTTTCCCCGAGAGGGTTGCTTTCTTCGAACAAAAAAAAACAAAAAACAAAAAAAAAACAGTGAGCTAGCCCACCAACTTCACTTGCGCAGACAACAAACAGACCGACAGGCCGACGCCCGCAGACACGTCGAGCCACCAGCCTTTCGATCGCCCCCTTGCGGCCTGGCGCAAGAAGCTTAGCCGCTCAAGAATCGCATCGCTGTTCGCTCCAAAGGCTGGCTCCACAGTCGGAATATCAAGGGGAAGAAGAATGAAGCGAGAGCGCGACGAGAGCGCTCAGCAGCTAGCTAGCTAGTAGCTAAACAGGAAGAACGACTGATGGATCCGCGGACAGATAGACAAAGCTTCCTTCTTAGCCGTCCGGCAGCGCTGGAAACCTCTTGGGGTGGGCGCCTCTCTGCATTTGCCCAGAGGCGAATCATCGTCCTGCACATCGCGCGCCTTCGTAGCGATCTTTCGCTCTCAATTCCTCGGTTCCTTCCCGGAACCTTTAAGGACCACTTTACGAGTACTTATACGTTACATAGAGAGACTAACAGCAGCTAAGGCAAAAGGTAATAGAACAGACCAGTGCTTTATATGCCGCTGCCGCTCTCGAAAAGAGAGACACAATGTATCTGTATCTGTAAATACTTCGAGCATAAAACCGCCTACTGCTCTGTAAGCCCAGGCGCTCTCGGTCTCCTCTCTGCGACACTGAATGGGGCTTGCCTGCGGCCTCGCCGCGGCAGGTTCATTTCGACTATGGCGTCGAGTGCAGACATCAAACCAAAAAACCCAAACCCCAAACCCCAAACTCAACAAACCAAAGCATCATAGCTCAGTCTGTACTAGTACAACGGCAAACCGCCGCCGCACTGGTAGCTTTTATACAGTAAGTCGCGCAGATGCCTAAGCATGACATGTCCAAGAACGCAAGACCGCAGCCCAACACTACTGAGACTGTGCCGACGAGTGTGCAAGACATTGAGAGCAACACTCCTCATAGCGACTACGCTGACAGCGGCAGCCTGTGTCTTACTCTAAAAGGAGACAAAGATGTGAAGATCGATTCCAGTCAGCCCTCCACTTCATGCTCTTTGGACAGCGCTAAAGATGGTCAGCATGCCCCTCTTTGCTCCCAACTTAATGCTGCTCCGACATCTACTCGAGCTGCCAAACGTACCTGCAGCTCCCCTAACGATGAACACCCTAACCCTTCAGCTTGGAAGTTGGCCCGCACGCGCTCGAACAGCATGGAAACGCTGCCAGACTCCATCGGAGATCACCTAATCAATTGTGATGTGAATTGGCAGACCGTAGATGGTGCATGTTTGTGCGACTCCCCAATGAGAGATGCCACCGATGCCGCTAATGCCGCCGATGAGATTGCAGAGCTTACTTACGACTTGCATGCCGCCGTCGAGCCTGCAGAACTCTCTTTCGACCCCGAACTGGGAGACGCCGCCGCCAATGAGACCGCAGAACTCTTTCATGACTTGCATGCCGCCGTCGAGCCTGCAGAACTCTCTTTCGACCCCGAACTGGGAGACGCCGCCGCCGATGAGACCCCAGAACTCTTTCATGGCTTTCATGCCGTCATCGAGCCTGCAGAACTCTCTTTCGACCTCGAACTGGGAGACGCCGCCGCCAATGAGACCGCAGAACTCTTTCATGACTTGCATGCCGCCGTCGAGCCTGCAGAACTCTCTTTCGACCCCGAACTGGGAGACGCCGCCGCCGATGAGACCCCAGAACTCTTTCATGGCTTCCATGCCGTCATCGAGCCTGCAGAACTCTCTTTCGACCTCGAACTGGGAGACGCCGCCGCCAATGAGACCGCAGAACTCTTTCATGACTTGCATGCCGCCGTCGAGACTGCAGAACTCTCTTTCGACCCCGAACTGGGAGACGCCGCCGCCAATGAGATTGCAGAAGACCCCCCCGATGAGATTGGAGAGCTCCTCTCTGGCAGCTCCCAATGGGAGAATGTGTCTTTCCCATGTTTACACGATGCCGTGCGTACTTCCCCCGAGAATGGGACGAACCAGGCCCGCATTCATGCATATGAAGCACCCTTTTACTACACCCTGCGCTGCGAACTGCGCAGGGCCTTGATAAGCGTTGAAGTTGAACCCTCGCATGGAGGTGGGCTCATTCTAAGCGATGGTGTACTCGAAGACAGCATGCTTTGGATTGCCGGCTCTGGCGCTGCGCCTCAGATCCCCATGCAGCAGGAGGAACACCGCATCCTCAGCGAGAAGAAGAGTTAGTTCCACGAGGTGCGCTCGCCTGGAGATTTGAGTACCCGATACGTTTTCATTGACCTCACGCTGCAACGAAAGAACTTTGCGTTGCGCCAGGGCGATGCAGGAACAACAAAAGTCCAGCTGGTGGTGAACGTTATCTACAAGGACGGTTGATACAAAGCAAGCTCAGGAAATCCCGGTTTTCTCCAAGCCGAGCAGGGGTCTTAGCAGCATTGGTGAGACACCTATAAGAGAAGCTGCAGCCACTTTCCACCAGGCGTTCCATCACGCTTGCAGCAGCACCAGCGGCAACGCTTCAACCCAGACCGTCGCCCTTTGACCTTGCAAGCATTCCGATTCGGACGAAAGAGCCTCTTCCTCCATCTATCTATCCATCCATCCATCCATCTTTAACAAATAAACAACCCACCCCCACCCCTTCCTTTTGTAGAGTGCGTTGATGCGAGGGTGGAGACTA
This sequence comes from Schizochytrium sp. TIO01, assembly GCA_004764695.1. Lineage (NCBI taxonomy): Eukaryota > Bigyra > Thraustochytrida > Thraustochytriidae > Schizochytrium > Schizochytrium sp. TIO01. The sequence goes on along the minus strand of SMSO01000014.1, from coordinate 529,427 downwards.
CCTGCCTGTTGATCTGTATATGAAGTGCAGCTTGTTTGTTTGAGAGAATCATCGTCCTTGTACTTGAGGGTTTGGCTCTGGGTTTACTCGACCTTTTGGACGCCTTGTCGCTTTTTTCCCATAGTGAAAGCCAATCTGGCGAGCGAACAATCTAGAGAAGTAGAACCTGATTCGCTGCCTAAGAAAGTGTAGTTCGAAGGTGGGGTGCGGAGAATTTGAGAAGTTGGTTTGAAGTTTGCGTGCGACAGAAGGTTCGTTCACCACGCCTCTACTAAGCATCACCTCACTCATCCATCTTGGTGAAGTTTGTTTTTGCGTAGGGGAACTCGAACAAGTCAAGTCTACTTGCGAGCTAATATGAGCTAGATGTATATAGCTAAATACTAATAGATGTAAAGTAGAACTAAATAAACTTATCTACAATACAAGATTACTTGCGTTCTTTTCATAAGAATAAATATTCAACAGAACAGAACATTAACTTTAGGATACCACGAGATAGAAGGGTATAACTAAAACAATAGTAAGTATGAAGAAGAACTACATATACATATCTTCTAATACAATTTCAAGATTTCAATGAGCCGTCAGAGAATCCCCAAATGGGGTAACTTTGAAGTTCGAGGGGTACGACTCTCGAAATGGGTTGTCCACCCCCACCTGCGATTTAGGTGACTTTCAGGGACCTATAAAAATTGCACGGATTAGAGTAAAACTCTTTACTTCCATTAGCAATCTCTCTGATTTCAACAGCAAAACCCTCTAGGTAGCTAGACTTTGTTCTTGAAGAATGCGCTGCTTGCAAACTGTGCTTTTCCTCTTTCGCTGTCAACTTTCGCTGTCAATTGCCGTCTACTACGATCATTTGAATCACGCTACATTTCCGTGCTCGTATCTTTTAGAAGTATTATATTTTTGTAATTCACATACCAATCAATGCCGTACAACCGGCAGCGGACTTTGCACCCATATCAATGCTTGTACTTCAAGGTTGACTGGGCGACCTTTGTGGCCCGTTCTGTAGGAAAGAGACTTTTTATAATCAGCTAAGTTTTTGTCAGCGAGTTTTCGTTCTAATTGCAGTAGGTAACTGAGGCAGTGCTACGGCTGAGAGCTATTCTTCGAATACTTTAAATTCTCAGATAGAAATCCAAAACGGAAGCACCAGGCTGATGAGATAGCTACACCTGACAAGCTCCTTTGCAAAAAGTCCTCACACATACATACTCCAATAATTTGTAATATCCCTCTAGGCCAAAAAGATTTTGACTCCCTAGGTCAGGGACTATGCGAGACGCGAATGGTATTCCTATATCCAGTTTATTGCCAAAGATACATTGACCTGAAATGGGCGCTTCAAAGAATAACATTCCATTATTGTAATTCCTTGGGGTTCTTAAGGCTCAAATATAATATACACCTGCATATTACCTTACCTTACCTGTCAAGGAAAATCATGATCCTGGGTTGATGTCTGATTCTCATAAGAGTAAGCTATATACAGAGCTTGTTATGACATGGGCAATACAACATCTTTATCATGCTGGAAAAGACTGTCGATCGAAGTTTTTCCAAGTGTGTCTCTCGAAAACGACTAGCTTAGCTATGGTTTAATTTGTTCTGGGTAAATGCCATTCTGAGGCAAAATTTAAAGAGAGAGAGAAAACTCTACTTTCCCCCATAACACTGTATCGACTTATTCGATAAACATATTGCTTGAATTTCCCGTTGGCTCCCTAATAAGAAGGGCTTAGATAAAGATTTCACTCGCATAGGTGACATCGTGCACAATGCTCTGCGAGCTCACTTTATGGAAAAGATGCCTACACAGAACAAGCAGATCAACCCCACCACCCATAAAGGAAGAGGAAGCTCCAAAAGTTCAAAGGCAAGTGAATACAAGCTCCCAGGATTGAATAGATGACACTTGTTTCATTGGTGATGAAGATGAACAGCGTGAGGATAAACCAAACTATTCTATTCGAAGCACCAGCCTGAGTTTTATTAATAAAGAGACCAACCAGAGCGAAGATGGTGAAGAAGAGGATTACAATTCAATATAATATTCTTTGATTCCTTATTATATTTTTTTTAACAAAATAGAAAATACCAATTTAACAAAACAAAAAACACTGTATCTAACCTCGCATTTCGGGAGCAATTTAGAGGGCCTATTCTTTTTGCACGCTTCACAATTCTGGGGCTGCGCCCTAGAATTTCCATAGAATATAACCCCCTAGCGAGTAGAGTTACCCATTTTCTTTTGGCGTCATTGACTCCAAGAATGCCCTTGTCAATTTAGTATTCTCCTTCGTGGCATTTGGATGGATGGCCCCTTAATAGCAAAGCCATATCTAGTTATCTAGTTATCTAGTTATCTAGTTATCTATCTATCTATCTAGTTATCTAGTTATCTAGTTATCTATCTATCTATCTATCTATCTATCTATCTATCTATCTATCTATCTATCTATCTATCTATCTATCTATCTATCTATCTATCTATCTATCTATCTATCTATCTATCTATCTATCTTTCTATCTAGTTATATCTAGTTATCTAGTTATCTAGTTATCTAGTTATCTATCTATCTATCTATCTATCTATCTATCTATCTATCTATCTATCTATCTATCTATCTATCTATCTATCTATCTATCTATCTATCTATCTATCTATCTATCTATCTATCTAGTTATATCTAGTTATCTATCTATCTATCTATCTATCTATCTATCTATCTATCTATCTATCTATCTATCTATCTATCTATCTATCTATCTATCTATCTATCTATCTATCTATCTATCTAGTTATATCTAGTTATCTAGTTATCTAGTTATCTAGTTATCTATCTATCTATCTATCTATCTATCTATCTATCTATCTATCTATCTATCTATCTATCTATCTATCTATCTATCTATCTATCTATCTATCTATCTATCGAGTGAGGAACATTCCGCAGATTTGAAGATAGGTTGGGTTGCGGAAACCGGAACCTCTGCCAAAGCTCTGCCACTGAATCACAAATAAATAATTAGATGTATAATAACTGTAAAATGAAATCTCTTTTCCTTTCTTTTTGTTTTCTTTTGTTTTGTTTATAAAACAAAAAGTTAAGTCGGCAAAACGCTGTCATGGTTTCTCCGATGCATAGGACTGCTTGTAGTTTGTTGTTTTCACTTTGCATGTTGAATGAAAATAAAACCCTTTCATTTAGTTTAAATTAAAAACCAAAACTAATATAGATATTATAATGATCTCTAGCTAGAGTATCCAAAAGATATAGAAAGCCATGTTCGCCAATGTTTGCTCGCCTTTAAGATCCCACGTGCATCGGAAATCAGCGGTATACTTATTGCTCTGACCAAATACTAAATCCGAGTGCCGAGCAAGCAAGCAAGCAAAACCCAAACTAAGGTTCTTTCTTGTCAAGGTAAGGAGAACAAATGTAGAAACTCAGTTCACAAAAGCGAGCAAGCTCAGTCCATAACTAATGTCGTATGACAAGCAACATCAACAACAATTCCAATCGTCTCTTGCGATAAACCAATTATAGTACACCATCAGCAGCAGCAACAATAAGCAGCCTCGACTGTGTGTGCCAATGGACGATGCCGCGGTCAACGAGATGATTCAATCTGTTTTTGAGGGAGCTCTGTCTGCACATTTCGAGGCCATTCCTGTCCCCCTTTCTCCAGACTCCTCCTCTTCCTCCAGCATTGGCGACGCCTACTCCGGCATCATCGACGCCGACAGCGCTGCCACCAGCTACCCGGCCGAGTTGTCTTGTCTTTCGCCTTCCAACCTTGAAAAATTGGAATCGATAAAACGTCAGAGGACCCTTTCTTTCGACTCAGTCTTCTTCGATTCCGATGAACCTTCCTCCTCCTCAACCTCAGCTTTTCTGGGTGCCCACGCTTCTCGCCACCACCTCCACGGAGACGAGCATCGCCGTGCTTCTGTTGAAGCCTCCACTTCTTCTTCTTCTTCTTCTCCTTCTTCTGTTCGTGAAGACCATCGCTACGAGAGTGCTCCAAAGCGAGCGCGAACATGCTGTGACAGTGTGGTCTCGCACCCCATTGTGGAGGTGTGTACCACGCACGAAGGTCTGCATACTGGCTATTACCCCGCCACGGAGCAAGACGGGCGCCTGCTCGTCAACGCATCCGACTCCTACGACGACCTTGGTGACCTCATTCGTCGAAGCATCTCTGGAAGCGGCCTACTCGACTGCCCTGGAGAAATTGACAGCGACTCGGCTGTCAGCGTTATCAGATAGCTCTGAGCCAACATTGACTAAGCTGCTCAAGGCACATAGATACTGTGTTCATCCTCGCCAGCAGAAAAGCTTCTTTCTCAATGGTTGTGTGAATGAACAGACTCCTCTGTCTTTCAACTCTTACAGAAGAATCTTCTTTAAAACTTTTAATAATTTCAACAAACAAACAAAAATCAATAGTATTTGAGAGATGAGCGAGCTTTTTAGAGGTCGAAGTGATCAGAAGCCTTTTCATTTAGGAGTCAAACCGACTTATTTTTATATTTTGCACAGAGTCCGCTAGAACACATGTTTATCTTCCTTTCTTTTCTCCTTCTTAACAAATAACGCTCTTGGCCAGAGAAAGAAGCAGGGTCTCGTGACACGATCCTCTCGGGGAAACTTTGGAGAAGAAGGGTAAAAACACAAATTAATCAATCGAATTTTAAATGAAGAGAAGAATTTCTTGGTGATTTATAAATGCAAAAGAAAAAGAAGAAGCGAGATACAGAAATGGCAATAGAGAAAAATAGGACTAAGGCGGCTTTTATTTTAATGGCCAAGAGTGTCAAGCAATCAAACACTTCAAAAAAGGAGAAAACATTTAAAAAAAAAAAAAAAATAGCTGCCGCAGCACAGACCAACCAACAAACAGGCCTCCCAGACTGACTCTGATCGACTCAGGTCGCCTCGCCAAGTGTCGACTTGGCGCGATTCGCGTGACGCAGCCACTTAAGATCCACATCGGCTCTCCAAGCGAATGAACTCTCAAAGCCACAGACGGATCCACCTCTTATCTTTCTAGAAGAAAAGAATTAGGATTTCCAGAAGAAAAGAAGAAACCTGACAGCAGGTCCTTAGCTAAACAGTAAGTGAGCTCGGACAAACAGACCAACAGAGCATCCTTCTAGCGTCCGGCGGCGCTGAAGGAAAGCTCCAGGAACAGACACCAACCGGCGCGGGCGCCTCTTTGCGCTTGCGTAGTCGTCTACATCGCTACCTTCACACGCTCTAAAGTGCTCAACTCTTCCGCGCTTTTCTCCATAATCACCTTATTTATATTCTGCACAGAGATGTTTACGTTACAACACATGTTTATCTTCCTTTCTTTCTTTCCTTCTTCTTTCTATTTTTAATCTTTTAAAGCCCTTTTAATTTTTAAATAGATTACCAAGAGATTCTTCTCTTTTTCTTTTTTTTTAGTCATTCAATTTTCTGTTGTAACCCTTCTTTTCCAAATTTGAAGCATTCAAAGTTTCTCCGAGAGGGCACGAGGCCGTGCTTATTTCTCCACCCACTCACTTCTGCTACAGCCTCGGCCAAAGTGTGCTACTTCTACCAATCGAATATTAAAGAAATAAATAAAAGAAATTAGCCACTAGCTGCCGACCTCTTTTTTCGCTTGCAGAGACAAACAAACAGGCCGCCCAGACCGACTCAGATCGATTCAGATCGCCCCGCGCAAGTGTCGACTTGGCACGATGCCCCGCAGCTTTGCGGAATGCAGCCACTTCCACTTCAGACCCACGTCGCGGCCGCTTTCGCGCATTAACTCTCCAAGCCACAGACGGATCCGCCTCTTATCTTTCTAGCCGAAGAAAAGAAGAAATTTTTGAGAGTGGTTAAACAGTAAGTAAGCTCGGACAAACAGACCAACAGAGCATCCTTCTAGCGTCCGGCGAAGGAAAGCTCCAGGAACAGATGCCTAAGCTCCAGGAACAGACGCCTCTCTGCGCTTGCGTAGTCGTCTACATCGCTACCTTCAGACGCGCTCTCAAGCGCTCAACGCTTCCGCGAAGTTTCTTTCTGTCAGCTTATGAGCACTTAAAGCAGTAGATAGACTAACAGAAGCTATGTAAACATTAATCGTGAATCACTTTTCACCTTCAAAAGAGAGGGCAGCAGGAACTTTGAGGCCACAAACCCCTAATGCTCTGTACGCCAAGTCGCGGTCGCTCTCCTCTCTGCTCTCTGCAACACTGCACACTGAGTAAAGCTTTGCCACAGCAGAATCCTTGCAACTATGGCCGAGTGCAGCAGATGCCAAACCTCAAACTCCAAACTCAAGCAACCAAAGCACTGCAGCCCAGTTTGTACTAATACAACGGCAAACCGCCGCCGTACTAGTAGCTTCTATAGTAAGGCGCGAAGATATCCAAGCCCAAAACTGCTGCGACTATGCCGACGAATGAACAAGACATCGACAGCAACCCTCCTGATAGCGACTACGATAACGAGAAGCTTGACCTGCAGTGCTTTGACGACATGGATGAGAAGCTTGACCTGCAGTGCTTTGACGACATGGATGATAATAACCTGTTACCTGACCAGCCTCCTTTTCAAGAAGTCCCTTTTCCCCCCAATGCTGCTCCGACATCTACTAGAGCTGCCAAACGTACCTGCAGCTCCCCTAACGATGAACACCCTTCAGCTTGGAAGTCGGCCCGCACACGCTCGAACAGCATGGAATCGCTGTCAGACTTGAACAAGGAAGTCCACCAAAGCAATTCTAATGTGGTTCTATTCCCAGATCTTGAGCTTGTACTTTCAGAAGTCTCTTTCGACCCCGAACTGGGAGACGCCGCCGATGAGCTTGCAACAGAATACCCCCGTGAAGAGGATGGAGAGCTCCTCTCTGGCAGCTCCCAATTGGAGAATGTGTCTGTACATCACGATGCCATGCGTACTTCCCCCGAGAATGGGACGAGTCAGGCCCGCATCCAACCATATGAAGCACCCTTTTACTACACCCTGCGCTGCGAACTGCGCAGGGCCTTGATGCGCGTTGAAGTTGAACCCTCGCGTGGAGGTGGACTCGATAAAATCGAGATCTATGCCAGTGGTTCAGCCCGCCTCAGCACAGGTGTGCAGAAACCTAACAGCCCCCACAACCATCGCATAGTCAAGGATGGTATACTCCATGACATCATCGTTTGGATTGCTGGCTCTGGCTCTGCCCCTCAGATCCCTATGCAGGAAGAGCAACACCGCGTCTTCAGCGAGAAGAAGAGTCAGTTCCACGAGGTACAATCGCCTGAAGATTCGAGTACCCGAGAAGTTTTCATCGACCTCACGCTGCAACGAAAGAACTATGCGTTGCTCCAGGGCGATGCAGGAACAACAAAAGTCCAGCTGGTGGTGAACGTTATCTACAAGGACGGGTCTGTTGATACGAAGCAAGCTCAGGAAATCCTGGTTTTCTCCAAGCCAAGCAGGGGTCTCAGCAGCATTGATGATGCGCCTATAAAAAGGAGCTATAGCCGCTTTCCACCAGGCGCTCAATCACGCTCGCAGCAGCGCCAGTGGCAACGATAGAAGCCACGTTTCAACCCAGACCGTCGCCCTTTGACCTTGGAAAGCCGCTACCTAGGCTCAGGAGGTATGAGTTTTGCAGACTCAGCCGTTCGCCGCATGCATTGCGCGCCTGTGGTCCGCTGAAGCCGCACCTCTGTAACCTAGCAGCAAGAGCACTCCGATTCGGCTGAAAAGGCCTCCTCTCCATCCATCTATCCATCCATCCATCTTTAATAAGTAAACAACCCACCCCCATCCCTTCCTTTTGTAGAGTGCGTTGATGCGAGGGTGGAGACTACCTGTCTGTTGATCTGTATATGAAGTGCAGCTTGTTTGAGAGAATCATCGTCCTTGTACTTGAAGGTTTGGACGACGAGGCTTCGTTCTGGGTTTGCTGGACCTATCTGATGCCTCGTCGGTTTTTTCCCTCGGCGAAAGCCGGCCTGGTAAGAGAACATTCGAGAGAAGTAGAACTAACTCTCTGAAGAAGAAAGTGCGGTTTAAGAGAAGGGGCTCAGGAAAATCGAGAAGTTTGTTTGAAGGTTGCTTGCGACGGAGGTTCGGAGGTTCGTTCACTACGCCTCCGCTATGCGTCGCCCAGCGAAGTTTGTTTGGACGTATGAGAACTCGAACAAGTCAAAGTCTATTTTGGGGAGTTACAGCAAATAAACTTGGCAAATTGGAAGAGCTTCATATTGATGAAAACTTTTAGTGCTAAAAGTGAATCGGTCATATTTACTAACGAAACAGCACCTATTGTAAGCTAAAGAGTACCTGTATATCAAGTAGAAACTATCAAGAGCAATTTCATCGCCTCAAAGATCGCTCATAAGGCCGAATACACTAATCTGAACAAACTCATTGTTGGAGAACTATTTAGATAAAAAATAATTGATCACTAAAATACATAGAGAGATGTAACTTTCCATTCTTTTCCGTTTTCTCTTCTTTCTTTAACAAACATTTATAACTTCATTTTAAAACATGTTATGTAAGAATGAATGTACTTATTTGCCAACAATGATGCCAATAATGCTATAACTTTTATATGATAGCTTTAGTGTGGCGCCTCAAAGTTGAATGAAGGTTCTAAACATCGACAGAACGTTCATTTTAAAAGGCTCCTCCCTCTGCTGCCTAGTCGAAGAAGAAGCAAACAGAGCTACTCGGAGCTGTTCTCAGTCTTAGTCTCCCCTGGAGGTTTCCACTAAGAAAACAATACTGATAGCTATAACGTGTCCTATGACAACTCCTAGAGGTTTTGACTAAGAAGATATACACCTTGTTATTAGCCAAAACCATAAGACTATATAGAATAAGCTATTGTCAACATTCATAATATTATATTGTAAACATTTATATAACAAGGCTCCATTGCTGACAAGCTGTGATTATAGTGGACAAGGTGAAACACTGGAGGAGTGACGACTTAAATCGATTTTTTTGTGATAGCGAAATGAAGTGAATTGAAGCGACGGTATATGAGTAGGTATACCTATGTATTAATTATGAATTGAGACGGTAGATTTATACTTTGAAATACCCAGAGGATGACACATTCGATTTGGGCTTGCATTCTGGCGAACAAAAAAGATTGAAAGGAAGTACGTAGAGTGCCATTCGACTTTTGCAGTGCGATGCAACTGATGGAGCTATTGCCTTCTTCTTATTGTTCTTTGAAAACCTACACCTACATGACATAGAAGAAGAAGAGGGTATTGGTGATAAATGTAGAGAAGCAACAATAGCAGGGTTTAAAGGGGGTGCCGCAATGTGACAGTAAAAATGAGCACAAAGTCACATGCCTTTTAATGCACAATGGCAGACCGACCCAGTCTGACTAACCAACCACCTCTAGTTATAACAACCAGCCACGCGGTGAGGCTTCTGTCAGGCTGTTTGACCGATCCCGAATTGGCTGGTTTGCCTAACTCTGATTGGTTTTTTGGTTGCTTTTTGGTTGCTTTTTTAGTTGCTTTCTGTGGTGGGTCGTTGGTTTGGTTGCTTATTTGCTTTTTTTTTTTTGCTTTTTTAATTTAATTTTTTCTGTTATTGCCAATCAATCGTTGTTCCTCGCTATTCCTGGTCATTGCACTGGAGTAGAATAGATGAGTTCGTAGGCTACAAAGTCTGACCGAATCTGAAAAGCTGTGCATTGAAAAATGTACATTGATATAGGTTTCAGTAGGTTGATATAGGCTTTAGTAGGTTGATGCTGGTAGTGGTCCAGAATTTAATGATTCGCTTAATCAAAATAATAAAGACATTAACGTAAATTATAAAGATCATATCGATGCTACTTCGTATATACATCTGACGAAGCGATATTGGAGATTGGTATGAATAGAGTTCGGGTGTATTAGTTGAAATCAGTGGAATGAAGGAATGAATGGGTGGGTATTTGGACGGATGGAGTTATATAAACTTAACTTCGTTTTCTTTTGTTTAGTCTCGTTCTACTTGAATATCGCATATGTATATCTAAAAACTGAGATGGATTGGGTGAGTCATGACGTCAGAACAACGAGAAACGTAGTTATTTTGAATTATACAAAGCGACACTCATGTCGTCCTATCTGTTGGACGGAATTGACCGAGTAGCAATCTCAAGACGTCACACGACGCCGGTATTCTACCTCTCCCAACCTGTTCAAGTAAACGTTAATTCAAAAGAAGAACAAGGTCAATGATTGTACATACGTGTAGAGGAAAATGTACGTGTGTACTGACGAGGTATCTGTATAGAACTTATGTACGACGACAATTTGCAATTGATGACTAGAGATTTAGAAAATTATATTTACAGTACTTACTAGAATATCGTAAGTAACAGACTTATATATAAAGCCCAAATATTGTTTTTACTCCATGGAATTAAGTATCAACCTATCTTATACTCATTAGATATACATTTTTACCCACACATCTAGGTATATCCGTCTTGCTGTTAACACCCACATTCTTAACGTCATCTACATGAATGTCAAAAATACGACACTCTGTAACAACGGATATATTCTTTTCTAGAACTAGGCAGGATTGGATATTGCAACTCTTATTAATAACGAGGTTGACGTTTTGGGCTTGTAAACACATGATTGTATACAATCAATGTGAGCGAAATATTGACTTTACGACATGCTTTATGTGGCCATCGATAGGTAGAGTCAATATTTCGCTAACACTGATTGTTTACAATCAAATATGAAGACAAAGCGACCATACCGACCTATTGAAGTAATATACACCTAACCTCAAATAAAGTAACCTCTGCTGCTCAGCACCACACATTTACACTGCCTCTATACAGATTCAAAACCCCAATGATAAAAATATCCCCCTCCTTCACTGTCTTCTGAGTTCGCCATCCCTGTTCTGGACTACATCTGTAAGCTCCACTACACAACCTAATGCGATACTACCATACAACGTCATTTAAAAATATTTTCGTCTATAGTCCGTAATTTTTTTCATTCTGATAGCCTGCCATCATCAGTTCCACTGACAGCGACTGTGATAGACAAATGAATCATCTTCGTGACGCGAAGCCTCTATACTTGTGAGACCATCACCTCAAAACAAATAGTGTGCACCCTCTCTCTATCTTCAGTACACATAAGTGCTCTTTCTGAAGCTCTCACACAAAAATGCGTTTCTTCATTGTTACCAAATGAAAGGTATTGTGACAAATTTTATTCTTTCGCGCCTTTATGAAAGCTCAAGGAAGGTTAAAAACTGCCTTCATTGCTTCCTCGCTTTGGTTCCTCACCCGGCTACTACAAATTGTCAAATGAAGAATCATAATTCATATTCGTTTCCCTCGTTTTCTTTCAGTTGTTCCAACCCAATGTTTTTTCAGACAACGAAGAATGTGTTTGTTTAAAAGTTAATGCAACTTGAACAAAGCCTGTGAGAGGCCTTTGTAAACCCAGCAGTTTGCTCAGACCAGAATGTTCGTGAACAGGACTTTATCCCCAAAGCCATGTTCTGCACCGATCATTAAACAAACCTCTCTCGTATTTCGTCTCGTACCGTCACGAATGATCGCGTGCAAGCTAGCAGTAGCGATCTACTAGTACCACAGCCAACGTATGATTCTTTTTATTTCTTTTCTTTTTAATAAACAAAAGGTTCCGTGATTGTATTTGGCTATCATCCTGTAGCATCCTGCTGGAGGATAAACGACACAGACCTAAGTGGTATTGTTGCGGCAACAACAACAACAACAACAACAACAACAACAACAGGAAAAAGACTTAATCGCGATGTGACCAGAACGAACCTGCACAGGTTTCGTACCTACTGCCAATTGCTCACAAGTCATGATCAAGCAAATACATTCATCATGAGGGAGACCTCTTACTAATACTACCTTTTGAAGTAGGTAGAAAGGTACCAACCTACATCTACCTATCTACCTATAAAAGAACAAAAGAAAAAAAATAGCCTTACTATAAAATCAACGAGTCGTCTCATTTCTCCAGAACCAAGTCCGTCCAGCTGCAACTCAGCAGCGGCGGAGTTGACTGCCGGCTGGCTGGGGCAGGTCCGAGGCCCAAGCCTGCTATAAGATCAAGATGGAGGCTGGAGACCAACCATGGTCGGTGTCAGCACTACTCAGGTACGTCCGAGCCCAGGATATCAGAATCGGTTCGATCCTCCCTAGTTGACCGTGTATAGTGTGACAACAACCAAGCAGAACCAACTCGGAGAGCAAGGAGCCCAGGTGAAGACGGCATTGACTAACTGAGTGAGTGAGAATGTCGTGTTAACATGTGATGAATTGGAATGGTTATGTTGAGCACGTATGTACATTTGTTGGTGTGAGGTAGACATGATTACCACTTGGGAATTCTTTTGATTTTTATCATGGCATGCTCGTGGACTACCTTCATGGGCATGGTTGTACCAAAATGTATTCAAGTGCTAAGACTAAACCCTCCGCCAAGTCTTGTAGATCCAATACACGAGGGCTGCACATTTGATGTCCTCTTCACCCTTCACTGGGGTCTGCTCTTCCTCACAACCATGACGCAACTTCTTCATGTTATACTTACAGTCATTTTTGCGGCCTGGGGTCTACAGGTATTGTTGGATAGAGATTCGGCGACTTCTTTAGTGGAACGCTTCGCATTTATTCAAGAACACTCTCTATGGAATTTTAATTGGAACCTCAACAGATTACAGTACATTGTGTGCTGTCTTGGATTTTTCCTATTAATCGCGCTTGGCGAGAAGTTTTCTCCAAACGCATGTGGAGCCCCAAATAATCCAGATCAGGAGACCCCTGCAAACCTTTGGATGATGCTCATGTTTCCTATGCTTACAAAGTTTGTAGTAACCATGAGTGTGTTTGCTTTCATCAATGTTGTGAGCTTGCCTTCAGGTGCGCCTCCAAATGTGTTGCGGAACCTTCGGTCCATGCAATTTAGTGAAACAGCTCTTGGCGATGAGCGCCAACATGACTGCACGATTTGCTTGATGACTTTTCAACCAACTGATGTTGTTGTAGTGCTTGAGTGCAGTCACTTTCACATCTTTCACAAGTCTTGTGCATTTGCCTGGTTTAGATTGAAAAACTCATGCCCATTGTGTCGTGTGGAAACTGGAGAGCGACCGCATTATACATAGAATTGAACTCCATGCCCTCTCAAAGTATTTGTACACGCTCACTTTGCCTCACTTGCAATTTTGATAACACCACTCCCCGATACAAAACAAAAGAGACTTCTTTCTTTTTTGTTTTTGCTTTTTCTTTTTAATAATATAATAATCAAACTAACTTGTAGAATACACTCCAAATCCACTTCGTTCCTGAGAAACGAATGCGCTGAGGCTAGATTATTCAGATACTCTGTTCTGCACGAGGAGCCACTATGAGTTGTGTTAACTACATAAATGGACTATATATATTTATAGGATGCGATTTAATATTATGCCCATCAGTGTTAATAGGTCCTTCTAGACTTTTATTATGCAAAGTCTTCAAACATTATCGAGAATTTCAAAAAATATGTGGTAAATAATGTTACTTCGAATCTTTCTTTGAATTCAAATTTGTTTCAAGATGATAAAAGAGTCCTTCACTATCCCACGTGATCAAAGTAAACAAATAAAAGTTCCTTTAGAGACGCTGATTGATATACAACACGAATCATAGCAAATTTTCAGCATTTAGAATATTAGAAAGCGAGGATTCCATCCCATAGTTTAGCCAGTAATGTTTGCATGACAGTGGTCAGGAATATTTGTGCATCCTCAAGTCGATGTTGAGAGACAATAGGTTTCGGGAATCGGAGTCGATAGATTGGCGGCCCAAAAGCTGGTACTGTAACGTGAACAACAAAAATAAAATCCAGCTGCGGCGGTGGCAAGAGGACGATGTCTGTCTTTAAATGATCGCCCTCCCCACGAAGAGCCAGCGGTCCATGTGCGAAAGATAGAAACTCTATCAGATTGGAGCTGGGGATCTCTGGAAGCATTTCTGCAATGTCTTCATCAACGTCGCTCAATGCACAACTGAAGGATAATTTTTCGAGATCTTCAATGTTGACATTGACACGTCGAGTGACCACGGGTTCCTCGCCTGACCGTGGTGGGAGGTTTGCCTGTACCTGTTGCGTACTGTCCGATGAAGTAGACGTACGTGTAGGGGTAGCAGTAGAAGGATTGTGTGGATTTGTTGCAACGATCTCCGAACTACTGGTTGGTTGTGAACTAGACTCTGTATTTTGACGTGGCTCCGCGCATTGACGCGGGGTCATACGCAACCGTTTCCACAATAACTTGCGTCGAAACCGCAAAACAGCATGAGAGAACACCTTGTGTAGAAAAACATCCATGTTGTCCAAAGCTTCTTCCATTCCACAGACAACATTAGTTTTGCCTTTATCATCTCCGTTGTCTTCGTCCTGTGTAGCAATTGAGCCCTTTCTAGAAAATGTAAAGGAGCTGAAAGGGTCAAAGTGGTGCTCGCTATCGTTGTCACCAAAGTCCATGCTGGAATCTCCAGTTTGCTCTGCCCGGAGCTTTTCAAAATCATCCTCATCATCGTCATCATCGTCATCGTCCACTTCATCGTCTTCAGTGCTCCCAACGCTTCCAACAGTTGGGCTTGTTGCCCTTTCGCGGCCCCCATGCAAACCGGACTCGATACTTGCCCGCCGAACATCAGGACCAGTCTCTTCAGTTTCTAGAATTCGGCGCATCTCGTCGTCATTGCTAGCAATCAAACAAACCTCAAAAGAGATCGACACAGTCTGATTGCTAACATTATCAAGGTTGATACTGCCATCAGTTCCATTACGACCACTAGTATGAAGATCGGGTGTAAGAGTGTCTGGTCTGGATGCAGTATCATCCTCGTCATCTTCCTTCACAGCAATCAGCACTGCATACGTGAATCCTGTTTTTCTCTTGTGAAATGGGTTTGTGAATGTACCGTCATCAGAAGTCAAATACAAATATGTTTTGTTGCCACCTGGTTTGGAAGGTCGAATACCTACCATGCCATAGCGATCGGCCTTTCGCACGACATACTGAAACACATCCCGAACGTCTGCCTTTGCTAATGGCACACCAAGGAGAAACTGGAATTCATGGTGCATGAGTGCCGACTGGGCTCCCATTGGTGGGTTCGGAAATTGTCTGGCAAATGCAAACACTTGACACGCGACGCCCACAGGTCGCTCAGAAATCCGCTGTAGAGTTCGCTTGAAGAGGTAAATTTGGAAGTCATAAATAACCCATCGCACTCCTAAAGCTGAACGGATTCGACCAAGCTCTTGTGTAAAATACGGCCCTCGTGACCGTGCTGAGGCTGAAGTATTAATCATGAACAAATCATCTGGAGTCGTTGTGGAAACACCAGCAATGTCGGCCTCATCGTGGAGGTCAGGCTCGATCAAGCGCATTAGCACCTTGAAAACGCCATTGTATACGTGCACCTGGATGATAACTACAGCACCATTAAGCTGGCGTTGTGCATAGGCCTCACTTGATCCTGCAGAGAAATGACCGCCTTGCATGCTTCTCTGTGATGCCCCATGGGCATTGAGAGATTCTGACATAACAACATGCCGCATTCCCAGTTGATGAACAAGGTAATGGACATAAACATGGACCATATCCTCGACTGCGACTCGGGCAAATTCTGCAACAGCTTGTGTGCGTGTGTGAGGGTGTTCCGAAAAATAGATTGGAGTACGGACGGTATGTAGTACACGCGACACATCCAAAAGCAAGCTAACTTCAGCAGGTGATGCGAGACAATATTCAATGGCGTCTTCTTCATCTTGAAATCCGTCTTCAAGACCAGAAAACGGAAATCGAGAACTTGCTAATGAAGCCTGGCCAATCCATTGCTGACGCCACCGCCCGACAAGAGACTTAATCATAGTTTTACGTTGGCGCTCCATTGCACGCTCGTGCGCATTGTCGAGAAGTTGTTCTCCTAAGCGCTCTACTTGGTCTTCTGAAGATTGCATAGAAGATTCAAGGGCATGGCCGGGAGCCGTACCTCGTAGTTGCACTTCAAAGGAGGTTCGAAGGCGCGTGCCTCGAGGAAGACGCAAAAACTTTGATGAACCGTAGGTATCAGAAGCAGTTAACTTTGTAAGTGGTGTCTCAACACACACCGAGGGGCTAACTGACCGAATTGAGTTAGAATCTAAGGTTGGTGCAGTCGCTCCGCTTATTGAACCCACCGTACTAGCCGCAGAGCTCAACGGCCCGGGCGGCTTACTACCGAGCATAGCGTGCATAAATTTTGTAGTGGATAGGTTGGATGCTCGACGTCTGGACTGCATCGCATTGCGGCTTACACGGACAGCATTCATGGCAGACAAACTCATATGTTGACCACGACCTGATTTCATAGGTAAAAGTGAGCCATCGGGCGTACTTTTACTTTTAAGGCGATTATCCGCTTCGCGAATGAGAGGTTTGAGCACAATAGAAGGAGGCACTTTATTCCTTAACAGAACATTAAGTTCGGTGACGGACAGGCTCACGTGGCCTGCTTCTGGGATTGTGTTGGTTTCTGTACCAACTTTCTCCAAGTCGCGCGTACGCAAAGCTCGATCTACATCAATCAGATAGCGTACAAGCGATGCAGGAAGGACAGCATGCGAGAAAAGTCCCATGCGTTGATGAAAAATACTACGCAATAAATTTCCACGCACGGATACCCATGATACAAGGAATGTGAGGCCGCGTTCAAGACGAGCACGATAAGACGGGTTCCAATTGTAAAAATGGATGCGAACAGACTCATTCGATACGACCACAGAGATGCAACAGCTTCTTTTCTTCATCCACTTTGACTGATCTTCTGAGGAGGAGCTACCGACCACAGAAAGATCACCAGTTGAAGATGAACTTGGCAAACCCGGGTTATTAGTAGAGTTGTTGGTGTTTGTCATGTATGAGTTCGTACCTGTTGTAGCAGACACTGAACTCAAGTCTGTTTGGGCGCTTACGGATGAGCCAGAGCGAGAGCTTAATGGCTGGTGAGAACCACCTGTTACTTTTCCACTGGAACCAGTATCTCGACGGAATGTTCCATGCTGCCAATAAAGTCCTTCATTGCGGACAAATCCACTACTTGCGCCTCGTATCTGAACCTCATTGCCTGTTCGGGGGTCGCCCACTAAGAAATTGCCACCGCGCACGCAGGTCTCAAGTGAGCTTTGCGCTAATCCTAGAATGTGTATTTGGTCCTCGTTGCTTCCACAAGGTGGTAGTGCGACAGAGTCAAGCTCTGGTTTTCCTTGCAAACGGTTCTGTTCATCTAGAACCTCAATATTAAAATGATCTGCCGCAAGCAGAAAGAATCGCTCCTGAGAAGCAACAAAATCAACAGCCTTATCCTTCTTTGCGGCATTGCGGTCATACATGTTTCTAAAAGCATGCGTAGCTTCGTTCTGCTTTTCAGAGGATTTGTAACGAGACACATTTCCGGGTTCAGAGTCGGGGGACGCAGCCTCATCGTGCTGTGGCAGAATGTCACTACTACGTACATTACGACTGGGGTGAGCAGCACCTGCACTTGCAGGTGCTTCGGGAGGCACCGAAGAAGCGCCCTTTGCGAGTGCAACAGGTTTAACGCGTGAATTTGCGGCATCTTCAACAAAAGCAAGATGACATAAATCGGGTTGAATAAAAGCCACCATATGAGAGAGTTCATTGAGCAAAAGTTGTTTTTCCCACGGAAAGATGCCTGGACGAAGATCTAATTGGATGCTATCGAATGCTCTAGACTGAGTCTTTTTCAAATTTCTTTTGCTTGCTGTGCCAGGGCGTTCCTTTTGCTCTAGTACAATAGAAGAAGCGCCATGTCGCGAGGCAAATGGCAAGATGTCCTCCGTAGAAATTGCAGACTCGCCAGTTTCAGATGGAATAGTAAGACGTAAGGGACGTTCAAGGCGCTGAACCTCAAATTCGTACTCCGACAAACTCTGTTGGAAGGCGGCTTCAAAACACTGTTCCAACTTTTCGAGTATCACTTGACCTTTCTGCCACATATCGATAACAATACTAAACGTTGGTGGCGGGCCTTGTCCTACTTGACGTAAATCGAGATCTCTGCGTCGCGCTGTAGCTCGCGGCACATCTGAAGTCATTTCTGTGTACGGCAGTGGTAATGATGATGTTGAGGATCCACGCCGATGGTGTTGAGCACCTCGTGGAGGAATAGTATCACGTTGACCTGCATCAAGAGCTGATGTTTGAGTTTCTCCATCTACAGTCCTTTGGCTAGAGTATCGCACCAAACCCTTTGCTGCAGGAGCACTGCCAGCGCTCGCACTACCTGCAACAGAAACGTCGGGCGCAGAACCCCCAGCAGGGAGAGGTGCAGTCCCTTGTTGCGATGGCAGACCAACGGTTGGTGGAGAAGGTAGGCGAGAGCCTGCTGAAAAGCTATCGTCCCTTGTTTCCACCGAAAAAAGCTGTTTTCCATTCCGCAGCAAGTGTAGAAGCGAAAATGCTATACCGGAGCCAATCTCACTTTGTGAGAGCTCCAAAGGCAATGCAGTCAGGCCTGATTGCACATTACTATTTGATCCACTTGAGCCCAAGCTGGATGATGACATGCCAGAGCCCACTGCTGAAGGGGTAGGTGGAGCAGGGCCCTTTTCGGGGGGCACGGAGTTGAAGACAAATGCAAGTTCCCCCGTACGAAGATCCAAAGTCCTCAAGCTTGGATCCTGCTCAGTTGCTGCACCAGCTTCTGAAGGATCAACTTGCTCCAGGTCAATGAGATCTTGAAAACCTGCAAAGACTGGATGAATTTGTTCTACATCAACAATGGCTGGCGCGTCAGAGTCGACATTAAGAGCATCACTATGGTTCCACCCCGACATTGCTGGGTGCATAGTACTTCTATTATAAGAAGCATGCTCAGCAACGTCTGGTCGCTCAAAAGACTGTTGTGGAGTCATGGCCCCATATGTTGTGTTGTCGTCTTCATCATGAACAAGCGAATGCTCAGATTCACTTATGCTCTCCATGTCAGAGTCTTCAGAGTACTTGTACATAGTGAGGTCAGGAGGAGAGGCGAAGTTGCATGCTGTCGTGAACCGCAAAAGGTTCTGCTTGAAGAAGAATAAAAGTAAGGCAATATCTCCTATGCTTTGTGGGATGATGAGCTCCTTACGCAGCGTTGGGACGGGGTGTTTACCTCCCTGCAAAAAGTAAAGGTCATACGGTTGAATCTTGAAAGTAAGGTAACGTCGAAGTAGCAAAGTTAGCGCTGAGAGTGTACTGTTCGACAATTTTGATTCTAGCATCTCCCGCAAGTCCTTTAACATGACCTCAGGAGGAAGGTCAACGCCATAAACTTCCAAGATGATGGCCTGATTGGGGTTTGAGGCTGAGGAGGCAACACTTGCCGCAGAAGAAGTGAAGGATGCTTCAGTGGCCATTGTGCTGCCACGTCGAGAGCGCTGGCGCATTGTAAGGCCCAAATTTACATCGCTATCTGACCCTTCCTGACGAAGCTTAAGAATGAAAATTTGGCCTGTCCCAGCATATTGATAAACATATGTATTCTTGTGATTTGCCACTGAAAACATACTCAGACTCTGACGAACTTCATTCATTGCCACGTTGATGTGAAGTCGCTCAGGAACCTCGAAACGCTCGCGATGGAAGCACTGACATGCAAACGTTCCATCAGGAAGGTTTTGAGGATCCCAAACATCCATTTCAGCGGCTGCTATATAAACCGGCTTTGAAGTAGAAAACCTTTGCCGGTTGACAAACCCTGTAGAATTTCGCTGAGCCTGCGGGTCTTGGCTTCGCCTTCCCAAGATACCACGATTCCGTGCAGAGTCTAATTCTTTAGGGTTCTGGGTTGCAGGGTCAGGCTTAATCAGGAGTGGGCTTGCCCAGCGACTATCATGAAGTTGGTGTAGAAGAATGAGCCTATTGACACGATCCACGGTTTGTAGAATACCTCTTCGAAGGCTCTCTACAATAACCTGCGCGCGCCCATCATCATGAAGCCCAGGATGATGAAATTCCAAAGTTACAGACGGCCCTGCGGCAGTGAAAATAGCCCAGTAGGGTACTACATACTCTCGAGTATTCCACTCAGACCTTAGAGATGTCGTTGGCGCTGCAATACTCAACGATTTAGTACCTACCTTTCCTTGCACATCCCCGAGGCTTGACGCTGACCAGCGTCTTACGCCTGTTTGCGCGAACAAAAAGGAATTCGAAGTACTAGTTGGTGGGCCCAAGTTTATTTTCGAAGGAGTTGGATCTGAGGGTGTTTTCTCTTTAGGCAGAGGCGAGTCTGCAACAAGAGGCTCGACCACGAAGTATGTGTCTGTAGTGCCAACACGACGAAGTGAGAGGTACGGGGTTTGGCCAAGAGTCTTCGCGAAGAGTTTTACACCCATGTCAGTATCGACGAAGCGAAGAGGTATTGAAAGTCGAGTGATATCCTTGATTGGAAGGCTGCCGCGGTTCAGCAGTTGCTGCACAAGCAATACGTTACGCTCTGTCACTGGATACACACGTTGAAGGGATGTAAGAACAGCTGAAGATACCATAGCTTGTACACGACTCTTGACCTTCTTTTGAAGCTCTGCTGCAATATTCTTCCAAACTGACGCAGCAACAATATGAGCATCTTGACTATAAATCTGAGAGTTTACTTGGCCACTGCGCACAGGCTTCGGGTGTGGAGGCAAAGTGCAAAAGATTAAATTTATGAGCACCTTGCTCGCAAGAGATGAACGGCTTGTAGCCATGATAGTTTCACAAATACGCCCCTTCTCGATCTCGAATGTATATTCAGTGGGGGCTGAATCAGCTTGCTCCATGATATTCTTGGGTTCACTATCGAGCTCACTTGCCGAAGCCAAGGGTTTGGGAGGTTGAGATGTACAACAGATCCTAAAAAAGAATGGAGGGATGAGTGAAGGATCCTGTGCGATTGGCAGAGTAGTACTTGGTAAGTCGCGTGCACTGCCAGATTCTGATGCCCGACTACTACTATCTGTATTAGGTTTCAATGACCCTCGTAGATCTCCTTCGTCTTCTGATGAGAACCCTCGTAGGCCACGTGATCGTTGCTGGTTCTGTTGTTGATTTTGTTGGTGCAAAGGTGGTTGTTGTTGGTGGTTTTGCTGTTGCTGCGCTTGCTGTCGACCATCTCTATCAGGGTTTTCTTCCTCATCTTCATCCTCTCCATGATCAACGTCATCAGATGCAAGAAGGATAGCAG
This sequence comes from Schizochytrium sp. TIO01, assembly GCA_004764695.1. Lineage (NCBI taxonomy): Eukaryota > Bigyra > Thraustochytrida > Thraustochytriidae > Schizochytrium > Schizochytrium sp. TIO01. The sequence continues at coordinate 508,133 of SMSO01000014.1, read as the reverse complement.
CTTTCTCAGGCTCTAAAATGTAAAATGACGTATTGCTAATGGGCTCAAAAAACTCGTTGAGAATAGAATCAAAACGAGCATCTACCTCGCTCAAGGTTTGCTCTGGAGACGGTGGAGCGCCGTCGGGGAGCATCACGTCGGAAGCTTGCACTGGTACAACTTGTCGCAAGGTTGCAGAAAGGATAGCGCGTAACAATGAAGCATTCACAGAACCCGTAGTAAAGCGACACTTGCGAAGAATCGTCTCAATGTCACCAGTGTGTAGAACTTCAGGTCGTTCCTCTTCAGTAATATCCCGAGCGCCAAATATACGATGAATAGTGAGAACCATGTTATAAAAGTGAGCTTCACGAACTTGCTTAAGGAAACTTTTCGCTTCTGCCGAGTCGAGAGCAGAGGATGCAACTTCTTCAATTCCTAGATCGACGCTGGAGCCTTTTACAGGAGCCCGATAGTTGAGGTTAGTTTTAAGTTCCTCGCGAACGAGCTCACCAGGGTAGAAAAGATTGCGGTAATTAACCTCATAAAAGGACATTTCAAAGGCGCGTTTCTCCCACCCATCGTCCTCCTTTGCTTCTGTTGGCGAATGAGAGCGAGGGGACTGGTGCGCATAAATGGGGTTTCTCGCCACCTCGGCAGGTGTTGGTCCCTTTTCAAACGCCTGAGACATCAACGCTGGTACTGATACAACCAAAATGCGCTCAGGACTGAGAACCTTGGCAAAATACAGGTTCTTCTGAGTCGGGCCCGACAAGTTGCTACGATCTTGAATGTGTGCTGCATCCAACAGTCTCACGTCAGAGATAGCAGCAAGGGATGCAACCATCAGGTTAAAATACTCCTCATTAGCAATTGTCCTATTTTTAGCACGAAAAACCTCAAAGGACTCTATTGACGGCGGAGAAAATTGCAGTAGTGATTGCACGCCGTCCTGAACTTCAACGCATTGAAGATTCCATATATCAACATCGTGTAGATTCTGTGGATTCTCGTTTGACCCACTTTCTGTTTTAGCTAAAAGCTTGCCTTGGAATGTGGGGATATCCGCAGAAGTGCACTCTTTAATAGCTACGAACGCAATTGAGGTAGAAACAAAAAAGGAATCAACCTGATCAAAGTGGTCACGCAAACTAAGTTGAAGTTCTTCAGCATGCATAACTGGGCCATCTTGAGGTTTAAACATCACATTCGTGTTCTCCAGAATCACCTCAGTTCGAATCTGGAAGCCGCTGTTGAAGAGGATACGATATTGCAGCAGGCAGGTTTCCCTGACTCCTCGCGATTCCTGAGGATCAAACACAGGAATAGATTTGCAAAAGCTCACATAACCATTTTGTTCAAGCGAGGCTGAAGCAGTATCGTGGGTTATATCCAACTGACCCTTTTCTGAACGTGACAAAGGAAAGGAACATGAAGTGACAGCAAAACCCTCTCGCATGCGTGCCCGAAACAATGCTCGTGCTACGTGGTGAGTGGTAGCTAAGTTTGGTACAGGCCAAGCCCGAGGCTGAATGAGTAGAAAATTAGATAGAAGCATGCGTGTGGTACTGAGAATAAGACCACGCTGAGCTGATTGCGTTGGAACAGGTGGGACTGCAACACGGCAAAGTTCAGCAAAGGAACGATGACCCTGTCGCGAGTGCCGAATATGCCCAGGCATGGCCTGATCGAATGATCGGACGAGCTCTGCTAAAAGGTCTTGTCGAAGTTGCCAAGACGTCGCCATGGGAAACGCCACATGCACCGAGGCAAGAAAGTCAGATAGAGGTACAAATCTACACAAAATGACATAAGGCTGCGCAGTCGGGGCTAGCTTTTCCACATGTCCATTCTGCTGCATACCTTCGGGTGATAAAGAATCGGGAGGAACTATCTTAGACATATGCACAATTCCGCCCTCTTGTGAAGGAGAACGAATAATAAACGTCGCCCATTTCATCAATACATTTTCAACAATATAGGACATAACACAGGGTGGGGTGAGAAGGATGTCAAAGGAGTTGACATGAAACCAGCGATGCCAACGGCTCAACGGCTCAAGCGCGAAAGACTCTAGAAGCGCCCGGGAGCCCTGCTTAGGGTCCCGAAGAGATGCAGCAATATATACAAGGGCCCGATCTCCTTCAATCAATGAGTTCACAAAGTGATGTAGGCGAAGCTCGAGTGAATCAGATGCATATTGGCGATCTACTTCAGTAAGGGCGCCTTCTAAGCGGTTGCGCAATTCGGAAAAGCGTTTGTGAAAGCAATCGCTTGCAACTAATCGTAGATTGACAACAGCAACACGATGGCTGTTGTCCATACCCCGCGCAACCTTGAGAATGTAAATTATCGTAATATGAGGCGTGTAGTTGAGAGCAAAACGAACGCAGAGCACATGATTGTCGTAAATAGCTTGTTTAATGAGGAAGCCATCCTTCAACCTACAAGAGAATACTTCTGTAGGTCGCAAACCGGTCATGCGGTACTCCAATATCTCACGAACAATGACTGGAGATGCGGGTGGTTTACCAACCCAAGGGAAAGGATGAGCGATTGCTTTGAGTGCGCGTGACGTTTGAAGCCGTTGCGAGCGAGGCTCCAAAGCCGGTTGGAAAGTTTCACTGGAAAAAAATGGAACCAATGTTACATTCATGATAGAGGAGTCCCGGCGCTGCTCGCCCAAAGTGGGCCCCAGCACACCACTTGGTCCTAAACTACTTGTATGTGCTCCAATTTGATTAGAATCTGCAGTGACAGTGGATTGGTGTCCGTCCGTACTAGCAGCAATAGTTTCAGGGGAGTCAGTCTGCGCCCTCAAGGCTGCGCTATCCTTGAAAGGGCCTTTACCTAGAGGCACAGGTTCGGGTGGTGGCGTGCTAGCTGAGCTTGATACCTGGTGTACCAAGCGCGAAGCTGCAGGTTTATCGTTGTAATCGCTCGTCGAAGTTGCTCCATTCGATGAAGACGCCAGCATAGGGTTGACTGTCATTGCACCGGCACTATGTATCGCTTGTTGATTGCGGTCTAGGACAGGACTTGGTAAATCATGATCAAATAAGCTCATAAGTCCTTCTGCTCCACGCACTGTCTGGGTCTGTGAGTGTTGCAAGGGTACACGATGGGTCGCTGTTGGCCTTCCGAGTCCAGAGCTGACAGAATTGGCAGAAAAGGAAAAGCGACGACGGCCAAGACCAGAAGAGCTTGCAGTACTTGTCATTGGGTTAGGCCCATGGGTACGAGAGGAAGCAGCTGATGCGGCAGTGCGTGGTCCGGAAGCTCCACTTTGAGAGACAGTTTGGGTATCATCAAGTTGATTAAAGCGACAAAGTAATGCCACAACAAATTTTCCAGTGTTGACAGTAGAAAGAAGTTTTTGTGCAGAACTTACAGAGAGTTCTTCTGCAACTCCTTCTGAAAAGACCACATTCATTCCGGATGCAGAGCGGCTTTTCGTCTTTCGCCGCAAACGTCGAAGTTCGCGCCGAGCAGCACGGGATGGAGGGTTAGGGTACACTCGGATCTGCTTGTTGCTGATTTGCCAATTCTTCCCGGATACAGCGGAGGAAATTCATATCTAAGCAGACACCACCTGCCTGAGCTGCCACAAAGTGAAGTTCTGACAGGTCTGGCAACGTACCAAAAGCAGAGCTTATGCGTTCCACAGACGTAATGAGAGAGAAATGTACTGGAATGTCCAGTCGCCGTAACTCTGCGAGGCCCGGATTGCACGACTCGTCGTGAAGAGTTTGTCGTGAAGGAAGGGCACCATCAGAAACAACTACAACGCACGGACATGCAGTTGGTTCAAGGAGTTGGACTGCAGCAATTGCGTCAGCTAAGAATTCAAGGAGCGAAACCTGTTTCGGAGGCTCACCATCGTCATACTCATCGTCCGATACATCGAATGGATCCCGTTTTGACTCAAGGTTCGCATGCGATGAGGATGCATTCGTGAGAGATAACGATGGCATGGCGTGCATACGGTCTATGCCATGTCTTCTGGAGAATCCAGACGCTATCGGACTCTCGAAACCTCCTGGGCCTGCCTCCAGTGCATCTCTGTAGCTCACAGGGCCAAGGGACTCCATTGTATCCACTGAATCCAGTGAACCATGTACACGCGGCCTCGATGTAGGTTGCACACCTGATGAAATTGATACCGAAGATGTACTCGAGCTCGTTCGTAAATGTCGTCTCGGCTCATTTCCCATATTGCCTCCTATGCCAGCGTTAATTGCAATATTGCCATTTCCATTTGGACTATTCGCAATCACTGGCCTCGTAAGCATCTGCAAACCGCGTCTTGTCTTAGCCATGATGTCTGGAATGGAATCCGCTGTCAGAAGAGCAGCTGACACGAGCGTTGCGCTTCCTGTCGTGACCTCTTTAATGGAGGATCTGACAACCACCGAGACCTTGATACATGGCCGTAGCACAGTTCCATTTGTCATAAGTGGAATTGGGTGCAGAAGCGCCTGAAGCATAACTGAGAGAATCGGCACAACTTGAGCTCCAGGTAGAGCGTAAACTGGCTCTGGTCTCCTCAAAGATCCAAGAAGTGCCACTGTATACATAGAACTCGTGGCATCAATGGCAAAGACCACATGATACCTTCTGTACACGAAGCAGAAGCGCGTGGACTTGACGATGATAGGAACGGCGGTTCTGGAGGCGATGTGATGCATGACAGTACCATCGGCGAGTGTAACGGAAAGAAGTCGCATGTTCTTCTCCTGATCCACAGCAGTGCACGGCTCATTAAGGTATCTGATCTGCACGAGAGCTCTGCAGGCAGCCTCGCTTGCCTCGAAAGAATCCACCATCACCAGCACCTCCTTTGCAAAAACAGGGCCCGAGGAGGACAAAGTGGCAGCCTTCCGTCCTTTACGTCCGGATGTAGATGACGAAACGAAGGTACTCGAGGACGCAATCGAAGCAGCGTCGCTCATGTTGACGCCATGGCGGTCCAAGGCAACAATGGGACTCTCGCTACGGTTCTCTACATCGCGATCAGAGTCCGCAAAGCCACGGGCTGACGATGATGATAGACCAGGAGCACCAGAGGTGTCGCGAGAAGTGACGCCGGCGCTGCCTGCATAGAAAGTGGCGGGGATAGTTCCGGATGAAGATGGTAAAGCGGGATTTGAAGAGGAAGAGGAAAGAGGAGCCGAGGGAGCAACGGAAGCTGAAGAAGATGAAGGAGGAGAAGGAGGTCCATCGGGTGGACGACGTCGACGGCGGCGAGCGTCGCGGGAAGCGTTAGCAACGCCGCTACGCATCATCATGCCGTGAAGGGTGCCAGAGGCGATCGATTTTGAATTTGCGGCTTGGATCTCTTTTTTCTTTTCTATCTTTTATTCGGAAAGTCGAACAAAAGATGTTGCTTTTCAAACTTACCACTGCGATACGATTCTTGAAAATTGAGATCAAGCTCGATTGTTCTACGGTCTGGAAGACTAATCCACTCGAACAAATTTGAGCTGACATGCTTGATTTGGACACTGTGGCTGCATGCAACATTATTTCTAAAATTGACAATGATGATTTGAGACATTTTTTTTTAAAGTTTACTGGTGGCCTAGAAGTACCTAGTAACTAAATTAACTTTTTCTTTTGAGATTACAAAAGTATTCCATGTAACACCCGTTACAAATGGCTGCGCTTCGTAGAAGCAACACTGACAAATTCGACACAAGACCATGGGCTGCCCAGGTAAGACATAACTTCATAATCTGAGAAATGCTTTCTTCTACGATGATATGATTCGCAGCAGAGCTCGCTTGACACTCCAAGGAAGATGAGTAGATTTTGACAAGTTACAGCCAAGCAAACATGAACAGCATTTTTCAAAGCAGCTTGACTTCAAATATGAGGCCAAAGTAGTTAAAATGCTGAAACGAAGGATTCCTTCGTCATCTTCTCCAATTCAACTGAAGGATTGTGTACTTAGCACACGCAACAAACACATATTGACGATTTATACCTTGTCCTCAGCCGTATCTTTTGCAATAGGATTTCTACTGTCCTGCAAATTGGGAGCCCCCGTCGCGTCTCCAATGTGCATCGTGGAAATATTTCGCGTTGGTAAACCATTTGCTTGCGACTTGATGTTGCTCCCTCAGTACAGATAGGCACCTGCATTCACCAGTAAAATCCCAAGTACAACCCCGATTGCAACACCAGTATTCGATGTTTCCATAACAACACAAGAAGTATTAGCCTCGTTTAAATCAAGTCCGAAAATCGAAATACGCAAGTCTTGCTCTTAGCCTTTCAACCTTAAAAGCAGCTGTAGGCGTATCTGGCAAAGTGGAGTTTGGACTGTCTTATTCCATTTACATGGAAGCGTGCAGCTGAAATCTTAACATGTTGGCACTAACTAAAGAGTTATTGCTTGGCACCCCTGCCTTTGGGCTCTGGTATGCATTTACGTACAAGTCATGTAAACCCTTCACTATAACACTGACAAGAAAATCCTGCCATTGAGCTGCATCAGATGCTACTCTTGTCAAAATACTAGAACTTACGTACTCAAGGTTCGCTCATAGGAGTATCTTTGCCAAGGGTAACAAGACCTAATTCAACTACTTCTATCATCTTGAAGTCAGACTTAACAAGTGATGTCCTCCAGACTACAAAAAACATAGTTAAATTGGTTTCAAGAAATGTCCACTATACAAGTACGATGCAAACCAACTTTCAAGGTATGCTGAGGAGTTCCAGCACAATAAGCGCGAAATAGAAGAACAGTACTAGTAAGCTAGGAATACCTATCGCACATACTACTAAAAGAATAGGAAAGAGAAAATGGAGGCGTAGGTAAGTGTCTCTCTAGCTAAAAGGCTTAGGAACACCAGCATTGTTACGCAGCATAATGTAATGAAGAAGACAGACTCGAAAAGATCATTCGCAGGCGATTTATTCTGAAGAGCGCTCAGTTCTGGGACGATGGTAAGTTAGTATGCGCGAGAAGGACCAAGACCCTTCACAAAGTTTGTCTTCCTAACTTCTGCCCGTATGAAGAAGAAAGGATAGCTGAACAATAGTTATCAAGATGGACTCACGATGACCACACTCCACGTGAACTATATATCGCAACTCTGTCGTCGTCTTCTCCTGTGACACTCATGACACTGTTTCTCGCCATTCCACCCATTCGTTTTAACCCTGCATCTTTGGAGGTTATGTTTTCATATTTTGCAATCGACTTCTTGCGTGCACATATCTACTTCAACAGGGAAACACCAACAAATCTTTCCAAGGTGAAGGCCATTCACTCAGGGATTCGAATGGGCCACCTCCAGCGTCGCAAGCAAGAGCTCCAAGTACTAAAACGGGGAAAACCGGCAGAAGCGGTCTAGGGTTTGGCAAGACAAAGGCTTCTGCGCCTAAGGCAAAGTCTACTGAAGAACTCGCTGCGCAACGTGCTCGCCAAGAAGAAGCAGCTGCGCGGCGGAATCGTGAATGGGATGAAAGACTGAATCGTCAACGTCAGAAGCGAGCTCAGGAAAATCAACAGATGCGGGATAGCTCTACACTTACGGACGGCGAGAGCGTAGGAGGTGGTACCGCAGCGAATTCTGAAAAGGAAAGCCTTAAAGATCTCGATAAAGATGGCAAAATTAGCGCTCAGTATGAAAAACATGCACGTGCATTAGAGCAAAGCGGCTTCAATCCGTATGAATCATCCTCGCACAGTGCAGCTGCAGGCCGTGCTGCCATAAATCTCGTTGGGATGGAGGCTCCCGAGGATGGGGTACAACACATAACTTCATCTTCCTCCTCTTCGTCAGCGGCATCCGACAGAGCGAGAGTGCCTCACACTCAAGCTGATGAACAAGCGGCAGCTATTGTAGAGATGATGCAGCAGCTTAGTGTGGACCTTGACAATGCTGCTGAAATGGCTAATTTGAGCAAACTAAATTCTGCGATCGAGGCAGCCAATCGTGCAGTCTCCTCAGGAGTTATTGATAGCGAAGACGTTGACCCTGAGCTAATGCATAAGTACGAGGCTGCAGTTACATTACGAGATGCGTTGCTAGCGTCCACCGATAATGCTTCAGGCGATAATGATATTTCACCTCCCGAGCCAGCCCCCATTGCGTCCATGTCATCGAGTGAGGAAGCCGTCCTTTCTCTAACCGATGCGATGGGCGAGCTCGAGAGTGCGGCAGTCCTAGACCGCACAGGAAGCCTCAAAACCCTGAAAAACCTCATCAAAGTTATGGATAATGTGAAGAATAACCCAGATGAGATGAAGTTCCGCAAGCTGCGGCTCAATAACCCTGCTATTAAGAACATGTTTGTGACCTTTGCGTCAGGTGCACCAGTGCGAGTACTTGAGACTCTGGGTTTCATGCAAATGCCTGATGATAGTGAAAATGCAGAAGCCAGTGAACAAGTTTTGGTTCTTGACTCTGTCAATGAGAACATATTTGCCACCCGCTATGATGGAACCCGGGCGGTTCTTTCGAAACTACTCCATCAGCTAGATGCTGCAACTTAGGCACAAAAGGTGAAAAATATACACATGCGCGAGACCAGCGTTGATGAACAAAAGTATGATATCTGATATCATAGCGTCGCAATCAGTTCTTTTTATACGAGGATTTGAACCAATGGTGATGTACAAAGAATGTCATCTCTTTCCAAAACAGAGGAATGTCCAAAGTTAAGAGTAATAATTCTTCAATTCAACTTTCAATCCAAATAGGCTCTTCTCTTGCGAGACATGGTTACTTGAAAATATATTGTCCGAGCGACATGCTTTCAAAATCCTTGTGTCAAGCAAGAAATGTGAAGTAACCAAGGGACAATTTACTTAGACTGCATGAAGTCAGCTGCTTAATGAAGAAACTTTCGATCATCAGAGTTTTTAAAAGGAGAAAAGAGTGGCTTTGAGCCAGAAGCCTTTGTATTATTACTTAAAGTTTGTTAACAACATTGACCTAATACGGCGGATGATCATCTGCAAGTACGAAATTGCCGCGGTTGTCGAAGCGAACGTGATACTTTGCCTCTAACGTATTGATGAGATCGTCGTCTCTTTCAGCAAAATGTTGGAATACAAAGTCGAGGTTCGGCAACCGTTCAGGAGCAACATGGTGGTAGAAGGTGTATACAACATCTTGAATCTTTACATCAGGATCAAGGCGGCGTCTTCCCTTGGTCTTTGGAACAGACAGCGCCTTTTGCAAAATAGCCTTACCGCGCTCAGCTTGCATCTTCCGCCGGGCTTCCGCGGCATTTTCTTCCTCTTGGCGAAAGTCGCGACGATAAAGAACTGCCTCAACCTTCAGGCGTTTCAGTACGGAGTGACTATGCATTTTGAGCTCGAGCTCAACATTTCCCTCATGTGGTTGCACAGCCCATGTGCGAACAAAATGTGAGTGAACCCCGAGGTCCAACATGCCACGTGTTGAAAGTAGAGAGTATTTTTTTGTCCGCACGATTATCTGGACATCCACGTATGCGGTTGGTAAGCCGCGCATATATGCTTCATTTGCTGCATCTTCGTCCGCTGCCGTGAGGGTTGAGATGCTGCCAATTATAGCACCTGCAGTGTCATAAGCGACGTTACGGTTTAATGCTTTGGGTAGCTTGAGCTCCAGTTTGTATTCTCCAGGACTCAGTAACACAGGGTCCGGTCTGCCCTTGAGAGCATTTGTGCTCATCTTTAGGCCAATCCAGTCTGTGTCATCCTTATCGTCACGAAATGTGTGGTAGGGAACATAGTGGGGCTCCACAATTTGCGCCGACTTGGGCGGGAGCTTGCCGGTTGCACCAAAATAGTCCTTGGTGTTATCCGTTGCGCAGTGCTTGAGCACTTGAATTGTGTCCACAGCTACTGCGTCAAGTGTATCATCATCACTGAGGGTACCATGGCGGCTGAGTAGGTCTTTTTGGTGCGGCATGGATTCTGGGACTGCACAGCAAAACCACGGAGCAGCGCTGTCGTCCTTTAGCGAGCTGTTAGTAGGAGCAGGAATCGTGCCTTAAAAGCCCCAAGATTAACCCAAAGATCTAGCAGCCAGTAGCACCACAAAAAGGACAAATATAAAGAAAGGCAAATGCAGAATTCGATTCGTTCGCGCTCGGAAGCAATTGCACGCTGGTTGTCAATCTTAAGCCTTGGAGTGAAAACAAAAACAAAACACAGCACTGGAGAGACTTGTGATTTGATTTGGTACTGCCACAGATGGTAGCAACCCGGCTTAGTATCTAGCACGAAGTTCGTTACGCAGTCCTCTTCGCAGAGTCTGACCTTTTCTTGCAAGGCCCGTGTCAAGGTAAACAATCGCGTCCCGATTCTCTTTCACCAACCAGTCCACCTACGCGGAAACCTTCCAACGAGGAAACTCTTGCGTCGAGTGAGTGTCTGCCTCCACAGCTTACGAGAGCAGTCCAAGAGCTGCCCTGCGTTGAGGTCTCCCTCACAGGCGGAGTTGTCCAAGTCCACGTAGAAGAAACGAGTTTGAAGATCCATCAACCACCTGGATAGCTAGAAAGAACTTCGACTACTTCGCCAATCTATCCAAAACTAAGGAGATCAGTAACCATCATAAGCGAAGAAAGTTGACTCAAAAGTAGCAGCTAATGAGAGAATAAACTTTTGTTCTATCGAAGTTATCAACGAAAATCTTTCTTTTTAGTGCTTAAAAGTGCTGAGGGCGTATCTATTTATCTGCTTATCTATCTATCTATCTATCTATCTATCTACTTATCTATCTATTTTAATAACTTGGAGTAAATTAGTGTTACGAATGGAAGAGGGAAAGGAAGGAAGGACTCGAAGGACTTCCATTCTCCTCAAAAGCCGAATGAACTCGGGACACGAGCAGTGGCACTTGATGTGACCAAGACTTCAACTACGCATATCCTGCCGAGGACCTCGACGGGCGCCGACTCCGACACGGAGCTCCGAACCTACCGATGCTTTGCTTTGTTGTCTCTCACATTGCCCTGAAGCAGCGCTGCGCCTTTTCAAGATTGATCTCGCCGTGGTCTGATGTTCGCAGGTATGCACATTCTTACTTACGCGCTTACTTACGCTCCTAGGAAGGACCAAAGACCGTCGTTGTTGTGGACAACATTGAAGACCTCATCGAATTGTGTTTACGTCGTCGTTGTGGAAATCAAAGTGAAGACCTGCATCGATTCGTGTTTACGTATCTGCTAAAATATTGTGGGCACATATATCCTATCGATCACGAAGGAATGGGAAGGAATGGAATGGAATGGAGTGGAATGGAGTGGACTGAGGGCATAGAATAGGGGAATGAAGTCAAGAGTTATTATATCTCCAGGCAGCTAGGCGCCTAGTGCACAGGTGCATCTATATATTCATTCATTCATACATACATACATACATATACCTTCTCGTCTCAGGAAAAGACTCTTTTGGGTTTGGGTAAGAGCCTTCCTTCGCCATCTTGAAAGCTTTGGACGAACGAACAGCTCTGCATCTATCGAGTTACGAGGGTACGGAACTAGCTGGATGTATGCCTGTCTCTGCCTGTCGTAGTGGGGGTTTTGCTTTGGCTTGAGGTTTTATCCAAGCTCAAAGCTTTTGAGGGGTTGTCTCTGAGTAGTCGTGACAGTGCGTCCGTCTATCTTGGAGTTTGTACGTCATCTGTACCTAAAAGTTCTGGCGATGAGGTTGTTTGTTTTGTTCGAGGTACTTGGTTTTCGGGGAAAGTGACTTGGAGGGGTCTCCCCCTGAGATACACTATACACCTTTACTATACGACTATGCATAGGTTCGAGGGGGTACTGTGGGAACATGTGATACAAATTGTTTCTCCGTAAATGCGAAAGATTATCCGAAGGTTTGGCGATTTTGAGGCGTCAAGAGCGGAAATCGCAATCAAACCAACTGCGATTGAGTTGCGAGAATCGCTATCGACCAGGAGAGGTAGGATGCCGAAGAACAAACCCGCAGCGTCAAGGGGTTTCTTGGATCGGGCGGACCTGGAATCTGGGTCGTCGCGACGCTCGCAGGCGCAAAATGCGCGCACGAAAAGATCCAAGGAGGCCTCGGTAGCCTTCGGGACCTGCTGGCTAAGCTTGGCGCCTTTAAGGAATGCGGTGGCTTCACCTTCTGGACATTGGTACAGCCGCGAGAGTATTTTACAGCACATCTTGACCAAAAAACAGGAAATCAAGACCCTCCAGGCGGCCTTTGACGAACAGCAAGAGAATGCTCGAATTCAGGAGACGCTGGAGGCACGTCAAAAGGCTCGTCAGCTCGAAGAAGAAGCTCGTGAGATGATCGAAGGCAAGGCCGGCGTTGCAAGACTTGGATCTGCAGAAACAGCTGCAAATGGAGATGACATGGAAAAACCAGACGGAAAAGATCAAGAGTCTTTTGAACCTCTTGACCAGGGTGGTAAAATGGAAAAGCGGAGAAGGGAGCTTGTAGATGCACAGGACGTCTCACACAAGCGTAAAAAGGTTGATCTCCGTAGCAAGCAGCAGAAATTAGTGGAACTCAGCAAGTCCAGTCCGTGGCTCGCGCAATTTGCTCCAGAAGCTGAGGCAAATGAACTCAAGGAGCCACCTAAGAGACCACCGAGCCCAATTACAGGCCAGCCTCTGCGCTCCAAGGACCTTGTGCCCTTTGATGTTGAGGTGGATGACAAGGATTCTGGACAGGCTCTTTGCTCCCTCACTCATAAACGAATTTCCATTCACCCCGCCGTACTAATCAAACCTTCACGTAAGGTAATTCTGAAGTCTGTCTATGATGAACTTGTCAAACCTGAGATGATTTGTCCCTTCTCTGGAGTCAAGCTGAAGTCAAAGGATGTCATAGATTTAGCCACCAACGCTACATCGTGATTGGACCTCCCTGTGTCTGCTGCGGATATATGTCTCTCGGTGTATTATTAGTGCTAGTTGATGTTTTATTCTCTCATGTCTCAAAAATATGTCCTGTCTCTTGTATCTTGCGCCGTTTTGTCAATCGCCAGCAAAGCAAGCCCCAACCAGAGCATCGCACTCCACAAGATAGCCCTGGTTTTTCTGTCAAAGATGTCCTTTTTTTTTGGTATTCATAGTGTAATGCCTATATTTTCTCACTTGTTCTCAACTTTCACTACCCTTCTAAAGTTCATTTCATTCGCAATTTTAGAATATAGATATACTACTACTACATACGTACTACCTGCTAACCTAGGAAGTAGGTTAGTTTAGACTAATTAAGTGGGTTATACTACGAGTCTCTCGGAGATATGATGAGGCCGAACTGTAGTGTTGTGAAATACTCTTAATGTTCTAAACCTCGTAATTGCCCAAAATACCCCTCTAGTTTGCAAGTAAAAGAGGACCCGCTGATCCTGGCATCATCTAAAAGCACTCAAAACGTAAGTTAGTAGAAGCTAACATCCTTGAGATCCTTGGATCGAGCAGCCGTGCGCGCTTTTAGAACTTCATCTGATACCCTAGGAAAGGACATTGTAGTATTTTGTGTCGTGTCAGGATGGGCGCTATTTTGTCCAAACTAGGCGTTGGCAACGAAGATTGGCAGCGCATGCCCTGGCGAGTGTGGAAAAGCCCACTGGAGCAATCTCGGGTCTTGCCAACGTTTGTTCTATGCGAATGGATGTACCGTGCCATGTCACTGGCAACGTTGGTGCATGCGAAGAAAACGAATAATCTCCAGCTCTGGTTTTACTCATGGATGTGCGGTACGGCGAACGACACTCTTTTCATGTTCTTGCCGTTTGTAGATACTTTTTGGCAAGCCCAGGCCTGTGTCATGATTACGCCACGCCTACCCTTGTACATTATGGAGGTTTATGGGGTGTTCACTTACGTGAGTATTACAGCAGCGCGCAAGTTCAAACTCCCCTACTTGCAGGAAGCTGCACTCACAGGACTTTTGGCACACTTCGTAGGTTTACAGTTCCACTGAATGATTTCCTTGCGATATCCTCTAATTGCAAAAGAGATACACCGCTGCTTCACCGAGAGGGCGCGAGAAAACCGAAGCTTTACTCGGCTTTGATAACTAACTTATTCTTCAATTGCGATGCTCGTGTTTGTATAATCGATTGTAGTTCTATCACATTTATGATGTCAATGGCCCTAGGTTTTTGTGGTGGACGTGGCATGATGGTGACCAAAGTGTGTCACCACGACAAGAGAACTGCCCTACGGCAAGCTCTGTGTGGATACTGACATATTGCGCAATTCACGCCGCATTGAGTCGTTGGGTGAACGATCCAGTGGCGAATCTTGAGCAAGCTCTCACTCCGCTACTAAACAAAATTGTAGAAGTAACCAGCAATAATGCTATTCGCACACACGCCTTGAAGTTGATTGGAATCATCGATAAGCTTCATGCATCTTTACTGAAAGCACCAGCTCTCGCTAAAATTATCTTCTGTGGGTTTGCATGCACGCCGCTGTTCATGTCGATGATGGGGATGGCCTCACTTGCATCATTCGACAAACTCGGTATTCCAGGCTTCCGCACCTACCGCTTCTTATTGCTAGTATATGCATGCGGAGTTTTTGGCCCCAACGTGCTAGAAAAAAAGCCACTCCTACCTGATGTCCCAGTGGTAAACCGTTCAGCTGCGGACAAACCTCTCTTTAGGTACATTGTAGCATATTTTGTGTTGCAATTTGGCATCAGTCTTTTTGGCAACCCTCGCAAGCATATATCGACTGGATGCCATCAAATTTGCTCAGATGACCAGGAAACCGGTCATGATATCATGGGATGGAAGCGGTATGAGCATATGCGGTCAACTGGACCATTTGAGCATTCTCGTTTCGACTATAAAGTCATCCCGTCGGCTCTTGATGGAAAATTAGATCCAGCTGGTCGCCCACTGATCGTTCCCAATCCTGACAAATCATCCATCAACAGAGAATGGTACACAATCGTTGGCGTCGAGCATCGTAACCGTTTTCGAGAAATCGGCCGGGTTGCTTTATATTGTACCCTTGGCCTTTGGGCCTATCGAAAGGCAATGCATCACTCATCTTAGATTTAATAAAAAGCGGTTATAAGAATCATTTAGCAACAATTTAGAATAATAGTATTTTCATAAACATAGTCTCGTGTATCGGCCTGGGTTTTAAATTAGTTTCACATCAAATTTTCAATTACTTTTCCTTTCCATAACTAGCTCTTGAGAAATACTTCATTTTCGGTGACCCATGATCATATCAAATGCGTACTGACGCTTAGCAGCTAAGTGGTGACGAAGGTCAGCTTGGAGAAGTAAGCTATACCGGCGTCTTCTAATAGGCTTAGATGAGTTATTTGATCCATCCTCTTCAATATCTTCATCCTCATCCGATTCATTGTTTTCCTCTGTCTCGACAGCATCATCCACAGAATCAAGGTGGCATTCTCCTTCGGGATGACATTTGTTTTTAGCATGCGTAGAACTTCGTCTCTCTTCACTTGAAAGAGGTGCTGTCTTCTTAGCAGGTCCAGCACCAAAGCTGGACAGTTTGCTACGCGAAGTTTTTAAGAAATGGTGTTTGCCTTTCTTCGTAGTTTGTTTCATCTCACGTTTAGTCAACGTTGAGTCATCGCTTTCTTTGACTTCCTTCACAGCATCTGAGCTTTTACTTTCGAAGATGTAATCATCATCGTAGGCTTCGAGATCCATGGCATATCCAGTATGGCCCTGCTCGTTATTACTCATCTTGGAGGTCATGCGTGGAGCTTCTCCTGGTTCAAATTCTGAAAGTTTCTCGTACTGATCGATCTCATCTTTTTCATGGCTAAACTCTTCGCGAGACTCTCCATTGCAATCTTCATATCCCAGTGTTGCTTGTTCCGGATGTGCAGTTGAGAATCTTTCATTTTCCTCATTAGGCTCAGGGCCGAGACGCGATTTCAACAGGTCATGTTCTCCATGAAGCCGGTCCAGCTCTTGTTCATGTTGCTGCCGAAAAACATCCATGGTAGCGTCATGGCTTTCACAAAGTTCTTCAATTTCTAAGCGCCTTTCGACATCATGTGACATGCAAAAAGCCTTGAGGGCAGCTTCATGCGCTACCGTCTGACGCTGTTTTTCTTGCTTAAACTTCTGTGCTTGGTCTTCTAGGTCTTGCTGATGCGCCTGGGTTGTCTTCTCAAGGGACTCTTTGAGTTCCGATATTTGATTCTTATATGTCGAATCGACATTTTGAATTGTCTCTTCGTATTCAGCGTGTACCTTTGAAAGCTCTGTAGAAAGGGTTTTGATTTTATGTTCTAACTGGTTCTTAGACTCAGCTAGCACCTTGTTATGATTTTCGCGTAGTACTTCTTCGCTAGAAGATTGTTGTTCAACAGCATCTGCCAAGGCAGCCTGAAGATTCTTTTCGAATGTGGCAGTGAGTTCCTCAGCTTGCCTTATCAAAGATTCGCTGGCAGCTTTCTGAGCATTCGCAAGTTCTGATTTGACCTGTTGAATTTCAGTACAGAGGTCTTTTTCACGAACCTCGAACTCCATCCTCAAGTCATTTAGCTTGCGCATATGCTCGCTTTCTCGTGTCTGGAGCTCAGCCTTATTAGATTCGAGCGCTAAAGCTAGTGCATCCTCTTTAGACGTAATCTGTATCATCATATTGTCTATTTTTCCAACATACTCGTTTTCTTTAGCTTGATACTCAGCTGCCAGAGCTTCTAGCTCTAACGTATGTTGTTCTCCTCTATTCTGGGATTCTTCTCTTGACTTCTCAAGCTCAAATTCAAGCTTCTCTTGGTAGGATCGGGCCTCTGCTCGTATTACTTCAAGTTCTAAGCAAAGTTTACTTTCGGTAGCCTGCGAGTTATTTTTCAACTCTTCTAGTTCAATATGAAGATTATTCTCCCGGACACGAATCTCAGCTACGAGTTTCTCCAATGCGGCATATTCATCAAAGTGCTTCCTTGAACTAACCTCCGATCGATGCAAGAGCTCGTTGTAGGCAGCTTGAAGTCTCTCACTATTGTTTTTCCACTCAGATATAGCCAAGGCCTGACCATCGGTTGCTTTCCGAAGAACATCCCGAAGTCGCTGTTGCTCTTCTTGTTGCTCTTGCTTTTTGACATAGTTTTGCTCATAATCACTTTGGAGACTAATTAACTGTGCCTGAGCTGTAGCAAGCTCCTGCTTCAAATCTTGAGCTTTTTGATCAGCTTTGTGCTGCCTTACTTCGCTTTCGGCCTCATACTCTTTTAAGCGCTGAGAATGTCTAGTCTCGACCTCACGCAAGGCTTGACGCTGAACTTCAACCCTAATGTCAAGCTCTGACTCCAGTCTTGCCACCTTGTCTCGAAGATCAGTTACTGTTTGGTGGTTTGCCATCTCTAAATCAGCAGCCTTTTTGTCAAAGGCTTGCTCAAGATTCTTTGTCTGCTCTACTAGCTTTTGCTCGTGCCATTCATTGTGCTGATTCCGTATGAGAACTTCGATTCGTCGAATGAACGCAGTAAGTGTTGATTGCATCGTCGTTGGGGAATCTAGTGTTTCGTGCAGGTTCGCTTCCAGCCCAGCTTCTGGTGGCTGTTGAAGTCTCTCGGTCAAAACTTTAAAACTATTGGTGAGATTTTCAGTCAGGGCGGCGTCATAAGCTACTTGAGCCTCCTCCAAGCGGGACCCAATCTGATCTTGTGTTTTTTCAAATTGTTCGTCAGCGCGTCTCTTCTGTGCTTCGAGAGCGGCTTCCGAAGCACGGAGTTGTTCCTGCAGTTCATCAATTCGTTGCTCTTGTCTCGTACGCTCCTTGAGAGATTCTGTTTGCACATTTAGCTCAATCTCTCGCTGTAACAATTTTACACGCCTTTCGCTTTCAAGTTTAACTTGTTGACTTTCGCGTTCATGTTCAACTAAAAGGCGACTGATCTCTTCTTGATGAAGCTTCTGCATTCGAAGCGTCTCGCTATGTGTGCGCAGAGCAGCCTGTTCTTCAAGCTCTATGATTTTGCTTTCGTATCGCTCTTGTGCTCTTGTTGCGGTAAAGCTGGACTCTTGTTGTACAGCATTGAGCCGTACATCTGCGTCTGCGAGTTTATCCAAAATATCTTGTTTTTCATGCTTCAGTTCCTCAATTTTAGCATTCAGTCCTTTTAAGTCCTCTTGATGTCTTTGCAAAATTGAGTTCAAGTTCTTCTGATGCGTTTCTTGATTCTTCGTAAACCTCTCCTCGAAGTCATGCTCAATGCGCTGTTTGTCTTTAAGGTTTGAGGATTCTGCATTTAAGAGCGCTTGTGATCTGGCCTCTCCAACAGCAATTTCCATTTCCTTTGCCTGTTTGGAAAGTGAGGTGGCAAACTTCTGATGAAGGTTTGTGAGCTCTTGTGCATGACCTTTCAAGGTAGACTTCATTTCAGCTGAGTGTTCGCTTTTAATACTTCTCAGGATATCCTCATGTGATTTCACTTTCTTATCAAGCTGCAAATTGAGTTCAGCACGGATATTAGTCTCGCGCTGACGAGCTTTCCGTCGATCTTGCTCAAGCCGCTGTTCGTAACGCTTTTGCATCTGTGAAATTAAGTCTTCATGTTTATTCTGCAAGGTAGTGATTTCCTGTTTGTGCTTGGATGCTTGCTCATGGAAGTTTTCTTCTAGTTTTTCTGAAAGTTCTCGCTCGTGAGAGGCTTTTAATTTAATGATTTGTCCATGGAAATCCAGACGTGCCTGCTCTTTTCGCTCCTCAAAGAGAATACCTAACTCCTCCATATCTGCCTGATGCTGTTCTTGAATACCCTGCACGGATTGCTTATGTGATATTTCAAGTTCCTCCCGCAAAGTTTTCAACTGTATTTCATACTTTGCTTGGATCTCACGGATGTTGGATTCATGTTTCTGTGCCATCTGGGCCTCTGCATTAATCCTTTGCGTGTTTAACATGTTCTCTTGAATTTTTTTTTCAGCATCTTTCCGCCTCAGTTCGTTTTCAAAGTTCTCTTTTGCCTTTTCAAGCCTCCTTTTGAATGACTTTTCCATCTCCTGGCGCGCTATGGCAAGTGTATCGGTATATTCTTGCATTCGTTTCTTTAGCGCTGCTGCTTCGGATGCAGCTATACCCTGTATTGTAACAAGTTTTCTCTGCAATGAGTCATCATGAGCCATGATGCTGTGCTGAGATCTTGCTTGGTCAGCGCGTCGTTCAATAGTTAAATACCACAAGCTTGCCTGTGCTTCTTGAAGTTGCTGTCGTGCTTTTTGGGTCTCGTCAGCTAAGAGTTGAGCAACCTTTGAAAGAATAACTTCTTGACCGTGAAGTACAGACGCGTGAGCCTCGTCTGCTTGCAGCTCAACTTGCTCTATGCCTCTCTCAACATCACAGAATTGCTCCCATACTTTCACCTTCCTAGCTAGATTCATCCGTTTCTCACGTTCAACAGTTATCTTATCAGCAATCGTTCTGATAAAAGGCCCATTAGATTCCCATGGCAGCTCTCGTCCGCTAACTGTTTCACGACTGGCCTTTGTCATCTCCTTCTTTGTTTTTTTTAAGAATGTATCAAGATCCACCTTGCACCTTCGAACATCCTCACGGCATGTTTCTAATGCGTTAAGGGCATGGTCATTGTCTTTTTCGAGAGATTCGACACGCAAATTGCGAATCATCAGCTCGTTTTCAAGTTGAGCTACTCGCATTTGGGCAGCGGATTTCTCCTCAGCTAATTTTCGAGTTTCTGCAAGAAGAATCTCACGCTCCTTTAGAGGTAAGACTGACGCACAATCTCCCTCTCTCTCTTGAAGATACCAAGCGCTGCTCTTGGCTCCCTGCAAATGTCTTTGCGAACTCTGTTCTTGCTCAATTTCATAGTGATATTTCGAGCTAGTAGCTACTTCAACATGTTGTGCAGTTTCTGTGTCACAATAGAAAGGTAGCTTCCCTTTCGACCTCACTCTGTCAGAAGGCTCAGGCCCACGATGCTCGCAAGCTTGCTCATCCGATAGCATCACGGCTGCCTCTTACGCGAAAGCTTCCAACGTCAATTGATCTTTGCTGGCCACCTATCAGATACTTATTTTTAAAACCTGCTGAAGCAAGCGGCTACTAGAATGTATTCTACCACACAGTAATAATTTTACAGTTGGCAGAGCTGCCCAAGACTATCCTATACTTCCTCGTCCTATTTTGCGGATTCGGTATACTAAGAAATAGAGAACCTCTCCGCTCTCAGCTAGTCACTCTTGAATGATCAGTACACACATTTTCAACACTGAGCTTCGTAACGGACCTCTCTTTATAGAAATCATGCAACACGTTCTATTTTTATTTATTTTTTTATTACGGATCAAAAGACAGGGCTGCATCAACAAAACAGTGGTGCTAAAGAAAGAAGGCGGAGGAGAGCGTTGCGACTATAAGAACAGAAACCCTCCTTTACTGTTGGAAATTATGAAAGATTTTGAAAGTAAGTCTAACAGTAGCACCATAATAATAGGCGTTGAGGTGGAAAGAACGACATGCACTGAAGTCCATAAACTTTGCTTGTTTACGAAAGATCATTGAACCCAGGAAAAGAGAGAGAAAAATAATAATAAATATAGTACAGTAATAGCTAAGACGACGAGGTTAGACACCTGTTCACTTGTAAGAATGCGGTTTGTAATGATAGATAGCCAGCCCCTTCATAACAGAAACCAAGACGAAGAACTAGATCTCTATACCTCTAGAATATCAAGCATCAAAGAGTTTCTAAGATGCTCGCCATGATGCAGATGCTCGCCCACCGACAAGATTCTTAACACCAATTGCATAGCTCCGCCCACCTAAGGCAGCTGCAGCAGAACTTGGAACAGCCATGTCATGAGCTCTTGTACTTGCTCGCCTCTCTTGCAGCTCCCCAAGCTCTTCTGGCGTAAGTTTCTTTAAATTGTATGCTGCTGTTGTTTCGGTTAGAGCACTATGCGTCTTGAGCTTTTGCTCAAAGCCTGGACGGACTGCAGGTTTCACTTTGAGAGATTGAATTTGTGAGGCACGGTCGAGATTCTCCGACTCGCGCTTGTGTTTATTAATCATTCGACGCTGTGTTGCAATAGCTAAGTCACGGGCTTGACGCTCTTTTAGACTTAGGCTTGCCAATTGCAGTTCGTGCTGACGGGCGTCTTGTTCCGCAGACTCTTGGAGTCTCTTCTGACGATCCCTTTCAGCCTCGCGTTGTAGTTTAAAAATTGCAATCTGTTCCTTCTCATCCCTGCGTCGTTGGATTTCATTTGCGCGCTGCTCTCGAAGAGCACGTTCTTCAGCTTCCTTGGCTGCAATCTCCTTTCGTTTCTCCGCTCGCCGCGCTGCTTTCCACTCCTCTACAGCGCGACGCTTGTCTTCGCGTTCTCGACGTTGCAAACGTTCACGTTCTTTCCGCTCAACGATGACTTCTTCTGGCGTCTTAGAGTGAGGAGAGCCTTGACAGGCAGATTTTGGATTGTTTGCATTTGGGTTGGTCTGCTCCTTGTTGACCAAACCTAGCCTTCCCGCGCCTTTCGATGCTTTCCACTCGCGCACAACACGCTTTTTCTCTGCAAGTAAGCGAAGGTAGTGGCCATACCAGTACACATGCTCTCGTACAGCTGTTTCGTCTTTACCAGGGAGCTCTAGTCCAGCCTTATCAATAAGTCTACTAATGCTTTTGTCAGTAATATTCGAACTGCCTTTGTCTTGCACCTTGCTGTTAGCCCCGTCCTTGTGCTGAGAGAACTGAACCAAACTTGCCTCCGGTACTTTTAGACGAGAAACAAAACGAAGAAATTCAGTGTGGTCTCGACTGTCCCAATGTCCAGTTGACCCGCCTCGATCAGCAATCTCTAAATCGATTGCATCAATTCGACTTTTTAACTTGGGTCCATGGGGACTCCTTAAAGCTGCGGACAGCGGACTTCGGCTTTCCGGAACGCTGGAGTCCCCTCTTGGGGTTATCTTCCTTTTCTCTTGTGCAGCAAGCCTCTTTGATGCACGGTCCTGGTCTTGCTCAAGCTCAAATCGTGACGCCAAATGTTCAATTTCCTGTGTCAGAACAGCCTCTTTTTCCACGAGTTTATCAAAGGCCTCGCGCTGAGACACTTTAAATCCAGATATAAGTGATTCTGCTTGGTCCATTTGTTGCTCCACAGCTTGTAAATATGCATCTCCGGATCCCATCTCCGCAACTGTAGAAGCCATACGTCCAACCGCCCACCGGGCCTTATCCAGTTGATTAGATATATCCCTTGCCATCTCGTGCGTTTTTCGTTCTCGATCTACTTCATATTTTGCCAATTCTGCTGCTTCGTCTTCTAGTTCGCTACGTGCCATACGAAGAATAGCTTGGCGTTCACGGTCAATCACTTGAACTTGGTGCGCGAGCTTGGTGTACCGCTGTTTCCATTCAAAAACCTCCTGAAGTGCTTTCCTACGGCGCTTTGCCGCTTCCGAGGCAAGCTTATACTTTAAAGCTTCCTCGCGATCTGCTTGGGCATCTGCTTGTGCTAATACTTCTCTTGCATCGTCTTCATCAACATGTTCTGCATCCTGCAATTTCTTCTCACGTTCTGTCTCGTCCCTATCGCTTTCCGGGCGCGTTCCTCGAGATTTTCGTGTGATTTTCGCGGCCTTTGAGTTACTTCTTTCAGGTCTGGCACTTTGAACATTTTGATTGCCTTCATTTGGCGAGCTCTTAGATTCCTGGCGATTGTCTAATTTCGCACCCCATCTAGCTTCACTTCTAGTTGTGAAATTTTGGTCAAGGTTTACAGCATCTTTGTTGCCATCGACGAGGTTTCTTTCTCCTACGGATTTGGCTGATGACGACTTCTGCTCGCGATGCCTTCTTTTCGGAGCAGCTTTTAATGCCTTTGATCTAATCCTGGAATGTGCCCATTCTTCAACTTCACGTTCTAAAGCATCGCTTCGCGCTTTGCTCAGGTTCTTCAGCCTGTCCAGCACCGCAAGCTTTGTTTCCACCGACAAGCCCGGGCTCTCCAGCATTGCCCGAGCACACAGCTCGCTCAAACTTGGCACAGCACCGCCATCCATGGCGTCCATGACCCTTTTAGTGACCTCCAGGCCGAACCTGGCCGCCTCTAAACACGATTTGATCGCAAGTTCTTGTCTTCACCTTGCGACCGTTTGACGTATTCGAGTCCTTAATTTGTGCCACCCCAGTTTGTATTCCCTTTTAATATTCACCAGAATTTTGTATTTGTTGCTTTGTAGGAAGTATTCTTAACTTGTCAATGTTGGCCTTAAATGAGTTATAAGAAGCAAATAAATATTTTAGTAATACTTCAAAGTAGGTTATAAACGATCATGAGTATTACTTAGTATTATAAATAATAAATATTAAAAAAAAATAAAGAAAGTCTTCGAGCAGGAGAAAAGACGTTGGAGCAAACAACTCAAAACTGGGACCTCAACGCGGCGCCGCGGACCTCGATCTGCGAGCTCTTGGCGCTTAGGAGCAGTGCCAGGACTGCTATGAGGGTACCAATGATGTTCTATACGCTTGCGGCAACACAATGTGCTGGTGTCAAGTCTCGGTGGGCACAGGGGTTGTTGGAGTGGATCAACTTGATCTTCGCGGTAGCCCCGGAATACAGAGCAAAGCACAAGAACCAAGCACTTGGACTTAAAATAGGAATGAATTTTAGACCAAGGCGTGTGGGGAATTCAAGTAAGGCCAGACTTAGCTTGCTGGTGCTTTTGATGCAGTTAATGATTGCGTGGCCTGCTTCGGAGGCACACTCAGAGCAAAGTTTGCCAGATCACGTGGTAGCTTCGTGGGACTTCACGAATGATCTCGACGGCTGGGCACAATCAACGTGGGAAGAAATCGGAGCTCAAGTTTATGTTGAAGGAGGCGAACTGCGTGGTAGAGTTCCTCGCTCGGACCGACTACCTAGGTTTGATTCGCCAATTTTCAAGCTGGACGCGGATGACAAGCACACAGTACTCATGCGTATCAAACATGATGGTCAGGTACCTCGAGGAGCAAGGGTTGACGTACGGCTCATGGACCCCATTAGCTATAGCGAGGATTTTCAGGCATTGCCGAGGGCCTTTGGTCGTGGTCTTGCTCGCATTGTTAGTGTCAAGTTTGACGAAGAGGTTTACCCAGATGGCAGATATCACATCATTAAGGCAAGAATTCATGAAAAGATCCAGGGAGTTGTCATCCAATTCAGGCTTTTCCCGATCCAGGTTGATGATGAAACTACATTTGACGAAACTTATTCAACCTTTACCATTGATTGGATCAGGATTGTGACAGCTCCGACAATCGAAAAAGTAGAGGGCTGCTTGAATAAGTATTTCGATGAGAAACCCGTACCTTTTGCGTCATCCCAAATTGCACGTCGTGCCAGCGATAGCGAGTACGTTTTTCGGGGAGGCCATGCAAATGGCACAAACTCAGTAGCGATTGAGGCGATCCCAAGCAATGCAGACGGGCACCTTTTGTATCGTTCAACATTTGGGACCGCAGATGAGAAATATAGATATGCAACAACATTCAACTGCCCTCGAGCTTCAGCAACAGAGACACGAATTCGAATAACGGGAAAGAATTTTGGCAACTATGAAACATTGTATTCAAGTGTGGTGGACGCACTTGAGGACAATGGGATCAACAATCCCGAGTGGAATACCGTCACGATCGATGGCCAAATTTGTTCAAATGTAGTTATGGTCGAAGACGAGCGCGTACTAGAGTGCTCATTACCTTCCACTAATAAGACAGAGTACATTGACCGTGTCCCTGTGCAAGTTTGGCAACCAGACTACCGAACTCTCTCAGATATAAAACATTATCTCTCGTATGTGGTACCAGCTCCACAACCATTATTAGCGCCAGGGATTGCCAACTTAGGTGCACGGGCTGTTGATCTGTATTGGAATGCTCCAGAGAATTATTGGGACGCAGCGACTGTGACAGGTTATATGGTTGTAGTATACATTGAACCTTGGGACCCATATTACAAAGACAATGTTCCTGGGCGTTTGCCTAGCGATCGAGAAGACCGATATATTATTCTTCGTCAAGACGTCGTTGGAAATGTGACTTCAACTTCTGTTGTAAACTTAGAACCTTCACGAAATTATCGTTTTGCTCTAAAAGCCCTTGTTGAAGATGTCCGCAACTCGACTTGGGATGAGGTAGATTTATATGGGCGAAGAGGCTTAGTGACTGGATTTGTCGAGAGCCTTGCATCTAATTTGACGGAGATTGTAACTACTCTTGCTGAAGATGTAGCGTTTAGCAAGTTTTCAGCAGGCCTTACTCTGGATGACGGGCCATCTGACAATCGTACGATGGTTGGTCCATCGAGAAATTCTGGAGGCGAGGGCCATTACGGGTTGCGTCTTGTTGGCAACGCGCAGCTTGAAAATTGCAATGCATCAACTGCGTGCTGTGATTATTCTCTGAACGGAACTTGTGAAATCATATGTGTCTCAAGCTCCTCGACTGTTGGCATTGATCCTGATTATGTAAACTTTGTTTCAGATCGGGAGGAGCCCAGCAATGATCAAGATGACCTTGATGCACTCTACGTCGGCCCTCCTCGGCCAGAGGATCTTGCGGCCACAGCAACAAGTGATGGGGTAGGTAATAAACCATTACCTTCGTGTGGCCCAGCATTGCGTTTAACTCCATCTCGACCGCGTACTTCTGGGGCTGCATGGTACCCTCGGCAAATGAATGTTCGCGAAGGCTTTGTGACAGAGTTTACTTTCCGTATAAGTAATCCTTCTCTCACCTGTACGATTATGGACGATGAGTCAACTCATTGTCGAAGCCGCGGGGCAGATGGCCTTGCATTTGTTATCCAAACTGATGGGGAGAACGCACTTGGTGAAAGCGGTATGGGAATGGGGTTTGCTGGCATGACTAATGCAATCGCCGTCGAATTTGACACATTTCACAATCCTGAGATGCGTGATCCTTACGAGAATCACATTGCTGTATTTGCTACAGAGAAGGAGTCATCCGTAACAGCAGGTCATAACCTGGAGCTTGCCTCATCAGTGAAGGTTACCGATTTAACACAGGGATCGCATCGAGTGAAAATAGAGTACTCGCCGCGCTTTGACGAACAAGATTTGGTTAACCCAAGTTTTGTAGCGTCTGCTCAAGTTGCAAACTTGATGACCACGGATGTTGCATGGAGCTTTGCTGTAGGGTCCTTAAAGGTTTATATAGATGATTTGCATCGACCAGTGCTCGTGACGATGGTGAATCTTGATGCTATAATGGAGCTGCAAAGTGGTCGAGCCTGGGTTGGTTTCACCGCTGCAACTGGGGATGGTTTCTGGCAGGCTCATGAGATTCTTGATTGGACTTTTCAATCTGCGCGCGTGACAAGTGCCTTCACCTATCCATAAGATCTTGTTCAAATTCTGATATACGGAAAAATATAAACAAATAATTCGTTGTGTCCTTATCTATGTCTAAAGCTCTACAGTGGTAATGCAATATTATGTAATTCGGGCTTGACAAGATGAATGCCCGTGATCTTAAACTCTACGAATAGGGATACCCCTCTCTGCGGTGGCGGTGGTGGCTTTCGATGTTGATTGTTTCTGCGCAATATAAGTATTCATCCAAAAGATTTTAGCCATTTTTTAAAGGCAAAGACACTCAAGTTAAACAAAATTCCTGGGTTCGATTTTTAATGGTTTAATACTAAGTATTGCAGAAGCACGGCTGAGGGCCACAGAAAAGTAAACCTCCGTGCTTTTTATTCATAATTATATATTAAAACAACTTTAGCCAATAGATTGTTTCACCATGATGAAGTTTGCTATCTGCGCGGTTTTAGGGCGCCCAAAGGTATTCCAGAGTCACAATTCAACTACTAACCCCAACGGGGGGAAGACGGACTCGACACACGGGACACAGTTCTGAAAGGTCACATTTATGTTAACTTCGAGCTCCGTTGTTCGCTCAAGCACCCCAGGCTGCACTGACGAACCATTTGATACCTACTTACTACCTACATAGGTAGGTTGGCACCGCCAGGATTATTGTCAGCTGCTACGCGTAGTGACCTTTCCCTGTCATCAGTCCTTATAAAAGATAAATGCCTGAAGCCAACGACGCACATGGCAGTATGGGAGCTGCACGCGCGCCATCTCCAGTGTGCTTTCATAATAGTAATTAGCTACTAGTATCTGATAGAATAGTAAATATTGAAGGAGCAATGATATTTCCTTTCAAAAGTTTCACCTTGAACTGGTGGTAAGACGTGCGAGAGCGTCAGATGATGGTCTTTAGTATGCGAGCAGCTTCTTCCTGTGCGTGCGGGATGTCCTCTTGAACCACTTGTGTCTTGCGTGTTGCAATGCAGTCCCCGCTGCTGCAGCGTTCATGGTGGTCTTGATTCACGCCCTTTTTCTTTTCCATTTTGATTCTTCTTCTTCGCACGTGCGTCCATCTATCTTCCTCTTTTGGGCTTTCTTTGCACGAGTCCATTTCCCAGTACTTGCTGAGTACCCCCCGCCTGATACACGCTAACTCGCAATGCATATTATCCCAAGGGGCCTTATACACGTCTGAGCACAGTACACACCTGCCGCGTTATGGGCAACTACCATGAGGTTCTTTTAAAAAAAATTGTAAAGTAAATGAATATAATAAAATAAAACAAAAGGAAAGAATCTCTGCGACTTTGGCGAAGGGATGGATGGCTTTGAAAATGACCTTGAGGTTCTTGCTTCAAATTGAGCCATTCAAGAACTCCTGGGCGGATTGGTATTTCTTCACCCATGCCAGCCGTCGTCAGAGCTTCGAGCCGAGGCAAAAGCAATAAAATGAGCGAACAAATACTGAATCAAACAAGCTCTTTTTATGTTGTTACGAAACAAAGCAACTTTTGTCAAGTTCGTAAGTCCACGTAATGGTATTTCCTACGTCCTGAGAACGAAGAAAATGAAAGGGATATAAGTTATGACTGCACAGCTAAAGGAGAAATTAGGAAATAAAAATAAAAATGCTCGACGTACACGACGTGTCGATCGTGATGATCTGCAACTTCTTCTTTCTACTGCTCCTTGCACTTAGCTGGTCTCACTGGGCAGAAAGCTCATGTTACAAACAGCTTCCAGCAGCTGGATCAGCCAGCGATGGGTTCACGTGGTTTCTTGGCGCCAGAGCTTGGGGATCTCAATGAACTTGGATGGAGAGTAAAAATGAAAAAAACAACAAAAAACTACGACTACTTTTTTTCAAAAGAAAAAAGAAAGTGAAAACAAAAATTACATGAAAATGTTAACCTTGATATGTTATATGTATGTATTTATTTCAAAATAAAATAAAATAAAAATAAAATAATTGCAAGTATATTTATCCATATAGGGAGTTGTTTCTTATTGTAAAAGAAAAAATATATGTATATGTTTTCTTCAAAATAAAATGGAGAGAATTGATGCATAGACGCCAAAGCTTGTGGACCATTGCAAGCAGCAATTGCTCTTGGGTACCTGCTCACGACTGGGCAGGGGTGTTTGGAGCAGAGTCTATCTGATCTGCTCTGGGTTCGTAAAATGGCGTCAATGATGCTGACGAACGTGGAAGGCTTTCTGCAGAAGCTCTGTGGGAAGCGCGTCAAATCGTGGAGGCGCAGGTACTTTGTCCTCAGCGATGGACTTTTAACATACTACGAAGACAAGCCGACCATAGAAAATGGCCTTGCCAGAAGACCTCTTGGTGTAGTGGAGTTGTCTGCTTTCTCGGTAGTTAGGGCGTCAAGATCCTCGAAATCCTTTACTTTCGAGCTTGTGGCGAGACCCCACGTGCTGGTTCTTCGTGCAGAGTCTGCAGAAAACGAGAAACACTGGGAAAAGTCTCTTCGTAAGGCCATCGATGAAGCGAGATATGCTCGCAAGGAGCGCAAATCAGAAAGCAGACGTGGTTGGCTCACCAAAAGAGCTGTGTCTAGTCAGCGCAATTGGAAAAATCGTTTCTTCGTACTTCGCAATGGCCGGCTTGCGTATTACGAGAACAAACCTTCGAGCCCTACAGAGCGGCCGAAAGGCATGTTTGAGATTACTGCGGATGCCGTCATTCGCCATACTAGCGCAACAGTGGGCTGGGGGAAGAACAACGCATTTATTGTCGAGACTGGACCTGCAGCATATCGTCACACATTGCAGCTCTCAGCACCAACACCTACTGAGCGCGCTGCGTGGATGTGGTCTTTGCATGTGACAGCGCTTCGTAAAGCAGGGATATTCCAGGATGAAGGCGCTGTCAAGGTCGGTGTTTGGTTACACGAACACGCTCTTGAAAAGTATGCGACTGGTGTGGTACTCGATTCAGGCATTAAAGATTTCGACAAGATTAAACGCATGAGCGAGGATGACATGAAGGTACTCTTTCGCCAAGTTGGGTTCACCATGAACGACGCTCGTAAATTTCAGAGTTCTGTTAAAGAACTTCGCTCTCTTTCTGCGAGCCAAATGGATATGCTTGGAGCACCACTGGGCTTCAAGACAAACGGATCTGTTGTTGGTGGGGATGATGAAGATATTGGCATCCTTGAGGAAGATGATGATGAAGACTACTTCGGTGTTGATGAGGATATGACTATTGTTTCAAGTGATGAGGAAGATGACGTCAATGCTAAGCCGATGTCGGCTTCAATCAATTCGCTCCGAGGAGGGCACTTGAGTAAAAAGTTTAGTGCAGGAACAAATCTCGCTAGATCTGATTCATCTGTGCAGGGAGGTCTCTGGCAGCGCTTGAGTATGAGGTCTACAAGTCAAAAATCTGCAAACCTTTCTCACGAGCGCCGTGTGTATACGTGGGGTGACAACTCTTTGTTTCAATTAGGTATTGGATCCGGCCTTGTTGATACTCTCACTTCCAATCCCCATCATGTGCAAACTTTGAAAAAGAAAACTGAATCAAGGGTTCTCGTTGCCGGTGAGTCTTGTGTGGCTTCTATTTCTGAGAAAGATGGACAGCTGTTTACTTGGGGCTCTGGTCCGCTTGGAATTCAGACCAAATCTTCCAGCAATCGCCCGTTTCTGGTGACTGCTCTTCGCAAGGTGAACATTGTTTGCGTGAGTATAGGCGAAGAGCACGCTGGAGCTGTGAGCAGCGCTGGAGATCTTTACATGTGGGGTGAAGGCCCATCTGGAGAGTTGGGGCCTTGGTTTATCGCGTAAAGAGTCTCGGGAACCTGCTTTAGTGGAATATATTGGTACAGCAAATGGTGTGCCTGTCAAGACGCTTTCGTGTGGTATTGTCCACACTATCGTTGTTGCTCAAGGTGACAGTGTTTACACGATGGGCAAAGGCCGCCATGGACGTCTTGGACTAGGCGATCAGGACAATCGCTACGTCCCAACTCTTGTAGATAGCTTGGAAGGGCACAAGATTGATCGTGTAGCCGCTGGCAACAAGTTCTCTCTTGCTGTGACAGAGAATGGGATGAAGATGTTCATGTGGGGCCGCATTGGCCCCGAGCCAGGATCTCTCGTACCTGTTCGTATGCATCAGTTTGATGATCATGATCGCCCAATTCTTGATATCGCTGCTTCTAACGATATGGCCATCATAGTAGTTGGAGACATGCATGGGCGGAACACGGTTCTCAGTTCAATGACTGCTCCAAAGTATGATGATGGAGAATGCATTGATACGTCTGTCTACACAATGGGCACAGCAGCCTCTCCTCTTGGATTTGATGGTGTGCAGGAAGACATTGTAGACCCACGACTGCTCGAGTCGCTTGAGGGTGAGAATGTAGTCCAAGTATCCTGTAGCTCAACGCATGCTGCTGGACTTTGTCAAGATGGTCGATTATTGATGTGGGGTAATGACGAGCGTGGTGCTCTTGCATCAGGCTATTTCATTTCTGTACGAAAGCCAATGAGCACAAGACGTGTTAATGGCTACCGCTACACAGTCGCGGCATGTGGAGGTCATTTTACTGCAGCACTCGGTGAATTTGACCCATCTGCTGTTGAGACAAGCGCAGGAGCTTCTACTGCAACACGCAGCGTAGAGACGACCTCTGGCGTAATTGGTGAACTCACACAACCGCCACCGCCACCACCACCAGACCTAAGTGCTGCTCCTTCAAATAAGCAAGATCGCAGAATAATTGAGAAGATTGGGGAAATCACACAGCTCCTTAAAGATGTTAAGAGCGATCCCGGTCCTCAGTTAGATAGTGCAGGCTACCCTCTGCCGAAGGGTTCCCGTTTGTTCAACT
This sequence comes from Schizochytrium sp. TIO01, assembly GCA_004764695.1. Lineage (NCBI taxonomy): Eukaryota > Bigyra > Thraustochytrida > Thraustochytriidae > Schizochytrium > Schizochytrium sp. TIO01. The sequence goes on along the minus strand of SMSO01000014.1, from coordinate 477,006 downwards.
CGGAGTGGATCGAACATCGCGATCGTCGAACCGGCAAACTCTACTATGAAAACATGGAGACCCAGGAAGTGCAGTGGAATCGCCCGGAGAACAAAGCGTAATTTGTTTTCTTTATGCTTATCCCCTTACAGATGAACTTACAGATTTCATTTTCCAATTTGCATTGCCTTGGAAAGGAAAACTTAATCGCCACATTTTTGGTGTTTTGGAACACTCTCTCAATAGCTCTATATTCACTCCATTTGAGAGGAACACCTTGTAAAACCTTTGTACCCTTCGAGAGTTCTCAATCAGGTTCTTTTTTTTTGTTTGTTTAAATACCTAATACAATCTTCATTGTCTTTATAATCAATAGTCTGAATCCAATGCACTAACTCAAAAGTGCTTGATTCTCTCCCCGTGGTACATGATGATCTAGTCTCTGTTTTGAAATCCCTCAAGGTAAAGTACAAGCAAGGAAGTCTGTAAAGAACAATAAATACCACAAGACAAGATCTGAATGTGTACAAAATTCTCCACATTCCAAATACTACTTCATGCTTTGCATGCATTGTGCTCTTGAGTGAGTTTCAGTTCTAATCATTGGATTTCCTATCCTACTATGCCTTTCTCAACATCACAAAATTGATCTCATGCTTTCACCTTTCTGACTAGATTCATCCTTTTTTCACATTCATCAGTTATCTCATCAACAATGGTTCTGATATAAGGCCCATGGCAGATTTAGCAGGTAATAATTAATTTCCTAATTTGTTTCACGAAATAGATCTTTCATATAAAATGGGAAAAGATACTTTTTAATTAAATTTCTATGTCAAAAAAAAATCGTGAATGGAAATACCACCGTAGTAAAGCTCAAACTCAGCCGCCTTTGCGAGCAAGATCAAGCTTGATCGCGGGCTTCAATCTTCGTTTGGCCAGCGGCAATGATCTTTTGGACGGGCTGGTTGCTCAAAGCCAGCGAGGAGTCAAGCAAATGGCGCAAGAGATGCTTCCGTGTGCGAGACAACAAACTCGAGTACCTCGAGACTGGCGCTGGTGAAGAAGCTGCAATGGCTGCCGCTGCTGCAGCCGCTGCTGCAGTTTCCGTCGTGAGCAGCTTTGTTGACGCTGCTTCGGGCGGAACTGCAACTCGCCAGTCAAGCGGCAATCAAACACAATTTCGTACATCCAACGATACAGAACTTGGGTCCAGAGCGACTTCGGAAAACTCTTCGAGCGCCAAATCTATGAATCGCAATGCGGCTTCAAGCGGCAACTTGGGGACCACTGGGAGTTCCAATAACGACGACGGAAGTAACAATTTGGGGAAAGGAAATAGCGATCGGAATTCAGAATTATCAAATACGTTTCTCAACAGCAAAAACAAAAACAGAGAAGGACAACAACACCGAATGATGGAGCATGATAGCACTTCAAGCAATGGTAATGATGGATCTTACATAGACGAAGAATTCAATGGTAGTCAGTTTGTAAGGTCGCGGGCAGAAACAACTGATACAAATAAAGACACCAAAGATTGGGAGGTGGCAAGGGAAGTTGGTGAAGCTCCACGTGGGTTTCTCAATTTGGACGATGTGGCAGGCTTTTTTGTTTTTGGAAGACTTCGCACAGACCCCGTTCTTGATCATCATGTGCGTCTATGCTCTGCTCGCCATGCCTATTATCATCAAGGAAGTGTAAAGCTTTTCTTCTGTGGCCCTCCAGGACGTCCGTCATGGAGACTTGCTCTAGGCGACGACTGTAATGCAGATATTCATAAGTTTTTTACCTGTGTCGAGCGATGTCTGACACGTGGAACTGTCATTGCAGCGGGATGGGTTGTGTCGCCTGGTACAATTAACTATAATCGCAGATACGTGCTTCTTCTTTCGACAGGGCGTGTGATGGTTTTTAAAGATGCATCGCTTGACAACCTTCGGCGAGAGCTATGGTTAGGCGAAAACGGATGCTCTATCATTCCAGTAAAAGAGCCTCCCGCGGTTAACTGCCCCGAGGAGCGTACTTGGCTTGAAGCACTTGCAAAAACTCATGATAGTAGCAGATCTTACAATGACATCTTAGCGATTCGAATCATGCACCCATCTCTTGCTGAGAAGAAGGGATATCTATTAGCTATCGAGCGCCTTGACTCTAATGAAAGTGCTGCTTCGCATGGTGCTCGCTACCGTGAATGGCTGCGACTGCTTCAAAGTACATCGCGAAGTGCACGAGTATCAAACATACAGCGTCGCTCGGTGTCTGGACAGTTCGAAGAATTCTCGCGCAAGATGATATCTTTGCGCCATGCTGAAGAGTCGCGCCTTTGTCTCGAGCGAATGGTTCTTGCTAGAGACCTCCTTCCTTGCCCATCACTTGTGGAGCTAGCCCGTGCTGGGCTCACTAAACAATTGCGCCCCAATATTTGGAAAGGGATCTGCCAACGTGCGTCACAGCGTTGGCTCAAGACACACCCGGGGGCCTGTCAGGCACTTCCACGTGCAAGAACTCCAGGTTTTGCTGTACCATTGATGTCTTGTTACAAAACTTCTGATTGGTTATCCTTGGCTCTGCGTAAGCTTTGTGGTTCAGACTTATCTTTAGAAAACTCTGAGCTAGTTCGTGATATTTTAGAAATTATTTCGTCGGAGTCTTCAAATCTCGCACTTACTGTCGAGCTTGTTCGAATTTCGGATTTTTTAATCGACACTATGCAATATGGAGCGCAACAAAACCATGACACAATTTTGACGGTGCTACGTGTTCTTCTGCTAGGTCCATTTAGAGCATATCATAGTGCAGCCGATTCAATGGCCTCTGTGGCACAATTTTTGACGAACAATTCGTCGAAGGCGGGGATTTTTTTACCTGAGCAAGATAATGCGCAGAAACAAAATAGTGCTGATAAGTCAGACGATTCAGATGGCGCAAATGATCATGGGAGAGATGATCAAAAGCGGGCTATGGACCGCCCTGTTCGTATCTCTGGAAGTGCGGCACTTCAAGTGGACACACAAATTGTTCTTGATATTGTTAGGGAGATGTGCCCTGCATTATCTAGCTCATTGTTAGAAGCAAGTCGGCCGATTGTGAGAACATGGCTTCGTTCTTTGTTTGTCGATCAAGTACCCTTTTCTGCAATGTGCACCATAAGAATTTGGGATGTGCTAATTGCTGAACTAGATAGTGATGATGATATGCATCTACGTGATCGTGCCGTACAAATTGCCATTGTAGCTTTGGCCTTAGCAATTCGTGAGGCAGCTATGCCTTTGGAAGATTTTACTGGTGGAAGCTTGGCAAAAGACTCTGACAGAATCTGTGCATGAAGGTAGGCAGGTTTCCGACGACGAGCTTCGTGCAGACGCTATTGTGTTTGCTGTAACCCGTGACCGTGAGCTACTTCGGGCAACTCGCTGGATTCAGCTCAAAGAGAGAAGGTCTCATCTGTGGAACTCTTTAGAGCTAGAGAGCCGTGACTCTGCTGTGCTGGTGAGCCATTGGAAGGCTACTATTCGAAGTCTGGATGATTTAAGTAATTCAATCTTAGATTCGCTCAACAAGGTTAATCTCGAAGACGTCAAGCGAGATCGGTTGTTAGTTAGTCAGCTTACACGCCCAATTCATACAGCCATGGTGCCATTTACGAGTCTATTGCAAGAACTTCTCGAAGCACTTCGCTATGCTCACTTGTCTCTGTTAAAGTTGACAAGTCGGGCGGCCCAAGCCCACCCAGCATTTGATGCTGGAGCTGGTCTTGATCGAATCTTAGATGAGTCAACAGGTTGCACGAATTTATTCTTCTCAGCTGCTGGTCAGGTTGCTGTAAGCCCCACGTTAGTTAATGCAGTTGCAAAAAGTACGATTGCGGTAGGTTGGGCGATGGCGTCAGCATGCGACCAATGCATTGCTTTCGCAGATACTCTTGCATATCGTGACATGCGGATGCTTTCTCGCTGCGTGCCGATGCCACATTTAGCAAGCACGGGCGAGTTTATTGGGCCTACGAGGTTTTTGGGGCCTTCCTTAGGTTCTACTGGAGTTTCCGGAATCCAACGAGCTGGTCAGCAAGATAGTTCGCAAAGCCACGGAGGGCAGTCAGCCGACACGGCTTCGTTCATAGCAAGCTCCACAGGAGGTCAACGACTAGATGTTGCTGGTGATGGTAACGAGTCCGTCTTTACAACATCTGAAGATGGATTTGAAACCACCTCCAGAACTGCATCGACAGCTACTCGCAGACGTATGTCGCCAGATTTTCGGTCAAAGTCTTTAAGTTTCTCACTTTCAGGCGTTTCGCGTCTTGTGCGCCCACCTGGCGACCCTAAACAAGCTAGTGTTCCTCTCGCACAACGCGTGTACGATGAGCTATGTAGACTCTTACACTCTTTGTTGATCCATATGGATGATATGGCGCAGTGCATGGTTGATACATCTGTGGCTTCACAACGTCGTCGAAGCGAACAGAGTCCTCTGACTGCATGCACGGTTTACCCTGACCCATTTGGCGGCCAGGTACAGCCTCTTGCAAAATTAGTACCGTTTTTGATGCGAAATGCTGACTTGATTCGTGCCCAGGCACTGCCTATTGAGGCATACCATCGAGCCTCATCTTAGCAATATGTATAGTGCTATCAACACAGTAAACTTTGTAGATTTTATTTTCAGACCTTTATATCTTTACAAAGTGCTATCAAAACGGGTAAACTTTGTAGATTTTGTTTTTAGACCTTTATATCTTTACAAAATGGAGCGTGTTTTTCCAATATGATCAATATCCGTCACTTTCAATTTATTTGCAATGAATGGTTTTTTAGAGTTTGATTTGATTGTCCTCCCAGATTATATATGTGAATGCTGAAGTTTTCTTCTCGTCTGAAAGCTAGCTATCGCGGTTTAAACTATGTTTATTCTGGATTTGCAAAAGGCCTTTACCATTTTGTTCATGATGGTCTTGAAAGACCATAATGCCTAACTAGTGGTATAAACACCTAAGACCACTTAGTTATAATAACCAATCACAATGACCAGTCTTTATCATATTTTACATCCCTTTCGATTCCTCTGCAAACGAGATAGCAAAATTTGTCCAGTAGTTCCTCAGTTCTATACGGTTTGAGGGCCTTTCCCGCACAAGGGGTATCGCAGAGCCAATCTCTCTGCTACGAAGTTTGTTCGTACGTTGTTAGCCTATACAATGACGGAGTCGGATCGCGCTGAAGAGCTCTTGGCGCTCCGCCGTGAGGTTGAAGAGCTTCGAGTGAAGCTCGAAGTAGAAACTGCCGGTCGTACCCGCAGTGAAAGAGCTCTTCGCGAGCGTTTCTTGCAGGAAACCGATGGAACTGGTCGATTCAGAGCTGTGGGCCATATGCGAAGCATGTTCAAGACACGGTTTGGCACTCCCAGGCAAGGGTCGTTGGCTACCGAAAGCCGTGGTGTTATAGAAATGGACGACCGAGTTGTGGCACCAAAATCTCTCACAGGACTCCGTGGGTTTAGCCATGTGTGGATTGTTTTTGTCTTCCACGAAAATACAAATATGCACAAAATGAACCGTGGAAATCCGGCTAAATCTGTAGAGGAACAGGCCAAGAAGCCCAACCAGTTCCCTTCTTTTGTGAAACCTCCACAGGCAGGCGGACTACGTGTGGGACTTTTTGCGACTCGCACACCTCATCGTCCGAACCCGATTGGACTTTCTTTAGCACAGTTGCATTCTGTAGATGAGAAACGTGGCCTTGTCCACTTGCGCGGCATCGATCTTGTGGATGGCACGCCGATTCTAGATATCAAGCCTTATGTGCCACATGTCGATACACCTGTTGAGGGCGAGGGTACGTGCCCGCCATGGGTTGTGAATCCGAAATTTGACTTGGTGGATGTCACATTTGACCCGGAGGTGCTCGAAAGTTTGCGAGAAGTTTGCGAAAGTGGAAAGTCAGAGTGGTTTAAGCCGAATGAGTTCGATAAAATGCTAGTTTGCCTGCGGCAAATCATTGCTCTTGACCCGAGAGGTGTGATTCACGGCCGTGGCAATTTCCAAGCCGGTGAGAAGAAGGGTAAAAGGGCAAATGAAGGCGAGGAAATTGCGGCATCAAACCTCAAGTCCCATTTATTTAGAAGTAACTTTGTTGTTGATATCGACAGCTTTCGTCTTGAATTCCGCCCGCACGAAACGGAGAGAGCGATCGTAGTTCACAAGTTTCACAAAGATGATACTGAAAAGGTGGAACTTCGCAAACAAGGTGATAACGCAGCTCAACAGCCTCCTGCTGCCCCTATTCAAACTGAAGAGGTATCTATTAAGAAAGAACAGGGCGAAAAGGTCTTGTCTGCACCTGACCAAACCGAGGGCAACAATGATGTAGCTACCCCGCCATCAGGTGCTGGTGATAACGAGGCTTAAGGTAGAAAATTGTTGTGAACGAGGGAAGTCTGCAAGATCATGATAGGTTCAGAAAACAGAAGAAGTTCTCGAATTGGGGAGTTTCTAATAGAATTATGCAACTTCTTTTTTGTGTGTGTTTATTCATAGATCATGACATTATTTTAACAAGTAAAACTTCAACCATAAAATTTCGTACCACATATCTAGGTCTCCTTCTGTGTTGGACGGCAATCAACGAGGACTTTGCCTTTAAACTTGCCCTGCATCATTTCGCAAAACGCATCCCCAGCATGCTCTAAACCATATACCCATTCCACCGGTGCTTGAAGCTCGCCATTCAAATGCAAGCGGTTCATTTCCTGAAGCGCATTGTCATTTTCGTCGGTATACCAGCCAACAAAGAAACGTTCACGCGTACCTTTGATAGACTCGAGATGCTTTGCAATCGGCTCTGGCAATGGATCAGGGTATTCGTAATCTTCACGGGTTGTATCTTGATTGTAACTTGAGATCTGTCCACAAACAATCACTCGTGCTCCTTGCTTTAGCTGCATAATCACCTTTTCGCTAACGATGCCTCCAACATTGTCAAAGTACAGATCAACATTGTTCTCGCAAGCTGCCTTCAGCTGCTCATCAAAGTCATCGTCGCGATAGCAAAGCGCAACATCCGCAATACCCAACTCTTCACTCCATGCTGCTTTTTCCTTACTACCACAAATGCCAATCACTCGCAGGCCAGCATGGCGAAACAGCTGGCCTGCTACGGAGCCAACGCCTCCCGCACAACTGGACAGAACGCATACTTCTCCCGATTTTGGTTTACTCTGCTTCACACCAAACCACGCAGAAAGTCCTGGCATACCCAACGGACCAACAGACAGCATCGGGTCAGCTTCTGCAGGAAGCTTGGTAATACCAGGAATATCTTCAGGTTTAACTCTGTTGATCATCTTCCAAGGCATGTGCATTTGAGAGATCAACACGTCGCCTTTGACGTAGGAATGATGCTTAGATTCTTTGACCAATGCAGCTCCTCCAGAGCATATTGGTTCTCCAATTTGAAACGGACCCATATAGTCTGCTCCAGTGCTTTCGTTAAATCTACATCGCATGTAAGGGTCCACGCTTACGACGAGCAGCTCCAACACAAGTTCTCCATCTTCAAGTTCTTGAGGTTCTCTACCCTCATCTTCCACGTATGCAAGTTCAACCTTAAACTGCTCTGGGGTCACAGGGCTGTCTTTGCCAGGTCTCGAAGCTAGCTTCACCTCCGCCATTATCCTCCTTTTCAGCCGAAGCGTCAATCTTCTCGCCCCAAAAGCATTTGTTTATTTCCCATTTCCTTCTCCACGATGTCTAGCTTCGATTCCACATGAAGATATTTACTCCCAGCCTTGCTCTCTATTTCTGGACCCCGTGCAACCCCAAAATGGGTTGCGCACCATGTCTTCCATGCATCAGACCCCGTGTATTAAATTTACTGCTAAAACAGCGATAAATCTCCAGACCAGTCATACCCTTTGAAGATGGGTGGCGCTCAATCAGAAAGGTCTCTGCGCAGGAAGCAAAGGTTTCGTGCAGGAAGCTACATCCTCTGCTGCTTTTGCAGCCTTTTCTCGCATAGCCAGCCACGGTTGCTGAGCTCTTTCGAGGTTTCCGCAATTTCCCTAGCCGCGGCTACAGCACACTATAGGCCAGAGTAGATAATTAGACCATTGTCCTAGAGACGAAATCGGCAAATACTTCTCCTATCAATAAGTGACTGGCGGAGAGAGATCGGTCTTTCTTGCTACAGAGGTACTACTCTAGAGTAAGCAAGCACACTAGGCAGTTCTTGAAAACTTTTGGGAATCACCGACCTCAAGCCATTGCCATCGACTCTGCGAAGGCTTCTCTGAATGGCTAAACCATTAGGATAGCTCTCGGGTGGCTTCAGGGCTGCGTTTTAGCTGCTGATGTATCAGCCTGCACCAATAAACTCGAGTTCTTTTGCTTCGATGTCTCGGTTTTCAGAATTCTAAGTCTGGAAGTAACAATTCTTGGCTCCTACAGTTATAGCTATTGAGCACTATCCTGGCTGTGAGTGAAAAGTTTTTCCTTCTCGGCGCCATATTGAGCATAGCATATGGAATGGGGAATTCGCAGAATTTGAATTTGGTGGTCCGCAGAGAATTTGAATTTGTATTATGTATTATTGAAAGCACTCTCTCATTCAATTCCTATTCCGCTGGGTCCATCCGTTTTGGTTGGACGCGGTCGCTGTCTGAGGCAGTTCTGCATCGCGACGCTGCCAGAGACCGGCAGCGGACGCCTCGCGGACCCAGTCCGCCGCTTCAGCCTCGAGCGCGGAAGCAACGGCAGCTGCCGCTGCGATTGGCCGCTGACGGGCTGGTCTGATTCATTGGCTTTCAGATCTTGATCTTGACAAGCCGCCATGGGTCGCCCCAAGATTGGTAAGGCGCACGCGCGCAAACGCAAGAGCAAGTATTCCGGCAAGGCTCTTGACGCGGAGCTCCGCACGTCCTTTGCAGGACCTGTCGGAAAGCCTGACGAGCTTCTTTACTTTGAGGAGAAGTCCGCTGCTGTTGGCGATCGTAAGACTCAGGCTCGCCGTCGCCGTGAAGAAGAGGAGCGCCGCGAGGCTGAGCTCAAAGCTAACCCGAAGGTCTCCAAGACTGACGAGGTGCTGCTTAACCGCATTTCCAAGTCCTCCTCAAGCTCGCAGAAACCCTCTGCGAAGAAACAGACGTCTAGCGTTGCCGACCTTTGGGCTGATGATGAAGAAGATGTCAAGATTGGACGCAAGGCTCGTCAGGCAATGCGTGGACGCAGCACCAAGTCTAGCCTTGTGCCCAAGGTCCGCGTCATCTCGGATGCTGCCTCCTACAACCCTGAACTGGAAGCGTACAAGGCAGGCCTGAGCAAGAGCGTCGACGACGCTATTGCATACGAAGAATCTCTTAACAATTACACAAAACCAGCGGGCTTTGAAGAAAGCATGGAGCGCCGCGTAAACGCGAGGAAACTTGGACTGTCATTTGGTCAGCTAGAGGCTAGCGAGAGCGATGACGAGTCCAGCAGCGACGAAGAGGAGGAAACAAAAGATGGCGAGGTTGGCTCCAAGAGGGAGCGCACAACTAAGAAGAGCAAACGCGAGGATGGCGACCGCGTCACTCGCAGGGAGCGCAACCGCCTGAAGAGGTTTAAGGAAAACGAGGCTCTTCGATACGCAAAGATTGCCAAACTCAATCTTAAAGAAACTTTCGATCGTCTCCACGAAGTAGTCGCAAACGTTGACGAGCTTGAGGAGCAGGAAAAACAACGGATCGCAGATAAAGAAAAACTGCTTGCGGAGAAGGCTCTTGAGGAACCGGCACCCAAGATTAACGGCCGTGTTCACAAGTATGTTCCGCGAGTAGAAGCGGTGCTTCCCTCTGACTTGAAGGGAACATTGCGTGAGATGAAGCCTCACAGCGATCTGGTTTTTGAACGTTACCAGAGCATGCACCAGCGCAACATGATGGATATTGGCGAGTCTTCTCGCCGTCTTGCGTACGTTTTATTGATTTTGTTTAGTGTGTGGAGGTGGGGTTATCTCTTGATCATGAGGACGCTTTTCCAAATTTCTCAACAACCGCCACCAGTTTATCTGGTAATTTTAGGTTATGGGATATCGTCTTACCTTGTGGAGATTAACATTTAAGGAAAGAGATGAGAGCGAGTGTTCTGCATGAGCAACTAGGAACATAACTACTAGGCTATCTGTGTATGTCATACGTGTATGACATCACACATGCAGAGGAGAGTACGCAAATATACATAAACACTGGAGTGTTCTTCTTCGATTGGAAGAGTCTAATTTGCTTTTGTGTTCTCTTTTAATTTTGATCTGGGTGACGAGAATCAATCACAAAACACCATCTTTCGTTTGATTTATCCTATGAAACGAAGTGAATTGCTGACAGCTCAAAATTAAAGGGAAGAACATGAGAGAACAGGAAGGTTCATTCAAATCGATACCTCTGCTGGTGTGATGTTTTATTGTTGTTCTTTTTCAAAGCCTGAATGTCTAGCTCCCTCAAAACGAAGACTGTCAAGAGAGATTATTTCTTCAGTGGTTAGAGGACACCTGAAGGGGTTCCCAGGCGGACAAAATCTTGTTTAAAGTTTATTGCGGAAAACCAAACTCGTGTAATGGCTGGAAAAAGGGAGGGGGGTATATTGAGATATTAAGCGCATGGTATAACTAACATGACTTCATTTGAAACTGATTATTAAAAAACACAGCAAAAAGCAGAAGCCCCGTGTCAAGCACATTGCGGTGGGCAAAAAGTTTATGGAGGAAGACTACAATCCGCGTGTGGACGGCAAGAAGAAGAAGAAGCGTATGCTTCGGAACGGCAAAGTGGATATCTCCTAAACGCCTTAAATGCCTTCACGATGTTTCTGTCCTTATCTATGTGCCACTACTACTCTTACTCCAATATTGTACTCATGAATTTGCTTTTTTTTTGGTTCTCTTCTGTTTTTTTTTGTTGTTGTTGTTAATAAATTTCTCCTGCTGCAAAGTTGTATTGTTTTCTACATCTTTCGTGAAAGTTTTATTGTGCTGGTTGCAAGTCTTGGCTTCTACAGGACACAATCGCCAAACTAGGTAGTTTTTTCTTTCGACGAAGCATGATGAATAGCCCATATTGCTGATTTATTTTTGTATTTATTATTTAGGCTAGTTTGAATTTGAATAATATTGATTTGTTCATTGCCCCAGCTGTCAAGCGCTTGCTCAGACTCTTTTCGGATTGATTTATTTATTATGAAGATGAGGTCTTACAAAATACCTCCTACTTAGAATATAATTTCGAAGCGAAGAAAGCAAAATGCAAAATAAAAAGGCAGCACGAGCTTAATGGCTATGCTATGTATTACATTGTATATGAGTCCCGACTCGTTGTGGAAGCATCCATGGTTTGGTCAGACGGATAATTAATCTGTTTTGATTTGACAAGCGAAACTATGCTCAAGATTACTTCACATCCAAATTTAGCCAAAGGCAAGTTTTCAAGTTGTCCTTCCTAGCGAGTTCATAAACATATTTGTTAGCCAAGGCTAGCGGGTCCATAGTACAAGTGGGACTCTCAGTATTTAATGTGGAAATTTATATTTCAACACAAAAACTGAGAGGGTCGTTCCATCTCATCATCATTATTAACAAGGTCTCGCGTTTCATACCTCCAATACTCAATTAATGGTGTCATGAAATTCAGGTACTCTTCAAGTAATATGTATTGAGATTGAACTTTTGAAATTCCAAGAACGCCAGATGCTGTTGGCAGAATCTTGCTAAGCTGTCATAGACGATCGTGGGAAAGATAGAGGAGATAATATGCTAAGACTTTTCCTAATACTGAAGGGTTTACACTTCTTTGAAACAACATGTCGGGCTCATTGTTGAATGTCACGAAGTCCTCCGTTGAGAGGAAACTGGCTGAGGCATTAGGCGGGTTTACGGTCATATTTTGCAGCTTCGTTCTAGCTTTTCTTCAGACTAGATCTACTCTACCTTTTCAAAGTCAATCTAAAAAAACACTAAAAAACAACAATAAAAAACTGCATAATTTGTTAAATGATTATATTTAATGTACCTCACAGTTGAAGTGAATACAAATGTTCTATCAATCCTTGTCCTTACTCACGTATTCTTTAGCTTTACGGCAACTTGGCGTTGCTGCCATATTGACCAATCTGAGCAGTTTGAGGCCAGACTAAGTAATATACCACTGCAAAGTTTTCACTGCGTACCTACCTAGTTGTACCCTTCAAGTAATCAGCGATTAATTGATTGAAAAAAGGAGACGCACCTATTTAAAAGGGAAATCACACCAGCGCGGAGCAAGCAGTACTTTCGACTGGTCGGTGGAAAGGAGACCATATAGGATGGGCTCGCTGCAAGACCAAGTGGGTTGGGCCTATGCAGATCTCAAGATCTCCCACGCCACGCTCGAAGAGAGCGTACGAGAGACGGTGAGCTCAAAAGAAGAGATACTGTATATATTTTCTTTCCACTCACTAATTGAAGGGAGTGTCTTCTGGTTTGCGATTTGGTAGTAATCGATAGTATCACAGGAAACCAAGCAATGTAGAAATCAAAGTAAACCGACTCTAGTCTAGATAAGACACGCTGTGCACAGTGCTTAATTGAGTTTCGTACGGTACTAAATTCATCTTTGAAAGATCGATCATCGAAACAAAAAGCTTTAGAAAAGAACAAACACGTCCATTCGGTCCTATTATTAGTTAGGTAATTGTACATCTCATTTCTATGTTTTTCATTATTTTAATTAAAGAGTTTGAATAGATAAATATTAATATTCTTTTATTTAAAAGAAAAGAACAATGCGATATTTAACTTAGCTATTCAGTACTATGCAGATAGGTAGGTAGGTATATATGATATCTACCTACCACTAGGGTAGTATTCTTTTATAAAACAATAGAAAAATCGTCGTATTTCGTTATGATGTAATAGGTTGCTGTGAAGGAGTTGACCACAGCGAAGGCCGGCCATCCTGCTGCGATGGTGGTGCTGCGAAATATAACAGAGGTCTCTGCAGAATACGCAGCGAAGTCTCGCATGGGGCACGGCTTTAAGAGCAGCGCAAGCGGGGCTGGTTGGCCGACTTTTGGGATGGGAACTATGTGGAAGAAGTCCTCAAAAAACCAAATTCCCCATCTTTTCATCACCAGTTCGATCACTTTCCATCTCCAATCACTTTCAAAGCTCACGATTAATTGATTTATCGCCGCCAAATGCTTCGATCGGTGTATAACTTGAAGGATGTGCATGTATGTGTATGTGTATTTGTTTGTTTGTTTGTTTGTTTGTTTGTTTGCTTGTTTGTTTGTTGTTTGTGTGTTCAAGTTTCAACGCGAGGATTCACTTCGTTCAATTACGAGTACTGGGAAGTGAGTGCCTCTGCGACACTTACTCACCTTTACTTACTAGTACCGACTAGGTAGGTACTTACTGATTCGATTCCATTCTGCCAGATGGGTAGGAGTCAGCTATGGAGGGGTAGCACTGGCCTGGCTATTGTTATTTTGGGCAGAATTGACAAACGAGGGAGCATCAATCAATGTGCGTAAGGGCTGCTCAAAAGTAGCCAGGCCGACAGACGGAAGGCGGGGTGGCATCTCTTCTCGGCTTTGACCAATCTTGGGCCCAGGAGGGAGGAGCTTATTGCGTCGCAGCTCCCAAGGTTTGATGAAGATGGGGGCCTCGAGAAGAGGAAGGAAGACTTCCGCATTCCGAGTGTTTCTCAAGTGCACATCATCTTGCTTTTCTCAAGCTTTGTTAGTTTGGTTTAGTTTTGATTTGTTTAAAACTGAAAATAAGCAAATAAATAAATAAATAAGCAAATAAGTAAATAAATAAATGAATGAATGAATGAATGAATAAATGAACAAAGAGGAGGCGGAGTTTTTATCATACGTCGCTATTTTCTACTAGTAGAGAAAAGAATCGAGGTACACATACATAGACTAGTATTAGCTAGTGGGCGAAATAGATCGATTGATAGATAAAATGATGAGAGGTCATCGTAAAAAGTTAGAGACAGGCAATCGTTCCTGCAAAGCTCAAGTTCCTTCGCGAGAAAAGCTCAATTGAATCGAAGGAGCTCTATTTGAGGTCGAAGGTGCCAGTTGTGGGTCTTTGCAGAGGCCCGTTTCTCAAGCCCTGCAGAGTCAGCCTGGTTTCGACACGCTGGATGGAGTTTCCTGCTGGGTGAGTGAGTGCTCGAATGACTGTCCTTTGTTTAGTTTATAGCTGCAAAAAAATTGTTTTAGAAAATTGAATTTGCATACATTACAGTGAATAAACAGATACAAGCAAAACATGGGCCGCTAGAAGTGCTAGAGAAAAAACTATTAGGAACGATTCTGGGGTGCTCCACACGAGGGCAAAGGAGGGGTGAATAAAGGCAGACTAGCCACCTCGAAGATGGAGTGAGGACAGAGTCAAAATAGAGCGCCGTCGCTATTAAAGAGGGCTGAGTAAACCGTATGGCCTATATTTATTTGTCTCCAAGAGCCTGCCTCAAGGTCAAGATCACTCACCTGCAATGACGCATTTGGGTTGGCAGAGGACTTCAAGGTTTCTGAGTTCTGTTTCAATTAAGTTAAAAGGACAGATAGGCAAATTCAATTTTGATTTATATTTATTTTGAAGAAAAAAGAAGAGAGAACAATAGTTTTTACTTCTTCTTCTTCTTCTTCTTCTTTCGGGCGGCCTAAACTAGAAAAACCAAAGTTTATTTGCCTTGGGGAAAACTGCTCCGTGGGTACCTTGAACTGGGCCTGCCTTTGCATTGCTATACTCATGGAGTCTGAGTTGTGTGAGTATCGACAGCGAGGTGAGAAGTAAGGGACACGGTATAGCGAGGAAATGTTCTTCACGTCATCAGAGTGGAAACCTTTTTGTTGAATGACTTCTATTTGTACTACTCTTACTGCCTCCATACCCACCCTTGAGAGTACTTAGGCACTCCTACACTTACAAAAGGTGATAGGTACTTCAATATTCTGATTTTACAACTTGAAAATATATATTTTAAAGGAATAGAATAAAGAAATAGGTCCTATACCATAGATTAAAGTAAAAGTAAATTGAGAATAAAATAGTACATTCAAGTTATAAAATAAATAAATAATAAAAATAGAGAGAAGCAGAAGAAGAAGAAGAAGAAGAAGAAGAGAGCAAAGCGAAGACGCCCGCCTTCACGCCCCCCCGCCCGCCCGCCCGCCTTAGCACCACAGCGACGCAAGCTCGGCCGCTGCGTTTCAAGGCTGGAGTGGACATCTCTTGCAGGCAAATCCTCCGTTCTGGGAAAGGACCGTGAAAGCAGGAAGGTTCTGCGTGGCGATCTGCCAAAGCTTGTTGTTACCAGGCAGACCAACCTGGCCCGGGTTAACCTCCTTTGCATTGGTTTCACTGCAAAATCGCTCTGCAAAGACGCTCTAGACCTCCCTAGGCTTTGCTGCTGCTTTGGGGGTATCGTCATATAGAATCACGAATAGCTAGCTATACCTTGTCAGCTCTCAGCCGCTGTGGTGAGAGGTGTATACGTACATATATTCACTTGCTGACCGGAGCTCCGCGGATTTTACATTACATTGCGCTAGACTAATTCGTCAATCCTCGTTGTGCATCTTTCGTATCGATCTTGCACTCGACTTTCTCTCCCCTGGTTCTAGGTGATCACACTGCAGAATTCAAGGTCTACCTTTCTGGCGTTGCTTTTTTTTGTGAACGTGGGATCAAATCTGCTGTGATTGAAGTGCGGCGTACAACAAAGGAATCGTGGTTAATTAATCATTCTGAGCACGATGATGGCATACACATCGAGTCGCTCAAGTGCAGCCAATGTGAAAAAGGCTGGCCCGACTGTGACGGCTGCGGCTACGGAGCGAGCGGCTGCTACCAAAGAGTTCCTCGAGCAAAGGTATCGCGAGATTGAACGTGACCGCGCCGAGCGTAGACTGCGCATGGAGGTTCTGGAACGTGAAATGGCTCGCTTGGGACTTGATGAGGACAAGAAACGTGAGCTCCGTGATAAGCTAATGCGTGAAGAGATGAAAAAAGCAAGGTCTATGCGGAAGCGCATGACTACAGATGACTTTGTACCACTCCGTATTATCGGTAAGGGTGCATTCGGACAGGTGCGTCTTGTAAAGAAGCGGGACACAGGCGAGGTATATGCTATGAAAACCATGATTAAACAGGCCATGGTTCTCAAGAACCAAGTCTCTCACGTGCGGGCGGAAAGGAATATTCTTGCCCACGCTGGACCTAGCGACTCGGCCCAGTGGCTCGTGGAGCTTCACTATTCTTTTCAAGACGAGCATAATCTCTATTTAGTTATGGAATTTCTTCCTGGTGGTGATCTTATGGCATTGCTTATGAAGGAAGACATTCTCTCAGAGGAGGCGACTCGGTTCTATGCCGCTGAGGCCGTGTTGGCTATTGAGGCTGTGCATTCTTTAGGTTATATTCATCGCGACTTGAAACCCGACAACCTCTTGCTGGACTGGCGCGGTCATCTTAAACTTACTGATCTAGGTCTGTGCAAAAAAGTTGAATCGGAGCCGCTTCCAGGCATGCAACGCTCGATGAACAATGGACGACCTGGGTCTGGACGTGGAACTACAGCACGGGCATCTCAAACCGCGACCTTGAACGCGAGTGCGCCCGCTGATGCAGCTGCTGCACAGCGTGCAATGAACTATCGTCGTGATCGTAAACTTGCATACTCTACAGTAGGTACTCCAGATTACATCGCGCCTGAAGTTCTCTCTCAGTCTGGTTATGGCATGGGCTGCGATTGGTGGAGTCTGGGTGTTATTCTATTTGAATGCCTGTGTGGTTATCCACCCTTTTATGCAGATACTCCTATGGACACTTGCCGTAAAATTATTCACTGGCGCAAGTCATTAGTGTTTCCTCGGGAAAGCCTCCAGCGCTTGAGTTTGGAATGCGTGGATTTTGTAAAAAAGCTTATCTGTGATCCTGAACATCGCCTCGGTATGAACGGCGCAGCAGAAATCAAGAGCCACCCCTGGCTCGCTCCGGTTGACTTCGCTAACATCCGCAAGTTCCAAGCTCCTCATGTCCCAAGATTCTCTACCGATGTTGACACAATTTTTGGCAAGCTGCAGCGTCTCGACCACCAGTCACCAGAATTTGATTGTCTTATTCAGGAGATCACATGTCTCTTTGACAACTTTCCTGATGAACCCTTACCTGGCGCACATGAAGGACGAATTGGTCGGGGCAGCCGACTAGGCCAAACACGCCGGGATAGCAAGTTCCTTGGCTATACCTATACCAAGCCTAAAATGAAACAGACTCACGAACTTGTTTCTTCAGTTGTAAACAACGAGGCCACTGTGGTCACAGCGGCGTCCAATGGATCTACCATTGAAATTGCCCCAGCAGGCGCACCACGGGCACCCTCTGCAGCACCTACATCTTCATCATGATATCCTTTCCAGGATAATACTGATTTACTTAAATATGCAACGACAACATCACACCATATCACCAAACCATCGTGACCTTTTTCCTTATAAATATGCATCACTATCGATGGCAGCAACTTAAACAAGTTGTGCCAACTACATTTTCTGTCTTTACATGAGCAATAGTGATGGTTCTGATGTCAATAATGTCATGATGATAGACTCTCCGCTATTACTCTCGAATTGAGCAAACACGCATTCTGTTTATTCGTCATTTCCCCTTTTTCATTGCTCGAAGGAAGTGAGTGTGGATATAAAGTTACTTACTCATAATTTCTCTTTTGTCGCATTGTGCTCATGCCCTCTGTATTTCGTTTTGAGCACTTAAAGTCTCATTTCGATAAGTCTCATTTTGGTATGCTAGTTTTGCTTTCTTTAAAAATAAATAAAAAAATATATAAAATAAACGTACTTCTTCTGGGATTAGTGAGCTTAGAGTCCTACTCATCTTCTAAACAGGAAGCAAACGAATGAAGACTGCATGTCGAACAAGCCTTTCTTTGTACTAATCTGCCTGTGGATTTGAAGATATAACTTGTACAAATTTATTCGTCTAATTTCATTATCTGTTCTACCGCGATGACGATGGTTTTGTTCTTCTTGGCCTCCCCACATCCAAAATGACTTGAAGTAAGTTCACTGGCTCATCTTACAGCCGAACTGATGTCTTTTCATGATTGGTCAAGTGACTTGATGATGGCTTCCTGACCAAATTTTGATAGAGAGAGAATCTGTAGAATAATCAAAACATTTTGGCCTTTTCTTTTTATTCCTGGAAATCTGCCACTGGCAGACATCCACTTGCTAAAGACGTCACTTCTGCTCAATCAAGGCAAAACCAATTTGAGAGACTTTTGTATGCCTCGCCCCTGCGCACAGAACCTGTTCTGGGGGGATACACGATCGGTGCGCAGAGCAAAGGGAGTCTGAACAAGGATTGATCAACACACTTGAATAAAACAAGATGGCAGAAGCCATGGAGTGGCTCAAAGGCATTTATCGCTCGTACGAGCGACGCCAAGTTGAGAAAGGCGCGTGCAAAGAAGCTGTTGAGAAGCGCGAGGCCTGTTTAAACAACTATGGTCAGCAAAGTGATCTCTGTACTCGGCTCAAACTCAACGAAAAAAGATGCCTTGCGGAGCACCTTTGTGGCAGCGAATACCTCGCTTTTTATGGAGGGCCCAAGCCATGTTCTGACATCGTAGAGCAATTCTGCACGGATGAAAATGAGCAAGGCGAAACCAGGCAAAAGATTCCCAAAAGGTGTCGATGGGCATCATACGCACTTGGCGATTGTTTGCACAAGTATCATGCACGGAAATGAAAAAAGGATTCTTTGGTATTTGATTTTTTTTGATACTGCGAATTTGTAGAGATTCACGGTCACTTCGAATATTATCAAAGCTTGTTAAGCTAGAGTAGTGCTTTATCTTAAAGTCAATTCTACATCAGACGCGGGGTCCACTCGAACGTCTCGCTCGCCTCGACCCCTACGCGATGGCTCAATTTCGCGATCTTCAGCACTGATGGCCTCGTAGAGCTCATCGTCAGGCAAATGACCACGTGCTGATGCTATTTCTCGGAGTGCCTCTTCGCGGTCAGTACTATTATGCTCTAAAAGATATTCCTGAACAAGATACTCAGTGCTCTCTCCAGGGTGCCTTTTCAGGTAGTTATGAAGAATACGCTTATCAACAGAACGCACATCACTATCGAGTGTAAATACGGTTGCACCTAGCATTAATCCGCATATAAGCCAACCAGACACTGAGATTGCCAAGGCATCGCGCCTTCGATCTGGCATAGCTTCGATTATGAAGGATACAAAAAAGGGGCCAAGACCGCGTCCAAGGTCGTCTACCAGGTTCAAAATTGCAAAAGCGGAGCCACGGACCTCTGGCACAGTAACATTAAGCATTAAAGTCCGCAGAACTGAGCCTGGAATTCCTGCGAGGAAACCAGCTGGTATTGTAAGAATAAAAAATGCCCAAACTGGCAGCCAGCCTGCGCCATAAAGCATGAAGAGCACCGGCACGCCACCTAAAATTGTAGCACTACCCATACCCAATGTAATGGCTTTCTTACGATGAACAAACCACCGATCAGTGAGCCATCCGGCCAAGAGCTGGCCCATAACAATACCAACTCCGTATAGAAGCACAATAACTGTGGAAAGTTCCACAGAAATATCATACTCTGAACTAAGAAAATCATTGAAGTACACAATCATAACGCCCCATGGAAGCGAGCCTGGAAGGCCTTGGAGAAGGATGAGAACCACAGTCTTGCATGAGAGCAACACCTTGAGCTTGGAGCAAGTGATCCGCTCAGAGTAAATGATGTCATTGGCTGATACCAGTTGGGTAAGGACTTCTTCTTTAGTGCCTCTCCGAGGGTCCCGCGTAGTCATGATGAGAATTAGTGCAAGCACATATGCAGGGATTGCAATGATTAAAAATGGCGTGCGCCAACCTAGCAATGGGCCAGTGATACCGGCAATGATCTGGCCAAATCCAACACCAAAACCCATTGCAACACCTGCCACTGCCACCACAGTGCCGCGCTTTCTTGTAGGCCACAAATCTCCAAATAGGGAATAGCATAGAGGTACAGTACCGCCGACACTAATTCCTGTCACAGCACGCGCGACAAGAAGCTGCTCATATGAAGTGACCCAGTAAGTGACTAGACACCCTGTCTCACCAATAAGGACGATGGCCACAAGGGTATAGATGCGGTTGACGCTGTCACTTAGATATCCCACAACAATGGACGTAACACCTCCAACAAGAAAAAAGACTAGTGCAACATTGCCACCTAGGTATCGGTCTCTCTCCACTTCGTTGAAGCCAAAGTCTGATGCGATCGTGCTGAGCTCTGGTGCTAGAAGATTCTGGTCAGCAAAGAGAAAAATGTTGATTAAGCACAGTAGAACTGTGACGTACAAGTTATTGTTCACTGGAAAACATGGTATACCACACGAGATAGAATCATTGTTTTGGCGAAAATTCTTGATGCTGCCAGTTTCTTCATCCTCATCTTCGTCGTCTTTACGGGTACCTTGATAGCTGCCTCGACTGTTTGCTTGATCTCGGTTTTTCTCCGACGGCCCACTTCCATTCGAAGCTGGTACCGACGCTGACGATGTCGAAGACGAGGCTGACGAAGACGATCCCCGACTCACGAGCGACACCGTCACGTCCTCCCGCGACGAGGCCTCCATCATCTTGGCTGCAGCAAAACCTCGTCAGCCGACCACAGTCTTCAGCAAGCCTCAAACTGCTGCCAACCCGCCAGCCTTCGGCAAACGATTTACCTATTGCCTCTTCAGTTTCCACAGATCGTGATTCATATCGTGATTCTCGATTCGTTTTCTCTTCGCTTCAAGCTTCTTATTCTTATTCATCCCATCTCATCAATGAATTCATTTCTCTCATTTCCTTTTACCCTCCTAATCATGTAGAACTTTTCTTCCAAGTCCTCTACTCTTTAACCTCAAAGCACAAGTAAACATGGCTAGCCCCGCGCTAGCAGTCGCTAAGAGTGCCAGCGAGCCCACACGGTCTAGCAAAGCAACTGCTTTCGAAGCAAACCGAATCGTGGTGCGTGCAGAAGCATAAAACACAGGCATTTTTAATCAGAATGGCTACATGAAAGCTGTTTGCATTGCATGAAAGCGTTGATGGCTGCTTCACATATCTTGGTAAGTACTGTACTTTTGGGGAAAGAGAGAACTTGAACAGAGACCTCCTTCCAAGTTTAAGAGCTACTAGCAGCTCCTATCAGGTAGCTAGACCGCTTTCGTACTAATTAGAGGGGAGTGAAAGACCTCTGTGCAAAGTGTGGTATGGGCGATGTGAGAGGCAATCTAGAGCAAAGGAAAGAGGGACCAAAGCAAGGAATGGCTTGTATATTAACCAAGGTGAGACATCTATGAAAGTGCAAACGAAGGTTGCAGCCGCACAGGTTTGGACAGGCACCTCGCGTTACTCACGCAGAGCTTAATTTGACAACCTCAAGGATCGTTCACTGTTGGGAATCTTTATTGAGTAACGATGGCATTGTGGAAAGAGAGATTTCGTTAGAGTGAAATGCATGGTGTGGTATATGGTGTGCAATATGGGTGCATTTGAGATCAGCGCTTAAGAATACCTGGTTTGCAAGTAAATTAATGTCCTACTTGGTAGAGGGTTTTGCTCCGATAGTGGATTAAGACAATAATATTGCAACAGTTCTTGCATTCAATTCAACTCAAATGATTTGAATAAATTAACAATTAACTTTACTGGTGCGAATACTTGAATTGCATCATATGTCTTCCCTTTACACTTTACAGTAGTGTTCCCCTATAATCATAGGCACGTATCAGTTGCTTATCCTATTATTCTCGGTTCAAGTAACAGCTACTTCGTTTTTCTCACAACTGAAATTGTATTGATGTACATACCCCCCCCCACACCCCCCTAGTGGCCACTACTACTGGCAGGTTGAAACGTTATATATATGCGCAGAATGTTTCAAGTAAAACTAAACTAAAAATCATGACCTTATTCGATTTAACAGCTCTTGAAAATTTGCCTCGCGATGTTCCTCTGTTGAAAAGTCAATATAGAGATGCCCACCAAGGTGTAGTTGTAGTGGGCCTCTCCAGGAATTAGCTATTAGCATCTCTGGCTCCAGCACTAGGGGGATCATGTTTTCAACGCCATTGTGCACACGAGTTGCCGCCAAGAATTCATCTTTGCACCAGTCCGCATTATTGCTCTGGAGTTTTTCCATGTACCGGCGTGTGACACACACAATGATTTTCTTGGACTTTTGCACGCCTTCACTTACCTGTTGCGCAATGTTACCAGAAACGCGCTCACCATCAAACCAGGTCGTAAGACCTGCCTCTACCAGCTTTGTGTTTAATACAGAGACAATGCTGTGAGTGGGAAGACCGTCTGAACCCCACTCATGCGTTAAGAAGGCATCATAGCAGCGCAGAGATCGTCGAGATCGTGTAGTTGAAACACGGCGGGCGATCGAACTCATATACCCGTGGAAGCTTTGCTGCCGGAGGCTCCTTGTAAAACCTCTTCAGAAACTTCCTTCGATCAAAACCTCGAACTATGCCCATCTTGACAAGCTTATCTTCAGTGACAAGGCAGCAGTCCTCAAAAGTAACAATTTTATTTAGATAAAATTGTACCACAACACTTTGAGGGAGTTCGAGCTCCTCCTGAAGATACTTGGAAACATCACCATTCGAGAAAAACTCCAGTAACTCCGGAACTCCAGCATTCCTGGCATAATCTAGCGCAGTTTTATGGCGGTTGTCACTAATTCTGACACATGCGCCGTGCTCGAGAAGTAATGCAGCTAACTCAAGATGGCCTTCCTGACAAACAAATTCTTGTCTAGAATTGAAGAAGCCTCTGCAATATACAGTCATTAGGGCTATGCAACCAAACTGATTTCTATGATTTGGGTCTGCGCCATTTTCCAGTAATACCCTTACCCACTCGGTAGGGCATTGCTTACACGCAGTGTTGAGAACCGTCTCTCTACCTTCATCACGTGAGTTTGGGTTTGCTCCGTGTCTAAGAAGAATTTTGAGTGATTCTAAATGAGAGTGCTGGTATTCGTTCATGAGGATTGGCTTCCCATCTTGCCCTCGGTCCAATGGATGCTCACGCTTGTACCCTTAATTGACGTTCCGCCCACTCATAGTAACGCTGTTTACATAGCATATTCAGAATTGGCCCAGAACTAGATATGTTCGAGTCTCCGCAGTGTTCGTTTGGGTCAGCGCCATGCTCGAGGAGGAGTTCAAGTATCTTTGGATTAGTCCAATATAGATAGTGCATCAAAACAGACCTCTTCTTTTTGTCACGCAACGTAGGGTTGCCACCATACTTAAGTAAAAGACTCATTAATGTAGAGTCCTGAAGTGATGCAGAGTACATCAATACACTCGCTCCGTCCATGTCTAGAACATTTGGATCTGCACCATACTCGAGAAGCAATTTTACTATGTCAACATATCCTCTTCGACACGCAAACATCAAGAGGGTTTCCTGTCGCCGAGATATTAATTGGGGATTTGCCCCTTGCTTTAGTAGGAGTTCTACTATTTCGGGGTTTCTGCGTTCGCATGCATAATATAGAGCAGAATAAAATCTTTCCCCATCTTTTTTAGTTTCGTTTGGGTCTACTGAGTAGCTCCAGAGTAGGGTTTTCACCAATTCAAGGTTATTTTCTTGGCAGGCGTTTTTCAATAGGGTAGCATGATCACTTGGGTCTGCACCATTCTCGAGTAGAAAGTGTACTAGGTCAGTTTCCCCAGTGCTTATCAACATCAGCAAACTCTCTCCATCTTGATTCCTCCAATTAATATCTGCGCCATATTCGACAAGGCTCTTTACCAATAGGAAAGTGTTATAGTAGGAGCATCTCAGAAGTGCCCTCAGAGGAGAAGTGAACTTAGTGCATATATTTGGATCAGCTCCATTTTCAAGTAAAACCGTTATAGCGCCATGGTTACTTTCTTCACACGCAACCATCAAGGCCGTCACTCCGCGATGGGATTGGTGATTCATGTTTGGATAGTTCTTTAAGAGCAAGTCTGCCACTTCGGGCCTGCAAGAACGCATTGCTGCAAATAAGGCCGTCTCTCCGTATTTATCTTCGTAGTTTGGATCTGCATGGTTCTCGAGAAGTAATTTCGCGATTTCAAGACAATTACTCCATCCACGCAGCATCATTAAAGCAGTCCTTTCATCACCAGATTTGAGATTTGGATCTGCACGATTCTCCAAGAGAAGACTTACCATTTGAAGGTCATCACTCTCACAACTGATGTGCAAGGGATACATGTAAACTCCCTTGTTTGGATCTGCATGATACTTCAATAGCAGTTTTGCCAAACTGAGGTTGCTACGTTGGGTCGCCCATATCAAAGCAGAGTATCCGTCTTCATCCAAATAGTTTGGGTCTGCATTGTGCTGCAGAAGTAACTCTATTAACTTCAGGTTTACTTCTCGGTATCTAGATAGCTCTATAATGGCAGATCTCCCGTTTGTATCACGACAGTTTGGATTTGCGGAGTGCTCCAGAAGAACTCTTGCTACCTCGAGTCTGCTGCAACGAGACGCTTTGAACAAGGCAGAATGTCCATAATTACAATGCTGGTTTACATCTGCGCCGCGTTGCAGGAGCAGCTTCACTAACTGAACGTTGCCAGCTTCAGACGCTTCGATCAAGGCAGAACGTCCATAAGAACAATGCTGGTTTACATCTGCGCCGCGTTGTAAGAGTAGCTTCACTAATTGAAGGTTGCCAGCTTTGGATGCTTCGATCAAGGCGGAATGTCCATGCATGCCATAATTGTTTAGGTTAGCGTGGTGCTCAAGAAGCACAGTGGCTAATTGAAGATTGCCGATCCTAGATGCCGATATCAAGGAGACTCCACGAGCCTCATCGCTTGAGTTTGGATGGCACTTCAAAATCAACTTCACCAGCTCAAGGTTGTTTTGAGAAGACGCACTTCTCAAAGCGTCATCTCTTTCGTCGTGGCTGTAGTTGGCCGTTGGACGCTGCAAGAGCAATTTGATCAATTCGGTATTGCCATTTCCCACTGCTTTGATCAAGGCAGAGTTATTGTATTGGTATTCTTGGTTTGGATCTGCATGGTGCTCTAAAAGCAACTTCGCCAGCTTTAAATGATCATGTTTAGACGCCTTTAGCAGGGCGGTCTTCCCTCCTTGGTCTTTGTGGTTTGGATCTGCATTGTGTCAAAGTAGATATTCTGCAATTTGAAGATGCCCTTGTTCGGCGCATAGGATCAACGCTGTAGTACCATAATCGTCTGTTTGATTCACCAGTTCGGGTCTCCTTGATATGATTTAACGAACCTGCCCTAGTTGACCAGCGTACGCTGCCCATAGCAAACCATCGTCGTCGCAATCCCCCATAATCTTAACCTGGGCTCGTTGGTCTTGCTTAAAGCTGTCTACGTCACGCTCTACTTACGAAACGCTCTGGCGAAGTCAGCTAAAGTGACGGTGCAGTGCACAAGTGACGCAGAAGCGCACATGCGCCCAGGAGCTCGTCCGACTCGACTTTTGGGCAGTCTGTGCACGTGCTGTCAAACTCCTACCTAGCTCTAGTACTATCTGTTCATAGCTACTCCTCTATTACCATTAGATGGCATAGCCAACTAGGTGCTACGCAATGTGTGTTCTATGTGATCGAGTGAGGGGAACAAAGCCTCTTTAGGCAAAGGTATATGAGACAGGTGCCCAATCACACCACAAGGCATCATTGATCTGGGGATGATGTTGACGGTACACCTATGCGTGGAAACAAGAGCTTCTTCAGAAACTTCATTTCGCGCGGCGAATTTGGACTGCAAAATGCAAGACCCAGCTATATGATTAGAGGCAACCACGACCGACCGTCACCATCATATTCACTTTCTGTGCATGATTCATCAGAAGCTTCTTCGTCTTCTTCATCGCTGTTGGCAATAAATGCGAGGTCATCAGAGTCGTAATAATCTTCTTCTGATTCTTCCTCTTCGTCTGAAGTTGAGGGATCCTCATCAGAGTCGACGTCCTCTTCATCATCACTGTCGCCGCTGTGGTCATCATCAAATTTAGTATCAGGATCGGGCTGGTAGAGGGCCTGCGCTTACGCGTGGGGTTACGACGAAGCGAGCCGGACTTTCCCGCTCCTTCTACCTGTTGCTGGTGCTGGTGCTGGTGCTGCTGGCGCTGCCGCTGTTGGTGCTGCCGCTGGCGTGGGAAGCTCTTGCTCTTGCTCTTCCTCGATTTCTTACCGCGGAACTCGAGGTCAATTTCGACTTTTCAATTTAAAGACTATTTCTTTCTTTCACGCACAGTAAGAATTCATAAGGGTTACTTAAGAGAGCGGCGGGGTTCTGCAAAAGAGTGATGGACAAACAAATGCAAGCAAATCAGCAACGATGAGCAGCAGCAGCAGCAGCAGAGATACGCGCGGCCGCACAGCTAGGCAGGATGGGCCCAACCCTACAAGGTCTCGCACACCACACTTATCTATATCAATTGATGCTATAGTCACTATAATCCGAAGACTTGCAGAGGGCAATCCTGTGACAAACGATGAGGCGAGGCAGGTGGGTAGGATAAGACGCCCTAGACGGTACCAGGTACTTGCTCAGCTGGGAGATCACGAAGTTATTAATAATGCTATCGCAAACCTGGATTTAATGTTAAATGATGATGGAGAGAATGAATCGTTTCAATCTGCAGTAATATCACTTGAGACACTACAAGAGGCTGCGGAAGGAGCTAGAGAGAGGGCTCGTGCAGACACTGAAAGGGCTCGTGCAGACACTGAGGCTGCGGAAAGAGCTAGAGAGAGGGCTCGTGCGGATACGGCTGAGTCTAGAGCATTTCCACGTGCAGAAGTTGCCCTCGCAAGACCTCTTACCCAAAACTATGTACGGAATGTATATCCCACGGGGTCAAGAGTAGGTAGATTTGTGGGGAACATCAGGCCATCTCAAGTTCTTAGATGGAGAAACTTCAATAATGAAGTCCGTGTTGCAGAAAAGATTCAAGAGCTTGCTGCAAGAAACATCACTATTTTATCGACCCAATGTGGCTTACCACTACAAGATTTTGAGTTAGGTCTCATGAAGGAACACGTAAGTCGTCATTTTTCGCTTGCTATCGAAACCGCTATGACGATCATACGGTTGTCGAACCGAAATCTGGATGTTGACAATTTGTCATGGTATATGCAATTTGGTACTGCTATCGGTACATCGGTTGATATTGCTTGTCTTTTCAACAATATCAATAATACCAACCAATGCTGCTTTTGTCCAGTTGAAGTCAAGGCCCCTTTGAGAATTCTCTCAAACAATCAAAGGTCTGATGGAAATGGTACTCAACTTCCTTTCGGGCCGCCTGATTTCTTTCAGTCGTATTACGGTATAGGTAATGCTCCTTTAGAAGTCATTAACGGAAATCAGGACCCACCATTACGGATAGAAACGGATCTACTACTACATGAACCTGTTGAGGAGCGCTCCGTTGACATACAACTACCGGCAGGAGATAGTGGATTGATCAATTCTGTAGCTCAGCTCGTCGGATACATGATTGCCACGAATAACGAATTTGGCATTTTGACCACCTTCGAATTTACTTATTTCTGCAAACTCGATGAAAATGCTAAGCTCTATGTAAGCGATGCATTTCAAGCACACACATCTGGACCAATGTCAACAATGTCTGTTCTCTACGCTTTTCTTCTTGAAGCTCTTGGTTCCTATATTAGAAGAGGGACCACAAGGATACCCCTCTCTATAAGATCAAGAACTTACATGTTCATTAGAGACACATGGTGCAGTGAAGGAGGTGCATGTAACCAAGCAGCTCGAGAAACAATTCTGTCTGCAATATTTGAAGCCAACGATGTCTCAGATGGAGACTCCGAAGTGAACCAAGCTCGGAACAATCTATCTCGCCAGCTTCCTCTCTCGGTGCAGGACATGATGCTTCCCTTCCCATGGGATCCATCTTGGACCCTTATATCCTCGTCAGAGATTGCAATTACATCAAGTGTAAAGTGGGAGGATGGTTTGGACCTTTTTGTTAAGTTCAGGAGGTCCACTATTCGCAAGAAATATCGCGAGTTCGCGGAAGAATCATTTTCTACTGAGATTAGTATGTACACTGGACCTTTGCGAGAACTTCAAGGTATCCACGTACCCTTTATGATCTTTGGGGGTGAGTTCACCCTCTCTCGGGTCATGATTGCAACTGCCAAGTGTGGTACAAGTCTAGATAAACTTGATAGTAGAACACTGAGTCTTCCTGGACTGCTGGCTGCTTGTGTCAAGAGCCTAAAGGCTGTACATAAGTTGGGTGTTTTGCATGGTGATATTCGTCTTGCAAACTTTGCTCTCCTTGAAAATCAAACAAATGATTCGGAGTCCGTCAAGGTTTTTCTGATCGATTTTGGTTCTGCTTCATTCGCACCCATTCCATATAAAGAGGCAAAAGAACGCCAAATTAGTGGAGGTGCGACGGGTGCAGTCAAGCGATCACAACAAGATAATATGTATATCGTTTCACAATACAACACCACTGACCCTTATGCGGTAGAGATGGCTGAACTTCATTCTCTATTTCAAATCGATTAAGTTTTCTTTCAAGTTTTACGAAGATAATACCAAATGCAATAACCTAGTTCGTCAGTGAACTTTTTACCATATTGACTCTCCAAGTCAGCGTCCTTATAATCCATGATTAGGTAACTCGGTAGCTTGATATATTCCATTTCTCCATAAATATTTTCTACTTGACGCCTATGCAAAGTTGCAGAAACTTCGCGAACTTCGGGATTAACAATGATGTCATACGGTGACGTACTTGCTTCATCAAGTGCATGGTTATGCTTGAACACAATAAGATCATAAGGTACACCAAAGTATTTAAGATGAATGCACCTAGAGCCTGTGTTTTCCAAAAAGGTCTCTACACTTGAGATCGCAGCAACTAGATTGAGTGTTTGTATCTTCTGATTCATCGCACTTGGTTTGATGGGAAATTGCTGTGTACCCTCGACGGGTGTGGCGACTAGTTCAGTTGTCAAATGGAATGGGGTGTAAGTTGGTTCAGAAAGAGTAATAGCCTCTCCCATAGAATCAACTGTACTTGCAACATAGTTCACATTCATTGAAGCCAACTTGATCGATACGCTCAGTAGGACACATACAAAAAATATAGAAAACCTTTTAATGTTCCGATAGTGCGCATTTAGAACCTTGCGTAACTTTTCAACACCTCGACTAAACTTGAGGTTGCCAAACTCCAAATCCATTCGACTATCGAAACCCATACTTTTGTATCATTATGCAATACTGTCCATCTAACAATATTCGTATAGAGGTTTAGTTACTAGAAATGTAGACCAGACTTCATGATGAAGCTTATCAGTGGCATTATTCTGCATAACCATATTTTGTAAGATCAATATTCTTTCCGCACACTTGCTATATTTGATAGACGGGAAAAACAGCTCTGGAAACCGTACGTAATATGCCATATCCCGAGTGTGATTATAATGAGAATGATCTTTCTGACGAGAAGTAAGTCGTATGAAATCAATCAAAATATTCTGAAATAAACCTTCATACTGGGGACATGCTCTTAAAAAGTCAGTTACAAAATGCAAGAAAATATAATAATAATTCGGGTCTCTATGAAACTGGTTATTTCTTCGAAGTTTTTTCCTTACAAGACTATACACATTATGGTAGGCAAGGGGGTCATCATAAGTTACATAACGGACGAGCAGTTTTGTATCCAATCGATCAATAATGTCTTCCAAACTCATGAATGGTGTGTTGACTTATTTTCTTTTTAAAGTAAAAGTTAGAAGACAATATATCTTTCTAATAGGTCGTCATCACTACACTCACTATCAGGGTTTACAATTTCAAAAGATATGCCAAGCGTCTTGGTTTATTTCAATGCATGATACTGGCGTTTCCAAATATACGATATAAGAGCCCATGATAGTTTTTCTCGCAAGCCCAAATTGTGGAAGATATACCCTCCCAGGTAAATCAATAGAGCCGTTTTGATGTCATCTAGGTTTCTATAATTCATCAAATGTTCTCATATACGTCCCATCGAGACCATCTTCACCATACTGGAAACTAACAACCTGACCGTTGGTCATATTTTGTACAATACGTGAACCTGAGCCAGCGTCGTTCACAACAATTCTCTCAAAAGTCTTCACGAGACGTCGCTGTTGATCACCCGTCACACTTGTTTTACATGATGTGTCTATCAAATTGATGCGAGATGGCTTGGCATGTAACCAAAACTCGATTGGTGTCAGGCCCTTGATAAATGAGTCCCAGGTGACGAAGATAAAATAAGCAACGAAAAATCCTAATGCAAGGGGTCCAAGGAGAAAGACGCCCGCAAGAATTCCTAGAATAAGCAGTGCTATTTTGAGTGCACCAAGTTTGTAAGAACCCATATAAAAGCGGTCCGCTCCAATGCTACCAAGGCCAAACAATTCTAAAAGAGCGAGCACGGTGCGACTTCGCTTCATAGGCCTTCTGTTTCCCTGTGTTTGTGTCTGTCGGTCCGGTGAAGCACCGCTCTGGGATTGCTGTTTTGCTTGTTCCTGCGCTGCCTCGAATTTTCGCGATTCGGGTGGTAAGAGTTTTTAAGCATCCAATAAAAATCTAAGGCTACTTGATATAATAGTATCAAATAAAAAGTAGTTGATGTCTAACTCATTGCGAAACAATATCCAGAACAGACTTGATCAATTAGATAGAGAGAGCAGAGCTCATGACACGATTAGTCCTGAGTTAGGAGTCAATCTGAATGCCTCGCGGAAGCTTTATGATGCAAGGTATCACCAGCAAAAATTTGACCTTTTGCAATCTGGGACATCTGGAACCAATTCCCAGATAAACGATTACTACCAAACAATCGTAGTGTGCAGCGCCAATCGTGACAAGTCTCGTTGGCCCCGTGCCTTTGACTGAATGCATGGTTTCCTTGCCCTCGCTCATAACGAACATCACAGGGCTCTCTCTCTCTGGTCCACGCGCACATTCCTTGCGACGCCGTGGGCGGTGTAGTAGGCCTAGACCTGGGCGAGCTCAAGTCGGAGGTAATCATTGCCGGAGCGGACGCGGCCACCAACCAGCTTTTTGGCCACATCGTGGCTGTTCCAACAAGCTCTGCGTGCGTGGTTTCCTCTCTTTCTCCTCACCCTTCGACGCAAAGTGGCCAGCGGAATCCGAAAACCATTCGTGCGCTCTGCGTTCGTCTGACTGCCGCAGACGGCGAACCCCTGCCTGTGGATTCTGCGGGGGATGAATGATCGATCGCACATTGATCTTTAGGGTGCACAGGCAATATTCTTCGAAAGAGCGCTCTTGGATTATGACAAAGGGTTTTGGAATGATGAATTAATTGAGAATTGATAGGTATGAGTGAGTGTGAAATAGTTCTTTGTAGTTAGTGCGTCAATCAAATTAATGAATATTCTTACATCTTAAGTTGTGCCTTCATCTGCTTCTTGAGGGCGTCCAAACGCTTTGCCTCTTTCTGTAGTTTCTTCAGATGAGCAATCATATCGAGGTGCTTGTCCTTGTTGCGCGCGCGCTCGTCCATCACCTTGTACAGCTCTGTTTTATTGGCGCGCTTCATGTCGGTAATTGTCATGAGATTAAGCTTGTCGGCAATGTGGGCCATCTCCTTCTTTGCGGTGGGAGTGTGGTGCTTCTTCTTCTTCTTCTTCTTCGGCTTGGTGTGATACGGTAGCTAAACATTGTTTGTAGTCTCATTTCCTCATCGACTAAGCCAAGCATATCAGCAGGGGGATAAAGCATCTCTAAGTTGCAATGTTCACGGGTTTTGTAAAATAAAAAATGGGATAATGAAAAAAACAAGAGCTATCGTTTATCTATCGTTATAGTTTCCCCAACATTTTTTTCTTGGGCGCGTAACGAATGGTTCAATACATGAGATTCAGTAATAATATAATTAGTGAGGGGTGGATGCGCAAGCTCTTTCATTAGCTGCAACAAGACCACGCTTGCTTAATTGCTCAAACATTCATCCTGTGCACTACGTATATGACTTAGATGAACCTTAAGGGTTGTAGGTAATATAATAAAATTCGAAAGCTTCTTTTTAATTGAATCTAAATTTCAATTCATAATAATAAATAAACAGAAAAGCTGCAGCAACGAAAAAATGACATGGATATTTAAGTTAGGGATCTAATACAAAACCCACTTTGATTGAGTTGAGGATATAGTCCTTTATCGAAACAAAATGGTGAGAGATTTTCGACGAATCCATGGATAGCTCAATGAGTAACCATTTTGTATAGGAATGTAATTAATTAAAAGTCTATGTAGGCCTAGGGGAGAAATACAGGTTGCACACCTAACCGTTGAAAGTATAGGTTTGTATATAAAGAAAGAATTTTAAAGGAAAAAAGGGGAGAAAAAGGTTTATTGAATAAGTGATTAAATATAGTTAATGTCAGGTTCAACCCATTTTGATGTGACGCCAGCAAAACTCACAAACGTACATGATCTTCGGATCCTGGGGAGATTATCCTGTGTGCGAGGCTAGAAGATAGCCGTGTGCAAGCTAAGATGGGTGGACAACAAAGCAAGACTTCCAGGAAATACAAAGATGGAGAGTATGATCGAGTTCTTGCGTTCAAGATTGCTTGCTATATGATGTGCTATAGTATCTTTCATTGGCTAGAAGCTACACTTGTTGGTGCAGGAAAAGCAGATGGACGAAGTCAATTAAGTTCTGCCAGTCAGTGTGCTAATGAAGACCTGAGTGGGTTCACTTCTGAGGCCCCAACTCAAGCACGAGGCCTGCTTTGGATTGGTGCCTCCGATGTTGGTAAAAGTCTTTTGTTAGGCAGACTTAAATCCTTGAGCACTGAAGGTGGTCTCGAAAATCCTTTCGCAGAGAGCCTTCCTTCAATAGATTCCACCAGAGGCTTCTCAATATCAGACGTACGGCATCGAACTACATGTTTCCGAGTCTGGGATCTCGGTGGCGCCCCAAAGATTCAACGTTACTGGGGGGCATATTTGCAAAATGTCCACGCGGTTGTATTTGTAATAAATGTGCAGGTGCAATCATTGGAACCTGCGTTTGATGTGCTTTATCAGTTTTACAAAGCCAACCCAGATGCTTTACACCTGCCACTTCTCGTCCTTGGAAATAACAAAATTAACGATGGCCAGGGTATTGACAATGAAGGTACAGATTTATGGACACCTAGTGAGGTTGAAAAGGAACTTCTGGCTCACTTTGGAGGAGCTTTTGAAAACCATGTCGCTGTGCACTTCGTCTGTGCTCTTCCACAGGGTACCAAAGACTATGATTCAGCTCGGTTATTGCGGAAGCGACTGTGGAGTGCAATGGATTGGTTGCAAGCTGAAACTATTTAACATATACTTGTTTTCACGATTATTAAAACTCTATCATATTTCTAATGCTGTGTACGATCAACAAGACATTTACTATTCACGTCAGACTCCAGTAACTGCCCACAATTGTTGTTATTTATTCCATTTTTCAAAACCCTTCTTGGACATCCAGACAGATGAAACATAAATTCCTAGCTTAGAGCATATAATGAATTTTGAGATGCGTTCTGCGGAAAGTACATATTCAATAGAAAAAGCGTGTTGTAAAATAAAAGATATGAGGATATGTGTGATAAGCGTTGGAATTTTCCTTAATTGTTGTTGAAACTTTGAAGAACCTACTACATGATTGTGGTAAGAAGATCAGTGTCTGATGCCTGGACTCGCAGAAGCGTTTGGTGACATGTCTACAGATGGTGGTATAGGCGTTAATATAATAACACAAGGAAAGCCCATGGCACGTCCAGCACAGATGATACTATGGTTCTACGCAGAACCGAGAATGTCATTTAAGAGCTTGCAGCAGGAGGAGGAACCGTTGATGAGGGGTAGGGAGCAAGAATGCGCTCGTTTTCTAAACCACGCTTGAAGTTTGGGGAAAGAATCTTCTCAGCGTTGATATACCACAAGGCTTTGGGGTAACGCACAGCGTCAGCTTGCTGTTGCTTCTCTCCTGATTTAACCACCGTTTTGCTGCCAGGATTTGGGCCATCGGATTGTAGCGCAGCTTGCTGTTGCTCAGCCGCTTCTGCACTTGTCGCGGGAGTCTTGGAGTTTTCAGTCTTCACAGTGGCTTCATCCTTGATCGATGAAGAAGAGGACGAAGATGATGCTGTTTCGGCGGCTGTCTTATTTACAGCTTCCTTGGAGCCATCAAGGTCTGACCCGCATGGCTTGTTGTCATCCTCAGGGGGGGGCTCCAAAGGAACAAAATCGAGTACCATCTTCTTGGAAGTGACATCGTAACGATGCTGAAACTTCCGTGTCGATGCACGCTTGAGATCTTCTTCAGAGGGGACATAGCCTTCTGGAGGCGGAGGGCCACCCAAAGTTACGTCAGTCCAATGTGCACCTTGGTCGCGTCGCTTACGTACAAGCTCCCATGCATCGCGAATGCGCAGACCGTGATACTTGCAAAGCCACCACACCACACTCATTGGAGACCGATTCACACCGGCCACGCAATGCACAAAAATAGTGGGAGGAACAATTCGCATTTGAGAATTTGAAGCCTGTTGACAACGCTCTTTTGCTAACACATGAGCCTTCCAGGCTTCTTCAATAAAATCAGCGCCGCGTTCGAAGCCTTTGCGCATTGACTGTTCATCCCAAATGTCAAGATCGTTCACGTCAATACGCACCGACTTGGTCTCGGGAAGCACGTAGCCGATCCCACGCAGTTCACGTTGATGCGGACTTCCTGCCATGTTTAGAGCATAACACATATTATGATCACGGCACCAAGCCATACGGCTTGCTTTTAACTCCATGTCATCGTTTTTACGGTTTACTAGACAGCGTTGATTCTGATCCCAACCAGCCCCAACGTACAGAAACCCTTTAATCACCTCACTAGCATTCCAGCTTGTTCTGGTATCAGTGGGGGGAGAAAGATCGACGCCACCGGCCTTTTTCATCGGTTTACGAAGCTTCGGTCGCTTCTGCTTTTTCGCGCTTGATACTGAGTCAATTGCGTTAACTGGACTGGCAACATTACCCAAAGGAGACTTTGCACGGCTGATCGGGTCTGCAACTGGTGTTGTCGCTTTAAGACCAACTGCGCCGCCAGGTACGGAAGCGTTTGCCCCAAAGACTGGCGAGCCACTCTTTGAGCCTGACCCAGTAGACCCTGAAGAGGTATCTACTACACCGGGTGCCTGTTTACGCATTGCAGCCAACACAGCTTCGCGTTTCCTACGTTGCTCGTCTGCGTTATTATCAGATATAGGTGTCGGCGAAACATTAGTGCTGCTACGAGACCCGATTGACTTGAAAAGAGAGTCAGGTCTCGCACGTACAGCACCTGTGGCGCCACGTGTGTTGATGCCCTTATCTTTCAGCTTGGCTTTCATAGCAGCGAGTTCACTCGGCGCCATGTCCGTAACCTTTTGTGGCGTGGTACGCTGCAAAGGCGGGCCTTCTGATCCACTATTTGAGCGACGTCGGGTATCCAAGGCTGAAGACGACGCAGTAAGTGAGCTGCCCACAGACGCGCTTGGACGCAACAGAATATTCGAGCTACTGGTAGGAATCGGTCTAATAACATTTGTTGCGCTTTTGCGGTTTTGACCCAGAGCTACACGACGTTTCAGGTCTTTCGGATCGGGACGAGCACGTTTGAGGGCCTGGCGAGCGAAGTCCGAAGCAGACATTGCTGGGCGACCGCGCTTACGGGGCTCGGGTCTACTTCCAGAAGTTGTGCTATTTCCAGCAGGACTATTTGCGGAGCGGCTATCATCATTGCTAGCAACGCTAGAGCTTCTCACACGCCCAAGACGGCCTCGTGACTTTTGCTCTGAGCCATTTCTGCTACCGTGCGAAGCTGAGTCAGAGGACTTCAGGTCATCCGAGATGCCGTCAGCGACGGCACGCTCAGCTCCAGAATCTTCAGACTCTTCACTGGACCCATTACCTGCAGAAAAGTCCTCGTCGGCATCTTCTGCAGACTTGGATCGCCTTGTTCGGCGCGGTGCTGTGCTGGCAGCTGCAGCTGCAGCAGCCTTGTCTTCACGCACTTTCCAACGTTTTTCATCCTTGCGACGAGACTCTTCAAGAGTATCCTCACGCGATTTTGTTCGGAGCTCTGCACTTCGACTGCTGCTTTGGCGTTTGTTCCCGTTGCGCTCCCCATCTTCTTCTTCATTATAGTCTTCGTCAAGATCCATACCCTCGTCGTCCTCTTCTTCTTCGCGCTCAGCAGCTCCATCAGCGGCATCGTCAGAAGAACTTCCGTGGCGACGACGACCGCGTCGAGTCTTACGAGTCTTGCGGAATGCAGATTCGTCGGACCCGGAGTCTGCGTTGTCATTGTTTGCATCTTCGTCATCAGCGTCGCTGTCTACAACCTTTTCCTCTTCGGTAAACACCTCGGAAAGGTCTACGCGATTTCTGCGAGCACGGTTGGATCTTCGTCGCATGGTGGTATTGTTATCGTCATTGTCTTCTTCGTCGTCGTCATCGGCGTCGCCTGATCTGTTTGTGCGTCTAGAGTTGCTGATGCTGTTGTTGTTATGCGAAGTGGAATCATCGTCTTCGTCTTCGTCGTTGTCTTCATTCGACAACTGACGGCCCCGGCGCGGGTCGTTGCGTGTTTTGGAACGGCGTTCGCTCTGAAGTTTACTTGTAGTCATTTCGTCCTCATCAAAGATGCTGTCGTCATCTGATTGGACGGCTGGTTTCTTAAGAGCGGAGGCGCTCACGTTATCCTCTCCGTCTTGATCGTCTGCAGTGATGTTTTTGCCCACGCGTCCCATCTTAACTTGTGGTATGTGCTTTAAAAAAAGTGTTTCTCTGCTAAAACAGCAATGTTGTTTTCTTTCTCTCGCGCTCTCTCTTTGTGATATATATTGTATTCCTGATTACGTTCGCTCTGGCGCTTCGTTTCAGAATGCACCTCCAGAAGAAATAAAGATTGGTATCGCTGCTTCAATTCTTCCTTCACCAGTACACCCGCATCGCGGTTACCTATGCACGTTCAAAATTTAAAAGTCCTTTCCTGAGCCTAGTCGAATTGTAGTTTCACAAATCCCGCTGTGACCCGCTTCTCCAACAGAAGCAACAGTAGCAGCAGCAACTACAAAGTCAATTTCAGACAACGAAGCAGGTCCAAACCCAGCAACGGTGATAATACAACGAACGAACAAATAATCAATCAATGAATCAATCAACCAAAGCGCAACAAGCCAAAAGAAAACCAGAAAGTTTCGCACCCTCGGCAGCAGCTTTAGCGCAGAGACCAAGAACAGCGTTAACCCTTTGGCACGTCAAAGTGAAGTATATGTTCCTTTACGAAATCAAGAGCGAGGAACCCTGAGCAAAATTTCACAGCTTCGTCGACTTCTTCAGTTTCTCCTCTCTGGCAGGTTATCCGCTGCCAGTCCGCTTGAGGTGAGTGCAATTAATTCCCTCAAGCTTCAATCGAACAGCTAGCTCCACAAGGCTTCTCCAACTTGGTTTTGCCTTTGTCAGCGCCTGCCTGGCCAGAGTTCCCAAGGACCTCCTACAAAGCGAGACCAATCTCGGCGTCCTTTCCACGTAGATGTCGGAGTCCTCTTCAGGCGGCCTCTTCTATCTCCTCACTTCGCTTTCTTTTCGCGCGCCTCTTTCCCACAGCCTCTCAGAATTCCCCTCTCAGCTCCCCTGCCTCTACCTCCAAATTCCACCCTGACCCCTTTTTGTCACGGCGCACGGAGGCGGTTCCCTCTTCCTACCTTACGGATACTCCACACGTGACCCCTAGGGGGTTAGGCTGCGCCCTCTACAGCCTGGACACCTCGCGCGACTGACGTCTACCACCCGTCCCCTCCCAGGAAGGGTCCGCTGCGGTAGCTGCGGGATTTCCTTCTCTCGGCTGCACCCCTTCCGGCCCCGCAGTCTCGGAGTGCGCACCGACCTCTTTCTACGGCACGGCTCGCGTTGAGTTGCGGTTTTGCTGGCAACGGAGCTGCCTCGCTCGCAGGACGGGTGGCCCCGGGGCCCCCCAAGTCACCGTCACCCAGGTGCCCCGCGGTCACGGCAACGGGTTGGTGCCGGTAAGCCGTGGGAACGCGGGGAAAGGCGTGGAGCCGAGGAAAGCGGGCCCAGGCGGCGTAGGAGAAAGGCTCGGAAGAGGCGAAAGCGGCGCGAGGGAGGCTCAGAAGGGGCCGAGGACTCGTGAGGTGCCGCTTCTAAGAGCTCAGAGGCGCATGTTGGGCGACGGCGGAGCTGGAGCGAAATGGTCTGGCGGATTTTGGGATAGGGGGAGAGAGCTTGTGGCGGATTGCATCGGACGTTGGATGTGATGACGGGACAGGTAGCGGCTTAGCAGCTGAGGGAGGGGTATGGTAAAGGGTAGAAGGGTAGTAGGAGTGGCTGCTGGCGATAGTGTATGAATGTTGGTAGTAGTAATAGAAGCAATATGTACTATTTAGTTTGCTTTAGTTTGCTTTAGTTTACTTTAGTTTACTTTAGTTTACTTTAGTTTACTTTAGTTTACTTTAGTTTACTTTAGTTTACTTTAGTTTACTTTAGTTTACTTTAGTTTACTTTAATTCAATGAATATATCTATGAATAGACACCAATTAATAGTATTGATTAGCAACCTGGAATTAATAAGAATGAAGAGTGTAGAAGGTCCCTTGTTTCCCTTGAAGGGTACCTGCCAGGTAGCTAGCTTTGTCGAAGGCAGTGCTGGGAGCACGAGAGAGATCCTTGTCTCTGTTGTATTCGCTCTGCCAGAGTCACGCTCGAGAAAGTCCTTGGATTTATCGATGATAAACAAACCTTGAGTTGACGTTTAAAGTCTGTGAAATGGTTTCCCAGAACCCATAATATTGGTAATTGAAAAGAAGGACTTTTAATAAAAAATCAAGAAAAGGTGGCTAGACGCCACTTATGCATAAGGATAATAAGAGGATCCATTATTATAAACATAAAAGAAAAGAGTTACTTTGAAGTAGTTCATAATGTACTATTATGCACCGATATATATATTTTTTTATTTTATTTTTTTTTTCAGTGATACTCGTAGAGTGAAGAGCAGAAAGGAAAGGGCTTTGATATACTATTGGCTTGAGATAAAAATAGCGTGCGCCAGCAAAGCTCAAGACTGCTCATAAGCCTGCTAGAAGCCAGAAATAGCGAGCTTGGTGGCATGCTGCTGTAGTTTATATGCCACCCCGCGCAGCTAAAGAGAGAACCTGCGAGATAATCTCGCGAAATGGGAACGGTTTTTTCCTGTAACGAAGCAAGTAGGACTTGGCACGAGGTGGGTAGAGGCTATTTAGGCAGAAAGCTAAGGGTGGCATCTTAGCTCCTAGAGGGTGGGTACGGCATAGTATTACATGTCAAGCTTTTACAGGCTTTGTGAATTGGATTCCTCAAAAACGAGACCAAGCTCTGCTTGAGCTCTCGAAATGTGGGATTAGGAGTAGACATTTAAAGGATTGTTCCAAGTCAGATGGAGGAAAGGTTGTATTTGGACCTCCCAGGAAGAGATAGAGAAGCTCAGAAAAGGGAAGTGAGGTTTGGCCACTCTGCGTGGGATTGATGACCAATTGACTCACCTAGAGGTCCGAGACAGATGACTCCCATAGCATAACAGTATTTTTGTTCTGGCACCATGGCGTTTCCAATCAAGCCATGGTCTTATATAAAGCGAGCAAATACGGACGGGCCACCCGGTTTAAGCTCAAGATGCCCAGATAGCCCGGACTTTGGTTTACATATAAACGGCTAAAGAACAGCTTCGGATTAGACATGCGAAATTACTTCTGGCCAGAGTAGGATTCTGATTTCAGGGATGCAAGAGCACGCTTTGCAGGATAAGCTCACTCCTCAGATATTAGGTCTGGGAATAACTTTGATTTGTTCAATAAATTGTTGACTGATAAGTTAGAACGGTTCACTACATGCAAGCCTTCCACCGGTCAAGTGAAGCTTAAAGGCAAGATTGTAAGCCAAAGCATCCCAGTTTAAAGCTAATGCGATGTCCAGCAAGCGTGCCGAATTTATATCGTTGTCTTCTACATGTTTATCATGGATGGCAATGCTCGCTATTGTTTCAGAAAATGTTACAATAATAGCAGTGGGCAAGGTGTCCCCCCTACGTACTAGTAGTGCATATGCTATTCCTAGCCCTGTACTATATATATTTTTAAGAAAATTTATATATACATATACATATACATATATGTGTATAGATGAAGAATAATCGCCAACAAGATGGGCCTATCATCATCCATCATATTTCGCACGGCACCTTGGCAATCTTATTCATTCTAAACTTCGCATCCACTAGGCTGGAGACCGAGGAAACAGAGCTCGAGGTACCTCAAGATGTCCTCGTACTCACGAGATGATCTTCGCGACGTGAGGCGAGGTAGCTCTAGAGATTCTGCAGATGAGGATGGCGAGGAAGGCGCCTATTTTGTAGACTCTGCTGGTGAAAGCGAGAACCACTCTGATGAAAGTGACGCAGAAGGGGACTTTGACAAAGACGGACACCAAGACGAAATTGATGAGGAAGATGAATGGGACGATGATTTAGACGATGATGAAGAACCATCGGCAGAAGAAATTGCCATCCGCGAACAGCTTGAACGAGAGCGCGCAGAACTATTGGCCCAGCTAGAGGCTCTTCGTGCGGGGCATTCTGCCCAGGCCCCTCCTATTCAACCCGAATCACGAAATGCAAAAGATGATATCAGCAGTGTGGTAGACGATGACTGGGGGGACGATGAAATATACGAGAGTGATGATGATATGGACAGATCACAGGACGAGTGCACAGATCCGCTTCACAACGGTGCGAACGGAGAAGATATATCGCGCTCATGGACTTTGTATATTTATCACTTGGGCTACCGCGTGGTCGCTTGTATTTTACGATTGGTAGTTCTGCTCTTATGGTTTCTGCTCGTCCTCTTTGTGGATTTTCTTATTTTCCCAGTATCTTATGTGCGTAACTCTATGGTGAACTCCGTTCGAAACAGATCCACAGAGAAGAATGCACGTCTTTCTGTAATGCAGGAGTTTTTTGGGCCTAAAGGCCATGTTGGGATCTTCCCACGACCCCACGTTGTTCTGGCGCTCGTTATGGGAACAGCGTTGGCCTGTTTTATTTGTACCGTAACTGAAGACGAATTCCTCTTTGGGCCTCGCGACCCAACGCAGGATATTCATACAGCCATGTACGAAGATAACATTGTGCTTCCTATTGAGATTTCGTTTGACCGAGTAGGATGCCAAGTGTCAGACCACCTCTATCCAATTCTGCACAATATCACTGGACACCTTCCCGCAGGACAAATTACAGGCGTTCTGGGCCCGTCAGGGGCAGGCAAATCGACGTTAGCCTATCAACTTTTAGGGCGTGGTGATCGACTCTGTGATCGAGCCTTAGGTGATGTGTATCTGAACGGTGAACGGCAATCTCTGAATGTTATCCTCGACCGTGTAGGTTATGTTCCACAAAAGGATGCTCTCATGGAAGAACTCACTGTGGAAGAAAGCCTTCTTCATAGTGCATCCTGGCGCCTTCCATGGTATTATACTGAAGCTCAACGCAAGGAAGCACTTGAGGAAACCTTGTCGCTGCTCGATTTACATCACATCCGGCATGAACGGATTGGCGGGCTTGTGAATCGTGGCTTGAGCGGAGGAGAGAAGAAACGTGTGAGCATTGGTCTAGAACTAATTACAAATCCCAGTGTTCTTGTCATGGACGAACCCACGAGTGGCCTGGATGGAGCTGCTGCATTTAAGCTAGCCCGCCGTTTACGAAAGATTGTTGACAAAAAGGGCGTTTCCATCGTCATCGTTCTGCATGTTCCCTCCACCCGTGTCTTTGAGCTGCTGGATAACCTTGTTCTTTTGCAGCAAGGGCAGGCAGTATATGTTGGACCTCGCAAAGATGTCGTGCGTGCCTTTTCGGTGATGGGATTCGATGTAGCACCGCGTGCGGAGGAAACAAGAATGACAACTCCGGAATATTTACTAGATGTCCTCGCTGGAAGTGTGCCTTATCCTCCCAATATGTGCCCATATGCAGATATGGTCGCAGATCGCTTTAAGCTAGATGCAAGCAACAAGAGCTGGCACGACTATTCTGTTAGTTTTGACTATATGAGTACGGAGGGAAAGGGTAAGGATGAAACTCGGTGTGGTGATAGACCTACTTTGCCAATGATTTGGCGTTCTTTGGTGGAAAGTGACGAGTCGACTGCTTTTTACGGAAGATCTTCCCCAGCAATGCAGGTTACGAGTCAAGAAGACTGTGAGCAATTTGGTGCTGTGAGGAAGCGAATTTGCAAGCGCGAGTACATCTTACATAACTATCCACGGGTTCCTAAACCGGGCCTCGTCCGGCAGGCATATCTTTGGGTTGATGTTTTGGCTCGCACAGCCGTACGTCAGGGGTTTGTTATTGAGGTTATGAGTACACTAATTACGGCCATGGTGTGCGCGTGGGTGCGGTCATACAGCGGTTCGTGGGATGCGCGAGCTCTAGCAGCATTTTTCGTGTCTGTAGGTGTTGCTGCCTTAGCTGCGTTCTCGGCTGTTTTTCAGGATAACGTGCCTCCTATAAAGCGTGCCGCTCAAGCCGGTATGGTTCTTGGCGCGCACCACAACGCCATGGTGGCTTTCAATGTCTTCAAAGCTTTCTTCACAGCAAATATTTTTGCTTTAATGTTTCATATCACGCTCCTCATTCGAACAGGCGACTTTAGACTGTTCCGTTTGCGGCGGCATATTGAAATGACCTACCTCGTGCTTGTTGGTCACATTGCAAGTTGGGCGGCAGCAGCACTTTTGTGCGTGCTAAGTGGACACCACTTTCAATCAAGCTGTGTTTTAGTGATTGGTTATTTACTGTGGACACACGTATTTGCCATGTACACACCGAACAAACGTCAAATCGACCTTGATTCATTGCTCCTTGACGAGTACGATGCCAAACGTTTTATCCAGATGCAGTGCTCAATGTCACCTGCTCGGTATTTTATGGAAGCATTCACAGTATGGGATTCAATTCCTAGCAACGCAGCCAAAGAAAATGCGGCCAGTCGCAACTTTATGTTAAACTATTTCAGTTATCGCGACGAGAACTTGAGTGGGTGTTGTAGTACACTTGTGATATTTTTTCTCACTCTTGTGATCATTCGCTGGTGGGTCTTTGGTTACTGGAATTCGACTGACTTCCACAAGCTATTTGATCAACCCCTTTTCGCCAAGTTTTCGCTCAAAGTGTATTTTAGCTTCAGTCTTTCCTCGGCCATCCTTTTGACAATATTCTCAGAGGTCAAGCGTTACAGGCGTCGTGCTCGTGCCCGCTCTGCCTCTTTGCCCGCCTCCTCAGATGAGATAGAACAATTTTGAAATTATGTATGTACACAATAATCAAACACTAAGATATAGCATTGTAGTGTCTCATGACAGAA
Organism: Schizochytrium sp. TIO01; assembly: GCA_004764695.1. NCBI lineage: Eukaryota > Bigyra > Thraustochytrida > Thraustochytriidae > Schizochytrium > Schizochytrium sp. TIO01. Next base: position 433,438 of record SMSO01000014.1, on the reverse strand, counting down.
ATATTATGCAGTTGTTTTCTTGCGCTTATCCTGAAGTAATATGCTGGAGTCAAAGTGAACCTCAGGATTGCTTTTGCTCTACGGGCCAGACCTCATGAACTGTTGCAAAGCATACAGAATGCTCGTGCTTTGGAACTAAAGATAGAATATTGTTTTCTCTTAACAAACAAAGGAGGGAAGGTGAAAATTCAATTTTATATGTCTTCGTCAAATTCAGGAAGGTCTCGCACTGAATCGATATCAGCCTGTCGCCCAAGTTGATGACGGGACTGCAATGAAGCGCTCGATTTTCGCGAGATAGAATTTCTCTGCTTCTTTATTTTGTGCAAAGGAATGGGTGGTGGTTTGGAGCTGTTCTGTCTTGAACTAGGAGCTGATCGAGCCGACAAAGGATTCTCGCTGCCCCGTGCAGAAGATCGTCTTGATGACCCTTTGGAACCTCGACCTGAGATATCCTTCTGAGAATGCTTTGCAGATTTTGGCCGAGAAGAAGAAGTTGATGCATTGCTTGGGGGAGTTTGGTGTCCGTCCTGGTCATAGCAATTATTTTCGTGCCCATTTGTAGACTGAAAACTACGATAAGAAAATGTTGGACTGTCTCCCTTTCTTTCTTCCTGCTGCTCATGTTCATTGTTATTTCCATTATTATTGTGAGACGTATGTGTTTCTTGGTACGAAGCCTGTTTGCCATGTGGTACAGAACCTGGCTGGGAAAAGTTGACTTTTTTACGATCATCGTTATCATGAAGTCCAAATGAAGATCTCTGGCTTGAAAGAGTTGCATAAGCGGAGCGACTACCACCAGTGTCGTCTTCGCTTCGTAGGTCGGCATTCGGTGCATTCATACTGCTTGCATGAGACATGGATAGTTTACTCGTGCTTTTCTTAAGTGATCGCGAAGATGAAAAACTTTGAGCAGAAGAACCATCATCATAGTCCTCTGGGGGCGTTGGCGTGTGTGCCCCATGAAGGAACCGATAATTAGGTTGCAGTGGATCCGTTTGCCGTTTGGACCGAAGACCACGACGCAAGGTACCCGTGGTAGCACCAGAAATATCCGAAACCTTGTTTGTATCACGGAATATAGTACGCTCATGCACGCGAAGTCTCCGAAACACACTCGCAGAGCCCCCATCGGCACCGTGAATATCTTTCGTGTGCAATGAGAAGAACGGGTTGTCAGATTGTTTAAACAATTTTCTAGGGGCTGTGCCTCGCGCACAGTCTCTAATTTCGTTCCCATGAATAAAGTATACAGGCCTTTGTGGATCAACGCTGCGACGAGACTTGAAACCTTGCTCAGTAATGTCCCGCACATGTAAGGGATCAATCTTGTTTGACCCGTATTTTGCACGCACTTTTTGGATCATTATTTTATGCCAAGGTGCCCAAGATGCCGAAGTGCCCTCAATGTCTGACACATCATAGCTATTTCTGGTTTCATATTCTCGCGCAACTCTGGTCTTTGTGCCTTCGATGTCAGAAACGTCAAAGGAATCCCGAATAAAACGCGGCTCTTCATAGACAATAGGTTCGCTAGATGGAAGTTCATATTCAGGATGTAGTGGATTTACGCAACGCGTAGTTCGAAAATGACTCTTTTTCGCTTTCGCGCCTTCAATGTCGCGAACCTGGAAAGAGTCTGGCTTATTGAGAAATTTATGGTGCTTAGAAGGCTGTGGTCGCGAGCCTTCAATTTCTTCTTTCCAATCTGGATTTGAGTACACAAACTTGGATCTCGGTTGTGCTCCATCAATATCATCTGTCCTATTGGTCGGGTTCTTCCCTCGCCCGGGGGGAGCCGAGAGATCCGCCATCACAATGCTAGGCTCCACCACTTTAAGAACCTTGCAGAAATTAAATCTCTGTTATCAAGAAAGATTACGAAATTGGGTTACCTTGAGGTGATGGCAAGGCCGAGTCGTGTGAGGTTTTGAAGGGCGACCTATTTAACCACGTTGCATGCCTCGCCAACGTAGCTCTCGTTTGTCGTCTTAACAATTGCTAACAAGCTTGCTTTGCTTTGCTACTCCTTGGTTGATGAAGAAAATCACAAATACATGACAGCCTCCAACAGTCTCTAGTTATTACACAAGTTCTATTTTTTAAATTTTTTATTTACATATATGTCTAGCGTAATATTGCGAGCTCCACCGGTGTTCTAACAGGAACTTCAACAGCATCTTTTTCCTTCTTTCTTCAACAGCTGGGTGTGTACTGCTGCCTCATTTTAGGAATCTGGTTTAACGGATCGTTAAGTTAGACCCTTTAAAAAAGTCAATTAAATATAAGCGTGGTACTACTAGCTTCTTACTTTATACTTTCATGAAACGAAGACATGGTGGCAGGCATTTACAGTGATATCTCATAGAATCTCTTTGAGATATCTATCGTACGGGAGACTGTGTGTATGCGTAATTTGCATCAACTATTGCGATCCGTGTTTAATCAGTAAGTTTGCGATTGTTTTAAAAACTACAATATTTTTCCGGCCCCACATCTGAACAGCGTTTACATTTTGAATATAAACGTTGGATACCAAATTAACCAAAGCATCTTATATCCAGGTTCACTTCGACACTCCGACAGCCAAACGGAACTTGGCAATATGTCGTTGTTCGAAATCCCCACTCCCAGCTTTTCCTTTACGTTTTTGTCCCACGCCATTTAAGTTCTGATGACAATAGGAAAAGCATACGCAGTGTCTAGTCATTCATTCTTTGCAGTCAATCCATAATCTTTTTCTTAAATCGATGACGAGGACAGCACAACAATAATTACTCTGCGGCATTTCGATTTGGCAATGCTGTAAGAACGTTCTTTCACACCTGTCAAGAAACAAAAAGAAAGGAAAGTCAAAATTGAACGAATCTGCCAGGTAGTCTGATAACCCCCTACCAGACCAAACAAAAGGGTTATACACCACTTTGACTAGACAAAATACAGAGTACTACCACGTCAAATTTTGCTCAGCTGCACCCTCTTCCCTAGCTTCTAGCAGCTTCTTGCAAAAACGTGTCCGAATGAAGGCGGCGTTTCAATCCCCAACAAGCACACTAAAGTATGCACATATATGTTAGGTATACCTACTCTTGACAATGTCACACAATATGGGGAAGAACTTGAGTTGCAAAGAATGAGACTTGAAAAGGACATGGAAGGACGAAGAGAGAGACAGTCTGGTCAAGCGATCTTGTGGCAGCGAAGGAATTGCCCTGCAACTGTTGAGAAGCAAAGCAATGGCAATGGCTTATGTGCACAGGCTAATACATCCACTGACTTCTAAGTGCAATAGAAATTGATATTTCACTAGTATAACAAATAACTATTGTAAATGATTATGACCTAGTAAAAAATAAGTAACAAAATCATAGATAACAAAAGAGCAGGACAAAAACTGCGATCAAATTGGCAAAAGCAAATCAAATTGGCGGCAAGCTAGGGCTTAGACGGCCCTGAGATGGGCGTCTCGTACGTGGACGTGGTGCTCGGCGGGCTTGGCAAAGCCTTGCTGGGCCTTCTTGGTTTCCTGGTGTTGTGCCTTGTCGTAGGCGTGCTTCGTGAAGTGAGAGTCTCTGTAGAAAACTCGGCTTGGTTCAAGAAACTTGCGTCAAAGCGACGCTCAGCGAAGAATAGCAGACATCACGCAGATGTTGAAACAGACGCTGGCAATGAAGGCACGTCAAAAGCACCGTACGCAAAACATAACCTCAAAGAGAAAATTCAAAAGGTTATGAAGGTTAACAAAAGCCTGAGGGTGGTCCAAAGGTCAGCGCGGGAGCGCAAATCATCAACGCCGGCAGCACTAAGTCGTGTGGGATCGCTAGGGATGCGGAAAGGCCTCGCACAGTCCACCTCCTTGAATAGAAATGAAGGTGATAAAACTGCTACGGCAAAAGCTGATAAGGTTTTGGAGATGGAACAATTAAATAATCAGGAACACCATAATCAACACCAACATCAGCAGCACCAAAGCCAAAACCAGAGCCAAATGCAAACACAAAGTCAACCGCAGTATCACCAGCACCACTCCCCAACGGAACCTTTGAAGACAGGAATACCAACACTGCGACTTGCAACGCTCGCGAACTCACGACATGCACATTTTCAGAATGGCACAGCAAATACAATAGCATTCTCGGCAGCAAACGCAGCAGATGCACAAAACGCTGGCAAAGGTCAGCACCAGCGACGACAAACGTGCTCGGCGCTATCACTGGAGCGCCATAAACTTAAGGATAGGAAACGGGCTTTATCTTCAAAACGTATGGCGGCTTTGAAAAGGGCACATCGCCCTCGGGAAAGTTGGAGTGCTTTTGTACAACGCCAGGCCGGTGGCTACTCCTCTGACGATGAAGGCGACCTTGAAGCTCTGAATATTCTGGAAAACCGGAGTGATGGCGACACAGGTGATTTAGATGGCACAGTAGAAGACTTAAGTCCTGCTTCAGAGGGAAAAGAACCTGGTTCCGCTGATTCTTCTCTTGTCTCTGAACGGCAATCGAACAGTCTTCAGAAAAGCGAAAACAAGCGTAGTAATAGCAGTTGGTCTGAAAACTCCATAGATGGGTCAAATGGAACACGAATCTTCCCTGGAATTACTCTTATTCCTGCGTATTTGCGCAGAACCCTGGGCACAACCATTGCTATGCTCTTACTGGTAATTATGAGCATCTGCATGCTTTTATCTTATACATGTGCTGAGTCTACACCACCGTCACATAACTCCAGTACAGTAGAAGGAGTCCTTGTGAAAGCTCGCAAGTGCGTGCTTGATTCGCAAAGCTTGAGATTTGCTAATAACGCGAAAACTGAGTGTGCAGTATTCACATCAAGCTCTCTTGTACGCCAAGGCATGCGAAGTATGCAACTGTTACGATGTGTGGCAGACCGTATTATTTGGGCTAGTTTTCCAGAAACAATCAAAGAGCCGATCGACCTGGCGATCGCAACTGTAGTCCGTGTTCTGCGTCTACATGAGTTGTCTTTAGGTATTTTATTTATTTCAGCAAATTCTCTGTATTTCCTGCAACTCCTGGCCAGGACACTTCAGTATGCTGCTGGGGACATCCAAAGCTCTGGTTCTACGAATGATGATCGAAGGGTAGCCCCTTTTCACTCAGGAGACAAAGGCGCTAGATCTGGTGAAAACTCCATCGCTTGGGATGACAGTGGAATGGAGAAAGCTTTAGTAATTACTGACAACGAGGTCGAACTACGTGGATTTGCTATGTTCATTTCTTTTGCAATTATTAGTATTCTTCTTGGAATGCTTTTCAACAGGTTTCTGGGTTCATTCGGTCACAGTAACATAAATCTTGAAGGGAAGGAAACTTCCGAAGAAGCTGTCTCTCCAGGCTCAATTCTAGATCAGGATGAGCAGAATGTACTTTCACCGAGCACGTCGACGTCTAGCGAGTCCATGCGTCCCGAGGAGGCTCGAGATGTGACTACACCAGTGTCAGATACGACTTTCGACGAGGAGGATCAAGAAGAAGTAGCGAATTGCGTGCGATTGGACGGAGGTAACGAAGGTGATGATTGCGAAGATGCTGAAGCTTGTGAATTAGAGTCGAACAATTCTCGCGAGTGTGTCGAAGCTCTTTTAAGGCAACCCAGCAACCTTTCTGAATCCAGGACTGGTGATGAAAGTATTCTTATCAGTGGAGTTCACCCAGATGACTCTGATGAAGGTATTACATGGGATAGTTTAAGTCGAACAGTCTCTCGCGACTTGTATGAAGCTTCGACATTTGCTTCTAAACCATTTACAGGTTTGCAAGGGTCCCATCGTCTTCTTGGACGTGCAGAAAGCTCGCCTGACTCGCTTCCCACCCGACAGCACGTCGATCCTATAAACGTGAATATTGGTATGAACTCTGAAGCATGGGCTGTTGCTAGCGCCCGATCTCACAATTCTGCTCCCTTGTTATCACATCGTCTGCATGGTTTGAATCGTATGTCTAGTGAAACATCCGATTATTCTGAAGCGGCACTTTTAGAATTTCGACGTCAGGAAGCAGAGCGTCTGCGTATTGAGCGCCTTCATGAACGCCTCCAAGCTTCCTTGGATAGAATCTCTCACACCTTGCACATGTCTGCTTCTGATGAACGCTTGGCAACTGTTCGTCAGTCACTTCAGGCTGTGCAGGAATCAGTTTACTACCGGCGAGGCCTTAAGCAGTGAGTGCTCTTTACTTGTGCTATGTGCTTGCTTTGGCGCAAGGTATGAAGAGGGTTTCAAAGATGGATAAACCCAGGAAAAAAGTGAGACATGATGAATGTATTTTGATTGTAAATGATTACTGAAATTTTTTTTTTCAATAGCACAGAGAGAGGGTTGTCGAGGTGGGCAAAAAAAACATGATTAAGCAGAATTCGAGGTTGGTTTGGGTGATTTGATATACCAACTGGTCAGAAAAGACACCCGCACAACTCCAAAGGTCGGCCGTGTGGCTTAGGTAATGTTGAGGGCAACTGAGGAGTCATCGGTCGAACCATAACCAGAGTTGTGATCTGGGACGACGCTAGCCCCAGCAGGCGGCGGAATGTGAAGAACTTCATCGTTGGTTTCAATGTGGTTGTTGGGTGCCTCATCGTTGCGAACGTTCATCTGAGATGTCTCAGCATGATGTTGAGCCTCGGCTTCCGTGAGATCCTCTGGGGTGACTGTCAAAGCCGTCAGGGAGGTAGCACAACACACACAGCCCACGCAGAAAAACACTGGGGAGAATATGGCAAATGCAGAAAGAGAATTGACGTTTGTGAGCTTGGACGCTGCAGTGCAGACAACAATAAGCAATAGACCGTACTTGACGAGCCACTCCAAAAGGGTTACGAAAGTAATGCGGGTAGTACGACCGCATGCTCCGCTGTCCTGTTCTAAACCCTCTTCGCTAGGCGTGGATGTAATGCGGACAGCTAAAAGCAACAACAAAGCCAGGAATACAATTGCGAGAATCGGGCTTGCAGCGATGTAAAAAGACTTGGGATCCAAATGCAAGGCATTGTAGTCCCCGACATAACCACAGAGGATAGCCGTAATGAGCAAAATGACAGACCATTTGATACTCAAAAGAGTTGAGATATAAAAGTCACTGCGGGTCAAAAGAGAGCTGAGGGGAAGAGCTTGGTCAAGCTGAGAAGGGTCCACGCCGCTTTCGCCGGCATGTTCTGCACGATAAGTGGCGGGTGCGTCCACAAGTTTGTGAACAATGTGAACAGCATTGTATAGCATCCACGGCAGCATAACCACGTACCAAGACCAATCCACTGCCCCGTCGAGGCGAAGAACCAGAAAGAGTTCGAACAGAATGATTAGACCCATCTTGATACCAAAGTCAACACGAAGCTTGTTGAAAACGCGTTCATTATCATTCCACATCTTGCGAGTATCTTCGTCAACTTCGGGGTCTGACTTATCGAGGGGAGCCTGGCGCACTTGCTCAGCAAAGACGACGGTAATGATGATTTCCAGGACCCAAAGAGGGATGAATGCCACAGCCCACGCATACGGTTTACTATCACTTCCACCCCTGAGGGCATCCCACCGAATAGACAAAAGAATAGGGAACAATAGGAGGATAAACGAGACAAGGGTAATGACCAACACCAGCATGAAGCGATCCCGCTTACGAAGCGCAGCCACAAAGGCCATTGAGTTCTGCATTTCACCATCCATCATCTTAACGACATCAGGACCAAAACGGTCGTACATTTTACGCTTGTTTGGGTCACTGATGACATCATAGGCATTCTTCATATTTTGAAAGTCTTCCTGTTTCCCGCCGCGGTCAGGGTGGAGCCTCAGTGCAGTCTTTCTGTATGCCTTCTTGATCTCCTCCGGAGTGGCATCCGGCTTGCAGCCGACGAGCTCATAATATTCAGTATGTTTGGGTCCTTCGTCTTTACCCATGGTTCCTTTCTCTAAGCTAGATCGCGCGTATCCTAATCTCCTGGAAGATTATCTATAGCTACGGTGGAGTCTTGAAGTCCGAATGTAATCGCAGGTGAAGCAAGCAACTTGCGAAGCTCTGGCTCTCGAGACTTTTCAGGTTTGGATCAATTCGAGCTAGCTTACGAGGCCCAGAACCTTCAAAACTTCAAGTGCTAGGAAGATCCTTTGTCCCTAGAGCAGTAGAGCCACACGAAACGAGCACGAAACCGTCAGCTAACAGACGATTCGAGTTGATGTCGATAGGCCACAAGGCAGAAAGAGGCGCTCTGGGAAAGAACGCAGATCGAAGAAATCGCTCCAGCGTCAGCACCCGAGCCGCAGATCCTCAGGTCCTCCCCACCGAGGTTCGCGCCCTTCCTCCCAGCACACTGAGATCCTAGTGAGCCCGAGTCGAGTCTGAATTCGAATTGCTCCTGGCGGTGGTGGGGACGAGGATGAGAGTGATTGAGGCCGACTTGATTCCGCGCCCTCTTCTGCATAAGGGTGCACGTAAGTGAACAATACCTCCGCTACAAAGTGAACAATGCTCTGTGCAAAGTGAACTATAATGAAACGCAAGTAGAGTATAGGTGCTCTATTCCTATTCTATTCTCCTCTCCGGCTTCTTCCTGCTGCTTGTCACAGCGCAAGTAGAGTATCCTCTCTTAATCCTACTTGGGGCGAGTTTTCTCTATAGTAGCCTTCCAAACTAAACTGCACTTTATCAAACTAAACTGCACTTTATCAAACTAAACTGCACTTCATCCCTTTCTAAGAAAGCCCTCTTTTTCTTTTCTTTCCTTTTCAAGAATCTGCGAATCGCAATGATGCGCGGAATTCATTCATTCATTGATTTCTTCTCGAGGGGGAATAGAGCCCATCGCAAGTGGTAGAGTTCATGCCAAACAGTGGATGCTTTTGAGGACCGCGAGGCGTCCGGAACGGCCCGAGCCACTTGGCCCTGGGACGAGAAGGTGAGATGAGCGGGGGCAATCGCCGAGCTTTGTAAGTATGTAAGTGAGAAGAAGTAAGTAACTTCGGCGTTTCGTTTGCGCAACACAATTTGAAAAAATAGAGTCGTGGCGATGCGGCCGTGGACAAGAAGGGGGGTGCCATGTGTGCACTTTTCGTGGGGTCTGCGCAACGCAGAATTGGGAAAAAGTAGTTGCGCGGGCTAACTACGGAAAGGACTTCCTTCTTCAACGATGATAGCTGGCCATGTTTTGAACAGACGATAAATCAACCTGGGCGGGAAGCTTTGGAGCAACGTGGTTCGTGAACTGGCGAACTCAGGTTAGAGCAAAGATCAGGTCCTTTGCAGTTCTGTAGAGGTCTTGTTGCTGAAAGGTACGCACGATGGGCCAACATGACGGGGAGACGGACTACGCAGTGGAGCTGAAGGGAGTGGGTGCTGCGAGTACACGCAGCTTAAGACCGTCCAAGGTAATGCACATGCCATGCAAAATTCATCATGACGGTGCTGCAGATGTGAGTGCCTATTTCAGATCTGCAGAGGGCAAGTTAAAGGCAGCTTCAATTCTGGACGATGAAGGCAACGCAGTCTCAGTGCAGGAGGCCACATTCCGAGGCAGAAAACTCATGGGTGCGGAGCTTGCATTGCCAGAAGGCGCCGAGGGATTCGTTTTAGAAGAGGAACATGATGCAGACATGACCTCCAGCCATTGGGACTGTCATGCCGTATTTGATAAAATTGTATACTGGAACTATGACCGCATGCCGAACGATCTTGATGAGGCTCGACGTTGGGCGGACTGGCTGGATGTCTCCAAGGCAGTTCATTCTTGAAGGACTGTGAAGCTAGGGTTCTTCAGTAAGCGTGCATCGATAGGTGAATTCTAATCAGAGGTGCTTTCTGCACGCATCGGGAGAAAATCTTGGGAAGTAAAAACATTTCACATTCAATATATAATTAGAGTACTCATGGGGTTATTGAAAGTCTGTATTACGTAAACAAATAAAGGAAACTATGACACTACAACTTTTTCCTCTTTTTTTTTTTCTTTCGATTTGCTGGTTGCTGGTTATCATTGCTGACTCTTGCCACCATTGTCATGTGAAGTTAGCGAAAATGTGTCAGACTTGATCTGCGAATCAAAGAAATAACGGTGCATCTATTCAGAACAAAAAGAGACTGTTGCTGCTATTTGCTTGATCTCTTTCTTCTTCCTTCTTGTTAAGGATTCTTGCGATTCATGCATCACAAGAATTTTTGATGTTTTTTCTTGAACAAAAATAATATAAAACAGAGTCTGTCTTGATTTAATTGGTCTTGCATCTTGTTTTTGAAGATTATCTTGACTTGAGTTGCAAAAATGTCTATTTTCGGAAAGAGGCATCTGCTTCGATCATGGCAATATAAAAATCCACAGCACGACTTTGGAGTAACTTGATAACAAGGAGAAGGAAGGCCAGCAAACCGCCCTGAAGAGATACGCTTTCTCGATAAATTACTGCGAGAAAGCAAGCAAATATGGAATTTATCAACGCCAAGGCATTCCACACAGCATAATGACGCCCCATTCCAGAGAGCGGAAACACGACAAAAGTGAGGCCACATAACGGCGCGACCACGAGTGCTAAAGGATAAACGGAAAGTACAAGAACTAAGGGGAGTCGATTGCAGGCCCCGTGAAGGCGTTCAACGCAGAGAAAAGTAGTCAGAAGGAAGAATGTACACACTGCATCAGCCAGGAGCAATACAGAAATAAATGAACGAAAGAAGCTTTTGTGGTTCCGTTTCCGAGGACGACGATTCTGCAAAATGCCTAAGCGGTGACGTAATGTGGGTAGAATATTTTGCAAACGAGGATTGCATGAAATGCAATCAAAGTCATCTTCGTCCTCCAAATCATAGTCCTCAGGATGTTTCCGAGTGAGAATCTCACCAGGTGCAGGAAGCACCTCACTTCTGATGTATTCATTACTATGACCTTCTTCAGCTGTGCTCATAAGGTCATCTGCCTCCCAATTGAGGTTAGAATCCGCTGCAACCGAAGATGACCCATCATGAATACGCCAGTCACGGCTCGCGCTGCGACCCATCCCTGCCAAAGTCTCTAATCCAACTTGTGTATCATCCTTAGATCTCGCAGAAATAATTGACATGCGATCCGGGTCCTGCCGCGGCCCTGTACCGCCAAAACCACTTGTGGCGCCCATTGCTGGCGACTCATGTTTCAAAACACTCGAGATGTCTGTGGGCGCAAGACGATCTGCAGAAATGGTCCGGCTATGTAAATGTCGTCGTCTTGGTGAATTCTGAATTGGTGGCGTCGCAGTAAGAGCTGTGGTGGAGCTAGCATGCGAAAGGTCGAAGGCTGTGTTATCTCCACCATTGAGCCCTTCTGACAAGGCTTGCTGTTGCCGCTCAAGTTTCTCAAATTCCTGTACTGCAGCTTGGGCGGCGCGGTGCTCTTCACTTGTGAGAACACTGTGGCCAAAGTACGAGCTTGGACTCGGAGTTCCGCCTTGGTTGACATCATGAACTAATTTGATGGGTACAGGAGGGGTGCCTCGTTCAGCTATGGAGTTGGTCTCTGCTGCAGCAATTTCAGAGTAATGGTCATCAAACATTGCCTGATCAGGTGTCAAGAGTGTGTTGTCAGAGGCAAACTGTGAAGAGGTAGATTGATTCCAGTCTGGGCGTTGCAAGCGGTCCCTATCAAGAGCGTTCTGTTGGCTTTGCTGGAGGTGCTGCAGTTGTTGCTGTTGGACCATCTCCTCATCCAGGCTTAAGAGTAGTGCCAAGCGACGAGGACCATAGTTTTCAGGGCAATTAGGCGTTGCGAAGAGGCCCAAACGTACGCGAAGCCCTCCCAGACGATCGGGATCCGCGTTGTAGCGGCCCAACACGCGCAGTGCGGGTTGCACGCTCGTACTAATCGATTGTACATCAACCTTGCGAAGTGCTGAATTAAGCTCAGCCAATAACTGAAACCAGGGTTCATCAATGAAAGACCGAAGCTCCACAATTTGAGGCACGGCCAGAACGAAAACATCTGATTGGTCAACACAAAATGGCGCCCAGTAAGAACCATCGCCAGCAAGAAAAATCAAAGTTGGCAAACGGCGTTGCCGGGCTAACGCATTGAGTGGCTTGTTTGCAAGAACATCTATGTATCCAACTGTATACTTAGCGTCACTTCCAAACTTAAATGAGTTCATCAGGGCACGAGCACGTGCACTTAAAACACATTTGTGGTCATAAGTTTCAAAGAAAGCTTGTAGCTTCTCTGCACGAACCTCACGCTGTCGTTTCATGTACAGATATCCTAAAGGATAACAGATGACATATAATAGTGAAGAGACGAACCACGTAGGAGTAGAATGTTTGGCAAGTCGATTTACTTCCGTAGACATTTCTGCAAAAGCAGCGGCATCAAACCATCCTGCCTCTTCAAGTTCTGAAGGTAGACTTGCAGGGAAGAGCCATGGTCGCAGCGTTGAATTATTGCCTGCAAGATAGATACGTTTAAGATGGGAACGCACGTCAGCTTCCACGAGGAATCCGGGAGTTCGCAATGTAGAAGGCGCAGAGAAATTCGAAGAACTTCGTGGGCCAGGGCTTGTGGGATTAAGTCGAGAGTTAGCGGAGCTGAGAGGTACAAATGAACCTCCTCCTCCGATACCACCAATTGTGTCGTCATCATGCAGCAGTGAAGTCTGCAAAGGCGAATGAGCATCCCTACTATCGTCAAAACCCATTTCGCGTCGATGTTGCAAAAGCCCTCTACGAGATTCCTCACGTTTCTGAAGCATTTTGGCCATGTTCGCATAGTATCCTGGACACCATTCTACTCTCGTACACACGCACGTAAAAACAATGACGAGTCCAAGACCCAATGAGGCCAAAACTATAGCAAAGACAACAATGCCACCCATACTATCAATGAGGTTCTCCAGCGGCGTTACACAATTAGGCAGTACGTAACCTGGATTACATAAAACAGGACAGTCTGGGTGGGAGCTGCCCTCGGCAAGCCAGTCACATGTTCTTAAAGTAATACAAGCTTTGTGCTGGCACTTCTCACATGGCTCTGGTCCTTCTTCATCCTTGTAGTATCCGTATGGACAAACTGCACACCATGACCCACCATGTCCTAAACTGCATTGAGGGGAAAAAATTGTCCCTTCGAACCCGTTGCGAGAGTGATATCCTAGCGACATTGTCAATTCAGGAGACTTGGTGCGAGTGAGGTTACCCGAAAGAATGAAGGACTCAGTCAGCAAATCAGCTGACGGGGCTTCTCCACCTTGTGAACCACCATCAACGCTGATGGGAATTGTAAAATTGCCAAAGTGCGTACATGATGTATCTGTACTAATGATGGTATTCGCCTGCTTGCCTTTGCTAGGCTTTGTTGCTTTACTTGACCCCGCACTAGCAGGAAAGGTAGCTGCAGCCAAAGAAAGCCATGGGTAAATTGCATCCCCAGAAAACTCATCGGCAAAGTTGATAGATATTCTACCACCACCTCCACCACCTCCGCCGCCCGCACCTCCACTTCCTCCGCGCGCAGAGAGGCGCCCAGGACCATTGTCCAGAGCACAAATACTTGGGGAATCAATGTGAATAGAGCCTCCTGAGCCTCCGCCCCCTGCGGACCTTCGTTTCAAGTCCTGACCACTTCCACTCGTGCCATCACTGGAAATCTCACCTTCAATACGGAGTGCCATTGTCGCACCAATCATGATCACGCCTCCACCGGTACCGCCGCCAATTCCAGAAAGGCCACTTCCACCACCAGAGCCTGACAAAATAGGAGATTGAGCGGAGTCGTAAATTCTACCCGGAGCTGAGCAGCCAACGCCAGGTCCACCATAACCTCCATGACCACCACCACCGCCAGCACTCGCCGAGCTAGTGCAGCCTGCGCCAGGACCTGAGTCAGCCAGACATCCTTGACCTGATGCTGAGATTCGACCTTGCGCTCGAATTGTTGGAGCACACATTAACATACTTCGTGCAGTAATTTCAGCAGGCAAGTCCACAACAAGGTGGTTAACAATTGTGACATTCTTCTCGCCAGGGCGGTGCGGAGGTGGCGTTGGGACAGGGGGGGGAGCAGGCGTAGGGGGTAGGGGGGATGGCATGGGGCTTGGAACGGGTGCAGGCCCTGGACCGGGTGCTGGTGCAGGGGCAGGTCCAGGAGCTGGGTCATGAACTGTCGACTCTGACATGTGACTCTCATCGACAGGGTCGGCGCTTGTGACGGATTTGGGCACAATTTTTGAGGTCACAGGCGACATTGCAAAGATAGACTCATCATGAAAAGACGGTAGGCTTTTCAGAACTAGTACAGACAAAGAATAGTTGGAATATATCTCCTCAAGATATCCAAGGTTTGCGCGCCTATCTTGAGCACTTAGACCCCATTCGTTTTTAAAGCCAAAATCTTTGCATACTTTTCGGCTGACAACTTGAGCACAGGCTGGTATATACGTTGCCCTTACCTTACCAGACAATGTGATTGTATTATTGGAGACAAGTGTAATACGGTCACTAATGACGGAAGAGGGTTTCTCAAAGCGAATTGTGGCTGCGAAGACCTGAAGGAAGGACATGAGAGCAGTATCTACCGTTTGTGGGCGACCAGCCATTCCAATTGCACCAACCGTGCCGTCTTGCGACTGCATGTTACCATAGAGAATAAATGTGCCATGGACGTCAACACGAATAGGCCCCGAGAATAGAAAGCTTGAGGAGGAGTCCAGAGAAAGGTCGCCTTCGACAATATCAACTTGACTACCACTGATAGCGCGAATAGAACTTCCGGAATCCAATTGCATTGAAGCTGTACGTAGATATTGAACACTAATCAGGCGACCTGCATTGATTAGAATCCCGGTATCAGTGCGATCAAAACCTGCAGCGGATATTTTGCCGAGTTTTTCAGATACAATGTCGAATTGGAGCAGACTAGCATTGACTTGAGCATACTTGTTGATTTGCAGGGCCGTAAAAACAATAGGTAAGCTACGAATAAGAATCTGGCTGGTCGTTACCGGGTAACGCAACGGCGTGCTGCTTTGTGCAAAGTCTGGTGCATTACATTGGCCGGAAGCTGGGCAGTTGCTTACTTGAAGACTTGCATCAAAGACTTGTGCTTTGGGAATGTACAAAAGCGATGTGATTGTACCCGCTGCTCCACCACGGCAATTACTAGAATCAGTCAAAGCTCCATTCAGCGTGGTTAGGGCTAAACCACCATATGCCTGCACAGCAAAGTTCTCGCGGCGGATACCTTTAATGGCCATGATGGCAATACGGCCGCCGCCCCCTGCGCCGGCTGAGTCACGGAAGACGTCTCCGCCTACTGCGGACAAGGAAGCCCGCAAAGGCGCAACGGTTTGCTGAGAGGACCCTGCCACATGCAGGCTTGGAATCCTGGTGGTTGTTCCAGTCAAGAAAGAAGATACAGATCCAGTGCCTAGGAAATCAGTTGAATTAATGACGATGGTCCCTCCAGCACCAGAGCCGCAATCTACCAAACAAGAATGGGCCGCAGGGATACCGTCAGTGAGAACTGCGCCGGCAATGGTTGTAAGGCCTCCAGATTCTAAATATACACGACCGCCACCTCGGCCAGCTGTTGCGTGGGTTTCCACATTAAGAACCGATCCGCCAAATCCATAACCTACTTCGCTTATTTGTTTGGGAATGATTTGATTATCATTGTCAAATTCAGCCCAGCCACGCCACGGGGCAATGGGATCGCCTAGCTGTGGACTAGTTATGTCTGGTGGGCGACTGCAGGCACTGAGACCTCCACGGCCACCGTTGCTACCTCCATATCCAACGAGAGCTTGCCGCTTCAGCGAGCGAAATGCTAGACCAAGGCCGGTAGCATTAATGGCACTGTCACCACGTAACTGTATATTTCCCTTGGCTCGCATCCATAACGTTGATACTTTGATGAGCGATCCAGGGTGCATGGTAATATTGCCTGTGCTCCTCCAGCCGAGGTGGCATCGTGCAGATCTTTCTCGCTCAGAGGGTTCGCAGATGATGGACGAAAGCGCTTCAAAGCTGACATCACCATCCACGAAGCACGCACATGTACAGGTGGCGGCCTTTATGTCACATTTCATAGAATATGTACCATTAATACTACACGTGCCCTTTGGGACTGATGTTGAGTTTGTGCAAACTAGATCCTGCAAATTAGAGCTCACACCTTGACATCTACATACAGGCTCTGTTGAAGATGACACACGATATGCTGATGTAGAAAGCAAAGAAGTCATTAGTGCAAGAATTGCCAAGGTGAAAATTTGTATGCTCCGGCATCCTGGGAGGTAATAGCCCTTTGAGCAGGGAATCCTTGAGTTTGGTCGCCACATGCCTGCGGTAAGTACCCTTTTCGTCATCTTGACGTCTATTTACGCGATTCAAGTCCCAACTTTATCAAGATCTTGCCCCAAAACAACGACAAGGTGCAACAAGAAATCTGTACTCTTTGACGCCTTAAATTACACAAAGCAGCAACAGTAGTAGCAGCAGCAGCAGCAGCAGCAGCAGCTGTAGATAAAGAGGATATTTGCCAGAGTAAAAATGCGGTTGCGGTTGCTTGCTTTTCTATCTGATGTGTTATAGAAGTCCGAACAGAAGAGAAAAGCCCACCTAATCAATCACTTCTTACTCTCTAACAGCCTCGAGCCCGAGTCTCACGCGGGATCCCTCTCGCCAGACGCAGAGATCCGCTGGCTCCGCCCCGGACGCGGCGTTTCAGCCTTTAGTATCGATCCGGCGAACCCTAGCCCTCGCGGCACGACGGGGCCGGAGTCACGCGGCGATAGCGAGTCCGCGTCAATAACGGGAATGACAAACAATTGATCTCAATCAATCGACGAATTTAAATTAGTCATTTTCAAAAAATAACTTTCAAATCAAAATCCCCTTAATTACTGCTGAGTAACTGCTAAGTACGAGATACTCACAAGCCAAAGAAAGAAAGAACTTTGAAGGAACTCAATTCTAAAGAAAGAACAGCAGAACGCCATTAGAACAACTAGGAGAAAAGAAGACAGCGCATTTGCGAAAAGGCAAGCAAGTTAATATGGGGGAACAAGGGGAGCACATCAATGAGTTTGAACGTAGGTAGGAGTGGGATCGAATGAGCGAAGAACTTCAAGTCAAACTTGCTCAAGAAAAGACTCTAAAGGATGGATTGTGGAGAGGATACTGTTCAGAAGATCTGTCTGCGTGATGATAATCTTAGCTCAGGTTGCAGTTGTCAGAGTCAGATATCTAGATACTGGAGGAAGAAGATGGCATCTTTTGGTGGAATATATAGTAGAAGGCCTTCTTCGTATTGCTAGACCATTTTATGATTTCCTTGAACGAGAATGTCAATCCTACCCAATGCATGATGAGTCGATTTATTATTAACACTGTTGATTTGAAACTTTACAAAGCACAAAAGAATACCGATGGGATCGTGTGTAATTGAAGGGTTCAGCAGACATGGTTTGATAATCTTAAGAGTGAAATCCCAATACTCTTCTTCGCAGATTAAACGGTTCCCAGCGTGTCAGTGGCGGTGGCCAAGCGCAGCATGCTCTCTTAATGTTAACCTAAGCTTTCGCAAGCTCTTCTTTTCTATGAAGTGGTTAAACAACAGTTGCGTTTTATGTTCGACGGATTTCATTTACAGTTAAACCTACATCAAAAAGTGCATCACTTGATGTGATTCATTCGAGGATCGAGCAATTTTCATATGTCACAACACCTTAAAATCACGAACAGAAAGTGAGTTTTGACCAAACACCGGTCGACGATCTATAATGCAAGAAGCAGAACTTCGTTGCTGGACGGGTTTCATAACCAGAGAAGGCGATTTTCTTCTTGGATAGAAAATGCCCCTCCGCTGAGATAGACGTTTCACAATAGCTAAGCGTTCATATCTTTAGCAGGTCTGACAATAGTGTCAAAATAATGACCTCGAAGCACACGTCTGCTGAGTACTTCTCCTCGGTTGCAATGAAAATCTTGACTAGCACGGGGTCGTTTCATGTTTAGTCCTTTTGCTATCGTCTATCATGACCAAAGTTTGGCTTGAAAAGGGTAGGTACCTTCTGTGTGAAGAATCTAGCATATGCTGCTACTGTGTCCAGAAACCATTGCACCAAGCTTCAGGTACACTGCACGCTGTGCAGGAACTCAAGATCGCATGGATATTCGCTTCCATTATCACTGACCTGAGACTACCATAGCAGAACCTAGGTATTTGCAAAGTGTAGGAACTTCACTTTACTAGAAAACAAAGTTTTCACCTTGCTTTGATTTTGTTTCAGGTTGTTGTGTTATCAGAATGATTTGCTCTATTTGATTGATCAATGAGGTAGGTTCCTACCCATTTAACGCGATGCTTGGTCGCTTTTATTGAAAGCGGGCCACTCCACTTCGCACAGACAGCCAGCTTAGGGTATGTCCAAGTACCTTTCTCAGCTACATCAGATCAGAAGGTGTCCTTGCTACAATTACTGCGCAGTAATGGTAGTAGCATAGCTAACCACTAGTCAATCCTATGGAGGTATGTTCTCTTGAACCCATGGCGTTCTTTTAATCGAGAAGAACAAGATTTCTGCCCCGCTCTCCACTGCGCGCTCTTCGCCCGCTCAATAGCCTTCGCCCTATCTTACCCATATTTTTCCGTCACTGCAAAATCTTTCACACTATGTGAGGAGGTTTTCACAGTGTGCTGTGATATGAGCACTGCCTGCAATAAGACTTTAATTTAGCTGACAAAGAGGAATAAATCGGAGAAAAGCATTGATATTAAGAGATACCGAGAGGAAGAGTGTATGTAGCAATGGGAGGGAGCAACACTGAAAAGTTTAGTGGCAGTGGTGCAAGCTGCGAGGTTTGCGGCTGCGAAGCAGTCAATCTGTATCGAGCTGCTTGCGTAGGTGAGTGCGCGCGAGCGAGGATGCCGCTTCGCGGAGGCCGCGGGGCCCTGCCTGCCGCCCTCCTGCCCCTCCACCCTTCACTTCTACCCTCTGCAGGACCTCCTGGACCCGTCTTCAGGCCCCATGCGCTGGATGCATGTTATAATCGCCTGCATGCGCTGGCCTTCTCGCACAATTTCGCTCCATGTTGCCCTCTTCTCAACTCCTGGTGAGGAGATAAGAGCACCGGGCTTCGTCAAAGGGTATCTAGACGTCTCGAAGACGCTTTCTTTGGGTACCAGGTTCCTGCTCAGGGCTGCATGGCGCGCGTCTTCGTTAACTTTCGCCTCCTTATTGTATGTATATGATGTGTATTACTACACATAGGAAATATAGATATAATATTTAGGAGAAAGTATGGAATGACGTGTATTGGAATGTGGTCGAAAGCACATTGCAGAAGCGCGGGAGAGGAGGTCATCCAGGACATCTGAAGTGCAGAGGGCAGTCATGGCGATGAGGATGCCTGCTTTTTGGAGGTGTGGTGGAACGCCTTGAGGCCAGGATTTTTTTCGCGGTTACGCTGCTTTTTGATAAGTAGTGACTGTCTGACTTCATGCCATCAGTATTTATATTGCTGGGTGGAGCAACAACTGCGAAAGATTGTTGTGGCTGGAATCGTTTGGGTTGATGCATATGCTCTATTGATAAGGCCAGATGAATAATGAGCTTTCATTAGATTCGATGCAAAGAGCCCGTCATTTTCCTTTGGTGGTTAAATGATATATAGACGAAACTTTTTCAAGGCTTGTACACTTGTATTGAGAGGCATGAGAGTAGAAGCAGTACCGTATCCCGTGCGGCGATGCTTTTGTAATTGAGATGGAAGAACACGAGAAGACTAACCTTTGTATTTTGATACTTGCTTTGGTGACTGGTTTATTACGTGTCCGTCCATATGTCGATGGGTGTGTATTATTTGAAATTTGGTGGCGCTTTTACATCTATACCTTTTTTATAACTATACAGAAACCTTTGGACGGGGCTTACGTTCGTGACGACTAAATCATGCTTCGCACATTCGCAGCAAAGACTGCCCGGCCCCTGAGCCGCGCTCTCCCCCAGAGCACCCAGGTTGCCGGCATCCGCAACCTTCACGGCTCCCGCCCCACTGAGGACAAGGAGGCCCCTCTCCCCCCTTCTCTCGTCGAGAAGTACAAGCTCGATGACCCCACCCGCTTCGTGCCCCTCACCATTGGTGGCTTCACCCTTGCCACCCTCTCTGGTCTTTACCACATCGATGGTGAGTCCCAGATCCTCGCCCTCTGGGTGATCTTCTGCGGTACCATCTACTCCCGTGGTGGCCCCCTCATCGCCGAGATGCTCGACGAGATGAAGAACTCCATCAAGACCGAGACTGCCAAGCTCGAGTCTGCCGAGATCGACGCCGTCAAGACCGCCCTCGAGGCCCACAAGAGCCAGCTCTCCATCTACGACGACATCAAGGGCCTCTTCGACACCCAGCAGGAGGTCGTCAAGCACATCGTGTCCAGCGCTGAGAACCGTCTTAAGCGTGAGATCCGCAACGACATGATCAAGAAGCTCGACAACCTTGTTCTTGCCGAGGAGAAGCTCAGCGAGGAGCTCCGCAACACCCTTGTTACCGGTGCCACCGCTGCCGTCAAGGGCGCCTACACTGGCTCTGACGCCAAGAAGCTCAAGACCACCGCCATCGACGCCGCCATTGCTGCCCTCTCCAGCCCGGCCACCGCCAAGAAGGACGCCACCGTCTCTGAGCTCTACCTCAAGCACTTCAAGGACTTCCAGGCCAACCTCAAGGCCAAGGCTGGCTCCGACATCGAGTTCACTGAGGCCGAGCGCGCCGAGCTCCAGGAGGTCGCCGACTCCATCATTCGCCGTGATGGTCTCGACATCACCTACACTGCCCCCAAGTCCGGCAAGCTTGAGATTGCCTAAGTGCTTTATGTTAGGTAATAAGGACGCAACAATTTTCTTTTGTGCCTTGCAAACGAAGTAATCACTTCCTTCTCTACCTCTTTATCAGAATAACTATTGATAATGTCTGCCAATCGCAACACAAAACCGTGTTTTGTTGAATGGCTACTTCTTGTCTCTGCCTTTTCGCCTATCCCTCTTGTGTACTAAGAGAATATACAATCTCAAAGTTTACGTAGGGAGTCTAGAAATCTTGCAGCGACATGCCAAGTCCAATAATATGTATCAGATTGCAGAATCATGAGATTGAGAGGCTGTTGTAAATGCAATGGGACATGTTTTCTGTCTGTCAATGCGTTTTCTTTTTCTTGTCACTCGGTTGAGTGAAGTTTTCGATCACGGTCGCAGGCTGGGATAGGAGACTAATCAAATTCATTCAAAAAGAATTTGATCATTTCTATCAAATGTGTGTCTCCTCTTTAAGCCTTTGCGTCCGTTCTGAGCGGTATCCAAAATAACAACTCTTGCCCAGGTTTTGAGTTTGACTTCAAATTGAATCGATTTCGAGATGAATAGATCCACTAAACACCCGGCCAGGAAGAAGTCTTTAAAAAACTTGCGAGAATCATTAGAGGGATTCTCTGCAAGGCATGGGATGCAACTCAACGGCCTGGAAAAGTCGTCCATTTTAAAAGTTATGTAGTTGTGGTGTGCCGAAGATCTCGATATATTTGCTGGTTCGCGTAAAATGATTTAATTTTATCGTTGTAGAATGGGGCTGTTTTAATCCTCTCCAATGATTTTAACAGAGCATTGGAGACATGGTCTCCTGGAATGATGTATTTACTCAAAAAGCTTCTACAGGTGTCTTTGTTTCATTTCGAGCATTTTCTTTAAAAAAAAACAAAAAAATATTCTTGAATATACCTGCTAGAAACTTCAAAATGATAAGAAATGGTAATTTTAGAGTTTAAAGCTACTTTGTTCTAGGATTTTTGCTCGGTGGGTCTTCATAGAGTCCTCGAAAAGGCGAGCTCCTAGGTGCGGCACTCGATTGGCTCGGAGGTGAAGTACGTACCGTATATCAATGTCCGTAAACTCTTGGATTTTGTTGACAAGCATAGCCCTTTCTTTTTGTAAGAAATTAATTCTTCGCTGCATGTTTTCCAACAAGGTTTCGAGCTGAGGCTTTTCGTCTTTGTGGGCGTGCATCGATAGTGCTTCATACGCATCTAGGCTCTGGTCGATCTTTGCATCACAAGAGGAAGTCGCCAGATCACTTTGAAGAGCAACCAGCTGCAATTTGAGGCTTCGAATATCTTCCAGCTCTGCACGCTTTTCATGTTCTAATTTGGAAACCTTACTGGAAAGTTCAATGACATCAGTGTGGAAGGTACAGGTCCTTGATGCTGATTTTCGGTTGCCAAGTTCAGGTCTTGCGGCGTAGTTTTGGATTGATGCCACTATGCACTCGATCTTTTCTTGCATGTCATGCTTCCAGTGATGACAATTACTCATGGTGCTTTCTAGGGTCGCCGCCTTTTCTTGAACTTTGAGAAATGAATTAGACAGTATCTGCTCTGTCTCAAAGCGTTCGCGTGACCGAGGCTTGTCTATGCTGGAGGTCTCTGGCCCAACGTTGTTGATATCTTCATTCGTTTTACTCATAGTTACAGGCTGAGCTCCGCACATCATCGATCTTTCGCGAAGGCCTGGAAAAGTTGCCATTCTCTTTCTGACGAAAGAAAACTCAATCGAATCTCTTTAAAGATAAATTCTCGAGAAGTAGTTTCTTTGGACCACGACGGATCAGATTCTTCGTGCGATTTTCGTGTGAATGAGGTTTGGTATTTGTTGAAATCTACCCAAGCCTGCGAATGACTTTTCTTTTCCTTTTGTTGTTTAGATGAAGTTATGAGAGTACATGTGAAAACATGCAGTCGCAAAGAGGCTCACCAACCTGTGAAAAGGAATGAAGCACGTTTTTCGTGCATAAAGTATGTGCCTGGTCAAGTCAATTTCCAAAGTTTTTATACTTCAAGTCAGTCTCTATTGGTCAGCCGGAATGATTTCTTTGAAAGGTGAACGGGAAAATGTCAAATTAAGGTCAGGTACTGGCTAGATGTGGGTTGGTCAAGGAATTCTGCTAGTGTTTAGCTTATGTATTCGAGTATACCTCTGCATTACAAGATCGTCGGAAACTCACCAAAGCATGCTCTACACTCGTATCTAACGCATGTAAATAAATGTTATTCTAATGAAACGTAGAGAAGGACAGTGACCTGGTGCACTAAATAGACTCATCATTTTTTTTTAATTGCCTAAACCCCTAAGCATGCAGCTATGTGTACAACACAGCCATCTCGTTTACCCCTACGGAATTTAGGGATGAATACACTCTTTATAATGTAATGGTACGGTGCTTTGCTTCCCCAGAACAGGCTTGGATAGCCTTTCCTATTGTGACCAAGGGAGGGGTGGAGGGGAAGCAGATGGTTGGTATTAACAGCGCTCAACAACTTCACGTAAGTAGGGCTTGGTTAAATTAGAAAGGGGCCACGAAGAGTACTATTTGACATGGACTTTTGTTTTTTCCTCAATCTTTTACGAAGTCACGTATAAAGAAAGAAGAAAAAATAGCGTGGGAAACTGGGCACCTATTGATCCGTTTTGGTCACTTGGATCGTATCGAGCAAGTCATCTGAGGCATCAACAAAGCAAAAACATTAAGTTAAATGTTTAAGCTTTAAGATGAGCGATGATTTACTGTAGCATGTATATGTGGACTGTTATGCATATCAATATGGTCAAGCAATGTACACAATAGTTTTCATCATATTCGGATATTACTCAAAATATATTATCCACCATGAGTTTTTTTTTGTTTTTTTTTTCGTTCTTCTTCTTCTTCTTCTTCTTCCTCTTTTTCTTCTCTCGTTGTACGGCGTAGGGGGTGTTATGGGGAGGCTATGCCAAAAAGGCTATTTTGCCTCGAAGTCTTAGTTGTTGTCACCAATCACTATAAACACAATCATCTCGTACTTTAGCAAATATTGGTTGGTTAGCTATTTACTTCAACTTGCAATCAAAAGTCAGAAAAGCACGTATTCTATAGCCGTGATTACCAAATCAGATATCGCCGGTCTCCATTGAAGACCACCAAGATTTCACCGTCACAGCTCTTGGCAAGGGCATTCCTTATTTCAGTAGAAAAAACTATACACCATATACAGTACTATAAACTCATTAAAGGTTGAGTGGCACATCTAAATAGTTTTCTATACAACAATTTCTTGACTGGGGGCACGCGGTCGACGCCGGCGCCGTGTCACGCGTGGTTGCACAGAGCGTGACTCCTGATCGTGAGAATAATTTAGCCTTTGAATTGGGGCAGAGTTTACAGTGAATCCAGAATGAGAGGATGACGTCCTTGGCAGGCCTCGCTCCTTGGAGTTGGCGCTAGCTTGCTTAGAAAGATTGGGCAAATCATGGCTGCTTGCATCATAAGGTATTTTGACACTAGAGCTTGAGGATGTTCTGATTACTTTGGATTCATCTTCTTCTCGTTCAGCTTCGTCAAGCGTGGTTCGAAGCCGCTGCATAAGCCGAAAGAGAGCATAAAGAAGGAAGTAAAGACCTAGCAACCAAGCTGCAATAACAAGCCACGTTGCTTCTAGTTCATGCAGAGCATAGTGATGCGATAAGATTGCTCCAACAACCGCTGGAACTGTGATCCCTACTAGCATACCCAGAAGCACGCGTTGAACCTCAAGCACCTGCACTCTTTCATTTAGTCTTATAGAGGAATCATGGGCTAATACCAATTTGGCCTCTAGCTCGTGAGCATAATCCTTAAGCGCTGCAGCTTTGGCTTCTGCGCGCTTACAAAGTGCTACGGCTGCTACTTCTTCACCTGTCATGTCATGACGGTGCTCGAGGCGTTTTCTCTCACTTTCGAGAAAATTTTCTGCGCTCACATTTGCATGACTTACGCCCTTATCACGAAGCTGCTGACCAATATAGCTTTTGAGAGTATCAAAACGCGACTTTGCTAAATCTTGCGGATGTGCAAACTCTGCTTCGTCGGTTGGGTCAAATAAGTCATCATCTAGAGCTTCATCCAATAAAAGTCCAGCATCCTCGTCCAGAGCAAAACCCGCGCCAAGGTCATCTTCATCTTCTGATGAAGAGAATCCTGTGTGGAAGCTTCCCGGTCTTTGGACGTCTAGCAACAAATGCCCCAAAAGGACCAACTCGGTTTTCTGGATACGAATCAACAGATCCCCTTCTCGACTGCGAATGAGTTTCTGATGTCGCTGATGTAGCAGACAAGCGTCGCCTTGGGTTCCACTCAGCCCCACCTAGAAAAAGTTGTTCATCAGGAAGCCGGAATAGGTCGTTTGTGTATGAGTCTGTTGAATCCATAGTGAGGCGACGTTGTTCGGCTGCTGCTGAAGAGGCTGTGGACCCTGTGAAACCAGGTGACATAAGAGTCCATCGGCCCGTGGATGGTGCTTCCTCATGGGATAAACGACGCGCGAGGTCATTATATGGATTTTCTTCACGCGGTGCAAAACCTTCACCTAAGGCAGGCTCAGCCTCGCCTTCCGAATCGCCTTCAATGCGCCACCCTACAAATTGCTCATCAAGGTTCTTCCCA
The DNA here is from genome assembly GCA_004764695.1 of Schizochytrium sp. TIO01. Lineage (NCBI taxonomy): Eukaryota > Bigyra > Thraustochytrida > Thraustochytriidae > Schizochytrium > Schizochytrium sp. TIO01. The sequence continues at coordinate 407,975 of SMSO01000014.1, read as the reverse complement.
TTTTCCTCGTTGTCATCCTGCTGCTGTAAAAGAAGCAACTCCGCTCTTCGCCTTCGCGAGGGTCGAATCTCTACCGCGGAGGGAATGCTGCGGGGTGAAGGCCCACGACTAGGCACAAATCCACCAGGATCCTCACTAGATACATACTGGGTATAAACCCCGGGATGAAGATCTCGTTGCTGAACATTTTGAGTACTAGATTTCGAGCCCGTACTCCCAGAGTGACGAAGAAGCAGTGGCGCAGGAGGACCACTCATGCTTCCTCGCCGTATCATTGGGCGAGGAGGATCGTGTGAAGTAAGTTCCGATAACTTCGCAAATGGCCCCGATGCAGAAGATGGACGTGCCCCAGATCCCGACCTTGGCAAAACTACAGGGCTCGTACATCGTTCCACGAGGTTTGGGCTAGGGCCGCGTTGAGGCACCCCACGAGCTTTATTCTGCTGAAATGAACTTGCGTGGGCAGGCGCTGCCTCTTCTGCGTGCGGTTCAACCCTATTCGATTCAGTGGAGGGCGTACTTAGCAGTGCTTGGCTCTGCAAAGGGAAGTCGAACCTTCCATTCGCTCTGTGTGGGGATTGCGAAGAAGAGGAGAAGGATAATGAAGATGTTGGAGAGTCGTTTTGAGTTTGTGAGTTCAAAGACATATTGACCAACGATGGGGAGGGCTTTCGAATTCCTCGTAGTCCATAACTAGTTGATGGAAGAGGCGGTTTAGCACTGCTAGTCGAGCTACTACCTATCGATCCATTAACCAACTTGCTGTTGTTGCTGCGAATCTTTGACACGTGCAAATGCACGGGTTGGGCACCCGATGCAAACGAAGATGAAGATGAAGATGAGGACGACGAGGCGTTTGACGATGAAGACTCAGGCCGTATCAAAGTCTCGGTAACACAGCTTGCTAGAGGTCCGTTGACTCCAGGAGGCAGCACAGATGATTTTGCAGCGACGCTTGGTGCAGTGGGCGGCCTATTTTGGTTAATCCGTGGAGGGTATATATCACGTTTAGAGCCCACATTGGGTGCTGTTGGTGGGCGGTGCTGATGAACCACAATAGGAACATGATTCTGAGAAGCTGACGGGGAAGGCGAAGGTGCAGATGATGGTGTCTTTGTGTTGAGAGATACATTCTGTGTACCTTTTTGGTTATCAGCAATTCCAAATGGCCTAGGTACTCCCTTTAATGTCATTGTATTTTCCGCGGAGGAGTTCATTTTAGCTGTGTCATGCCAACTCATCTTAGAGCTAATACCGTTCTCCTGGTACTGTTGATGTTGATGTTGTTGTTGGCTTATTCCTGAGTCTATTTCATTAATCGCATTGTTTGAGTTTACCGTCACAACATGTTGTGAACCCCTAGATGTGTCTTTGAAAAATTGCTTTGGGTTCTCCAAATTTGCAATACCAGACTGCGCAGAGGGTATTACTGGTTGTGATTTTGGTGCTGCGTCAGGCGACTGATGGGACGCCAAAGCGCCCTCCATAGAGGCGTCCATGACCTGTCTAACATAACCGGGGCGCTGATCTTGCGCTCCTGTTTGCTTTTCACCAGCAGTTGCTGGCTTCGGTTGCGCAGACGTATGAGACGCCTGGCTTGTAGTTTGTGTCCTAATTTGCTTAATTATAGATGAGGGTGCTTGATTTGTTGGCCTTCCATAAGCCACATTACCAGTACCCTGCTTCGTCTCGCGTGATTGATTGTGTTGTGGCAGTACTTTGACCAATGACGAAGATGCATTAGAGGATGGCGGCAGAATTGCTGGTGACGGGTTTTGTAAAGAGCTGGGTACAATCTCTGGTTGGATTGGCGCTGTTGTTGGAGAGGACTGCGTTTGCGGTTTGAGTAGCGGAGGGTTTGTACAGGCTGGCACCGCCGGCGGCGAAGCTTCGCGATGGTTAAGCTCTAATTTCGCGAAGCGCATCGTTTGCATGGCTTGGCTGGGTGTGCTTAATTCTGAAGAAAGTTTCGTTGATGAGTTCGATGACAGCACTCTTACACCTTCACGCTGGAATGATAGGGCTGCAGGCAGTTTTCCTGATGAACTCGATGAAATAGGTTGCGTCAGATTCTGCGTCGTTGACTGATGTGGCGTTGTAGATACCTTCGTGAAGGGTGCTGCCTCAGTAACATCTCGAGATTTTGGTAGCTGTGCCTGTGGCGGTCTTTCTTGTGCACATGGGATCGCAGGTGCTGGGGTTTCCAGCTTTCTTAGTGTTGTCTGCATTTGTAGTGTTGGTGGTTTCATAGATGCTGTAGAATTCTTTGAAGCTCCACTTTGGGCTGGTTCTATTGTTGACTGTGATGCTGGTACCTGTGGCGCTGGTGCTGGTACTGAGGTTTGTGTTGCTGATTGCTTTGTTGCTGGCTGTAGCACCTTGGGTCGAGGGGGTGGTTGTGATGATGTAGTTTGGGTCGCAGATTGAGCCTGTGTTCGCGGAGGCCCTTGTAAAGTTGGATTTACTGGTAGAGTGCCCCCCATCACAGACCAAGAGCCGTCCCGTCTCGTTGTTTGCGTTTGTGTTTCTCTCGCCACACTATTCCCTGTCGGCGTTCTAGTTTGCGTTTGCGTTGGCGAATTTTGTGAGACCCCTTGCGTTGCCCAAGAGGTAGCTTGTGACTTTGCTCCCGCAGTACCAGCTTGGTGTGCCTGTGCAACCCCCTGTGTTCCTCTATGATTTCCATTTGATCCAATTGTACTCAAGCTTTCCTGAGTTGATGTTGCCCATCTCGATGGCGGAACTGGGTGCACATAGCTTCCCTGCTGCTGCGTATTTCTCTCAAAGCCCTCGCTGAGAGTTTCTGCATTATTCATCACATTGCGAGCTGCTGGGTCAGCTGGAAAGTTTCTGTTGACCGATTCGTTATGATTACTTTTGTTAGTGTCGGAGTTTGATCGAACACTGGATTTGATTGCATTCCTGTGGGCGTCACCATGATGGCTTTCGATTTTGTCGTCGTAGAATTTTTCTCTGGCGATGTTTGCGCCACCGCTTTCGAGCCTGACACTGCTGTTGGCACCGAAGATGTGTCCGCCTTTGTTCTGGTTTCTCTTGGTGCAGTTATTGTCGTCAGACACGTTCGTGGGCGTCGTGTTTAGGTGAGTCTCGTTTACAAGCGTGGTTCCAGGCGGCCCATGGTGCGTGACGCCGTGCGCGGCGGCCGGCGGGGCGCCCCCCGCAGGCAGAGAGGCCCTCCCCGCCGCCATACGCGCGAGGTTGCAGGGTTGAAGCGCGTCCGGGCGCCTCAATCTTTCCTCAAAGTCTTTCTGGTTTCGTGCAATCACCAAGAGGCGAATGATTTCCTTTTTTTTCTTTTTCAAATTAAATTAAAAATCAAAGGGAATAAGTTTTTGTTTTTTTCTATACGAAGATGGAAAAGTTATCCTCATCAAAGTCAACTCATCCAAAATCAATGCAGCCATTTGCCAGTTCTAAAGCGATGGGCGTATCAATGACGGATTCACCCCTGCATGACACGATGTGTGCATGCTTTACAATCTATGATTGGACGTGTCATTTTATTCACCGTCATCGGGACAACAGATAAGAAGCTGGGTCTTGGGGAGCATTGAGAGTGCAATTTGAGCCCCAGTTTTAGTTTGCAGAATCATCAAAGGCTACGGACGTGGGTACCTGCCTCTAAAACTCATCAGGGCAAGCTAAAAAGCAGTACTCCAGCGTGTTGTGTTTCAAGAATTAGGAACATCAAAAGGAATATCGAACACTGTGTAGAAGCTGAGGCTGACTTCATTTTGCCTCGGGAGGCCCAAAGACCCTAAATGGGACATCCACGCTAAAGGTAGCCAACATCTAGCGTGCTCAAAGTTATGGTGTAGGAAGGGAATACCTACGTTAGTAAAAGTGATAATGAAGACAGCTTGTGTTGTGGCTACGTGTGATAAGAGGCCCAAGCTTGTGGCATTTCATTTTCATTAGCAATGGTGCTCTGACGCTCACTTGAGGGTCCGGAGTCTTTGTGCATTACGCCAGGAGAGGGAGCCCTTTTGATGATGATCATGAGAAGCGCTCAAGCTATTTGTGGGCTCCATAAGATTCAGGGACTGTTATATAATGTAGAAAAAGTTATGGTAGTACCATCGTTGTAATACTAATAGACCACTTTTTGTCAACGGCTCGCAGGTTCTTCCTCTTCCTTTACCTTTCCTTCTCTTGGCTGGCATTGACGCGTTCATTCGCGCTTTCGCTACTGATTCGTTCGTGAAAGCCCTGGCGTGGGCTGGGCTGGGCTGGGGGGAGCGGAGCGAACTTTAGTCAGGGACTCAAGAGGTAATCTTGACAGACTGTAATACGATACTTTTCTCGTGAGGAGGAATTTTCATTGAGCTGGGACTGGGCTCTGGAACAGAGTCCCTATCACAGCAAGCAAGGAGATCTCCAAACCTGTGTAAAGGCGTTCGCTTTACAAAATTGTACAATAAAATTTGCATGAAAAGGTGGCCCGTCAGGCCGTTTGTCACTATTCTCGAACTGCGATGTTCAGAGTCAAGGTAACATTGTGGAGAGATGAGGAAGACCTCTTACCAGAGCTTACAGCTAAGGCTCAAGGCCTGTGGCAAGAACCAAAAGCATGGCTCGCACACTCAGACGAGGCGAATAAATTGCAGGTTCTTGGCAATCAGCACAGATTTCGCAGGGATAGTGATGTGTTTTCTGAAAACATTCCGCTTCCTCAAACGCAAAGAGAAGACGAGCCCAAAAATTCAACATTACCGAGACGACCAAGATCAAACTCTACCGGCATGACATCATATGATGGGAGATCACATTTTCATCTTGACAATGAAACCTTGCCTCCAGCTCCGTCAAGACGGCGCCTCTCCACAGGAAGTAGGTTGGAACACGATTTCCCAGAAACTTCGCTACCAGAAAATGAATTTTGGGTATCTGAAAAGACAATTTTCGCAGATCTATGCGAGGATGCCATGCGATACTTCATGCCTGCATCAACCAAGGTCAAATTGCGAGGAAAATTAGTAAATGGGCAGATGGCAGAATGGGGCCGAAATGATCGTGTGCTGGCACGGTTAAATGCATGCCCAAGTGACAGAATGCGGCAAGTCATTTTGAGGGTTGGAAAGCTGCGACCGTGGGAGTCGCATCCTAAGGAAAATGATGAAGCTGCAGAGAATCTTATTTGGTCTCGAGTAGATGAGTTTTATCCCTCTGATGCGGATTGTTGCAAGGAGGTTTCTACATTGCAGGCTCAGGAACGGGCACTTTGGAGGCGTAACTCAATAGGCAGCACAAGTGGAGGGGGTGGATCTAATGGAATCCCACTGCGGGATTCTATACATCAAACATTGCGTGGTATTTATACAGAATATAGTCTTCGTGGAAGGCGAGCCGAAGATGGAGGGATCTCGCTTCAATCATTTCTACAATTTATCCTCGAGTGTCGAATTCCTATTCCTCGAGAAAGAGTTACCCTGATATACGTGAGCGTCCAGAATAAACGATATGAGGGTTTTCTCTCAATGCTTGTTCGGCTAGCTCAAGTCACACATAGCAATACATGTCGGTCTCCGCAAGCAGCGCTCGAAGCATTACTCAATGAGTATGTAGCACCATATTCTGCGCGATGGGAAACTACGAGTAGTTTTGATGGATCACCCTCTGAAACCCTCTTCTTACAATTGGAGCAGTCTTGTCGCTTGCACAGTATTCTAGCAAGGTTGCGTGTGGTGTTTTCACATGCATTTGATGCCTATTGTGTTAGAGATCCTGGTGCAAGAGTCCGCAAAGCTCAAGATCGTTTCATTACGTTGGGTCAATTCCAGCTCTTTACCCAAGATCTTGAGCTATATACTCTGGGGAGCCATCTAGATGCTAGACTCACCTCTAAAATATATGTGACTTGCTGTGAATACCATAGCCAGAATGGCGATGTCGCGGCGTTGGATGGAAAGGGCAAGATGGGATGGAAAGCTTTCGTTCAAGCGATAGTTCGCTTGGCTATAATCCTTGCAGTTCCTCTAGAAATTCAAAAGGTCCAAGATCGAAGTGTTCGAGCAGAGCGTGATCGATGGTTTGCTTCTGTGATGCTACGCAATCCAGAACTTCCCATCAAGGGTTTGCTTCAACATCTTCATTTCAATATTTTTGGACGACCTGTTAAGCTGCGTGTTTTGTGTCAGCGCTTAGAAAACCGACATTGGAGGCGTGGTCCAGTCACACCGCTCGGGACGCAGGTAGATATTGTTGCATGCGCTCAGAAACTCGCCAAGGAATTCAATGCACTCTGGGAAGCAGATCAGTGCCCCGATGATTATTATAGACTTATTGCAGATGAAATTCGCGACTGTGAGAGAGAAGAGCACGAGGTAAATGCGGCGAATGCCTTCGCTGAAGCGCTAGAGTATCAGAGCTTGGCCAATGCTCCAATTAGCTTTGAGAACCAATCAAATATATCATCTTCGAGTGAAGTCAGTAGTTCGCTACCACCTGCAACAACAGATCATGCAGGGCATATGACAAGATATATAAATGAAGCATGTCAGCAGGCGGAGGATTCTATGCTGGAGGCCGTAGAAAGGTTCACGCGTCGTGCCGATGCGTGTGTACAACTCACGCGAGGAACCCTAGGTCTTGCCGATATAGACAAAGCACTATCGATGTCTGAATGTGTACAGCTGTATGAAGTTGCAACATTGAGATTTCGCTCTATTTTACGCTCGCTCAATCGAGCAAGTGCAGAGGATTTAACAAAGGCTAAGTGGCGATGGGCGCTCGCAATTACAGGTTTAGCATCGCGTCTTCAAGCGGGATGCCAAGATGGTATTTTGATGGCAGGTCAATCCAGGCCATTTGCGGATGGCTGGGGATTTTGTTCGTGGGATGCCCTAATACGGTCAGCTTCCGTGGTTCGCCCCCCCGCACACGCTCACCATCAAATTCAAGGATACTCAAATTTAATGGAGCTTTGTGACTTTGCTAGGGCGTGTGTGGAGTATGCTGAGCCCATGCTGGGCGAAGTGCTTCGTTGGCATCGTAATGAAATGAAATTATCATTGCCTAATCCAGTGCCTGAACAGAAAAATAAGGACAATGGCAAGAAAAATGAGGAGCGCAATGAAACAGAGACCGACGAGGATGATGCTTTCCAGTCTAACCGTCGCCCAAGTTTGGAGGACCGCGAAATTATTCAATTGATTCCTGCCATAGGTGCAAATATAGAAAGTGCAACGACCTACCAACTCACCTTGGATCAAGCTTCTGCACTTCGTCTACAAGGCTCTCTGAGGATGTTGGTTTTACGTATCCAGCTAGTTTGTCCTCAAAACCGATACGCAACAAACGAATCATGGGATAGCGCATCCTTTTTTAGGTCTGTTGCTCGTTCTGCGTTAGCCGCAGATCATTACTTTGGGTGCGCTGCAAGTAATTATGAGAAAGTTCGTTTCTCGAAATTCTTTCGCGTATCATTACTTAACAACTGGTCTTTTGTGCTCTTCGAGCGTGGACAAGTCAAAGCTTTGGCAATGGCAGCATTAGAGCGTGCTACGATGATGGAAACAAATATGCAAGTCGAACCAAGCAGCATCTTGCAAGCTTCGCGTCTCGACAAGCCTATTCACGACGCTCTCTCAAGGAGTCGGCAGCTTGTAGGACTTGGATTTGAGCTAGCTTTACCCACTCACGCCAATCGAGAATGGCTTCTTCCTGTAGCTCTTCTATGGACATGGACCAATTGCATTCAGTTAACTGCGATTACATCCCTTTCTCTTCGACAGTTGGTGGCAAAGGCTGTGACCCCTCGACGCGGTAGCAGCACCAGTATAGGAGGGAAAAAATCCTCTTTGGATGACATCAATAATGTTTTTGCGTTGGGAAGTGTTGAATTGAGTAAACTTTTAATGGAAAACGCAAGGATTGGGTTGACAGATATATTCGACACAACCTTAAAAGATCTCAATCTTCCCAGCCAAGATGGAACTGTTGGACTTGGCACTTTGTCATGTTTTCACGCAGAGCAGATGATCATGAAAATCTTCTCATGGGATAAAAATGAATACTACATTCAGCTTTTCCGAAGCCAAGTAAAGGCACAGGGATTTTCGTCAATTAACTTGGCAAAGTTCTTGTCATTTATGGTGTATGTAGCATTAGAAGATCCTATTGGATTCACGAAAAGTCTCTATCTTGGTGACGCCCTGAAAAAGTTTGAATTGGAAGACTCGCGTCCTACGCGCAAGGTGCCAACGAGTTTGTTCATCGCCAGTCTGTTATATCCTAGTTTTGCAGATTCCGCACATGGGCGGCGTCACCGCCGAAGTCACATCCGACGCCTTTCTACGCCAAGTCCCCTCATGTTTGAAGATGACCATAACTCCCCGCACGGTCGAGTTCGTGAACCATCTGTTTATATTGAAGCCCGTGCAGCAGTCGCGGAGAACTACCTTATTGACCACTTCCTCGTTCTTGATGCTCATCAATTTCGTAATACGGATACGCTGAAAGATCTTAGTTCGCTAGCTGACGCAACATTACAGCCACGCGTGCGTAATGTGTGGCCTCCAACTGTGGAAGACCTTCTTGAAGAACCTGATGAATTGGCTCGCCGGCGCTTTACAATCGAGCAGCTTGCAGGTTTCCGTGCCCTCCACGAACAGGCGCCATTGCCAGAGGATTTGGTGAGCTTCTGCTTTCGGAAAGAAAGTTATACTTTACTTACAACGCGTCCTGGTATCTCTTCATCCCAACAAAATGATGAATCGCAACAGGTAACGGTCACTCCGTTAGTATTAACAGATGGCGTGGGGACTCGAAGGTATGCCATGGTACTTACATTTTACGAAGAAGTAGACCCATATGAGTTACTTCGACCCTATAATCAAAATGGAGCTGTAGATCATTTATTAAAGACAGTAGGCAGTCGACATTGGTTTGCACCAACGAGCCTATGTGTTCTTTCACGATGGCCGATGTACGACACTTTTGAGAAATTCCTTCGCCAAACTTTGCGATTATCAAAAATGGAAACCCCACTTCCTCTCGAAAGGTACATTGCTAACTTTATTAGTGAAACACCAGTCCCCCCGCCAGGAGAGTACCAAGTTCAGACTATCATGTACGACTTGCCCATTTACATTCGACGCCCAGCAAGCAATGAGTTACCACTATCTGAGGTTTCGATGACCAAACTTTTTGAAAACCTCAGTGTGGGCACTGTTTTGGCAATTTTCGCGTGCTTGTTGACCGAACAAAAAGTTGCACTTTGCTGCGCGGACGAAGACAAGCTAACGCCTGTCGCAGAAGCAATACGAGCAATTATGTTTCCCCTCGATCTGCAATGCATCTATATCCCTGTCTTGCCGGCAGCTCTGATGGACTTTTTGTTCGCCCCTGTGCCGTTTTTCATGGGTGTAAATTCATCATGCATTGACCTTGGGGGGAGTATGATTCTTCCTTCAAGGTCCGTGAATGTCGATGTACCTGAGACTCCTGAGTTTAGCTTATCACGCAACGCACCTTCAGAGATTTTCGAAATGAATAGCACCAGCTCGCGTATCTCCAATCTCCCGTCATTGCGTCCTCGCAGCAATTCATTGTCCAATTTACGGCATTCAGATGTGAGTGATGTGAGTCAATTCGATGCGCCAACTGTTGCGGTTGCTCTTGAGCCTGCGGATGTGGTGTACATAGACCTGGACCGGAACCTCGTAATCCTTCCATTTCAAGCCGATAACCGTCCACTGGAGCTTCCCACATTACCCAAGATTGGTGCTCGTAAGCTTCGAGATGCTCTTTCGAAGCTTGTGCGTAACATGCCCCGTACTAAGGGTCCGACGTCAGCTCCTGGTCTTGGAGAAGCATCAGCCTTCGTGAAGAGCAAAGAGGCTCGCGAGGTCCACGCGCGCACTTCGCAGACTTCATTCACAAGCCGGATTCCTAAACAAGCACAAACACAGGCATATGATCTGTGGTGTCAAGAAGTTCGCGGCGCATTTTTATCCTTTCATGTCCGTCAGTTGCGGAACTACAAGAGATATATTGTGCGAAAACGTCAGGAGATTGATTGGACTTTTGATCGTAACGCGTTCCTCGCGGAACATACCTCTTCACGGGACTTTTACACCCGCTTCTTAGGTACGCAGCTGTTTGAGGGATTCATTCAAGATGCTGTGGGGGTACAAAATGGCCAGGATAATATTCACTTACGACTTTTCGATGAGTTTGTTATTAAAGCAGAAAACCGGCCCAAGGCGAACAGGTTGTACACGAGACCCAAAAAGAAAGCCCCAACTCCGCTTCTTGACGACAAGACAGGGCACATAAGCAAGACTCACTTTGTAGCTCTCGCTGGCCAGCTGCTAGCTGACGAACAGCAGCAGCAGCAACAACAGCAACCAATGAATGCAAGCAGTAGAGCGGTTGGTCGCAGTTTCGAGGCAACAAGAGCGACAAGAACTATTCCCAAGGGCAACTTCCCTGACCTTGTGGCGACTCAACTAGGTGCCCGTGGAGATGTAGTCAAACCACTTGTGGAAATTGCCAACGTGCAAGTTCCGTTCGCAAAGGTAGAGATTTCAGAGATTCGCAGAACGGCATCGCAACATAACCTTATTATAGACCAAAGACGGCGTTAAAGTCAAACATATGACTCTGGTGATTGAAGATTCTAACCTGATCAAATTTCTTGGAATCCTTGAGATAAAACTCGAGCACATCATTGAGCAGTGTTTCGGCTTCTGGCTTGGTGAGGTATGGCAAAAACTCTCCCCTCAGTAGTACAAGATCTTTCTCCTGAGCAAAATCGGGGTAAGCACGAACATAAAAGTACGGCTCGGCAGTTGCTGGGTTTCTCTGGTAGTCTTGAAGAAACGTCAGCAGCATGGTGTTTTCTTTCCACTCCGCAAAGAGCACAAAAAAGGCGCCGTCGCCCTTTTTCACGGGGAAGATAAACATTGGATTCTGGTCCAGCCTTGAGCTAAAAGTTTGCCACTCCGATGCGGACATAGTTGAAGCCACAGCAGACTTTTTCTCTGCATGGTACGCGTTCCAGATGGTGGAGACCTCCACTGCTTCCTTGTCCTGGAAGAGCTCAACCTTGACGACGTCGTCGAGCGCTTGCGGAGCGAGAGGCTGCAGTTTTTTCTTCAGGTCTGTTTCGTCGCCGATAGTTACTTCGGGGTGCTTACCGCCGCTCAGGGCACGCACACCTGTGACATTCGCATAAGCAGCACCAAGACTGTGTCTCGCCACGCGTCCGTTGCAGTTTGCAGCAGCACCACTGAAGAGTCCTAAGCTCTTGCCTCGTGCAAGCCCGCTCATCGTCGCCTTCGATGTCATCATCTTCTTCATCATTGGCGCCGCACGAAACGTTCTGCCAGCCTGAAGTAGTCCCGACATTGCGATTGTATCCTTTTTTTGTTGCTAATTTCCTTCGCGTAGCACCTCAATGTCTTCTTCGAGACCACTTCCCGAAGCCCGCTTTGTTTGAAGTTTGTTTCTGTGCAGGTTTCTTGAATGCAAGTCGTTCTCCTGTACAAGAACGTTCTATTTGATTAAAAAAATTTAAGCTATTTGTTTTTTAAAAGCAATTCTATAGAGCAGGTACTTGGTAGTATGACCTTCCTAGGAGTGTTTTTGGTTCAAGAACTCAATCAATCTTCTCGCTGCGGCAAATCAACACCCCACTGCGCCTCCAGGTGGCCTGGACTTTCGGCCTGGCGAGGGTTGCTCTGGTACTCTGGGTTACCTGTTTGACTAAATCTTGGTGGAGTTTTTTGGGGTAGTGGTGCTAGTGGGCTGGTTCGTCGTTTGATGAAGATGCTGGTGACCTCAAACAGTGCTGCTGCGTTTTCGTTTACAGTTTTGGCGCTTGCTGCTGCAGTCTTGATGCGTAGGAAGAAAAGATCTTGCGTAAATTGCTCCCCAGGTCGTCTCCGTCGAGGCTGGATCTGCACAGATGCACCCTCAGGCCTGTCGGACACAGCTATCTTGCGATTCGAGCGGCAATATATTTTACCTAAAATACGTGCCAGTGGTCAGGCAAGATTATCATCTTCGTCTGTCCTGGTCGTGGGAGCCGGAGGTCTTGGGAGCCCTGTTATTTCGCTGCTTGCTGCTGCTGGCGTCGGTAGAATCGGAGTCGTTGATGGCGATTTTGTGGAGGTCTCCAACTTGCACCGACAGCTTTTACATTCTGAGCGGGATGTCGGCCTTCTTAAGGCCGAGTCAGCGGCTCAAAAGATTCGCGAAATTAACTCCGAAGTCATCGTTGATGTGCATTCAGAGTTTGTGGAAGTAGACAATGTTCGAAATCTTGTGGAGGCATACGATTTTGTCGTAGAGGCAACAGACAGTCTCATGTCCAAGTACCTGATTAACGATGCCTGTAGATGGGCTGGGAAGTCCTTCATCTTAGCAGCAGCGCAAGGTGTTGAGGGTCAAGTTGCCCTATTTGCGCCAGGGGGTGCTTGCTACAGATGTGTTTTCTCAAAACCTTCCCCAGTAGAGCACCGAACTTCGTGCGCAGATGATGGTGTATTGGGCCCTGTGCCATATATTGTGGGATCTATGCAAGCATTACAGACAATCCAATACTTAGCCGCTGCACCTGAAAATCGTAATGATTTTGGCAATTACGTGCACATTTTTGATGGTCATGTGGGTTCTCTTGGTATGCGGAGGATCAAGGTATCGCCTCAGCGTCGAAAGACCTGTGCACTGTGTGGCGATACCCCAACAATTCAATCGCTAAAAGATTCTGCTGTCTTTGCAGAGGAGCACAAACTTATGGCTACATGCAATATCCCCACAAACAAAATATATGACATCAAGGTACCTACAGTAAGTTGGACCGCTGTAGAGTGTATGGACCCATCGCGTGTCTTGTTACTTGATGTGCGAGCCAAGATCATGCATGAGGCTCGTCAAATTGTGCAAGCCCACTTTTTCCCTTTCGATGACCTCGAGTCTCATATAGAAGAAATTAGGCAGCTTGTGAAGACCAAAATACAGGCTCTTCACCAGACACAACCGCATGCTGTGCTTGATGTTCTCGTATTCTGTCGACGTGGAAATGATTCGAAATTAGGCGCCCGTCTTCTCAGCCAACATCTAGGCGCTCTTCCTTGTAACGTATCGCATATTGCTGGCGGAGTCAATAGCTTTATTAAAGATGCTTATCTCTCCCCACCTCCTTTGTAGACAAACGTTTGTATTCACCTCAGGAAGTTTGGTTGTATTGCCCAATACCATGAAGTTGTAGAAGTCCTTTTGTAATGAAAGTGACAGTTCTGCTGTGATGCGATATGATTAGTCTTATTATAATAATTTTCAGCCTTAGAGCGCCTAAATTTGTCTCAAACCTATTTCGAGGAAGACTAAGCTGCACTTCGAAGACTCTCTTGAACAGGTGATCGATGGTAAAAAATGATTCTTATTTGTAATTGCAATGAAAGTGCTAGTCGATACTTGATTTGGATTAAACAATTGGATATGCTCTAATGCTCAATTGAACGTATGATGAATCGAATATTGCGAACATTTGGGTGTTGTGGCGAGTAAATGGTCACAATCATATCCTGAGCCTCCTGTAATAGTACTAGAGCTTTGTCAAGCTCACCCTCTTCTTTATATCTCAAACCCAGTTCTGTAATTGCCAATGCTCGAAGGTAGTGTAACTGATCCGGGAAGGTCGTGTCAATGATATCAATGACCTGCATATTAATTTCTCGGCCCAGAGATGCAGGACTTAAAGGAAGCTTTCCAAGGTCATAGAGATAACCTGCTAGCCGAAAGTGATTTTTCCCAAAGTGCTTTTCGAGAATCGCAATACCTGTCCTAAGCTCATCCGCGTCTCTATTTAGCTTTCCCAAATTAGCGAGTAGTACCCCACGCCAAGGGTGGTCCTCAGGTACATTTCGAATTTTTTGCCAGGATTTGCAACTATCTAGACCAATGGAGCTTTCCCAATTCCGTCCAACCTCTGCATGGCCCATAGCTCGCGCACGACAAGCTTGTAGTTCTATATTCCAATAGTGTTGCACCTTGACACGACGCAAAACATTGTCAATAGCCCTTTGAAGCAGAGAAAGCCCCTCTTCAAATTCAAAATTTCGAAAATGACACTCGGCATAGAAAGTGAGAGGAAAGGCGAGACGATAATCTTTCGGGTTGTTCAAAATCTCTTCATGCTTTGCCAAGGCCACTTTGGCCATTTCCGTTGCTTGATTAAACATTCCCTTTTCTCGCATGATGCGACTCAGCGTGACCATGGCTTTAGCCTTGCCCAGCAAAACTTCGAAATTCGAATTATTGCTGGTATGTGCAGCTTCATAGAAATCCATCGCAAGATCAAGAGTACTCTGGGCTTGGGTATAGTCTGCAAGGGCCCGGTAGGTTTCTGCTATGTCTGCGAATATCTCTCCAAGAAACAACTTTTCCCCTGGAAAATTCTTTTCAACAAGACCAGATGTGGACCAGAGTATGTCAAGGGCCTCGTTTTCCTTTGCCATCACCATGCTTGCTCGAGCACTTTCGTGATGTGCTCTCAAAGTATCAAGGTCCTCAGCACCTTGTTTTTCATAATAATGGTTGTAAGTCTCTCGGGCAATAGTGTAATAATCCTGCATGTCCCAGCTTTCAGCAGCAGCTTGAGTTGCCTCTTTCCGCAAAGCTAGACCATCAAGTTGAGTGCTACCTTCTCCATTAGCAAAGGTTTCAGATAGACGAAGAGCTTCCAAGTAAAACACTCGAGATTTCCTTGAGTACTTCTTCCTATAATAAGCTGCAATCTTCCGCAACGGGTTGATATCCTCCAGAGAGGGCGAGCTTCTCGGCCGGAGTACAGAAAGACCTCGAATAATATATTCTTCCTCTTTAGTGCTTGTATCAATTTCATCACCATACGAAGGAAATGCTTGGTCATACTCCTCGTCATCAGAATCATATTCATTGTAATCTTGGTCTTCATCAAGATTGTCGAACTCATACTCTTTATGAAGATCATTCAGTTCTCCCAAAAGAAGCCCTGCATCAACCAGGAAGTTTCCAAATTTGACTCTGTCAATTATCTCTTCATCTCGAGCGGCTTCAAAAGCCTTTTCAACGTGCACCTTCCATATAGAGACCATCTGTGGAAGAACCTTTTCCCATGCATTCAGGTAAACTTCTTTTTTCTTAGAGTCTCTCTGATATTGACTTAGTAGGCGCTCTTTCGAGTGCTTACATAGACTTGCAAGTGATTCTTTGAGTTTTTCCAAGTTTCCCGCGTGAAGTTCTGATTCGATCGATGTCAACCCATAAAGTAAATCCCATTGAAACGACGGCTTCTCTTTGAAAAGGGATTCCAGTGCCCGAATGGTGCCTGGATCTTCGAAAGGTTCAAAGTCATGAAAACTATTTAAGACGAGTACAACGTGGGCGTTTGATTGTGGTATAGACATTCTTTGCTTGTGTTGCAGAATTTGTACCACTAGGGAGCAAGGTGAGAGGTCACGCTCAACAACCTCTACAAAGTCGCTCATTTTTACGGAAGTTGTGTGAAACACGTAGACAATGTCGTCATGAACATCTACATTGCGGCCACTTTCGAATTCCTTTTCATCCCGACTCCTGCCGATAGTATTCTTTGTAAAAGCAACAACTTGATCTACTGTCCACTTTAAGCGTTCATTTTCCGGTACATCTCTAGCGTGCTTCCAAGCTCCTTCACCTTCAAGTTCTACAGATCCATCCACCACAGAATCCCAGAGCTTCCGTAGTTCCTCTGCGTTGGTGAATTCTAAGTTGGGCGAAGAACCTTTCTTACGATTCCTTCTATGTGCGTGTTGTCTACTTTGCCTTCGCTCTTCACCTTCAGTCTGAGGAACAGGTCGTGGAAGCTCTAAAAGCCTCGACCGCAGAGCTGGGGGAAGTCTGGACAGGCTTCGGCGCCACCATGACCTCTCCGACTGCGAAACCTCTAACTGCGAGACCTCTGGTTGCGAGTTTAGGTCCATTGCTGCTCACGCAAGGTCTCGCAAACGGTTGGCTACGCGTCAGATCGATTGCATTTCTGATTGGTCGCGTGATTCTGATCATCGTTCGCTTTTCCAGCACAAAGCCGTGGTGCATTTATCACACTTGACTTCATAATAATGACACATGTTTTCCTTAATGTGAAGCTCTATACCAGAATAGAGACAGGCCAAAGAGGTACCTCAAGCTGCACACCATGAAAAGGAGGTCCTGAGCCAGTCTGCGGTTGACAGCAGGTTGCGAGGTGGTCGATGTATGAAGATTGAATGGGTCAACAGAATCAGATTGCTTTTCTTTGAAGAGACTTGGGTTAGTTGATTGGTGGTAAGAAAAGTTACTCGGTTCTTTGCTGGCACGTGCACATAGATCTCTCTAATATGTCGGTCTTTAACCTACGTGTCCATGGGAGCTTGGCTTTTTGAACCTATTTCCTTTTTTTAAGGTGGATACGTGTGTTTTTAATACGGAAGTCCCGTACGATCACTTTCCACCTTAATAATTAGCTTAGAGTTGTAGATAGGAGTTGTTCTTTTTTTTTTTTTTTCCCCCTTTTTTTTTTTTTTAAAGAACGAAAGCTTTTAATTCCTTTTTTTTAATTTCTAAAAAACTAGCATTCGGAAAGAAATCTCAGATTAGAATGGAGACAAGAATCTGTGCATTTGAATATCTTCTTAATACATTTCATGAATATCTTGACTACGAACCAAGGTCATGTTTTGACTTTGACTATGGCACCACCATCATGTTAACTGGTGTAACAGAGCACACCATATTTTTAAACTCTTAAAAAAATAAAAATAGTTAAGGGTATCGTAACGTTTTCACTAATGGCTTTGATTTGAAATTCATAAATAATTAATAGTAAGTATTTTAAGAATCATATAGCTTGGTATGAAGAGCACTGATATTGGCAATTGTTATTGATTATTTTTCAGTAACAGGTATGGTAGAAGAAACTGTAGGTGCAGAAGGTCAGACCTTTGTGCCTTTCATTTTTGGGCTATTTGTGTTTATTTTGCAAACATATATGAAAAGTTTGTCAAATTGTTGGATTGTTTAGCTTTATGGTCTCTTAAGTCACAGCAACAAGTTAACCATTTGCTGTAAAATCGAAATTTTGTTCATATTTTAAAATTCAAGCAAAAGAATAAAGAATTAAAGAAACAAAACCGCTTGTTGAACTTCCTTCTTGCTCTTATCCGAAAGCCTAAGGACTGTTAATTCTGGTTTTAAAAGCCTTATTCCTGTAATACGAGCTCTCCATATCACACAAAGGCATTCGTGCCGAAGAGAACGGATTCGTAGAATTCTTTTACAGCTCTTTGCTTATACTTCAGAAGAACCAAGATAAGGTGATTAACCTTTGTAGCCTCGCTGCAGCAGCAACCGAGCCAGGCTTGGCCAGTTGCCTTTCAACAACGAAGCAAACACCTATCTAGGCGCCTTTCCATCCCTGCGGTCTCTTTTGCCACGATCGCTCATCCCAGTTATTCACCTATCCCCCCCACAAGCCCACTCTCTTTGAGGACTTCGCCACGTTTGGGCTTTGCCATTCAGGTATAGCTTTCTTCAACTTGCAATATAGTTACTTTATTTGGACGTGGCTATTCCTGTGCAGCAACATTGAATTCTATAGCATTAAACTTCATTTTGAGTTGAAACTGGAGATGTCCAACCAAGCTTTAACTGTTGGTCCAAGCGCGGAGGACGAGGCCAACGACAATAATGAAGTTCCATGCAATGATGGAGGTTCGACTGATGTTCCTGGCCCTCAGAACGAAAATCCTGATCCTGAGACCGAAGATCCTGACCCTGAGAGCGATGCTCCTGACCCTGAGAACGATCCTCTTGACTCTGAGAACGAAGGCGATGTTCTTGAAAGTTCTCACACGGATTTCAATGGGATGGGCACAATCAACACAATCAACTGACAGAAAAGGGGAGGAATGTGTCAACAATGCCAATCCTAAAATTATCATGGGATCGGAAATGCCAGTCGCTTCTTCTCTTTGTAGCCTAAAAAGAAACACAAAGAACTGTCGGTACCGGGCAATCTTTGGAGTGGATGAAGTTTCCCTGGCTTTAAGGTCGTTCAGTTATAATTTCATGTTCATACACTCATCCTGCCTGTAACCAGACCCGAAACCCCCAATAACTTATATATTATCTTCTTTCTCTTTGTCCTGAGTTCGCCATCCGTGCCAGACAACCTCTGCACGCTTCATAACACAAGCTATTCTGCAATACCTACCCTCTCTGAAGATGAAAATTGCGAAATGATTAAAATGACAGCCAATAGAGGGGCAAAGAAAGCTTGCACAAACGATTTTAATCCGATTGTAGAAGTTCGAATGTTGGAGAATTCGAGGTGGGGATCTAGAATCTACTCACGCAAGAGTAGTTCTGGGAAGCAAATTGTGCTGACGCAACTAAGAAATGGAGCTAGCTCTGAAGTACTAGACATGGAATTTCATTTCATTTGCAACAAAATGTTTGCTTTAATTCACAATGTTTCTGCTCGATCAAAGAGTAAACAGCATTTCGTCAGGTAAAAGATTAAGTCCATGAAAGCAAACAGGCAGGTTCTCAAAGAAATTGAACATAAACCGCTTCGTATTTTTTCTCAAACTAGCAATCATCCTGTTCGAAAGGTAGGGTCTCACAAGACCGGGAAAATGGTTATAGAAGAAGAGTTCTTGCTGGGAATTGAAAAGGAAAATAGAAAATATCGGGAAGCCCTGAACAAGGCCTCCTTAGACACTTTCACGACATCTCTGTGATGGAAACTCAAGTAAAGATACGCACAGTTGATGACGTTCTGTGTTTTGTCTTTTTTTTTTTTCAGTTGATAAAACTTGTCAGTATCGTCAATCATTTGAATACGTTCATCTTGGTATTCGATTCATCTACATTTAAATAATGGAATACAGAATATATTCTGCTTGCCAAGTGTCGTGACTCCTGGTCGATCGAACCCAATCCTCAACAACCTAAATAGGTATTATCTTTTTCTCTTTCACCTTCTTTGACAGGCCTCGCTTCGCCACATTGCTAGAACCTAGCTTCCGCGGTAAATGCGTCACTCATGTCAGGCGCCAGCTCGCAAGTTATACATTTGCATCTGAGGCAGACCAGCTGATCACATAGCCAATCCTCAGGCCTTCCACTCCGTTAACTCCGTTAACTCCGTCAACTCCGTCAACTCCGTCAACTCCGTCAACTCTGTCCATGCGCTCCCCGGCACGAGCGCCGCGCTCGCTATCTACAATTCGCCTCCCTTTCTCTTTCTCTCTGCCTTTCTAACCGGTCTAGACTGGAGCTCGGAGATCCGCACATCCACAAGGACCCTCAGTCCCAAGGCAGTCAACTATTAAGTTTCGTGCAGCGACCAGGACTCTGTGCTAACTAGCTACTCCTATGGACGACGTTAAAAATCACAGCGGCTAGTGCAAGTCCATATTTACGATATCTGATGACAACATCGTCTCCAGATTACGACCGTAACGACTTGTCTGACCGTGACCCCCTTTAATAAGCAGAAAAGATGATCGATTCGACGTGTTACCAGTGTTGAGTATATCATTCAACCCGATATTAAATGAGTGATTGACAGTCTGTGTACATTTGTACGACTCCTACATTCACAGCGAGTTCGCGTAGGAGGCTTTTAACTCCGATCGCAGTTCGTGGTTCTTTGTCAATATTCATTATTTCATCTTTCACGGAGCTTAGAGCGATTATTGTAATTTTTGTTGTACTGTACTGTCGTCGTTGATTTGAATTACATATCTAGAAGCAGATTTATAACGACTGCGGCATAGAATGGTATCTGCGAATACAACGATTTGCAAGTGTTGTTTTGAATGATGTACTCACAATACTAAGCTACAGTATATGAATATCACTATTTTTATGACTATATTGACCATCTTTACAGTGAATATGTCTTACGAGATTATAACTTTCTCTTGTCGGTTGGGCTTGAAGTTGGTACCCATCAACTTTGACTTCGTCTTTATCTATGAGAGAGTATTATTTACTCTTCCAAATATGAAAAGTCCATCAACGTAGATAATAACTGTATCTTTGACAAATGTTGGAACCATTGCTCCGGACTTTTGTGTAAAAGCAGTATCCCTATTTGCGTTATACCTAAACAAGATTGTTCAATATGGCCCTTCTTTGTGTCAGTAATGCAAATACATCGATCTATGTATATTTAATCGTAGTTGGAAATCAATAAATTCATTATTGACCTTCTTCGTGTCAGTATGCACAGTAACATACGTTTGTCTATTCCTATATCGGACTCAACAAATTCATTCACATTAGTCCAAACAATGGCTTGTGTATTTAAACTTCGACGATGTCAGGAGGCTTTTGTGCGAAAATCGTATCGTATCCCTATTTGCGGTATTCTTTGTCGTAATAGATCGCCAAATATACCTGTCATTCTTACAAGCAAGATTGTCAACAATATAGCCGTTCTTCGTGTCAAAAGACATAAATGTACATGTACGCATGACGATCTCTGTATAATGAGCGTATATGTCTTTGTATATTGAATCAAGAATAAAAGCAATCCCACCAAGAAATTCGTTAATATATATAACATTATTCTATCGGAGTAGCGGCTTGTATGTTCGACGATATCGGTATTGTAAAGTACCTTCCTTTAATACCTAGATAGTTTCTTCTCGTGGCTCGTTAGACAAGATACTCCTAATTGTAGATAGACGATGATCGTTGTAGTCGGTGTTGTCCCTTCTTTATTCTGGACTCGCTACGTGTAGATTACTGCAGATATCGCGACAACTATTACTCGTACACTAGACAGAGGGAAACGAGGTAAGAAAACCAGAAGAGAAGGGAATCAATAAAGAGAGCTTTCCAAAAAAAAAATCAACAGGTGGTGTTAATTCGAATTTATGGTCAGTCCGCTATACTTTTTATATATACTTAATCCGATCGACAGCGTTCGCGGGACGTTGCGAATGTCTCGATAACATGTTGGTTGTCGATGAGGGTACGGAAAATGTGTTGGAGCTTGCGGCTACAGGTCAGTTTCAAGTCGATGATGATGGTACCGACGATAATGACAATGAGAGCTATACCACGGATGAAGATGATGTTAATGAAGTACAAGTGGAGAAGAGCCAGCGTCGCGATATGATTGCATATGCTACACGTTGGACGAAGGAGCTTATTAATGACCCAACAGCAGCTCGTGTTGTTCGTGACGGTAATGCAGACCAGTCCGAGTATGCTCTCGCTACTAAATACGATGCTTCGCGGAAGCTCGTGCAGAGGGGATTTGGACGACGCTCACGTCATGATTTAAAGATGGGAATGTCAAACGCTGCTGCGTTCAGAATCCCCATCGCGGAGCTCTTCCGGGATGAGGGCTCTGACAAGCAGCACCCGTCTTGGGTATTGGAGAGACTGGCTGAGATGGATGCCAATATGTATCGACTCGATATGCCCACCGAATCAGATGTCCGCAAGGTGTTGCAGAGGTGTATTCGTTGGAAGATGAAGGCATTAAAGGCCAACACACCTGAACCGGATTACGTTGAGCTCATGAGGAGCGTCAACGACCCCATCGACAGTACGTATAGCCAGTTTATTGACGCTGAGATTGAGCGAGACCCTTTGCAGTCCCCAAAGAGTTTCCTGGTGTCCTGGCCCTCTAGGCTATTTCCATACAAGTTGTCTAATGAATGCATTCGCCTCATATTCCATATCAAGAAAAACTAGAGAAAACTTTCAATCCCTTCAAGTCTACAATTTCTTTTACTTTTCACTTAAGAGAAAAGTTAAAGAGGAATTTTCCTTTTATCGAAAATCTTTTACTGATACAAGGTTTCCTCTTACCGTGCACGCTACCGTGCAACAAGAAACCTACACACCTACCCAAGCATACCCAGAACCCTCGTACAGCCACCAGAGTCTCACCATGCTCACACCTAGCAAGGCTCCCTTAGTCTCCGCTTTAGCTTAACTCACTCACCAGTTTAAGTTTTCTCAAAGAGTTGCGACTGCGTTCTCCGCACGCATCCTCTTTCCCTCCACATTTCCGCGGCTAGCCTAACTTCGTTCCCCCGATTGCGTCTCGATCAGTCAGGGAACGAGACAGTTTATAAACTTTCTCTTAGTTCAAACAAATAGCTGAATCGTGAACACCCATCGCTTAACATGGCCATCTCACCGGGTATCAATAACGAGAGCCAAGAGCAACTCCAGGAAAGCCCCAACACGGAGGCGCAAGCAAATACAGCTGCGACCCTCCTCAAAGCAGCACCTGACGGCAAAGGATCAGAATCAGCTGATCCAAACCTTACCATAGGACCAGCGGAAGCAGAACAACAACCTGCTACCACACCGCTAACCAACGAGTCTACTCAGGAAACACGCGCCCCTATCCCTCCAGCAACACAAGCTATCCCTCCCGCACAAGCATCCGCAGACATGACGCAACTCATGACAGCAATGATATCCTACATTCAAAAAGCCGAAGAGAGGGCAGAACAAGCGATGCAGCTACAAAAGCAACAAGCAGAGGAAAGCAACAAAATGATGCTAGACATGTTTAATCAACTCATGACACAAAACAAACAAACCCCCACACCCTCTCAAGCAAATCCCAATCCTGGTCAACCTTCGGACGAAGAAGGGTCGGATAACGAAACCGAACCTAGCACTACCAGCCACCTCCCGCAAGCATCCTACCACCCCAACATTACACGACGAGGACAAGACCGCGCACCCTCAGACTCTAGCTCCATGCTCATGGAAAATCACACCTCCTCCACTGACGCCTTTAAGGACCTCAGCTCAGTGACAAAAACCACCGCGTGCACATTCTACCAACAGAAGCACGAAGAACTTCCCGAGTCCTGCGACGGAGGCACCTTCATCCGTTGGATGCAATCGTACAACCAATACCAAAAGAATTGCAAAGCAATGGGAAAACCCGCCCTCCCACCGCAATGCGCTATGGGCCACAAAGGACGAACTGCACTCCAAGCACTACTCAGCATTTATGCCCCAGTGATGCAAAGACCCGAGTGGGCCTACCAGGCAGCAGACATCACCGAAGAACAGTGCTATGCATTCCTCGATTTCTGGAAACAACACGCTTTCCAAAACGCTTGGTGTGAGATCAACAACAAAATCATCCAAATCTTTTCCCTGCATCTCGGCACCATCCCAAAGGACCTCACCTTAACCCTCGCACGGATGGAAAGGGACCTCACCCGTTTAGCCAACACTTATGGCTGCTCACGCCACACGGAATTCACAACACTCCAAGCCATCCCTGAAGCCCATCGAGTCCTTACCCACGCTTGTCTCGACGCTATGCACCACATCATCCGGGCACGCGTCACTTCCCACCTATGGAACTCCACCGGCACCTGGCGCCAGTTCCGTCTACCCACAGCAACTCCCATGCCGTCTTTCCACGATCTACTCATCATATTACGCTCCTTCTATGACGCCACCAATCGACAACCGCTTGCAGACCCCGCGAAAACACGACACAGCCCGTCAAAGCCTGCCCCGTTTTCCTCCAAACCTCCAAAGAAATCGCCGACATTCACAGGATCCCAAAGCGGCAACACCTGCCCTGCCTGTCACGATAATCACGATTTCCTCAGTTGGAACAGTCGTACAAAACGACTCAACAGGAACTGTAGTCAGAAACTCTCAGACACAGACTTCCAAACATACAAGCAAGCATTTTTAGCAGCCAATCCCGGCACCGCAAAATTGCACAAGGCCGCCGTCGAACAACACAAAAATCGACTGGCCAAAGCCAAGGCCACGAGCGCCAAACCCAGCTCCTCAGATCGGCGACACATCGCCACCTCAGCCCGTTCACCAAAAATCCTCACACAACCGAAGGATCTAGAACAGCTACTCAAAACCCCACCAGCACGCGTCTACAGCAACGCGCAGCCCACGGTACCCCTATTCCAGAAGAAATCCTGCATCATTGACACATGAATCTTCGACTCCGGTACCACTCACTCGTTTCTACCACCGCGCCTACTCGCACAAATCGAGAAATCAATCGGCCCTATCGAAACAACACCACTCTGCCCCAGCGATCCAACCACGGTACACACCGGCCAAGGATCCAGCCAGATTATCAAGAAAGTCAAACTCCACATTGACCTCCTTCTTCACCTCACTCAGTATGGTACACTCCTCCACGTTACCTTCTACGTTCCAGACAACTCCTATATTGGCAACGAACTACTACTAGCAAGGGCTCGCGAACACTTCCACGGGACATCCAAGCATTTGGATGCTGATGATAATCTAGTGTAACGCATTAAAAAGCTCTATTCTTCTCGGAAATCCGCTTATACAAGGGCAATCGGGTTCTCCAGTCCTCCTACATGATATTGTACTATAAATCGTCATACAAAGATCAATATTCGGTTGTTCGCTTCATTTCAAAATGATCCCTCCATTTTTTAACTAGCCAGATGGATTAGCGGTATCTAAGCCGTGTGAAAGCGGTTCGCTCCAAACTCTGTATTTTGGGCCGTGCACGCTTTCCGCATATATAGTGGGGACTTTCTCTCCGAGACTGCTTGCTCTAGAGTTAAACTCACCCATGATGGACTACGCGAAGTTTTTATTTTTCCATTGTCATTCAGAACTACGCCTTGACATAAATTGGCGCATTTTGGTTTTTACATATTTCCCATACGGCTCACCACAGCGCACACCCAGAGTTGCTTTTTATTAAAAAACAAAAAACAAAAAACAAAAAACAAAAAAACAAGGAAAACACCACTTCGCAGTGTCTTCGATAAATATAATAATAGGATCAGATAGAATAAGGAGTTCACTGCTTGTGGAAGAAATTTTATAGAAAATTGTGATAGAAACCACTACAAACGTAGGAACTGGACGTTGTTTTTGGCCGGCTATGAAAAGTATAGTGTAATGTTTTCGAAGACTTCCAAGCAAGGGAAATATATTCATATAATTATCAATATCTTGTATATGCGCAACGAGGTGAGCTTCTAATGGGTATGGAAGCCTCAACTTGATCAGTTAATTGCCCTTGTCTGCCTTCGAGCAAAATCTGAATATCTTGTCATGTCTTGATAAAAAGAATATGCACGTAGCATATTTGGGTGGTCTGGTGAATAGCACTCCTCAAAGGTCTTAACTACCTTGCTCATCAACACAAAGGCCTCGTCATACTTTCCCAGGCGATCGTATCGATGCGCGATATTAAACATGATGACTCCCATTGAAGGGTGGTGCGTAGCTCCAGGGAAATATTTTTCGTAGATTGTCAAAGCTTGAAAATTCTCTTCAATAGAAGATTCTGGATCTGGTAGCATATTGGCGTGTAATGCACGAAAGTGGGCAACGCGATAGTGGTTCGCGCCAAGAAGTTCCTCAAAGTAATGAATTACGCTAAGAAGTTCTGCCGAATCCTTCGTGCTTTCTGCTACGCACGCAGCGGCCAATTGAGACCGCGGGTGCAAGGTAGAAAAGGTGAGAAGGCTGTGCTGCCGAAGGTCCCGGAGCATTTGCATAGCTTTTAACTTTGAGTTGAACTCTCTCCGGCTGAGTACTTGGCCCAAATGCATCAAGACACCAAATGAGTCTGGATGTGTTTCTCCTATCGAAGAATTCACGATTTCTCGGGCACTTTCGAGAACCATTAATGCAGCTCCATGCTTGAAGAGGCCGCGTTTTGCAGCTGCTATCCCCACCATGGGCTCCAAACGTAAAGCCGAAGTCGGAGACGTATACAGACTAACAAGTTCCAGAGCCTCTTGAGCCAGACGGTGGCATTCTTCAAATAAACCTCGGTCTCTTAGAAGATTGGACGAGATTAAGACGCATTTTGCCTTATCTAGCTCATTCTCCTGTTCAATTTGGCTCAAGATATCCATCGCCTGATCCACCAGCAAATCTACATCCTCAAATGCTGCGAGAAAAAGGTAGATCTCAGCAAGTTCTATCAAAACGTGCGCGCGTATTTGCAGCGGAGCTTCCTCGCCCTGGAGCTCTTTAAGTAAGTTCTCTACAGCCCACAAGTCGAATATTGCTTCATCAAAATGTCCCATGTAGTGTTTTGCCCGCCCCAGCTCATAGTGTGCTTCGATTGAAAGCGAATGGTTTTCTCCATGTGTCTCTGTGAGTAATTCGTATGCCTCTTTACTCCAATGTAAATACATCTTGGGGTTTTGCGAGACACGCGCGTTCCGCGCCGCTTCTAGAAACAGAACACCCTTGTTTGGAAGATCACTATGCTCTGTTTGAAACTCTGAAAGCGTATTGAAAAACAAAGTATATGATGCAACGCTTGAGGGTTCAAATAATTGAGCTTGAGAAGCAGCTACACCGCGCATATTTTGCAGCTGAGACAGTTCATCCTCAGCAGTTGTAGCATTAATGTCACAGAGTTCACCGAAGCGGATCGAACTAGCGCTAAATGCTTGCCTACTTTCTGCGGTGAGTTCAAGAGCACAATATATCCGGCCACAGTCACTGAATACTTTTATCTTTGCCGATTCATCAGTTGATAACAAGCATCTCTCCTCAGCCAGCTTGCAACCTTCTGACCAAGAATTCCGAAGATACGTCCAAGTTGTGTTGCATTCTTGCGTGCTAAGCAAACTTTGTGCCCGGTACCATACACGGCGTCTTAATAAATCTGCGGCTTTCAGCAGCCCCTCTATCTCTCCCCCGTCAATGATTGCCCTCGGTATTGTCCATGGACCATACAAAATGTGGACTTTAGCTTGGGCCTTGGCTAATTTGAGTAATTTAAGCCGCATGGTCTCATCGGCAATAAACGAATCATCTTCCCAATGAGCGAACACCACGCAAAATGTCATGCGAGAAATCTTGCGAGATTGCATGGGAAATTGCGCGCCTGAAATGCCTGGGATGTTTACAAGAACGTTTGTTCCGAGACCTCTATGAAGCGCTTTGATTAGCACATATAGAGGCAGTTCTTGTGCATGAACAACGGTAAGGACAGCATCTTGACCGTCACGGTCATCAGCATCAGCAGAAAGAATTGAGGCATCTATTGTACCCATCACCTCTAATAGACCCCGCGCCACAGCGTCCTGCGCTGTCCACGTTCGCGAGGCCTCGCCGACCTCTGCTTCCAGCGCGTGCAGCGCACCCATCAGCAATGATGTCGTAACTGGCCCGCCATGTTGAACGAGGTGTGCGCTCGACTTCTCACGCGACTTTATACTCTTACGCACAAGGCGGCCAAGAGAGCGCCGAAGGTTATTGGAAACACTCTTACGGAGAGATCCTTGCGGCAAAGTAGGCTCCTGTGAGTCCATGGCTGCGAATGAAGGTCTAAGTGTTCATGTTCATTTATTATTATTTTAATATATACATGTTTTAAAGAGTACGAAGTGACTTTAGAGAGACCTAGTAAAAAATAGTAAACAAACACAGAACAAGTAGAACACCATGCTTATTCCTGTTTATGAGCCGGAGTTCATTCTTTTTACAGTTTAGAAGTCTAAATTTGCTCACATCATAAAAAGCAATGCAGGGAGGTGGTGAGAGGACTAGCTAGGGGTCTGTTGTAACAGACCAGTACAACTCTTGCAACATGAGAACCTCCTTGGTTCCAAGGAGCAGACTTGAACAACGGAGATCGAGGCCATTCAGGAGCCCAGGCTCGGAGGAAACTGGAGAGCGTGAGATGAACCGAAGAATGGGCCACTGCAATAGGAGGAGAATAGGAGATATTGAAACGGCCATTTATATATGACTATTTAGAGAAAACTATAGAACTGAAATTCTTCGAATTTGCATAGAGAAAAGCTTATTTCGCCAACATATGGATGAATGTCGATGCACATGCCGTGTGTAGAACTCAGGGGCCATGAGCAGCAGCTGGGGGATCACAAGCAACGTGTCTGTGGAGTTGAAAAGCAGAAACTCGTGGCACAGGGCGTGCATACGGGAGTTGCTGTGTAAGGACTTGCCATATTCCGTCGCAGAGAGAGGGAGACGGCCTACAACCTTGTTTACGTTGTAGACTTAAATCAAAGACTATCGTGTGGAGGTCACGAGCACGTTTGATGAGATGCTGCCAGCTCAAAGGAGGAGGAGGAGACCTCCGAGCAACAAAGGAATGTCGAGTCTTGATAATTTAAGGTACTACGAGCTCAACTCAGAGTCTGAATCTGAAGCAGAGTCCAATTCTGAACACGAGCTTGAACAGAAGCATAGGGGAAACGAAACCCAGTCAAGGAAAACCTTAACTTTGCTTGATACGACATCAGCTGCAAAACATGATCAGTCGAGGTCACTAGCAATGGCGAGAAGAAGTTGCGCTGAAAATGTAGATCCTGAAGAACAAGAGCAATTGACACTACAAGACAAGCTTGACAGAACCCAATCAGAATTACACATGCGGAAAGAATCAACATCTAGTCAGAGGTCTTTGCTTCAACAAAGTGAAAGATCAAGGTCTTCTCGACGTTTACAGGACATGCGTCGGGATAACCAAGACTTATCTATTGAATTAGAATCTCAACGCTCTGCACGGGTTCGCGCAGAATCTGAACTTCATAGTCTCCGACAAGCTTTAGCACACGAGCGTGAAGAAAACACCTACGTTCTAGCATCGTATAGAGGTGATGTTAAGCTGCTTGAAGAAAAGCTTCATAGAGCTCGGTGCGCCCAACAGGAGGCTGAAACACGCGCAGAATACGCTGACAAAGAGTGCAAGCATGCTAAAGAGGATCTCGAAGTGCTCCAGGAAAAATATGAGCATGACACCAGGAAAGTAATTACCGCACAAAGCGAAGTTCGTCGGCTCAATAAAATTCTCGAAGCCGCACAAGACACTATTGCAGCACAATCGTCTGAAATCCGAGAGGCTCGGGGGCGAGCCAACTCTGCTGAAGAAGATGCGAGTCAATTGGCGCTTTCGGTTGCTGATCTTGAAAACAGAAACACTGAACTGTGTGAAAAAATATCAAGTATGCGTGAGGAGACACAAGCCATGAGTATTCAGCTTCATGCGCAAAATGTTGAGCTTTGCGAGCTAAAAAGCGCTCAGGAGAAAGATCACTCTTATACTGAAGAACTTCAATCTAACGTGGAGATGTTCAAGTTAAAATTAACACAAGAGGAGAAGGCTTGTCGTCAACTCAAAGAAGACCTCGATGAAGCACAAGACAAGATCACACGAGATTTACAGGTTCATTTACGCGAGAAAGGGGAATGGGAAGTCCAGATACAAGTTCTACAAAGTAAGCTTGATAAAAGCCTGGCAGAAGCGCACGTCGAGGCCCTTCAACGTGAGCACGTATTTTTGGAGAAAGAGTCCAATGCAAAGAGCCTCATGAATGACCTGCGGCAAAAGGCTGAAATGAGCGATAGAGCTCAACTGGAACTCAATAAAGCACGTGCAGAAGTAGTGAAGCGAGGCGCAATATACGCGCAAAGCGAACTTGAATCGCAAAGTCAGATTGATTTGCTGAGATCAGAACTAGAGACTTGTTCTAAGAGCAAGCAAGAACTTTTACAATCTCTTGCTGAAGCGTCTGCAAAGGAACAAAATTATAAGTTGGGCATTTCGAAGGATTTAGAAAATACGAAAATATTACGTGATAAGATTGAATTGTATCAGAGCAAACTCCGGCGGACTCAAGATCTTCTGTGGCCACTACAGTATCGTTCAGTCATGACTGAGGTGTTAAAATCTCAGGACGACATCAAAAGCTTGTGCCATTCGAATATGCAGACACAGACACAGAGTCCACGAGTGTGTGATCAGGCAACATCAACAGTAGAAGTTCCAGGACCAGTTCAAGCGCCGTGTGAATGCTCCACCTTGAAGCTAAAGCTCGAGGAGAGTTTACGACACATTACTGCGCAGGAAAAAGCCCAACGGGAAATGAAAAAACTCACTTGTCAGCTTGAGACTACCATAGAGCACTTGCGTGACAAATCAGAAAGCATACAAAAAGAGCTACAGCGATTAGAAGTTGAAAAGACTGAAGTGCAAAGTAATCTCACACAGACCAAAGCTTCGCTAGATTTACTACAGAATGATCATCAAGCTATGGAAGTCAGTTTTTCAAACCTACAAGATGACTATGACGAAGTTGTCAAAGGACGGGGCCAACTCGCTGATAGTTTACGTACCTCGAAAGCTGATTTTGAAATTCTTCAAGCTGAGAAGGCTCAATCAGAAGCAGAACTTTTGCATTTGGAAGAAAGTCACACTCTTTTAAAGGTGCAGCACACAAATCTACAAGACTCTGTATCTGTGAACCAGTCCAAATATGATGAGGCACAGTCTCAGCTAGCAAGACTTGAATCCATCTTGGCTGGTCTTGAACATAAAAACAAGGAGCTTCAGCGTTCACGAACCGAGTTGCATGAGGAGTTAGTCGAAAATAAGAATATGTGTGAACATTGGAGAGTGCAGAATCATCAGCTCGAAATTCGTGTAGCTGCACTTACGAAAGAAAATGAGGCACAAAGCAGTCTGATTGTGAGTTTGCAATCGCGGAGTTCTATGCTAGAGGAGGATATGGAGACAAAATCTCGCGAACTGGAGGTAGCTACAAACAAGCTTCGAGATATAGAGGAAACGTATTGTGTCCTCCGTAGAGAAAATGTTTCATTACGAGGTGCTCGAAAAAACCTTCTTGAATGCACTACTCGAATGCATATTTTCAATGTTGAGCAAGAAAAATTAAAAGAGAATTCCCTAGTTGCCTTTACTCGACGTCAAGGGGTCTTGTGCGCGAAAACAGCAGCGGCAAAGGTATCAGCTAAAAGAAAAACATGTACTCTTATTCGAGCGATACAATTTTGGATGCACGAAAGACATTTACTTTGTAAACAACTAGATTTTTACGCGAATATTGCCAAGGCAGGAGTTCTTTGCTATCAGGGTCTAAGACAAACGCAAGATATGCTAGATCGTGTGTGCCGCGTTCGAAACTCGTATGTGTCACAGCTTCAGCATGAACGTATACGGTCTATCTTTGCTATTGCAGCAGCAGCTTCACTTAATGCACAGAATGGAGCGCTTCGGGACGAGCTGGATGAAATTGAGGAGACAAGGTCTTTCCAATCAGCAGAAGCACCTTGTGAGTCGCCTTGCCAGGAGTGTGCAACTACTCATGCCATGCTTGTCAATACATTGGAAGCAAAAAATAATGCTGAAGCACAATGCTCTGAGCTTGCATCTAAACGTGGACTCCTCGAGACAAAATACAAGAATCTTGCTAAGCAGCACAAAGAGCTAATCAAAGACCTTGAAAGAACGATCATTTCGCGGGATGAATTTGAAAAACAGCTAAATCGCGCTCGCGATTACCAGGGAAAGCTGGAAGGAGAAATCCAACATAAAAAGGATCAAATCACACGTCTACAAGCAACAGTGGTTGTTAACCGAAAGCAGTTTCAGAAACTAGAGTTTGAGAAGACGGAGCAATCCAAATTGATTGGAACTTTACAGGAAGAAGTTCAAGAGCATCAAAGTGGCTTAGAAAACACACGAGGCGAAGTTCAAGCTGTGATAGAGATGCTTCAAGAGTCTCGTAAGCAAGGAAAGGAACGTTTAAAAACTATCAGCGAACAAGAACTGAAAATCCAGGAACTCAGTGAGGTGATAACAATGCAGGAGGGGCGTATCCGAGATCTAGAAAAACGGTGTGAAACTGAGAATGTACAGCACAAGACTTCCTTGGCGGAAGCCATGCTGCGAGAACAATCAGCAATGCACGACTTTGATCTCCTTCGACAACAGTTGTCAAAGAAAACGGATGATTTACATGCGATTCAGCTTGACCTAGAGAAATCGAAAGCAACTTGCAAAAGACAGGAAGCTAAAATTGTGGCACACAGAGCTGCAGATTCTCAACTCGAGGAAATTAGAATCTCTGAGCGCCGTTTGGAGAGCGAATTATGTAGAGCTCAGCTTCGGGTGGGCGAGCTTGAAGGTAATCTTGAAAGAGCGCTACGTGATGCCCATCGGCAGAACGAACTTGCCATCGCTCGATTAGAACGTATCAATGAACTTCAGCAGGACTTGGAAGCAAGCGTGCAATCGCAGAACCAGTTCGAAAGCTACTTAAGGGAAGCACGTGAGGAGCTGCAGACGCACATAGCTTCAGAGCAACAACTAGAAGCCCGACTGATCCATTCCCAAAATGTATGTAAGAAATTCGAGGACCAAGTGAACAGCTTGCAGGAGCAAAATGGCACTCTCGAAACAGATATTGGATCTTTGCGTGCACAGAATGATCAAATACGCGGATGTCTTCGCGAAATTCGCCTTGAGATGCAGTCCCTTTCACGGCAAAATAAAGAACTCACACAAGCGTCACGGAAACTTTCGACCCTTACTGAAGAAAATAACGACTTGCAGAAACGCATAGAAGCCCTACAGGCGCTGTCGGATCAGCTTTCAGAGAGCAAATGCCATGCTGAGACAAATAGTACTCAGCTTCGTGAAGGTATCCATCTTCTTTCATGCAAGATGCTAGAGCTTCGAGCCTCCTATAATGCTTTGCAGCATGAGCATAGAACTGCCCAAGCCATGGTCTCACAGCTTGAGGAACTCAAGCCACAATTCGCACACCTTCGTGTGGCTTCTCAAACGATGACAAAAAGTTTGGTTAGTATTGCTGTTAAGTACCAGACATCTGAGCACGAGCGAAAACAGCTCGAAATCGCATGCAAGGTGCTTTTAGTACAGTGCTTGGGGCTGCGTGTGAGTCGCCGCAGGTTACTCTCGCTCAAGGTTGCGCATGCGGACTTGGTACAGCGCGCTGTCTACTTGGAGGCGCGGTCAAAGGAGCTCGAAGCTGTGCAAACAGCATATGCTGCAGTAAGCGAAGCCTTCAAGGCTGCAGAGTGCCACACCGAGCAAGAGAAGCGAGAGCACGAGGCAGCTCTCCTCAAGTCGCAAGGGGCGCTTCAGTCAGCGCAGGCACGAGTGAAGGAGCTCGAATCGGAGCGCGAGCAGTGGGCCACAGCGCTCCTGGAGATGGAAGCCAATGCTGATCGCCTTGAAGCGGCATGGGAAAAGAACCATGCCCAAGAGGTGGTTTTGCAGGAAAAGTCGCTGCAGCTCGAGGCCGCTCGCAACGAGCTCCAGGAGCGCGCACGTGGTCTGCAAAAGGGCGAGGCAGCTCTTCGCAAGCGCACTGCTTTCGTAGAACTGCAGCAGACCAAACTCGAAGACACCCGCGTGAGTTCTGGAGAGATCCAGGTGCTCAGCGCCCAACTCCGCGCCCAGGAGCGTGCTAATTCTACCTTGCTCGAAGAGCTGTCCAAGTTCCGCGAGCGTGAAACCGCCGCCGCAGCATCCGAAGACCCGCCGAAAAGCCCCAAGAGTGTCTCCAGAAGCAACCGCGTGAAGCAGAAGACGCCGAGCTGCGCCACGGCGTCCACGCAGACGTCACAAAGACGCCGCGACGTGGCCACTTCTCCACCCTCGCCACCCCAATCTCCAACCACAGGTCGACGCAGAGCTGACCGCCAAGGAGGGCGAGCGACATGTGCAGCTCGAGCAGCCCAGGGAACGACCCCAGGCCGCCTCTGCCCCAAAGCTGGCACGTGCGAGCACGAGCATGGCGTCTGCTTGGAAGAGCTCCCGGAAGTTCAAGGCGGCGGCGGCCCTCCAAAACGAAGCGGCGGCGGCGGCAGCGCCCGTGCAAACATGGGTGTGCACCCACAGTTACAGGAGCGTGGTCACACGGGACCTGTGGGGGAAGTCAGGCACGATGGTGTCTGCGACGATGGTGAGAGGGCAGAGTCTGCGGAGCGAGGGCGTGATGGAGATGGAGACGATGAAGAAGAACAGGAGGCGAGTGGTGGCGGCAAAGGGAGCGAGGAAAGGCTGAGAAGACAAGTCGTGGAGCTGCAGGAGATGGTGGAGAAGCTGCGTGGAGAGAGGGCGGAGCATGCAAAGCGATCCCGCGAACTGGGTCGTTTGGAGCACGATGAAGACCTAAAAGTGGAAGCGGAGCAGGTGAGGTTGGTTGAATTCAAAGCGGGTGGATACGAAGAAAAGTTTTGTAGAGAGGAGGACCAGCGAGAGGTCGAGCAACTCAGGAAACGGATTGCGGAGAGTGAAGAAGAATTAGACAGGTTGAAAGGAGAACATGGTAAAGCCCTTGCTTTCAGTACGGAGCTCTCGGAGAAGTTGCGAGTTCTGGAGACGCATAAAGAAAGTCTAGCAATGGAGCACACTATGTCCAACCAAGCATCAATATCAGTGAATAAGAGAGACTCTGACGATGAGGTGATTGCAAAGGCGCTCGAGCTTCAGATTGCAGAGCAATCTCAAGAAATGGAAAGCTTGAAAGCTGCTCGAATGGTCGTTGAAACGCAACAGCTGCGCATCGTGGAGCTCGAGAGGCAACTTCATGAAAGCAGTACTTCCCTAGAATATTTTCACAAAGGAAAACAAATACCCCCTCAACTGGAAGGTGTGGAGTCAGGGGAACTCGCTTTACTTCGTCAAACTGTGGAGCAAATCAAGGACGAAAAAGCTGCAATTGTAGCTTTATTGATTCGTACACAGGAAGAAGCACAATCTTAGTGTAGTACCTAGTTGAACACTTTATTTTTTGTTTGTTTATAAATCTAATAATATTGAGAGCACAAAGAATACCTGGCTTGCAATAATTGCGTCGTGTAACTACGACCTGAAAACTTCACAGTTGTTTTATTACTGCTAACTAATTACTTTGATTTTAAAAAAAAATTCACTGTCAGCATCTGAGAAATTCAGTCTGAGTCTATTCCTCACGAATTTGAAACGAGTAAAACTAACTTAAAAGGGTTGGCTTGACAGAATATGAATGGTGCTGAGCATATAACTCGGATTCGATCTCATCATAGTTATGTAGCCTGGTGTGTAATCTAGTAATTAAAAATTGTATTATTTTCAGCAACTGATTTTTATTTACATACATCTTTAGAATAAAATATTAAGAAAAAATCTACCTTTCTGCAAGGCTCAGTGTGAGACTTTAGTTCTTCACAGCAACAGTGGAAAAAATATATATTGAAAGAAGCGTTTTATTTTATGTTGGATAAAGAGAATGTTTTTCAAGTTCGTTATTTGGAGAGAAAAGAATTTGAAAATAAATAAATAATCATAACATGTATATTTAGGCATGTTTAGACCTAGGTCTTCACGAAGATATTTTTGATCTTGGTCTGGGTGATTTTTAAAAAATTCTTTTCTTATTAATTCATATTTTTTGACCATGATCTCGTCCACTACAACTGTTTGATTCTTGCAAAATGATAGAAAAATCTTGCACTATAGTGAAGAGACCCAAGCACGAACGAATTAAAGTCTTGTTCGCACATTAGAGAGGCGAGTTACGAATGCTAGTTTTATGGTTGTTTTGAAATTTTAAAATAAATGAAGAGGCAATAAATTGCATAAAATCGAAGATATGGATTTGATTCACACAAAGCTACAGTCAGTATTGTACGAGCCACATTGAAGGCACTTATCGGGTAAATTCACTAGAGATGAATCTGTTGAAGCCCTGGTGGTCTGGCATTGAGCGCCACATTCAAGGCAACGCAAAAAAATGGGTGCAGAACGGTGAGCATTTGGATTGTTGCGCACCTGGTCCCAAAAGCTGTCGTATTTTGCCCAGACCATGCTCATATCTCGCACGCATTTGCGGCAAGTGGGACAGCGAATATTAGTCTTAACATAATCGTGGTAGCATTTCCTGTGCATAAAATGACCACATTTGAGGAGCTGCAGAGGCTCTGTGGCGTCAAAAAGACTTGTCTGGCAGATAGAGCAGTCATCTTCAAGAGTGCGCTCTCGGCAGACATGGTTTTTTAGGCGGGTGGAAATGCAAGCATTGCACTTCATGCAATGCACGAGATCCTCACCGAGGCCCTTGCCAAGGCGGCAAACATTACAGTAAGGACAATGGTAAATATCACGAAGGGGGGCGTCATCGTAAAGGTTGCAAATATTACAGCAGTAGCGCGACATGGACGCACTGCACACGGCGCAATTGGCTGCAGCAGGCTGCAGCGTGGAGCAATGCATGCACCACATTTGTTTGATTTCGTAGCGGTTGGCCTGGTGCCACTGGAAATTGTGTCCGCGACGAATCGACTCTTCGGTGATAGCCTCGTCGTGGCAAAGACGGCATGTAAAGAGTCTGTTGCAGCATGGCATGACAAGTTTGCAGCTACGGCGGTAGTGTTTACAGCCAAAAACGCGTTGCTGGTCCTGCTGCTGTACGAGTTCTGATGGGCAGCACTTGGGGTCATGACATGGTGTGTGCAAGGATGGTACTGCAGCTGGGTTGTCTCTGACCGTGAGGTTTCGGCATGCTGACATGTCTATCGGCAGGACGTTCCTGAGCTGTGCCTGCTCCAGCCACGACGAGAACCTTGTTCCTTCCGCTGCCGCCTTGATGCTCTCAATCGCTCTATGTTTGTCTTCCGATGGCAGGTCCCTGATGATCATCTGCATGTATTTATTCACCTGGTCACTGGACCTGCTTCCCAAAATGTGCCCTGCCAGCGTGAGCAGCTCAAGATCCCCGAATGACTGATTAAGCAAAGGGAAGAGTTCTTCTTCTTCCTTTCGAAAGTGCAGCATGACCGAGGCCTTAATGCGGTCCACCAAGTCTGCGAGATGGTCCACCAATTTTTGAAGCTCATGAAGTCTTCTACTATCCAGTTGTGATACGCCCTGTCCTCGCAGATGCAGCAGCAGAATTCTAACCTCTTCGAAGGCACGAGATTGACCGTCGTGTTCGTCATGCAATTCTGCTTCGGCTTCAGCTGCGAGACCTTTGTGCACAAGTGCAGGGATAATGACGTCATCCTCGGCCTTGGAGTGAGAGTGATACACGACGAAGAAGAAGTCAAATTGCTGAAGCAGCTTTGCGAGTGACTCCGGCCACTCTTCACGCCTGGCAGTGGAGAGTCTGAGATGCTCTACGCGCTCGGCCAACTCAGTCACCTCCCTGCGGAGGCAGTCGTGAATTTCCATGAGCTCAAGGTGCGGAAGCATGCGCTGCTTGCGTGCCTCTTTTGAGCCATCCTTTTTGCTATTATCGCCCATGCCCCCGTCGCCCATGCTGCCACCATGGTGGTGATGATGGGAGTGTGGACCACGGGCCTGAGCGCCGGTAGCTCCGCCGACGGGCGTGCGGCCGAGGCCGCCGGAACCGCAACCACCGCCGCAGCCCCTGCCCATCGCGGACGCCGCTTCGCTAGCGCCGCCAAGCACCTCAATGGTTCTTGCTTTGCTTGCTGCTGCTGCTGCTGCTGCTGCTGCTGTGATTCAATCAAATCGCTGTTTTGCAATTTGATTGATTTCTCAATTTGCTTTATTATTCTTCTTCTCTTTTCTCCTTCTTAAAAATTTGTTTTCTTTTTCTCTTTTTTGTTTTTGTTTGTTTTGTTTGTTTTTTGTTATTTCCCTTTCTCTTTTTACTTTTACTTTCTCTCTCTTTCCAATTGTTTGTTTCCAACTCTAGGACAGTTGTTAGTTTAGGCATAACTTTGCTCCTTTCGAATCGTGTTGTTAGTCTCCTTCCCAGTCCCAGGGATAAAGAGGGGGGGAGTTCTCTCTTTCTCTGCTTCTTCAAAGCACGTTAATCCTCACTTCTTCTTTCGATAACGCACAGAAAGCAAGCTCTCCCGCCGATGCGGAAAGCAGCCAACAGTCAAACAACCAGGCGAGCCACAAGTGAACAATAGCCGTTTTAGTCTACTTCTAGCCCTCTATACTCTACTTTGCGCGGGGAATAATTCACTTGCCGAAAGCGCCTAGACAGTGATGCTAATAATTGGCTAGGCCAAAGTGCGGCGCCGTATAAACCACAGCGAGGCAACTATAAGTCACTTGTGGCGGCTATAATTGATTTGCAGTGGTGCGGGGCAAGTGGGATATAGAATTCTGAGGTCGGGAACCTGAA
Organism: Schizochytrium sp. TIO01; assembly: GCA_004764695.1. NCBI lineage: Eukaryota > Bigyra > Thraustochytrida > Thraustochytriidae > Schizochytrium > Schizochytrium sp. TIO01. Next base: position 370,017 of record SMSO01000014.1, on the reverse strand, counting down.
GACGGTACGGAAGCAACTAATCACTCGCTTGGTTGTAGTGGTGTAGCCCTTCCACCTTCCAGCTCTCAATAGTTTGCCTTTCGATTGTTGGAATTGCCTGCTGTTTGTTAATTTCGTGGAGTGAATTCGACGTCTCTTTTCCTTTTGCTCTTCTGCCGATTCTTTTGTTTTCTTGCTTTGCCCTGTTTGCTTTTCTTTTTTCTTTCTTTCTGCTTTCCTCTGATTCAATTGTTTTCAGTAGAAGTCTTAAATTCTGATGAGCCCACTAAAACAAAGTGCCGCTCCGCGTTTTTCTCTCTTGTGTTGCTCTGAGTGATCGATTGATTGCCAATCGCAAGCTCTCGAGCCAGAAACGGGCCACGCAGGGACAGTAGACACCACTCGCCGACGAGGTCTTTTGCCCAGCCGAGCGCTGCTTGTTCTGTAGTTTCGGGTTGCTGCTGCTCTGGCCTCGGGTTCTTTCACCCAAAAGGAGCGCAGAAGTGAAGCAAGCAATTCTTGTGCTCCTTGAGCTGACTGACCACGGCACGAACGAACGAACGATGAGACAAACGAGGCGAGACTCCAAAACGTGCAGACCAAAACGTTGCGGAAACCTGAGCAGCGAAGTTGTGGCGTGCAGACCGCGTGTTGTCAGCTCGGGTGCCCGCCTGGCGTCGATGGCGCAGCGGTTGCGAGCTTTCTCCCTCGAGCTTTCTTTGTCTAGCTAGCTGAATAATAGAAAGAAGAGGTCGAAGGAGGTGAGTTACTTCGTGCTTGCGCTATTTATTTAGTTATTCATTTATTTATTTATTTATTTATTTATTTATTTCTCTTATTTATTTATTTATTTATTTATTTATTCTTTCTTTCTTTCTTTCTTTTATCTCTCTTATTTATTTGTTTATTTATTTGTTTATTTGTTTATTTGTTTGTTTGTTTGTATCGCTTATTTTGCAATCTCTGTTTTGTTCCTTTTCTGATTGTTTTCAATATATTGTAGGTGGAGCAAAAACTAAAGTTGCTTAGGAGAAGCTTTCAAGAGATGGATTCTGTAAACCGCGTTGCGAATACACCGCTCGCTTTGCCGTTTGCTGGCCGGCCCCGACCTGGCCGTGGATCTTGGAGGTCTTCTGCAGCGAGTTCCATTCTTCGCGATGAAAAGCACCCGCCAAGATCCAACATCCCTGACCAACTTGGAAAAAGGCAACAACAGGCTTGCCAAGCAAGCAAGAAGGACCTGGCCGTCGAAGGCGATGCCAAGCAATGACCTGCTCGAAGCTGGAGCTAAATGGCAAATTCAGGTTCGACGCGAGTCCAACAACCAATAATCAAATTATACAACGCCCATGTTTCGACGACGATACCGGCGACGGTGAGGCCTTCGAAGAAGCATTCGCTCCCAGATTGATAGATTGATTATCAAGCTAGATTAATGCTGGTCCCCTATCTTGGCCAATCCGCCGTCATCGTCGACGTCGACGTCGTCGTCGTGGTGGTGGTGGAGCTCTTCCGCGTGCGACTTGTAGGCAGCAAGGCCACACCAATTAAGTATCGAAAAGGACACAGGAACCGGCCGTGTCAGCGGCGTGAGCGGCGGCGCATGTTGTCAATCAATCAATCAATTGATTCATTCATTCGTCCATCCTCTCGGCCGCTCGCCGGACAGGGAAGCAGCACCTCGTGGTCGTGGTCGTCGTCCTGCTGAGGCGAAGAAGAGAAGACTCCAACGAAGACAGATCCTCGAGCTGAGGATGCATGTCCAAGGAGCAAATGAAATGAAATGAAATGAAATGGTGCAAGATGGGAAAGGGATCGAGAGGACCTCTTCTTTCGTCAGAGCAGCGAAGCAAGCTCGAGTGCGAATGGCCGGAGTGGCTTGGCAAGGGCAAGCTGGACGGCGCTGGGCAGGATGGTGCGTGCATGTCACGCAAACGGGGGTTGGCTTCAAGGGCGCCTACCACGACGTTCACCTGCTTGGCTGGGAACAAGCTGAGGAGGACAAAGCTGCCTGCTTACACGTGCGTGCAGAACAAACCAAGAGCTCGAGAATTTAGAGCACGCAGCCTCCACGCGGCCAAGGCGTGGACACGGCAGCGAGCACGACGACAAGGTTCGGCAAATTGCTTGCTTGCTTGCTTGCTTGCTTGCCTGATTGATCGACTCCTCGATTGATTGATTGATTCATTCATTCACGTATCTGGACTTGAAGACATGATGGACAAATTGATTGATGGCATCCATGCATCCATGCATGCATTGATTGCTGCACTGCTCGCGTGCGAAGCTGGCTGCCTCGCTGCTGGTGTTGAGTACGACCCTCGAGGCTGCAGAGATAGCACGGAGCGAGCGAGGGCAGGCAAGTTGGATCCACGGCGCGGCGGCGCTGCGCGATGGGCCTGCTGACCTTAAGGCTTACCGCTGCAAAGCTCTCACGAGTGACCAGGTCACTCAGCTTCCGCACATGGCGTGCATGAGAAAATGAATACAGAAGAGAAGAATGAATGGACGAGTGATGGTTTCATTCATTTGGATGCTGCATAGCTACGGGCTTGAGGCTCTCTCCACTGCAGGCAGACCCGGTCCTTGTGGGCTGTGTCCAGGTCGCTCGCTCTCCAGCATCGACGATGGAATTGAGCGTGGCTGTGATTGATTGATGGATATTGATTGCTAGCGAGCTAGCCTGGTTCGCGGGCTTGTGTGAGCCTGAAATTCGGAATTCATATTCATTCATTTAGTACACATTTTATCTGTTGATGAAGAAGAAAGTTTTTTGGTTTGGTTGTCTGGATGTCTGCAAGTAAGTTCGTACGCTCGCGTGGTTGTCTACTGCAACCGCGTGGACGAGGGAGGCGATGAAAGCAGACGGGGGAAGAAGCACCCCTCGTCTCCTCTCGTCTCGTCGCAGAGACGGCTGAAAAAGAGAATGAGGAACGCAACGGCGAATTTCATGGGGTCCGACGCTGTCTCTGAATTCGGATTCAATGGTGGCGCGGAGAGGCCTTTTGGTATTTCTTTTAAGTGCCTCGCCTGTTCACGGGCAGCTAGGAGGTCCTATGCGCCTCTTAGCCCCCAGGGGTTTTCTCTAATTGTAAGAAAAGATGGTAAGTAAACCTTCTCACCATCAATGGCTAATAGAGGCTTGTAATATATTTTAATGACGTATATATTTTTTAACTTTGAAAAAAGAAGTTAAATTAAATTAAATTAAATTAAAATAAATGAATAAAAGTGAATGAATCAACAAATGAAAGGAGTAGTGCTTGCTTCGCCACTTCTGAACGAAGGGAGATAGATAAGCCGCGGCAGGCAATTGAAGAAGACGCTAGTTACAGCTGGGTTGTTGAAAGCTTGATGCGACCAGCTGAGGAAGATCGCTTTGCCCGGTTGAGCTTGAGAAGATCTGCATTGGCTTCTCGTCTCTGTGTAGACTGGACGCTCTTGGGAAAGTTTTCTTTGGGAACTTGAAGGATCTTCTTCGATATATATGTACACTTAGAAAAGTTAAGCGAACGCTGCCACCGCCTCCGCTTCCGCGTGAAACTCGCTCGCGATGTGATGAGTGCGGCAAAGAACGCAGCGAAACAACTGACTTACCTGTTCAAAGCACCTGCGTAGCACGAGGGAGGAGTGAAGAAGGGCGAAGAAGTGGAAGGCGGTCCAAAGCGAGCTTTCAGACGGCTCAAAGCAAGTTGGATCTGGGGTAGTACCGCGCGACCAAGCTGGCGAATTCGGACTGATTTGCGATTTGACGCGGACCATTCGATCGAAGGCCGAGATCGCCGCCGAGATCGCCGCCGAGATCGCCGGCAAGGTCAATCATCGCACAGCCCGCAGAAGACATCTTCGGCGGCGTGGAGATGGAGCACTCCTCGGTCAGTGGATTGCATTCTCTAATCGTGATGATCGTACCGAGGAAGAACAACAACACGAGTTCCTCTGCCAGCTGGTTGGCGATCTTGAGCCTCGGGATGGGCGACTTGAATACGTAGAGTGCTTACTTATTGGGGCGGCCGAGGAGGTGTGAGTGATCGGCGAGAGCGCCAACGCCACGGTCTTCTGGGGGCTGGATCGACGCGTGACAGCCGTCCATTCATTTTATTCTGCGTGGACTTTGAGACAAGCACAAAATTCAAGCTCTTGAGCTCAAACATGGACCGTAAGCGACGGAGCTTTGGGCACGGTTCTCGCAATTCGGTGCTGTAGCTGCAATTTTGGATGGCGGACTACAGCGAAAGCACGGAAAAGGCCTACAGCGATGGCAGATAAAATCGCAGCGACAGCTCCTTGCAACAGGTGCATCGCGGTCTGCTCAGTGTGGTGAGAGCACAGGCTCGTCACAATTAATTAATTGCCACAAAATGGTGTGTACGAGCGTGTTGATGTTGTACCTAGCTAGGCTACCTACTACTAGGCAATTAGGTAAGTAGAAGCCTACGTAGCATTTCATTCAACTTCAACTTCAAGATCAAAGTCAAGGCAGTCTGGAGTTGAACGTGATAATGACACCAGATCAATTGCGTTCTCTCTACAATACGGGACAGATGACCGGCATGATGTATGTGCGAAGCACGTATGCACGATCAAGGAGTCAAAGAAAGGAGAGCACGCTAGTCATGATCATAATGCATGCTGGGATTATGGCTGTTCTTGGAGAGACGCCGACGATAATTATGATGGTGGATATACTCACGTATTTATGTTAGTTGTACATATGGTTTGCTAGATTTACTTCTTTGACTGTACGGCGACGAGTTGCGAAGTGAGTTCCCCAATGAAGCAACGAATGCCTGCTTGGATTTGAGAGGCCTTCACAGGAAGGAAGGTCGGTCTAGCAAGCCGCCTCGATAGTTTCTTTCCTTCTCGACTCTCACTGTTGGTCGATGTCATCTCATCGCCCCTGTCGATCTTGAAGTCGCTCGCGCCGTCGCTCTTTAGCCAGCTGGTTTCCATCTCCATGAGCTAATAGCTATGAGCTAATAGCTAGCTACTAGTAGTGCCTACTAGGCCAGTGCCAGCGCGGCAAAATTCTCAGACTTTGCCAGGCAAGATATCCAAACGAAACCAAAGCCTCCAGCGATGCTTTAATGGGTGGCCAATATACTTACTTGCAAGCCCAACTTCACGTGAACGGTCGGCACGCCAAGTCGCCGCGTGGTATTAGCCAGCCATCCAAGTCTGCGAGAGCTTGCTTGAGGTTCTGAGCTTGCTTAGATCATTAACGTCTGGACAAGAACTTGAAGACCTGAGAAAGGCGATCTTAGATTTGCAGAACCCTTTTTCCACCGACTCACTGGCTCACTCATTGAGTAACTGAGTGAGTGATTGAGAAACGATTTGCTGCACTCGAAGGCCACGTCCCACGCCAGTCCCCAAAGATTTATTTACAGGGCTGACAGGCTTCCTCGACGTGGCGAAGGCCACGATCGACTTTGATGTGGCAGCAAATGAGCAAAGACGCGGCTCTTGCGGCTTGAGAACGACCTGTCTGTTTGTCTGTCTGCGTGCGTGTGTGTGTGCGACTTTGAGGGAGATACGTCAGGAAAGATGAGACTGGTTATTGCAATGATCGTGTTTGTGTTTAGCGTCACAATCCGCAGCGCAATGGCGGATGAACGAACGTCAACAGGCTCGTTGAAGACTTGAACAAGCTCGTTGAAGATCGCACCCATTCACGCACCGGCCATTGTGAATCAGGGGATCTTTGAACGAAGCGAGGATGATCGGGTCGTGCAAGTGGGTGGCGATCACCGCCGAGAGCGACATCGACTGATGAGCGTCGTGATAGATCGATAGAACGAGAGACCGGCACGTCAAGAACTCGGCAGGCTCTGGCAGGGAAGTAGAGACCGCATTGGCGCTCGCTCGCGAGAGTGCAGCGCAGAGAAGGACCCGGAGCGAGCTCGAAAGAAGGACAGCGCCCGACGGCAGAAACGCGCGCAGTTCTTCCGCAAGTGGAGGCTGAAGGAGCGATTGAGCGGCGGCATGCATTGCCGGCGAGGGCGTTGTTGTCTTTAGAAGAGAGAGACGACTATGACTGTCTGATGGGGTGGTAGTAGTTGGTTAGCTGTGGCTAGTCAGCCTGGTGCGTACTATAGCATCATATCTATCTACTCGGGAAAAAAGCGCTTTTCGAAGAGCATCGCAAAGATAGTGAGTAACCATTAGGACACGTTTGGGCGGAGGCATTCTGGAGAGATCATGAACGACACGGGTCTATCTGGCTTAAGGTTGGGTCATTTGACAAGAAAGCCTTTGGCTCTTTTGAGCTTGAGGGAATCTCCAAGAATCCTGAAACTCGATTGGCCCAAAGTATTGCATCATCAATTTTTTACAAGTTAATAATTTAAAACAAATTTTATTAAAATCTTTTCTTTTTAAACCTAACTAGTGCTAGGATAGATACATTGTTACAGGATTAGCACTAGGCTAGTTCCCACTACCGTGCCACGCGTAGTAGTGCTATTGACAAGTTACTAACCTATCTCTCACCCACACAGTCAAACGAGATTGGAAGGAGGCAGAGGGCACGGCCTCATAGATTAAACATTAGCAGAATGTAGGAGTGGCAGGCCATCATGGAAGAGGAGCTACAGCATATGTCTGTCTAAGCCCTCTGCAGATGAATTGATAATTATATGTGAGCGTTGCGTGGGTTTCATACATTGAGAGTAACGGTGGACGAATCCTGCAGGTATTTGCGTGGCCTGGTCAAGTCGGCTTTCGAAACCTCAACTAAGTTGTGAGTTCTTTTCTTTCATACTTTCTTTCTGCTCAATTCTACAATATTCCCTCATTGCGATTGCGCGCACACTTTTGGCCTTCTTTCTTCCGCGTTCGCACTTCCATGAAACTTTTTTTTCTTCTTTTTTCTTTTCCCTTTCAAAAGAACAATGTTCTTCTATCAAGTTTACCCCCCTCTACGTAAGTACGTATCTACGTAAGTACGTATCTACGTACGTAGGTATCTACATAAGTAGGTATCTACGTAAGTAGGTATCTACGTAAGTACGTAAGGGGGGAGAGAAGAAAGAACAGATTCAGACCCAAAGAGGCACTTATTGAAGAGTAACCGATTCCTATTGGGCGGACACAAAGGTGCACAACGCATTTCGAGCCTCACGGTGAGCTGCTCATTGATATTCATTGAGAGCTCTTTACAGTTCCTGGTGCTTGAAGACATTGCAGAGCTGAGCTGTCGAGACTGAGGCCGCAGCCACCACGCGGTGGCGAGTGGCTTTATTAGTTTCGGATAGTTTGAAAGTGCTGCGTGAAGTGAAGTTGATCTATCGATTGATTGATTGATTGATTGATTGATTGATTGCCTGATTGCTTTTTAAGAAGGAACACACTGTTGGATTCTTTACAGAGTGTTGTACTTTCGTTTGCTTGGGTTTCCGTCGCCGCCATTCGCGCCATCATCTCCAAAGCCAAGTCCACCTCACAAACCTGGCAACCTCTTGCGAGTTGAGCCAGCAGTCCGTAACTTGAAGGAGGAGTTGGAGGAGCGCCGCAGAGCCACGTGCGGTCTCTGAAGCTGCGACGAGTCGTCGAGTTTGTTCGAGAGGTTCAACTGATTGCTGCTCCTGTTTATACTGCTGCTGCTGCTGCTTCTACACCAGAAGAAGAACTCCAAGGCAAAACTCGAAGCAGCGCATCGAAGTCAAGCAAGTGCTGACATCAAGGCGACAGAGCCCAGCAGCACCGTCGAAGGACGCGTCGTAGAGGTATTTGCAGGAGTCACGCGACAAAGCTGCCGCCTGAGCGACAGCCTCGTCGAGCATCCAAGCTCTCGTTGGAGAACATCAAGAGCAAACAAGGACTTCATAACAATAACATTCATTCATTCGTTCACTCATTCAATAATTGCGAGTAATACCTACGAAGGCACGTAGAGCTATAGATCAAATCGAGTAAACCGTCAGGAGCCCAGAACTAGAAATAAGACGCGTACGAAAAGGTGACATTGGCCCTCCAGACGTTGCGGCCGTAAAACCCGTAAGTAAAGGCCAGCGAGGAACTTTGGGCCAGCACGCAAGCAGTCACCTAATTCCACGCTGCCATTCTGACAGCTTGCCGAGCATAGGTGCGAAGATCGTTCTTCTTCTTTCATTCTCTAGCTAGAGACTGAAGGCTCTGGCAGTAAGGAAGGAAGTAAGTAAGTAAGTAACCTCTTCTTTCTCGCCTTATCTGGCTAGGAAACCGTGGATCCTATAGCAAAGGCTAGCCAGTACTAGCAGCTAGAAGCTCTTGCGTTAGAGCTTCCGAGTCGTTCCTTTTTCCTCCCGTTCTACTTGTTGGTAGCACAGAGAACGCCTAGGACAGGAGATAGGATTGGTTCTTGAGAAGAACTCGAAGACTAGTTGAAGGCCTGTTGCCATTCTTCCAGAGTGAATATCGAGGAGACGACGCAGGCTTTGAAGAGCAGGTGGAGCTGTCGAGCTGCGGACAAAGCCACAAAGGCATCGGGGCTTAACTCGGTGACCTGCAAAACTGGGCGCCAAAGTGGCTGCTTGGAAGCAGGCGGCGCCTGGTTAAGAGCTCCTAGGTGATATATAGAGGTGTCGGTCAGAGGCACCGGGACCAAGACCGGCACGAGCCAGCAGGTAAGTGATCAATTAAATTGCTGATTCACGCTGGCCCGTAGACGACAAGGTTGACCACCAAATTGAAGGGCGATAGCGATACAACCAAAGAAGCCGCCAATCGATTGAACTCCCTTGCACAATTTGCGTAACTTGCAATCACCTATATCTTCTACAAATCACCTGCAAACATCAAAAGCACAGGGACTTGTATAGTTTTAAGTAAGAGAGACATTAACAAGCACATACTTTGGTCTGTGCACGTGCGGCGAATACTTGTGGATCGATTAGGCAGCGTTTGCTGCAGGTGCTGCTGGGGAAAAAGTAAGCAGCTTGAGGGAAACGTAGCACGGAAGATCAAACCAAGGTACGGCGTGCATTGTGACGGTCAGGCCTTTTTGGTGGCTTCGACCACTGCAGTTGTATTGACTTTTGTTCATTCTTGTTGTTAGCCAGCAGCAGAAGAACCTCTCATCCTATTGCTCAAACTTCTTACATTCACTTTTTCTTCATTCGTTCCGAGTGACTCATTCAGCTATTCAGGGCCGAGTTTCGAGAATCGTTTGTCGATCAGGGCTGAGGAGTACGTACCAATACTCGGGCTTGTGTTGGTGGAGAACCTTGCATCCTCACTCGGACAGCTTTTAGCGAGGTTCTGGTAGACTGGGATCGTCTCGTTGGCTTGCTGGAGAACGCCAGCGCTTTGGTACCTCTCGCGGGCGGTAGAACTTGGAGTGAGTGAGTTAGTTAGTTCGCCCCTTTCACAAGCTGGTGATAGGTGCTACCTAGTAGATACTACTCAAGCAAATAAGAAGCAGTCGTAGAGGAGAAAGGAAAAGGCTTTCAGAAATTGAAGTGCGTTGACGGTGAGTCAGCACTGCATCATCTTTTGGGGGGAAAGTGGAAAGGGAGAAGGAACTGGGAAATTGTCTTTGCAAGTGCCAACCAAACAACCATTTGGTCGATTGATTGAGTTGCCAGCTAGTACTCCACTGGTACAGTTGGTTGATTGGAAATCGTGCAAGTTGGCTGATTGGCTGAAGGGCCGCGCACTTACACATAAGTAAGCAAGCAAGGGCTTCTCCCAAATTCCACGCTCAGCATACTAGTGATACTAGCAATCAGAAAGCATTAACTAGGAAGGTGGTTCCGATACGCTTTTGACAGGATAAAGACACAGAAACGTGCATTGGACGGACCATTCTCGCTAGAAGAAAGCAAAACCCAAATCGTCTCAGGCAGTCAAAGAATAATAGTAATAATAATAATAATAGCTGCGGCGCGCTGGGCCAAAGCAAACAAATACGGAACGCCGGAAAACTTCACATCATGGACAGTTGGGATAATTGGCTAACCGTGCAAGGCGTGGAGGTCGCAGCCACCTCTGGCGAAGAGGACTGCCTCGAGAACCGTGATTTGACGATGCGCCGGAGATCACGGCAGCATCAGCAACTGCGTTCATATGCCGGAGAAAGATCGTCGACAAAGAACTATAGACGTAAATCAGCCATCACTAATAGGACAACTCCTGCTGTATATACCGCGCCAGATCGTACTAAAGTTACCTCATCTTCAATGGCACAAGATGATGTTTTGATGATGCGCAAGGACCGAAGGCGACGGCATACCTTGGAGAGCCCACACAGCTTACGATCTAAACCACCTACAATGACCCCGCGGTCAAGGTCCTGCGAATCAAGAGACCAACAAGCTGCAGAAGCCGCAGCTGCTGTTGCCACCATGCAGCCCAAACAGTCTTTGCTTTTGCAGGGACCGATGCATCGACGATCAGACCTTGCTGCCTTTTTATGGCAGCGTCCTTATTTTGTTCGGATGCTTGGCGAGACTCAACAGCTTCAAAAGGCAGCCCTCAATGTCTGTAAAACATCATCTAGCAAAGATTTGGTCAAAACCCAGGCTACTCAACCAGCACAACCTCAGCAAGTAAACAAGACAAGTCGCCGAAAAAGTGTTGTTAACCGCTTTCTCACCAGACTTCAGCGTAACGTTGGTACTGCAGCATAGTTCCATATGCACAGGATTAAATTTTCGATTGTAGTGTTTTAAGTCTTGTCGTTAAGACTATAGATTGGGTCTCTGTTTTAGGTGGGCGGAATGTCTTTATAATTTTTATTGAGAAGACGTACTAATCTTCTTTCTCACAGCACAAGAACAAAATATCTTACCAGTTCTCTTGTGAGCAGGTTCCTTTTCCTTTCATTTTTGGTCTTCAACAAGTTTTGTAATATTGTTTGGTCTAGCCATGTTGGTTGGTTGTATATAATACTTCTTTAGCTCTCCTTTGTATTTTTAAAAAGAAAGTTTCCATTAGTTATATTCACTATCTACCGCTGCTGTTTACTTGTTTTTATTTTATTTTGAGACAGATCGCCATGAATCGTTCTCAGTTTTTGCTTTTTTGACGCCTGAAAGTTCTGATCGTTTACATTACAAACTCGAACTGTTCATGTTTGCTTTTCTAAAATAGGGATAACCTGTAAAACATCTGTCACAACTTTTGCAATGGCTACGTGGAAGCTTACATACTTTAGAATGAAAGAAACGAAGGCCAACATTTTTCTGATCAAGAATAATTTAAACACATTTTGAAAGATAAAAGGTCAAAATGAAAAATGTCACAGCGAATTAGCAAAGGTAGGGCACTAAAGAATCTAAAAAAGACAAACACTTTGCTCGCAGCACAAGCGCAAGAGAAGAGCAGCCTTTCCAAAGTTAAGGATACTATCAGCCCTGATTACCCAGCAAGCAATAGCTCCTTGCTTGACAGAGTTTAATTCGTCGATGTAAAGTTCGACGCAAGAATGTAGTTTACTTTGATGTGTGCTTTTATGAAGTAGTTCGTTTGAGTTCATAAAGACGATCTGAAGACGTTCGGAGACGTGCTTGCTTACCCCTAACATTCACCGGGGAAGTTAACCATAATTCCTCCGGGGACGTCGCGCTAGAACCGTGGGGAGGACTCCCGGAACCGCTCCCTCCCAACTGACCTCCAATCCCACTACCAAGGTTCCCGCCGTGGGCACTTGTTATTCCCGGTGGAATCGCCACAGGGTGGTGTATTGCAGGTTTCGATTCTTCTGGTAAGTCAGTCTCAGCATCAGAATCGATTGAATCCATGAGGCGTTCACGGTCCTCGATCTGAACAATCTCCCACTCAATGCGGAAGACAAACCACACGAAACGGCGCACTACTTCGCAAAGCTCGAGGACAAACGTTAGGCCTTCCTGGGTTAACTGCAAATGTACAGAAAGCTTGAAAGACCACAGAACACGAAGCAAGAAATCAAACAAAATGGCTCCATAATAGAAAACCGGAGTCGAAGGCAACAATGGGGCAGAATGGCTTTTATGCCCCCCCTCTGCCAGAGAAGACGATCGTGCTGGTTCTTCTGTGAACAACAAAGAGTTGCCGAAACGTAGCAAGCTCGTCCAGACGGCATCTCCACTACTGAGCACGCCTTGCGCTGCAGGAAGTCCGCTGCCGATGGTGGCCTCGACAGGGGCAGTGACGGAACGAGGATCATCCGTTTTTTTCGGAGACGTAGGCGCCACGCCTGCAGGAGAAGGTGTGGGGTCCTTTTGCAGCCCTTGGAAAGAGCGGCCAGATACCACGACGTGTTCTTCTGGTGAGCTGACATCGTTAGGTTCACGTAAGAGATCCGTATCAGATCCTTTGAGCTTCTTTAAACGGGGCAGACCAAGCTCAGCATCGGGATCATGTTGCTCAGACGCGAAGAAGCTATCACCATCATCTTCGTCGTCATCATAATCATGATAATCTTCGTTACGCAAACGGGCATAACCACTATTACGATCATTATTCATAAAGAGAAGACGCTCGCGCAGGAGGAAGTAGCGTGCCTCGTTGCTAGACAAGCCCCAATCCATAACAATGTCCCACATGAAAGAAAAGAAGGAGTTGAAAGAGATTGCAAAGAGCCACACTCGCCGCAAAGCTTCACTGTTGATGCTTGGGAACTGATGGGCAAAGGTAGAGATCCAAATTACAGGGAATGCACTGGCGTATTTGGCCGCGTTAACCAAATGGGGAAAAGCTTGGCCAGTAGCGTGGTATGCTACAATACACTGGCGAAAGCGTAATAAGAATGGTAAACTGGTGATTACAGGACGCAACCATGAGTCAGAGCAAGACTGCTCGTAGCTTTGCAGCATTGTTGAGCTAGTACGCAGGTAACTGTGAGAAGGCGCAGCAGCTGAGATCTCTGCATCAAACGGCCCACCCGTCAGCATGGTCTCTTCGGTGAAAGAGTGACTAAGTAGGACACAAACTGACACCTGCATGTCAGCAAGTGCTTTGCTAAGCGAAGTCATAATATCACCGAGCACAACCTCTGCAAAGAGTACGCCAGACGGTAATGGCATGAATACACGGAAGAGAGTCTGGAGTAACCTCTCGCGGCCACGACGGTTAAGAATATCGAGTGGCACGAAGAGTGCGCAGAGCGAGATAATATACATTACACCAGGAATTACCAGCGGGTCTGAGAACGGCCACCTGAGCGTATACATGAGCCAGCAGACGAGAAAGATCGCCATAATAATTAGTGCAGAAGTGCAGATATTTGCTGGACTCAGAGTGGTCTCATGGTTGAACCCAAGAGCCTTGGCATAATCCAAATTGGTCTTCTTGAAGACAAACACTGTTACACCGTACAGAAACCAGACCAGCGCGAGTAGTAAAGGAGGCCGAAAGTAGACATGACTTTCATTCACAAATGTTTGCAGCCCCATGATCGCACCACAGAATCCTAATTGACAGCTTGTCTACAGATAAAGACTGCCAGATGCGTAGCCAAGGTGTCCACAAAGCAAAGAAAATTATGTAAGGAGTTTTTTGCAAGCCCTGAAGTTATTGCCTAGCTTTAAAACGAAAAAACTATGCCACAAGAAATGCACCAAGTCAGAATTCCACGTGCCTAGACACGTTTTCGGTTTTTGTCTTGATGAACGTTGACGACTTAATACAGAGTCTTTCTCAAGATGAGATCTAGGCAAACTCGTTTGAGAAATCCAGGGGCAACGCAGTGAGATCTAACAAGACAGGCCAGTCAACAGCAGCTAAGCAAGCGTGCGCGAAGGACTGGACAATGAAAGAGACTTGTTGCGTTGGGGAGGTGGATGCCGTCTGTTTCAAACAAAGCAAAAAGCAAGAACGGCTGCCCTTGAAGAGCGGGTTCACAGTACTCCTGGGGGCGCCTGGAACCGCGAGGCTCGCTCCGGAAGCGGCGTTCGCAAGGCGGATAGCGCCTCTCCGGAGCGGCGGTTGAAGACGCTGCGGCGAGGACGAGTACGAGCGATTGATCGATCGCCGATTGACAAAGCGAGGGAAAAAGGAAGGCGATTTCCTTTACCTAATATGATTGATTATATGTGATGCTAATAATGTCCAAAGCATAAAACTCTTTCTTCTCTTCTTTTATTCGAAAAGAATAAAATTAAAACTTCCATATAATACATAATAAATAGTACTAGGTACGACCTACAATAACTACGATGACGAGTAAAGCAGAGGAGGTATTGAAAAAAAAATTACACCTTTAATTTAAAGAAAACAACTTAAAAAAACATTATTTAAAATCTTTGCAACAGAAAGCTGTAGAATACTATAGGCAACATATATAGGAGTTTAAAATGAATAATGTTTTGAGGATTTGAAACTTCGATGTGAAAAGTAAGTGAGGACTCATAAGCTAAAAGGTAGTAGGACGCCAACCTGTTCGATGGAACTTGGTGGTGTTTGGTAGCGATAATGATCTATGCAAAAGTGGGCCTCACCTATGTAGAGAGTAAGCGGAAGAGAGCCGGGGGCGGTAATTAAAAACAGTTTAGCTATTATGGAGCAGCAGGATGAGCCACGATGGTATCAATGAGGATCTCAATGATGTAAACTTTTGAAGAGGGTCTCTATGATGAAAACTAGGTCCACAGAGCATATGATTCAGGAGCCAAGATAGGCTCAAGAACATCGTCGACGCAGAGAGGATGCAACAAAGGGTTTGGAGTGAGAGGAAGGACACTCCAATGAATGAATGCTACAAGATCAGAAGCGATGACGGTGCTAAAGATGTAGGAAGAGCTGGGTTTACACACACGTTTGATGTTTGTTGGGAGAAAATAAAAATGAAAAATGCACATGGACCTATATTATATGTAGGGATCTAAGTGATGGCTGGGAATGAGCTGGCATTACGCCGTCTCAACGTCTCAGCATTAGGTAGGACAAAAACGACTCGCGACGAGAACTTGACAATGACAAAAAGCAATGGTACTGTATCTGTTACATTGGATTGCGAACTCGGGCTTCCGAGAGTCTTTGGAGATATAAGAGAAGCGAATAGAAAACACAATGCGCTCTGACTTGTAGCTGTTATTTTGAAGATGGCTCATCACATCATCGCAACAAGGTGCGAACATAACAAAATTCATATAGGGTTTCGGAGCTCATGATATACGAATGATACTATTCTTATTTGAAGTGTGTAAGCACTGTCTGGAAATACGGTACATGGCCATCATTACATGGAAAACTGCAACATACGGCTGGGCGCTCGTGTTGCTGGACTTTTCCATTTTAACCAGGCATCGTGCAAAAGAAGAGTTTGTATTACAATAGATGCATTAAGTTCTTTCACACGACCGTATCACGATCCCAGAAACTTGGATGGACCTAATTTTATTGAATAGAAGTAGTGGAGTCTATGGTTAACTGGCAGAACGCTGTCACTTCTGTTGTCGAGATCCAGTCTAGTGCACGGCAAGAAAAGCAAGTTCCTCAGGGTCATTCGAAACATTCCACTCGCATCAGTTATCGTTGTTGTCGAGCCAGCCCGTTGGCAATGGGAACCCTTCACGGTCCCGTCAGATCTCACATCGTAAGTTATCCATGCCCGAAGCTAGAGAACGCCTAGTCTACCTCTCATCTATGGCAGCCTCGCTCCCTCTGAAGCTGTAAATAACGCCTTTGCATTCAGCTGGCCAGCCTTGGCACAGTTACGCATCCGTACCTGCCCTTTCTTCTTTCTTCAGAGAGGTCTCGCTCGTCAGAGCGCGGTCCATGAAACGAAAGCTTGCTCAAACGAATCTCTCGCTGTCTCCTGAAGAGAAGAACGCAAATAGAACACGCTACCTATGTCTAGTAAACCCATCTCTTTGAAATCCTTTGGTCCCCGTTCTTTCCTGGTCAAGATTTTTATATCATGATATTTATCCTCTACTTCAATTTAATTTTAAAAAAAAGAAAAAAGAAAAAAAGTTTAGAACTATTCGTAAAGAAGACGAGAAAACTACTAGAAAGCCCTAGACACCTGGTGCTTGAAAAATGAAATAAATTTTAGTTTTACTTTTATTTTCCAGTTAAAAAGCGATGGTTTTAAATTAAATTGTAAAACAATAATTCTTTAAAGAAGCAATTCGTTGTGTGAACAAAATGGGAAAGAAACCGACTCCGAGAGGTGGCTGGCTCCACCCGGAGATGTTGTAGACAACGGCAATGGAGGAGTGACAGGCCGGCGCCGCTTGGTGGGAAGCCCAGGAGCAGGCCCCGCCCGGCCCTGGCCACGTCCAAGCGAGGTTTGCAGAGGCAGAGCGCCTGCCACAGAGAATCGAGAGACTGAGAGACAGCCAAGAAAGCACGAGAGATATCGACTGCGCGGAGGCCTAGTGAAAGTATAGGAACTCCTAAGAAGGACTTCGTTCCTCTCGTTAGTTAGTTAGTTAGTTTGTTTGTTTGTTTGTTTTTAGAGAGAGAGAGAGAGATTGGCATAAGCGAGCAAGCAATGATAGAAGGATCGGGATGAGTTTACAGGGCACAGGAGATCTGAGCGTGGATTGGCATACGCGAAGAAGCATTTGGCTGCGAAAGAGGAGGCTTTGGCGCAGAGAATGACTCGATGGAGAAGGAGCGAATTGGGAAAAGGGCAGCAAGAATTGCAAATAGAGGCAGAATGCACACGTCTGGTAGGATAGGCACGGAAACGCTTAGAGAAGGCACAGCGTACACCTGGTCTGGTGCGGGGGTTTCGTGGGGAGCATGTGTACCAGAATGCACAACAGCGGCAAGAAAAGCGTGGTTTGTGCAGGTTTGTATCCCAAACCATCGCGGGAGGTGACCCAAGAGAGCGAGGGGAGGTGGCAAAGGGTGCCGGAAAGATGACGCCTGCTTTGTCTTCCCTGGGAAACAGAGGATTACAGCGGTCTCTGGCAGCTTTGGAGCGAGAGGCGAGAATGTTTGTGCGGCAAAAGAAACGTTTAGATCTTTTTAATCCTCTCCTGTGCTGTATAAGAGAGGTCCTACTACAGCGTTTCTTTTCAAGTTGTTCTAAATGTCTATTTTCGTGGGGTTTTGATTTTGGTTTTGTTTTGAAGGCGTCTACTTCTACCCAAAACGGTAACTGGGGCTATGGCAGGCAGCACCATCTGAGTTCTTTTCTTTTTCTTTTCTTTTTCTTTTTCTTTTTCTTTTTCTTTTTCTTCAACTGTAAAAGCAGGAAACAAGAAAGTAAAACTTTCTTTCACGCTAAAGTATGTTAGGGAAGAGAAGGAAAGGAGAATAGAAAGAAAGTCTGTGCGAGATATAATGGGGTTAGTTTACGGTAGGTAGGGCTAAGGCGGCGCTAGTCAGTGATATTGGCGCTATCACTATGGTAGTATACGCAGAGTAAGAGAGATAGTTCATTTGTAGGGGATGATTATAGGAAGGAAAGAGAGAAAGGAAAAGAGGGAAATCGGGAATCAAATTCAAATCACAGCGCGGGTAGACTCCGCGCGGCGCAAAGCTCGAGGCCGCGCGAGGGTCACGAGGAGACGCCATTAAGGCTGCAAGAGGTTCTCCTGTGGTGTGCCACAGGAAGGTCCCGGCGACAGCAGCGCTGTCTCGTCGTCCTGCCAGGTGGCGGTAGAGACAGGCAGGCTCCATTACAGTCATTCTCAGAAAGAAAAAACAGCGCCTTTCTCTCTCTCTCTCTGATTTTGCTGTATTTTCTTTCTCTCTTTTTGGCTTCGACGCAACTCGTTGCGTTCGTGGCCTTGCTGTTGCTGCCTTGCCGCCGCGGTTTTTAACGCACAAGACCCCGCGGGGACAATATAACAGACTCTGGGAAGTCAGAGGAAACCTCGAAGCTGACAGAATCGCTGTTCCAGAGCTCGCAGACGCAGTGCAGGACTCGCTGCAGGTTGATACTGCTCGGCTGAGGTGACAGCAGGTAGCTAGTAGATTGACTAACGACTGCAGTTTAGTAGAGTAGAAAAAGTAGCATTCGTTGAATAGGTTGATTGATTGATTGATCGATCGATCGATCGCTAAGTTGTTTGACGTTCTCGCGCAAAGACTCTGACGGGTTGATAAGTCATTGAGCAATATGTCGGAGGCAACCGGAGCTCGCGTTTGGGTGAGAGATCCTCGAAGAGCATGGGTGCGTGGTGTCGTGGAAAAACGTGAACAAATGCCAGATGGCAAGTGGAAATTCACGGTGCAAAAGGAACCCATTGAGGAAGATGTGGATAGTGAGGATGACATGAGCGATGCTGGCGACCCCATGGACGCTGAGGAGACTGTAGAGATCGTGGGAGATAGTATGGAGCTCTCTGAACATGCTGACTTGTTTTTGTGTAATCAGTTTGAGGATAACCGCACCCTTGCAGACGTTGCGGATCTGACATGGCTTACACATCTTCATGAGCCCTCTATCCTTCAAAGTCTCTATGAACGCTTCAAGCGTGACCACATTTACACCAACACAGGTCCCATTCTCCTTGCAGTCAACCCTTTCAAGCAAATTAAACTTTACACTCCGGAATTGCTTGAAATGTACTACAGCACAGGTCTTCTCCGCTCGCAGGGTCTGGAGGCACCGCAAATGCCGCCCCATGTATACGCCACAGGTGACGCAGCCTACCGTAACCTCGTAGACACAATGGACTCAAGTTCTAAGAACCAAAGTATTCTCGTCAGTGGTGAGTCCGGTGCTGGTAAAACGGAGAGCACCAAGTTTATTATGCAGTACCTTGCCACTGTAGCTCGTGACGATGCAGCTCAGGATGGCCAGAAAATCGCAGACATGGTGCTGCAGTCCAACCCTATCCTGGAAGCTTTTGGTAATGCACGTACAAATCGCAACGATAACAGTTCCCGTTTTGGTAAATTTATCGAAATGCAGTTTAACGCAAAGGGCCATCTTGTCGGTGCACGGATCGTAACTTACCTTCTCGAGAAGGTGCGTCTTGCTAAGCAGGGCTTGGGCGAGCGTAACTTTCATGTCTTTTACCAGCTTTGCCGTGGCGCGACGCCTGAGCAGCTTGAGGAGTGGCATGTGCCTGACCTTGAGGAGTCAGGAATTACAAACCAGAGCGAATGCTATGATCGCAAGGATGGCGTCGACGATGATTCCCAGTTCGAACGCATGTGGAAAGCTATGGAGACGATGGGCTTCCCCGAGGAAGAAAAAATTGAGCTCATGCGGACAGTAGCAGCTGTGATGAACCTTGGTAACCTCGCGTTCGTCCCTGATGCTGCTGGCAGTGCTGGTGATGAGGATGAAGCGGCTGTTATGGACCGAGACAATGAAGCAAGCAATAAGGCGCTCAAGGGTTGTACTGAACTCATTAAGGTAGAAGAGGAGGCGCTTATCAAGGCTTTAACAACCCGTCGTATCAAGGTTGGTGTGGATTGGATCTCTAAACGCCTCAGCGTAGATGAGGCTGCCGACGCTCGCGATGCCCTCCTCAAGACCATTTACTCCCGCATGTTTGATCGCGTAGTTAAGCGTGTAAACGAGAGCATCCAGGTCAGCTCCAAAATCAAGACGAACTGCATTGGTGTTTTGGATATCTTTGGATTCGAGGTCTTTGAGTATAACTCATTTGAGCAGCTTTGCATCAACTATGCCAACGAAACTCTCCAACAACAATTTAACCAGTTCGTCTTCAAGCTTGAGCAGAAAGAGTACGAAAAGGAGAAAATCAAGTGGTCGTTCATTGATTTCCCGGATAACCAGAAATGTCTGGACCTTATTGAAGCAAAGCCCATCGGTATCATCTCACTACTTGATGAGCAATGCCTCTTCCCCAAAGGTAACGATAAAAGTCTTGCGTCCAAGTTTTACGAGCTTCTTGAGGGTGTGCCGCGGTTCTCTGCGTCTAACAAGGATAAGGTAAACTTCAAGTTTACTGTTGAGCACTATGCTGGAAATGTCACTTACGACACTGCTGGCTTTGTGGCAAAGAACAAGGATCAGCTTTACCAGGAGTCTCTGGAGCTTATGCAAACTTCTCAGGATAAATTCCTTTCGCTCCTTTTCCCCAAGAACGAGGGTAATGATGCTGCCGCTGCTAAAAAGGGTCAGTCTGGTCGTTCAATTCAGTCTAAGACCCTTGGTTCTCAATTCAAAGAGCAGCTTGCAGACCTGCTTAAGACCATTCGTAGCACCTCCCCTCATTACGTTCGCTGTCTCAAGCCTAACGATCGTGCCGCTGCTAATGTTCTGGTGCGCCAGCGACTTGTGGACCAGCTTCGTTATGGTGGTGTTTTGGAGGCAGTCAAGGTCGCCCGTGCAGGCTACCCTGTGCGGATGGTTCTGGCAAATTTTGTGTCACGGTACTTCATGCTTGCTGGTGAGAAAATCAACATTAACAAGGCTCGCAATGACCAGGATGGCAAGCCAGCAACCTTGAAGATTGTCAAAGCCCTTGATCTCGAACCAGAATCAGAGTTCCAGATTGGTCGCACAAAGATCTTCTTACGTAAAGGAGCATACGAGCGTATCGAGGATGCCCGGCTAACTGCAATGAAGGTAGCCGCAACTCGAATCCAGTCAGTTGCTCGCGCTACGAAAGATCTCAAGCATTACCGGACTGTCATCCGTGCAGTACGCAAGCTTCAAGCAGTGTCACGTGGTATGATGGGCCGTTCTGAGGCTCGATTTGTTCGCAACACGAGGGCGGCCACCAAAATTCAGTGCAACGTACGTCGCTTTCTCGCCATCAGGAAGCGTCTTCAAACTGTGCGTGCTCTGGTCACTATCCAGTGCGCCTACCGTAGCTACAAATCTCGCATGCTTGCCAAGGAGCTCAAGCGAGACATCAGTATTTTGCGTATGCAAGCATGGTACCGTGGCTTGCCTGCTCGTCGTGCTTTCATGCAAAAACGTACCAAGATTATTCTCATGCAAAAACTGGTGCGTCGTGCTTTGGCGCGAATTATGCTCAAGCGTCTTCGTGAAGAAGCACGCCAGGTTGGCAACCTTCAAGGTAAGATTTCAGAGCTCCATGCCCGTGTCAAGGCTCTTGAGAGTGAATTGGAGGAAGAGAAACAGGCTCATGAAGCACTTAAGAAAGCAAGTGCTGTGAGTGAGGCTGATGCCGACCTTGCTGTGGACCTTGCTCAGGCCAAATCTCACATCGAGGAGCTTGAGGCAGAGATTTCTCGTCTCAAAACAGCTGCAGAGAGGGCCACGGCCGAGGCTGAAGCCGCCAAGGCTGAAGCAGAAACATTCAAAGCCGAGGTTGAGTCTGCAAAGGCCGAGATTGAGTCCGCCAAGGCCGAGGTTGAGTCTGCCAAAGCTGAGGCTGCTGCAGCCACCGCTGCTGCTGCTACTGTTGCTGCTGCTGCCTCTGCTTCTACCGCCGCTAACCCTGCACCAACAAGCCCTGCAGAGACCAATGCTGTAGAGTCTGCTGACATGGCTGCCTTGCAGGCACGCTGTGATGCCCAGGCTAAGGAAATCGAGGCCTTGCGAGCTCAATTTGCTCGCCAAGCGTCTTCACCGGCAGCGGCTCCCGTTGCGTTAGTTCAGAAGAGCCAAAGTGATATCGAAATGTACGAGGATAAAGAGGGCGAGGAGTCACTTTTGCACTCGGATGCCAGCCGTGGAGGCAAGGCAAACGAGCAAGAAGGCGACTTGGGCGCAGAGCAAGCTGCGGAGATTCGCCGTCTTAGGGAACAGGTTTCTCAGCTTGAGAGTGATCTTGTAGATGCTCGTGAAAGTGCTGCAGCTGGAGTCGCTGCAGCTACTGCTGCCGCCGCGGCCCGTGCCAGCGGCGACCAAGACTCATTGACTACGTTTCAAGAAGAGGAAATTCAACGGTTGAACCATCAGCTCATTACATTGCAAAAGCAACTTGCAGAGTCCAACGAGATGACCAGTCATGTTTTGGATGAAAGCTTCGCAGCTGCGGATGCAGCTAGCCACAATGATGAAGCTGACACCACGCCGCCGGATGCTCGAGTCGAAATTATGCAGCGAGAGATCTCTGATCTCGAAGAGGAAAAGACAATGCTCATCGACCAGCTTCGGGAGTTCACTGAGAGGATGATGGATGCTGAGAACCGCGCTAACTCTTACCAAAATGAAACCGCGAAATTCCGTAATTCCAACCGCGATCTTATGGAGAAGCTTAAGTCCATGGAGACGCTGTCTGAACAAGCGAGCAGCGTAAAGATCAAGCTTGCTCGTCGACTTGAAGGTTTGATTCTCGAAAACCGCACTTTGCGTCAAGAAATGAACGAGGCCGAGGAGAGGGTTGCAAAACTCGAACAGGAGAATCGCTTACTCATGGCACGTCGGTGAGTGGACTTATTAATCAGCGTGGCTTAGATATCATGCCTGCGTCAGAATGTATATTTCCCTCGTCTGTTGTGTTTTTTGTTTTTGTTTTTCGTGAATAGCTCTCTTTCGACGCACTCCAGTTTAATTAACAAGGATCCGAACTGATAACATGTCTGCACCGAAAGGATGAATTGTCTAGGCCAGGTAAGATCACTACATTTAGACGTGACTGCTGAGTTCCCTGGACGAGAACAAAATTGAATTTCTGCTTTCACCTTGCTTTCGTTTTTAAACGAACTTTGAATTCCAGAAGCAAGAATAGCAAGTCGAAATACCAAAATAAAATTCTGACCGTGCTACGCGTGTGCTAAATGAATAAATGATTGATTACACATTATCTCATATAGTTCGATATATAAATATAACTTGAAAATGAATCCAACCTTTAATAGATTTGTAACTAGCAACAAACAACCAAGTTTTTCTGCAGCCATTGTCTTTGCCCGAACAGAGACAAGTATACATTTACTATTACATAAGTCATGATGAGATTCCAGACACAAAGTCTTGCAGTTCCTCAACTTGTTTAAGTGCAAAAGCACAACGCGCAAGGGTAGGTACAGTATTAAGAAAGACGAGAGTGCCTTGCCCTTGTTCATCAATAATAACATTCCAGCCTACTGTTGTAAGAACGTTCTGAGCGCCAAGTACACTACCTATTGCCTCCCGAAATTTTGGATTGGTGAGACCAAGCCTCTGAAATTTTACGTTGGAGGGATCACTAAGAACGTTGCGAAGTACTTTACCTAGAAGCTGCAATGCACGAAGTGCACGGTCAGGCTCGTTCCTTTCGATAACTTGGGAAACTGCGTTCTGCACTTCCCTTTGCGTGCGTTCATCTATGGTATTGTTTGCGTCGTTACAGGAAAATATAAGATCAGAAGAAGATGTAATTGTTTTCGATGTTGCGGGCTTTTCAGAGCTTGTAGGATCTGCAGCAGAATCCCCATTAAGTGAAGGAGACAGACGGGCGTTAGCCCCAGATTCCTTGGTGGCAGTCACGATATCTGCTTGTCGTGTTTTTGAAATTTTGCTATTGACATCTAGAGTCATTTTTACCACGGAGGAGTTGCAGGATGCACCTAGCTCGTTAGTTTGACCAGCTCTTCGCTCTGCTGCAAGAGCTGCAGTTAGGCGCGGTGAGTGCCTTGCTCCCGTGGCTGACTCTGCTCCACCATTCTGGCCAGGCGTGTCTCCACCAAGTCGATAAGTCCCGCCGGCTGGAGCACTCGCCGCTTCTCGTGGGGGTCTTGCCACAACACCTGCATTCATGTAGTGCCCTCCTCCTAAAGTGTGCCCTCCTGAATTGCGCCAGTCTAAATTTACTTGCTCCTTTTCAATTTGTCGCATTAGCTGATAAAAGTCTTTATCATGTTCTGAGTGAACCATATGGGAGAGTTCATGACATAAAACCTTACGAATCTCGTCATACTTGCGAAAGCCTTTGAGATCATCAGTTCTCAGGCGGAGGGAAATCTCTTGTCCTTTATTTATGTTAACACCTAACACACAGACAGGGTCAACGCCCACTTTACCATCAGGATACATTTCGCTTAGGACTCCTACCTTCCATTTGTGTTTTTGCATCACTGCCACAAAACCAGGGTCCGTGCCGAGTCTTTGCAAGATCTCCATAGCCCGTTGTGCATCACGGAATTGAGGTAGTGCTCGGTAGCTGTGAAAATGCCACTCTGTTTTCTCTGCAGCGAGTTGTCTCGCGGCTTTTTCGCGAACAGCAGCTTTATGTTCCCGCTCTAATTGGAGAGCTTCGTAATCAACATCAAGATCGTTCCAGACACTGCGTGCTTCGGATGCAATAGCAGCATCTTTAGTCTCGTGCATCGCTTCAAGGTCCTGCGCCGTACTCCCGAAGAGTTGGAGAATTTCACTATCTGCAGCAAGTTGTACAAATTGCTCTTCGCTATGTAGGCGTCCACTTCTACCCACTATCTTCTGGTGCTCTACCGGTACGGAGGTCCTGGCAGCAAGCTCATCTTGCAAGCTGCTTAAGCTCGAGGCCTCGAGGTGCAAGATCTCGCCTCGAAATCTTACACGCATATTGAATCTCGTTTGCCTCTGCACAGTCAAAAGAGCAACTGTAAAACTAACTTTGCGCTGAGAATACGCTCTTTTACGCAACAGCAGAGGAGTTTGAGGTTTGGTGCTTGAAAGTTGCTGCATACGGAGAACAGCGAAGAGCTCCTCCGATTCGACGGGGTCTCAATTACTTTTACCCGCGTTCCCGAAGCTTCTTTCTTTCTAGTCTCTTACAGTCACTCTTAGTATAATCACTAAGATTGTCATGCAAGTGTCAACAACTGAAAAAACTCTCTAAGGTTGCTCTCCGCGGAATTTGATGATTGCACTGATTCCAAAGGTGTCATGAACTTGATCGTATGAAGATGTCGCATAATGGCATGAAACAGAACACGGTGAAGGAAGGGAGCCTTAGTTCTTTTAAAGTAATGATTGAAATTACATGTAAATCAATAGTAGTTTTAGCACATTTCGAGTGAGCTCAGAAGATATGCAGATGTGGAACCTTGATATATATCAATGATGATCTGTGCTGAAAGATGTAGCTCTGAAAGCATAAGCTGCAGGTGATGATGCTCTGTTCACCTGCTGGTTTTTTGTTTATGTATTTAAGAGTCCACACATGTTTAGGAAACCACATTCAGTTAGGTGATCATGAGTTTGCTTCCCATTGAGGAACTCTTTGTAATATATGTTACGATTGCGATTGATGTTTCTTTTCTAAAGAAAAGGGGAAATTGAGGTGGAAGTTTTAATCAAAAATCAGTTTACAAGTTTTTCGAAAGTTATGCGTGTAAAATTAAAACATGTGATTTAATCATCTCAAAAGGCTCAGCTCAGCCATCTTTGATGCCAGAACGATCTCGTGCTCTCGACGAATACGTTCTATGCCTTCCCGGCCTTGGTGACGCTCACGGTCAAACTTATGGCGAAGAAATCGTTTTGCACTGGGCGTGGTCGCCTCAAGCTCCCACTGTACCTGGCGCTGCTTCTCGGCCTCAATTTCTGCCTCAACTAAAAGCTGAATATGATTATGCTGCTGACGTTGTAAACGAAGCAATATCTCCCTACGATTTGCTCGTTCTTTTACCTCACGTTGAGCATTTTTGTTTGCTCGATCCTCGTCTCGTTCACGTTGCTTTTGCTCAGCTGCTAGAAGGATTGCCTCGCCTGTCTCAGCGTCAAAAACAACCGCAGGGTTCTGCATCTTGCCACACTAGAGAAACTATCCTAGTCTACAAATTGAAGAACTTATGCTTATCCGCACTCCACACGCAGCACGTATGCCTTGCGCGCTGATCGATTGGAGCGGTAGTTTGAGCTTTCCTGTCGCTGTCTAATGGGATTCTTGCACACCACTGGCATATTGTTTCTCTTTTTCTTTTCTATTTATATATATACACAAGGGGAGACTACAGGTCAGTTTTGACTTCTGACTCCGCGCCCAATAAATGTGCTCATGAATTGGACTCTCGTTTGCATACTCAACACGAAGAAAATATGCTCATGAGGTGGACTAGCATTTACATACTTAACACGAAGTAAAGGAAGAAAGCAAAGCAGGCCTAGGTTGTAATGAAATAAAAGGATTCGAAGCCAACCTATGAAATATGTTTTATCAGTAAATTGAACCAACTCGGAAACTCACTTTTAAAGAAGGGGGTTATTTCTTTTAAAGCCATGAGCTAAATGAATAAGATTTGATTAAACTTTTTCTCGAAAACGTGAGGATGGGTGTATTATTTTGTCCTTGTATAAGAAGATACGAAGCGACGCAATTAGAAGGTATACACAACTTCTTCTACATGGAAAATTCATTTGAAAGAGAGCTTTTCAGAGATGCCATCCAGTCATCCTCCGAAGATTTCTTGGCTGCTGCGGGTACTTCAGGCGGCCTGAGGTGCCACAGGGGCTGCTGCTGACACTGCAGGCTCTTGGGAGGCACTAGCACCTGGTGCATTGACAATAGGAGGATTTAGTGGAACCTCAGTAGCTGGAGCAGCAGCGGCAGCTAGAGGAGACCGTGTCGATGAAACTGAAGAGGGTCTCGAAGATTGGGTTGCACCACCAGTAAACGAAGCCTGGAGAAATGCGCGAAGCTCATCGTCGCTTGAGTCTTTAGCTGGTTGGGCTTTAGCAACGTCCGGTCCCATAGGAGTTGGGGTTGCAGATAAATCTGGTTGAGCCTTCACAGGTTGCGCTTCTTGGGTTACAGGCAGTGTTGGGCTTGTTGCAGTGGAGGGCTCTTTCGTTTCAAATTCCCCGCCAGATTGTTGCGAGCTAGATAGACTAGTTGCGAGATTCTGAAAAGGAACTGGTGGCGAAGCTTGCCGCGAAGGAGGCAATGAATCTCGGGGTGTTTCTTCTCCCGCATCTTGAGAAGAAGATGTCGAAGCAAGGCTTAATTTTGATGAAAACGAGCGTTCTAAAGACTTTTTGATATCATCATCTGTCACTTGCAGCGGTCCTCTGGAATTCCGAGCTGTTGAAGAATGTGCAGATGCGAGATCATCATCTTGTGAGCTCGCTTCGGTATTTGAGCCACTTGATTCTTGAGCAGTACTCGGCAAAGGTCGAGGTGGTCCACGTGGCCCTCCTCCACCTCGCCCTGCAAGCATTGCGGCAAGGGCAGCTCCGCGATTCGCAATTTTGCTCGGCTCTGGAACATCCACATCCCCTGCCGAGGGTGGCGGACCTCGGGGAGGCAACCCATTGCCTCCACCACGACCTGCAAAAAGTGCTGCAACAGCTCCACCGCGACCCCCAGGGCCACCACCCCGGCCACCACGGCCAGCGAATAAGGTAGCTACAGGATTCGGTGTTCCACCAGGACCTCCTCCAGGAGGTCCTCCTCGTCCGGCAAACAAAGCTGCGACTGGATTTCCAGATCCAAGTTTCCCTGGCCCCCCTGGACCTCGAGGCAGACCCCCTCCGAGTCCTCCTCGTGGACCAGAGCCGCTTCCTGCGGATGGCGGGGGGTCATTGCGGTATGCTTTGTGTCGAACTTCATCTCCGCGCAGAGATTTGCTTTCCTCTTTTTTAACAAGCTCTGCAAGTTTTTCTCGAATATTTGCTCGCCATTTGGCTTTGTCACCAGTGGGGTCGTTAGCGAACTCCTCAGGACTTGCTGCATAGAGGGCACGCTGTTCAATAATGTCAAGACCTTGGGGGTTATATTTATTTGTGAAATCACCGTAGTGAATCTTCGCGATCTCCTCTGGCGAAAGAAACAAGAGACGTAACACCTTTTGGCTATGGATCCGAGCTGCAAGAAGCGGCTTGAGACCCTTATTCACTAGCTGCTCCTTGGACATGTTGAAGTACTCACGTTTAATAATTCTCTTGGTCTCTTCCAGAGCTGCTTCATTCTTCGGCCTCTGCTCATCCTCCCATTGGCGCCAACGATCGATCTCACGCTGTTTATAGTCTGGGTGGTTCCGCACAATTTGATCGTATTTTTCAAAGACGTTTTGAGCCTCAAACTGGTCTTTTTCGTCTTCAGAGCCCATGATTTTTTGCACAGCCTCCTTCATGCGTCGCTCAGCTTCTTCCAGAGTGAGATCAAGATCTTCTTCGGAGATGTTTGCAGGCAGATATTCCCGAACCTTTTTCAAGCGTGCACGAAGGCGCTCCATTTCAGCATAAATTGCGTCATCGTTGCTTGCAAGGTCGTTTGCTGGAGGTGTCGAAGGAGCACTACCAGATTGTTGCTCTCGTTCACGCGCCTTAAGAATCTCTTGATGCTTTTTCCGCTCCTCCTCCAGTTGCTTTTTGGAGCTCTCCTCAAGATCCTTCAATCTCTGCTTCGCAGCTGAAAGTTCTTTGCGAAGAATTTCATAAGCTTCATCCTGACTATTTGGTTGTGGAGTTGCGCGTCCGCTACTTGCGTTGCTAATTGCGCTATTAGGTTCCTCCTCTTCATGGTGGGGGGCCTCGTCTGACGTAAGACCATCTTCTTCTTCGTCTTCAATAGGGGAATACTCCGCTCGAGAGGTTTCAACCTGAAGTGAGCCACCTTCTACAGAATGATCAAGAGCGGTGATGGTGTTTTCGTCTTGTGCACTTTCATCGCCCTGGTCCATGATACCAAGTTCATCAACAAAGTTCTTGTGTTCTTGTTCAAGATCCTGTCGAGTGCTAGCCTCAACATCTTCCAGTTTGGCATTTGTCTCAGCGAGTTCTTGCTGAAGGATTTTAATGTCATCACTGTCAACAAGTTTGTCGGCATCATCATTGGCCTCATCTAAGAACACGCCGTTTTGATTTCCTGTTTGAGGTGGAGGTACTATAGAAAGGCCTTGTGGAACTTGTTCGTCTGCAGAAGGTTGATCTGGTGATGAAGTCTCTACATTTGCTTGACTTGTCCAAGAGATGCTCTCCGAGATTGGAGTTCCTAAATCTGTGAGAGGAGGTGTAAGAGGAGGAGAAGACGCAGCTGAATCATTTGAAGAAATAGAGCCGTCAATGTTCATTTGTGAAGACGCTGATGATGAGAGCATTTGTCGTCGGGGGGAATCAGGGCTCCGAGGGCTAAGCTCGGGTACATGAGCGATAGCCTCATCCTCTGAGACAAGGCGATTCAAGGCCTTGGAATTTGCGTTACGTAGTTGTTTAGATATGGGATCGTCTGACTGCGTTTGGGCGGGCTGGTAGCGGCCTTGACACCAATCACCCCGTTGATTGCGTTGATGATCTACAAAAACACGAATGCTATCTACGATTGACGCAACAGCCTCAAGCTGCTGCTCCGTACTAGCGACCTTTGAAGCGCGCCGTCCGCCTGCTTTTGCATTTGTCAAATCACGTGGAGATAATGTAGCAATTAATGTGAAATTTACTTCACAGGTATTACCATGCTTTGGGGTCACTACAAACCCAGACCCTTCAAAAATGTGACCACGAACTGGAGTCGTACCTCCCTCAGACCCAGGTCGCGCTACAGCCTCTTCAACATTCATGTCCACAGACTTCATCGCAACAACACCCACTACATTCCCATCGTCATCGTGAAACCCATAGTGATTGCGTATCAAGAAGTCACGAGGCGCGTTCATGTCAGGCAATTGGTGGCAAACTCGAGTAATGGTGCATAAGGGAAGAAGTGGATAAACATAATCGGCCTCTTTGCCGTCTGAGGTCCTCGGAGAAACAATGCGCAATACCTGACCATGAACAAATGTACCATCCAACACGGACAAACGCTGACATAAAGCCTGAGTGTCTGACATAATCAGTACACCCATGACCTCTTGCATTGAAGCTCGGACATTCGCAGTGGCTTTGATAGCAGTAACCTGCAGCTCTGTCTTTTGATCCAGCGGAGACATAGCTGAGTAGATTCCTGTATAGTACGAGCTACCCTGAGTAGAGTTTTGCGACGTGGCACCATATGCAGAGCCTGTTATACGTTTCCAATGAACGTGTCCACGATCATGACGCCCAAGAGAAACAACCGCATGGACGTTTGTTGAAGCCTCACCTGATTGTTCAAAGTCCCAGATTGGAACGCGCGTTAAGCGGATGTTCAAAGCATACTCAGTTCCTTGAAGATATCGTTTTTCATCTAAACTACCCCCACCTTGGTAGCCACCACCAATACCAAGACCACGTGTGCTGCCATGACCAAGATTGAAACTTCCACTTAAATGTTTGACATGACCAGGGCCACTAGGACGACCAAGGTTAAAGCTGGCGCTTCTTCCGGAGTTGTTGCTGAAACCATCGCCGGGAGGAGCACAGACCGCCCCGAGACTTGCTATTGAGTTGGGGCGTCCTAGTGAAGCTGAGGAACTTGGCCGGCGGTTTGGGTCATATCCCAAATTCAGGTTTGTCGAGTTGTAATTTCCGAAGCTCTCCACATTGCTCATATTACTGAACTCTGCTTGCACTAAGCCACGAGGTGGGGCAGGTGGCTCAGGTGGCAGGTTATGTGAAGGAGGTGCAACAGGAGTAGATGACGGAGGTGTATAAGAGGGTGAAATACTTGCTGTAGCGCTCGCACCACTAAAACTTGTGGTAGAACTGGACCTGCGATTCATTTCACTTAAAGAGGTCTGACTATATGTATGTTCACTGCTGTCTGCACTTGATGTTTCATAGTCTTGTTTCTCATTTCCTTTTTTGTTTTTGCTAAAGGAGAATTTTGACAAAAAGCCCTTTTTGTTTTTCTTCTTGGTTTCATTACTGTTTGAGCTTGCGATCTCCCATGCTTCCAAGGATTTTCGAGCTCTAAGCTGACCCGGCTCGCTGCTCGGAGCCCTGAAGAGACCTGGCGAGCCATACTCTCCTACACTGCCACCACCAGGGCTTCGCAGCTCTGCAAGACCCTGTTGCACTTTACGAATATGCACAATAAGCATACCGATCTTTTCAAAATCCTGCTCCTTCAAAGCCGACAAATCTTCTACAGAACTCACACCGAGGTTCACGAGTCTTTGCTCAAAGCTCTCAAGGCCTCGGTCCTGCAGGAAAGTTTGCGTGAATGTATCCATTTTGTCTTCCTTTTTTTTTTTTAAGACTTAGGAGATGTGAATTACACAAGGTCTTGGCTGTCTTGTGCCGCGAGGTTTGTTGCACTTCGTTCCGCCTACCCAGATTCAATTTGCTCGTGAAGCGATCGTCAGGGAAGAAGCAAGGTCCGCTGAGCAAAGATGAGTTCAAGACGCTGAAATGTTTAATCCACTCAGGAAGCCTTGAAAGGTCAAAGTCCACAAGATGCTAGGGCCTAAAGGCACTCAACAAAGAGTCTCTCCTGGGCGAGAAGTGAACTCCCAATGGAGAACAAGCGGCTGGATGTAGTGAGTTCGTGCTCGCTGCGACTGCGCAGAGACTCAATAACCTCGGCAAAAGAGGCTTGCAAGGCCAGGGGGCTGGGAAGGGTCCCCCAGGACACTCGTGATCCGCAGATGCGCTGCGAGCCCTTCGCGGTGCGGGCGGTGGAGGGTTTGATGGATTGATCGATCGCTCTCTTGATTCCTTTCTTTTATTCTTTTCAATCGTTCATTTCTTGTTTTCTATTGTAGTGCGAAAGTGAGTAAAGTGGCCTTCAATTGTTGTTTGTCGAAGAGTCAAATCTAAGCAACGCATAACGACGAATTGTGGGGGAGAGTATGAACTCGTGAACGTGAAGAATCGCCTTAGCCCATCGTTCGCGAGCCTTGCAGTGTCTTGCCAAGCTATTGGAGCGAGAGATTCGCGAAGATTTTTCAAAGCAGAAAACAAGGCTAAATGTGGACACGTTTTGGCGAAGAGGAAGAAAGAATTTTTTTATTTTATTTTCTCATTCTTTTATCTACTCAATTATTGTTGTTTTCAGAAAAAGAGAATCAGAGTCTTCTTCAGTTTCTGGATTCCTTAACCTTGACGTCCTTCGTTCCAGTCGTCAATTGAAGTCTATTC
This sequence comes from Schizochytrium sp. TIO01, assembly GCA_004764695.1. NCBI lineage: Eukaryota > Bigyra > Thraustochytrida > Thraustochytriidae > Schizochytrium > Schizochytrium sp. TIO01. The sequence goes on along the minus strand of SMSO01000014.1, from coordinate 338,375 downwards.
TCGAAAAGACTCACTACCAGTGAGACCAAGCTTCCTCCAGGGTTAGGTGCATCGCAGCATAGACTCATCCTTGTCAAGATCGGCTAAGAAGGCCTTTTCCATTTTAGATTTTGATGTCGGCGAGCAATGCAGGAAACAAAGAAGCTGAGAAACCTACCTTAATAAATATTGAGCTCTTTATGGAGTTGAACCTCTCTTTAAGGTATACGGTCCTGAAGCACGAGAGCAGAAGCACGATCAGGAGGCCTTCTCCAAGCTGAAGACGGTGTAGCCTAGCGCAAGAAATCTTCAACAGTCCTTCGCATGACAACACTCGAGCCTTGACAGTGCCAAGAAGGGGTCGTAGTTTGGACCCCATGAGTGTCCGTGCCATGGTGACGAATTGCCACACCTATATGGACCAAACCCATCTCTAGCAGTGCACGGAAGCATCCATCTTTGTTCGTCTCTGAGCAAGATGTTCTAAACAGACTTCTTTGCATTGAATTGCGTTGGATCACTTGACATTGCTTGAAATCGCAGAGCACAATTTGCACGGCACTGTATATTGCACTCCATATATTGCACTGCATCTTGCACTGTATTGCACTGTATGTCTTTGATTTGTTCACAGCGCGTTCTGTCGCATTTCTGTCGATAGTTTCTTTTCAGCATCTTGGGATTAACATTAAAATCGTCTTGATCACCATTGAAAGAAACTATCAAACGCGAGTTTGATTCCCGCTGGCATTAGCTCTAGCTTGGAGCTCACGAAGCTTGCGCGGTAAGTCAGCAGACTGGCAGATTGCTCGTGGTAGTTGATCTTTTGTGTGCAGACGTCGGAGAGGAGAATGGACTTCCGCTCACGTACGGGACATTCACGTGAGAACTTAGCAACATCGAATATACCCTTGTTATGATTAGTTAAGATTAGGACTAGGACGACGGGTGCGAGTGCTAGGTATCAGGTAGCAAAGTGCTAAGCCTACGCCATGAAATGTAATGCTGAGGAAAGTAACGCATCATTTCTGGACTCGTGGGTGGATGGTCTAAACGGTGGAGCCTCACCCGACGGTAGAAGATCACAGTTGGTGAAATACTTGGTTTAATTCCTGACTGGGCTTTGTACCGGGTGTCAGATGCTCTACTCTTTGAAAGAAGAGGACCGATTCTGTGTAGGTGTAGGAAGAATAAGCTGCAGATCAATTCCAATGCGCTTACTTGAAGAATGCGGTTCTTTAGGTGAGACCTTTACAATATGTGTAGAAAGGCAAACCGAAAATCACCGGATTAAAAAAGCGGAAGACTCCGAGAAAGGCCTGTGTGAGTTGTAAGAAATTTAGAATGACTGTTGTGGTTGCACCTTTTCATAGCGATGGTGTTCTATTGTCGGATGGATGTTTGACACCGATATAAAGTTTCTTAGATTTGGTGCAATATTTTACTCACTTTCGTATGCAAGCAGACTTCTATATTGATTGTGACAGAACACACTCATAATTGTTATTCATCAATCATACTAGCTATAAGTTTAACGTCAATTCCTGTTTTCAAAGTTTGGCCGAAAAGTATCTCTAGATTGCGAAAAGAGAACCCGCACTATTCGCTCCCACCACAGGGGAAGTTTGATCCTCTTACAGAGTTTGTGGTTAAATCTTCATTGCACGCAGGCAAATGAGACCCGTTTTGTTTGAATAGATCAATTGTGTGAGGAATTTTAAATGGCGTGATCTTACATGAAATTACGTGTGCAAGCGCGATCCAGACTTTCTCTGTGATAATTGTTTTCAAACTTATTAGTACGCAAACAAGTATACAGACTTAATATCAAGCACGTTCTCTACTTGACTGAACAGAGGAAAACAATGATGAAAGTGAGCACACTGGCGTGACAATTGACAAAACTCTCCTTGGTTTTTGTCTTTTCATGATCCTATTTACTACAAATGTTATAAACTATCTATTCTAGATTCCGCCCTGCAGTAGCAACGCTTTGTTACACAAAGCGCAACTTCCGTGCGCCCCATCCTAGCGATGCTTTATGCGAGTCAAACGCATCCCGGAACCCATCCAAAATCTTATCATGAAGGACTTGGATCTGATCTTCTGATGGCTCGTCTACTTTTTCTACAAGAACCATGTTGCCTACAATCATAGTAATATTTACACGATGTGGGATAGGTAGGCCAAACCGACCCCAATAAAAGAAAATAGAGGCCTGAGCTTTGCGAGAAAGCCACTCCATGACTCCATAACTGTCAAACCATGCAGAAAAGGCAGCGGTATTTCCCAGTGAGTAGCAAGGAAGCACAGGAGTACCTGTCCGTAACGCAAGCTTCGCCAAGCCCTTGCGGCGCTTCAGAGCAACAACCTCGTCGTCATGGTTTGATTGAAAGATTCCAGCAATTCCATCACCAACTAAACCTACAGAGTGCCCAGCTTCAAGTTCGTGCATTATTGCTTCGCGGCCAACATGGCAACACTGCAGAATTGACAAGTATCGCAGGAAAGGAGTATGAAACACAACTGACGCTGGGGCACCCCAAAAATTGCAGCCTCTGTACAGAACAGAGTTCGTCGCAGGGATGCAAAGAAGATTAGCAAACGGCATCACACCGTGAGGCACGCCTGAACCAAGAAATTGCTTGTTCGATCGTAGCATTTCTCGTGCGTTGCCTTTCCACACAAACCTGTACGAGAAGTACTTGTACATTGCGATGATCAAAGGCGAAGTCCATAAAGCAGGAATAGAGTTAGGGAGTGGGTGGAAAGCAAGGAAGGCTGTCAGGATTATGTACAACATAACTGATGTCCATGATGCAGCGATGAACGTGAGGAGGCCAGCCGAAAACCAAAAGAGTGGGCCACCGAGAGTCACGAGCAAAGCAGAAAGCACCATGATTTCTTCTGAAAATGTGATGTCAGCCTTTGCTGTTAGAAAGTCTTCAGGAAATGGACCATCATGCCTCACGGCGAACTCCCGGAGAAGCACCTCGTTTGCCTCATCTTCTAACCTTGTGCGAGTCTCCTCGTCTGCATCTTGTGGCACCACTTTTGACGCGTGCAAAGCGGTTGGGATTCGCCATACGTCAAGTGAGTAATAAGGTTCCTTCGCAGAGCATTCTGCTGTGCGATCCATTACGTTGGACTCTAGAAATCTTCAAACTTGTAGCCCAAGCCAAAGCAGGTTTAACCATAACCCATCGTCGCTGAAGTCTGATGCTGTAATTGAGAAACCTCTGTGCGACATTGCAAAAAAATTCTCTCTCGCCCATCTCGGATTTCCGATGAAATATACGGAATTCCTTACTATGTGATCCGGAGCGCGGAATGTGTGTACTCAGGGCGCGGACACCTGAATGATGTCCTGCTTAATTTCAAGGGTTGGTAAAGTTTACTTTTGTTCTTACAATAAGATATAGAAATAGATAGTACCTGGAGGAACTTGGGAGCGAATATAACACAAGGAATCATAATTTATTGAATGGGGCAACTGGGAGTAGGCAAGGATAATTTGGAGGAAGGCACCAACGTTGAGGCTGGAGCAAAACTCCGTTCTTGTGTACGGGGTTTACATTATTTTCTCGTAAAGCAGACGTGCCGAGAGCAAAACTGCTGAAGTGAGTGGGTAGAAGACATGAGGGTTGAAGCGGAGGTGGTTTTACGATCGACAAGGCGCAGACGTAGTAATGCACCAGATGAAGAAAATGAGTACTTTGAGGGTAAAGTGCAGACAAGAGAAAGCAAATTGACGAGAGATGTTGAGCAGTACGAAGACATGAAACTTCCTTTGCGTCGGGAAGAGGATGATCTGGTGAGCGAGATGATAATCGAGTGTGGAAAAGGCCGACAGACGGTTAAATGGCTTGCGTTGAATGTAGCTGAACGAATGCGCGACAACAAACTTACAGTAGTAGCTAAGAGCCTCCAGGGGGTAAATGCCACCAAGAATAGGGCGAGTATACTACGCCCGGTCGGGTTGTACTTTAGTGGAAAGCTGGTGCACCCAGATGAACGAATCAAAGATATGATTAAAAACACAGATGAGAACAACTATAAAGTCTATGTGGTGCTAGCCGCTGAGGTGCATTGTTCACAAGGAGGATGCCCCGACCTAGAAAATTCTCTATGGCAGGATATGGCTTATGGACGAAGTGAATTTGCCCAGAACCGCTTGAGGCTAGCAGAAGAAGAAAAGAATGCGGAGACGTTAGCGATCAAGGCAAAGGAGCATGAGGATTTTCTACAAGAAAACCAGACCAATTTCATACTTGAAATTGGTATGGACCCTGAATATGGGCTCAAGTTTTTCAACGATGAAGATGACCTTGGTCGCACCGCAAGGCAAGATTGGCAAAAATTGCGTGGAAATCTCGATAAACTTGTGCAATATGAAAAATTGGAGCTCGTCTCAATTCGGAAATCTCTAATTCTTCATTATCGGCTTTTGAGGGACGCGTACAAACTATACAGTGGTCTTGGAAATGATCGCCAAAGCCAGCTTAGTTTTGGTGAATTTATGTGCCTTTTGCGAGACTCTGGAATATGCGAGCCGCAGGATTCGGACCTGATTCAGCGTATGATCAGCCCGGTTTTTGAACCCCATCATGGGGATATGAACAGTTCTGGACGTCGACGAGGGGCTCCTAGCCTCGTGTATACTGGCGACATGAACTTCAATCGAGTGTACTTTTTAGAAGCTTTGACGAGAGTTTTTCTTTCTGAGGAACTACATAAGCTACACCAAGCACGCATTGGTATTGTTGGAAACATGGAAAGCTTGACTCGGTCTCCATCACAACGTTTCGTCTATTTTATGTCAGAGTGCGCAGCGCCTATTCTTGAACGCCGTATCCACACCAGAGCAGTGCATCATGCTTTAGAGAACAGAGACATTTTAGGCATTTTTGTGGAATTCCATGCAAGGCTGTTGCGAGTTTATAAGAAATATACTAATATGCATGGTCTTGGAAGAGCTCCATCTCTCCGCTTGGCGACATGGAACCGAGGCAGCTCCACGTCATTGATGCGCACAGGTTCACGCACAGCCCGTAACATGAGCCTTACACCGTTCATCTTGATGCTTCGTGAAGCGAACCTTGTAGTTGACGAAGACCGAGATGATGCAGCCGCTAAACGTGAAAATGTAGCTTCTATTGGATATGAACATTCATATCGGGACCCCAATAAATTTCTGACCTATACCGATCCACGCTCTGAGATAACTTTTGAGGTGCCATATCACCCTTTAACATTTGCCGATGCACGAAGCCTGTTTGCCGCATCCCAACTTGAAAACGAAGATAGTAATGGTTTTTCTTTATCGGATTTGAACATCAGTGAAGTTTCGGACATCAAAGGTCATTCAAAAGACGATGAGATTGACTCTGAGCATAATAGTCCTTCTCATGCCTATGGTTCTGAAACTAGTCAAGATAATACTAATGTAGGTGATGGGGAAGACTCTGAGGCCAATGACCTCGATAACGAGCGTGACATTATGGAGAGCAAAGCAAGCTCTACTTATTTTCAGCAACAACGACCTCGCTCAACTCTTGAAGATTTGAGCTACAAGGAATTTGTTGAGGTTCTAGTGCGCGTAGCTTTTGCGCTTTGTACATCCCACTCAAGTGCTCCTGACCAAAAACTTCGCGCAACATTACAACGCTTGTCGGGCGTTCTTCTTCGAAGACGCAAGAGCAGTCAAGAGGAATTAAAGTAGAAAGTGTTGAACATAGAAAAACGCGATAATATTCACTTGAATTCCTGAAAAGACACTTTAAATTCCGATATCTGTGGAACGTACAGGGTGCACAATCTTTATATTTATCCTTGATAGTTTAAAATATATATATAAACTTCACACTATTCTTCAAAGATTTACATATTCTACTCTAGATTGTGAAGGTATTTAAGAGTTTTTTAACCTGCTGAGGTAAACGCAGTTTCTAATAGGCGAAGCAGGAGCTCAGAGTTCATGAGCTTTACTCGGAGGGCATCTACCCAAAGGCGTTCTTCCATTTTGTCCAGGAAGCGAAGTTTGATTGTGCGCGCCTTGTTAGGCTCACGAAGTTGAGTTACTAGGTACAACCAATGCTCATCGTCACAACCGACCTTGGGATCTTCAATAATATCCTCCGGTTTGGGTTTGCGAGTACGGTCGAGGGTAGCTTGCAAGCGCCCATAAGAATTGGAGTCATCCTCTTGCAAGTAGTGAGAAGTAGGTACAATGAGACGAGTACGAGCCGGATCTAGGGGTATGCCACCTTTTTCCCGGTTCTTGCTCTTGCGATAGTGATAGCGCAAACGCTTTTCTTCGAGATAAATCCATTTTTTCTTTGGCTTGGTTTGAAAAAAAGACGAGTTATCGTTGAATGAGGAAGAGACGGTTTGCGCTGAGCCTGCAGCAGCCAAGTTAGGGTGAGTTGATAAGGAAGGTGCTCCTGCTGGACGATGTAGGATTGAAGAGGACGAGGTTTCTTGTTGTAGCATAAGACGAGAATTGATTGGGCCTGACAAGTTCGGATTTATTCCTTGGCGACTTGTACGGTGCAATTTGCGCATTTCGCATTCAAGCTGCATTTCTTGAATATCATTCGCTACTCTTGACACTGCTGCAACCCGACTCAAGTTCTGATGTGAAGCATGTCCATAAAGTCCGAAGGAAGAAAACAATGATGACCATTGCGACGAAGCCCCCATTTGTGCGCCTGTTGATTTCCCGCTGCTTGCACTAACCACGGCAGAACTTCCAAAGAAAGAGGCACTGTTGCGACGGTGAGCAGACATTAAGTGACTCGAACTTGTAACAGCATTGGCGCTTCCAGTAGATGAAGAGGTGCCAGAACCCGAACTTGACCCTCGGTTTGGGGCTCCCTTCACAGTTAATGTACTGCTATCGTGCGATGTGTTTACAACGGAGGAAGTCGCCAGACTTGCAATGTCCAAATCATCAGCATCCAGCTCTAGGGTGTGATCTAGAACAACCATGTAGACCCAGCACCCACGCGTGAGTCCAACCAATGTTCTATACAGGCGTGCTTTAAGGCTCAAATGCATCTTGAGCGCATCGTCAAGGCGCAATCGAGACACTGGTTTTGCCAACTCAACCTGTTGCAAGAATAGCTGAAAGAGTTGTGAATGTGCAAATTGCTGAGTAAATGCACCTCGCGGGTCTTCCACTAACATGCTCTTATAAAACCTATGGCCGTCGAAGGATCGGGCTGTTTCTTCATAGAAATAGTTATGGAAGCGTAGCAACCATAACAGTGCAAGCTGGGCGCCCTTGTAGAGCCTTGCGCATCTTTTCTGTGCCTCTGTCCCCCAAGTCAAACTATTGCTTCCTAGATCAAAAGATTGGCGTTGGTCAAGTTGCACAGGAGATGCCGCAGGGCTATCTGAGGATTCTGAACCACGCATCAAAGCTACCATCGCTGAGCGTAGTGCAGCTGGGATGTTTGCATTCCGCCGGAGGTTTCGTGCTGGGAACTCAATCCATGAATCATCCAAATTAACCACTGTGGGGTACAATGGCTGTTCTTCGGCGGCGAAGGCGGCAGCCTCGATACCCTGAATATAGCTACGTACAGCACTGGGGTGCAGTCCTACAATATAAATCCGATTGTAAAACACTCGTCCGAGGGCAAACGCCAAAGGCGCAGGAATATTACGCAAAAGCATATGAATCCACGAGAGGGGGCGAATCAGTGCCAGAATAGCCTCAATAGCACGAGCACGCACTGCACAAAGTGATGAAGCGATAACCACAGGCTGCTCATTCAGTAAGGTTGCCATGAGTCGAAAAATGCCGTCCAGAGGAATTCCACGGAGTAAGTCCCACGCACCAAGAAGGCTAGGTTGAGGGTCCCGCAGTAATGTTGAACATAGGTTCTCACGAGGAATTTGTCCAAGTACGATATTTTCCTCCGAGATGGCGGTCTCGAAAGCAACATTGGATAGTTCCACAATCGCACGACTCGGACGAACCTGTAATAAACTTACTGAAGGGACTCCATCTACAGAACCCCGACGTCTTGATGCAACTACGAGTTCTGAATGCCACCCACACAATAGAACGTAGTTTCCATCGCCACTGGAAAGGAAAGGAGTCTCCAGGGAATTCACTCGTGCCGGAGGGGACTTGAAGAGACGAACGTTGCGAGGTTGGTGCGACGTTTCTTTACTTGCCTTTGTCGAACCAAAAATGACGGTTGCTGCGGGTGTTACAGCGCGTGTTGCTCGTGTAAGACTCCGGATATTCCGCAAGAGATCTAAATTTTGAGAGAAAACCTCACCCATGTGGAGAGTATGCCCAATTTCACCATGTGCAAGCAACTTGAGACGGTGAAAGCAGCTCCACAAAGCGGCATTGGTACGCCCCTCGGTTGTCATTAACTCTGCCTGACGAGCATTTCGACAACGCTTGCATCCTTCATCTCCATGGCGGATTTGTTGCCGGAGCTGGCGCATGCGTTCACGTTGTTTTACTTGCGCTGTGTAACGATCTTTACGACCAAACCCATCCTGTGGCACAGCTGAGTCAGACATATTGCGTCTGTGCGTACCTTGAGTGGGGGCAGAGGCAGGAGACGCAACGTTTGCGTTACTGTCGCCATGGTAGCGCGACTTGTTTGGTGTTTGAGAGCGCACCTCATATGCTGGTGCCGAAGCACCACTGAAAGGCAAAGGTCGGCCACGTGCATCGCGACGCAGGGGCCTGTACATGATAAGATAGTCGTCGTAAATAGGCGATCGAACGTGGTCCTGTAGCATAATACAAGCAATAAAAGAGTGTTGGCGCCAGCACTCATCGGAGAGATAGTTCCAGGTGGCAAGCATTTCAACATGCCGACCAATGGGTTCCATCATAGGTTGTTCTCCAGATGAACCACGAAGGTCACTTAAGGACCCCATGCTAAGACGGAGGAGGCGAGTCAAGTGTTCTAAAAGTCGATATGTCATTCCTGGAGGCGTGAAAATACCAGGTACACGACACGTTGGGAACTCGAACTCTGATATACTTTCCAATAGTGATGAAGACCGAGAGCGAGGTGAACCACACTTCTTGTTCTTGGTATCGTTAGGACTTGTGGTGCTGGAGGACCTATCGTTTGCATTCGCTGCAGATGTCAGTGAAATGAAATTAGATAAAGCTTTCTCCACTTCGAGTTGGGCATTAGCTCTTTCTTCGTGAAGAGAAAAAGAATCAGGAATATTTTTGCCTACAGTTTCATTGCTTGCTGGTGAAGACGATAAGGTCGTAGTTAAGTAGAGCATGTTGAGCAACTGTAAAGTCTCGTCCCAAAAGTTCCACGCCTTGGCTTTCTCCCCGCGAAGTCCTTGAACTTCGGTCATGTTAAGTAAACTTCTTAGCATAAGGGGCGCGTATCCAATATCTGCGCATAAATCGAGAGCCATACTTGTTGTTTCTTCGATACTATCAAGAATAGCTGTGCGATCTGCTTGTTCGTCTGTTTCACCTGCAGTAGACACGTCACGGTTCGCAAACGTAACAAGCTCAGCTTGCCCAATGCGAGCAAGCGTTTTAGCTTGCCAGAGTGCATCATCAATAAGCTGGAAATACTCGAAGGCGCGCCAAAATGATTGAATGCAAGCATGGGCACCGGAGTTACTGAAAGTACCATCCATTTCTAGGAAGCCGTGATCAAGATCTTCTGCAAATGCACTGGAAATCGAAATTTCTCGCTGACCAGACGTTTGGCCACCTTGAGTACTAGCAGTACCCCCAGTACTATGGTTCCCAACTCCGCCACCAAGACCATGCGTGCTATGGTTATTGTGATGACCATTTGTCGTTGAAATGCCTATTGAAGGCGGCGTTCCTCCAACAGTATCCCCACTTGCGGCATCACCTTGCGACGGCATTGAACGTCCACACTCTCGGCAGCGTGAAGCAGCTGCGGGGAAAGTTGTGTACCCAACTTGGGCCATCACAACAGGACAGTTTGCAACTTGAAGCACCTTTCCACGGTAGTAAAACAATCGACCAACTTGGCCAAGCGTGAGGTTTAGAATAGAGGAGCTTAAGTTCGGATGTAGTGTTCTTGTGGTGGCATCCATTTGCGAGGCTGCCGGATCAAGGCCTGCCAGACGAAGTGTTTCATCAATCCAAACCTGTGCTTCTAGAGGCTCGCCCATATAAAGGGTGCATCGAGCGCGCAAAATTGCGTACGTCATTGTTATTTCGGCGCTCATTCCTGCAAGAGTAGTGAGAAACTCGACAATCATACCATCCGAGGGCTGAGGGCGAGGAAAAGAGCCAATAGCAGCCTTTTGTAGACCCACAGCGTGTAATGTTGCATACGATGGATCACACCAGCGGCCGTGAGAAACTTCCTGTGCGAGTTGATCAAGAGCCATTGTACAATCAGCAAGCCAACGAAGTTTGAGACAGCATTTTGCCAAAGAAAGAAGCACAGTGAGTCGTGAGGTACTGCTCTGCAGATGTTCCGCGCTAGAGGCATCGTGGAGAGGGTGATCCCGGCCTGAAGAAGGGTTGAGACTAGGCCAACCCAAGTACGGTGATACCTCAGCAATTCCAGTATGCCCTGAACTAGGCCCAAGTGTAGCCAAGACGCGCTCCAAAAGGCGCGCGGCATCCTCTGGACGATTTGCGGCCAAAAGCACATGCGCGAGCCTTTGCTGAAGTTTAACACGAAGAGAGCGATGGTGAGCATCAGATGAAGAGTGTCCAGTAGCAGGTGAGTGGGTTAAGTTGTCATGGAGGGTAGGGTAGTAAGAATCGTCCATAGATGATGACCGACGAGTACCCAGATAGGAAAGGGCAAGCTTGAGATAAGACTCAGCCTGTGCAAAATCTGCACGTTGGTCTAAAAGCATCATGGCCACACGTTCTGAGACATAAACAAACTCGTTTAGGTTTGTTTCAAGTTTTGTTGTGTGCAGAATCTCCAAGTGATATTTGAGTGCACGATCCCAGTCCATGTGCTCTACACATATACTACAAAGACGGCGATTAAGCCATTGAAAGTCAGCATGCTCACGAATGCGATAAGAGCGCGCAGCAGACTCGTATGCTCCGATTGCGTACTTGTATTTTCCATTTTCTACAAGAATATCTCCATAGAGGACCATGGCATTGGTTGCAAGCTCACTTAGGAGAGGTGCCCCTTCGCACTGCGGCAGATCGTTCGCTTGCATTTCAAGTACAAAGAGGCATTCAAACAAAAGCTCTTCGGCAGTTTGAGAATTACGTTGCTCATCCCAAGTGTACATGGCCAGAATGTAAGCTGCTTTCGCTTTAAGCAGCGAATACGCTGGTATGCGAGGGTATAAAGCCAACAGACGTTCCATTCGATAGCGCGGGTCGACATTACACAATCGTTCACATTCGTTCATGCGTTGGTCAGAAGCCTCGCGATATTTGTGTACAACACCAATGCACATACTAATACCAATATCATCAGGGTGTTGTGCCCCAGCACCAGCACCCTCTGCGCATGTGCCTACAATATCAATTACCTCGCGTTCGATACCAGCATCGCTAGTCATCCATTTTTCAAGCTCTAACTGAAGCTGATCCAGCGCGTCTTGCAGCTTGTTAGTTTCACTTGTGGTGAGGGGAGACATGCCGCACAGAAGAAGCTGAATATCACACAGGCATGCTGCTTGAATCAACACGGGGTCAGCTTGAGGGAAACAACCAAAGTCTTTACGATCATCGTATTCTGAGCTCGAGGCACGCAAATATGCGCTACAAAGTTGAGCGAGAACCGTCTCTGCGAGTTGCCCTTCTGCGGAGAGGAAGGGGGCTGCGCTAGACTCTGGTGGAGTATACGCAAATTTCCACGTTTGGGGTGAGTCTGGTTCCGGGGACTCCCATGAATCTCTGGAAGCCCTTCGGCGTCCTCCACGGTGCATATGTTTAGGCAAATGGCGGGAAGTAGAACGTGAACTAGAAGACAGAGCAGATGATGAAGTAGAGTGATTTGAAGCATGGCCTAACGAAGAGGTTGCACTGTTAGCCACGCCACCACTACCTCCGGATGCTCGCCGAGAAAAGTCTAAAACACAAGTGGCAAGCTGATGTGCAGCAGCTTCGGCTTCGAGTAGCATCACATAGGTATCAACAAAGTAGCGTAGCTGCATGGGCACCTGACTAGATACCCATTTTTTGGTCTCTGAGACCATGGACCAGATGCACTCTGGCACATCTTGTCGACTTGTTCCACGGGAGCGATTGAGATCTCCAGCTGCATGTGCCATGCCTGAGCGTGCAAGAGCCAGAGTTCCCCAATGAAATGTGCCAAGAATAGTTTTCAAAAAAACATCCCATGGTGCAAGGGGGAGCTCACGACTGCTTCGGCGTGGGCTTCCAGAGTGAGAGCTTTCAAGATCATCGACGCTGCGTGATCTATGGGAATTAGTGCCGCCACCATAGCCGAGGGCAATAGGTATAGTAGGTGGAGGAGAAATTGAGCGCGTGGACAGGGGTTGCTCAGGTGTTTCTGCGGTGATTGGTGAGTCTGCGTCATTAGCACTAAAAGGTGCTTTATCAAAAATATGGTACTGCAGGAGCTTTGCAGATGTCGCATCGGGTGGTTTGTCGACGTTGGAGAACGCCTTTTTATGAAGGCGACGTCTTTTCTCGCTAGCAAACGGAGCTAACATCCGGAAAAGGCGCAGTGCAGTTTCGGCACACATGCCATCCTTGCGTGCTGAGTAGAGTGACCATACCAAAGAAAGGTATGTCTCACTCCATTCAAGAGATCCAGGCGCGGATTTCCCAAGGAGTTTACGCACGTGTTTTGGGTCTGCATCAAGTTGTGATGTTTGTTCAATCTCTGCCTCTCGAACCTTGACTTGGTCGCTGCTTACTAGCTGGGCAAGCCATTGTTCTAAGGCAGTTTCTTGCATAAAGCGCATTCCTTCGCGTGTACGTAGAGAGTATAGAGCAGTGGGTTTGGGGTATCGCAGCACTGTTGGCGTGGCGCTTTCTTCGCGAATCTGAGTTGTAAACCGCCATCGTCTAGGCAATTGTGCCCCGCGTTTGTCCTCATTGTTGTTGCCGACGAGATTTCGCAATCCCTCAAGGTGTTCTTGGAAAGCACCAAGGGTGGTGGACCCCAGTCCTTCTCCCTCTGCAGTGCCAATACTTTCTGTTGATTCCTCAGCCTCAATGGCTAATTCTGCGTCCCAGTCGCTTCCACTGCTCAAGCTACTTGCGTTGCTACTAATATCGTCGTCGTCGTCGTCGTCGTCGTCGTCGTCGTTGGCGGCAGCAACGCCATCCTCGTTTTCATCTTCAGAATTAACTTCTATGTCACTACCCTCTGCGTTGTTGCTGCTGTTGCGAATATTAAGAATACGTGAGTAATCGCTTGCGTTTTCCATTTCGGTTCGAGTTTTCAAGAGAGTTTGCCGCAGCATGAAGCTTGATGTTGTTGAGTCCTCCTCATGGTCAAAGCTAGTTGGGTCAAGGTGATCCGCTCGAAGATTCAGTAGATGTTCCGCGCCAGAGCTTCCGCTGGCAGGTGGTGGAGGTGGGGGTGGCAGGCTTTGTGCCCAAGCTTCTGTCCTTAGGTCGCTTGCACTTAAAATATCGCTCTCCCCGCCAATGCTCAAGCGGATGCACGCATCATTATCGATCTCATCATCAAGATGGTCGAGTTCAAAGCTTTCCATGGCAGCTGGGAATTCGGAATGCAATTCCGAGGCCGCATTCCTTGCACTTTGGTTGACTTCGTTTTTCTCTAGGGGGATATTATCGATGGTGTTATTGATAATTCCGCAGTCGAGGTCATCTCTATCGTTACTGTTATTCGTTATGTTCGCGTTTCTCCTGATGTTGTCTGTTTCAAGGTACCTATTCTTTACAAGGCCAGCCAGGGCTTCTACGTGATTCCCCGAGACCGGTGAGAGAGTCTTGGCCTCTTCAGAGTCTGGTGCCCCATCGTCAACGTCTTTTGTTTTCCCGAGTGCCCCGTCTTCGCCGAGATCAGGTCCGGCAGTCCCGCGTCCTTCCTCGCCATTTTCGATCTTTGGATCCGCAGTCGAGGCACGATTAAGTGTCAAGGTTCTCAAGTTTGTCGGCTTTGCAACAGATGCTGACGCTGATCTGGCGTGGAGGTGGTGGTTATGCTGCTGCCTTAAGAGGAGGATTTGCGCGAGATCCGCGTCAAGATCGATCTCGTCAATGTGATGGTGTGTATTGTTATTGTTGTTGCTGCCCCGAGAGAGGTTGGAACCGAGTGAGAGGCGTTGACGACGCTTGAGACGTGCAATCGAGGCGGCATCGAGCGAGGCTGAGGCCCCACCACCAATATAGGCCTCCTCCTGAGCAGTGAGTGCTGCCGCCAGTGCATGGTCCGCGTTCTCGCGATGTCGTAGCCCGCTGCTGCCTCCGTTCGAGTTAGAGGCCCGGGGGAATTGTGCCTGATGAATGCTGTGAATTTTGGCCCAGTCCAGACTGCGAACAATTCGACGCGAGTGCGTGCGTGGCTGCAGACCAAAGAGCGCTGCATGCCTCCGCGCAGCGAGATCATCCAGATCGTCGCATGAGGCCGCAGAAGTAGAACTGATCGAGCTTGCCGGAGCCCGCGCCTGCGGGTTGGAGCTGGTGTTTGAGTTTGCATTTGAGTTCCTCAACTTAGAATTGTAGTTTGAATTTGAATTTGCATTGGGTTCCGCATTTGAACTTGAGTTTGGGTTTGAATTCGACGTCGACGTTGATTTGGAGTTCGCGTTTGCGTTTGCGTTCGAGCTTGAGCTCGAGCTTGCAGTTGCGCTGACAGGACTTGCTCCAGGGCTCACGCAGGGTCCTGCCAATGTCATGTGGGCATGAGCATCGAGGATAAGGAGGTCGTCGTCGCCGGGGCTTGGAAAGTCAAACTCATGGCTCCAATCGTCCTTGGTCGGCGCCGTAATACCCACGACGGTGGCCTTGGGCCTCGTAGCGGCAGCAACGTCCACCGGGGAAGGCGCCACTGCTGACGCCAGCGGAGACCTCGTTCGGGGCGGAGAAGGCGTTGCCGGAACTGGCGAGGAGGTTGAGGCAGCAGCAGGAGCTGCAGCAGGGGAAGAAGAAGATGATGAAAAAGGAGTAGGAGCAGCAGCCACCTTGGCGTCCTCCGCCGGAGCTGGCAGCAGGACCGACGACAACGAGGAGGATCCCGCCGTGGTCCCAGCACCAGCGTCGGAGTCGCCTCGCGGCATGGCGTTGCTTCAGTTTGCCCGGGCCGCAAGCGCAGGACTTGCAGGAGTTCAAAGCAGAGCACCCAAAGACTAAATTTCGCCAACTCGAAAGTCAAAAGTCGTCGTAAGAAGAGAGAAGAGAAGAAGAAAGAAGAAAGAAGAAGAAACGAGACACTTAAAGAAAGAAAGAAAGACCTAATTCCAAGACGGCCAATCAGCACGGGGAGCGAGCAGGGAGCCGCGCAGACGTTGGTGCGCGTGAAGGAGTACAAGGCTCGCGACGGGGCCGCCGCATACGGCAGCCAGGCCCTCCGCGGGCTCGCGAGACGCTCCGCAGCCCTCCGCCGCGGCACGCCTAGCCGCCCCAGAAGGAAGGAGTCTGCCTGCCTATAGTCTATATTCGCTTCACTACTTACCGACTAACACGAGATAAGTAGCTACAGATAGACAAATAGATAGATAAATAGATAGATAGACAAACAGATAAACAGATAAACAGATACCTAGCTAGCTAAGGTATCTGTTGTTGTGAGTAGGACTTGAGTATTATGAACAGTGCTACCTGAAGCTCTAGGTAGTGCTACCTCTTTCTTTCTTTCTTTCTTTCTTTCTCTCTTTCTTCCCTGAAAGTTGTTTGTTTGATTGTCTCTTTCTTCGTGACTCCTTCGAAGGAAGAAGACCTTTGCACGATTAGCTAAGCACCACTTTGAAGCGACTCCATCTCCCGTCGTTGTGGAAGACAAGGTCCAGCCACTGTCGCACTCGAGACTCGAGCGAGCCTCATGGCTCAAGAGCCACGGTCCTGATGAGCCGTGGACTTGGTCACGATCGCGAGAGCCTCTTTCTTTGGTTGGCCTTTCCTTCATAAGATCGATCATTCGTTCTTCGAAGAGTTAGTTAGTTTAGTTCCCTTCTTTTATCTTTCCCTCTCAGCACTACCACGAGACTGCTAGCCGCCAGTAGCGACTGGTAGTGTCAGCGTCTGTTGTTTGGTTTTCTTCCTTTTCTGTAAAGCTTTCTTTTTCTTTTCTTTTCTTTTCTTCAGCTTTTAAACTAAAAAGAATCAAGTTGAACAAATCTAAAACCCCAATGAAGAGCAATTCGAGTTCTGTAGTTGGGCCTCGAGGCCGCCTGCCTGCCTGCCTGCCTGCCTGCCTGCCTGCCTGCCTGCCTGCCTGGCGAGCTAGCCCTGCCTGGATTTGCCTGCCAAGGATGCACTCGCGGCCTGCCTGCCTGCCTGCCTGCGGCCTCGCCTTGAGGCGCCTGGGTGGCGCGGCCCTTTCAGGAGCTCGCGGGTCCCAAGTCCCGTTCGGCGGCGGACGGTCGGTCAGTGGGTCGAGGCGGAAAGTCTACTTCAGATGCAGATATAACCTACTTCAAAGTGGCTATAACCTACTGTATCCCGATTTGCGCTATTTAAAGTTGTATTTGGCACAGTTGAGAAAGGACAAAGAAGAAACTTTAACAAAGAAGAAACTTTAACAAAGAAGAAACTTTAACAAAGAAGAAACTTTAACAAAGAAGAAACTTTAACAAAGAAAGAAAGAAAGAAAGAAAGAAAGAAAGAAAGCGCCTCAAAGGGGCGTTACAGCGGAGCAAGGGCTCGCTGGTATCATTTGCTTGGGACCTGAGCCGGATGCTCGCTGGCTGGCTGGCTGGCTGGCTGGCTGGCTGGCCCATCGATATGCAGGCGCGGGACGTCTGGCGGCAGAGGGAGGGCCCCGTGGCGGGCGCCAGGCGATCCCGGGGCTCAAGCTTGAGGCGCCGAGATGCCCTCCGGGTTCGGGTTCCTTTGCTCCTGTAAGCTCGTGGCGGTCTTCCACTTAGTATGCGTTTTTTGAAAAGTTTTTATTTTGTTTAAAAATAAATAAATATATATATATTTATATATATATATATATATTAATATTAAAATTAAAAGTAATGCTGTGAGCCACTAGAGTAGTAGCTAGTGGTCCTAGCATTAGGAGGCATCTACCATTGCGCGATATCTGAGTGAAGACCGCTCGAGCCTGAAGAAGGGCGCGTTCGAAGCTGCGTAAACTCGTAGCAAGAGGATGCGATCGTAATTTCCAGAGTCGGTGCCGAGCTCTTGCGCAGCTCCGCCAATTAGTCGGCACGCCAGTTGATCCTTTCCTTTTCGGTCTTTCTGATTGGCTGTCTGCCTGTCTTTCATTTGCCTTTTCTTCTATCTGTCCCCTCTGCCTCCTTCTTCATAGGACATGCCACTTTGGTCCCCTCCTACAGCTCCCCCCTCTCTCTGCGCCTCTCTCGTTCTTCCCTCTTTCTCCCTCTTAGCTCTTTCCTCTTCTGTTGATCGTTTCTCTCTGCTGACACCTTCTCACACTTTCGTTCTTTTTAGCAGAACCCTTTCTTTGGCTTTCGTACTGCGGCTTCACGACTCATGCTTCGCGCCCGCCCTTCGCGAAGCGGTGCCGGTCCCTCGTCGCACAGCAGGCTCGCTGGTTTCCCGGGTGCCTGTGGCTGTTTCCTCTCCTCCAGGCTGCTTGCTTGCTTGCTTGCTTGCTTGCTTGCTGCTTGCTTGCTTCCCGCCGGCAGCAGAAGAGACCAGCGCAGAACCTTGGAGTTAAAACTTATAGCTCAAGGTTAAACTAAAAACTTACTTTTACTATTCATAAACGCCCTTCTTTTTCCGTGTTTTTATCTCTCTCTGTTGATAGTGGATTCTGTAGGGTAGGACTAGGCGCTTGGACTACTACCCTACTGCGGTTGGGTAATGCGAGCGCCGAGATTAGAACGGAGAGAACGTGCTCGGGCACTCGCAGCGGCAGAGCTCGATCGAGAACCCTGCTCGGGTGGAAGGAGACGGCGTGGCTGGCTCGGAAAGAGCGTGGCGTCTGCTGCGCGTTTGCCTCCTGCCCCGGAGCTCTTGCTTGGCCTGCGTCTACGCGCTTGCTGGAGACAGCGATTCTGTCTGGCCCATGTTTAATCGAGTTTCCTTCTCTTTTTTTTTTTTTTTTCTTTTTTTTTTTCTTTTTTTAATCTTGAGAATTCAAGTCTCTTTTTTCTTGGGAAGAGATGCTGATGTCAGCAAATAAATACTGTCTCTGAAGGATAAAAGCTCTAGAGAAAAAGCTAATTCTGAACAAAAGTTCATTGCGATTGTATTTGGGGTTCGATGCCATGAGCCAGCGCACAAGTGCGTGAATCGTGCTTTAGCATGGTAGTCGTGCCGCTGCTGTCATAGTCTTTTGAGTTCATCACTTCAAGGCCTCGGCTAAAGAGTGCATACGTTGCGTCTCTGGCGCTGGAGCTTTCAAGGAATTGAGATCTACATGTTATAAAGAAGGCGAGCATTGCGACAATAAGCAATCACGAGGTGAAATAGCGCAACGTTGTTGGGTTGTTTGATAATCATGAGGAGGGGAACACGCTTTTTAGCTACTAATCTATGCGTGGGACCAAAGTTCTTGTTATGAGATGCTCACTCTCACCCAAGTTCTGATAAGCTAGCTAGCTACACATTGATCTGCCTGTCAATGAAACTACCTCATATGAAAGCAAAGGGTCGTGAAAAGGAAAGAATCGTATTGAAAATGTCTCCCGGAGCTATTCTATAACTACAGAGCTATTGTGCCCCACACGTATTGTTTACTTTTGGGCGGCAAGATCGGGTCCTCACAAGAAAGGAATAGGTACTGTGTGTGGCTTGAAAAACCACACGTTGGACCCGTGCCACGACGACTTGATTGTCACGTTTCACGGAAAGTAGTGAAGAATCAAGTCAGAACAAATTTGCAGGGGAGCACGAAACCACCCGATGATATACGCATCACGTTGGATTGGAAGAGTTAGGCAGGTTTGGTTGGTGTTCTTCTTTCCTTCTTTAAGCCTTCAAGTTGTAAAAGTGACTCAAGCTGAAAAAATTAACTCGAATGAAAAAAAGAGACCAAAAAAGAAAAGAAAAGAAAGAGAAAGGCTAAATATGCGCAGTTTCGGCCGCCTCCCTCTCAAGCCCAGCAGGTATCTATCTCTCTATCTATCTATCTATGTTCATCAAAGAGGGCTCAACTAAATAAACTGCTGCCTGGCACGTCTTCACGACAGCTGCCAGGAAGGCGATCCTCCACTCCAGGCTTGCTCGCAGAATTAACGCTTTGCTCGAGCCACTCGATTTGGGGATTCGAAACAGAATCATTTTTTGCTTCTCTAGCTAGCTTGAGATGAAACAAACCAAGAAGAAAGAAAGCCTGGGAGAAGAAAGGAATCCTCGTGTTCCATGGCGATTTCACGGTAATCGATAAGAGCAATCGCTTGATTGTATCACAGGAGAAACCATAGGTAATAGTATCCAAACGAAAGATATTTGTATTCGGGGCGAAAAAGAGGCTCTAGCATAGCTGTTCCTATTGTTGTGCCAGAGGCAGCGCAGGTAGACAAAATATCTGCATGCTTCTGCATGCTTCTGCAGCGACGAAAAAAACAAAGAACAGAGTGCGGCAGAGCATATATCCTTCTTCTGTAGGTTTCGGCCACACTGCCGCTGGAACGATGGATTGTCTTGCAGACCCAACGCTGATGGTATCGAGTAATGTAGATTTTTTAAATAATATTTTCAAGATGGAGAGCAAAAAGAAATTGAACTAAATTGCACTGGGTCGCTTAAGACCGTCATCGCGCAGATCCAGTATGGAGACAAAAGTTTTTGCTCGAGACACAGCAAGCAAGTGGCGCTTTCATGAAAAGAGAGTGTCATGAGTCCACCCAGTGCTAAAAGGGCCTCTGGTCAAACATACTTGCACAAGGCCCCCACGGCAGCGAGGGTGCTAGCTGGGTTTCGATGAACTGGGGCTGCGAGGAATTGCTGGCTGGCTAGCTAGCTGCCTGGGGGTGGACAAGCGAAGCTGAGCAATCTGGTGAGACCAGTGGCCGCTGCACAGCCAGCAGTTCTAGTAATGGCTACAGTACACGGCGCGTGGATCGAGACCAACGCATTTCTTGCAGAGCGTCTGCGACATGAAGGCAGCCCGCTAGAATTGTTTCAGGGGTAGAATGTAAAGTTCAAGGTAGACCATTTGGCAGGCAGGAAGGCGTTTGGGAAAGACCGCCGTGAGAATGGAAAAAGCGATGCACTCAGTGAGATTATTGCAACGCGCAGTTTGCGGCATTTTGACAACCTGAAATGGCAACAGATCCAGCAATGCAGCGAGGGCAGGCTTAGTATGTAGTTTGATCGCTTGTGAGAACACATATGTTCTGATTTAAGGAAAGGATTTTATTGCAAAAAATGACGGAATGCAAGGTACAGCCTCAGCAATGCCTCAAGAGCGTTCAAAAGTTCGCTGATAGCTTTGACGCCAACGGAAATCTGTTCAATGCAGATGGACACGGATAAAGAGGGTGACTGTTGCTACTGCTGTCTCGGAAGTGAGATATGTCTTTTATGCCTCTAGAGCAAAGATCACACAAACAAGGAGCTTTTCTTCACAGTTTTTTTTTTTTTTTTTTTTTTTAATAAATTAAAATTAAAAGTTGTGACAATGACGATTATTCATGGACCTACCTACTTTGAGTTTGCTCAAAATGTACTCCCGATTTTTCGCTGGAGTTGTTGGTTTTGCTTGTTTCTGGTTAGTCTGACGTACAAGAGAAGAAACCAGTCAGAAATGAAAAATGTGCTTAGTTTGATTTGAAGAGAATGCCAAGGCGAGGGTCACTTCGTAACTTTTGATCAAGATTTGCATACACGGAGAGCGCCGATTCTTCATGGCGAGCAAGGCGTTGTTCCAAAATTTGAATGCGGAACATGGCCTCCGAACAAAAGCGCTCAAATTCAACGTCAGCCCCGTCAACATGGTCACGGGACCGCTGGAAGGCAGCTTGGCGTTTGGCAAGCTGAGCGTTTTCTTCGTCTAGACGGCACTGGATAATGTTTGCGCGCTCCAAGAGACGCTCTTTAAGTGATTTGAGGCAGGCATCTCGTGCTGCTTCTGCTTCGGCGCGCGAGATCTTAGAAAAGTCCTTAATGTCTTGCAAGAACGGTGTGAGGTAATCCACATGCAAGGGGTTCTTGGCCTCCTCTTCCTTTAGTTCAGTATCCTTGACGATCTGCTGTTTGGCACGTTCACGAGCTGTATCGAAGATGCTTTTGTCAAGGATAACATTGGCCTCTTCACGCTTTCGCAGAGAAAGTACATCTTGCAGCTCGCGCTCTGCATCACGAATACTCTGGTAACAATCCTTTTCAGCCTGCAAGTTGGTCTGAAGTTCTATATCAACCTCCCGTTGGCGAAGTGGTTTGGCAAACGTAGCCGCTAATTCAATACGAGGTGGAATACTGACATCTTTGTAAAATACTCTTGAACTTCGAGTGATCCGGCCTTTGGCATAGTGAAAAATAACGCTAATTGTTCCATCAACAAGGTTGAAGCTTCGTTTGCAAATATCCTCATCAGCATCAAAGTCGAGGTTGCGCGAAAATACTTCTTTCATCTTTAGGATGGATAGATCGCCACCCTGGTGCGCCCGCGGCAATGTCATGATATGCTTAGAAGCAGCGCCTGACTCAGATGATTTGTATTCTCCTCCACCCACACTACCGCTAATTCCGTTATTACCATGTGAATCAAGGAGCGGAGCAAGGCGCATGGAGCGAGATTCGAGATGGTCGTCGCGGTTCTCATAGCGCTCAATGATCTTATCATTCATCAGTTCATATCGCTGCACCAGACCATCAAGACGGGCCCCCTTATAGAAGAGCACATCTCGGCTCTTGCCAACTACCTCATCAATTGTCTTCAAGCCGCTACTACGGCCCTCAGCGAATTCCTCTACTACACGACCCTGAAGCGGAAATCGCGTTCTGCAGTAAAGTTTGTCACGTCGATTGGCAAAGTACTCCCGAACTTCAAGGGGCATCGTGCGCGCACGGTCACGAAATAAGACCAGGCGCTGTACAAGGCCATGCGGGTGAAGGTGTTCAGCATAGGATTCAAGTTTACTCTTTAAAAAGAGTTGAGTACGCTGACCTGTCGTGTTATACTTTCGGCGGAAACCTTCGCGTGCGAGGATAAGTTTGCCAACCCAGGACGGTGGCAAATCGAGTATGGCCTCTTTCTCTTCCTTGGATTCCTCCGCTGCTTGTTTTTCCTCTTCAGCATCCAGTGAAGCTTCTGGGTTAAGGTCAACCTCAACATCCGTCTCTGGAGATGACTGGCTATTCTTGCTTTGGTTCAATCCATCAACAAAGATGTACTCCCAATGTTGTGAAATTTCCAAATTATAAGAAATATTCATGGGATCATCCTCGTTGTCAGTCTGCATATTTACCCAGTAATTCTTGTTGTTCCACACAGCCTCGACTCCTAAATATGGACTTCCATAAAGGTTGTAAAGTTTGCCAGTAGTGGGTTCTAAAAAGAATGTTTTGTCCATCTGACGCTTCCCTGCTCGAATGAGAATCCAGCAGTGCATGCGTTCACCTTGGATAGGATCGGCGTCGATCTTGCGATGCTTAGCAAGCCATTGTCGCTCCTCTTCCTCTTCCTCGTTATATTGATTGCCTGCCTCTGAAGCTTCCTTTGCCTCTTGGATTTGACGCTGCTCGTCCTCGAGTCTCTGGAGATATTTTGACTTACGAAGTCCAGATGCCTCGACCTTGTAGGGATCGACATCTTCAACAACAATGCTGGCGGACTTCGCTTGTTCTGGAGAGACATCTCCGCTTGCCACACCAGCTCCAGTAGTGGCTGCCGCACCAGCTCCATCATCAGTGCTCATCGCGGCGTCAGTGGCAGCTGCAGCTTCATCATTAATGCCACCTTGTTTCTCTTCATCAGCAGTCGTTCCATTGGCATCCCCAGTTTCACCGAGTGCTTCGTCCGAAGTTTTGCCTTCAGCAGACACCTCAGATTCATCCATGTTCAAGTTGGTTTCACTTTCGCCCAGCTTTGACTCCTCCCCTCCAGCGAAACCAGCTGTGTCGGTGGTAAGACCTTGATCAACATCTCCAGACAAACCTCCTTGAGGATTTTCTTCCCCAATTATCACTTCACCAGTACTCTCACCTGCAGCGGTGGTTGTTGAAGGATCGTTTTCTGAAGCCTCTTTGGACTCTGTGGGTTCTTGCGCCTGGGGCGGCCGAAGATCTTCAAGGGTGATTTCATCAAACTCTGTGGATACAAATCGCTTACCACGTAGGAGAGGGCATACCTCGTCAGTACGGTTGAGGAGAGTTACATCACGAGAAGCATATCCATAGACACAGTAGGCGTCGTATCCTGAGCCAATAAGGTATGAGCACAACAAAGCGGCAAGATCAAAAGAATCACCAACCTGCTGACCTAATGTGTAGGAAGGAGATGGAAGATGAGTAGGAGGAGCGATGGGATTCGCCAGAGGCTCGTATTGCATGTAATGCGCAAAAAAGTCTCCCGCGGCTGCGAGATTGTACAGAGAACGAAAGGGGAGCTGCGTTGGGCGAATTGTAGTACAGACAAACTTCCTCACGCCACATTCATTCTTGGGCGCCACAAATAACTTCTTGCGCTCCGGAAAAAGTGACTCGAATTGTCGTACAAAGTTATTGACATACTCCAAGCAGAGTTCTTCCTTTCGTGAATTTGTGCGATAACTCAAGTCGAGGTCCTCGGGATTGATCAGCTCAAGTCTATCGGCCTTGGTGCTAAAGAGACCCTCATATGTATATTCTTGTTCCTTGAGAAATCTATCCCTCAAGGATTCTTCAGGCTCCTCTAAATCATCAAGGTGGCCGCCCTCGCCATCATCGTTGTCCCCGCCGTCAGTGGATTCATATTCCTTGCCTTCCTTTGTTTCTGCGTCACCTCGCGAATTTCTTAGCATCACTTGATCTGACTTGCCACTTCCTCGAGCCTCCAGCTCTTGCGAAGCTCGGCGCTCCATCTCACTGTGATCGTCAGACATTGTTGCACAAGTTTGCGCGTTTGCTGCGTCCACCTAGGCTACGCACACGCAAGCCTGTGTTCGCAAGCGGGCCGACCGCTGCGATTTGTACTGTCTTGAGTAGTTCTAATGCTGCTTCTTCTATAAAATTTTATTAGTTCCTCCTAAACTAATGCTCGTTTTTCAAGATGCTTAAAAAGGAACCTACGCATCAAACAAATTTTACACGTCTCCTTGATGCTATAGGGTATTTTATTTTCAGCTAAAAGAAGCCTATTGCGAGGTATTATAACAGTGCTTTCGCATGATTACAAGGGCTCGCTCCTCTTGTAGATTTCTCTATAGTATCTCTTTTGCACGGGCCATTATCTCTGAGAGCTAGCTGTACGTGCTCTCGAAACTGCCAACGGTCATATTTCGGTACACACCTATACTATACTTTTCCATATATAGGACTAAAGGTATCGTACCAAAGGGTGGCATGGAATACTGGTACAAAGAAGGGGGCCATCCTGGAGCAGCGGAAAGAGGGCTTGTTGTTAAGTGGGGCTCGCGACGTTATTTTCATTGATCATGCAAAACCTTGCAAAGAAAAGAACTTCGAATAGCCTTTATGTACTTTTCTTTTCTTTTCTTTTAATTGCATAACTATTGATCATTACTGAAGTCCTATTCATCCCCAAACTTTTGGGATTACAGTTCTTACATGCCATTTTTAAATTTGTCGCCAGAGCTCTGAAGTTCACCAGACCATAATCAAGGAGAGGAGTCGAGCGAAAGGGTTCTTCAATCCGGTATCGTACAAAAAATCCGGGCAGTACGACAGCGGTTCTGGAGTAGCTTGCAAGAAGTCAATGTTTAGCCGCTTCACCCGTGGTAAGAAAGATGCCGAAAACAATAAAGCAGCAGAGGTGAGCGATAGCGAACTCAGCTCCGAAGAGGATGAAGACCTTGGTGGTGGTGCTGCGAGCAAGAGCAAGAAAGGCTCTTCAAGAAAGGAACGCGGAGACAGCAAAACACGAAAAGGCGATCGTCGTAAATCCTCGTCAGCCAGAAGTAAATCTAAGGATAACAACGCAGCTCCAAGTGAAAATGATGATGATAGGGGTGATTCCAGTAAAGAAGGCTCAGACCTTGCAAATTCGAATAAAAAGGAACGAGGTGCAGGAGATTTGTCAGACTCTGATGTGTCGGATGATTCGGAACTCGCTGGTAGCAAAACTAAGAAAAGAGGTAGGAAATTAAGCTTTAAATCATCCAGTACTGGAAAGTCAGGTCGCGACGGTACTTCAAAATCGCTCTTGAGCAGCGCAACAACGAAACGGGAAAGGGCTGAAGATCTTCGCAATAAGGAAGAAGAGGAAGCGCGGCGAAGAGAAGCTGCCTCGCGGCATTTAATTACTGGAAAAGAACTTGCATTACGTCTTGACAAAGATGATCTTGAGCACCGACACCACGCATTAAAATGCGAAGAAGCACAACATTTTGTGGCGATACCGGTACTGGACAACACCCCAATTCCAGTTTGTACGGATTTGGACAATTTTAGTGCAAATCCTGTCTATGAACGAAGTGGAGAGATTGATAATTGCCGTGGTCGTGTCCTTGTACCTCAAGGAGGCAGCCGAAATTTTCGCGCTCGCGGGGCTATGCGCTGGCGTGAAGAAGTATATGTGGAAGATCCTGTAGCAGGCCGATTCCAAAGGGTTCTATACGAGTTGGATGAAAACGGGCGCCGTGTGCGTACCAAAGGAAAACGTACAAAAGATGAAGATATCTCAGAATACTCACCACAACGTTTACACAGTTTGGTGGACCAACTTGAGTATATCCTTGAGGGCGTATTTATGCTTGGCCAGGGTTTGTTATCTGGTGGATCTCTTTTTCAATTGATTGTCATTCTACAGATCAGTGATACAGAGACTCTTCTCAGTATCTATGGACCATTGTGCGCGGAAGTCCGCCGGATGTTCTTCTTTTTGGCAGTTTTTTCGTTCGTCGGGGTGTGCGACAAAGTCACAGCCGAGCGCAATCATAAACAGCATTGGACCGAACGGAGTCCAACAGAGCGTGTAGAAATGCTTGGGTACTGGGTTATGTTTTTCTGTTGCCTTTTGACAACTCTACTGACGTGGCCATTGGTAGATGAAATCAGTGAAACATCCCAGGCTTATCTCGAAGACTCGACGTACAACATTTCTTCGGATTTCGAAGGAACCGTTTCGCGATGGGTGATGATTATAATTCTTCGATTTGGATTTGCTGCATTTGGTTGGCTTTTGGTGTGCAAAGATACGAATCGCGATTTGCTACGAGGCCGAAAACGCTTTAATCAGCTTGATTTGTATGAGCGTGAACTCGAAGCGGGGCGTGAGAAGCTCAATCAATTTACTGGCAAACAGCTAGATGCTGTTCCTATTATGGAGCTTGAGAAACTGCAAAAGACTCTCGCCACTGGCCTTGAAGAAGTTCGACTGCAGCTCCAGATCCGTGGTAATCACCTAAATAGCAACGCGAGCCTTTAAAGTTGTGCTAACTTGCTTTTAATTTTTTACAACACAATCAGAACAACTGTATCTGCATGATTGGAGTCGGGATCTATATATTGCGGGTGCATGAATCACAGAGTAAATTAGAACCTCGATTCTCGAGTTAGTCCGCCAAGGTTGTATTCTTTAATTCAACCAGTTGGACAGTACAGACGAAGCCTTGACGCTCCGAAGCCAAACTTGTACTTTTATAAATTTTCTACATGATCTCTACATATTCCTGATCGTCTTTCGTTATTATTTCCTCCCATTTTGATTTAAAATAAAACTTAACGTAGTACAGTCGCACACATCATTTCTTGATGTTATCTGGGCCTTCTCAACGACAACTCGAAAACATTACTTCCAACTGATCTTCAACACTCCTTTTCTTCTGATCGATTGCTCGCAAGTTAGGTACTGGGAGACCACCCACCCCCCTTGGCTAGTCCTTCAAATAAACTTCTCCCTTCATACCCCACTCATATCAATTCTATATGATTAATGTCCTCGATCGCTAACTCTAGTCAGGAGAAGGAGTGCACTAGGTAGGGGGGGTGTTGATCTCGCTGCACCCCCTCAATAAGCAAGAGCTACCTCCATAACTTATAGTATGCCCCCAATGTATGGATCTGCGAAAGGTAGGTACGTACCTACCTCTAGCTAAAGTTGGTAGGTACCTCCTACCTACCAACTATTATATTGGAAAGGTATGAAATCGTTGACGCAAAGCTTGCATCACTAAAAACCGTGCTATAAATCTTCAACTCACGCAAGCATTCGCAAGGTATTCTCTTGCCTCCTTTAGATACCTAATTTTTGATAGTTCAACTGATTTTGCTGCAGAACTTCAATCAGAGGGACTCCTGTTCTAGGTATCCGGCGCGTGCAAGGCCTGAGTTTGCGAACTTGAGAGACCAGCTCCGTATAACCAAGAAGAGCTGGTTTGCTCACGCTAGATTTGGATTCCATAGCGTCGGAGACAGCACATACAAAAAAGGATATCATTTTCCTCAGAACTTCTTCATTTAACTGAGCATTTCTTCAGCTCTGTGAAATGGATACCGTAGAGTCTTTACGTAAGATGATCTGGCGGAAATCTTACCGTGCCAAAGTTGGCGATCCATACATGAGTGGGCTGGTTTTTGCAAAGGACGAGAACTCGGCTAAGGTTGAACTTGCCTCAAATCTCAAGGTCCCCAAGTTGTCTACCACAGAGGTACTTGTGCGCGTTCATTGCGCTGCAATTAATCCAGTGGACTTGGCCGGCAAAGTGGCGTCTGAGCCAGTTGGTGTGGAATTTGTTGGCACCATTGAGAAGCTTGGTTGGGTGCGTGGTGATAAGGTTCATATGTTCCCTTTTGCAATCGGCCAGGTTGTCTTGGGCATGTGTGAAGCAGGTGCTCTGTCAGAATTTGTTCGTGCTGAAGCTCACAAGATCTCTTACCGCCCGGATGGAATGGCCAATGAACAGGCTGCAGCGTTTAGCGTTAGTGGACTGACTGCCCACCAGGCGCTGAGAAACAACAATTTCAGTTCCGGTCAAACAATTATGGTGATTGGCGCCTCAAACGCGACTGGAGCAATGTTTGTGCGGCAAGCTCGTTTGCTGGGCGCTTCAAAAATCATCGTGGCAGATTTTGAAAGCAAGCTTGACTTTCTGGAGACGCTTGATCCGGATGCAATCATTAACCTTGATGCTGAGAAACTGACAGATGCAGTGGCACCGGGAGAATGCAACATGATTGTTGACGCAGTTTCTGACCCTCGTAATCCGCTTGATGTAGAGCCGTTCGAGCCTCAGTGCTACACCCTGTTAGCCCCCAACGCAAAATTCTTTGCAGTCAATGCTAACCCACTTGACCAATTGCGCAAAATCATTGCTGACGCTGTTGGTCTGAACGTACAACGACGAAATTTCGACACTTTATTCGTTGAACCCCGGCACGAAGAGATTGAACAGCTTGCTGAGTGGTTTGAGGCTGGTGAATTAGAACAATCTATTGACTCTGTCATTAACTTTGAAGATATCGATGCAATTAACACGGCGTACGCTCGCCTAAAGGCGAACGAAGCTTGCGGAAAAATTGTTGTCCAATTTCCTCCAAATGCACCTTATCCTGCATACCGACAGAATAAAGCGTGACGACTCTGTATCCCCACACGTCAGCCTATTCCTCCATGATTCAATGGCAACAATGCCTTAATACTCCTTCATAAGTGGATGCTGTCAAAACCTATGTCAGCACAGTTTGATCTACTATCGTCTCCTTTCTATTTTCCTTGAACCTTTTAAACTCATCATCCAAGTTTTTCGTTGTTTTAGAACACAAGTATGCTTTACAATGTCATCATGTTTGCTCTTTCTTCATGTATTTTGTGGACACGGTCATTTCACAAATTCATAAAATTGAAAACTGCCAAAGGCTTTCGCAGTAATGGCAAGAAAAGCGGGTAAGAAAGTTTGGAGTTAGCGAAGATATATTATGGGATCTGGCCGTATGAGTTTCAAAGATGGGCATGGTCATTGTAAAATTAAAAAGTATGGCGTCATAACTCATCCCAGCGAATGTATGTATGTTCAGGGAGATTTGTCGTAGCTGAGTGTAACCTTCTCTAAAAGATGAGGCTTGACCTTGTCAGATACATAGCGAGGCACATTAGGATCGGAGCTTTCCTCTTGCCAGTCACGAGGAGTCTTGTTATTGACAATTGTGTAAATGTCAAGATCACCATTCTCCTGAATACCGACTCGCAAAAAGCCCTTAAAGTCGTCGATCTGAATCATACTAATAGCTTCGTTATAGTGCCAGCCGAACTGTTCAATGGAGATTCGATAGTACACTGTCAACACTAAACCGCCAAAGACATATCCGAGGTAGTACATGATAACATTGGCAACAAGACAGTAAAGAAAGGTGCCTAACCATGATGTAGGTAGCCCCACAACTTGAATGATGGTAATATCGGTAGCAACGCGCGAGAACAAAGCAGTCCCGACATGACCTATTACCTGAAAAGCAAACAGAGTAAGAGGTTTGGCGTACTGGAGAATTGTGTGAAGCTCATAGTTGGCAAAAATCATCACTTTGGTATAAGCAATGATTAGAATGAGGCATGGGTATACGAAACCAGTTTCGAAAATTCGTTGAACAACATCCACAATAATCCAAGCGTCGAGCTGAGTAGAGTACTTGGGGTCAAACGAGCCAGGGTACACGCCAATGCACATGAACATATACAATGCTCCGATGAAGCGGAGGTAAAGTCGGTTTGTTGTTGTAAAAAACATGACTATCCAAGAGCGATTCCAAATCTTCCTTGACTCCGAAGGGACAGGGAAGTCGCATCGCGTCTCTACACAACGGCCAGGACGGCTAAAAAGTCGAAGCCTATCAACACGAGGAAAGTGCGTTGCATGGCAGAAAGCGCCTCCAATACCAACAATGTAATACTGCCTTTCGCTCGATTTGCTACAGTTGACTTGTTCCAAGCCAGAGTGACCCCGATGAGGAGTTGGATATTCCTCATGTGCATCTGCATAAGCGGCAATCTCAGAATCTTTCGATGGCGCAATGCCCTTACCATGGTCACGGCGCTCCTCTGGCTGCATCTCATATGCTCGATCTGGATCGTCCTCAGAGACTTCTTCCATACGTCGGTAATAGTGCAAGTCACCAGCAAACACGGCACGTACACGGTCTCCAAGTCCTTTGCGCCACTCCCGAAGCTTAGGCATAGCATGGTAACCAAGTGAATCATTCTTGACCCACTCCGGAACGTGGTAAAGCATGATAATGCGCTCGTCATCACTAAGGTCCACATTGTCAAACCATTCTCTTTGATAGTCATCTATGTCTTCAGGTTCGGGACCTAGATCAATCACAAAAATTACCCAGTTGCGAGGAAGACGAATCGCAAAATAGCTGCCCTCTTGTGGAAGGCGCCAGCCACCCATAGATGTCTCAGGAAGCAAGAAGTTGCGATAGCCCTTGAGTCCATCGATATATTCGTGGTTACCAGCAGCAAGATACATTGCTTCTCCATTAGATGTAGACTCTGGAAACGCCCAAGAGAATGGCTGAAGAAAACGACTATGCAAGTTCTCGTAGGTCATAACAGGGTAGCAGATGTCTCCTCCATGGACGACGACCTGAGACCTGGGTAGTTCAACGAGTTTAGGGGGTTGGTCAGGTTCTCTTTCTTCCACCGTAATGGATTTTTGTGCAAGCATGTATGCTACAAGGTAGCTCGAATCAAAACCATCACCCGTGTCGGCGACAAAATCGAAAAAGAATCGACCATCCGGGCCATACTTGGCATTTGTACGCTCATCATAGACACGAGCTCGCGATCGCAGGGCGTGGGTTTCACGAGCATCTTTATAAGTGGGGTTATATGATTCACCAAGCATATGGTACAGAAGCTCAAGCATAAAGCTGAAGCCCATCCAAGAGACCATAGGATACTTGCCAGTTCTTTTACCGACAAGGTAATTATTTGGCCATACTTTTTCGCGAAGTATAATGAAGACCCATAAGATGAGGGAGGCAGCCAGGGCTCCAAGACCCACGGACCATGCTGTTGGACTACGTAAGCCAAGGAAGCTGATGGCAAGGAGACCTACGCAAAGTCCACTGACGACCACAAAGCGAGTGAGCATGACGTTTGGCACTCGGCTGTGCGGATTGATGAGCTCAAGCCAGAACGGTCCAATATCCGGGACATGAAGGTCATTGTTCTCCTCCACGTCAAAGCTAGACTGATGTTGCACATGGTCCAAGTCACTCCCATGGGACAGCTCACTCACTGCAAAGGAGACTGGCCTATCCACTACGGAGCCTTGAGTAGCAAAAGTCATTGTGCTGTAAGTTTGGGTTTTGGAGGCATTCAGATTGCCTCAATGATTCGTGACTGCTTGGTTCCATGCTCTGCTGTCTTTGGTTTTGTCAGAGAGGAAGTGAGAGTGAGTGAGTTAACTCTAAAGTTTCTCTCCTATTGCCTGTAGAGCAAACGGGGTAGCAAGAACATCACACATGATGTATTACAACCTGGTAGTGAAACTATGATGTTGAAAATCTTCCTACGACAGAAGTAAAGTGCGTAACCAGGACTATTGCTTGCTTGTGTAGTACTAGGTATATATCTACCTGCTATCTAGTTCCGAATGGAGATTTTTGTGCGCGAACGTGGGTAACTGTGAGCCCAGCCCTTCCTGCCTACTGAGTTCAAGTAAACTACTCTGCTTGATGAATTTCGTAGCTGTTGCAGCAGGAGTGATTGCATCTTGTGTAAACCAGTGCCTAAGCCTGCCTTCGCACTGCCTTTGCAGCACAAGCCATCATTATGCAGCGCGATGGTGACGATGAAACCCAACCATTGTGCTGGAGGTTGCTTTGCACTAATTCTCTAAGTTTGTAATAGGTACTAGATACCTCCTAGTAGATACTCACAGTACTAATAGTTGCCACAGTTATGGTGTGCACGGACCTCCAAATATCCACCAGACCCGGTATATTCTGATATTTGGGAAGAGAGGAATAAACAAGTCCGCGAAGGTCTGCACGTATGTGCCGGTCGCACGTGGCCAGGGTCCGGAGTAAACTATGAGAAAGAAAGAATCAAATATCAGAGAAGTACATATACCCGAGTTGCAAATCTGCAGCAAAGGTTTCGATTAGGCAAATGGTTGCGAGGTTGGGATTCACATGGTTGTGATGGTGGCAGGGATTGAAGATTCCAAGGTTGCACGATTTCCAAGGTTGCACGATGACAGACCGCTTCGCTTAGATGTGTCGCGAGGGTTGCGTTTGGTGTGCAAGTGCAATCCTGGGGTTCTTCTTTCTCGTGGAGGAATGCAACGATGGATGTGGATAACCTGGTCAAAGCCGCCGAAGCGAACCACTGGGTCTGCCACAGACAAGGCCTGCCTGCCAGAGTCTGACTGTGTCGGATTCACCCACCGTCAGGCAGCCGCGCAGGCAAACTGGCAAGGCAGGAACAAACATAGGTACGTGGATGGCATCTTGGGGGTTGAGCTGAATGAGAACTCTGAGGTGGTAGTGACGGCGAGTCAAGACGGATGACAGCTGAGCTGAGCAAACGTAGCAATGACTCTGCTGTCGAGGCGCGAACGAGAAAGCGCCGTCACTACCTGGAACGATGCGGCTGGGTGCGAGAAGAGCCTGGGCATGGTTCAAGTAGCTGTAGAGTAAGCCCAGGAAAGAGGAAATATACAAATAGTAGTACACAAGTCGGGTTGGTTCGCGACTTTAAGCTCTTTTTCATTCCATCATGCCACCCGCGCGAACTTACAAGACGGCGCACAACTCTTGAAGCAAGGAGGATGTGTACCAGAAGTCGAGGATACCCACGGCTTTGACCTGCTGAATGTTGCGGCACTGCAAAAGCTCTGCTCTGCTGAGGACTGAGCAGGATGCCCGAAACGTGGCTAGCACCTTTGCACTGATTCGCGTGCAGTAACCGGGATCGTTGGAGTAGAGGAGCGACCTTCGCCAGTGGCAAAGGAGGTCACAGGAGTAATCGTCAAGATGGTAACACTGAGCGCCGACAGCATGAGCATCTTCGAGGAATCTAGCGGTGGTGCACCCTACGCCGCGAAGTAATTTTCGAAGCCCCCCGGCCTGAAGCAATGCGAGAGCTCAAGGTAGCAAACCAATTCTGCCACGTGAGGTTGTCAGTTAACTCACGACCTGAGGCTCCACCGTGCCAGCAACGATATCTATCGTGGAGAAGAGTGACTGTGCCCGATCCTAAATCTATCTTCGTACTAGTGGTGCCACACCTACTGGCCGTGCTTGCTGTCAAGACTCCGCGTGGCTGCGGAGCACGGCATGATCGAATCTGGGAGGCGGTTGGGCCAGGGAGATCGCATCGACAGCGTCTTTCACTACCCATGTGTTACTTTTCTATTGCCGTGGCTGCCACCACCGTGACAGTGTGCGAGTGAGTGAGTGAGCGAGCGGGTGTGTACCGTGGCGCCATCATGCCGACGTGTGAGTAATCAACGTTTAGCTGGGGTAGCAGTAAGAAAGGTGAGAGTACCTAGCTAGAGTAGTAATGATAATGAGAAAAAGCAATGTGAGATGGTGGGACGAGAAAGACGGCACAGTAATATCTCAGCAGCTACTTCAAGTTAGTAGTCGCAGCGGTGAAGGGACGAGGGGACTGTAAGATACGATGGCATGGTAAGCTGGGGGAAATTGCGAGCTAGCAGGTCAAGGTGCTGTATATATACAAGTATTCTTTTTGAGGTAGATGGAGGAGCAGGAGGTAGTAATTTGCTTTTGCTTTTTTTTATTATTATGAAAAGGAGAGACGGAGAATGCAAAGAGAACAGGTGTGACAAGATACAGAGTGATGAAGATTTTGTAAGAGTCTGAGTGGTGGGTGTTATTTTTATTCATCAATCTTCTCGAGGTTCTCGTCAATGACGGGCTCGAATGAAGGGTGGAGCGTATCAAAGGGCAAGAACGGGTGGAGGCACTCTGGAATTTTCACAGTACCGTCGGGCTGCTGGTGTGTCTCAATCAAAGCGAGGATGACACGAGGAATTGCCACGGCAGTGCCGTTGAGGGTGTGGACGAAACCGCGCTCCTGAGTTTCTGGGTCAACGTAGCGAATGTCGAGGCGGCGAGCCTGATAATCCGTGCAGTTGGAGAGGGATGCTACCTCGCCGTAAGCTCCGCGAGACGGAATGTAAACCTGGACATCGTACTTGCGGGCAGCAGGGTTACCAAGCTCATCCGGGTACATATCGATGGTGCGCCAATGAAGACCAAGCTGATCGCAGATGGATTCCTGAATACACACGAGGCGGTCGAGCTCGGCTTCAGAGTGGTCTGGGTGAGAGAATACAAACATCTCCGCCTTACTAAACTGGTGAAGGCGGTACAAACCGCGGTTCATGGCACCTCCACCACCAGCCTCGGCACGAAAGCAGTGGCTGAATCCTGCGAGGCGCTCCGGGAGACCAGAACGGTAAACCTTGCCCATGCGAGATCCGGCAAGCGCAACTTCAGAGGTTCCTGCAAGGCAAAGTTCTGCGTCGCGGTGATCCGGTGTGTGGTTGTAAGCCTGATAGACGTGCGACGAGTCGTCACGGGGCTGGAAACCACATGCTTCAAGAACATCCCGTTGCACAAGATCCGGTGTAAGGGTCGGTGAAAATTTGAGCTCCTTGTATAGTTTTCCAAGGATCCATTGTGCCAAACCGAGCTCAAGGAGTGCGCCTTCGTTTTTGAGAGATGCAAACCTCGGGCCCGAGGATTTCACCGGAGACTTAAAGTCCACGATGTCGAGGCTCTCTCCGAGCGTGACATGGTCCTTGATATCGAAATCAAATTGTGGCATAGGGTCCGAGCGCTCACGAACAATAACACCTTCACCATGGTCCTCCTCCTTGAGCCCAAGTTGTGCAGCTGTCTCGCCACGACGTGGTCCTCGGGGATCCAGCCAGTTGGGCAAATGCATGGTTAGCTCATCAAGGTTCTTCTGCACAGCAGCAAGCTCAGATTCGATATCCGAGATGCGAGACTTGAGCTCGCGACCACGATCAAGAGATTCTTGAGAAGGCTTTCCCTTAACACCTTTGTTTGCCTTGGCGATGGCATTACGCTCTTGACGAAGATCTTGGGCTTCGCGGAGAAGTTGGAGTTGGCGCTCACGAAGGGTGACGACAACCTCGACCTGTTTTCCCAAGAATTCAGGTTCACGGTTGGGAAATCTCGCACTAAGCTCCGCAGCGAGATCTGATTTAGCGGCTAGAAGGCGCTCGAAATCTATCCTGGGGCGTACTACGGAAGCTGCAGAGCTCGCCAGGCGTGCTCGCGACGGCCGCAGGAGTGCCGCTAGTCTGCAAGGACGCGAGCATCAGGCCACAAAGCCTTGACCAAAGCCTTTTCTGCGTGTCTGTACCGACCTAGCGTCGGCTTGAAGCGGTGCCAGGGGCGATTCGACGCGCCGGCGAAGCAGAGCAATACGGATTGGAACGCAATGCAAGTTTTGCAATGCAATGTAATGCGAACTATGCAAGTTTTTACTTTTTATAGCGTTTCCTTCCACCAAAAAAGTCTTTTTTATTAAATTATTAAAAATATATATATCAATTTTATTATTAATTGTTTCCCACGAAAACTGTACATTAGCCAAAACTTTCTCGACACAGGAAAGGGAATCAGACGCAAGACTCGCTTTAAGCTTTCCGCAGCTCAGAAAAGCGAGTATAGCTTGGCGTCTCTAGTTTAATTTAATTTCTTAGAGCTCAAAATTTCTATTGCAAAGCTGCTTTCTTCAGGTACCTAGGCATTCATTTCTCCATGTCTTGTCTCGTCTCAGATTACCATCGCAAAGGACCTGCAGGCCAGCGGAAAAGATAACAACTTCGTCGCATGCGAGAGAAGAGAAGCTCCAAACTGCCCGGGCCGCTGTAGGTGTCAGGGTCCCGGATGCTGGTTTGCAGGTACCTCGAGGCGAGTGAGGGTTTTCTATAGCTCGTGAGACAATTGGTGCCGTAGTGCACGGCTAGCCTAAACTACAGCAGTCAGTCGCCCTTCTCATCAACGACGATTCGTTCATTGAAGAGTTGCTCATGGAGGATCGTAGAAAGCGTCCTTGTCATTCGCCATTCTCGCACGTTCTGGCGCAACTAAGGTTTAGCCCTCGAGGCCAAACACACACCTTGAGCACTGCGTCTGCACGCACGTGTGGAGCATCTTGATGAGTCTGGCGCTGGTGCTGTTTGTATTCATTGATTGGCTGGCTGGCGCTGTGCTTTCGTAGACTTCTTCGTTGGCTGAGTGGCTGTGGACGAAGGAGGTCTTTCCATCATTTGTTTCTACTGCGGCATGACGTACATGAATGTAAAACAGCTTTCAACGAATAACTTGAGGACTTCTCCTTCTGAGACGTTTGGACGATCATGAGAAGAGATGGATGATCGATCTGCAGTTGACAGATAGATATTTGAGCGGCGTCCGCGGACAGTGATTACTAACTAACCAACGAATGGACTTGATTGATGGATGAGTTTCCTGCTGTTGTGCTATCAATTGTTCGTGCACCGCCCCGAATGCCGAGAGCACCTGGATTTTTACAGATGAGACGGGATTGAGACAACTTTCGCTCAAATCAGATCAAGACATGCATCATCATGATCTCGTGCAGCACCTTCTGGGTAGCTAGGCAGGGCGAAGTATTCGAGGTTTTACACGAGGTGGTTTTGTGCGCGAGGGACGCTACTATTGGTAGTAGCAGTGTTAGCGGTAGTCGTAGTTGTTGATGTTATGTGCCTATGGCGGGAATGCGGGGAATGATGAGATGGAGACGAAGTCTAGGTTGACCTACGCGCACGTTCTGAAAAAACAAGTCTATGTGACGTTCAGTCTTTATGAGGCTGTGCGCAAGCAAGTGGATATGTAGGAGGGAGGTAGTTTACATGTTCATGCATGGGTAGGTATCGCAAATGCAGATTCTAGAGAAAAAAACAGAACAAAGGTTTTAGGTGGCACGAATCTATTATAGAGACATGAGTAGGGAAGTAAATTGCATGCCATAAAGGTTAGCAGCGGATCAAGCTGAGCTGGCACAGAGAATAATTTATTGATAATAAGCAGAATTCCTTGGACTAGTGTATGATGCTGTGGAGGCCTGGGAGCCCAAGGAAACACGCTTGAAAGATTTCCGTTTATCCAGATCGAGCTTTTTGTCACGACATTCATTGATTGCCCGTATCCACTCATCACGTTCCTGCAAGGTATCTGGAATAAAAATTCGCACTGCATTATCAGCTGTAACCTTGAAAGCACATCCAACACGAGGGTGATCAACACCCTCTGAACGCGCCTCGTGCTCTGCTACAGATGCACCCCAGAAAAACAAATGATTGTGGTAATGATATCTTCCAGGCAGCAGTCGTGATGAGGAGCAGTACATGAGTATATCTGTAAATAAGAAAACATGAACCTCACGCAATGTGCCTATTGAGCGCACCTTGAGGAGTTTACCCTCACGGATGAACTGTCTTCCAGGCTCCAAAAGTGTGATTGGCACGCCACCTGGTCGTGCAGTCCATAACATACTTTGAATTTCCAGTATTTTTGCATTGTCTTCGTGACTTCGGAGACGCTCGTTGACGTGATCAGCAACAACATGAATGTCCGCAAGGGCAGCTTCGAGCAGTTGAGCGTCAGGATGACTGTCTGGTGTGCGCTTACGCAACTCCTTAAGTAACAATACATAACGGGGGAGACGTTGAATAGGATTAATCATGAGGGACGAGACATCCTGGCATCCAGCTTTGCTAGCGCGCTTAGCCACCCGCTTGGCACGGTCATCTGACTTTAACAAGCTTGTTATTCCTTTCACTCCTTCTTGGTACTGGTTGGTGTACATGACATAAATTTTGAAAAACATGGCGTGTGTCTTGAAAGTATCTCCAAGTGTTTGCATGGGTCCCCAATTTTGGAGTTTAATCTCAAGTGCTTGCAGGAAGCTTTGGGCAAGTCCCAAAATCTCCTCAATATTGCCAAAGATATTTGACCGTTGTGCGTGATCGATGATAGGTTCCTGGTCACTTTGGAGGTGTTCGCAGAGAGGGATAATATAGTATTGATGCAATGATTTGAGTGCCTTAACATAGGTTCGTTCAGTCTCGAGAATTTCCTGTGCTACGCGTGTTCTTTTTGCTTCGTTGCTGTCAGTAGGTTGCGAAAGTCGGGCTCGAGCTCGTTGCATCTCACGGTCCTGGGGCGAGACGGACATGCGCCTGCCGCTGATGCTGCCTCGTCGCTGCTGTAATTCGCTAAGCTGCTCAATTCTGCCCATCATGAAAAGGATATTGCGAGAAAACAAATCCTGCACATTTGAAGCCTCTGAAAACTGCGGCAGTACGCTCATCAGGCTTGCACATGCACTCATGTATGCATCTGTGGCGGCAGCTGCCGTGGTTGCGGCTTCGTTGTCATCCGCGACGGCCTTGGGGTCGTGTTTTAGGCGAGCATCAACGTCCAGACGGGCCTCAAGGTCTGCTGCTGCAGAGAACTTGCTCAGGGCGTCCTCCACGACATCTTCGGCGTGACACCCACTTTCCATTGCGCGCCACAGTCCCACTTTTGATTCAGGTTCTGCGTCCAGACGACAATGATCTTTCTGATTGTTTCTGGGCCCATATTCTAAAAGCTGGGCCTATACATACTGTTACAGTAAAACCTAATTACGAAAGCTCTTGTATCTTGACTTCAGTTTTTCTTTGTTTTGTTGTTTCCAACGAATCAAATTTTATTCTCAAGACCAACGTCATCCTTATGAGCCACCTTGATGGATCGCGATCAGCGTGTAGGATCGAAATCACATATAATGCTGAGCTGCAGGCTCGTTTTAGTGGAGATGCTATGGAGCGAGCTGCGATTGTCGTGGTCACGATAGTTCGGTTGGTAACCTCATCTTCAGTTGCATAGGAACCTTTAAACTACTGTTACGATGAAAAGAAGTACGAACAAGGCGATTAGTTATCATGCCAGAGTAAAGTAATGCAAGCTCATGTAGGGAGGGAGATCCAAAAGGAGATAATTGCCATTCGGATGAAAAGAAGTAGACGGGCCTACTAGAAGGACACTCACTGTATTCTTGTGGTTTAAAAAAATATAAATGTACTGTGCTGAATGTGAAAAGGAGGATGCTGGCTATCTCCTGAATGATAGTCCGACTTCAGTCAAAACTCAAGCAAGTCCATTTCATCCAGAATCAAGTAGAGCGCCGCTTATAAGGAGATCTTAAGTTCGTCTGCGATATTACAGTGCATCTTGTTCATATAAAAGATGCGAGGAAAAAAGAAACCAAAAAAACTAGGACTAGTAAATGGGGGAAAATCGTCTGGGATAATCTATTAAGGATTCTATTGCAGTAAATGTACGTATTAGACGCTTTGATACGTTGACAAAAGACAATACCACAAATTAGAGCAACTAATATTCCCAACATTCAGGTTAAGGATAAAGCCACTCATGAAAAAGAAGAGAGACCGACGAGAAATAGGAACAATTGTTCGGTGCGGATACTTGGGTTTTGCGTTTGTTGATTTGTTTATGTTGAAATGTGCAGGTCTGTAAGTGAGTCTAGTGATCAGTCACAAAACAGTCACACTCTCGTTTAGTACGAGGCTATGCTCAAGCTTCTTAGGGCGGGATGCCAAGGTCGGCCATAAGAGATACATATGCGTCGGAGCGTTTGCCACCTTTGTGGCGAATGATCAGAGTCTCTTCTACCATGGACTTTGCAGCGTCAGCAGGGTCAGCGTCAGGTTCGGCAAGACGCATGACATAAACTGCAAATAGCACAGGCTTGTCATCGCGGCCGTGGACGGCTACCTTTTTCAAAACCTCAAGGCCGTTCTCACGAGCACCATTGATGACACGAGAGTGATTTTCGCCAAGAAGACCCTCGCAAACAACGAAACGAGACTCACGAGACCGA
Organism: Schizochytrium sp. TIO01; assembly: GCA_004764695.1. Lineage (NCBI taxonomy): Eukaryota > Bigyra > Thraustochytrida > Thraustochytriidae > Schizochytrium > Schizochytrium sp. TIO01. The sequence goes on along the minus strand of SMSO01000014.1, from coordinate 298,320 downwards.
AGACGTGGGCGTGCTGCGGCACAGTATGCCTCTACACCACCACGAAACTCGTAACGAGCAGGAGCAGATTGTTCACAAGAGGGAAGTCCACCGAGACCCGGGGTCGCGACACCTGTATCTGCGGAGTAGTTCACGGGGAAATAGGGAGGGGTTCCAGTTACGAGATCAAATTTTCCATCTGGAGCAGCCTCGGCAAAATCCGCGTACTCCCGGATATCTCCCTGAACAACCTTGCAGCGGTCTGTGCATCCATTGTATTCGAGTGAGCGGCGAGCCATGGTTGCACTTCTGACCTGCGCCTCTACACCTAGACATTTGGCTTGGTTGAACTGCCAGGCAACCATCATGAGAACTGATCCGATACCACATCCAAGATCCAGACAGTATGCAGGCTCGTCAGTACGGCCGGGCTTGGCGTCTTTCCATGCACGACCTGCCACCCAGGCGGTCACGAGATCGTCAGTGGACCAGCGGTGACCACCGATACGCTGGAAAATTCGCCAATGGCCGAGTAAAGCACAAATCTCCTCGCCCATTTCAGCCTCGACGCCTCCTCTGTTTCATATTTGTACAAGTGTGCGCAAGTTATGAAACGTATCTTTGTTAGTCTTTTGGGATGGTTTCTTTATTTGATGTGTTCCTGCGTTCAGGGGCGAATGCCGTCTGTGTGAAATAAACTTACTTTGCTTGAGGTCCAGGAACAACCCACCCTTCAGGAATCTTACGCTTGCGAGAGCTGGCCTTGCCCGCCTTGGTCGCGTGGAGAACCTCCTTGCGCTTCTTCTTGATACGACCAAGTCCATTGCAGATAGGGCATGTGACCTTAATGAGCTCCTTCTTCATCTTCTTCTTTTTCTTCTTCTGCTCGTCTCCATTGCTTTCCTTAACATCTTCGGTTTGATCCTCATTTTTATCATCGCCAGCAGTTGCATCTTCGCTGTTATCGTCCGCACTTTTGGCCTCTACGAGGACCTTTTTAAGGGTTTCCTTTGAGCCTTTGCAGCGGTAGCAAATCGGGCCGAGCTCCTCCGTGTCTTCAAGCTTGGCTCCGGGGGCCGTTTCGGATGCCTTTTGGCGCCATCCTGGCGCATCAGATGCGAACGCTTCAGAGTCTGTCATGATGCCCTTTCCACCAACAAGTATTCTGGTCTTGTCAAAACCACCCGTCTGGGTCACGCTCGAGAGCAATCTTCGGCCGATCCACGGTTTGTCCAGATCGAAGTAAATATGAAGGCACGCCAAAGGGGGTATGCAGAGCTTTGAGGGTGCCCTGTGAACGGCGAGGGTACTGTAGAGTTGCCGAGGCAGCGCCAGCCGCATGCGACGGCGGCGATTCACGCTTTGGAACACAGTAATTTGAACCACTTTGTTGGTCCACTTAGGCCTCTTTCTTGGGTAGTAGTGTTCCATATTGTTCAAAAGTGAACTGAACAGTAGCTTCATATTCAGGATGGAAGTTTGTTGGCTTTGGCGCTATGACTCATTACGAAATCAAAACGACATTATTGAGAGAAGTGCACAGCGCTTCCGCGCATGCGTATTCTATAAGCGCCACTTCCCGCAATGTGCGAGTATTTAGGCGGCGAATTTTCGCCGCGCCCCATTTTAAATGAAACTAACTAGCGAAATTGAACTTTGGTTTTAATTTGTTTTAGTTTGACAAATCTACTTTTTCAAATGATGCATTGTCACCTGCAGTCAGTTTGCCACTTGCTCCAACCCTGACTGACCATGCCGAAGTCAATTACCCGCACCGCTTGCTCGTCATCAATGGGGAAGTTACTCAATCGAATGTGATGGTAAGCAGCGTCTCAACAGCTGTTAATGCTGCATGCTGATGTCATCGGTATTCTGAACAGTGCGTTGCTGTGGTACATGACCACGACGATTAAGTTGTAGAACAAGTGCCTACCACCGAATAAGCAGAATAGGACATGAAGGCCGCGGTGCCTCGTACACAACGATTGTATTTTGGAGCTTGCGATCGCCCGTGGCTCATACCTTTTCGAGTCATTCTTAGGAGTGATGAGCTTGGCAATGTAATCGACGCCGCATGTTCCTGAATGGATTTATATTGAGTATTGATCTTCTGGGTACTGTTGTACGGCATCTACGAGTTCGCCTCTGACGGGACCTGTGAATGCTGAACGATAACTAATAAGTTGGTCGCCGCACCAGCGTGGGCTCTCGATGCGGCCTCGATAAATTCTAATTCCGCACCTTTTAGTGGTTTTTATTTATAGTGCAACAAAGTTTTTCTTCGCAGCTCATCGCTAATAAGTACTCTGGTGCATAAGAAACTGAGAATCGATTTGCACGAGTCGCAGATTTGATTGCTCTTCGTTTCGCTTCACTCACTCGCTCGCTCACTCTCCTAAATCTCTCGCTCGATCGTGATTTAGCTTTTGCACATTGGGAAATTCCATACGAACCCATCATGTTTACCTAGAGCTTTTCCTGCTCCGCTGTGATATATATATATATATATATATATGTAGACTCAACGATGTATCCTTCCTGTTAGGTTTTGTTTTGGACTTCTCAACTTGGTTTTCGCTTGGTCTATGCAATATCTTAAACAGCTGTTTTCTGCATGATTGGAGGCATGAGGTGAGCAGGAATTGGGTGGAATTGCGCAGAACTACCCTACCTAGGACTTTCGACGATGGTGTCTTGCGGCAATCCACACTGGGACTCGCCCATGCGTGGATTATAAAGAAAAAAAATGACAAGGTCAGTAGAGTAAACTATACTGAGCCTTGGCAAGGCCTTTCCAGGCTTCACGAGGTTTTACACCACGCGCCGCAACGAGCATTTGGCATTCATCTGCTGTACATATGGGCACAATGGTGGCCACCTCTATCATTGGTGTTGTACTCTTGCTGGATATAACTCCAAAGCGTCCATACACCCGGTAGACACTAAGCATTTCTTTTAGACTGCACAAAGGCACGAGCCGTGGCGTCTGGCCTTTTCCACAGCAACCTGACTTCGAGGTTAATCAGGGGTCGTCTCTTTGTGAACCACCCAACTTTTGCAAAGGTAACAATACTACTATTAACACTAGGTTAGCTTAGTAGTTAGCCTTAAAAAGAACAAGAAGACCGTACATCGGAACTATCTCCTCTTTCACCAGCATGGAGTGGCCACAAAGAAAATGAAGGTGCCTACTCCTCTCGGGCGTATCTAGTGCAAACGAGACCAAAATCATGAAAGAAACAGGCCCTGGCCTGGTCTTGATGCTTGTCTGAAGAATTCAAGGCAGGTTATCGCTCTGGTGTAGCGCCAGTAAAGCTTTCAGTCCGCGAATCGGTAAAGAAAAAGGAAAGAAAGAAAAGATGTTTTTGTTTGTTTGTTTGTTTGTTTGTTTGTTTGTTTGTTTTGTTTTCTTTCTCACTTGGCCTTAATCTTTTGGCAAACCGCTATCTGTGAGTAGGAGTGGCTTAGAGATTATCTGTTCCTTTCCCCTTTTGAACACTTCATTTGGGGGAGAGAAGGAACTTAAACCAAGCTCGGTGTGGAGAGTGGTCCCATGGGACCTTCACAGGTTGGTAGGTAGTTCTATGGTAAACTGTAGGCATACCAGCCTAGAGAGACCATCACAGTTGCTCTCCATCTTGCCATTTGACAATGAAGTCCGCGCGAAAAGAATCGCGAGGGCGCCCAGGACATTGCCCAGAGCTGGCTGCCTGCCGTGTCTGAATGAAGTAGTATCCATCGTGAAGACCAAGGTGCCAGCTTCTGCACTGAAGAACATGCATACATACATACGTCCACAGCGAGGTCAAGTTTGATGTGTCTTTCTCATAATTGTTTCGTGCCAAATCACAGATATAAAATTACAAATCACGGATTGCGAACTGTGAGTCACGAGGAAATGAGTCAGGGCGCAAAGCAGGATATCATATGTACGTGTCTGCGGCGGCGCTCGAGTTTGCCTTTCGGGCTCCTGAGCGCCAGTGCGATGGTGGTCGATGTACCACTTAATCTGGCATCGTCCGGATCTAGCGTAACCTAGCGAGAAAAGATTTCTTTGAATAAAAAGAAAAGAAACGAAAGGAAAGTTTCCTTTTAGAAATAAAGTTATAAATAACTTTATTTTTATTATTTTCTATTGGCAGTGAGTGATGGTAATAATAGTAGTAACAGTAATTCTTCAATCGATGAAACTAAATATCGGAGGGCCCAGCTGCGGCTCCTTGCATTTCGCAAGCTCCTGATACAAGTCCACCAAAGCCGATCACCCCTCGGGTGGTACTTGGGTTTGCAGCCGCGAAGCCCCCTCAAGCTCACACCCAACCTCTCACATATCTTCTGCGTTTTCCTACGCTGTTTGGCGTTTCGGAGGTCCGAGTCTGCAGTCGTTCTTGCAAGCAAAACTCGTTCAAGCTTGAATCCCAAGTGCCGTGAAAACCTCGCTCCGCACTCCACATGCTCAGGACCCGCTCCCTGCTGCTCCCAAAGGCTACAGAGGCACACTTGCACCCGCCGTCGCGTCCATAAACCTCCTCGCGAGCCTCGAGGTCGCTGCTTGGGTCTGCGTAGTTGGTTCTTGGCGTCGATTGTTGATTGAACAATCGATAGATAGATAAACAAATAAATAAACAAATAAATAAATAAATAAACAAATAAACAAATGAATAGATAAATAAATAAACAGACTGACTGACTGACTGACTAACAAAGAGATAAAAAGAAACCAATAGATAGTAGAAGTAGAGAGACACATAACTGATAATAAGCCTATCTTTGGCCCCAATTGGGTGGTTTCCGCGCAAGAACCGGCAATTCCATCCATGGCTTTGGGGTGTGGATCCTGGCCGGGCTTGCGGCGTACAGGGCCACGCGAGCTGTGCCCAAGGACCCGAGGGCGACGGGCAACTTACACCCAGCCCTACAGCAGCCGAGACGAAGGCCAATTCGCAGACTTCGTGGACTTGGCATCGGCGTATCCTCGCGGGCACTTACTTCTTTCTTTCTTTCTTTCTTTCTTTCTTTCTTTCTTTCTTTCTTTCTTTCTTTCTTTCTTTCTGCCCTGCTTGTCTCTAATCAATCGACAGGCATTGCTGCTGTCAGCGCCTTCGATCTTCAACGATTTGCTCGAGACAGTCAGCGGTTTCCCGCCTCCGTAGCGCTACCCAAGCTTGGGCTCGAAGAGCTTGCTTCGCTGATTGATTGGCTGGTTGATGGACCGATGGATTGATTGAGTCATTGATTGATTCATTGATTGACTGATTCGTTCATTCACTCATTCGGTTTAGATCCATTGGTATCACTTTAATTATAGAATGTATTCCTCTCATGCCACGCCAGCTCAGTGAAAGTCTTTCAAAGGATACGTACGACTCCTTGCGATGGAGTCAATCAAGGCAGGGGCGAGCCGATGACTCGGCGATGAGGACTGACTGCGAGGGAGGCGCTATGGCCACACGCAGAAAAGCAGATATGCAAGCACGGGTATCCTCGGAGTGGCTTAGTTCCGCCTTTGATTATATGGGAGCGATCGAAGTTCTCATCGTAGAAATGAGGAGACTCTTGAAATTTTTATCAAAGTAAAGAGGTGAGGTTTTCCCTATAGTTCATGATAAGAATAGATAAATAATGAGAAAAAGAAAAGAAAAAACTCTTTTCTTTTTTATGTAATTAACTTAAAAAAATTAAAAATTGAAAGAAACAGAAGAGCAAATAAATCGCACGCACCAAACCCGAATCAGACGCTCCTGCCGTGGACCGTGGCGTTTTGCGAGCGCTGCCGCCAGGCGATCCGTCGACTGACTGAGGCTCCGGCTGCACCTTACATATAGGCGTTGAACCAAGTGGCCCCCTGCCCCCCTGCCTGCCGCCTGCCGCCAGACAGCGACCTCCGGTGGGCAGGACTCAAGGCGTGGCGCAAGTTGTTTCATTCTTTCATTGTGTTTCTTTTCAATCACCGCTTACTCTTCTTTCTGATCTATACTTCACTTGTGGGATCCTATATCCTATTTGGGAGGCCCTTTACTCTACTTCACGGCGGCCTATAGTCTACAGTGGCACAAAGATTATTGAGGATTCTTTGATCGTTCCAAGGGCGGTATTTGATTACCGAAGAGGTAACGAAAGGAAGATACTAAAAGCGTAACGAAAGTCCGGTTTGTATCTTTGGGATCTTGCGGAGTCCGCTTCGCCGATGCTGGCGCGCGCGAGCGCAGACCTTGAAGAGCGACGGCGTGTGCTGCGCTCGGGCGGTCCAGGGCCGGGCAGGCGGCTTTGGGCTGCTCAAGCAGCGTGGTGGAGGCGGTCTGCGATGCCGAAATCGGCGTCGGGGTCGCATGGCGGCCATGGGAGGCCACGCTCTCCGGCGACATCGGCAACCTCAGCGTCTTCCTCAGGACTTACGCTCAACCATCCCGCGCTGCCTCTTAGGAGACCTAGATCTAGACAGCCAGCCATGGATAGGCTCAGAATGCGAGCGACTGCACCGGCGGCCATCTCGGGAAGCCCTATGCATGCAGTAATGACCCGGAGAACACCAACAACGACACCAAGAACACCAACAACGCCAGGTCCGAAAACGCCAAGTACTCCAATGACCCCAAGAACCCCCACGACCCCTGGAAGATCTCAGGGAGCAGCATCCTCGAGAGGGTCTTCAGCAAAAGCCCCGCCTGCAGCACCATTAACCCCGTTGACATTGTCGGCACATTACAGGCATGTAGAGGAGGAAGAGTTTGTGCCGAGTGATGTGAAGCCCCTGTCAAGAGAGGAATTCTCAAGAAGGTTCGAGGTTGGTGAAGTTCTTGGACGTGGAACGACATCGTTAGTGAGAGCTGCCCGGTGCCGGCAGACGGGAGAGCTCTTTGCGTGTAAAGTAATGAGCAAGAGCAAGATCACGCAGAGAGCAAGGGTGGTGGAGGAGATTTCGATTCTCAAGACTGCGAGACACCAGGGCTTGGTGAGGCTGCACGAAGTCGCTGAGACGAGTGATGAATTGCTTCTTCTCATGGATCTGGCGTTAGGTGGAGACCTGTATGAACGAATTGTGCAGAAGATTAGGTATACAGAGTCTGAGACAAAGAGGCTTATGCGTACCCTACTCGATGCTCTCAAGTACCTTCACGGTCAGGGGGTTATCCATCGTGATGTAAAACCTGAGAACATCCTTCTCACGTCCAGGGAGGTTGACACTAATATCAAACTTAGCGACTTTGGACTCGCCAAGAATCTTGGTACAGCGCGCGTGGAGGACTCTGTTGAGGTTGATGCCAATCTTGTGGCTGCTGCAAAGGGATACTATTTGGCGAAAGAACAAAAGCAGCAAGCAAATAATGCAAAAGAATCGAACTCTGTCGGCTCTTCAAAGCGCAATCCTGCCCTTTCGGCGGAGGCCATGGTTCCTGCTATGTCTGAAATGTCTGTGGCAGGAGATGATTCTACGGCAGCCAGTAATGGTGAGGATGATCACAGTTATGGTGGTGCAACATCAACGACCAGCCCTTCTTCACAGAAGTCAGAAAAGCACCAAGGCTCTTCAAGAATGGAACTTGAACAAATGGTCCGAGGCCGATCGCGAGCCTACACAAGCTGTGGCACCGACTACTACGTTGCGCCTGAAGTTCTACTGGGCAAGGGCTATGGCCCTCAAGTTGACATTTGGAGCGCTGGTGTTGTTATGTATGTGCTATTGTGCGGCTCTCCGCCCTTCGGAGCAGATTCGGCCGAAGACGTTTCCGTCTTGTATCGTGAGATTTTGATTGGCTCAGTTTCGTTTGAAATGTCGGCATGGAAAGATATCAGCCCTGCAGCTAAAGATCTGATCCGAAGAATGTTGACAACTGACCCCTCAAAGCGTGTATCTGCCGCAGAGGCAGGTGCCCACCCTTGGTTTCGCAACGAAAGTGTTTAGAAACATGCCGCAACTTAACGCACCCTGTTTTGATTTTACGTTCATTCATCTCACTCTATGAAAGGGCAGAAGTTCTCTTCTCCCCTTTTATCAACCCTTTCTCCATTTTTTTTTTGTTGTTTTTCTCCCTTTTGGAGGGCGGGAAAGGGTTAATGGATGACGGATCACATGGATTTGATTTGTACTCTTCTAAATCCCGTACTGAAAGGGAATGTACTTCCTAATCAGTTTTTGTTTTTCTTTATCCTTCTTATTGAAGAAAATGACATTATCAGAATTTTTAAAGTAGCCCTTGCAGGTTTTATATAAATCATTTAGACAGTAATAATAATCATATTACCAACGCAAGTCAACGAGAAAATAAACTCTAGATCGCACCATCTCTCCAATTGGAAAGACTCGACCTTGCCTTATGTAATTACCGACTTCTGCCAGAGGTATAACAGAACGAGATTGAACGTTGACCCAAATATGATGCAAACCAAAAGAAACACAAGAGGCGCACCCTGTCTGTTTTTCTTACCGTTAGGGAAGTTGGGAAATGCTAAAAAGACTTTCGAAACAACGATGTTTATTCCTGTGCTGGAATTGATATTTGATGGCAACGTACCACCTGGAAAAATTACAAGTTAATGGTTGCTCTCTGAAAAGATTTCATTCTTATCCAAATTTAATTTTGATGAGACACAAGGTAGAGTGCATTTATATTTATTTTTGTTGTTGTATTTCTTGCAAGTGCAACCACCAATAATTGAACAAGCCTTTGACTTATGAAAATTTGCTCCACTTTAGATTAAAGAAAACGGAAACTCAGGGAGTCAGCACACTATTCAAGGCAAGTTCCTGTCGGGCTGGGAAGGGGATACTCCATAAATAGAAAACAGAAAAGAAATGATTTATAATCACAAGCAGCATGATTTTTATAGCTTAATGGCAACAGAGAGAAGAGCGGTGTTACTCAATGCTCAGGGCGGTTACATTAAAGTTGACACTGTCAGGGTCAAGTGCCATGAACTGGTTCTTGATGATATCAGCTACATCTTTGGTAAAGTTTTCCTGCGTCGTCTCACCGTGGTCAATGGGGCCGGGCATCATGCCATCGAGCTCAATGAGGCGACCGTCCATGAAGACGAAACTAATAAAGTGGCCTTCAACATCGTCATTACGGTCTGGCGTCTCGGTAGTGCCAGAAGATGCGCTATGTTCACTAGCCTCGTGGATTGAAACGGTGTCCGCAAGGTTGTGACCAATGGTATCCGGGTCAAGCCCGCGGTTTTCCTCAATGAAGGTACCAAGAGGACTGTCTTTACTAAATGCAATTGACGGGACATTGGCTGTCGCGTGCACGCAAGCAATTGTACCACATGCATTTCCAAATTGAGGCAGCTGGTGCAGGTAGAAAATACCCTTCTCGGCAGGGTCCATGATACACTTGCCCTTTAGCTGCTCACGGCGAATCTTGTTGATCTTGGTGCTTGGAAACAGAAGGCACATGGCCACCACGGGCTGCGGAATCATCATGAGAAGCTCGTCATCGAGGCCAAAAACATCATGAAACTCTACGCCACCCTCTACGCCCATGCGCTGCAGAAAGTTATTCAAGACATCAGGATTCGATTCCAGCGGGAGCCATTTCGGAGTCTTGGAAACCTTTTTGGATGCACGCGCCGAAGATGAAGAAGCAGACGAAGACATCTTTTTAGCTCAACACGTCGCTGCTCTCAAAATTCAAATAGAGTCTCCGGAATACCTCTACGGCACTGTATGCTTCCGCGAAGCGCTAACGTAAAACTCCAAAGACTCTTTTCGCGAAACGCTGAGAGTGTATTCTAGTTCTGCACCGCTCCAGAAACACGATCTTCTTTTGCATAGTAGTGCTTCTTTGTCTTCGCTCTTTCTTTAATATGTATGATCAATAGTTCCAGGTGTTCTACCCTGGCGTTTTCCCTTTTTCATTTGTAAAGCAGAACAAGATATCAAAACATACCATTGGTCAAACAACAATAGCATCATTAGCCTCGACCAGCGGACTGCAGAAGTTTCAACAAGCATAATTTGGCTTACTTCGATGCAAAAGATGGCTCAGATTGTGGGGAAAAAGGGCCTCGGCGATACGAGGTTGGCGGTGACGCTTCTCGACGGAGGCACTGGCGAAGAGCTCATGAGAAGAGGGCTCCCAGATGATCGTAAGACGTGGTCTGCGCGAGCTGTGACGCACAAAGAACACCACGATTTACTTGTGGATGTGCATAAATCATTTTTGGAGGCGGGATCTCAGATAATCACGGTAAACAACTATGGAATTACTCAAGGAGTTGGATTCTCGGAGTCTGAGGTCCTGGAGTTCACCCAGACAGCTGCGCAACTTGCGAGAAGAGCTGTGCAGGAGCACGGAAGCGGCAAGGTCTGCGGATCTTTACCACCACTGGTGGAAAGCTACAGGCCGGACCTCGTTCAGGAACATGCCAAAGGTGTGGAAATGTACACTAAGATTGCAAAAGCTATGCATGAGTACGTAGATTTCTACCTTGCTGAGACACTTTCATCGATTGAAGAAATGTTGCAAGCTGTTGATGCAGTAGCGTCGTTAGAGGGAGATTATGTACGGCCTTTGTTTTGCTCCTGGACTGTTTCTCGAGGCGCTAAGCTCCGCAGTGGCGAGCCAGTGAGCGAAGCTATCAGCCAGCTCTTGCAGCAAGCTGAAGCTACCCATGCGCCCCTGGAAGCGGTGCTCTTCAACTGTGCAGAGCCTGAAGCGGTAACGGAGGCATTAGAGGCCGCCGCAGAACTAAAAGACAAACTAAAGGTTGCAGATGTTCGTCTCGGAGCTTACGCAAATCGGCTAACGCCGATTGCCAGTGATTGGACTATGGCTGGCTCAACAGAACCTCAGGCCCTTCGCGATGATGTGCCGCCACAGGTCTACTGTGATAAATTTGCTAGAGTGTGGGTTCAAAATTTTGGCGCTACTCTAATTGGGGGCTGCTGTGGCATTACGCCTGAGCATATTTCCGTGTTAAAGCAAACTTTTGGGGCCGAGTCCCCGGGAACTACCGCAAAATAATTTATTCAGTACATGAATGATGTGCTGTGCATGTATACTTGACTATTCTTGGTTTGTCTCATTTAATATACCTAGTAATGAAGAAAACTCCTCCTTACTTTTTTCTATTTTTGAAGCTGCCTTACTCTCGTCCACCTTAAGGTTGCTCGCTTGCCTCTGAATACGGTACACAAGTTCATACCAGTATCCTGCCCGCTACACATTGTAGCAAAATAGCTTGTCCTCTCAAATTGCTTCTTATCCTACCTTCCACCTCCTCGCCTTTCGTTGATAACTCAAATCATGTTCTTAGAGGCATCCGAAGTTCCTCGTGAACGTGATTAAATAAACATGCGATCTCTTCAATCAGAATAGCCCCTAACTTATTTCTCGCTGTCCTCTGACAATCACGACCTTAATCTAAAAGCCACCATGAGGTGACATCTAATGTTTAGCATATGAGGGTGTATAAGAGCCTACCAAGGATCTCTCTCGACTACTGTTAGTAAGTACTAATGTTTTCATTAAATGAATGCTACGTAGTTATTCACTCGATCAATCATTTCTTTCTTGATTCGATGATCCTCAGCATTCCTGTTTTGGGCGAGGTTGTGGGCCAGAGTCGCAGACCTTGGAGAGGTCTTGAGCTTCTGGTCTAGTCCTGAGTGGCGTCAAGAGGCTCTGTGTGGATTCGAGGTGTTCTGGTAGCGAGAGAAGCGGGTTCCGAGTAGAATCGGCCAGATTGAGTCCCCGAGGTACGCCAGGAAAACCACGTGACGAGGCTAGGCAAGGAGCTCTTCGGGAGTTCTGGTTAGAGAATTGACGCGTACAAAACGGCAAATGACAATGCATACTCGTCTGGTCAAGGCTCGCCACTCCATCCGCGAGGCGGAGGGCCAGTATTGTGGAAATAGTGTCAAGGTCCTCTCCAGAGTTTGGATCCTTACACAGCTCTGTACTATCGCCCTCGTGATCGCCGGGTTTGCCCTCGGTACCGACAGGAGCAATGTCGGCTATGCGTAAGTGACAGTTCTCTGTAGGCTAGGGCCACAGTTTTCGCAGTGCAGTGCCAACTTCTGAAAAAAAAAAAAAAAGAGCACTTCAAAGAGAAAGAATGTGGATGATTCTCCTACGAAAATGTAAAATATGAACAGAAGACGAAGTCTCGTTAGATTTTAGATATTCAAACGCAGGAAAAGCACTTTGTGAGGTGTTCTACTTGGTAACTAAGCTTGAATGAGGGAATGAGTGGCAAACTGACATTGTTTATGTGCTGTTGTGTTCATTGAAAACCAAAATATAGATTCATTGGCGTATGGGTTGCACTCTTGGCGATCTTCCTCGGTGTGATGGGAACTCTCATCTTGCGTAAATACCGCACTGTGGCCACTCATGGAGCTCTGACGGGCATGAGCTTTATGATGGCGCAAAGTAAGTTCGTAATTATATTGTTTGTATTGAGGTAATACAAAGGTAATGAGCAGTGCCTAACAAGACCGTGGTTGTGTCACTCGTTTGGTTCATAGTTATGCTAATCTCTGCCTGCGTTGCAGGTACTCGCCGCAAGTGCGGCGACGGATCCACTGCCTCGCAAGCTACAGTGGGTGCCTTCAGTGTATTGTTGTTTTTTCTCTATCTTCTTTTTACATGGCTCTTGGTTAAGTTTAAGGCGGATATCATCGCTGTTGATGACGATGACGATGTTTTGACTTCAATTGAGATGAACGGTGGTGTCGAGGAGGAAGAAGAGGAAGAAGAAGAGGCTGACATTGGCGGCACGTCTGAAGCTGCATCGGGCAATGGAAACGTGCGGAAGCTCCACGGTGAGAACTCTGACCTCAAGATGGTATAAATAGTTTTTGACAATCATAGAGTCTACAATAGAAGGTTTAATCAATTTTCGCCTCTTATAGATTATTTCTTTTCAAAATGTCTGTTAGTGAGCCACCAAACTCACAAGTAAATAGGTTTATGTGAAAATGCTCTCATAGTGTTGCTTGTTGTTTTGTTTGTTTTGTTTCTGGGGGGGGGGGCAGATCTTCTGTTTCTGTTTCTATTTTTCTGGTTTTATGGGGCTAGGACAGTCTGTCGGTGTATTATGCAGAAAGATGTTTACTATATCTTGATTTGTGTCATGGAAAAGGGGATGAGAAAGGTAAGCTTTTTGTGTGAAAGAAACAAAACTCTGACAGCGGGAAAGGGAAGGGGTCAGGAATACCTTTTTGCTACTTTTTGTATGGGGAATGTCAAAAGCATACATGTTGTGGAAAGAAGACCCGCCGTATTTTTAATTAACAAAAAAGGAAACAATACCGTAGTGCGCACGTAATTTAAGCAGCCGGGGTGACACAGGAGTGGGTCCTATCTCGTTTTATTTTGATTGTTTTCTTATCTGTGCAAAATCCAGAATCGGGAATGGTTAAAAGCGCACGATCCCTTCGCTATTGCCTCGCCAGTAATTCAGTAATTCGTGCGGCAAGGGCCTTGTTACTCACCATACGTGAATCGTCGAGCAAACAAGTATGATTATTTCGATTGCACTCTCAGTGCGGGCCAAAAGACCTCTATGTTGTATATATGTATGAAGGTATGTACGCAAGTTTATGTGTGCTTGAGCGGCGATGGCGCTTGTAACCACCCCCGCGTTTAGTCAGAAACAGACGTCGGTGAGGTTGGTGACAGCGGAGGCGCGTGGTGCTGGTATCCTCCAGTTGGAGAAAGCGGTGGTGGCTGGATTGAAGGTGGTGATATTGGCGCGTCCTGGCTCCACATGGGTTGTTGATTATGATGATAGTGGTCATGTTCCTCTGTCTCTGACCATTGAGTGGTGGCTGAAGACTGACCCATCAGCCTACCTCCCCGCTCTTGAAATTCCTCTCGGCTTGGTAACCGAGGCCTATGTTTCTCCATGTACCGCTTGAAGACGCGCGACATGACAAGAGAACCCCTGTGAAGTTAAAGTTGGCGATTCAAACAGTCAGTGAGCAAATCATACTGAGAGCAAAAACGTGCAACGAAAGAAATGAACTTACCAGCATCCGAGTGAGATGAGCACAAATGATGTAGGTGTGTAAGGCATGTTTGCGAAAGTATATATCAAAATAACTGAGTTGACAATGTGAAGTGAGAGGTCAACATTACGCCTGCAAAGGTCCCGCCAGTCCCTGTATAAAATAAGACTCATGTCTGTAAAGATTACGGTCCATGATGCACTAATGTAAAAACATGTGCTTGTGGCACGCTCAGTTGCCAAAAGAAATGCCAAAAACGCATAAAGTATAAAGGTCACCATGACTATATACATTCAATTCGTGTTCATATAAAGAATAATGCATGTTAGTCTTCATTCCTTGCAACAATCTTTGTGCAACCAGCCGAATTTCATCATTCAACAAGTGAATCATGAGAGAGTGAGAGCCTGCCAAGGCCAATGTATGTGTTACTGACTTTCAAATTGCTTGATCAATCGCGACATTTGTAGTGTTCTCTCTCAAGTGGAAATTTTCGGTTCTCTGTCCTTTAAACAAGCAAACAAATACCACGTACCTATGGGTCCTGACACACAGAGGATGACAACTGGGACTTTAGTCGCCACTGAGAACCTTGTGAACGAAGCCCATTTGAAACGCTCGCCCAGCAGTGCATACAATGAGACGATCATCCCAACGCCAGCGATCGTCGCCGCGAACACATGGTACATTGGATGCCAAGCGAGCCCGAAAAATCGCTAATACTCAAACCGACTTTCCGCACGAAGAAAACAAATCAAGTAGAAGCAAAGAGTCTGCACCTACGATCTTACGCGCTCTTTGAGAACGCCTCTCTTAATTTTCCACGAACAGAACTGAATTAAAATCCCCCAAGATTAGGTCAACGTCTCACTATATTCCGTCGCAGTTTCTTCTTGTTATTTTTTTTCTTCGTCGTCTAATCTGGCCAGCTCCCTAGCGCCGCCGAGGCCAGCTGTCCATGCCTGCCGGTCGTAGATAAGGGCCGCCTGCGGCTGGCCAGCAGCCACGAATGACGGAGCTCCGCGAGAGAGCGCCGGTTCCAAGCTTGCAGGACCGCGAAGGCACTTCAAGACTAGCGATTTGCTGCCTCCGTGGCACTCCTTTGGGCTCTCACCACTTTGGAGTCGCTTACCATGGCATCGGTACTCTTCATGTGCTATTCCTGGCTATAACCTACTGTGAAAGCCTCGTTTACTATGCAGTATACTGAAGTTATACTATAGAGAATCGAAAATTCTCTATTGTAGTCCTTCCTAGATAGCCCACTATAGCAACGGTGCTGGGGAGCACTAAGTAGGTCCTAAGGGACAGACTAGGGGAAATAAAGAACGGTAAAGGAAGGTTTCTAAATAGATACGATTGAAATTTATAGGAAGTGGAAAGCAATAGAAAACATAAATCTTGTATGTAGTTGTATAGTTGGAAGGAGAAATAATCGTTCTTGGACCGGGGGGTCCGTTACGCAAAGCCAAATGAGGCAGGATGCTATAAGATTACACTGATGCTGCTTTACGATGATAAAGGAATCGTCACAGCTCTAGTCAACAACGTGAAAGCTGTGGATAGGCTAGTATGTGTTTTTGCTAGAGGAAAAATACAGCCGATCCTCCCTTCACCAGGTTATTGGGGTTTCTCTCTTTAGATACTGGCCACTTTGTTTTGCTTTACAAAAAGGGAGGGGATTACGTGAACAGCAAGCACGTGGTGTGGGGCAAGTTAAATGGAATTCTTCTTAACGAAATTAGCAATTTAACACAAGAAACTCCTGTGTAGCTTGCCTGGGGACTGAAGGTTGAGAGATCTTACAATATTAAAATAATTTATAAGTAAGGTTTGTTATGCTCACGAAAAAAGAGGGACAACGTACTGCTACTGTCTAGAGCATGCCACCCAGGCGAGCGTTGACTACAGTATGGACAAATTTGTTCAGCCTTCCTCGGCGGATAACAAAAAGTGAATCTACCGTGAGCTTTTGCGCAAGTGGATCGTCTTCGAGGTAGTTCAAGTGACCGAGCTTGAACTCTGTTTCCACAACAACAGGCAGAAGCTTAAAACAGCGACTTCTAAGCGGGCTCGCTTCAAAATAGTCGCTAGGGAGAAGGAAAAGAATGCGCGCATCCTCATGATCGCGTAGCATGTACAATGCAGCGCAGAGGAAGGGGAGCGCGACTTCAAAATCAGGATTGGCTATAATAAGATCAAAACGCTTGAAGAAAGGACCATGAATTGAAGGGTCCAGAACATCGCCATTAATCCATTTGCTCTCACGATACCGCTTAGATCCCTTGAGAAACCTGTCTTTCTCAATCTCAATGCTAACTGAACCTGCAGGGAGAATCGAAGTGAGTGCGCCAACGCCAGCGCCGAGGTCTGCACACTTGATAGGATGAGGCGCTACAGGCGCTGGATTTGAAGGCATCAGAGCGCCTGTGTGTACAAAGTCATTCAGCCCAGCAATACCGAAGTTGAAAATTTTGTCAAGGAGAGTGCCGATGAAGCACACTGCATGATTTGGAGTACAGTAGAGACGTTTGACGGTGATCTCACGACCGAAGCGGTCAAAGTTTCGGCGCGAATATCCACCACTTGCTTTATTGAACATGCGAATCATTCTCTGAAGACGATCCTTCTCAAGTTCTTTCACCAATGAGGCATATTCTTCTTCTGAGCGTATCGGGGTCGGAAGCTTCAAACGATCTACGGACCTGTAATTGAAGCACGACCAACATGTAAACGTCGTGTCGTTGTGGGGAATTGGATCATGCTGATTGTGACCAATGAACCCGAGTTCGTTATTAAACTTTTCATTCCCAGGAATACGCTCGTAACAGCACCAGTGTTGCCAAGAATGGCAAGTCGAACAGGAAACCCATACTTTACCTTTATCCACAGCTTCAGAGGCCTGCACACTTTCACAAAGGCACCAGACGCCAACAGTAGTATAGTCGAGCATGCCAAAGGCCTCTGTAACGCGGAAAGACTCAGTGGTACAGCACACATTAGTAGACCGACTTCCAATTTCTAACTTGTAGACGCCAGGGGATAGCCACTGGGGAATTGTCCAATCAAGAACCCCACTAATACGCTTGGCTTCGATTCCATTAATAACCACATTGTCAACCATGACTTCATTACGGTCTCCTTTTAACTCTGCACAAATATCATACAAATGCTCCTTTTTCGCGCGCTCGCCTTGCACAAGAAGTGCATAAAAATCACGCTGCTTCGTAAGACCAAGATTCGTTGCACGGCACAATCGTACTCCATCACCTGTAAGTGTGACGCGCACACTCCTTTTTTTGTTTGGTTCTGAGGTTGCTTCATTTTGGCTGTTATTTGAAGTTGATGCCCCTGGGGCGTCACCATCATGTACGCCGTGAATTGGGGAGCTTGTCGGGTTTGTGGAGCCTGCTAAATCGACCGTTTCAGCAGCATGCGACATACATGCTTCTTGATAGACCTGTGCAGATGTAGCACTCACTGGGTTCAAAGATCCATTTCTGCCCTCCGTGCTTGCCACTCGAGATCCATTCGCTATTGATGAGGACTGCGAAGTCGCCTGGCCGCCTTGGCTTGTTTTCCCTGCTTCATTATCTTTCTTTTCGTCTGTATTTTTGACGTTCACATCAATGCTGTTGTTATCCTGGCAGACAGGCGGTTCTTCTCTAGCGTCTTCTTCTACTTCTTCCTCCTCCTCCTTCTCATCCTCTTCGTTATCCTCCCATGATTTGAGCCAAGAAAGGGTCCGCGAATCCTTAATCTGCCATGTCACTGACCAACGAACGCGACATTGGGTGCCCTTTGGGATATGAAGATGCTCAATGACTTGAATTGCTTTCTTTCGTTTCAGAACACGTTTAATGCGTATTTCTGCTTCTTCATTCATGAGCATACGCTTTGAATCTGCATCAGAGGATATCTCACTTTGTTGGGATGATGTGGTCGAGGTTTTAGATCGAACCTTTTGCTTATTTATCTTATTAGCTCCAGCTCTTGATGTTGCTTTGCTTTGGGGAGGCGCTGGCATTACTATCGGGCTTAACCCCGCACCCTGCATTGGCAATGGGGTGGTGACAACTCCTGTGTACTGAAGTTCGGGAATCTGTAGGGAGTTAGGTACTGAATGCATTGTTGCTAATGATGCTGATTGAACCTGCGTGCTATCTGGCTGCGGTGTCTTGCCTGTTTGCTTAGGTTGCTGGCGGGTGTTTTGCCTTACAGCACGCGCAGCGGCGTTTTTCAAGAGCTGTTTCTTTGCTTTTCGTCGATCTTTAGACATTTTCCGAAAGACTGATTTATGACGCGGTGGTAGAACGACACCAGACTTCCGAGGTGCTCGCTTGAGCATTGGTCGAATAGGTGCAGATGTACTGTCGACTTCGCAGCCATTTTCCGATTCTGATCTTTTGACTCTCTTTGAAGGACTTGATGGATTGTCTTCGTCATCTTCCTCGCTCTCACCTTCATTGTATCCTTGTTCGCCTCCTTCCTCCTCGTCGTCTTCCCCTTCGTCTTCGTACTGCTCTTCATCCTCTCCTTCGTCATCGCCATCATCACCATCGCCATCATCGCCATCATTGCCATCATCGCCATCATCACCATCATCACCATCATCACCATCATCATCGTCGCCATTATCTTCCTCGTGATTGGCTTGATGATTGACTTCAAGGTTTACACCACAATGACCATTGCCCTCCTTGCCCACCGTACCCTGTTCTTGGACAGCATTGTGAGGTTGTCCCAGGAAGGAATGCTGATTTTTTTCCATCGTTAAGGAGGAAAGCAAATTCTGATCGGAGGACAGGCCTTGAGGGCCAGGCGTACTACTGCCTGCTCTCCCATTCTCATTCTGGTGGACTTGAGATAGGAACAGGGTATCACTATGGCTTGAAGTGCTCCTTTCAGCCGACTGTTCTGGTTGTTGTTGCTCCCATATGCCCTCGCCATGTTCCGACGTTGATTGAATGCATGGTACATTAACACCTTGTTCAAATGAAAAGGAGGGAGAAGAGCTTACATGTACGTTGGAAACAGGAGAAGGAGGCAATGCCTGCTTTTGTTGTCTGCTTTCTTTATCTGCGTGATCTGCATCATCGCCTGACGTTCCATGCGCTGACGAGATTTGACCTGTAGCATGAGTTGTGGGTGTTGGCTGGGTAAATGCATTAGACTGAGTTTTCAGAATCTCACCAGATTGAACATCTACCCCCTGGACGCTAAGCTTCTCGTTGCATGACTTTGTTTCATCTGTTTCTACTTTCCTTGGTAATATCTCAGACGGACTTGGGGTTTCTGCTGTTTTTGGTTGAAATCTGGACATCTGGTAATACTTGGGGAGACACTACTTTCTCAATGGAATATGAAATTTGTTCATTTGCATTGGTGTTGTTGTCTTCAAGATTATTATCGATATCTTCAATGTGTTCAGCGAAGTGGTTATTTTTTTCATTCCCTTCATCATCAAGAAGGCCGAAAGATTCCTGCAGCTCGTCAGCAAAATCACTTTTCAGATCTATGGGCTCGAGTTCTCTATTCGCTGCGGCACTTTGTCTTAAGTCTGTAGCAGGAAGTATCTTAAGTGCGGATGCACTGTTGCCTGTATTAAACACACAATCATCGTTTTCACCCATGATTTTATCACCTTCATGGTCCTCGGCCTCAACAGCATCTTCGACTGGGCGCGCAACCGGGGTGTTCATAGGAGTGTCAGCTGTCGGCGCTTGGAAGTCTTTGATCACTTGATTGGGAAAAGAAGACTGGGGCGAGTTTTCAGTATCGACACCAGCTCTGGTAAGAGTCCACCTCTCACTATTGAGTTGCTGGCCTAGTCCATAGGCGCTTTGTACTATGGCAGGAACGAGGTTCCCCTTCTCTTTCTCTTGGGCGCCTTTGCCGTCATGGCTGTCGTGTTGTTTGTTATTGATAAAATCTTGCGCCTCGCTGTTTGTCTTGGTTTCTCGTGTTGGTTTCTGTAGTTTTACATGATTGTTTTTGTCAATGTTTGGATTAGTTGCTTGAATTAAACCCTCCCTCTGTTCCGGCTTTGCTTCCCCGGCGGACGTAGAGACAGAAGTATCGATACGCAAATGCATTATTTTCGTTTGCTGTAGCTGCTGCTGTGGCCCTCCAGGACGGCCTTGGGGGTCACAGCTAGCTGACGGTGTAGAATCTTCGTGCTCTTGCTCTCTCCCTTGGAGCTGATCTTGTTGCGGTGTAGCTTCCTGAGAGCCTCGAGTTTCATCCTTGTTCTCATCACTATTTGCGTGTCTGGAGAAGCCTGTATCGGTTTGTGCCGCGGCTGTAGGTACTTCTTGCGTGGTCTCCTCCAGCTTTCGTTCTTCTGCTGTCCCGTTCCCCTCCTCAACGAGGCTATTTGCGGATGGTTTTTCATTTTCTCTATATTCTTCCATTTCTTTGGCGTCATCGACATTGTTATTATCGCCTTCATCAGCATCTTCATCTTCATCTTCATCGTCATCATCATCTTCATCATCTTCGTCCTCGCCGTCGCCGTCGCCGTTTCGGTACATTTTCAATTCTGCCTTGGCTTGCGCGAGGTCTTCGTCAAGTTTCGCAAGAGCTCGAGCTCTCGTCAGCTCCATGAGTCGTTCAATAAGTGCTGGGTTCACAAGTTCAATCGACACTGAGGACTCGAGCGCTACACTGCGCTGTTCGACCTGCCTCTTCCGCACCGCGTGTTCACTCAGGTCTTCATCGTCAAATCTCTTGTGCTTCTTCAGAGTGCGCCTGGACCTTCTTGTTCTTATCACAGGCTCCGCTGAAGCACTCGAGGCTGCCTCTCTCGCTCTCGCCCTCGCCGCTTGTCTTGCTGTCGCTGGGCTCGAGTTTTCGGCATTTTCGCTCGAGTCTAAATTGACCTCTCCCGCGATTCCTTCACTGTGGGCACTAGCTTCTTCGGTCGCCCTCTCGCGAGGGCCAAGGCGCTGCTCCTCTTCCATGGTTGAGTTTCTTACCGCCACGCAGGTGCGGTGCTCAGGTATCCAGGACGCTTATAGCTTCGTCGTGGGTCGTGGTGATCTCGAGTTTGGCCCTTTGTTAAGGTCGTGGGAAAGCCAGGCAGTAAAAGGCCCTAGCTGCCTTCTACACTTTACTGTGTAGCAGTCACAGATAACCACTGCCTTCCTGCAGCGCCCGAGCCACTGGCGCCTCTGCTGAGTTGCGTGGAATGGTGCTTATTAGTACCTTTGTGGCTTTGACGAGACTGGTTTCAGGCGGTCTGTTGAATCTCAAGGAGGACTTGTGCTATGGTCCAGGATTAGAGTTGAGAGTGGGCGCGAAGGACCGTCTCTTGAGAGAGATGTAAAATAGATAGAAGTCCACAGATAACCGATCTTTTGAGAGAGAGAGGGAGAGAGAGAGATAGAGAGGGGCGATACTTTGATCTCTGAGGGAGAAAGAAAGAGAGGGGGAGAAAGAAAGGGAGAGTGACTGTGGGAGGGGGAAGAGAAAGGGGAAAGGAAGCGATAAAAAGAAAGAATGAACAAACGAGAAAGAAGAAAAGACAGAAGACGCAACGGAGCAAACGACGGAGCAAACAAAGTATCCGTAACAGGCTTCCGGTGGCAGCTTGGGAAGCTCAGCGTAGCTCAACTCTTTCTTCAGCAGCTCGCAGCGGGCACGCCAAGGTTGACTGCTGCCAGCTTGCTTTAGGTTTCCTTACTAGCCGCCCTTTTCGTATCTGTGTTTGGCAACTAAAACAGAGGCTGCTTATGGACACTCTTCGCTTCGATGAGGAGAAGGCAAGTGTTCACTCCCTTAAGCCAGCACTGTCGCCTATCAGGGGTTTCCGTTCTGGCAAAGAACAGCACACGGCTGAGCAGCTGTGCACAGGTGGCGCCCACGCTTGGCTGTCTGTCTGTCTGCTTCTTTGTCTACCCGTCTAGGTGGATGGCAGATGAGAATGGATGGAGAGATGCCTGAATGGTTGATCTGGGTGCTCTTTCCTTCTTCTTCTCCGCCAGAGGAGCTACCACAACTTCGTACTCAGGGGTGCTATGACTGTTCTGCGAGGGGATCTCCGCTCGGCGCTGAGCGCTCGTCTGCCTGTCTGCTTGTCCGCTCGCGCTGCTGCGGAGGAGACTTGTGTGGCGTGTTTGTTTCTCCTCTTTGTATGTCTGTTTCTTTGTTTGCTCGCCTCCTCAATTGTCTACTTTTTGTTTATTCAAAGAAATAAGCGGAAACATGACATTATTGAACGAATGTGGACATGAGCTCACAGATGCTAATTGATGTGTAGGCAAACGAATGGTCGGGTAGACGGAAAGTTGAAGCGGACGAAAAGGAGAAGGGGCGATCGTCGTGCATCAACCGCTCAATTGTCCAAAGCACCCGTCATAGTTATTGACATAGCCCGTCGTATGAGGACGAATTTTTAATCTGGTATTATCATTATTAGTATTTGTTTCTTTATTTTTATAGAAAAAAAAAAGGTTTGCTAATTTTGCTTTTTCTATTAAATATTTCTTAAAACAGAAAGTTTTTTATGTTTATGTTTATGTTTTTAGAGTTTACTAGGCTAACCAGCTGCAAACACAAAATTGTTAGCCTCCGATGGGGAACACTAAAGTAATCCTTATGGGAGTGAAAAAATAGGAAATAGCTCACATACTCGGAACAACACTTTCTCAATTCCCCTCAGACTCTGAGAGGGAAAGTTCCTACATCCTTCTTTCCCCTCTGCTGTTTCTTTGTGAGTTGTTGAAGAAAGTTTTATTTTACTTTTTTTAGTTTTAAGTTAGGGCAGTAATAAGAATTGCATCATTTATAATAATAAATATAATAATAACAGTGGTTTGTTTCTGCAGGCTACATTCTCTTGCCTTGCTGCTGTCTCCATCAGTGCGTATGCTCTCAGACCATTAGCATAATGCGACTTTTGTCCTGGCCGTCGCCGCCGTCGCCGCCCTTGGTGGCTCGACCCGCGAACAAACTTGGTCGGCTCTAGCAGGAAAGGGACTCACTTAGATATTTAGTTTCCATAAACGCTTATTCATTCGTTCATCTTTGGAGAGACCACCCACTCGCTGCATGATATCGTCTGTTGTGATTTCTTAAATTTTATAAAAGAGGCTTTCCAACAAATTTTAGTTGCATTTCCGTCGAGCTTTGTTCTTCCACTGTCTACGGCAGGAGAAAGAGTAGGAGGAGCTAAGGGCCAGTGGGGAAATGGAGTGGTTGGAGGGGCGCTAATACCTCCTCTCTATGATTTTGATTTTTATAATTTTATGAAAAATATGTTATTGTTTTAATTAAAGAAAGAGATAGTGCAATAAAATAAAACCCACGATAGAACTAAGGGTTTTCTATTTACCTTGGTCGAGTAAGAGACAACTCACGGAATGACTTTCCTTCTCCCGTTCCTTTTTCTTCCTCCACAATCTGATCTACACTAGATCAGATATTTAGTTATCCATTCTTTTTGTGAGAACCTGACATGATGAAGCTTCCCTGGCTGATGTCTGGTTTTGTCCTTGAGTACGTCAACCACTGATGATATACTTTCCATTCAGAGACCACATACATTTGCGACGGAACTCATTGCTCCTGCTGCTGCTGCTGCTGCTGCTGCTGCTGCTGCTGCGTAGATACCAGTGTAGAGACGGTATGTACATGTACGGCTTCTACAACAGCAGCACCTTTAACAACAGTAGCAGCGTCAGTAACAGCACAACGAAAAGAATATAATAAAACTAGAGGCTTCTTTCTTTTGTAGAAGACCCACAAAGTTCGGATGAATTTGTTCAACAGACTAATCTTTTTTATTAAGGATGACGAAAGGGCCTTACTAGGACCTAAGGCGAAGGAATCGGAGTTTGTGGCAGGTGGTTTGACTGTTGCTTTTGTCGGCAAAAAAAGAATTAAAAAAACAAAAACAAAAAAACATCGACCTGTTAGCTCCACGTGAGTGTATGCAAATAGATGACGAGCGAGCATGCAAGGTTTGAATTTGTTTGAGATCCATTGACTGTGCAACCTATTTTGGTTGTCTTGCAGACTCGATATATATGAAACGGGGTGTGTGTATCGGAAATTACGTCCATCCACTCCACCCGCGATCCTAACTGCCCAATTTCAAAGATCGACTTGCGCCATAGTTTTCATGCAGGAGCCAGTAACTTAATTTGCGAGCTTGTTGATTCGTACTAAATCTCTAGGTACCACGGACAGTCTCTGTCGTTTCGGGAGCGGAATTATTCCAACTTTATAGTTGAAAAGCACCAGCACTGCATTACCTACTAGAAATCATACCTACTGACTTATGAAACTATTAAAATAAGACCAATCTATTCTACTTCAACGCTATTCGTGTGTATCGTTTATTGTACAATTTACAAAAAAGAAGCCAAGAAAAGAAAAGAAAAAGGTATTTTGCTTGTGTTCTTGCAACTTCTTTTTTAAAGTACCATTAGGCCTAGGTGATGCCACACTATTGCTAGCTATGGCAGGTCAGAATCTTAGTTATTAATATTATTATTTAAAACTTAAACTAAAACTTATATGTTTATTCATAAATCTTCGTTATTTATATTCTGAGTCCTTTTGTAGAAAGAAAGGAAAGAACGAGTACTAAAAAAAAAAAAAAGGAAATAACAACAACAACAACAACAAAAACAACAACAACAACAACAACAACAACAACAACAACAACAACGGAGGAACAATGGGATTCTACTATAACGTTTTTTTTTTCAATTTGCAACTCTCCAGCATTCCCTCACAAATACACTACAACCAAACATGCACAGTGGCTGGACGAGAAGAAGTGTGTTCCAACAGTCCCAACAGCTCCTCCAGTTAAAGAATAAGGTCGACAACATAAAATCTCTAACCTACTAGGTACTGTTGTTCAGAGAAAATCAACATCTGCAATTTCTACGATACTCTCCTGTTTGCTCATGCAACAGCGTCAACGTTTACGAAGCCTCAGCCGCTGTCTTCGGTTGGCTCCAGCGTCCTATCCTACCTCACACTGGGCCAAAACGATGGTATGCCGGGGCTGCTTGTAGCCACAGCAGTTTGGTTTTGAGCTTTTGCCTACTTCTGGAGGTCAACTCCGTTTCTTTTCAGTATATATAAAGTACTTCTTGAAGGCAGGACATTTTGCTATCTGAGAGGAAACAATGCTACAACAGTTTGTACGAAAACTGAGGCAAGAAGCTGTGGTCGGCGGGCAGGCTTTGGAAAGCCCGTGGGAGGTTTGCCTGGTTGCCTTGGCAGCTGGCCTCGAGCTTCGAGCAAAATTTTGGTGCTCCGAATGGCCGTTTGGAGCTTGGATCACCGTTGCGGTTAGCGGCGTCAGTGTGGAACTCGCGAAACAAGATGCGCAAGCAGCGCGGCGCCAAACAGCACCGCATCGCGCGGGTTTGCTATCGTGAGCGTGTTGATTGGAGATGTTGCTACCCACAGACTTGGAGAGAGAAAGTGCTACTCCACACAGTGCTGCTCCCACCGTAGCAGCTTCTGCACTTCTACTTCAAATAACTGGCTCGGCGCTCCTTTTCTTTTTCTTTCTTGCTCTTTCTTTTTCTTTCTGCCTTTCTACCTTTCAGAGCCTCTGTCTACAAGATCCAGAGGCTTCCAAGCTTTCCCAATGAACTACTTACAACGAAATCGCTTCTTCCCCACAGCTCAATCTTTTCCCCTCAAGCTCTCTGCTCTAGCATGATAGTCTGTATCAATAGGAACAATATCTACTGTAGTAGATAGCGCAGGCCTAATGAAAGTGAATTGACATGGCGAAAAAGATCATCGAAAGAGCCTGGTAGGACCTTCTACCAAGCAGCTAGCTACCTAGCTACCTACGTAAAAGTAGAGGGAGCAAGAAAACTTTGAATGAAAATATACGTGATGAAAATCGTCGTGAGTATGATGGATTAGCAAATACTGTAGGCCTTGATACAATTGCTGCGCATATAAGAGGATACTTATTACCTACGCGTTTCTTGTCATAACAACTCCGTCTTCTTTTTCTTTTCCTTCTTCTTCTTTTCTTCTTCTTGGGTGCTCTCTGGGCGCTCTGTTCGTAGTGGAGGAGAAGCAAATAAATGGACGAGCGGGAGAGTGGCTGCGACAACGAAAAGGACTTTCAGGGGAAACGTTGGCTGCTGATACCTTCTTACAAGCGGAAAGGAAGGAAAACCTTTAGAGAGATTGTAGTATATAACATAACACCGGCTACAGCTCGTTCGTGGGAAAAAGGAAAATAGTAAAACAATATTTCATTCTGAAAGTTTTATGGTGAGTAATGGAAGAATTGATTAACAAAGCGATAAAAATAAAATATGTTCATAAAAATGACAAAAAGAAAAGAAAATGAAGATGAAAATACAGTAATTTGTTGACAATAAGCCAAACAAGAAACTTTCAAAGAAAATTGAAAGAAGCATACATTGATTCGTTTTCATTCTCTTCCTCACTTATTCTTAACCATCGACTGTAGGCTGCTTATCGCGCAGTTGATCAAATGTTGACCCCCCCCCCGGGCTCTGAAGTCCCGACTCGTCAGCCTACCCTTCTGGAAATCAACTTTGGTAGCCATGCTTTCCCTTCATTTCATTCGAACAAGAAGAAGAAGAAGAAGAAGAAGATGAAAAGCTGGCGCTGTTTTCTTTAATTCCTTCAAGTACAAGAAAAAGCAAACAATGCCATCAGCAGCAAGAATAACAGCAACTGCAACATCAAACAGAGAGCAGCTGAGGCAAGCTTCCTTTTTTATGATCATTTTTTCCTTTTCTGTAGAGGAGAAGAGAGGTGAACTGCTGCTGCTTTGCGACGCAAGTAGGACGAGATATCTGCGGTTTCCTGCACACTGTCACTGCCTCCTGTGGCAATCACGAGCTCTGAGAGTCGAGTAAGAGCCGCCCATTAGCACGAAATGCAGCCGATAAAGTTTGGGTGGACAAGTGATTGGTTTTGTGTCAGGCTTTGTACGTAAGTTGAGCGGGAAGGGCTGTCTTTTTGTGATGAGGATAACTTTTGTGATGAGGATAAAATAGGGCAAGAGCCCGACAGCTCACTGCTACAAGGCGCTCTCTACACAGCGAGGAGGCCTGCTTTGAATAAGGTGAAAAGACCAAAGAGAAAACTGGATGGGGCTCTGAAAATAAGCGCTGAGGAACCAGCGTGAACTTTGCCTGAGGAGGTTTTTAGTTTCTGCAGAATTGATGTCGAAGAAGAAGTTTTAAAAGAAAAAACCTTAATACATCGTCGAACAGGAAAAAACTAAAAAACTGAAAACTAAAAACTGAAAAACTTGCGTTTTCGCGATCCCCCGGCCGGCTTCCCGGGGTTAGTGGCTACGAGTTATAACCCTCGCTCGATTCTTTTGATACGCTGCCCCTGGGAGTATTGTTACCACCCCACTTGTTGGTGAAGCGTCAACCATATACTTCTGGGCTCGACAAGCCGGGCGGATTTCACTTGTTTATACACATATTTTAGGACACCTATTATGACTAATTAATTTTTTATTTTTTTTTAATTTTAATTTATTAATTTACTTTTGCATGGACCATAGTTTTTCGTTGAGCTTTTGTGCAACTAGTGTTGGCGACCGGTTTTGGTGCTATTACTATAAAGCCCGCGGATGGTTCTTTTTGCGAGCGAGACGCCACAAAGCAAGCGCAGTTGAATGGTCGCAGGTATGCTTCGCTGATCCCCTCCCCTCCCCCCCTCGATAGACTACGGCTTGCAAGGGTACGGATCGCATTCTACAGGGGTTTATGACTGGTCACCAATTACGTCGCCTCGATCACCAACACTTGTGTATAGTTTGCTTCAAGAAAGCTGCTGCTCTTTATATTATAGAGCTCGAACTCGCAGATCAGATCCACGGTGGCGAAGCTGTGTAAGAATTCACAAAGTATGACCGCAACGCGTCGCAAAGCACGCTTCTGTGAACATCAGTGTGTCCCAAGAATATCCTGCTTTGAGACTTCTAACTAGTACTATACAGATATATACTCAAAGTTATCTTTCGTGATCCAACAGAAGAAGGAGGCCAAAGCAAGCTCAAGCGGAAAAACAAACTAAGCGTAATGATTGTATTCAGTGGCATTACATTGAGTTGCGCTTTACTGCCTTGAGCCAGCCAGCTAGCGCATAGCCAGCCGTTCGGGAAACAGCAGGCGCCACACCTCTGCCCTAGCACCTCTCTGCCTAGCTCGCCTAGAAGCACCTTTCCATCAGTACACACCTCCTTTGTTTCGCACACCGGGTGCTCACAGCGCGCACGGTTCGGAGCTACCCCGGTGACGCATGCCACGCCCCAGGAAAGAAGCAGGGCGGGAAGAAACATATCAACCAACCTACACGGAGACCTCGCTCAAGCCGCTTCCCAGGTCCAGAAGCCCTACCTCACGCGTTCCGCCTAAATACCAATGCCCCGCTCTCGCGATCACTGGTGCTGCTGATCTGCACAACTTTAGCAATCTCTACAATCGAAACCATCATCACAAACAGAGCAAATTTAATTTTTACTTACTTACTTCTTTCTTTATTTATTTATTTATTCATTCATTCATAGTTACTAAAAAGCACAACTAAACGGGCGTCCGCGGGACTCTGACTAAGTGTCTTAACAGGGATAGCGAACTCCTATACTCGCGGAGCGCGTGAGTTAACATTTTGCGACCGACGGTTACATACAAGAATGTGCGGGACCTCGCCTCGATTGCGCGATCACTGTCACGATAGCGCGAATGGAGAAATGCGCGAGCGAGCGCAAGCCTCCTCAAGGGCGCTGAGCACTCGGCCTCCGCGGGTGCTCGGGCGGGCCCGCGAGGCTGGCAGAGAGGCGTGCGAGCGAACGTGCGTGCGTAGGGTGTGGCGAGGTCGCCGCCTGCGCCGCCAGGAGTCTGTCTGCTTTCGTTTCGCCTCGATTTCTGTTGTGGTTCACGGCGACGGCAGGCAAGAGAGAACGAGAGCGAGGGCCTAGAGTTTGCGGTAGGCGGCCTTAGGAGGCATCGACGGAGGCCTTGAGACGAAACTTCGTTGCCGTTGCCATGAATGATGATCATCGTCGATGC
Source organism: Schizochytrium sp. TIO01 (assembly GCA_004764695.1). Classification (NCBI taxonomy): domain Eukaryota; class Bigyra; order Thraustochytrida; family Thraustochytriidae; genus Schizochytrium; species Schizochytrium sp. TIO01. Next base: position 269,334 of record SMSO01000014.1, on the reverse strand, counting down.
CGTCGAGACGGTGAATAATATGTTCTCTCTCCGTCTCTGTGTATGTGTGAGTGTGTGTGTGGATGGTTGCAGTTGCGTTTGAGAGTGAGAGTGAGAGCGAGAGCGAGAGATAGCTGCTGAGCTGCTTTTTTGGCTGCTTGGTTAGTTAGCTGCTTAGCTGCACAGCTTGGTCCTTGATTCTGCGGGTCTTCGGGATCATTCTGCAATGCCGCTGCCAAATTGCTGAATCGATGGACTGTGATCAGAATATTTGGATGGATTGATTGAGTGATTGATTGATTGTGTACAGGACAACGGAGGAGAAGGACCAATCAGGGTTTACGATGGTGATGCTGATGATGGCGCTCTCCGTCGTCCCAGGGGCGGCCGGGCTGTTTGCTCTGATGAATCAGCTGTGATGGAGGTCAAAGAGCAAGAGGATTGGCAGAATGGTGATAGGTAGGTTTGGGTTGGGGTATCATTGATTGAAGCGAGTAGAAGCAACTTCTTCTGCTCTCTCTCTCGACAACCTGGATGGATGGATGAATGAATGAATGCTTGAATGAATGAATGAATGAATGAATGAATGAATGTGTTCTCCGGTTCATGTGAAGGAATGAATGAATGCCAGATGACAACCGCACTTCCCGTCGCAAACTACCTGGCAAATCGTCACAGCACTTGATGCTGGTTCAGGAATGGCATTTGTCTCTTGACTTGTCGATCGAAGGATTGATATCAATGTATGCACTACGTTTCTGGTGTCATTCATTCACTCATTCCTTCATTCATTATTATGGGTGAATTTGCCTTTCTTGTCATATAGTCAATGAAGGTGGAAGATGAAGAAAACACCGCCTGCGCACGCTAGCACCTATGCTACCTAAATCAGTAGCAGTCCCGCTTCCTCCGAGGCCTTCAGCGCCCTCGCCACAACCTAAATTCTACGCGCCTTGAGAAGAACCACCTCTTCTGTTCTGATGTCGTGTTCTGCGCCGATCCTGGCTCTGCTGCCGACGCTCACAGCGATCAGAAAACGAAATTGATCAGAAGAACCACAGCATTCATTGGCATTGGCATTGACTTATCGAATTCTGGATGTCATTCCGAGGGGTCCCACCTGCTGCTTTTGAGAGGAAACTACAAATTTAGTATGGAGGGCGAAACGCTTCGATGTGCCAGTGCGCACTCTGTATATAGCTCATTTGCCCCTCTTGATAACACACTTGAGAGAAGTGGCTATACAAACCATTTTGGCTTTCGAAGGATCACTTTGAAAACTTGTAGTCAGCCGGGCCGCTCTAAGGCAGCTACCAAATTGAGAATCGCATTGCGCCAGCAGAAGGGAATTGCGGACGAGCGCGTTGAGAAGCGCCAGCGTACGTGCCTCTGAGGTCACCTCGAGGCCTCTGAAGCATTGCATCTAGAAGACAAACGCGAGCAGAGAGCACGGCAAGCCCCTGCACCAACTTGCTTACCTGCTTCACACCGCGTCAGTCAGTTTAGCGTGTACCTCAGTGACGCCATCACCGTTTGTTGTGCTGCGCACGTCATCGTCATCTTTAAGGAGAGCAGCAGTGATCAGAGAAAGCAAACCTCTAACGGGCCGCTGTGGAGATCGCAGACAAGGAGTCTTGCAAGTGGCTGCGGGCTGACGAATAGGTTGAACGGGGACAGCGTGTGCTGTGACTGTGTGCTTGTTTGTTCGGCGACGGTGTGAATAATGAACGCGAGCGGGCTGATGATGAACTTTAACACCACCGAGGCGCTGGAGATGGCGTACGGCACTCTGGACTCAGTAGAGAGGACGGCATGGAACCCTCTAGGCCTGGAGATGCACGTGTGGATTGCCTTTGTTGTTCTCAAGGCTATCGGCGTGACAGTGTTGGACCCTATTGTGCTCGGGTTCTGTAAGCTGTTCCGCGTCAGCAAGCTCCCGTCCCGTGAACCGGAGCCAATTGCCAAGGGTCTTGAAGAATTGGTGTTCAAAGACTACCTGTTTTTATTCATTAACCAAATCATGGAGGGCATCGGCATGATGTACTTTGGAGCCTTTGCGCTTTTTGAGGATGAGAGCCTCGTCTCCCGCGATTTGACTAAGGTGACACTCGGCAACACTCTTGGCTTTACCTACATTGTGTTCTTGCTGGACGACTTCATGTACTACTTTGCTCACCGCTTTATGCACCACCCCTCTGTGTATGCCCTGTGCCACAAGCACCACCATCGTCAGTCCATGCCCACACGAGGCTACTTTGATGCTGCAAACGAGCACCCTTTGGAGCAGTTCATCGGCTTGGCGCTCGTCATTGCGTCCTTCCAAATGGCGGCACGTCTTCCGACTGGTGCCCATGCTGTCGGAGTTGCCATCTTCATCATAATCTACGCCGTTATGGCCTTCCTCAACCACACTGAGTACGACGTTCAATTCGGTCCCCTGGGTCTCGGCTATTCTGTCCGTGCCCACGAGATGCATCACCGTTTTCCACAGTGCAACTACGCACAGAACACTATGATTTGGGACCAGATTCTTGGAACCTTTAAGGTCTACCGTGACGGACACCGGACTAAGGACGCATAAGCCCCGATCTCATACTGCACTTGAGTACTTTAACAAAGACGACCCCACACGATCGCAAGCTCGCCATTGTTTAGTCTGTCCTTGTCTCTCGCACTCATTTTTCTTTCTAGAACCGTACTGTTGCTATTGAGATCACGGAGGTACTTGTAGCTTCTTTTATCTTGGGATTTTAGTCATCCCTGTCCAATGTTGTGGTTTTCCGGGGCCAAGTGACCACCTCCTCGCAAGACTAGAGCAAAGGAACGCAGTCGAGCAGCTAGGCTGTGCAACAGAATCAAGTATCTCAACCGTCTGCTAAGCTGTTGCTCCTGTTTCTGTATTCCATTTATGGAAGTCGCCACAGTAGTTCGTGGTCTGAGTTCAATCAACTTTCTAACGTTGAGTTGCCCTTTGCTTGCCTCGTCGATGCAGTGCCTCTTTGTTTTCTTATATCTTGTGACACAACGCCTCAATAGTTCTAGTACATTGTTGGGTCCCTTTTTGTCGCTTTATCTTACGTTGTATCGACGTCTCTCGTAAACACCACAGAACTGCGATGACGCGCGTATATTTTCGTACCCTCTCCCTCCCTCCCTCGTTTATTTTTTTTTTTTCATACCCAACAATCTTGTTACATCCATTCATGCTGACGAACAATTTTAATACTACAACATAAGCAAATGTGCCTTGTTTACCATGATGTTTTTTCTCTCATTAAGTGTTTTGTGTGTGTTGTTGCGCTGTGTCCTTGCCTCAGAAACTTTTCAATTCTTTCTGTTTTCGGAAACAGCACAAATGAAGACCGTTATTTTAGGTATCTGCGTCACACGTTATGTTTTTTTTCTTAGGACTCCCTGATTTAAAGAGAACAAAAAATCATAATGAACGGAGAAATTCACGAACAAGCTAATTTTGTGCTTTGTAATCTATATTGTTCAACACAAAAAAGGCTGGGTGGAGAAAGCAAATAGAAATAACAAAAGGAGAGAAACACGAACAGTAAAATGCTTTAATACATGGTCTTTTTAAAGGTCATCAGGAACTTGCTTCAGCTGGTGCTGCTCAATTTTATGTTGAGTAATATCCACATTCATCTTAAACTTGTTTCGTTCACCGTAGACATCCATAGTCATCAATCGTCCTCGAGGTGTCAAATAGCCTCCAATGGTGGGGTGGCGAGACTTCACCTGCAACATTCGCTTTTTACCCACATAGCGACGGAATAAAAAAGATCTTGTTGCATCATCAGGATCAAGATATTTTTCAAGAACTGCAAAGCGTTGTGAGTTTGGTTGAAGCGACGTATCGGCGGCCTCTGCTGCAGACTGCATTCCAGATGACCCCGACGCAATTGAATCATTATCAGATGAATCACTGCTATCGTCATCATCGCTGCTACTACTGTCTTGATTACTGCTGTCTTCACCACTATTGCTGTCATCGCTACCGCTGCTCTTACTAGTCTTATCCTTTTTATTCTTTTTATTCTTTTTATCTTCGCCATTATTTTGTTTGCTCTCTTGATTGTTGTCCTCTTTGGAGCTTTCGGCTTCTGCATCTGCTCGACTCGCCGCTTTCAGTGCACGAGCTTTAGCAGATGAACAAAATTCGAAAAACGTTGGAAGTGAGTAAGGCGCGCGAAGTTCACAGGCTATGATGTCTCCATGTTGATGTGTCCAGGCTACAAGAGTTCGTTTATTTACATCACAGCCCAAAGGAACGCCAGCCATGAGATGCTCAAGAGATGATATAGGCATATTGGCCTTGCGTGCGTCCCATAACCTCACCGTGTCCTCATGCACAGAAATCAGTCCGTGTGTGGGAGTGGTGCATTTTTCTAGAACACAAATGGGGTCATTTGCAAATTTATCAGAGATCCAACCTGTACCTGTGTTTGCACGTGTATCATAAGTGTAGAGGATGTCATGGGTTGCAATCGTAAACACTCGTGGGTGGTAGTCAAAGCATGCGAGTATAGGCTTTGTTTTAGTTTTATCTTCAGGAGAGGAAACTTGATAAACCTGAGTTGCCAGGGGGTGATTAGAAAATCTCTCACCAACGCTTGGAGGCAATGGATTAACGAGAAGGTTAGCATTGTCTGTGAGAGCTATGTGACTTTCTGGGAAAAAGTGGCCCCATCGCAAATCCAAAATTTTCTCCTCGCTCATCTCAAAGCATCGCGCATTCTTTCGGTCCCATGACCAGTTTCCATATGCATTTCGCATCGCATCAATAAGCACGATATGATGGGTATACCGTAAGAGTAGAGGAATTGAAATGCCTCCTGGGTTTAATTCATCATCTTCAAGAATGAATTGGCTTCCAACGCGCCTTTTCACAATTGCGTGCAGGACGCCAAACTTGTTTTCATGGTAAGGGCGTGTTGAGTAAGGGTGTTTGGTCTTTGGGTTCGCAAGCACAACCCGTGAATCTTTGATCGCATACGCCACAGCCTCGTCGTGCAGAAGAACCGCCAGAGACATCTTGATGAGTGGTGGAGCTCACGACCAAGAGATGCAGTCCGTGCAGCAGCAAGGTCGAGAGAGAACTAACTAGATTTGACCGCTTGCATACGCTTCCGAGCTAAAGCGTCCACCGGCACTCTGTATGCAAGCTCTGGTTTCGCTTTCGCTTGAAGAGCGTCAGAGTCCCGAAAGAGTTCCTGATTTGTGAATTAGCAAGCATGTTTGCATTTATTCTTCGCGGGGGCGGCAGGGTATAGTTTAGCTTAGGTAAATCTTATAGGTCAAACATAACAAGCACTTTAGCATTTCTCAATTAGCAAATCTCTCGTCGAAGCCAATGGTTTCGAGTATTTGTGGGAACTCAAAATCAACACTGACTCGAAAAAGAGTTTAAGAACTCTTCGTCGGATTGCTCAACTGTCTTAAATCGAAAAGGATTATAGATCCGCCATGGGAAATGAGAATAACTGTGCAACTGAGAACTCTATATTTGATAGATAGGATGAGATTGCAGGAGTAAGTATCGCAAACGACAAAACTTTACAGTAAAAGAGAGGAGAATGAAAAGAGAAACTAACATCATGATCAAATTTAATTTGAAAATACAGTAAAAGAGAGGAGAATGAAAGAGAAACTAACATCATGATCAAATTTAATTTGAAAAGACTGAAGCATGGTAAAAGGCATTCTGAAAATGCTCCAAAAGGTTGACTTGAAGTAACTAACGCAGAAAGGCAGGCTCTACGCATTCTTCGATCTTGTTCATTTATTCACGTATACCAATAGAGAGTGACTTGTCAATATTTTTGACAAAGTCTGCTTATTTGTGTAGGAATGCACCCAAAGAAACGACTAGTGCGCTCTAATAGTTAGAATTTCTACCCACTAAAAGGTGTAGAAGTAGGCTTTGGATTCCGTGTTGAGTGTTGAGGTTTATTATGGTCAATTTACAGCAAGTTTTGAGCGGCGTTTTTAAGGACAGTTTCGAAGACCGCATCCTTAGCCCAGTGGCGCGCATCCTCAGAATCATCTTCAAAGTCGGCAGTCATGAAGCCCTGCAAAGCAGCAAATATGGCCGCCTGAGACTTTTCAGGGGGCTGAGAGCCGGCAACCTTTGCGACGCGGAACATTAATCCACGCATGGCAAAGGCAAAGTCCGAAAATTGCTGGTGTCTTGTGCCTGGAATGTAAAAGCTATAGGTGTGCGGTGAGCTAGAGTGTTCAAGGAGGTCAAGCGTGATGTCAATCTCCTTGCCGTGGTAGAACTCTTCGGACACAATTGAAAGCACGGGCTGCACAAAGCCATGTTTGACAATATCTTTCGGAATGGGAAACGGCCAGACATCAAAGAGGATAATACCCTTGGCGGCCACTGCCCAAGGCTGGCAGCTTGCGTAAGTCGTGGAGGTACCACCAAACGAGTGTCCAGAAAGCCAGAACTCGTCTTTGTTCATCATATCAAAAACATCCTGCAGACGCTCCTGCTCGCAAAGAGGCTGCATTTTGGCCTCTTCTACAGACCCGTTGCGCATAAACTCAAGCGCAGTGCTTACCTCGGCCATGCGGTGATCCAAAAAAGGTCGGCGAAAGTTGATGACTCCGTCCCGCTCATAAGGGAAGCCTTTGGGAGCTCCTGTGTACGGGAGTGGCGAACTAAGATTTTCAGGTTGGGAGTAACTCGCGGTGCCATCCTCGTGCTCAAGCGCGACAACCACGAAGCCAAGCGAGGCCATGTCCATACAAACCTTGGAGTACATTTCTGCGGAGCCTCCAAGACCATGCGAGAACATTACTAGAGGGTATGGTTCTTCGGAAGGCTCAATCTCAGCATTGAGCAGAAACGGGTGCTTGACATTGACCAAATTGCTCATGAGCGAGTATGGCACTTCTACAAAGTTTGCGAGACCCTTCACGGCTGCCTCGCGATAATACTTTACTTCTGGCCACGTGTGTGTGTTTTCCGCATCTGGCAGAGCAGGATAGAATATTTGAGCGTATGTAGATCCTGGAATGCGAAGACGAAGAATTCCGACGTTGCGGTGAGGCCCCAAGGCAGGCGGAATGGCGCCATGGAGGCCCAGACCGCTGCTCAGGATGCTGCCCATGGTGATGCGCTTGCTCGCTCGTGAGAACCGCGAAGAACCCCCCACGCTCACAACCGGAGGCCCGTCGCCTGCCGCGGTGATGCCGCTGCTCGACGAGCTCCGACGACTCGATCTGGATTTGGAAACCTGTTCCTGAGAAGTCTGGGCTTCAAGGTCCGCCATAATGATTGTCTATCAACTCTTGCTGTGGTGAAAAATGCGATGTAATAAGTGTAATGAATGCCGTGAAATGAAATGAAGTGCCGAGAAATGTAATGCGATTTGATCAGCGTGAGCGAATGAGTGTAATACAGCAAACCTTAGTGAGCTAGAAACGGCGCAGGAAAATGAACTTGTGAGCTTGGATGCTGTTGAGTGAGAAGTGCAGCGGAGAATACACTTGAAAAGAGCGATGGATTAGGTCAACGCGCGAAAAAACAAAGGAATGAAGGTATGGTGAGCTTGCAAGTTAAGTGCTTCTTGCAATCACGAAAAGAGAAGGTTTGTTTGTTCGTGTCGTGTCGTGCTGCAGAAGAGCAGCAGAAGAGGGCACTGCACTTGCGATAATGCAATTGATCAGAGCGAATCAGCCAATATTGTATGGGTTTGCAGGAGAAGTCAGGAATCCTTCCTACACTAAACTAGCGAGTGCTTCGTGAAGAGCAAATCACCGGACTTGCTGCAGAAGCAGCGGCAGAGCAGCAATTGAAGCAGTTAAAGGTCTGCTGCAAACTTGAAGAAGAGAAAGTTGTTTGGAGCGGCTCGATTGAGGTCTGGGTTCTTTGATCTGTACTACTCTAGTAGTAGGTTGGCAGGAAGTAGAAGAAGAAGCCTGACAAGCAGCAGATGGAAGTTCTTCTAGGTAGCCTCGGTTAACGATGATGAAGAAAGAGTTCTGCGTAGAAACAGAATAGCATAGCCTAATAGGAGGCACCTTTTCTATTAGCGAATGAGGGAAATGATCGTAGAAGGTAAATGCCTATAACTCAAGCGCGCGCGTGTGTGTCTTGGTTACTGGTTCGTTTGTGACGACTGCCGAAGTTGGCGTGCGCCATGAAAGCGAAGGGGGTCTGCCTGAATATCCTCAGGACTTATAGCATGATTATCGTAGTATGAATGGCATAATATGGTTGGGGAGGAGGACGATGACCACAGACGAAATTGCAGCACGGATGATTCTGAAGCTTATTTAATTGCACACACAGACACAGAATCTTAGCTCGCTCGCTCACTTGCATGCGTTCGCGAGTGAAACTAAAGAGAGTGCTACGTACTTTTGCCTCGAATTGTTTGCTGCTAGTCGATTCTTTGATTGTGTATAGCGAATAGAGCCACGCGGATGATGATAATGATGATGTCTGAAGTGGGGGTCCATGAACCTTGATTCTTTATTCAGTCAATTGACGCCTCTGTGCTGTGCCTTCTGGTGGGTGCTCTGGGCCAAAAAGCTGGCTTGACGCTTGGCAACTTGTCCAAGCGTCCAGGGGCTCTTTGGGGGAGGGGCTAAAGTTGCACAATCAAAGGCTTGGGGTGGAGTAGTAGTTGCCCGAACTTGAGACCCGCACACCCTAGTATGGCGCAGCGAGGGATTTCCCTCATTAATTCGGTTTTTTCTTACTCACTCGCTCAACCTTGGCCGCAATTGTGCTCGCCCGCTCATTACAACAACGGGATCAGGGAACTTTAATAAAAAGAGCAGCTTAGCACTCTCTCTGATCATGAGTGCCGACTATATGCTACGATCAAGATACTGGCATACACCAGTATAAGTACTACACCATGGTAGCAACACGAGAAGAAAATGTATTCAAGAAATGTGGCCTGCTAGTATTGATGTTTTATACATTTAGGGCTGGGTCCGTTGCGCTCGGCGTCAACTGGAACCAAAAAAATAGCTCAATGCAGTGAAAGCATTCAAGGGATTCTGAGTAATAGTTTTTACTGGATCTTTGTAGTATTTTGAAGTTTGGAACCTAAGAATTCAGGGTGATCGAGACGGAAATGGGCGTGTGCCTTTTATTGGTATTTTGCTGAAAGCTAAGGTTGTCATAGGAAAATGCGAGGAGAACGGATTAACGTGAGTTCCGCATGGAAAAACATTATCTTAATGAAGAGACTTATAATTGAAAAACATTCCACATAATAGAGTGAGAGACCGCCAAGCTTGACTTTCATTATGCAAGTGTACATGAGCCGCTCAGTGCATAGTTGTGTTGTATAGTGTTGAAGTAGCGTAAGCGCACGGTCTCACAAATTGTTGCGCGTCTATAGTAGACAAAAGAAGTGTAACCGCCAAAGTAATTTACTTCCTATGCCTATCAATCGCAATATAGTTTGGGTCCTTCTCAACGAAATCAGTCGTTCTTAAGGGGCGTTTCGTGTGGTAGGAGGCCAAGCCAATCAAGAAAGTTGTACACGTAGCGTCTACACATGCCACGAGAGTCTGCTGATGGGGCTGCCTGAAAGATGTTTCGGGAAGAACTGCCCTCAGAACCGTCTATGCTTTCACTCTCGTGAACATGTGTGTCCTCATCGCTCTGTTTTGGGGAGGACTGCATCTGCTGTTGCATCTTGGAGGCCCAGAGCTTGCGCGAGGCCTCATCTTCGGACTTGAGGTTCGAAAGGACTTCATTGAGAGTTTTCCGAACAAGTTTATCCTGCGGTGCAGCCTTTGCCGCCTTTACTAGGTCTGCTTTAGCTTTCTCAAAATCCTTGAGAGCCTGGTGCGCCTGGCCACGGCGAAAGAGTGCCTTTGCATGATCTGGGCTCACCTTTAGGACCTCCGAACAGAAGTCCACCGCACGGCGAGGTTCCTCGAGCTTAAGGCAACAAGCCGCAGCATTGAGCTGAAGCGGATTGCGAGCTTCATCAACTTGGGCTCGATGCTCATCCATAAGCTCAAAATTGTACTGCATCTCGTCAAACTCACTATGATACAGTCCCCGCTCGTACAGTGACAACGCGCTTTGCCAGTCTTGCGCCTTGAAAGCAGCATTTCCTTGCTCTTTTAGTTCGGCAGCGCGTCGAAGACGGACCTCAAATATCGAAGATCTCTCATCGTCTTGGGTTTCGTCTTGGGGTTTATGTTGAGACAGGTCCTGAGTTTCGTTTTGAGTATCCTTTGCCAGCTTGTCGAGCTTTGGAGCAACTCCAGAGGAAGACTCCGCATCGGTGCCCAGATTAACACCATCTTCTTCCCCCACATCCGTCAGCTCTGCTGCAGGTAAAGAGGCTTCAGAAGCGTCGACACTAGCTCCAGTGCTGGCTAACTCATCTTTCTCGGCACCCATGCCGGTGACTGTGTTGCCGTGGTATAGGAGAGTTGGGGGTTTGATACTGTCTTCAGAGTTCTACTCGAGAGGCTTCGGGAACAAAGAAAATATTAACTGTTCTTCTTACCCAGCTCAAATTGAACAGCAAAATTGGTTTTAATTGACCACATGGACAAACAAAGACTATTTCCCTTTCTTTCCGCCACCGTGATATTGTAGATAGCTTTGCACTCATACAGAGCTCGACGTGCATCTTGATATTGGCCTCTACAGGTACAGGTCATTCCATTTAACGTAGTTGGGCATTTCGGTGTATCTAGTAGTTTTGAACCTTTCTCTGAGAATTCACGATTAAATAAAATTAAAAATTGGGAAACAGGAGCTTTAGCCTTTCGCCATGATGTGTCTCGTAATGGTCTCCTTTGCGACCATACAGAGAGGTTCAGAATATTAAGAACCAAACTTTGAAAGCAAGATTTACCCGCTCGCTGTGACGACATTTCTTTGCATCCAATAGACGACTAACCCATTTCGACACAAGAGCTAGACAAGTACTCAGATCTCTAACCTAATTAATTGGGAGCTCTGATTCAAAAACGTAAAATATTTTCATATTTCGCCTCCTTGCTCAAGTCTTTGCGAACCTTTTGGCCAACAAAGTACTTCTCCCATGTGAAGGTTGCTTAGGGACTTAAAGATTTGAAGTATAGATTTCTCGAGTTGTGCATTTCTGATTGCTACGAGTCGAATAGTAATTGGATTTGCGATGATAGAATTTAGAATTTAGTTGTTCTAACATTAATTACAAGCTTAGCCGGTTGCGCAAAACTTTTCCAAGTCTCCATGATATGCACAAAATGGTGCATGTGTCCCAGGTACTCTCATCGAATCTTATTATACTCTGGCTCTACAGTGAAAACACAATATTTTGAGACGTCGATAGTACATTATGAAAATAAGTATGAGGGTGGTGGGAGATTTATAGCAAGAGCTTTAGCTTGCAAAGTGTAATGGTTTTGTCTTCGTGGAGGAAATCTATCATCAACAGGGGAGGGGCTTGCTAAATCCAGTTTGAAACTTTTGGGCGGCCTGTAAATCATAGCTTAGAGAGACTCAATTTAACAATTAGCACACGCAATGAGTGTAACACGATCGATTTAAAAAGAAAACAAGCTCTGCATTGAAATTTTGAACTGCTGGATGCTTTCAAACTCACATAATTAAAGTGGAATTCGAAGCTAGTTTGTGTACTTGATTCCGAACGTATCATGAAGTACCGCTTTTAGACATTTAAAAAATGGCGGCAATTTGATAGATTACTTGATGCCGAATGTTGTCGTGCAAATCAACGCTGATATATGTAGTGCATAAATGATTCCTGTTCTTGCTCGAAAGCCCAACCAAGGATATCTCAATTTTCTTGCCTGAGCCCTTGCTGAAAGATGATTCGGGTCAGCTTGAGGTTAACTGTCAAGACGAAGGCTTAATTTTAACAAGTTAACGAACTGCTGTCCTGGAGAATGAATTTCAGGACAGATGGATTCAATTAGTAATTAAGGAGGATGAGACATTCTTGAAAGGTGTCAGAGATAATCAATGGGGCTAGGTTAATTCAACCTCTTGAATCATCAGTTCAAGTTTCACCATACTTGGATAAAAGTAATGTGTAGTCACATTTTGATTCTTAGCTCTGGCAGCCACATGAATCTGGCTGCCTTCTCTTGCTCTATTGTAAGCCCATTGTATGTGAGGGTTTCACATAGAGATGCCGAGAACTCTAGCAATGTCTTGTCCACTAGTTCCTTCGATTGGAGATCTCAGCAGCCATCTCACAGGCTTCTTGAGTAATTGTCAGAATAGGAAGTATCGATTCCGCAATGTACGCTCAAGACTATTCAAGCTGTAAGCAGCGAGAACTTGCTTTTGGCACAAGGACGAGGAGTTTTTTTAGAAGACAAGAATGATGATGTTGAGTTATGAGTTGGGGTTCTACTGACTGTAGAACTTGATTGAGAGTTTAATTCGCCTATGTTGGCCCGACGGACCTCGTAAACCCACATTCAAAAAGGTTAGGTTCTTATGTAGTATCTTGAATATTCTCACAATTCCGTTTTGAACATACTCATTATGTCAAATGCTTACACAGTGTCTTGATAAATTGGTGCACTTTTCTTTTCGCACCGTAACTGATTCGTTCATAACTTCTTTCTAGATACTCCAGCGTCCCTATGTTTGCAAATTCTCGCCAGACAGATGCTTTCATTTCCATGGGTGGCTCTAAATAGAAAGAATCAAAAGCTTTCCCTATACTACGATATCCAATCGAAAGAACTAGTGGACAAGGCATTGCTAGAGCTTTTGGCAACCCTTTGCAAAGACCTTATAGACACAGGGTCAACAATAGGGCAGAACTAGACAACCAGACTTACGTGATAGCTGAAGCCATGAACCAAAAGTGTGGCTATAGATTACCTAGAACACTACGTATGGTGCAACTTGAATTGATGGGTGAAGAGGTTGAAAAATTCTAATATATTTAACACAGTTCAAGAATGTCTTAGCCTCCTAAATACTCCATGAATCAGTTAGCCCTGAATCCTAGGACAGCAGTTTGCTAACTCTCTAAAATCAATCCTTCATCTTTACAGTCAACCTCCAGCTGGCCATAGTCGTTTTCCAGCACCCTGACATTCATGTATGTACAACGCTCTGGCCTCTTAGGATTAGGGTTGCTAAGCTTTACACGAGCTACATTTTTCAGCCTACAAGCATATCTAAAGTGAAATCCTCACATGCACGTTTTTTTGAAATGCGCGTAAACATCTATATGCACCTGCGCACGAGGGGGACTGTTACGTGAGTTGATTGATACTTGAGAAAACGCGTTTAGATAGTGGATGATGAAAGTCTCTTTTTCAGAATGCAAATACATTGTTGGGATTATATTCAGGTGTCGGATCAAGGCAATTAAAATGCAATTGCAAATGTAAGAGTAGGTACTATTACTGAGCGACGAAACTTGTTAGCCAGAAATTGACTTTAGAAATTATGGCAAATTAGTGAGGAAGGCTTGTTTCACTTTGGCTGTTGGAGTTAGCGATGTGTTATCGTTGGGAGGTGATTTAATCTACGATATGACAAAAGGGCTGAAACAGGATTGGTCTAGGGTACACATAATTGAAGAGATTAGGTTAACTTATGTCATTCCACTAGTTCTTTTGCATGTGCATGCGTATGTTTAATTTTTTATCTTTTTGGGGTGTATAATCGCACATTTATGTTCAAGCCAACTGCAAATGGCTAATCTTTGATCATGCAGATGTTAATTGCAAAGATGAAAGCAAGCAGCTTCGAATGTATAGTAAAACTCAAGAAAGGTATTGCATACTTGGGCGAGAAAGTTAGTGATCTGCTCACCTCGAAGATAAACATCTAGGTATACTATTCCATTTTCTGGTTTGGAACTTCAGACAGACTTTATTTGTATTACATAGAACTCAAGGGTTTAGGGTTGATTAACCATTACTCAAGGTTGTGTCCTTACATAATCACTTGACCATGTAGGCGCATTCAACTCTTCAGACGTTTGCATTTGATAGTCAAGTTTTTATGATATACAATACCTAATTCTTCGAGAGTTTTTAATGCCTTGCCAAGGACTCTGGCAATGCCTTGTCCACATGTTTCTTCGATTGAAGGTTTCAGCAACCACGGAGTACTTGATCAATAAATCAAAGGCAACATATGATACGAAAGCATGAAGAAGCGTTCACATTTACTAAATTACAGCGGTTAATACATGAACGATTTGAAAGTTGAGGGTCGCGTGAAAGAATCTATACTAATCAAATGTTATTATGTGACGAGCGAGAGTTAATCTCTGTGATTCATAATATTGGTGCTGAGGTTTTAATCGAAGGAAATAATTCAAAATATAATGCCAGAGTTTTAGACAATGTGATCGTAAGACTTCCAGAATTTAGCGTAGGAATCGAACTACAACTAGATTTGCGTGATTGTAAATTCAACACTGTGATTGCAAGAAATAAAAATACAGATACACAATCGCTAGAATCAAGTATGATGAACTCTGATGGTTAAAGAGATGATTTAACCTAACTCGTCAATTATGTCTAACACAGATAAGCATTCCTAATTAAAACATGAATCAGTCTTCCTTGGAGTCTATTTCCAAGGAAAGCCGATTGCTAACTCTAAATGCGATATATTATCAAGCGTTCCTCAGCCTTCACCAAGCATCTTGCCCTCATTTGTGTAGGAACTAACCAGAATCATTTCTTAGTAATTGATGTTGAATCTTAAAACAGACTGCTCAAAGCAATTTGTTCTAGGAGCAATTCCTCCCAAATTTCCGTCTTCTTTGAACCTCAGAGATAACACAAATGCCTCTTCTATCAACCTGTTCTTTTTTATTTTCTCAGTAGGCTGCACCCAGAAATCAAAACGGCCAATCCATGTGGTCCATCTTTCAAGCATTAAAATAAAAGCAGGAAAACAATACATAGAGCGTAGTCGATGGATCCAGGGAGAAGAATCGAGTGACTAGAGTAATGGTAAGCATGTAAGATAATACTTATTCTCCTAGCAAAGAGCAACATCCAAACTATGGAAAAGCACCTCCCTCACAAGCTACTCATCGATACTGTGAAAATTGGTCTTATTATACAATTGGAAGAGTATGCTGCACAATGGTATTTGCAAAGAATACTTTTACCATTCTGATTTCTTCTGCATTTCATTCAGTATGAATAGGTGCTGAGATCTCCAATCGAAGGAACTAGTAGACAAGACATTGCTAGAGTCCTTGGCGCCCCTTTTTATAGACGTCATGGACATAGGGGTTTTAATACAGCAGGACTAGACTCAGACTTTCGTGGATGAGAAGCCAAGAACCAAAGTGTGTCTACAAATCTGTAGAATCCAGTATGGCGCAACTCGAATTAATGGTTAAAGAGGTTGAATTAACCTAAGTCCATCGATTATCTCTAAGACCTTTCAAGTGTGTCTTAACCTCCTTAATTACTATATGAATTCATCTGTCCTGGAATGTATTCTCCAGGACAGCGGTTCGCTGACTCTTAAATCAATCTTTTTAAAGCCTTCATCAAGACCCTTGCCTTTATCTTAACAGTCAACCTCAAGCTGACCAGAAGCATTTTTCAGCAATAGGGTAAGGTTCCTTGGCTTGTGAAGCACTTATTAGGTGTCCAACTCATATGTAATATTCGTCAGGATCTTATCATGATGTGCCATGGCACTTCTCTTTGTGCTAGGCAAGGTTAAGTTAGGTAGGAGCCCGAAGGCTTAGAAAGGCATTTAAAATTCCGCAGTCAGTCGAACTAAGGGCTACATCCCAATCATCGATGTTACATTTATAGACTAAGGCAGGTACAACCCATCATATACAGAACTGAAGAGCTGGGATAATTTTGTTTAATCAACCATCAACTCAAGTTTATTCTATTCATTTATTTTCATTGGACATGTACGAGGAAGTGATTGTGATATATAATATTGTATACACCCATTCTTCTCAGGTAAGTATTAGATTGTTCTATTTGCATCCCAAACCACATTCCACTCTCTCAGGACTTGCAAGGAATCGAGCGACATCTTGGTCACCTGGTCCTTCAGTTATCTAACCACTCTATAGAACGTAATGGGGCGCCTGCTCAAACAAATTTCAGGTTTACTCAAAATGGTGTCAAGCAGTTGCTTGATATTAGCGAGGTTAAGACAGCAACGAAGGAGAGATTACGCTGAAATGTAATTGGCGACTTTCTTGAAATGACCAAATTGTTCGCTGAGAAGTTGGTTATCACGACAACAGAGGATATGTGTTGCTGTACTTTTCGGATATTATTTAAAGTTGGGAATGGATAAAACCCCATACCGACGTTGGTTCTTTTGAAAGGCATTCGCAGAGTAACTCGAAAAGAATATTATTGAAATTTAATGATAATTTCGAATGGCTTGCTTATCTTTCCGACAATATGCAAAGGGGTGCTCTATCAAGTCAGTAGACGTGCTCAATATTTCTGCGGGGTCAAATTATCAACTTTGGACATTCTATCGCAAATTGTAATAAAGCTAGTTTCATCAAGAGTATGTTGAACTTGGAGTGTGTTAAAAAATTTCCTGACTAGAAGCAGAAACAACTTTAAAATCCTCAACTTAAAAAATTAACTTTCACATATGACACCAACCATTTTAGCACGTTTTCTTTTAAAATCAGATTAAACTCGCAAAGTCATCTCGTGAACAGGTAGCAACAATGCGCACTAGTTCATTGTCGAAGCAGGGAATAATATTTCAAAGAGCCATCTTAAGATCGTCTTTGGGCAACCTCGAAAAACTGCTTCCTTTTAAAGGAACGGAGTGGTAGGACAATCAACTAGCTGAATGTGGGACTTGGCCCTATGTAAATTTTCGGTTTCTCAGATTCTTCTCGTATCCACTTGGACATTTTAAAGAGAGGCGCAGATAATAGGAATTCCGTCCCCGAGAACGTCTACTCATGTCCTAGTTTCGTAGGATCACACTGCACCTTTAGAGATCATTGTTTCTTATAAAAAAGTTATTGTTAGGCAATCAATTGAGCAGTGTTGCTTTATAAAAACTTATCGACCCAAGCGTACCTACTTTCCAATCAGTCTATTTTGAAACACGCAGTTTTCATAATGCAAGGGTGAAGAAGAAACGTGCGTGCGCAATTTAAAGCTTGCTCGATCGCAGAGCGTCGTACCTACCGAGCATGTTGATGATTTTCATCATGCAAGAGCGCCTCATAAGACCAAGTTGAGGCATCATGTCTGGAGAGCTTCGGCCATCTCATCAATCTCGCCGCGAGCGATGGTAAAGTAGTAAGAAACTTTACCTGACAGGCAGTCCGTTAGTCAAGAGCGAACAGCAAAGAGTGAAGACTCTGAACGAACAGTGAGGGAGGGATTTGCTCAATGAAGCTCTGCGGTTCTTCTGACAATATTACAGTGGGTAGGTTAGGGAGGTAATATAATCGTGCTCAAGAAGAGATGTCACGTTGCAAAGCGAATACTTTGTGTCGACTTCCTTCGTAAGTACGCTTTTGCTCTCAGAGGTGGAATTCTGTAGGTACCAGCGGCGTAAATAAGCTCACAGCTCCTGTGTATCATGCATGATATGATATGATGCGATGATTTCGTGTCAAGTCAATCTAAGTCTTTACAGGAGTGGTCTTACCTAGGAGGGTTGTGATCGTGTGTTCACACAGCAGATCGATAGAAAAACGAGATTGTGGAGGACGAATGATAATAGTAGCTTGTCCATGGAATTTCCGCCTGCTGGTGGAATGCGTAACCCTGGGAAAGATCGTGAAAGCCATCGTCTGAGCACTCCTCGCGTTTGACTTGCATCGTGTCTATTTGCCACAAGGCTGACAGGGGGCCATGAAAAATGCGAACCTGGCTGGGAAAGTGCCTTCCTCTTGTCGTCCGTTGCTTGCTTGCTTGCGATCGATTGACTGATTGATTGCTCGATCCTCAGGTTTACGTCTCCATGCCGCCGATCTTCTTTGCGACAGTGGATCTTGAAGTTGCAAGCTGCTCGCTCAGGAACGATGTGGGAAGGTATTCGAGGAATGAGCTCTGCTAAAGGAAGGCTGCAGAGCGCCGCAGCCACCCATCAAAGTCAGCATCTAGCTACTAAGCGGCGGTTCCGCTCGATTTGCGGAGGGCTGGAGACCCAGCTCGCAGAAGCACCAACAATTAATTACATTATCAGTCACTCACCAGCGCAGGGGGAGATCGAGTGCTGTACTTTCCAAATTGACGCTCGTTGAAGGTATCAGTTGTGGTCATGTCATCTTCAGGTTCCTGCATTGGTCTCTCGCTGCACTTGGAGTTCTTCCCGTCCTTCAAGTTCAAAGTTCAACCTATTGCGGTTCTCTTGCTCCGTGCAGAAGCCGCATTACCTGCCTACTGTTTATCATAATAGTAAGTTGCCAATGAATTGAATTGATTTATCAAATCCTTTGTGCCAGACTGAAAAGTAGGTAGGTATCCAAGGCAACTTGGCCGCCCGACTTGAAAGGTTAGCAGCAGTTTGGGCAGTTTGGGCGTGTGCAGTGAGAACTGCGTAAGAGGCACCTCAGGTCGTTTAGAATCATCGCGACGGCGGGAGCATTTCGAGGCTAAAAGAACGAGAATCTTTTATTTTGTGTCAACAAGTTGAATACTAAATGCCTAGCTGTAACTAGCTATGCCAGCTAAGAACAAACAAAAACGGCAGTCATTATAACTATGCTGTTCGGCCGTAAACTAAATTTTCAACTTGAGAAAGTCCCAGGAGTAGGCCGCCGTAGGGGACTGCTACTGGTGCCTTTCCGAGTCTCTTTAAAAGATCCAGAGAACATAATAGAGAGATCGAGAGATCGCGAGACACTCTGCCACTGAAGGGCAAGGGGAAGCACGGATGCTCTAGAGGCGAGAGAATCTAGGGTGAGCGCCAGTGGTAAGCTACTGCCGCGGCTAGCAGGTTCCCTAGTGTCCACGTGAGTGTTCAAGTGAACTTGAGTTTAATCACTGGTACTACTGTGATGACCTTTCCCACGTCCATTTCTGTTACAGGCCCTAAATTAGAAAAGAGCTTTACATAAAATAAAGACAAATTCTTTTAGACAAAGTTATGCTATCGCAGTGGGCTGTTCTGTATTTCTTAAAAAAACATTAAAAAGAAAGAAAAGAAAAGAAAGAAAGAAAAGAAAAAAGTTTCGATTTGCTTTTGTGCTTGGTAGACTATAGGATACAAAGGGTGATGGACGATCAAAGAAATGAATTGGACGCAAGAGCATTCTTTCTTTGTTTCTTCGTTTCTTCGTTTCCAGCGAACGGATGGATGGCTTACGAAGAGCTAGCCAGCGAGTCGATCGAATCGCAGGTGGAGTGGATTTGGTTCGTCCTGCAAACTTTGTTTCTGGGCCGCTCGGTGGGGCTTTCGCTTGCTTTTGGCACCTCATTTCGTTCCCTCATGAGGGGTCGTAAGCAAGTTGGAAGGCGTGCGTTGAAGTCTTCTTCTTGTGGCCAGGGTCTCTTGATATCTATCTATCTCCTTATTGCCTCTCTCTCTCTGTATTTATATCTCTATCTCTCTACGTGTATATATATGAGAGGGAGGAGTGAGTGAGCTGTGATCTTTCTTCGAACTTCGTGAAATCCGAAAATCTATCCATCGAGATTGTCATTTCCAAAACTCGCGAGCTTCTTGCTTGCTTGTTCAAAGGGTGGACGAGTGCTCAGTCTGCCACCCTTCGCCTTCGTGGGTTATGAGAATGAGAAAGTTGCCGTGATGACCAAATGCCTTTCAAGTAAGTAAGTTTGTTTGTTTGTTTGTTTGTTTGTTTGTTTGTTTGTTTGTTTGTTTGTTTGTTTGTTTGTTTGTTTGTTTGTTTGTTTGTTTGTTTGTTTGTTTGTTTGTTTGTTTGTTTGATGATTGCCAAAAGCCCACTTGGAAACAGCCCTGAGGGAGCGAGTGAGTGGGTTACTTTGTCATTCATTCATTCACTCATTCATTGAGTGATTTCATTCATTGAGTGATTTCATTCATTCATTCATTCACTACGTGCGTTCTATGGCAAGTGCTAAGGAATCGAAACTGGGGATCGCCGGTGGTCGATCTTCTTCTTTCGGGCGCTGGATGGAAGCCGCGGGGAATACGCTGGAAACCTCAGGAAAGATCGACGAGACTTGAAGCAAAACGAAGGCTTTCGCGATGCTGCGTGTCTCGTCTCTCTACGAGCTACTCCGATATCTTTCGATATTTAGGCGCAAGCCCAGTCAATGGAGGCACCAGGGAGAACATAACATAACAGAACAGAACAGCTTGACGCCTTTCTGAATAAAAGGATCTGTCTAAAGCGCGAAAGCAACTTCGAAGAGAGGAAAGAATAGCAAACCCTTGCAAAAAAGAAATGGATCTTAGGACTCCCATCACTGCCAAAGAGTCAAATGGAAATTAGAGGAAGCGGT
Source organism: Schizochytrium sp. TIO01 (assembly GCA_004764695.1). Lineage (NCBI taxonomy): Eukaryota > Bigyra > Thraustochytrida > Thraustochytriidae > Schizochytrium > Schizochytrium sp. TIO01. The sequence continues at coordinate 248,952 of SMSO01000014.1, read as the reverse complement.
CAAAAGAAAGGCGTCGCGGGAACAACAGCCATCACCACTGCGCGCTAAAAGAGCCTCGCAACCAATTAGTTAGTAAAAAGATCAACAGTAAAACAAATAGAGACGCAGCAGTACGACCGAGCTAGCTTTTCAATGATCAAAAGATGGTAGTAATATTTCGAACCAATTGGGTGTGAGTTCGGATAAAATAAAAAATAAAGTAAAGTAAAAAGCAAAAGGTAAAAATGAAAAGGTGAATATTTTCATTTTATATTTCATTTTACTTTTTACTCTACTTAAAAAGAAATAGAAGGTGATGAATAATTATTACTAGTACTATTTTTAAAAGTTAAAATAATTAAAAGTGAAAGGTACATTGTAAACAGCACAGAGGAAAGTCACCTCATACAATTAATTAAATTTTCAATTTAAATGAATGAAAAAAATTCCACATCAAACAAAGTGCACTAAATAGATTTGTCGCAAAAAATCGAAAATGAAGGCCACGAAGTCTTTTCCATCGCTCTATGTGCTCGTTCCAGATATACAAAACAGAATTTAGATGAAGAAAACTTCATAATAAAAATAATAGTAGTAATAGTTAAAAACAATTTAATTAAAAAAAGACCGTAGACAAAAAAAGAAAGTAAACAAAAAATAAAAGTGCCCATAAGAAAACCGACGTGCAAAACTTCTCAACTTTACTTGAATTTACATTAAAAAGACAATGAGAGGATTCTGAAGGACATACATAGCTAGCTATAGATAGCGCCGCCGATGCTCTGCTGCTTTCCATAGCAAAGAGTGCTGTGCTCTTGTTCACGGGCAGCGGCGAGTCCGCAGTTAGGGACGGTCCGCCACTCCAGCTTTGCAACGCTTTCGACGACGCTGCCATATCGTGGAGGAACAGAACGCACTGCAGAGACCATTGCAGGCAAAACAAACAAACAAACAAACAAACAAACAAACAAACAAACAAACAAACAAACAAACAAACAAACAAACATAGATCCATAATAAATACATCAAACGAGAGTTTATTAATTTAATTCATAAAGAATAGAGAAAACCATTGACAGCATATCTGAAGGACCATTCTTCTTGACGATCCATCGATCTCTGTCGCTCGCGCGGCTTCGATTTCATGAACCTTCTTTCTTCGTTCTTTCTGACACATTCGCAACACACACTCACATATATTACCTACAAACAAACATACATACATACATACATACATTCAAAGGGCAGATCTGATCTGCCCGCGGACGGTGATCCGGCGTGCTATTTACTGGAGATCAATCACGATGCTTCCATGGCTCGAGGCGGGTCGAGCGATGGCGACGGTGCCTCCCTTACCAAAGGTGGGTGTATCTCTCTCTCTGTCTCTCAGCCTCTGTATCTTCAAGCCGAAGCAGCGTTGGTTGGCTTTTCTGGCGACAGGGTTCATTCATCTTATTTATTTGTTGATTTATTTATTATCAATCGGCCCCTTCATTAAGATGCTGTCTGTCTGTCTGTCTGTCTGTCTATCTGTATGTATGCATATATGTATGTCCATTTATTTGCCTTTATTTCATTCATTCATTTATCGCAGGACAGATCGTCGGCGGAGAAGCAGCAGAGCCAACTCGGTCCGCATGAGAGGCGCCTTTCGCTCGAAGAGGCGTCCATCGTGTCGAGCGAATAGGAGAAAGCGGGCGAGTATCTCTAAATCATTGTTTTTTAAATAATTTTTTAATATTGTTTATTATTTTGTATCATAGGGAAAGAAAGGTTGACTGAGTGACTGATTGACTTACTTAGTGAACGAGCGAGCAAAGAACAGAACTGGCTGCTGGGAGGCTTGGAGAGAAAGCAAGAAATCGCACGAAAGGAAAGATTGGGCGAGTAATGGTCGAGAACTTCGAAGGAAACCTAGGTTTTATTTATTGTTTATTCTGCAAACCGTCGGCTGATGGCTGAAAACCGTGGCTCCTGTTGGATCTACTGCGTAGGGTGCACCTGGAAGCACACGAACAGCGTAAAAGAGTTGAGCCAGGTCACGCTAACAGGAAAGCAAGCTTTAAAGAAGGCGAGCGATCAAACTTATTCGGTACTTTTGTAATCAGAGAGATGAAGAAACGGAAGCTTTTCCTTTTAACTTCAAAGTGAGCGCGAGTGGAGTGTGAGTGTTCCTTCAGGAAGAAGCAGTGTTAGGGGCGCTAGATGGGGTATAGGTCAATGTCGACAAGGGCTTGGCTTGCTGGATGAGTGAATGAACCATTTTGCTTTGAGGAGCATATTTTATTTCCAAAAGAGCAAAATCAATCATCAGCAATGGTGAGATGAAATAGGGGGGTGTAATTTAATTACGATACGTAGAAGAGGTGTTTATTTTGCTGTTTTGCGCTTGTGCGAGTATTAAAAGGAACGAGGGTCGAATATTTGAGATGGAGATAAAAGATCAAGATAGTGAGTGCTACTACTGATAAAGGGTTTTTATAATAAAAATATTTTAATTTTAATTTTAAAATGAAGTATAAAGTTTTAATTATAGGGAAGAAAAAAAAGAAAAAGAGGAAAGAAGAGCATACATAATGTACCTACCGTAGCTGCATTTGCCAGCTGATTGCGATCTGTCCTGTCAGCTGTAGAGGAGTTCTGTTCAACGATTTTGCTGATGATGTTGGCAATTGCGGACGTCTATATATGATAGGCAGTGGGTGAGTTTTCGCCGTAGCAGTCACTGTCTCTGGTGCTACGATTGGTGGTGCGTACCATCTTGATAGCTTTTTATATGATTAAGTGCATAAGCTCCAAAGTGCACTTTTTTCTAGATCATAAATATGTATTAGCGTGGAGAAACCGAGATGACAGTACGCAATGGTGGCACAGACAGAACTGAGAAACGTTCGAATGTTTTACGATGACCACTGCGCCTCTCAGTTCAGGTTAGTATCATTGTACCTTTCGCCTACTGTGCTAAATCCTTGCAAGACAAGGCTAAAAGAGGGACGTCGGGATAACGGGATAACCTCGACTCGAAGTGCAGGTCGAAGCGAAGCCAACGTTCATGAAGAAGTCCGCCTCATTTAAAAGTCGCGCACGAGCGAAACGCACCTAGTAAGCAGTATGCGTCTGAGTTGTTTGAGCTGCACGCGAGAGAGTTGAAAGGAAGATGCTCATGGACCTGCAGCACACGCACACAGAAACAGCACTTGCGTAGCACTTGCGTAGCACTTGCGTAGGTCGGCACGTGCTGCCTTTTCTGCCTGCCTGTCTCTATGTCTAGTTGGCGAAGTGTGGCAGCACCATTTCTCACCGTTGTCAGCTGCCACGTGCGGATCAACAATGGATGAAATAGTCAAATAGGGCAGATACTAAAAGCTCGCTACCATCGTAGTCGGCGTTATCATGATGGTTTTGGAGCCGCCGGTGCTGACATCAAGTGTGATGATTAGGCCTATTTGACCTCTTTCTTGTCTGCCACTGTTGGTGCTAGTGGCGCGTCAGACGCCGGGAAGAGTGGCGAGTAGGAACTTTACCTGAAAAGAGAAGCTGGGAATGGCTGATTGCCATTGTTGGTTGAAGACAGAACAGGCGGATCTAGCTGGAAAAAAACCAAATACAAATTGGTCCGTCCACGCTTTAGGAAGAACAACCCTTTTTGCAGTAACTTAGCATTACCACTGACTGGTCCGGAGACCTTGGAATGCTTAGAGGGGGACTGAGGAGGCTGTGCCGCGTGAAGTTGATGGAGTTGTGACGCGACTGATTATGGCGATGCATCATGCGTGATCAATCACCATCGATGGCTGGAGTATGGCGAGGTGGCTGAGGAAAAGGCTCTACAGAAGCTCTTCTTGCGTTTGCCGAGGGCTCGGAAAATGATGAAATCATCTCAACTGATTTGACGCTGAATCAAACTACTCACGCAACTACAATGGTCTTGCAGCTGCGAATTATAGCTTGAGCTACTGGACTCTTGCTTGCTTGCTTGCTTGCTTGCTTGAGGATCTGATCTGGTTGTGTAAGAGGCCCATTGAAAATTCAAGACAGGCAGGCTAGGAATGACTTCAATGCAAAACATCGTCCCTGGAGGGTTAGGCTTGCAAATCATCTCTCAAAAACTTGTAGTATTCTAGTAGGCAAAGCTTGCGCTGGAGCTCTGTTCTACTAGTTCAAATTCAAATGAAGAGTTGGAAGCGCAGCCTTTCTAATTGCGATGACGCCAAGAAATTCGCGGTTTATGTCCAAAGGGAGAAACCTTACTGGACCGAGGTACTAGGTAGGTGCTTCCTTCTGCTAAAATCACATTCAAGAAAATAGAAAGATGCTCAGTAAGGGAAGAGGTGCACATTGATTGTATCGGGGGGTTTGAATTATATTGAAATTCTTTCCAAACTTGACGGAACAGTTTTATTGTTAAGCATGTTCGTGTTGCAACAATTCTACAGCAAATGATCAGCATGTATTATCTATTAGTTATCCAGTCTTAGTATTACAAAGAAACAGTACGCTGGTTGCCACAAGCGTCACCAGGAATTTTCTTGCATCAAAAAGGTGAACTAGGCTGAGATTATTATTCACCTCAGTACTTTGTTTTAAAGGGACATTTCCTTTTGCTGGAGTGTTATGCCAAGGCTTGTTTCCACTCCATTTCATGATTACTGTTGTACACGCAGTTGTCAGTGGTGAAAGTACAACTTTTACAAATTATATTATTTATGGCATAGCCTTCAGCAAGATTTATACTTAATTTTTATATTATTAAAGAAAAAACATTTGGAAAATGTCGAGATTGGTAATGCCAAATGAGACTGGATTTCCTAATTATATTAAAGCAAAGGGATCAATTGTTTATGCTCTTGTGGGAAGCAAAGCTTTATAGTGTAGTACAAGCAAAAGCCTATTACGGAAGATTTAATTAGCAAAGTCAATTAGATCGAGGGAAAGGTACTTTCCAAAAGGTAAAGAACTGGTGCAGTACTATCGAGTTGCATAGAAAAGACTACATTTTCTTTGCAGTAGAATACGTAAGCCAATCATGCATCTGCTTGAACGAGTTGCCTTATTGATGATATTTTTTAAAAATAAAATTGTTTCTCATAGCAGAGGATTTGAATTGATAGTGTTAATCGTTTTTTTTTTCTTTTCCATTCGTAGGCAGAATCCTGAGATTTACTCAAATCACTCATGTTATATTTTTAGCAAGGTGCGGTGTTAAAGTTCTACAAATTTAGCATGGTACTGTTGATGACATGGTTGAACATGTAAAATAAAAACCTAGAACTCTCAAGGTATAAATATCTACTTAGAAAAAAAGTAAACTTAAGAACCATATTTAGTAAGATTTTTGGCCATTCAATAAAGAGAATTTCGCGTCTTCGACCTTGTTCGTTCTCATCAGGATGTTGGCCATATTAAAGAACTGGGAATCTCAGTCGTGCTCTTTAAAAATTGAAATTAAAAAAATATTTTTAATATAAAGGAAATAGACTTAAAATGCCACTCTTATCTCTGCAAAAGGTTAAAAAGTGTATGCACCTCGGTACCCACTTGTAGACAGACAGACACTCACGCGCTCAGATTCTTGGACTTTACCTCCTCTCCGCCTGATTTGGGCACTATGTATGGCCATGGAAGAGCGGGTGAAAGCTCCGTATGTTTTTGTTAATATGCATTGAGGATTGGCCTGCTCGTTACAATGTTTCGAAGCAGCGTAGGTTGTATGAAGACTAGGTTGTTCAAGCCCCTCGCCTGCAGAAGAACAGATCAAAACAATTTGAAGAAGCGTTGCCGAGGCTGGGACACCATGTCTGAATCATCTATAGCTCGTTCAAGTAAGTGCAGCAGCATGTAGGAACATAAAGGTAAAACGTTAGGGTTCAAAGTATGAAATCTGTTCTCTGTGGTGGATGCATTTCTCTTCGGCCGGAAAGAGCTTAGCTGCGCAGGTGTAAAGTTTTGATGGGCCATCGGAAGCGGGACTGCGAGGAGGAGGAGGTGGTCTTTTATTTCAAATCAGAATTTAATCAACACTTAAAATTGAGCGAGGGTGTCCATGATTGAGGAACTCATTCCTTCTATTGGAGAGTAGAATTCAACCGAACCTTTAAAAGAGGAGTTTGAGTTAAAGAGTAAAGTTACGATTTCAGTTTGGTGGGCTGGGTTGAGCACGCAAAAGAGCTATAGAGCTGTAGAGCTGTAGCAACAGTTTACCTATGGGTTTTTCTTTGGCGCGTTCACATTGGCATCATGATGTGATTTATGAAAAAAATGAAAACGCTGACGCCTGAGCTTTAGTGGTTCTCTGAAAAAGTTGTCTTTCGCTTGTAACGCTAACTTTTGCAATCAATTGCACATAAGGTCTCTTGCGTTGTTCCATTTGGTAAACCGTGTTTCTGTGCTGCTGAAAGGCTGACGATTCACTCTCCATCATACCCTGTAGACTTCCTCAAAGATGATGACAATGACTCCTCTTTACATAACTGCTCAGAATGTTGATTTGTTTGTGCAATGTAAAGCAGCCTACACGAAGGTTAAGCTGAATCGCTCATGACTCTCAAATTAACAATCAGTCTCCACGTGGTCAGAATCTTTCTTTGGGACAAGCGTTAGTGTTGCACACAATATTGGAAGTGATACCATGTCCATATAAAGACTAGAGAGGCACTCACTTATACTTAGTAGAGAGGTAAAAGACATAATTCGCTTGACCGTTGCGAGGAATGAGTTATTTAAGTGTGACTCCCGGGTAGACGAAATCTACTTTGTACTCGAAAAACAAACTACAATGGTAGTACATTCTAAGTTTCAAAGCAACTGTGTCGTCGAGCTTCTGAATAGAGCATACGCTGATGAGACATTGAGCTCCAAGGTTCCAACTCTTTCTTGTTATCTGGAGGACGTGCTAATTAATTGGGCGTTACATGCAGCATACTATTTTGAGATGGCCTTTAAAAGGTACACAGTCTGCGTAAAACGCTTTTGCGACTTAAAGGTGTAGCTCCATGAATGTTTCTGGCTGAGCTGTTGATTCGAGACGAGTGCGAATTGCGAGTTTTAGCTGAGGCTATTACGCAGTTTAATCCAGAAAGGCTACCACGAAGCATATGTTTCATGGGAGGCAGGAGAATAGGTTGCTGATAACATGGTAGGATGGAATGACTCTCACGTTGAAAGGAGGGCCCGTTAAACCCATCATGCCAGCTCGTAGGAGGCAAATTCAGTCGGTCCTCTTGGAAGCACCTTTCAAGACCTTTTGCGTATCCGAGAAGCGACGAAAGAACTTTCGCATTCTACTTTTCCTCGTATAGCTCTAGCCTGTCACCATAACGACACTCCCCTTTAGTTTGCAAAAGCTCAGAGCCCCCACTGTTGGCCTCGTGCACAAGTTTTCAGCAGCGGGTACGTGTTAGAGTTCTTAGTAGTGTTGGCACTAGAAATTGTCTCATGCGAACTCTAATACACGGAGTTGATATGAGAAGGAGTACCTGGCTGAGTGCTAGATTCTGGTTGTGTAGAATCAATCAATCAATCAATCAATCAATCAATCAATCAATCAATCAATCAATCAATCAATCAATCAATCCCTCTCGTTGAAAACAGAAAGTTTCGGAATGGCGTTTGGGCAATATCCTGGAATCTTTAAGATTGGGGCGGCTTTGCTGTACTTACTAAGAGAGGGAGGCTGAGTCAGGGTTATCATCTCATTGGCTCAACAGCGAAAATAAATAAAATCTTTCTGGAGAGGGAAAGAAAAAAAAAAAAGAGACGAAAAGAGAGAATAGAAAAGTTAAATAGTAGATACATGCCCAATGTCTGAACCGTCCTCGATCTCGGTCTTGAAGCAGAAACAAAAGGAGGGACTACCAACTTTATTACTTTTGCCTGTTTTCCCCTTTTCTTTCATTCATTCTTTCATTCATTCTTTCTTCCTTCTTCCCATTCCTCTCTTTTTATTTCCTTTTTCTTATTCTGTTTCAATCAAAGAGTTGGAGATTTTGAAAATAAAACACAAAAGGTTTTCATATAAAAATAAATACATGATTATTGAACAATTTGTTTCAGATGAAACTACCTGTTCTATCCATTTGTAAAATGTTGCCTTTTTAAAGTTATAAAAGTTATTTAAGTGCACTTAAAACACAAAAGAGAGGAAGCCGCATGGGTGTGGTGTATACAGCAAACTATTTTTGTTTTGAAACAAATCAGACGAGACTAGACACGGCAGAAAGAAATAGGAAGTAAGTCAATAAATAGAACCGAAGGGGGTGTTCCTTAATTTAAAAAAAGGGCCAATCATTCCAGCTCTCTCTTAAAATAAAAAAAACACCTTTTAGATTAATCTTTTAACAGGGGAGGTGCCATTACTTATTTAATTAGAAAAAGAGAGACAAGACTTAGACAAGAAAATTAGCGTTTAATGAAAAAGAAAAAAGGTATACCAGAGATGAATGCAAAAAGAAAAAAGGTAGGGCTAAATAAAAGTAAACAGTGCATAAAAGGCCATCACGGCCCGGTCTTGTCAGTCAGTTCTTATGAGAGAGAAAGAGAGAAAGAAAGAAAGAAAGAAAGAAAGAAAAAACGGGAACGATGTCTTTGACTCCTCACTGATGAATGATGTAAGGATGTGTTGGTCCATTCATTGCATCCATTCCTTTGTCACGCCCTTCGGTCCAATTGGCAGAGCTGAGGGCTGCGTGAGGCTGCGACGTCGTCTCCTCCCTCCCGGCAGATCTCAAAGCTGTGCCAAGTCTGCAAGTCTGTAAGTCTGTAAGTCAGTTGTCCCGAGGATCCTCGAGGAGCTCTTATTATTAGAGCAAAAGCAGTTGAAGGCGAAGAAGATAAAAGGCAGACTAAATGAAGAATTGGTTTGGAGTCAATCCGGCAGAATAGAATAGAGCACTTGCTTGCAGAAAATGGCCTGGAGGTGCGGCGGAAGAAGATCGCACGGAGGGAGGCCGTGGACGGTTTGAAGGACGACCCTTGGAGCGACTTTTGAGGAAGCGAGGGACCGGCTTGAGCCCGCACGGGAAAAGGCGAAGTGGAGGGCGTCTTTCCTTTCTTTTCGTAGAGCTCTGTCCTCGCTTCTTCTTCTTCTTCTTCTTCTTCTTCTTCTTATTATTAATATGCTTCTTTGTTTTTGTTCAAGTTGGTTCTTATTAGTCTTGAGAAAAGAAGGATTTGTTTGTTTGTTTGTTTGTTTTGGTTTTCAATGTGCTTTTCATGATTTGTTTCACGTTTAAACGAAGTGCGGCCTTGGGTGGTTTATTATAAAAGGAAGTATGGAAGAGGAAGGAGAAGGTACGACATCAGTCGAAGAGTTTAATCTGTGCTTGTCTTTATTTAATAATATTAAGAGGTAAGTAGGTAGGTAGGTAGGTACCGCGTATAAAGTGGCTTGAAAACCCTCGTCAATCTCGATTCAAATGAATAGTTTTACCAGCAAAAGAAAGCACTACGCTAGAGCCTGAAATCGCATAGGCCGAGGTCGGCAAGAGAGATCGATGGTGTCGTGAATGCGCAAAAAAACGAGCTTCTTCGTCGGAGTGGCAGAACACAGTAGCAAGAACTTTAGACTTATCCTTGTGTTTGCACTTTCGTGCTTTGGCATGCAGTGCAATCAAGCTACTTGGTACCACCACCACCTGGACGAAGAAGAAGCGGGAATTGGAGATTGTAATTGTTATTAAAAGAGACCAAAAGAGAAGATCTATATTGAGCAGGTGCTTGACTGGCAGAATATAAGAAAGCCAAGATTTCGTACGAGCCGTTTAATTTCATTTGTGCATCTTCTTCAGGCACGTTTTCTCTTCTAATCTCTCTCGACTTGAAATTCAGCATTTGTTGTTAAGAGAATCTTAAAATGACTGGTCGGTCTGCTGTCAAACGTTGCACAAGCGCAACTTTCAAGTCTTTAAAGCGTCATTCATGGCGTGCTGAAGATTGTCAACTGCTCAGCTACTCACACTCCAGCACAGCATGCATGCCTCGCATTATTGTGACTGCATTCTGGTGCAACATTGCAACCTGCAGTATCTCCATTGCCGTGACAGGAAAAGGAAGTTGGAGTCGCCAACTGGTGGTTCGAGTTCTCGTTGTTGACACCAAAATCTGAGTGTGGTCTCTTTCTCTGCCTGGAAACTTATTATATATCATGAAAGGGCCTCAACGCTCGCTCGCACAGGATATATAGCGATTTCTTTCTGACGTCGGGGCCGTGGTCATCGCTCGTGCTAGATTCAAGAGAATATTCCTCTAAAGCGTAGAGGTTACCCGTCTGAATGGTTGGCCCGACAAAGTGAGGGAGGGACCAAAATGGTTGGCGTGCGCATTTCTCCTCCTCCCTCCGTTGAGTATAAAATTTAATAGCGAGTTTCCAAGGGTGGATGCTACATTGCAACTGATACAGGAGCGAGTTGTCGTAAATTAGAGCTAACAACAGTTGAAATCTTGAGCTCAGATCCTGTATGCTCCGGGATATGACCACCCTGAAATTCATGAAAATCTGGGCATTGGAGAGTAGAATTTTGAACAACTTGAGCCTCGATTAATAATATTGCAATAGGTGTTTCGTCGGTTGTTTTTCAAGTAGGTCTGTTGCATCTTTAAATGTAGTAAGTTAACAAAAATGGCAAGGCCAAATTACTTCAGCACCGGCCCCATGTATATATCTTTGGAGACAAGAACGTTTCACGCTTAGTTACAGCAGTGTAAGTCACAAAGTTTTTTGTTTTGTTTTTTTTTCAATAACGGGAACAACTGTATCGCTCGTGTAGGTGACGTAAATTAAAACTGAGATATATCGCATTAGCCGAGGCACTGCCTATGTAATCCATGATTATTCAAATAACAAATATAAAATTCCAATTAATTAGTAGGACATTTGCACTATGCTAAACTACGGTTTATCATTCTCTTGTTTACATGCTGTCTAACTGCTGTTTGCTGATTGGTGAAGCCCTAAGTTTCTGTTATGCCGAGTAGTACAATACCTACTATGTACAACTCCGTTCTGTTGTAGAGTAAACTGACCGCCAGGGCGAAGCTTCCGCAAGGCAGCCAAGTGACAGAAAGGAAACGCGAGCGAGGGATTTCGTGGTGCTAGCTTCCATCCGTTGCCTAAACTTACAACTCCTCCATAGCATGAATAACTGGGACGGGTTAGTTCTTCCATCTGATACTGCCAACATTATTAGGGCAGCTCCGACTCAGAGAATCGCTTAGTTCAAAGAGTCTATCGTTACTATTCAGGTAGTACCTGTTAATAAAGCAAATGAGTCGAGCGAAAGAAACAAAATATTTTATTAATACATATTTCTTTGCCTTTGACTTTGTAAGGTTCGGGTAAGAATAATAATCTTCAGCAGCCCTGGATTAGACTTTGCCCATAACAAAACATCCGGCGACGCACCAAATATAAAGCTCTGGATAACTGAGATTTTTATCGGAAAATCATGTTGCGAAGTAGCCGCAACCACAGAAATGAGGTGTGCCTTGATTCAGTGTTTTCCTCTCGTGATGCCTGGTGCGGCTCCATCGACACAGTCAAATAAGAAGGCCAAGCGTAAAACGAAGTTTACGATGCTGCGTGTCTCTTTTTGTTCTTTGCATTCGCAGGAAGTCCAGCAAATATACCCAGGAATTTGTGGAATGCTGGTCTTGCAGGGGAAGCTGGCGTTGCATTTGGTGCAGCTCTACAGGCTCCACAGAACCATTCTAGAATTTAAAAAGTATGGAATACAGGCATTGCTCAGTTTGGTTGCTACTTTCGTTTAAAGGACGATTGTAGTACCTACCTACCTAGTACTGGGAGTCATGAATTTCTATTATATGGGCGGTCAGCTATGTACCTAGTAGTGCATTGATGAAGTGTGTTACCAGGGAACAACTTTACTCAAAGCATTGAAACGATGTTTGTCGCCTTAAGGACTATATCTAATATGCAGTTTTTATTACGTTATAATCGGGAAACCAGTTTTGAGAGTTGTGCGCGAGAGCGACCGTAGATGGAATTTTTGTTCGAGCGTTTGCTACTTTGTGAGATAATCTACTCTTACTTTTAGTTTCTCTGTTTTCTTTGTTTGTCTTAATAAGTTTAAAAAATAAGTGTCATTGATCTTGGAAAATTGAACCGCGAGGCTGGAGTCGCATAAGCCCTTGTGAGGTTTCCCTTATGGCTATAAATTGGTGGATGTTAGCAAATTGCGAGCCAGCGTATGGATTTATCCAGCAAAAGGACAAAACGTGAGGGAGCTGGAAACTAAAATGTATTACATGATTAATCTCGTGAGGGAGATTCAGGAAAATCTAAGCAGCGCGAGTCAAGACAAAAAAAAAATCCAGTATCAAAAGGGGTTGTTCTGCTTGTCATCCTTTGTACGTACTTGACCAAGTTTTATTAAGTTTTCAATAGCCACAGAAATGAAATAATCTCTGCTAGGTACAAAAGAAGAAAGTTATTGTATTACCATAGAGTTTTTCCTGCTTTTGGTTGAGCCAACACGCCGAAAGTTTATATGTATTACTCACATCGGGCAGGTCTCCCTGAGGGAATCCTGATTACGTGTTCTTCTTCAATGCCGAAGATTATACTCGCTTTCTGTGCCAAAGTTAGAAATCAAGCAAATCATACAAATACTGGATTATGAATCCCTTCATTCGTATGATAACTCTAACTTTAAAATTAATACAAATCCTAGAAGCTGCGCGAAGGTTTCTACAAATGAGAAAACATCAGTTGAAGACTTCTCCTCAATTGGAAAAACATTGCATAGAGTCCTGGCATCCAGTGATTTCTGCATATTAATTAAAAAACAAAAAGACTGTAGTATTGTTCAGAGCATGATGGTCATTTATAGCGCGCGCGGGAACCCTGCTGCTCATGCGCACGCCAGAAAACTAGTCAACTAACTTGAACCGTCCAGATCATGTAACCTGTCAAATAATTTATACGATGTCCTGCTTGCTCTCGACGAGTTCGTCGAACTATCGAGGGGGGGCGGTTTCTGCTTCATCATGATCGTGGGAGAGAAGTGTACGCGTGGCCAATTTTCGAATCTCCGGCCATGATAGGAGCATCCTAAGAATAATTAAAAGAGGATCGAAGTGGGGAAATAAATCACCATTGACTTGAGAGGGTCATTTCTTCTCCATCAATCGGCTCGCTTTTTTTTGTTGTGAAAAAAGCTCATGTTTGCAGCCTCAATTATTAAAAAGCTGCGTGGAACTATGCAAACATAACTTTTCAGAGTATACTGGACAATCCAATTTGCAGGTGGTGAGATATGGTCAATGCACGCGTTCCTTGTCATGCACCAACTTCCTAGCAATTCATTATTTCTTTCAAATGTTAACATAACAAGTCCTGAAAGTTTATTTTCAAAAAAAAAAAGAAAGAAGAGAATTTAACAGAAGCGAAAGTAGAAAAGAGTATTTGTTCGAATATTTAAATAAAGGGGAATGTTCCTTCCTCGTTCAATTCAGTACAAAGATCTCTTTTGCTTCACAGGATAAGCAAATTTTCATAACCCATTTGGCAACGTTATGTACTTGGGGAAAAAAATTGTAAAGAAATGTAGAGAAGGAAGGTTCCCGAAGATTTAGTCTCGAAACCGGTAGTTCATATGGTATTTAGATGAATTTGATTTTTCACCCTATATATTAGTAGTCTATAGCGCAGAATCCTCTTTGTAAATGTAATAACCCCTTTTACATATTCTTTTATAATATGGGAAAACAAGCGTTTGTGCATAAAATTGAGATCATTTATAAAGCACAGCATAATTGTAGAAAGAACGATAGAACGTTTTTTTAAATCAATAGAAATATAATATAGTAAGTACTTGGAAAATTGAAAGAAAAAAAAGCTCTTTTAAAGAATAAATAACTTGCATCCAGTGGTTTAAAATAAAATTATCTTAGGAATTGTTTTAAAACAATTAAAAGAAGAGCAGTAGTAAAATTTTTTCGAATGAACACTCCAGGTCACACAGGGCTAATTAAACCTGTGCCCCTATGTCGGAGTCTAGAAATCGAAATCAGTTGTGGAGGAGGTTGGTTCATTAATCCTAAAAAGTTAATTCTGTTGGCAAAGTCTCTACATAGACATGACTTGACTTTGTTCTAATGCCATTTTCTCGAAGTTAACGCCCAGAAAGAAGTTAGAGTGTAAGTCGTGCAAAACCAACAACTGCATCCAGTGCGCAGATGAGTGAGCGCAAATTCGAATCTGACTTTGTTGGTTCATCATAGTTTGTCCCTATCTGTTAGGAGCTCCTTTAGGAAAAAAATCAAAAAAAATCAGGCTCTTCACTAAAAGACTTGTTTTTCATTTTAAAAGCAGAGTTGGACTAAGATTGTACAGTGATATTCACAAGGTTGAGCCCAGGCAGGCTGGAGGAGGCCGCTTTTGCCTTTGCCGTCGGAGTCGGAGATGTGTCGTCGAAAAAAAGATGGCTGGCCTGCCAGACTACCGGATCTCCAGCAGATAGAGGCACTTTTGCTTAGCACTGCTTGAGGTAATCTTATTAAATAATAAACATGTTTTTCTTACATATACATCTTTTTATAAAAACTTTTAAATTTATAAAAAGAAAGGATTGGAAAATCCGGTGTTTCATAGAGCTGTTTTCATCTGCCTAGCGGAGTCCATAGGAAGGTCTAAGAGGTCTGTCTGTCAGTCAAGTTCTTCTTTTCTTGCTTATTGCAAAACTTTCGAAGGAGGAGGGAAAAGGAGACAGTCTTCGAAAATCGAGATCATCGAAGAAGAGGAAGTATAGAAGAAGAAGAATGCCGCTTAGTTGTCCCCGTTTGCGGGTATTTGCAGGCTGAAGTGGCGTTTGCGATCCTTCCGCGTGCGTGTGGCGTCTGCGCGCCAGGTAAGCTACGGCTGCTGAAAGTAAGATATTGGGTGAAGAAGGGCAGAGCCGCAAACTTTCCTTTATTTGTAGGATGATAGCTCTGCGTTTAGTGACGACAGTGGAGGAAATGGCGCCTTTACTTCAGCAGTGTGTTTTGGAGACACACAAGAGCGACTTGGAAATGTGCAGAGCAGCCAGAATTGTAATATGTCTCTGAAGCAAGCAAGTCACGCCATGCCTTGAGGCAGGAGGGACCCACGAAGCCAGCCAGCCAGCCAGCCAGCAAGCAAGCAGGCACGGCATGGATTGAAGCCATGCATATCTACCGATCTGGGCAGCAAGTGATTAACCTCAGATGGGTATCTGCCACATGAAAGCAGAAGAGAACAATACTACAGATAAACAAATAAACACTACAGGCTAAGCTGCCAGCCAGCAGAGGGTGCTTTCAAGCCTGAAAAACAGTACTCTTTCACGGGCACTATAGCCATCAGCAGAAGCCAGGTCCCCTAAACTAGCTATTGCTACTGCTTGCTGCCAGGAGTCGTCCTTTGCCAGCGAGCAAGCAAGCACACGCAGCTCGAGCCTCCTCGCCGCGAGTTGAGTCTCTCGTCTTGTTTCGGTCGAGCCTAGCTTGATTGCTGCTGGCGGAGACGTCGAGCGAGTACCCGGGTGTGTACCGTGATGGTGGTACCTGGCAAGCAGTGCGGCGTTTTGCCACTTGGATCCCTGCTCATTGAAACATGAAGAAGCTGGAACCGTGCTGGAGTCGAACCGGCGCATCCGCCAAGAAGCCTACCTGACCGCCTAAGTGCTGCCGCGGAAGGCCCGCACCGATGGTTGAAGGCGTTTCGCAGATGGCCCAGATTCTCCTCGATTGATCCCGGTGTCCGACGGGCAGGCGGGCGGGCGTGCCGCTTTCATCGCCGCGATGGACCTGCTTGCTTGTTTGCTTGCTTGCGTGTTGAATCAATAAATACATTTGAAGGAGCGGATTGTCGGCGAGGATGACTTGCTTCTTGGACCTCTTCGCAGGATTGCCGCCGATTCCATTCGTTCCTTGGTTCATTCATTCGTGAGCAGGGATAGATAGATAGATAGATAGGAGCTGGCTGAGAGAGCTGGCTAAATCTGTGCAGGTGCTCTTCTGTGGGGGTGGTGCCAGAGAGACAGACTGACAGACAGACAAATCGCACTCAGGGCACGTGAGCTTGCCTTCATATTTCTTGGTTTCTGTATGTATTCATTCCTCGATCTGTCGATCCAAGTGCCAAGCGCCGTTTCTTGTGCTGTAGGACTACAAACAAACAAGCAAGCAAGCAAGTAAGCAAGCAAGCAAGCAAGCAAGCAAGCAAGCAAGCAAGCAAGCAAGCAAGCAAGCAAGCAAGCAAGCAAGCAAGCAAGCAAGCAAGCAAGCAAGCAAGCAAGCAAGCAAGCAAGCAAGCAAGCAAGCAAGCAAGCAAGCAAGCAAGCAAGCAAGCAAGCAAGCAAGCTTAGAGGCTTTCAGACCGCCCCGAAAGAGCTGCTGCGATGCTCGGGCCTGAGTGTCTGTCATGGAACTGGTAACGCAAATCTCCTGCGGGCTCGCTCGCTCTCTCCCTCAACCGCTCGCTCCAGCCACTGGTTGGCTGTACAATCCGTGGACGATGGGAGTGAGCGGTGAGCTTTTCATTTTCTGTCCAGCCGCAGGTCAATTCCAGCGGCGCTCGGGCCAGCCAGCCAGCCAGCCAGGTTACTTAGTTACTTACTTACTCACTCACTCCGCCCGCCAGGACATCTAGATAGCTCCGTCCTCGCCGGCTGTCCGCAGTCCCGGCTCAAGCCGTGCAGGGAGGGTGGTTTCTCCTCCTCCTCCGTTCCCGATCGCTTTGCACCACGGTGATCATGCTCCCGGCCAGTGTGATTGAGAAAGTGGCTTGAGTTGAATGAATCAATAGCCATAGTTTTATTATTATTATTATTATTATTTTAATATTTAATTTAGAAAATAGATTTAATTGAAATCATGATGTTTGAGATGTGTGTTGTTTTTTGAATTAATACCATTGTTATGTTGGCAAGCGGGCAGCAGCAGGCGTGAACAAGAAAGCATGCATTTTAAAGAACCATTCAAAAATACAAATTGATTTTTGTTTCCTTACTTACTTATCTTTACGATTCGTGTTATAGTCATTCTGATTTAAATAATTTAATTAAAAAGGGGAAGACAACAGGAGGAAGAAATGAGAAGGATGAAACAGCAGAACCAGCTAGTAGCAAAGTCGACGGATGGCCATGCTAAGAAGTTTTTCTGTCTGAGTACTATTTACTCTACAGGATGGGTTTTAATAGCTCGCTTGGTCCTCTGCCGTGGCGCCGATGGAAACTCTGCGTGGCTGGCTGGAAAGGTAGGCGGCTTGAGGAGCTTACAGCAGCGCGGAGGACGGTGCTCCGGTGGGTGCTGGCTTCCTTGCCGGCCTTTGCGTGAAAGTATCATGCTCGATTGTACTTGTTGTTGGGTTAAATAAGTTTGCCGTCATTTTCATTCGCAGGATGATTCTCATTCATAGATCATTCATTGTTTTATTCATTCATTGTTTTATGAATTGTTTTTTACGAATTGCTTTGTTAATTACTTTGTTGGTTTATTCATTCATTGATTCATTGAGTGCACTTCTATCCCTTTGATGCATACGCAAGAACTTGAAGAAAGTCAGTGTTTTGGGGAGCATTGAGTTAGTTCGAAGGATGAAAGAATCGATCGATTGATTGATGGATTGATCAACAATCGCAGGCAGCAGCAGTGTGAAGGCTCCAAGGAGTGAGTGAGTGGATCAGTGAAAGCTCCAGTCAGTCACTGAGCGTGTGAGCAAGAGTGGAAGACGGCGACAGCCCTGTCGGCAGTGTAGCATTGATTCGGTCGCTTGGCTATCCATCTATCTATCTATGAATGTATCTCTGGTTGGAGGTCCGGTCTTATGGTAGCTGAGTTGGATCCCTGCGGCGACCTTGTGTAATGAGGAGTGTCGTTGAAGGTGTTCTGATCTTGAAGCACGATTTAGTTATTCTATCGATTGAAGTGAGGAAGTTCATTTGCAATGTCGATCATACACAACTCGAGAGGGCTCAGGTTGCTTTTTTGCGAATTTCGAGGTGGATGCGAAGTTCATTGGGTTGTTTGTTTGCTTGATTTATCTCTGCTGCGCTTGAGGGGAAGAAGAGACTGTGCAGTGATGGGAAATTGTCGCAACGGTCGTTGGAAAGAAGCGGTGTTTTGGCCAGGGCATCAGTGAGCCCATAAAGGCTCAACCGAAATGAATGAGTGAACTTTGTTAGCGCAGTTGACTCTTCTCTCGACAGCACGAGACAATGAAAGCACGGTCCCCGCCTTCTTGAAACGTAAGTACGAGGTTTGCGAGTCGTTCGGTTTTTCGTCCTCGAAAGTTGACAGAAACCACATGCCAAATATGAAACAAAGGAGCACAAGCGAGCGAGAGCAGCCTTGTGCAATGCCCCACCACATAATAAGAAAGAATAGCCGACGAACGAAGGATCTCACGACACAGGATCTCAGTGAAGGAATGGTGAATGACGACACTGCAGCGGGCACTAGATACTAACTAGCCTCGGCTGCTCGTCTGACGACACTGCAGCGGGCACTAGATACTAACTAGCCTCGCCTACGAGCAGCCGTAGAGAAGAGCTCATTTCTTATTGACAGTAGAACTCCTCATGAACATTTTGCTAAAACAACAACTAAATTTACACCCCCCCCAAAAAAAGCAAACGAAAAAGAAAAAGAAAAAGAAAAGCTCTGCTCTTTATTTTTGTATTTTAAACTTTAAATTCTGTAAATTTTAATTAAAAGATACATGATTAAAAAGAGCTTGCAACTCAACTCTGTCAAAATAGAAAAAGGAGGAGAGAATTAGTAGGTGCAGATTAGCGCAAGTCACAAAAGGAAAGAAAAGAGAAGGAGGAAAGCGGAAAGCGGCACTCAATAAAGACGTGGTAATAGCGAAGCGGTCAGTGAGCTGGGAGGCTGGGACAAAAGCCTCGCGCATGTCGCATGCTGCCAAGTTGTTTGTTTGTTTGTTTGTTTGTTTGCGGAGACGTTCCTTTCTTGTGCACACTGGCGTTCCTGGGAGAAGTCATCCCCATCGATTGCCTGCTTCTACTCCTCCTCAGACGTGTCGATTCATTCATGAAATCGCAATTACAAATAGATGAATAGATACATCAATTTATAGAGATAAGTTTCTACATGAATTGACAACGCTGGCGCTTCAGAATAAGGTGTCTGATAGATACATACATCATAAGAAAGATTTTAGTTTTGCGGTGGTGTACGATAGATACTCACTGATGGCACTTTATTCTTCTGATTATGATCATGATTATTATATAAGTACTGCGTAGGAGTGAGTGGGAAGTTTAAGCTCGAGCTTTCCTTCCCATCTTGAGAAGGTTTTTAATTTTTATTACAAATTCCAAAAGAATTAAAAATAGAATAAACTTCGAATTCGAAAAGGGGAATTTGCGGTGACCGGTACTAGGCGGCTGAGCGAGGGAAACGGGTTGGTCGAAACGCCTTGGATAGCCAGACATGTGTAGTGAACACGAAGGTATTGTTAGGGAACGGGAGACGAAACGAAGAGCCGTGAGAACTTCCCCCCTCTTGGATGATCTCAGCTTCAGGAAACTCATGGTCGGGAAAAGATAGCTTTAGCCTGCTCTATTCCGAAGTAGCTAGCGAGGGTTCGCAATGCATTCTATCTATTGAGATCTTCTTCCTCTGTTGAGGACAAGAAGAAAGAAAAGAAAACAAACAGAAAGAGAAAGTAAATACTTCAAAAGGTAAAACAGTGTTAGAGAATACTCTTTCTTTGTGATTCTTGGGGATTTCCCCACTGTGGGCTTCCCCTTTACGAGCTTAAAGTTCTGAATAAAAGAAGATAAGAATTCATTTCTCAAGATTATTTACGAAAAAAACAAGAGAAACAAGAGCAAAAATGGAAACTTAGGAGCTTCAAGGAAAGAACGCGGGGCCTGGTGATCACTTGACATGCTACGCAAGGAAAAAAAGTATTGCCAACCTGATGACGCTTTGCAGATGTTATTTTTGTAAAGAAAGCATCCCTGATCAACTCTCCTTTGTACCAGGCATGAGTCAACTTTAGCACGTGGATGTCCTAGCTAGATCAACATGGCTGTTCAAGAGCCTATAGAAGTTTATTTCCAAATCTGAGAATGAAAATGTAAACGCCCGTAAAAAAAAATGGAGAACTGTCCCTCTCTAAAAAGAAGTACCGAGCTCCTCGCACCATTCAAGATACGCAGGAAGGAGCTAGAATACTCGCACTATTAGTAGGTCAGACCGTAGTTTCATATCTTTCTTCGGAAATTCGGCGTTTGTGCTTCTTAGTAACCGACTTTCGTGGCCTCTAATCAATCTACAATCTCAGAAGCAGCAGCAAAATGACGGTCTTACGACTCGGCTGTGACAACTGCGATTGAATGTGACTATTATAATTATCTGTGCCATGTTTTGATGATCTTAAAATGTTCTTTCACTTTTCCTTCAAATTTTTAATTTTTTTTAAAACCAAAGTTTTAAAAAGAGTTAGGAAGATTACGTAACACAAGGAATCAAGGGCCATGGATGGTTAAGGAAGTGAGTAAGTAAGTATGTAAACAAATGAATAAAAAAGAAAGTCGCCGATGATCTAGGATTTCCACGCTTCTACGCGTGCTCTTCTTGGTCACGAATGGCCTTGTAGCACTTATGAAAGCGCGGAAGGCGCTCTGGCTCGCAGAACCTCGAGGAGTTAATTCATTGGAAATATGATGCACGCTTGCATGGATGAACGAGCGAGATTCTCTGATTGAAGCGCAGCGCAGCGAAGCAGCTGCAAAGCAAGAGCAAGACCCTGAAAGGAAGCAAGGAAGCAAGCAAGCAAGCAAGTGGAAGTGGTAAGTTTAGCGTTGGTAAATCTCCAAGTATCGCCGTCAACTCTGCAGATGTACGCCTCAGAGAAGAAACTACTGTAGATCTCTTTATCTATTTATATACTTATCTTATATGATCTGTAAAACTAACCCTCTCCCTCTGAAGCGCCGATATCAATTCTGATCATCATTTGAGAATTCATGAGAGGACTCGGAAAAACCTTCTGGAAATGTATCAACTTGGAGATTCGCTTCAAATGCAGATATCTAGGAGCCAGGTAGTCTTAATTTCACCCATGGACTTTATAAAGATATAATCTTCTTCTAATTTGTTCTTCTTTTGGTTCTTGTGATTCTTTCCTATTCCTTCAACGATTAATGCTCTCGCGAGTGTTATTGAAGGCTACTTCCATTTCGCCTGGGCAGCAGTAGTGTCTGCCTTCTTGCCTGCCTGTAGTAAACTCTTTTGCTTCTTTGGAACAGGCGTAAAGAGAAAAGAAGGAAAACAATTTCTCGTTGGAAGATTCTGATGAACAAAGAGCTTCCATGATTTCTTAGGTGGAGAAGCGCTCTCTCGATTACCTTCGATGCAGTAAGAGGTCCTAGCGAGATTTGAGCCTTTTCGGTGTTTTATTGATTCAAGTGCTACTACCTTTTCAATGTAAAAAAAAAAAAGCAGTAGAAATATTTGTTTTGTCTTGAGGACTTCTAAAGTTTTTTTAAAAATAAGTTTTTTTAGTTTTTTAAACGATGAAGAAGATAAGACTATCTTAGATAAAAAGTCACCTTACCGGAGGCGGTGGAGTAGAATAAAGGATGTCAACTTTGAAAGAAAAAAGAAAAGAAAAGAAAAAACATTGGTAAGAATAGACATTAAATACTTTACCAAAACTGGGCGTGCGCGCATTCCTATTTTGGTTACGTTAGCTTTTCTTCTAAAAAGGTACTTTTAATTTTTATTTAAATCAAAAGGATGGAAAGGAAGCGAAAAAGGCAAAGCGTGTCTTTGAAAGTGCCACAGTGAGAGAACTACTAGCTCAAATAGGGCAAAATGATTTCAATTTTAAAACATAAAAAATATAAGATTAAGGAACACCACTCTGCACTGTTATATGCAGTACCAACGCAGAAATAACAACAAGTAAACGCCTCATCAGAGAAGAAAGTTTGTTGAAGCTTCTTCATGCTTCAACTAATCGTAGCTAAAGCATCTGCCTCTAACTGGCTTTTCACTTCACAGGGCAGTACCAGCCATGTAACTGACTATTGAACAACAAAGCATTCATGTTTTCAA
Source organism: Schizochytrium sp. TIO01 (assembly GCA_004764695.1). NCBI lineage: Eukaryota > Bigyra > Thraustochytrida > Thraustochytriidae > Schizochytrium > Schizochytrium sp. TIO01. Next base: position 226,905 of record SMSO01000014.1, on the reverse strand, counting down.
GAAATTGTCTGTAGTAATCTCATTTGCTTCATGAGTGATTTTGGTTGCGTGATTTCAGAAATAATACGAGTTCTAAATGATTTATGCTGTTAACAAATCACAATGAACGCGGTTTTCTGAATTGCCGTTGCAAGAAACCTATAATTCTACACGCATAAGGTTGCTTCGAAAATTCTAGAGCCAGAAGAATAAGTTTCGCTCGATTGCACCCAAATCAGAAAACTGGCATGTACGTCTCGGCAAGTTTACCTGAACCTTCAGTAAAGAAGCAGAAGTAGCAACCGCTGTAGTTCGAACTATTGAATTGGCCGAAGGGAGCAGACTTACTTTCCTCGCAATTAGAAGTAAAGTAAAACACACTTGCTTCGATGTGTTGGCGTCATTTACATGCTCAGAGAGCCTTGAATCATATAAGACATTTACAAGTAACTAAGCCTATCTTGAACCAAAGCTCAATGCCAGAATAAGTTATCCAGTATGGCTGTAAATCGCTTTATAAAAATACTACTGCGTTGCTGATTTGAGCACACGCCTCGCACATCGGCCACTCATTCACTCAACCATTTGATTAGATCATTCGTTTTTTAACCCTTTTGTATATCAGGTAGGCACTTTCTTAGGTATAGATAGCACTGGGCAAGTCGTGGCCCTGGCAAAACAAAACTAGTTGTAAGAAATTGAGGACCCTAAATGTAATTCTCGCCTGCTTTGCTTACTTTACCTTACGAATGGAAAAATACTAGCAGCTAGCTAGAAACAAAAAGGGAACCTGAAGTAAAAAAGTCCAGAAAGCGACCTTTTAAAAAAGGGTTGTTCATCTCTTGGCGATCAACTTGAACATCGATCGATCAGCGTCAATTAACGCTACTCTTTGTAAAAGATGGCTCGAAGCCACGGTCAGTGCGTGTCTAAGTAAACAAAGCACCACGTAGGTCTGTCCTTCCTGACAGCGAGAAAGCCCCCCCAGCTAAATATGATCTTGACAGCCCATTACTAACGCAAGCAAACAGAGCAGGCCCTCATAGGTACCTTCGAGACGAAATGCGCTTTCTTATAAACTTATTGATACTAAATATGTGGATATAGGTCCCAACAAGCATTTTCTCGCAATGCAAGGTATTCGTTGGCTTCTTAAAGCAGCAAGTGCTTTTCGTGGTTTCGTGGTAGGTAGGTAGGTAATCTATATCACTTTGTTTGATGTCTGAACAGCGCCAGCTACCTGGGTAATTTTGGTTCAAGGATTCACTATAAACCGCTGCTTGAGATTGCTGCTGCTACCGACACTATGATTAGAACGTTATTGAATTGAAATAAAACTTTTAATTACATAAAAAAAATTTAAAGAAAAATACAAACTCAGCTCCAAATAAGGGATAATCATACATTTAGAAAAAGGTACCACGTACGTAGTGGCACTGTTACTAAGAGATGCCACGAGTCTTATCTTTGGAGTAGTTGAAGCCATCCATGGTGGCGCTCGTCTTGCGTTTTCCGAACCACCTTTGGGGCCCGCACCACGATGATGATGCTGCTCGCAGCAGCACTTGTTTCCTGAGGTAGCAGAGGCTAAGCAAGCAAGCAAGCAATCAAGCAATCAATCAAGCAGCCGAAGATTCGCTCGTTATGTCTGCTCTGATGATGCTCGCTGGATCTCACTCGATGCGCAAACGCAGTGAATGGCGCCATCATAATTTTAGAGCCAAGCAATTCCCACGAGTTTCATTCATTCACTCACTCACTCACTCACTCACTCACCGTGATCGTATTGTTTGGATTCGCACTCCTCTGCGATTGCTCCGACGGTATTCTAATTATCTATCGTCAATCTCTCTCGCTGGCTGGAGCCGCAGAGGAGGCCTTGTCGATGGCTCTCCGTTGGAAACGGCCACGTGCGCTGCGCTGACGATATATGGGCGAGAAGCGAACAAGCACGAGGCCGAAGGCGCCCGGCTTTCTGCGGCCTTTTGTGTTCGCGAGGTAGTACTCGGTAGAACTCTGGCGCGGCTGTTCGGCCTGCCTAGCTGGAGCTGCTAGCTCTACCTTCTTGTGGACATCGCAGCCAGCGGACTCTCTGTCTAGATTTTTCTACAGCTGTACTCGCTGTTCACGATGTCCAATCTCCACAGAAGTAGCGGCGGTCGTGATATGAGGCACGAAGGTAGGTCATCCAGCTGGGTGGGCTCTCTGAGGCAGGCTGGAGGCGCTGCAGCTGTTGAAAGTCGGGAGCAATCAATCGTTGAATGATGCATTCATAAAGCCATTTATTTCATTGATTCAGAAAGCCATTCAGAAAGTCCTTCAGAAGGCCTCGCTTGTTTACAAGTAAGTAAAGTAAGTGAATTGAATGAGGCGACTTTATTGCGGACTTGAACAAAGGCAGCGGAGTAGCGCACCCTTAGGTGCTGGTAGGAGGAGGAGGGCGAGCTCGCGTCCACCCATTTCGAAGGCAGTTGGATCTCCCTCCCTCTGAAAGCGGCGCTTATTCATGAAAGTGGAGAAAGAAATGTGGAGATGGATGGATTAGTTTGGTTATACATACATTCCTTCACGTCTGAAATGAATGAAACCAACTGCAAAAATCAGCTGCAAAGATCGTGCAGGGAGGAGCTTGATTGAAGGCGTAGATGATGATGCCATCTTTCCAGCTCCTGCTCGGTATGTAATTCAATCAGCCAGACCACAGGCCGCCAGAGCGACTAGCGACCAGTAGCATGTTCAAAGGATCTGCAGAGAATCGGTCGCCCATGATCGCTCAATCAATTGAAGAAGAAGAAGAAGAAGAAGAAGAAGAAGAAGAAGAAGAAGAAGAAGTAAAACTCACCTCCACCGACGGCTTGTTCGCTTTTTATTATCTATCTCTCCCAGAGCGCCTGATGACACCTCGACACGTTCAAGTTGGTCGTCTTTCAGACATTTATGCATCGATGCACGGTGCTCGCATAGTTGAAGACCCATTCGCCTCCGCAGCGAAGGAAGCTTTGAAACACGCATGGGGATTCCGCACGACTTGGAGACCAAGCAAGCTCAAAGATACCCGAAGATATAATATATATAAATATTGATTGCCTCATGAATAGATCGATCGAATCGTAATATGAAGAAGTAAGTAAGTAAGTAAATAAGTAAATAAGTAAGTGAGTAAGTAAATAAGTAAGTTAAGTAAGGAGGCGCCAGCAGCCCATTAGATGCAGTTCTAGTCTCACCTTAGACATCTGCGGCCACCAGCCCTGTCCACGGGGCCCTGACCCGGCAGAATGAAGGGGTCTCTGCTTAGGACGATACCGCGGTGTACAAAGCCAGGCCCTGGCGGCCCTCTTCGGTGGCTCGCACGTCGCCACGATCTCATCTCCGGAGAAATTGTGAAGAGCGGTCCGCACATGATTCTTCTGGCCATCATACAACCAACTATCTGAAAAAGTGACTGTGTAAGAGGTAAGTAAGTAAGTAAGTAATTGACTGACTAATCAAGTAAGAGGGTAACTAACTAGCGAAGTAGGTAACTCAGTAAGTATAGCTAACTCACTGACAAACCAACTAACCGACGATAAGTAACAAACTATGGAACTAACAATCTAACTAACTGACTAAATAACTAATTAAATAACGAACAAACATACATCTTATACAAACGAACTAACTAACTGACTGACTGACTGACTGACTGACTGCAAAAGGATCGGGTTGAGCCTGTTTCTTCAAAATAATTCCTCTCGTTTCAAGTTTCTTTATCTATGATTCTTTGTTTCTTTTCTTTGTTTCTTTCAATTCTTCCCCCCCCGCTTCGAATTCTGCATTCACAATAAAAGAAAGAAACAAACTTGAAACAAAGGAACAAACAAAGCTTGCCTCTATGGAAAAAGGCTTCTTCATTATTTATTTTCAAGGGCGGAGATTGAAGAAATCGGGCTCAGATTTGAAGGTGGTCGCGGAAGGGAGCTAGCAGAGCACGAAAGCTTTGTAGACCCGCGGGAGGAAGCCCGCTCGTTGTGCTGCGGCCATGTTCACCTACGAATTGGTGAGGCCGCAGTTGTGGTTTCGCTGATTCTTCCTTATTATTTCAAACAGCAGTCATAAACCTCATTATCTTTTTTCGAGTTGGTTTTATCTTTTTGTATTTGCTCATCCCTCAGGCGGTTGCTGTTTTTTTAAAAATAAATTAAGAAAACCAAAAGAGGATAAATAAAAACAATAATTACATACATAAAATTGGAAATACCCAGAGCCTTTTTGTAACGATCTCAGTTTGTCCCTCACTTTTTAAATAATTAAAAAAAAAACTTAAAAACTAAAATTAACAATTGAATTCTATTCTTTGGTTTTTCTAAATCGCGAACAACCAAATTTCATAAACAAGATAATAAACCTCCTTGATGAAGCTACGCAAGCGTGCGTTGAAAGTGGAAACGTTCCTCTGGAGCACTCAATCCCACATGTTTCCGCGCAAGTCCTCTTTTTGCAACTCAAAGAAAGAGAGCCAGGTGTTGGATCGTTCGATTTCACCTTTCCGATACTGGTGAAGGCTCTAAAAGATGCTACCACTGAGAGACAAGTCGGAGTCTCCAATGTTGGTTTCTTTTACATGTTTCAAAGCTCTAGTTTTTAGAGGGAAATACTTTGTTTCACTTGTTTACTTATAAAATAATATTCTGTTTAATTTGATTTAAAACGCACAAGGTATTACTAAGGTATCGTTTTATATACATTTTTTATAAAACATTTTAATTAATTAATTAATAAAAAAACAAAACAAAACAAAATAAAACAAACAAACATGTGGGGCTATATATAACTTCTCCATATCATTATTACCTATTATTATTATTATTTTGCTAGTGAAAAAATACGGCCTCACCAAACAAAGGAACAAACAAGCAAAGAAGAACTGATGGAATCGTTATCACGAGACGCAAGATATCGGCTATTGAGGCTGCGTTCGAATAACTTCAAAAACAAGGTTTCTCTTCTTCGTCGTTGGAAAGCAATACATGCATCTTCAAATTAGAAATAATAATAATTAAAAGCTATCCGTGATACAATGTGTCGGTTCCTACTTCAATCGGACATGTTTGCGCCGCTACTTTCGCTGATTCGGATATCTCAGGAACCTTTCAAAGTTGATCCCTCTCTAAGTTGAAGGCAATAATGTCACTTTAGCGTGGTCAGAGCTATATATAGCTCGCTCGCTCGCTCGCTTGCTTGCTTGGAAGGGTTCACTGAGGCGTACTTCCTACGCGTTGTTCATCTGAGGAGGGAACCAGCGAGAAAGATGGAATCGAAATCGAGGTGGCGGCCAACCAATACGGCTAGCAAGTACCACCTTTTTTCAGTGCATTACATTCTACGAAAAAGAGAGGAGGAAAATAACAAGGAGACAGAGTGGATGAATGAGCGAGGGGTGTGTACCCCTGTGAGACAGGCAGCAAGTAGTTCCTGTTTCTCGTGTGTGGTTTCTCGTTTGGCGCCAATCATTATGAGCCAACGACGTTGAAGAGTTGGCTGTACTTCATTCTGCTATAGTTTCTTTTGCACCTTTGCAAGGAAGCGAACGCTGGTTTCGACAAGTGGGTCGAGCACAGGTTGGTCTTCTTCTTCTTCTTCTTCTTCTTCGTGCGACATGACTCTAAAACCTTCCCTTCATTACAAACTCCGTGTCACAGAGACATGTTTTGCTACGCTCGTTGTTTCGCCAAGCTTGCTTTTGCTTACGAATTGAGCGCGAACTTGAGCATTCCCGAAGATGATGTTCCAAGCAAGCAGGAATAAACGCATGGTGTTGCCGAGCCGAAGAAACTTCGCCGCTGCAAGTGAGATGGTGAATGACGACGTTGAACCGAAGCACAGTTTCACTCGCTCGCTTGATCGCTTGATCGCTTGATCGCTTGATCGTTCAATCATTCGCACGCACTCTGGGCCGTAAGCCCCCTCTGCGTTGTCATTTACGCAAAGACTTTGGGTTGCCACGCACAGTTTGGTGACCACCACGCAAAGCTTATTCTGGATGGAGCGCACGCCTAATTATCGTCGCAGCACAGTTTCGCACTCTCAATGAATGGCGGAGTTTCTCCTCCCTCTGCTGGGATACGACCTACCTACTGGCACACTTGTATGCAGCAAAGACATCCCCAGCAACGCCGCAAGCTGTAAAGAAGAAGCACCAATGGTTTGCCAGTTTGCGCAGGTTTCAACAACGCACGTTTACAGGACGAGGCTTTGGCGGGCGAGTTTGATTACTTGTTTCTTTGTTTCTTTGTTTATTCTCTTTTGCTCTTCCTCAATACGATTAGAGGTAATAGCGGCTGAATAGCCACAGAAGAAAACTTCTTTATCATCACGTGAATCTCGACAGTCTCCCAGGGGGGCACACTGTGGTACACACCCTCTCTTGTTTCTCGTTGGTTGCTCTTTGAGGAAATGCAATTCATGCTCCCAGAGGTCGACCTTGGCGCCCCCGGCAAGGATCCAGACACCCTCAGCGAATGCTGCAGGTGGACGCTGGTTAGTTGCTTGCTTGCGTTTGCTTTTACGGTCCAACGCCGCTTTCTGCTCAGGCTTCGTCACTCACCGCTGCACACTAGGCTGAGCCCTGGTTGCGGCGCGGAAAGACTGGGACTTTCCCCGCTGGCCAGCTTGGTGGTGATCCATTGATGAGCACTTCTCAACAAACAACAGCAAAAGCCTCACTTTTCACGCACCACTGTTTCGAGAAAGGCACTTTTGGTTTCGTGGAAAACTTTCTCCACTCCTCGAAATGAGCACAAGTCTGAGCAGCTTGAAGCTCTAAGTACCTACATGCCTCAAGGGGCGGGTCTTCACGCAGACGGCTCGGTTCATGCGATTCTACTCCACTGTTTTGACTTTTTAGTTGTTTATAGTTAGTGGCGATAGCGATGGTAGAAAGAGGCGGTACACACCATCTGAAGATCGAGAATCTCCAACTCCAAGTCCTTCGCATCGAAACATAGGTTGTGCCATCCATCTTCAGCCACAGCCGGAATCAATCAGTGCGCATTCAAGTGAGCGTTCTCCTCGCCACCATGAGCTGGTCTTGCTCACCAAGGCCCGGCTGCAGCAGGAGGAGCGTCCAGCAAAGGTGCTGCATGGACCCGACCCTCGACTGCTTCTTGAACTTTATAAGCAAAGCTTTCTTCTTTAGTGTATGTAGTAGGGCTTCGAACTCATTCATGGACGAATGAAGTGCGATTGGATGGATGGCTGGATGGATGCAAGGACGATCCAAAGCAAAGCAATCTAAAGCGATCAGCCGATCAAGTGACTTGGAGCGCAAGATCGTCTTGGGCCGAGAGAGCGTGCAAAAGGGAACCTCGCTCCTGACGGGCTCAGGCACTCTGACTCTGACTGACTGTACCGCCATCAGTGTGTACTAAGTAAGTAAGTAAGTAAGTAAGTACCTACCTGAGGCAAACAGTAAGTAAATTAAAGGCAAAGGAAGGTTTTTCAGGGTTCACGGCCCTCTTTGGTAGCAAGCAGCTCAACATGTGCTTATAGAAATAAACAAATAAAGAAAGAAGCCGATGGCTGGCTAGGCTAATAAGTGTGCGTTCCAATCAGTCTAATCGATTTGTCGCGAGTGAGTTAAACTTAGGTGGTCTTTCCATTCCCGTTCGTTCCCTTGCTTGGGTTTCAACAATCGAACAGAGAGAAGTCACAAGTCGCGCACTTTTTTTCTTTTCTTTTTTCTTTCTGCTTTGCGGCTGCCTAAAGCCTGCTCACTGTCGCACTTGCGCACACTTGCTTGCTTGCTATCTTGCTTACTATCTTGCTCACTCGCGGGTTTTTGCTTACTGCTTGGCCCTGATTGATAACAATGCGGCGAGGGAGGGAGGTTGACAGCAATGTCGCTGCCGAGAGCACGAAGGAGGGAGCAATTACAGCAGAAGAGGTACCTACCTACCTAGGTACTGCATGCCTGCCTTGTTCTAGTAGGCAAAATATTTTTATTTTAAAATATAATTTTTATATTTTATTGTTTTAAGTGTTTTAATAAAATTGTTTTAGATTAAGTATATGCACTTACATGGCAAAGAGGCGAGCTTTCAGATGTGCCACAATTCCGAGTGGTGATCCCAAATGTGAAGCACAAAAACGAGAGAATGCTGCCTTTGTTTATTTATAAGATCGGCCGCAAGCAGGAACGTTCTCGTCATGAGTGAATAGCTGCAACTCACTTCTTCATTTGCTCTTCTAGCTCTTTTTCGTGTTTTTTTTTTTTTTTTTTAAACTGAGGAGAGGAGGAATTTCCAGTCAGTCCGAGCAAAAGCAAAGAAAAAGAGAATGGCGTCTCGCTCTGGAGTTAGTGCAGTTCCTAACTTATTTATTTTATTTGCGATCACAATCCTCCTCATCTCTTAGAACATGGCAGGCCAGAAAGAGGCGCGCGCATACTCGCTGCTCCCTTGCTGGCTAGCGGTCGAACCAGTCACAGTCACAGAGGCGGAATAAGTATATCTTCTCTGAAGCGACACTGAGCCCCTCCAACACTAACTCCATCTTCTTTGATTTTTGATTTAGAAAACAAGAAAACAAAGGTATTCTACATCTTCAAACAATCTAACTGACCAGTGAGTGCAGTAGGTTAGAACTTGGCTAGCTACAAATATCACCACAGCCACCGCTGAGGCAAACAGGAACTTTGATTAGCTAACCTTGAAAAGACCAGCGTCGGTATATTCGCGTACATTCATTCGTTTATACATTCATTCATTTATTCTTTCATTTATGCATCCATTCATGCATCTATACGCTCAACTCTTCTCAAAGTGCCCTTTTTCCTAGTATTGGAAAACTAGTGCAGAGCGACAGATCACCGTTCAATTGATAACATGCGGACATCTATGCTACGTGGAATATGGAGCACTTGCTCGGTCGGTCGGTCGGTCGGTCGGTCAGTTAGTGGAGACGGCGGCCTCGGGTCTGGCATCCTTGGCCTCCAGGTTCCCGGCCGCCAAGGTTGCATTTAGTTGCGGAGGGAAGGATCTCGTTGCTTTTTTGACTTGGTCTTCTTCCGCTCAGCCAGGCCAGAGGTGAGACTAGGGCTGTTCATTTATTTACCTGTTAATGATAAATAATCAAGAGTGAATGAATGAATGAATGAATGTGTTTGGGAGGTAATGCATGTCTGATAGAGGATTTTGTGCTTACTGGTTCTCGAGGAGCAAGGTGAGTCTCCTTTTTATAAAACTGAAACCTTAGGTTCCAGGAAACAGCTTTCGATCTCTTCGGACCAAGGCTTGCAAGTTGAAGACTTGCTTGTTGTAATTCACCCCTTTTTGCGGTCTACACTTGCGAGTTCCGAGACCATGCACGCATGCCAAGCAAGCGAAGCTCTTGCAAAAGGGTAGCCAAATCAAATTGAACGAAAGGAAATCGTTGGGTGATGAGGTATCGGAAAATTGAATGAGAAGTACGGTATCAGAAGCAAACTCACTCAAGTTTGCTCTCGCTGGCTGAAGGTACGCAAGATCTGTGGGTCCCTCCCAGTTTATGTCAAAGACGCCCGACTGGGTGCATGCATTCCTGATATCGGTAAGCATTTATTCTTATTTATTAGTTTTAGTATTTTTTTTATTAAACAAAGTTTTATTGTTTTATTTATAATTTATCAATTGCCACCACGTTTTTTTGTTTTCATTGTAGTTTTTTTTTTGCTTTTTTCAAAGAGCAACCCCAAAGTGAAAATTCTGTTTCTTTATGGTTTTTATTAATTTATTAATTTGCCTTTTTTTTAAAATCAACTTAAAAATATTATATATAAATGTTTAGTTTTGCATCTTAAAGTAATTAAAAAAATTAAAATGTTCATGAAAAGTCTCAATAAAATTATAAAAATTAATATTTGATAAATCAAAACTCTGTTTGATGCAAAGTGACGAATTGAAAATAGATGCTGATGAGCTGAAAGAACGAATGAATGAGCTTTACGTCGTATATGCCCTTTTCAGGGAACCAAAGGGGAACCCACTCACCTGTTTTAAAAAAAGAAAAAAAAGTTGGGTGCAAAGTAATATGCTACATTCCAAGCAATCAGGTCCTCCCGCGGCCATAGTCGACCAGCATGTTTAACCCTAAGCTACAGGATTATCTGTCTGTCTGGCTGTCTGTCTGTGTGAGGTTGCCAATATGTTTGTTGCAGCTGATTATGCTTGCACAAACCCGTCGCGGTGGGTTGAAACGGGCAGAAGGTTTTGGTTATAATTCGGTGGTAGCACTAAGTTTGTTGAACCGTTGTATATGGCGAAAGGCCCATGGTGCGTACGTAAAACCGCGGGTTCTGCCTGGACGGAAACTCCTTATAACAGACAAGGTGAACAGTATCTTATGGTCGACGAGGAGAGGTATAATCTTAGGCCAAGGTTTTTGGACCTTTCTGCAAGATTGATTATCCCTCCCATGGAACAGCAGTTTCGTACCACAGAGTCGTGGCGCAGCTGGCCTGATCCTCTTTTCATACCTGAAAAGTAGTCACAGCAGAATTATTGACAAATACAAACAAGGCTTTCCGTTGATACTCATGAAGAACTAGAAGAACCAGGCATTCACTCGCTGTCGGACACTTGGCAATTACTTACATAAAGTCAACGGCATCATTAATAAACTCAGAAGAACTCAAGACCAGAAACCTTGGGGTTCGCCCTATGGAAGGGGCGTTGGGGCTTGCTTGCATATAGTACATAAAAACATTATGCTCTGTACCGCTTGATAAATGATCTAGCCTGGAAACGTTCGAGTATAAAACGTATCTCATCTTTTGAGGGTAATTTTATGAATAATGGTTGAAAAGCTGGGCCAACTTGCTGCGCTATGGCCAGTGGGTTCTCTATTCAGGGGCATTTGTTTTCCGCTAACTTCTGTCGCTGTTCACTGCTACCCCTGATCCATCTCTTCTGTCACTTGTTCCTTGGGGCCATTGCCACGCGAATTTCCAGTAACTTTCTTTACCTTGCGTATTTTATCCATTTGCAGAGCGTGAGATAATTCCATTCCGACTTGCTGAAAATGGTTTTGGCAGTCATGAACTTGCCACCCACGAAAAAATCCAAGAATGAAATGTCCTCCTGCTCAGCCTGGCAGCTAAAACTGCCTGCGCATCCACGCCGTATCATATTGCTTGCCAGCATCTCAAGCTGTAGTTAGTTTTAGCTACAGCTCATGGCTCATGGCTCATACCGAATTCAACTTGCCAACAGAAAGAGGTTGACTGGCCAACTTACTTGTTGTCCATGATTTGTTTTTAAGAGTGCCTATCGCACACATTCCAGTGGGCGTCCATCGCTCGTCCACGCGCACGATATTCTACTAGTTAGTTTTTGCTGCAACCAGCCTGAGCCCACTGAAGTAACTGGCTTATATCACCTCAGCTATGAAAACAATTGTGAGCCGCAGTTTAAGGACGTTATTGTTCTTGTGTTTTACGTTATTTTCACCTCGCTATATTTTAATTTTATAAAATAAACATCACACCACGCTTACTTATTATGTGTAGTTCGCTCTTCCAATGGATGCCTACATTTGGATAAACTTTAGTCTGCTACTGGTTCTACTGATCCTCTTCGTTGTATATTCAATGGTTTTGAATAATCATTTTTATCTATCGCTTTCTCAGTAGAGTTGTACTTGTCCCACAAGCGGAGCGAATTCCAGATAATGATCTCCTCGCCTTTTGAGTTTACTGATGGAAAGTCACCCAGCTAGCCAGCTAGCCAGCCAGCCAGCCAACCAACCAGCCAGATAAGCAAGAAAGAAAATGAACAAGCAGTTTAATGATTAACAGAGGAACGCAGGCCGCCAGCCAGATTGCCAGCCAGAGCGGAGTTCTCAATTGTAAGTTGGTTGGTTTTTGCAAAGCAGTATTAGTCAATCGCCTCAGCTATCAAGCTGCAATCTTCCGAGCGTTGTTCTTTGGTACTTTAATATTACAGTGGATCATTTTCTATTTTTTTTTGTATAAAGCTCTTGGCCAGTTCCTACGCCTGTCTCACTGAGCTTTAGCTCTTCTTGTCGATCGGTTCTTTGTTTGCTTCCCTGCTTGTTTGCTTGCTTGTTTGTTTGGTGAGAAATACTGTATTGAAAATTTAACAACCTATGGTTCTCTAATGACCTTGCAAGTGAAAAGAAGACAAGAGGACATTTAAGGTAGCCTCAATCGTGTCCTAAAAGACCCAATGATTGGCGGAGATCCGGCTTCAATCACAATAACTACCTCTCCTAGTAATCAACTTTCGCTCCGAAACGAGGAACTTTAAAACTGTGATCAGCCTCATTTTAGCCGTCAGTGTTTGAACAAAGAGCCTCACTTTGTTGTAATGGCAAAGTGGTAGTGATAGTAGTAGCACTGCACTGCTGGTGTTTCCATTTTTTATATATATATATTTTTGTAAACCTGCTGCACTTTAGCAATGATTTCTAGTAATTATAGTTTTGCTAAAGTTCCTGTTTGCTTTTCTTTTCTTTCGTCGAGTTGTTGCTCCTGAAAACATCTATTTATGAAAACAATAAATAAAGAAACCATCCTTCGAAATCCGTTTTTGATACATTGGACAAGAAACGAGAGAGCGTGCCGCAACTCTTCAAACAGAGTTGCGCCCTGAGCGGTTCACAAGCGCAACTTCCTGGCAGTTCATTGTGCGTGCCCGAGCAGGCACCAGCCAGGCCGGAGACCACCCTCCTCCTCACCGCCTCGTCGAATGGACATTCTTCCATCCGTGAACGAAAGCAAAGAAGCAATAGCAACAGCAAAACAAGCAATAGCAACAAGCAGAAATGACTCAGTTCTTCGCCGGGAAGACGCAACTTGAATCATTCGTCGAAAGGCATGGAGTATTATTAGAGCTAAATCATGGAGTGGAGATGAAGTGAAAGATCACTCTCTTCGTACGCCCAGCTGAGCCTTATTCGTATGCACCAGTTGGCGATTGTTGGTGTTGGCGATTGTTGTCGTCTTTTTAGGCCAGGTCCGCCACGCCCGTGTCGGCCCGCTTCAAGAAACGAAAGAAGAAGCCCTACTACACACATAAGCAGACTTGCAAGAAAAACAAAGCAGAACAAGAGAACATTAGCGAGGCTTTTACCAAAGAATAGTAGTAAACTTTGTCGTTTAAAGTTAAACATAATAGATGTCGGTGTTTCTTTAAGATGATCGAATGATATTATTTTACTTCGAAAACCTTCCATCCTTTCTAAGAGAGGAGAGACTACCATAAAGCAAAGCCTTGCAAAAGCTGGCAAAGAAAAAACTAAGAATGGTACATTTAGCTAGTCGACCTGAAGAAATTGAACTTGAAAACTAGATAATGCCTAGACCAAGAGTTGATTGAACACAAAGCAGGACGAGGGCGACGGCAGAGAAGGCGCCCTGAAATCGGCCGTTTCCTGCCTTCCCGGTCTCCTCTTCATTCACCCTCCTCCCTCTGTTCTCGTCTTGGATTTTCTGGTGGTTTCGCCAACTTTGTATTATCAACCCAACAACGCTCTTCCTCCGTCTTTCTTTATGGCATCATTTATGACGATCATAAATGAATGATCGCCATAAACTCCACTTCCAGCCAGCACACGCACGCACAGTCTTCTTGGATAGCGGCAAACTCGACTCCAGTTCAATCGCCATCGCGTCTTCGTCGCCGGCATCCGGTCCGTGCTAGCTTCTTCTTCGCAGAAGCGGCCCTTGTCTTGTCTGGACCAAGTTTGTTCTCTCCTGAGTCCTCGAGTTATCTATCCATCTATTTGTCTATTTTTTCCATCGTCGTCTCCCGCCACCGATGTGGCAGAGCTTGAGCAGCAAAAGTGACGTCAGCAAGGCCTGCTTGCGTCATCTCAGACAGAGAAGACCCGCGCAGAGGACCAATCTAACTCTAGAGAGGCTTGCGGAGCTTGGGAGGGCAGGCGGCCAGCCAGCCAGGCGAGAGGCGACACCGGCTGCGCAAACCAGCCGAAGGACTCTCTCTACCTGGAGACGAAGAGGAGCACTCCAAGTTAGAATGGAATGGATGAGCAATAAGTGCTCTTTCCTTTTTTCGTTTGATTCGATCCCTAATCCTGAAAAAAGAAAAAGAAAAAGAAGGCTTTGATTACAAAAAGACACTCTTCTAATTTTGAAAAGAAGAAAGAAAGTTTTGCTTTGTTTTGCTTTGCACGCTCCTTTCTTTTTAAACTTGTTTTAAATATTGCTGCTGGTTTTTTAGGAAAAGAAAAAATAAACTTTAACTCTTTTTTTATCTCCACACTCCCTTGCTACATAACAGAAAAAAGGAATAACAATAAAAAAGTTCTTCTTCTTCTATTATCAACTGACTAAGAGCTTTTCATTCGTGCAGAAAGGAGGAAATAAACTAACTTGAACGAGGCAAAGACGATGAAGCGGAGCGCGTTTCACACATCTTTACACGAGCACAGGAGGAATGAAAAAATGCGTGTCGCACCTGAGAGCCGCGGCGTTTGCTCGTCCAGAAGCCGCTACATGCATGGGCTCTTCGCCCTCGCTTTGGCCTCCACCAGTTGCCGCCCATTGCACCTCCCCCTCTCGTGTGCAGAGAAACGCAGCGGACGTTTGCCCCTGTTCTCGCCGGTACTGATCAGTCGCAGTATTGCAGAGAGAGTAAGTTTTTTTTTAATATCGATCGATCAAATGATTTGTAGAGGTGAATGAAGAAGGAAATACATTAATTGAAATTCTATACGGCTTGTTGATATTCATAGATTTAATTTTAAAATAAAATAAACATGGAAAGATAGAGCTCTGGCTACTTCTAGAATCAGAACAACTCGTCGATCAGAAAACAGGCTCGTGCGTTGCGGAGAAATGCATCGTTGTTGTAGCTGGAGCGAATGATTCAAGATTACTCGGCCCTGCTAGTTTCCATCATAGTTCCGGCCGGCCGGGAGCGAATGAATGACTGCTTTGAATTCTAAAGAAAAGACGAGAATTTATTACGTGCCATCAGTTTTCTTTTAAACTCAATTGCCAAAAGGAGGCGCAACACTTGCCTGTGGCGGACGATCTCGCGGCATGAACAGCGGCAAAAAAGAATAAAGACACTTTTAACTTCTCGACGCAGTAGCGGATACCTACCTACCTAGCTGGCAGTGAGAATATGCAACTTGAGAATCAATTGATACTCAGTTAGTCAATTATTCATTCGTTCGCCGCAGAGACTCTCTCGCTGGCTAATTTCCTGCTACTTGTTGTGGTTTGTTCCTCACTTTATGGTGAATATAGTACTTTAAAATCAAATTGTAAACATTTATTAAAAATGAATATAGCAGACAATGCAGTACATACTACTGCTATAAGAGATCAGTATACCTCCAGAGTATAAAAAACGAATGAAGGTTCGTGAGTGTAGTAGAGTGGAGAAACTGCCGAATGCGGCGCGTTTTAATTGAGTGGATCGTTTGTTATCTCTAGAGAAGTAGGCTCTCCTAAGTTTTGGCTGCAGGTGATGACGATTCGTTCCTCTGATGGTTCGCATCGCTCTAATTGTTCTTCCCATGAACGAGCCAAAGACTGAATTCAGGCAAGCAAAGTTAGCAGCTGCGGAATTTTTCCGCACTTGGTCCCTGCGCGATCGAGTCCAGTCGGGAAGAGTTCAGGAAGCAGTCAGAATAGCAATTCGAGCATGTTCACGCTTGATTTGCAGGAAAGAGCAAACGCCAGTCAGTCATTCATTTATTCATTTATTCAGTCAGTCAGTCAGTCAGCCAGTCAGTCAGTCGATCAGTGAATTAGTGAATCAGTCAGTCAGTCAATTGGATTGAGAACCACGTTGGCATTTGTCTATAATGAAGCTATAGCAGTACTGGATCGATTTGAACTCCTCAACCGCAATCAAGTGACTTCGATCTATGATAACGAGAAAGAGCCATGAAGACAACGAACATCCACTTACTTACAAAGAAGCGAACGGTCATAGCCCAACGATCGAATGAATTTGCACCGGTGTGACAAAACCAAGAAGGCCGTCATCGATGTGCAGCAGCACTACTACTGCCGTCGGACGCCCAATCTGGAACAGCAACCCCGTGGGCGAGCCAATATAATTTATTTAGTCAGTCAGTCAATTAACTAAAAATACGCAAGCACCCATCAACAACCTTCTTTGGAAACCCGCTGTTGCAGAATTAAAATAGTGGTGTCGCAAAGAGAAGAAAAGGCTCACGCGAGAACCGCACGTTTTATAACTCACTCAGTGGCTCATCGATGATGTTATTATAGGTACGTGCTATCCTCACGACCACAGAACTAACAATGAAAGGGAGTGACGAAAAGAACGCCACAGAAAGCACAGTTGAAGCTCCACAGAAGTGGTGGTGCGCAAAGAGTTCCCAGAGGTGCACATGAGAAACGAAGCAGGAGGATCTTCACTGCTTGACTTGATGCTCTGCAAAGGAGCGTTCAAATCAGGCACTGTGAACAGCTCCTTGCAACCGGCACGATTGTGGACCCAATGATATGACCTCATTTGTGCTACGGCTTGGCGATCGCAAGTTGTAGATCAGTCCAAAGCACTAAAGCCGAAGTTTACGCTGATTTAGTACATTTAATTTTTGTCAAAAGAATCCATCGTAATTGAATGTAACCCACTAAAAAAAAAAAAAAAAACACTTTTCTTTTCTTTTTAAATTAAGATGCAAAAACAAATAGATTTTAATTTAATTTCTACTCTTGTAATAGACTATCAATAAGCTCGCCCAAATTGCCAGCCTGCTTCTCTTGAACGGACGCCCAGCGTGCTGTCAAATCAAGCTTAATTCACCAAGAATGATCGAGAGCTACTTTTGTGAGCTGACTTGTTTTTTGTAAATGCCTTTTCTAATATTTTCCTTTTCAAACTTACTGTCTGGCCAGCATCAGGCTAACAAAAGAGGCAATCGAGCCCTCGTTCATTTCGGTTTCCAAAGACGCAACCATTCATAGGAATCCTCAGTAGTTGTCATCTTGTTACTTTATCTCAATACATGCTAGCTAGCGATCAAAATGTTGAACTTATGAAAAACAAAATACAGAATAGCATGTTATTTACGCACCCCGAAATATTGTAAATGGATGGCTCGGATTCTCAAGCGGTTCAGATTGAAGTTTATTGTATAATCATCAATTGTGACTTTGTCTGACTCTGCAAACGCTGCTAATCGCTGACGTAGCTGTTTTCTGCTAGATTTCATTGACTTGGCTCGGCTAAAATATAGGATTCACTAGCCACTTCCCACTTTTCTGAAACAATTGCCGATAGTTCATTTCTTTATTTATTCGCAGCATTGAGCCACGCCATTTTACGATCCTTTTCGTGACAGGCTGGCCAAGCTGCATCGAACTTTTAAAAAGGCAAGATCGTGTGGCAAAAGAGATGGGCAAGCAGGCAAGCACCCACCTGTCGTAATCGTGCTGCACTCATATTGCGAAAACGAAACCTTCCCAGCTAACGCCAGAATACCCTTTTGATCGTTCATAGGCCAGTGTGCTTTTCAACAGAGCCTATTAGTATATCAACCAACGCAGCTCGCGTCAGCTGCAATATAGACTTTTATTTTATAAAGACTTTGTACGTCGTTTGGTCATTCTTTTCCGCACTTTCTTCACTGGGTTGGTTTGCCCTCATTTCTGGGGTCCTTCTAGGTATCGCCAGTGGGGCAGGCCATACCTTCCACCGAGTTGAGAAACGCTTGCCTATAAGTCCAACATAGTATATTGTAATATCTTTCTCTTAACTCGTGTTTCATTTGCAATGGTAAGTGCAGATTGTGATCGTCTTGGATTAGCTTGAAACTACCTTGTTTAGAAATGGATGCAATCATTTCACAAGATAGATAGTTGATCGTCTAGCATTTTCTTTCATTTATTGTATATCATACCAACACTCGGGGATCCCATGTATTGGCATCTGCAGGCTCTCTCGATGACCGCTTGTTCAAACCCCCAAGCTCCATTAGCCAGCAATGTAAATTTACAGACAGCCTTCAATGTATCACGAAAATTGGGTTTCTTGGCATAGCTCCTTCCCTTGTAATTTACAAATTCACCAATGGTGGTCACATGAAGAGACCGGCGTGGCAAAAGAACGCACACTCGTTCTTGTTCTTGCTCCCGCTCCCTCGCGGCGGCGAGGCAAGCCAAGCCAAGGCCAGGCAAGTTGGTCTTGCATGTGCGATCCTTCCCGCCTGCCAGCAGGGAGCGAGGCCGCGTAGCCAATTCGCAACGCTGCTGGGACAAGGAAGGGGCTGCCTGCGCCGGCAGGACGACTGATTGTCCGTACACTGACCAGATTGGAAAGGAAAAAATCACAGTCAGGACCACTCGTCGCGCCCGAGCTTGTGCCTGGCCCGGAATAGAACTGTGAGAGAAGCAAGCACAGGCACCTGTCACAAGAGGCCAGGTTGAGCTTTTGACGAGGGCCACGTCGCGGCGATGACCCCTCGGTGCTGCTGTGCGATCGCGAGATTGTCCGCGCGTACACGGGCACGCGCGAAAGAAGAGAACGAACGAAGAGAGCCAAGAGAGAAAATGTAAACTTTAAACTGTACCTATCATTACTGTTGTTATTTCAATATATATTTTTTTAAATAAACGTAGCACCAGATAACACCTCCCTACCGCTGGCGCCTAAGACTCAGGTACTCCCTCGTGAAAGAACGAAGGGAATGTGGGGAACTAATGTGATTTGATCTTCAGCGCTTTGACATAGTAGAACAATGTGGAATGTTCCAAAGCTTGACGAAGAAGCGGAGAGTCTTACTTTCACCACCGATCAGCTGAGCTACAGCTCCTGTTTTGGTTCTTCTGATATAGAGTATTAGGTCACTAGGCCTATATCTTGATCTGTTTCTGTTTCCCTTTTTTTTTCTATTTTTTGTAATCGTCGGTACGTTCTCAACTTTTTCTGATGGACATTTTCCTAGCCTCAAGACATATTTACAACTTTCCCAGCCTCAAAACATATTTTACAAAGCATAATAGACATTATTATGAATAGAGATCACTTCCGTCATAATTTATTCATACTTGCACTTAGACCACGGATGAAACGGCAGTACAAGCCACCTCGAGAGGGTAATATATTAAATATGCTTCTACTCGGCACTACATATTGATCTCCCATTGATCACCATGTTGTTCCTGATTCGAACAGATGATTGAATTAAATACACTGCAGCTATCAACCTACCTGGATACCTACTCAGGTCGTCAGAACTGTTACTCTTACCATGTATGTGTGAGGTGGATGATGTTATTCTGAAAGCAGGCCGCCAGCGGCGATCTGGTCCGAGTCCATCTGAAAAGTGAGCGAGGGCCATTTTCCATTGCTCGCCTGACCGACTGTCTGCCCCTCTGAGAGTCCTAATGGGCAGTCTCTGATTTGCTTCCTCTCAAGTCTAGACGCACGGATGACCGGCCTGATATGAGTACACGTTTGGATGGGTGAGCACATCATCAGTTGGGGTGGGTATTTAAGTACCTACTATGAGAATAGTAGAAACAGCACTTTACTTAATCTAAAACAGAATGTCCTCTGGTCATGCAAACAAACGAGATGTCGTTGTGCCATCCATACCTACTGCTTTCGCTGCATGTGTCCGGGCATCATTGCAAGGAAGGTATGGGTAGGTAGGCGAGCAGATACTTCTTCTGAGCTTCTGACAACCAGCTTCTTTGCTTCGCCTCGCTTGACTTTGCTTGGCTTCGCTTGGCTTTGCTTTGCTTTGCTTTCCTTTGCTTTGCTTTGCTTTCCTTTGCTTTGATGCTTCTCTGAGTTTGGGGGAAATTCCAATATTTTTGATATGCTGCAAATTCATTTTTCTTTTTAACTTGGCCAATTTGAGAACTTCGAAGCTAATTTAAGAAGAAAAAAAATATATATATATATAATTATGTATGTGTATGTATGAAACAAAAAGCGACAGGATGCGCTTCCTGCAGGAAAGAGAATGAGGTGGGGAACGAAGAAGTATCTGAAGGCTCCGCAACGCTGTTGTCGGAAACGTTCTCTTCGCATGTAAACCCTTTAGCAGTGAATTACGCTAGGTCAGACAGTGACCTTTGAGCAGAGGAACGCGCCTCCCTCGCTCGATCACTCGAACAACGCACCGATAGCAATGAATAAATATTATTATGATTATTTTCAATTAGAATAATAAAATCCTTACTTTAAAAAAAAAAAAAAAAAACTATTGTTCATGTTTAATATATATAATATTAAAAAAAAAAAAAACGTTTTGAAGAATGAAAGAGTTTTAATCGTTACGAAGAAAGTAAATTAGAACTCGGGTAGCTTCCTGTTTTCTTTTTTATTCCTTTAAGAAATAATAAAAATGTTCTTTCTTACCTTCTCTTTAATAAAAATAACAACAATATAAAAATGATGTGTGACGGCTTTCGAAACTTTTGCTGTGATTGGAGGTCGTACGCGAGCACGTCCAAGCTGGCTTGTTTATCAGTTTACACAGCAGCAGTTTTTCTGCCTGTCTACATATTTACTCATCGCTTGCTCCTGCAACAGCTTTTTACTTACTTACTTTTGACCAAAAAGCAGCATGTTACGCATTTCATTTTATTCATTTATTTTGAAGTATGCACGCTATTATGTTATTCTCTGAAAGAAGTGCTTCTGAAATTTGATATAAAGAATATTATCCTACTGATAGGGTTCTTTTTTTCCTTTTTTTTCGCCAGCAAATAAACACTACTTTCTTCAAAGTAAACCTCTCCCTTTCCATTCATTTTTGAAAATAAATTTAACAATCGGTTCTTCTAATGCTAACAAGAACTTGGTTATAAAGCTTTTCAGAAGAAAAAAATGTTGAAGAGTAAAGTCAAAATTGTGACTGGTAGCATCTATTACGTCACGGTCCATGCTGCCTGGCGCCGCACAAAAGACCGCACGCGAGCAAAATCAGCCAGGCTTTTAGGTGTGCTTTAGATGAAGGCCAAAAACACCCTCAGGAAGGATGAAATATGCTGATCAATTTTATTTGATCATATCAATTATATTTGATCATCAATGTAAAAGGAAGGAAGCTCCCGGCCATTTGATCAAAGTGTGGCAAAAAAAAAAACGTGGGTGGGTAGTTTTAAAAAATAAATCCTTTGAGAGTAAATGGCAAAAAGTCGTTCTCAACTTAAAAAATCATTGTTTTACCTAGAAAGTAGACAGACAGACCAACGATGTAAAAGTGATTAAAGTTTAAAAGTATCGCCCCCCTCCCCTTTTTTTTTTTCAACTCTATCGAAACTTACAGAAAGGGGCAAATTGTCAACAAATAGCTTTTTCTTTTCTTTTTACAGATTTCTTTTGAAAATATTTTTCCTCTTTTAGCCAGTGGGGGAGCGATGGACTGACAAGCAAGCGGCCGAGTGAGTACGACATCCAACAACAAGAGAAGAAGGAGAAAGAAATGAGTAATGGAGATGCATTTCTTCTAAACGTAGAAAGCGACGACCATCCTTTTGCAATATACCGGTTCTTCTTTTCTTTTTTTATAAGTTCTAAATAGCTAAATCAATCATGCACAGCAAAGAATATTTCCACTTTAGTCTACCTACCAAAAAAAAATAAAAATTAACAGAATTAACAAAATGTTTCCATTTTTTAAATGCATAAATAATTATATACATTTCTAATTATTATATAAGTATATACACCAAAGAACTTTTGAGAAGGGAAAAAGGAAGAAAATAGCAAAACATAAACATTTCAGGCAAATAAACACCAACATCCTTATGGCAGCAGGATCCGGCAGTGGGGACGGATGCCCATGGTCGTATGTCAAGCTGCGGAAAGAACAGCAGCAGCGGCAGCGACCAAAAGAGAAACAAACCACGAATTGCATTGCACCATAGTAGTGCACTCGATCAAAGTGACGGCGTGCCGGCGATCTAGCAAGGACGCCACGGTGGAATCGGTGATCCTACCCTTCGTGAAGCACGCAGCCTGGGCGGGGCCTGGCAGCGAGCTCGCAGGGCAGCAGCAGCGGTACTGACTTGCCAGTGGCAGTGGCAGTGGACTTCATTCTTCTTCTTTGACTCACAGGCACATCACTTGTTCTGTTTGAAGAGGCAGGCAATTACTAAGTTTTTCCTTCCCCTTGGTTAGCTTTAGTGAATATAGATATATATTTCATACATTATCATCACCTAGGCTTATTTCCTAGCGAGCGTTGTGGTTTGCTTTCGCGAAACCCGTGCAAACCTCTCGCAAACCTTTCACAAACCTCTCACATTTTAGGAGTGACTACGACGCACAGCATTTGTTGATTCATTGATTGCATTTACAGGTCAGCCTTGTACTAAATTTTGCACAGGAGGGATACAAATCATCCAAGAACGGAAGCTCAAATTACATTAATTGCGAGGCCTTCAGGACGAAGGCGTCAGCAGTAGCAACAACGAACCTGAGAGGGATACAACCCCGGCACTCTTCTTAGCCTTTTAAACACAATCAAAGCACAAATCTACCTCTTGTGTGGTAGATAAACTTGTCCGTGCTTTTAGCTGCACGGACCTTTAACGACAAGCAAAATTTGCCAAGACAGCTGTCATCCCGACAGTCGGGAGACGAAAACCCGTTTTCCTACACTACTTGCCACAACGACGCTCCTTACACTAATGCCGAGTGAAGGTCGGGACCCTGACAATGACACCAAGCATGCTCAACGCTGTTCTATAAAGGAGGAATTGAATCAGGGGGGCAGCAGAAATAGTAGCAGCAGCTTGGGCAACAATAACAATAACAACAACAGAAATAACGACGAAGAGCTGCCAAGGAATAACCAGGAAATCAGTCGAGACTATTACCGCCGACTTTTGCGCCAGCAAGGGTTCGAAAACAACGTCATTGATCAACTTCTTGCCGTCGCCAGTGGGAGGGAAGGGGTAGTAAACATGGCGAAGGGAGTCGCATTGCCTACGCCCTCCACCGCGTCCTCTTCATCAACCAACAACGAGTCCAAAGCAGCCAGTATTAAAAGTAGTGGTCTTACAAACTTGCCAAACAGCGGCAATAATCCTGGTACCAACTCTGGCGACCTTTATAACGCCATGGGCCAGCCGCCACCGCCGCCGCCGTTCAGTTCTACAGCAAGCAACAACATCAACAATAACGTTTGCAATCCCTTTCAAGCGGGACCAACAAGTTTGCTTTGGACATGATGAACTTTCAGCAAAACCCGCTCCTACTGCAATCCCGAAACCCGTTAGAAGGGCTTCAAGGAATGGGAAGTGCCGCAGGATCCGGCAACCCAAGCATCAAGCGTGAGTCGCCTGGTCTTGGTCCTGAAGATGCCTCGCGCACCCTCAAGAAACTCCGTGCCGAGTCGTCCCAAGCTTCTTCCTCCGCAAATCTCAACTCTCGTGCAAGTAGAACGTCCAGCAAAAGCAGCGAAGAAAACGATGATGAAGAAGATGATAGCGACCTCGCCATCACGTCCGCGTCCTCTCTCAATCACCATAACAACGCTGCCCCTGGCACCGCACCAGGATCTTCGTTCCAGATCCACTTCTGTAACGCCGACGCATGGAAACCTTCCTACGTTCGTACGCGTCACAAGAACCTACGATGCTTTCCAGCATGTCTCGCTCGTCATATGGAGAACGGCTTTTGTGGTCAATCAGTTTGTGCACATATCTTCATGAATCCCAAGTCCCTTGTTGATGAACTCGGGCTTGAACTTCATGCTGGTATTCGTAAGGTGAGCGCCCCTCTAGTTTACGAAGCAGGTCGGCCGGTCTCGACAATATACAAGGATGACCCCACGAGCCAAAACAAAATGTTTCGCGGAGAATGGAAGTCCTACGATAGTACTACAGGCCGCTGGCTAGTTGAATTTATTGCAGAGCGTCGTTGGCGTTACCTCTGTAAGCTCGCCAAGCACACCATGCGACAGGAGCACGTCTTTACGATATATATTATCTCCCGCAAATCTATGATGTGCGTCGCGCATGCAAACTCACCTAGCTTCCGTCTTACTTCTGCATGGAAACAACCCGGAGCTCCCACACCTGCAGCTGCTGCAGCAGCTGCTGCTGCCAGCGGTTCTCCGAGCCTTTCCGGTGCATCTTCTCCAGGCGCTACAACCAGTGCACATGACATGTCGCACCTTCACTCATCGCCGAACTTGTCCACGCAGAGCCTCGAAGCACGCCTTGCTGCTTCTCTCTGCAACAATCCTGCAGCACTTTCTGCTTTTGCTCAAAATGGCAACCTACCTAACCTCTTGCTTGAGATGCAGCGCCAAATGGAAGCTAATACTTCTTCAGTGGCCTCATCCTCATCGGCCCCGTCTGCATCACCGTACCTTCAGGCTCTTAATGCAAAAGCTGCCATGGGAGGCTCAAGTGGGATGCCATTCTTGCCTTCTCTTCAACAGCAACAGCAGCAGCAACAACAACAACAATCTGTAGGATTAGGATCAGCATTTTCATCTGTGGGAAACAGCAGTTCTGGTCGTGACGGTTCTTCTCTTGGAGTTGGCAACCTCAATAATAACCCGTCTAGTTGGTTGCGCAACTTTCAGCAAGAGATGGCTAGTCTCCAAGGAATGCCCCGTGAAACAGCAGCAATGGCATCAGCCGCTGCGGCCGCATCAGGAATGAATTCTGGTATGAACTTCCCACAAACATATGCCGGAATGCGTTCGTCAAACCTTTCGTCTTACAGGGCAAGCAGTGAGCCGAGTAATAACAGTAGTTCTTCCATTGCACCTCAGCGTATGGACTTTTTATCGGAGCTTGCCGCTGCCTCTTCTGCACAGGGCGGAAGGTCAAACTCATTCCTGGCCTCAGGTGGCGACCAGCAAGCCGCTGCCCTTCATGCAGCAGCACTGGCCGCACGCCTTGGACAGACACCGAATATGTGGCAACGGCAAGGTGGAAACTCTGACCGTGAGGCTTTGCTTGCCGCCATGATGCAGCAGCAACAGCACTCCCGAAGCAGTAGCTTTGCCAACCAATTACCACTACAACAGCAGCATTCTGCCTTTTCTAGACAGCAGCAAGGAGGTGATCAGCAGATTTCTCCAGAGTCAATTGCCATGTTCTTACAATCACCCTTACTTCGCAACATGACACAGCAGCCGCAACAATCTCAAAAGCAAAACAATAATGCATCAGCAGAATGAAATCAACTATTGAAGAACAACCGACAATAGACCTCATGTTCTCTATTTGATATCTGCTGCTCCATGCAACGCATCTTTTCTTCTCTGATATGTTTTCCCAACCCCTGAACAAAATTGAAAACCAAACGTGAACACTACGCAGCCAAACACAAATCAGTCTCATTTTATTCTTCTTTATGACCAATCTCCAAATTACTATATTTGAAATCAAAACAACAATCATATTGACACGTATCGTGCTTGAACAATTCCATCTTTGTCTCGTCTTTTGTTCTTTATAATTGAATATCATCCGTCTTCACAACATTGGACCTCTTAAACACAGTATACTAATTTATAACTCCTCAAATGTAAAAGAACAAAATCTATATTAATGGTTGTCTTTAGAATACAACGCAGATTACAATAATTCAGCGTTATGGACAAATGTAGCCTCGCTCGCCGATTAGGTGTATATTAAGCCACAGAGTAGTGTTTTTTTTTTAAGCTTGAGAGTTCCCTTCATAATTTTACGACGTTTCTCTTCTTCTCTTTTTTTTCTGCATCTTTAGGCCACCGTCAATGTCAAAACGACCGACCTTTGTCATCGCGATACCCCCTATCTACTGTTGATCACTGGGACCACCTCCCTGAAAGACTGTGCTGTCACCTCCAAAGTACTCATTAGGGCCCTTCTGATCTTTTGATGTGGAAGTGTCTATGGATGAATTTTCCCTAAGGCTCTGCATTGTTCTCACATTGGACTTAGCTCCCTCAGCTTGGGGCTGCCGCTGCTGCTGCTGGGGCTGCTCTTCCTGATCAAGGTTGCTCCCTGCTTGCTTGCCGGCAAAGAGACTAACCAAGAACGCCCATAGGGCCAAGATCCACGCAACCAAAATATTGTGTTGCGTGGTAATCTGGTCATTTTGTACCACTTCCGCCACTAGGAGGCAGTTTTGAGCAAGGTCTAGTTCCCTCAAACTGCTCCGCATTTCAGCCTGCGTAAAGACCCTCCTCGGGAACGCCGTCGCCAGCCTAAATCCTTGCTTCATGTTTCCCTCTCTCGTCACAAGGTCCTTCACTTCGCCAAGCCGAGATCGTGGCCCAAATTCGCCGCTTACACGATCCCCTCCGGGAAGCCTCACAGTCACCTCGACGCTGCTCACCGCAAAGCGATATGTATCCCTGGTGTCAATATTATTTTGGGCAGCATTCTCAGAATTACTTTCGACTTCATTTTTGGTGTCACTTTCTATCTCGCTGTTTGTAGAGCTCCTAAGATTTGATGCTACGCTTCTCAGGCGTAAGAGCGGGGCTCGGCCTCCACGGATAACCGTGGGTCCGTTGGGAAGGTCAGCATATCGCGGCTCTCTGAGCCAAGCGGCTGCGCTAACCCTACGCCCGTTGGGCACACTGTGGGCCTCGAGCAGCTTTGCTAGGGCAAGACCTACAACGGCTCGCTCGCCGAGTAGGCGAAGAGCCTTGTTGGCACGGGCCTCGAGATCTAAGATGTCCGCAGCGCCCTCTTGAACATCACTCCAACCGTCGCAGGTCATGATGGCAGTGCCGCGCAAAGACCTAATTTTGAAATGCGCGCGAAACCACGCCACACCTCGACCCGATGGAACAAGCACGCGACGCAAGAGACCCAGGGACCCATCAGGCTGATCGGGTAGCTCTTTCAGGGCCTCGTAAGGGCTCTCGCCGATGTCTCGGTTCGAGGCGTCCATGACGAGCAGAAGCGGCCGAAAAGGATCATTCAGGAGATGCCGAAGTGCACCTGAAAGGTCCAGGCCCTCAGTGAAGAACGCAGGAGCGGAGTATGAAGAAGACATCGCTTGGCGCTGGAGACCTTGACAGATCCGCAGGCTGTGAACGTAAGAGTTTGCTTGCGTTGCTTTGCTTTGACTTCTTGATCCAAACTTGAAAAAGAACATAAAGAACAAAATCGATGAAAATATTAGAACTTATATAACCTCCAAATGATAGTGACTATTCATATAAATGATGTATAATTATTTAGGTCTCTGTTTGTTTTTCTAAAAGAACAGAAATGAGGCTAGGTAAGAAAATGGCATGGCCAAGGATCTACCAAGCTCTAAACACAAACCTTCAATTCAAATCATCAAAGCACTTTAACCAGAAGTTTGGCATCTCAGCAAGTGCTTTCGGGCGCTTCTCCGGAGGCAAGCGCATATACGCAAGTGACGATCTTGAGTTCATCCATGGTTACGGTTCGACAGCTACAAGCAATGCAGTACGGACCTTTCCATTATCTACATCAGAGTACCCTCCACCAAGCAAAAAAAAAAGAGTTCCGAATGCCATATTGGTGACATCCAGACGCCTCCGCCGCCTACAAAGACATCGATAGAGGGGTCAACTTCAACAGGCCGGGCTTGGACGCTCTACTAGACTACCGAGATTTTGCACTTTGGTTTTGTGAAAACGACGATTTTGCCTAAATTTGAAGCCTCAACAAGCTAGCAAGACAAATCAAAATCAAGACAGCTCGAATAATGTGTTGCTCGTTGGTTTCTAGTAAGCGCTCATTCACAAAACCGAGCTTTTTCCCTGCCAGTGGTGTAAACTGACCATTTGATAAGAGGATTGCACTTTCAAACCATGCAATGAATGTGATACCATCCAAGACAATCCAAGGTTTTCAAAAATACACAAGCACGTAGCCGTTTGTGATATCCACGCCGCCAGAGGCGTCTACTTGCGTTGTCTATCCAAGGACACGATTTAAAAATTGTCTTTGATGAGTGGGTTAGTTTTTAACCCGCGATTGGACCTTATTAGCCCCACGACATCTTAGGCAATGCAAGTTTAGCAGATTTTATAGGTTATGTTCGAAGTGTTTGGAACGCGTGCATTAGGTTAACTGCATTATTCTCAGTTTGCTTGTCATTTTCATAAGCGGAGACTAACACAAATCGCAAGTGTCGTCTTCTTTATTAATATATGCAGCGAGCGCATGTAACGCGAAAGAGTAGTATCTGAAAGTGTGTGTGTATCGGACGGAGACATGAAGGGAGAATTTCTCGGCACACAAAGATGGAGGAGAAAATGAAAAAACACGATATGGCTTTAAATAAATAGAATGGAGAATTACTAGAAATACATCATGTAGTAGTACGAGTCAGACAAGGCCATACGCAAACGAACGAGCATGATTGAAACTACAAAAGGTACTGAATAAGCGTAGACTGGCATTGACATGCTGGTTGTATCGGAACAGAAGGCATCAATGTGCCCCCATAAAATGCCCGAAAAGACATACTGCAAAGCAACTTGATGCCGCAGTGTCCGCTGAGCAAAGTCAAAATAGGTAGCAATTCGTGGAAGTCGTTTTGCCAGAATACCCCATACACGAAGGCCTGCGCGTCGTGTCATGCGCGTGTATGGCACCAGGTCATCGAG
This sequence comes from Schizochytrium sp. TIO01, assembly GCA_004764695.1. NCBI lineage: Eukaryota > Bigyra > Thraustochytrida > Thraustochytriidae > Schizochytrium > Schizochytrium sp. TIO01. Next base: position 198,381 of record SMSO01000014.1, on the reverse strand, counting down.
AGTAAATGTTCGAATAAAAATAAGAACAATGAAGCGCCAGATTCTACGCAAAATTGAAAGCTGACCTGCAGTCTGCATCGCAAAATGCTCTAGACGACTAGGCGTTGTCAGAGATTCAAATGACAAAGGAAGTGGCAATGGAGACTTTCGACGAAAAGCAACCAGAATGCCCATATATACAAGCCAGTCGTCATAGACTGATTCTTCATGAAAGACGGTACGAATGAGAACTAGAAGGCTCTCGTGCGCAAACGCAAGGCCCATAACTGGGAGCATTGCACGAGACAAAAGAAGAATTGTTCTTGCAATAAATTTCACAGCAAAGAAAAGAGGAACCCAATCGATTTCAGCTTCCATGATTTGCTTCACCTGTGTTCTAATAATCAATGGTCCAAGTGATGTGACTAGTCGAATAAATGCTGCTGGGAATCCAGTTTGAAGCACCCCTCGCGCTAAGGCAGCAACCATAAAGTCTTTGCTAAGTAAATGAAACAGGTATAGTCGAACCAGTTGCGTGAGCGCATTATAGCGTATTGGCAAAGAAACGCCCGATTTAGAAACTAGAACATAAATAAGAGGGTGGAGCTTACTCATCTCCCAGAACGGCTTATGTGCATTATACCCCAGCATTCGCCGGGATTCTTCAAGCAAGTCGCACATTTGTTCTAGTGCTTCCTTGCGTTGGAGATTGGTCGACCCGGAGTCAACAATGGTGTACGCCAGCTTATTGAGCTCTCCAGTTCTAAGACTACGCAAAGCATGACAGCCGATACCCTGGTTGTCCACCCTTCCAATGTGAGATGTGTCCTCGTCAACCGGCCTCGCTTGTGAACGAGTCAATGAATACACAGCAGTAAGCTCTGTGTGAGGAATACCAGCATGAATAGAATTAGGATAAGCATTTGCCGAAGATGGACGTTGTGTGGAAGATTCGATCATAGCATTTTGGTTTCCCTCATTACTACCCGGAGAAAGCCATGTCGGGCTCTCCAGCATACCTTGGGGTGTCACAAATACCTGCAACAACTCAATTCCATCTGGTGCAAGAGCTAGTGTGCGCCGCCAAGCAGGACGTTGGTGACGAAACATCATTCGCCGCAACGATTCATTTGAGTTCATAGAACGTAAGAGACTGTCAGAAGATAGGAAGAGAATGCTCAGGTCTGAAGGAGGTAAAATATCATATCCCTGCACGCCAAGAGCAAGTTGCGAGCTAACATTGATCAGTTCAAAGTTCTGTAAGCTAACTCTTTGCTCTCGCAACTGACGCTTTCGAATGAGCTTTTTCAGTCCAAAGAGTGTTGTAGATCTGGGCAAGATTAGCTCAAAGCACACATCTCCTAGACTAATGGGCCTTACTACAACACGCACGAGACTTTTCACACTCCTCAGAACGACTGCTCTCCACGAGCTCCCCGCGGACAAAACTGGAACTGGGAGGTCGTGGGTAAAAGACAGTCTATTGTATAGAGCAGCCCAAATCTCGTCTCTTTGATTAAGCGCGGAGTAGAGGTCGTGGCAAGTGATACTCAACGCCGTGAGCGATGGGCCGTCACAAAAAGTAGCAATCTCAAAGAAAACATCCCCTAAGCCATCCAAGCAGTCGCCTGTGAAGAGGCCTCGTTTGCTTACTACTTCACGATGCATTAGACCCTTTGTGATATGCTCATGTCGCTTTAGTCCATACGCGGGTTCCGAGGCAAGTCCTGGGGGTTCCATAGCTCCTGTCTGCTGAGGACCTCTGCAAAGCGGGGGAAACATGACGGCCGTATTCGCAGACTGCTCGACTCTCTCTCTCTCTCTCTCTCTCGTTGTTTATACGTAGGTACTTCAGAAAATGCGGGTCCGAAACAAAGGAGGAGACCGTGATATTTCTTTCTCTAACAGAACTAGGTCCCGTACTTACTACTACTTAATTGAAAAATTGCCTCCTTCTGATTGAGATACAATGAAGAGAGCTGTGATTTAAGATACGAGTGCTATTTTATGAGTAATATGTGCTACAAATTTAAGTTTTGTGAGTGAACTTTAGAAGAAGATTTTTCTAAATATAGGGAGAGTGTAATGAAGGGTTCCTGACACATTTATGCCAGGCAGGACCAGGTAGACATTTTAGATTTCATAGACGGACACCCCTTCCCTATATATTGGCATATGTTCCCATTACAATACAGAAGTTAATATTTTCCAATTTGGACTTGTCAAGCTTTTTAACGCGCTCCTACTGGAAGTTAGTCCATTTTTGCATTTTAGTAGCCTAATATGCAACCAGAAATCAAGACGTCTCGAGCACATTTACGGAAGAAGTTAAAGGTTGCTCAGCTCGGAGTGTATTCGATTCACTCATCTCAGAAGGAGCATCAAGTCGGTGTGTAACTTTTATTTCATCCTCAGTGTGGGGATTAGTAGAAGGTTGGCTGTTGAGAGGTTCTCCAAAAGGAAGCACCTTTAAATTCTTGTCTCTTAGCCATGAAATCTTCAATAAATTTCTGATTCGCTCGAGTCTTGCTGGAGAAACATCTGATAATTCACTAGGTCCCATTTTGGAAGACCCTGATGTACCTGTTGTACCTACTGTAACGAAAGTGCGTTTCTTAGATCTTGTTTGCTTGTGTGATCTCCGGCGGTGCCCAAGCAGAAAGAAAACTAAGCCCATTGACTGAATGAGGGGTAAAGTGAAAATGATGAGATAATACCCAATAGGCGTGAAGGTGACTATGCATGTAAGGAAAAATTGAAGATGGAGAAGCCTGCTTTGCTTCTTTATTTTCGTAATTCGCTTGTAGGCCCTCACAACTCGGGCATCAAAAGTTCGATCATTCAATGGAGATGATTTAACTATGGAAGAGTGTTTTTGCAAAATACTTTCAAGATCGCGATGAACCATCTTGTAGGAGGAACTGGCTATTGTAGAAATGAAGACAATGGTGACTATAAACACTGCGCTGGCTACATTTACAAGGATGAATAGAGTATGCGACTCCTTTGTAAGTACGATAAAAATATACAGTGTAAGTAGTCCCAACGTAAATAAAACTGTAGCTATGTTGGAAACTTTTTTGTAAAGTTCAATTCGGCGACGCGAAATATGAGATACATGTTCTGCATAGCTTGACCTGACAGTCATATAGTGAAGCAACCTTAGAGTAAACAGATGAAGAACCCGAATGAACAACCCAACAAGCACGGGCTGTATCATTGTATACGGGACTGAAGAACCAAACGTAGGCGCTGGGTTTGTTCGAAACCATAAAGCCTCAGAGATAAAGAGTAGAATAACATAAGTCATCTTCATGCGAAGCATGCTGTGCTTCCATATTGACAGCACTGAATAACGCCAAACGATCGACAAAACCGTGATAACTGCAATTCCAATTGTCAACGCATGCAACGCTTCAACTAAATGATGTGGATTGTTGCATCGAGCACGAGCTTGGGTTACATCGCTAAATATTTCAGTTTGCCAAAAATCGAAATCGGCAACTTGTGTCCATCCAGGTCTACATACACAAGTGTAGTTGATGCAAACTCCACGGCCGCAATCATTCAGCGGAGCTAAGCGACCGCAGCTATCATCCACCATAGGAATACATATGTAGAGCTCGCTCCGCTCTCAAGGTTTTATGGCACCGGTGCCGTATTAGTGATCACTTCATCGTCAACATGTATATGTTTGTTTATCCGAAGACATGACACACCTTGACTCTTGGCAAATATGCACACTCTTCTAGTATTTCTATCCGTTGCATTTAAAGTCATGTTTCTTTTGTGTACCTAATTTATGATACTACTTCTACTCCTATGTACTAGTCATGGCATTGCCAAAAGTAGATACTGCCAAAGCTAGGTAGGTTTTTGCCGTGGGCACTATGCTTTCATACCTAGACTCTCTGAATAATGAAGAAGGGAACTCACCAATTGGCATTAATTAGCTCGACAGCATGAGCCATGCAGAATATTGGTGATTTTGGTCCATGTTTATCTGGTCCGATCTTTGCTCATCACCAACCTGGGTTCACAAGAATGAAATGATGACTTTGCCAGGGCACCTCGGACCCGGAGGAGGTTCCTCCGACTCCTTGTCTCGACCACTAGTCTACACACTGCCTTGAGATTATAATGCCCCAGCCAATGGGGCTGGTTACAGGGAACACCTTCAAAATGCCAATCGGCAGCAAACATTCATTTAGGAGGAGCCTCTTCTGGCGTTTTCCTTTGAATAAATGTAATTTTAAGCAAACCTTCCAAAAAGAAGTGAAGGTTGTAGGAAAAGTGCAATGGTAGGTTAAAGTTAATCAATGATGATTTATCACAAATTATATAAAGAGCTTCGCAATGAACGAGGCTTAGTACTATTAGGTACCTGATGAGCCTCGCTACGCGTGAATTTGAAAAACATATATATATTTAAATAAATAAAAAAGGAACCTTAACGATTGCCCGAAGTATGAAATCAAAAAAGAGTGCAGCCTACAGATCGTTTGCAACTGCACAATTCTGCAACAAGAAGAAGCCTGGGAGCTGTTTATTTTGGAAAGAGCGAAGCTCAAGAGGTTAAATTTATATGAAACAGGAAACGCGGCTACAATGCCTCGGACAAAAGTGGCATAATATCTTCAAGTATTGATCCGATCACGGGGAACAACCATGAATAGATATCGTTGCATTCGTGTAGAAGTTAATAATAATACTATATGTCAACATTTTTTTTTAAAGAAGGACTTCCGAGTTAAATTTAAAATTTAAAAAAACAGCTCCGAAGTTGTTACACTATAGCCTTTTCACAGGAAATTCCTTTCTTGTAACGGAATAAATCTCAAAGCTCAATTTAGTAACAACCGTACCTGAGTACTAGTGTTATTTACTATTACAGTACTAACAGTTGATCACTCAGTTCCACCTTTGCAGTTTGATCGGGTGTTGGCCGGGTCGCGAGGTACGATGTAGGCTGAGAAGAGTATTATTTATTTCAGCACTTCCTAGTTACTGTTTCTTTTAGATTCAAAGAGACATAAAGACTCCCTTGCACTGGTATACAATAGTGTGCGTGCAACGGGAACATATATACTATAACTAATAGCTAGCTTGCAACAGAATCAATCCACAGCAGTGACCTATAAGGATCTATGAGGAGTCCAAACTAAAATATGGGGTCGGCGACCTGTGCAGAAGCAGCACCGGTAGCACAGTGCTGGCATGGTTCTTGCGTAAACAACACATGTGTATGCAATGAGGGTTGGTCCCAAAGTCTAGAATTCGACTTTTGGCAGGCAGATCGTCTTGATGAAATGCAAAAGAGCAAGGGGCTGTGTAATGAGGTATCATGGCTGCCAACAATAACCATTTACAAGTACAGCGCGCTCATCGGCTATATTCTCGTGGCTATTTTGCTGCTTACAGGGCTACGTAATGCAAGATTAGCACGGAGGCAGCTGCCTGTAGTTATAATATGTTTCCTCTGTGCGGTACTGAGTTCAGTCCATGTTTTATTACCAAAATACTCAGGAGCAAAACGAGCATTATTTCTTGGGTTATTTGGTGTAACCCAAGCTGTTTGCATCATGGTCACATCGTCAACCCAGCGCAGATACCTACGCTATTTGTCCTTACAAAGTGAAACAGCCATGACGATTACAAAAGCGTCACGTCTCAAGCTGGTGTGGTACAATTGGGGAATAAAAATAATACAAATTACCTCATGGTTAGCTATACCTTTCTTTGTCGCGAGTCCATTGGTTCAAATGACAAAGAGTAGTTTGGATTTATTTCTCGTTGGTATGGTTTGCTTCATAATCAGCAATTTAGGTTTGTCTCTTCTTGGAGGCACTATTACATTCATTGTGCTTTCTGATTTGAGGGCTGTGACGGAGGTCGATACAACATTTTTGCGTGATCCTAAGATGCAAGAAGCTGCCAAGAAGGCGAGAAGGAGACTCGCGCGCTTGGTGCGTCTTTCAATTTCCATGGGCATCTTTGATTTTATTGCTCTTATCTTAACCTGCTTCCCTGCAGGCATTGCATTACTCAAGTACTTTTTTGCGGTGCATATCTGTTTCGTACAGATTTTTTATGCAACGTCTAGATTTACTGCTAAGGGACGTCGATCTAAAATCTCAGCTAAAAGAAGGGTTGTGCAAGATACCACTGAAGTCAATCCAACGGCGTTACCACATTTTTCTGTTACGAAGTCCCAACACAATGACGGGATCAGTGCAGAGATTATTCACATTCCACATCATCATCATCATCATCATCATGATTCAGCTGATTCTTTTTCTAATTCCGTCAAAGAAGGGACTTGACGTAACACAGACCAATTTTCTATTCAATCAATCTAGAGATGCATTCTTTTATTCGCACCACACCACACTACACAAATCTTTCAATATGCCAAGAAACTTTTTTAAGTACTTAATCTATTAAGGGCAAGAACACCTGCCATTATTTTATAATATCTGTTACACCCTAGCTAGCGAAATTTATTCGAAGCTCAGTCTATTCAATGATGTGTTCATTTTCATTTAATTTATATCTCAGCAACCTTCCAAAGAGCTGAGACAAGCAAAACAGAAAAGATCATGGTTACGAGATTTTAGCGGGAGAAGAGAATTAGTTTTCAAAAGACAAAGTCAAGAGGAAAGCTTTGCATGACGGATTTGCTCATAGTGAGCGGCGGCAAAATCACCAAAAGAGATGGTGTCATCATGGTGAGCCATAGGCTTAAGAACGTCCCACTGCAGGGGTGCGTCAAGGCCAACGTCCTTTGCAGCTTTGCGTTTCACAGCATCAAATTGAGCCTCTGCCATGCGCCCATCTTCATCCATGTCAGGCGCAGCAGTATAGCGAACCAAAAGCGAGCGGGTAACTTCGAAAACGTCGTCAATGTCGCTGTAGTCTCGTTCAATATCTTCAAAAGCCATGGGCAAAATAAGGGCAGGTTTAACTTTTCGCTTGGCAGCTATCGTAGCCAGAAACATATCCGGGTAAGAGTATGCTGACATTGGCACACCGAGTGCGTCAGCCATGGTAGCTCGCACGCGGTCTGCAAAGGTGCTTGCATCATCCTCAGGAAGAGGTTCCATAACCGGTAAAAACTCCATCGCAACCTTGAGCTCTAATCGGGCAAGGCACCGGAATACAATGCGATTCCGGTATGGGGATCCTGCTGTCCAAGCAGGGTCGAATGCACCAACATCCCATCTAAGAACCACTGGCTGAATCGGCGCGAGTGGTTCGAAAGCACCGAGGCGAAATTTAATCAAACTACTGCGGTTTGTGCAGGTACCTTCCGGGTAAATCGCAAGGCGGCGTCGCCATGCTGCGGCACGGTTGGCACGAGCAAGAATCGCTGCACCTGTTGCTTTGCGGCTCTTTTTGCTTGCCCGATCCACCAGGATAGTTTGCATGGCCTGAAGCACTGGTCCAACAAAGGTTTCAGTCAAATCGCTTTTAGCTACGTGACTCGGCGCCTCCAAGTATGCTGCGCTGATTAAGGCATCAAATGGCGTTGAGTGTGGTGCAAGTACAGCAAGACGAGCTTTGGAAACTGGTGAAAGCTGACCCCGCACCTCAACAGAGTAGATTCCAAAGCAGGCCAAAAGAGCTCTGGAGCACCAATGAACAACGAAAATCTGCATCTTAGCACGGTACTCTGGAAGTGGCTTTGAAAGGTCACAACCTGCAACCGAAAGAACTATGAAAGTCGTTGCCGTAATAATTGTGAGGACAAACACGATAACTCTTATAGGAGCAATGAAGATAAGGCCTGCAATGAAAGCAGCCCATTCTTGTGCATCCATAGCCTCGTCGGTTTGGAACGGATTCACGCCATCAATTTCAATATGAGACCGACGCCTGCGACGAGTAGTTGAGAGTCTTCGACTCATACGCCGCTGCTCTTTTTCAGAAAGCCGTCGAATGTGCGCATTGGCAGCAGCAGTGCTCACGTCATCCTCGTCAAGAGGAGGGGAGTCCATGGCGATCTAGGTCCCCAGGACTTGGTGGCTCTATCAAAGCTAATCTACACTATACGAGCCAACACGTGACACTATCTCAGAAGACAGTCTAACGTGGTTAGGCAAAAAGTTCCTGAGAGAATGACCCAAGAGGGTCCCGACGCGCGCGCTGGAGTTGTGGAATTGTTTCCTCGCAATCGCTTCGAGGTTTTGGTGAAACCTAGCATCTTAATGGGGTCTTATTGTTTTAGCTATAAAGCTGAGGCAGGTCCAAGTCTTTTTTGTCTAGTCCTAGGTAGAGTAGTACTAGGGTGTAAAAAAGGAAGACACATGCAAAGCAGCCTCCAAAGGTGTGTGCGGAACGAGATTTCGCAGATCATCATATCATGGTATATATTAGGAGTCTAAAACATTTGCTTATGAATCTTCGTCTTTGCTTTGAGTTCAGTTGCAGGGTTCGCTGAGTGGATGATACGAGCGGAACAATGGGGTAAATCCCAAGACTGTTAGAGGTGATTCTGCAGTCAATCGATCAAGTGGGGGAAGTACAGGCGAAAACTTGGGAATGGGTGGGTGCATGGTCCGCAGCTTTAAAAACAAAAATAAGACCATAGCATTAGAGCAGGGTGGCGGCGTTACATTGTTAATAGTACCAAAAACAATTCCACGTTGCTGATTTCTCATGCCGAGGAAAACCTTCTTGACACACATCACGAGAGAATGTTAGTCAAAAATAAAATGACAATAATGTAATAAATTAAAAATATAAAAGGAAGAGTGCAAAATGGAATGTGTTGTAAGCAGGAAGACCGTATATTGTACAGGGAAAGTAATGAACAATAACACATTTGTTATACAGCACAAGGAGATGGTGTTTTAATCAAAACAAAAATGTCATGAAAATATTTATGAACGTAATAAACAAAAAAGGAAGAGTGCACGAATTTATCGTAATCAGATGGCAGCACAGAAAGGTCATACATTGTACAGGGAAAGGTGTGAACAAAGAGAAAGGGAGGGATGCTCAGCGTACGATAAGCTTCACAGAAAAGGCAATTATGATGAGAGAAAATTCAACGAGAAGTCTTGTCGCAAGGGCACCCGAGTAAGGAACCGAGTCACCAGTGATATCTTGAACAATCTCCACCCCGAGTTCACGCATCGAATTGGAACCCGGTGTGCGAGGATCATAATAGAGGTCATCCTTCACATCCTCAGGCAAGATTGATAGAACAAAACTGTGGGCAACATGGACCGAACCGCAGTAGACAGAGACAGCACCTGCATATGTATCTTGCAATTCGTGAAGTGCCGGACTTCTGCACGCTGTAAGCGCGATGGACTTTCGCGAGGCCGCAACTGCACAATAAGCTCGAGAACCCACCACAAGCGAGACTGCCAGGATGTTCGCGACCATCTCATTGCTAACAAATAAAAGGTAGCTCGCATAATCTTTTGGTTGGAAGTCTATGGGGAATGGAGCTGTGAGATCCCCCGTTACGCATGCGAGATACGAGTAAAAATATGAAAACCCCAACGCAGGGGTAAAGTGCTTGAAGAGCGCTACAGCACCCAGGTAAGCACATAAGTAAGGCAGCCAATGAGCAAGGAGAATGATATATTTCGCACCTTTTTCGTCATCAAGCACGGTCTCGTTCAAGCGACCACCAGCACGAAGGCCGGCTTCGTAGGCCATCACTCCAGCAACCATACTACCAAGAAAGTAGCATAGCCCCAAACCGAGATCCGGAAGATCCTGAGCTGCTATAATAATCATGCCGGCGAAGGTGGTCCAGACACCGGTAAATACGGTTCGAAAAATCTCAAGAACTTGCACAGAATCGTCACGATCAACATCTTGATGAAAGGCCTTGTAGTGTTTGATAATGATGTCCAGAAAGGCAAAGACAAAGGCACCCGAGGCATTGAGGAAAAGAATCTCTTGCCAGGTGTTGCCTCCAAAGCGGGTACCTGAGACTCCAGCAGCTGTGGTGGCAAAGATGGCAACATGCAGTTGGTTAAGGTATTCCTGACGATGCCTCAGATGGCGGCTCGAAAATATAAAGTCACTCAGCGCAAACACCGCCACGGGTCCCAAAAGACCAGCCAAGTTAAGAAGTACTTCCTGAGCATCATGCGCTAGCAATGCCAGCATAGAAAGTCCTGCCGAGCCCAAAATGAAATTCATGTGCGCTTCCTCGTACCGCATTAATGTTGTAGTGCTGGCACGTGCACGGCTCCTGGATGACTTCGAGTCACTTCTGCACCTTTCGGATACCGATGCTCCTGCATCGCGAGCAATATCTCCAGATTTTGATCTGGAGCGTGATCTTGACCGCGACCTTACTATCGGCGTAGTTGTCGTTGCCGCCTGGGCATCTTCATCCACCACGAGCGTCATCAAAGACCGACTGAGAGGATCGCCTCCCCTCTCCTACGCCTTAGCAATCACTACAGTCTCGAGTGTGTGAATTACGAATCAGAGACAGAGTTCACGCAAAGCTCGAGCAGGCCATGAACGGGACCAGCGCCCAATTAGGGAATGCTCGCTCGACTACTACGTGCGTGGGTAACGATGATTTCTGTACTGCTACTGCGACACCCAGCGGAAAGAATTGCCACTTCCTACCATTCTAACTATGCACCAGGACTAGTGCCCGTATTTTATTATAGGAAACAGGAAACATTAGGTTTTAAGAAAAGAGATGAATAGGGACTACCTAATGTTTACTCTACCAGGCGGCTTAAGTGCTCTCTGCGAGGGTTAATTAAACTTTTGACGCGAACGCACGCCACAGAATCGATAACTACTAATAAACTGTGCGGCCGCAGTGGTGCTTGCCCCATAAGAGGAGCTGTACAAATATTTAGGCCGACTTGAACGGGGGAAGTGAGATGCCTTTCTGTGTCTGTAGCATAACAGTAGTCATCGGCATTTTTATATTTTTTCTGTTGTCAAATGCAACCATAGTATTCACGTGCTCCAGCGGCACGTGCTAAAAGAAACTTAGAACCCGTAGGAATCAATCCGTCCGAGCCTGCGGAGTTCCTATACGAGAACTTCAGTAAATTTGGTGAAACTCATGGACGATGAGCATATGCCTAACTCTGCGGTCATAGGTTTACTTTGTGTGCTTGACTAGCGTGAACTTTCGTAGGAAGTACAACAATTTGGGATTAAATTGGGTATACCTAAGCATTCAATACTGTTTAGCTCTCTTCAGCAAGCTCGTGCTCGAAATTGATTGATTCTAGTCGCAAGCCAACTTGCTTGACTGATGATTGAGATCGAGGTGGGATTCACGTAACCACGATTGAATGGCTAACCTCTGAGCGGATGTTTTTGAGCATGTAATACTAAGTTGTTTGGCAAGTTTAGGAGGCAAGAGTCCGAGGAGACCTGGCGGGATAACACAGGCTCTCTTAAATCCCTCTTTCACACATCGACAGTACTTTTGGTAAAGTAAAGTTCTAGATATTCTGTTTTAAAATTCGTATCCAAAGTTCACTGTCAAGACAAATGTGTGTTTACAAAGTGTAGTTTTGAATAAAGGCAGATAGTATGCCTGGATCCCAAGAACCCCGCCCTCGTCCTCATCGGAATTTGTATGACGGAGGATGTACTTTTACTGATGTTCTGACAATAATCAACTATTATCTCTATTCAGATGCCCTAAAACTCTCTTTTTCATATTAGGTTTTTACCCCAAGTAAAAGGATTTGAAGAAGAGCCTCCAGTTTGAGGGGATGCAGGACTGGTGTTCTTACCCGAGTTACAAGATTTAAACTCATTTTCTCTGTGAAGTGAATGACCTCTAAGACCAAGAGACAAAAACACAAGTGGAGAGGAGGACCTGTGACAACATGGAACTTTTGGATCAGACCCTTGCAAAGGTCTTTTCCAAACCTGAATAATAATATGCATAGTTGGCGTGCGATATCCGAGTCCGCATCGCTCATGTTTGCAGAAACCCGTTCGGCGTTCACTTGGCGGAGCTGATAGTTGTGAAAGGGATGGCATTCGGGCTTTTTACTCTGGTGGAGGCTTCAGGCTGTGAAAGGCTGTGAAGTCGCTTCCTCACAAAGCTTTCTAGGAAGACATCAGAGTAGATTAAGTAGTCTTCACTGCAACGGACTCTCGTGACGCACGGCGAGCTGCGTTGTTGTCGGTTTCTTAAAAGACGAGGTGAGGTCAGCAGAATATTCAAAAGGTTTAAACGTATTTATAACACGAACTTTCGGAGCTGGTGCTGTCTCGCAGGGGTTATTTGTATTGTTAGAACATGGCAAGATGTCTCACATCGGCTGTGCGTTGGCTCATGATGGTCTTGGGCTTGATTGGACTCTTGCGTATAGCTTTAGAGATGTTGCTTAGTATCTCTAGAGTAGAATCCATCGTAGATACTGAGGATGATAACTACGAATTAGAGGATTGGTTGGTGCTCCGTGAAGCACTGTCTTTGAATCAGAGTTGGGGAGTCAAAATGTCATGTCCGGCAAATATTTTACGCATCACAACCAATCCACTTGATATGGCTGACGACCTTGCAAGGCTTGGCGTTAGTGTATATTCGCCGCCATATTCATCAAGGAAACACAGGGACGTAGAGACATTTTTCCAGCCACAACTTGCAGAGTTTCTCTGTCGCAACGGTGAGGCCCGAGACTGGCACAAGCGATATGGAAATGTGACCGATTTTGACTGTCTTTGCAAAGCTACTGTGTCAGAGCTTGTAACAATGCCTGGCGAGTCGAAAGCACAAAAACAACAAGATGCTTGGAAAAAAGAGAGTTCGCGCGCGAGTTTTTCCCTTGCCAAACCCTCGCATGACTATGATTGGTTAGTTCTGCACATCGCCGATGGTGCCGTGATTCAACACGAAGGTGCCATTCTTTTAAGCTCCGGGGCCTTATTGCAAGGTAAAGATTGTTGCTACTGTGAGGCACAACTCAATTTTCGAAATTTAGAAAAGGCATGTGCATGTGTGACGAAGAGTGAGGATTGTTCAGGTTTTGTGGAATCAGCTGACGAAGTGTTTTCAATAGCGCAGGTATTCGGTTACGGTTATGCACACTTTGTCAAGGAAATTTTGCCACGCATAGTTCCATTTTTGGATAAATTGGTAAACACGCCTAGCATCAAGATTCATATTAAAACGCTTCATGATGCCCCACCTGCGCCATTTATAGAGGAGTATTTTCGGCTCCTTGGCATCTCTCCAACACGCTTAGTGCGTGGTGATATTCTAGCTAAAACTGTATGGGCACCGTTGTGGACCGCCTGCGGGATGTCTTCTTTGCAATATAAGCCATTATGGGCAACTCGTGAGGTGATGTGGGATGTCTCAGAAGAGACTAGTAGTCTTGTAACGAACGATGCAGAGAGTACTGAAGATGATAGTCCTGGCGCTACAGATCCCGTCATTATTGTTATCGAGCGTCGGCAGGGCCTACGGACATGGCTGGATAAGCCTTCTCGATATGATGATGTTTTTAAAGCTGTTCAACAAGCTGTTCCTGCAGATTACCCACAAAAAGTCATTCGGGTAAGTGATGATGACGAAGCTCTCATGCAATGTATTGCTTGCCAGGTGCGTCTTTTCCGTCGCGCCGATGCTGTCATTGGCATCCACGGAGCGGGCCTTTCAAATGCCCTGTTTATGCAACCAGGAGGACTAGTCGTAGAACTTGGCTGGGATGAGCAACAAACGGAGTATACAGTGTTATCCCACGTAGCTGGTCATCGCTATGTCCTCTATGACACTAGTAATGTTTTGAATGATCGGTGGCGTGATCTCACAGATATAGTACAAAAGCATCTGAAAAGCCTGTGAATTTCATTCGAGCTTAATGAACCCTACGAATAGCTACATTTTGCTTGTTTTTAGGAGCATGTCCCATGTAGACGTGAAGAACGAGTCTCATTGTTTTAGTTTATTTGAAGTTAAGCACATACGTGTCCATCACGCGAATCTCTGAGCCAGAATTTTCCTTTTGTTTTTATCAGAAATAAACAATCAGATTTGGCTAAGAAATAACTAAGTGTCTGTATTTGTTTAATTTTTCGTGGAAGAGGGACAAATGTTTTATGTGAGATACGGGAAGCAGTGTGCCATTTTTAGCTCATTCCAAATTTTCATCAGGGTTATGAGTTCTACACTCTAGCACAAGAATCAAATTGGGCTTGTAAATTTCGTCAATTCATATGTACAGGAACAAGAGATCTTGCCAGTGAAGAACGGTCTTTAAGAACATATGTATTGCGAGTCTTTGATTATATCCAAAGGTGCTAATGCATCAATAATTCACTCTGTAGCTATGTATCAAACTTTTAAATCAAGGATCTTTTACTTGAAGAATGTTGGGAGGAGAAAAGAAGACATCATTTGTTTTATTATTCATAGTAGTGTTCATCATTCTCCTTGAAGGAGGCAAGTTTGGAGTCACTGAGATCACGCAAGAGTGTTGGTTTTTCCCATGAAGCCTCTCCTGTGGCTTGATTGATAAAGTATAGATTACCATGCTCGTCCCGCGCTTTAATAATGGTATTGATAAGAATGTTTCGCAGCTTTGATTTCGCTGATACACCACGAAACCATTTTTGGATGAAAATAGCAGCCTCATCTCGTGTCATGGTGCTGGCGTCCTTGAACAAACCAGCATCACGTTTCTGCTGAGCTAAAAGCCGCTGATGGCGCTGCCGAGGCGTAAGGACCTCGAAACCTTTCAGTACCTGAGGCTTGTACCAGGAGCTAGTATTTGTAAGAGTATTAAAGTAATACTCATGTCCATCTTGGTCAACAGCCTTTTCGAGATAAAGAAGAAGCAGTGCTCGCACTCGATCCCGGGCTTGTTTACGGCGATACATGGCTTGCAAAGCAGAAGCAGCTTCCTCTTCACTCTGGTATTTTCGCGCATGCTGAGGAGTCTGTTGAGTATCTTGTTGTTGCATGATCGTTCGATAGGATCCAAGTTTGGAGTCTGAGAGTTTACGCAGCAAGATCGGTTTCTGATAAGAAGCCTCCATTGTTTGCATATTTATGTAGTAAAGATAACCGTCAGCATCCCGTGCACGGACAATAAGCTGCGTTAAAAGAGTGCGCACGCGTTCGCGAGCGCGGTTAGCACGGAACACCCTTTGAACCATGCGTGCAGCGTCCTCGTCTGAAAGGTCTTTGGCTGTCCGAAACTCTCCTCTATCCTTTTTAGCCTCCAACTTAGCTTTGCGTTCTCGACTTTTAGGTGTAAGAACGCTATCTTCATTTAATAAAGTTGGCGCATCCCAAGAAGTCTCTCCGGTTGCCGTGTTCAGGAAATATGCAGCCCCTGACGAAGGGTCATAGTGTTTTTCAAAGCGGGCCTGCAGAAGCGCACGAATGCGATCACGAGCTTTCTTACGTCGATACATTCCTTGTAAAGCTGATGCAGCTTCATCTTGTGAACCATATTTTCGAGAAGGTTTACCTCTACTTGGGTTTTCATCCTGTGCCTTAATAGATTGTTGCACGAGAGTTCTATAAGAACCCAGTTTTGAATCTGTGAGTCGCCTTAACAGTGCTGGTTTTTCATAAGTTGCCTCCATTGTTTGCACATTGACATAGTATACATTGCCATTTTCATCGGATGCTTTTGCAATGACTTTAAGTAAAATATCTCGGACACGCGCACGTGCCCGGTTAGCACGATAGTTACGCTGTACCATGCGCGCAGCATCTTCCTCAGTAAGATCAATGGCCATGCGGAACTCTCCTCGGGCCTTTTTGGCCTCCACAAGTGCCTTGCGCTCGCGACTTTTGGGCGTGAGAATGGATGCTTCGTCCAAGAGTGCAGGGGCTTCCCAGGTGGTTTCCTGCGTGACAGTGTTAAGGTAGTATGTGAGCCCAGACTCTGGATCGATGTATTTTTCAAAACGAGCTTGAAGCAAGTGCCTAATACGATCTCGAGCCTTTTTACGGCGGTACATAGCCTGGAGTGTTGCTGCAGCTTCGTCTTGTGAGGCAAAAACGCGCGGTGTTCTCTTTTTGCGATCTTGATTATGAAGGAGTAGTGTGTTATATGAACCTAGCTTTGAATCTGTGAGTCGCCTTAACAGTGCTGGTTTTTCATAAGTTGCCTCCATTGTTTGCACATTGACATAGTATACATTGCCATTTTCATCGGATGCTTTTGCAATGACTTTAAGTAAAATATCTCGGACACGCGCACGTGCCCGGTTAGCACGATAGTTACGCTGTACCATGCGCGCAGCATCTTCCTCAGTAAGATCAATGGCCATGCGGAACTCTCCTCGGGCCTTTTTGGCCTCCACAAGTGCCTTGCGCTCGCGACTTTTGGGCGTGAGAATGGATGCTTCGTCCAAGAGTGCAGGGGCTTCCCAGGTGGTTTCCTGCGTGACAGTGTTAAGGTAGTATGTGAGCCCAGACTCTGGATCGATGTATTTTTCAAAACGAGCTTGAAGCAAGTGCCTAATACGATCTCGAGCCTTTTTACGGCGGTACATGGCCTGGAAGTGTTGCTGCAGCTTCGTCTTGTGTGGCAAAAACGCGCGGTTTTCTCTTTTTGCGAGGTGATTTAGTATCCTCAGAAGCGAAGCTTTTGACTGAAAGGTCTTGCATAAGCTTAGGTTTAACCCAAGTAGTTTCCTGTGTAAGTTTGTTGAAATAATATGTTTGGCCGGTTGTCTGATCAGTTATCTTACGAAGATGTGTCTTGATGATATTCTGAATTTTGTTGCGGCTTTGTTTGGCGCGAAAACAGCTTTGAATCATGAGAGCCGCGGAGGTTTCGTCTAAGATCTCACATGATTTGAAGAGACCAGCTTGTTTCCGTGATTCTGCACGTTCTTTGGCCACACGACTACGAGGGGTGAGGATGTTAACTCCAGCAAGGTGCGCTGGTGCCTGAGTAGCCCAGCAGGTTTTTCCAGTCTTTGTATTGTGGTAGTAAAATTGTTGTGTACCTTCATCAAATATTTTTTCATAGGTCCCGAGCACAAGTTGACGCATGCGGTCCCGAGCCTTTTTCCACTTCCACAAACGTTGTAGGATTTGAGCTGCCTCTTCAGGCGTCTCAACTTTGCGAGGAGTGCGTTTTTGACTGCCAACGTCATGAAAGTCTTCAATTTCGTTGTCTTGGAAACTTTGCAAGAGAGCAGGTTTTTCCCACATTGTTGTTCCTTTCACAGTATCATAATAGTAGACTGTTCCTGAATCTTCCTGCACAAGTTTACGCATTCTTTGCAAAAGTGCAAGTTGCATCTTTTTACGGCACTGATTGGCTCTGAAGCGGCTCTGTATCATCCTAGCAGCCTCATGCGTAGTGAGTTTATCTGCTGATTTAAAAATCCCAGCTTGCCGTTTCTCGTAGATGAGTCGTTTTCGCGCTCGCGTGCGAGGGGTGAGTATCTCCACTCCACGAACAAAGGCTGGTGCACTTTCTGCCCAAAAAGTTGCTTGGGTGCCATGGCTATAATAATAAACTTTTCCTGTTGTTGGATCCACATGTCGTTCTAAATTCAGCTGAACAAGCTCTCGAATACCTTGACGAGCCTTTTTCTGCCGGTAGAGAGCCTGAACTAGAGATGCGGCTTCACGCTTTGTGAACTTGGGCCTCTGTAAATGGGGTTTTTCGTAGGTTGATTTGTTTGTAAGAGCGTTATAGTAAAAGGTTTTTCCTGAAGAAGGATCGACAAAAGCTGTGATATTCTGTCGTAATAGCTTGTAAAGGCTCTGATGAGCCTTGCGGGCCCGCCAAATACTCTGAAGTTTAGAAGCTGCCTCATGTGGCAAGTAATTTTTCGGAAGCCGCTTTCGTAGATTGCGAAGTGTATCGGCTGTGAGGTCTACCTGACGGGTCGCTTCTTCAATGCGCTTCTCGTAGGTATCCGTTTGCGGTTGAGGAGTAGTAGCGTCACCTTGTTGAGGGCGCATGTTGTTCATTTCATGGGTGTCATTATTTTGTAGTGGTGCCTTTTTATTGAGTGTGACGATGTTGATGGCGTCTTGATACTGAAGAACACGCCGCTCGAGCTCAAGTCGTTTCATATGGATACCCCACTCCTGTTTGAGCGGACCCGAGTCAATATCATTAATTCGCGTATAGTGATGTTTAAGACGATGTGGGGGGTGTCGATGGAGAAAACATTTCTCACAATAGTGCCCTTGCATGAGAGGGTCATACTTGATGCAACTGAAACATTTTATGACGGCTGGAGTTCCCATTTTGCATGCAGCATTGCAATGACAAAGCTGCTCAAACTCAGCTCTGTTAGACATGTGTTTCATAAGTTTATAATTATCTTTGGTTTCGTGTTCCCAGGCAATAAACGCGTTTTCGTGGTCATCGCAATCAAAATCCATGGCATGGGCCTCTAGTAATTTTTTCTTGGCTGCATTACGCTTCTCTATCACTAGACGATGCATGGAGCTGCCTAACGTGAGACTGGTGCGCACAGAGCTAGGATTATTATCTGCAAACTCGCGGCGCCTTTTCCTTGTAACCTCCTGAGAAGAGGGCTCACGTAAAAAGGGTAAGCAGGGTTCTAGCCCGCCAATACCGTCACTTTCCTGTTGTTCGAGTTGTAGTTTGGGCATCTTCCGCCTGGAATTAATTCCGGGGGCCTTTGCAATCCGCATCCATTGTTCCTGCTTGGCTTGGACTAAATCAAATTCGCGCTTCCGCAGGATTGTTGTACCTACAAGATCAAACACGTTCGGTACAAAGCTAGCATGAAGTTTGTTGCGTTCCTTTTCGTTTCGACCATCAAGATTTAAGGGTTCCGCTGTAAATGCTGGCGAAGCTTCTGGTTGTAAGCCATCATCTGGCGCTGTCCGCATAGTGTCCACACTTTGCTGCGCGACCCTCCTTGATCGCGCTCTCTATGTTCAAGCCTTTTCTTGTGTTGCCAAGAGATGCTCGAACGTCAACTTGCCTCGCACCATAGTCCTTACTTACTAACTAGGTAGTGTGTACTTGGTTTTCTTTGGAGAACGGATCCGCAGCTAGCTATCAACATGATTCCAGTACTATTTACTACTAATACCATTTAGCTAGGATACTGCTAATAGTAGTAATGTTGAAAGACCAGGCAAGTCTTTCATAAAATGAACTAAAAAGGTGTGTACTCACGTGCCGCATCTACCATCATGATTAGTACGTAGTGGTAGCTAGACAGTAGGAGGAGGAGATTATCTCGACGAGATCGATGTGGAGTGGTCCGCGCCTCGCGTTTGGTTACAGCAATGCAACTATTTTTTTTCTTTTCCGAGGGACGAGGTTCGGTTTCTGTGGCTGATCGTGAGCTCTCTAGGGTTCTCGACAGTGCTGGGCGGCTGTGCGTAGTGGCCGCCTAGTTAGTTAACTGCGTTTTCCTAGAGGCACGGCATTGACATGGGTTTCGTAGATTATGATGATGAAGACCGGCTGGAGGCAGCATGTACTTTGCAGGCTTGGTTTCGCTCATTGCGTGCTCGTGAGCAAGTTCGTACGCTTGCAAGGTCTGTTTACGAGCGTATATACGATGAGGGAAGTCGATGTTGGTATTATCGCAATGTGTTGAGCGGAGAGACGAGCTGGACGAAACCTGCGCTTTTGATGGGTGATGATGTCCTGACACCTCGCGCACGAAGACGTTTCGAGCAGCAGGAATCTAAACGTAAGCGTGGAGCACTTCGCAAAGCTGACGATATGACGGAAACTGAGGCGGCACAATTTATCCAAAACCTTTTCCGCACAAGAGCAGCACGAAAACGGCTGAAGCTCTTGGTGGCTAGTGTTTACCAGAAAGCTTTTGATGACGAAGGCAATGTGTTTTATTATAACACCCGCACGGGTGAATCATCATGGGACAAACCAGCATTCCTTGGCACTGATGATTTGGATGATATTTTGGACTTTGAGCAGGCACGAGAGCAAGAGCGGGATAAGCTTATTGAGCATTTTGGAAAGTATAAGACAATGGAAGAGTCTGCAGCACAACGTGCTGAAGAAGGTCTTTTACAAGTTCAGCGATTCCTTGCAGTGCATAATTTAGAGGTTCTTTACGATCGATTGGTGGAGGAGGGTTTTGACGATATGAGCGCTCTGGCGGCGATTCAAATGTCAGATATTCAAGAAATGGGCGTCAAGCTAAAATTTCGAGAACCGCTGTATACTGCAGTTCTAGATTATCGTGTTGAAAATAATTTATCGGGTCCTTTGTACGGCGAAGATGAGGACGATGAGAATACAACAGATTTACTTGGTGGGCGTACTGGAACTCCTTCAAGTCCACAAGGCAAGGGTAAGCGAGGCCGCAAGAATAGAGGCGATGGGAGAGAAGAGGACGACGGCGATGATGATGATAGTGATATCCTAGAGGAGGGGAAAACGGGGCGCGAGAGCAAATTTGCAGGAGACGGAGATGAAGACTTTCCTATTGATGAGGAGGAGTACAGTGAAGAGAAATCTGTAGACGAAGAAAGCGTCTTGTCTTATTTAGATACAGAAAGTGTGACCTGTGAGGATGACTTGGACGGCATTGAATTAGAACGAGTGTTTCCAGGCGATGGTCAGCGCTTTCCACGCAAGGGCCAATTTGCGATGGTCCATTATGTAGCCTCATTGGACAATGGAACAGTGTTTGAATCGTCTCGAAAACGTGGACGTCCGTTTGACTTTCTGGTAGGTGGAGGGCATGTCATTCCAGCCTGGGATAAAGCAGTGCGACTGATGTCTCGAGGTGAGCGTATTAATCTTCGCGTACAGCCACACATGGCATATGGCGAAACGGGTCGCCCTCCAGTTATACCCCCCGATGCTATTTTGCGTTTTGAGATTGAGTTAATTGACACATACTTTGCCCCTGTAGGCCAGCTTATCGATGATGAGGATCTTGAGGATGAAGATGAAGACAATGAGATCTTGGATCGAACCAACCCCGATGACGATGAAAGTGATGGAGATTACGAAGACTTTGAAGACAATGAAGACGGCGGAAATGCATAGACCGCCTGAAACTAAGTATAAATACAACCAATCTATTCTTATTTTTAAAAGACCCAGAGGCTTTTTATTCTTCGTGCTGGTTTCCTAGTTTGTATTTTAGTGACTGCTTTTGTTTCCCTTGTTTTCCGCCATGCTTAGACTCATTACTCATCTCAATCGAGAGATCGCTACTAACTTAGGAGCTACCTAGGACCTGCCATTAATAATCCGCTATCTTCTTCCCTTTGTAGAGAATTGGGCTCCAAGCTTACGTCTGTTGTTGACGTGAGTGGATGGGCACTGGGTCAGAAGTGAAAACCTCGTACTGTTACCACTCATCACTCACCGTCGTTGTGCCCTTGGCCACTTGCAGTACAGCTACCTCTCGCTGTACGCGTCAAACAAAGCACACTGCTAGCTCGTAGTCAAGACAAGAGGAACGAAAACAAAAGGAAACTAGTATTAGTAAAAGAAAAGGAATTGAGTGAGTACTCGAGCCCTTTTTCTTGTGAATTTCGGGTTAACTAGTCCTAGCGTAAACTCAATGTAGAAAACAACGACGAGGATGATTTTTTGAAGAAGAGAGAAATATGAGGGGAGTTAGTTAGGTCTCTGGAGCCAAAGGCAAAGCAAACCTTGAAGTGAGCGATGGGCAACGCCGGTTCGCAGCGTGGTCGCGGCCCCGTTGCCGCGGCTCCTATTCCTGTGAGCGACGCAGTTGACGCTGCGAAGTGGTCTCCTCTCGAGGAGGTTGTTCTTCTTCAGCTGGGCTCGTGCAGCCGCGAGGATGGCACAATTGGCAATGGCATCCTTAGTGCTTCCGTGCCTAGCGACGGCGACAGCGACGATGATGATGATGATGATGACGATGACCGGAGTGCCCCTCGAGATCTCGTGGACGAACTTTTTGATGGAATGGGTCCAACTCTCTGCTGCGAGGGCCAGGTTGTAGCGGGGTCCCGCTTCAAGGTTGTGCGCACGCTCCCGCGGGGCGTCTTGGGTCTTGTAGAAAAGGGAAAGACACGCATACGAGTGCAATGTGCATTTGCAATTCAGCATGCTCCAAGTATAGGGCGCGAGCTGCGCAAGGTTCTCCTGTCTCCAATGCAGAAAATGGATGGATGGCAACGTGCAGATCTTACAGATGGGGCTTGTTTCCGAGCTGTAAAACGTGTGGCATGCACGGTGCAAGCGCAAGGTGGATCTTTGCACTTGGTGGCAGGCCAAAGCATTTTTGATGAGGAATCTCAAACCTGGTTTATGGTAAGGGCATGCGACCCTGTGGAGGGCGGCGTCGTGAATGCGGAGACTGCAATGCACTTTGATGTGGAGAGCCCTGTCCTCACGGTGGAGAATTTAAGGCTGTTGCCAGTGGCAGATACGCTCCCAGAAAGGTTAACTTTGGATCCTGTCCAGGAAAGGCCAGTTTCGCCAGCATCCTCGGTGGCAGGAAGCAGTGTGAGCAGTTTGCAGAGTCCAAGGTCTGGTCGTAGGGATGACCTTGGCGTCCAAGTTGCGCGGTATTTAAGCAGTGTTGGGCCTGTGCATGTGGAGCGCGGGCAAAGCATTTGGGTGCCTGTATTTCAACAACATGTTCAAGGGCGAGTGTGTCGTCGAAATCATGTAGCACGAGGTCAAGCGGCGTCTCGCGAGGAAATTCGACAGCGGCGGCTCGACTACTTTGAAGGCACTGCACGCAGTACTGCCGAGATTTCAGAGGTTGTTATGATGGAGTGGCGTGTAATTGATGTACAGCCTAGTTGTGGTGGGGTCTTGGCAAGGGGCTCAACAGTGTATACGCAAGGGGAACCTATTTCACGTGAAGCGCTTGTTTTGGATGCACCGGGATCCCCTGATTTTGTAGATGATGCGTCTCAGGACTCGATTGAGGGCCATGGCGAGGCTTTGAGCACATCTTCGCATGGTACCCCTTGGGATGAGGAGGAAGACTCTGGAAGTCGCTGCCTGCGGTGTGGTGGTATTCCAGAAGCGCCACGAGGACTTCCTCGATGTGCCATTTTCTGTTGTCCATGTGGGCAACCTATGCCAAACCCTGATTGTCCTTTATGGATTTCTGTGGAACGAATGTTGGATGATCCACGTACTTCGCAGCGGCCTAGTGTGGTCTTTCTGCAGGAGCTTCGCGAGGTTATTGCTGTGATGCCGATGCAAGATCCTCGAACGCCGGTTTTACACTCTTCATTAAACGTATTTCCGATTACTGCAAGCGGAGGTGTTGATTTTGACCAGGCTGATCGTTTGGTGTTGTTGATAATGCCATCACTGCGGCGACCTGTGCGTGTGGATCCTCGTATTTTAGAGAGATTGCCTGTGACGACGTTTGGCGCAATACGTGAGCATGCGTTGCGGCGTGGTGAGTCGGATTGTTGTATATGCATGGAGCCTTATCAGGTTGAAGATGAACTTCGTACGTTACCATGCTTCCATTTTATGCATAAGAGTTGTGTTGATAGGTGGTTGAGTGCTGCCC
Organism: Schizochytrium sp. TIO01; assembly: GCA_004764695.1. Taxonomy (NCBI): domain Eukaryota; class Bigyra; order Thraustochytrida; family Thraustochytriidae; genus Schizochytrium; species Schizochytrium sp. TIO01. Next base: position 174,972 of record SMSO01000014.1, on the reverse strand, counting down.
GGACATGCCCAATTTGTAAGTACGAGGTTGAGTGATTATCAATCTCTAGCTCTCTTTCTCTATTTTTTTATTTTAGGAACAGTTGAAAAGAAGAGAAATGGGCTAAAAATGGAAAATGAGTATCATACTCGTTTGCGTCCCTTGCATACTCTTAATCTCTCTGAATCTATATTTGTATATGGTTTATTTCCCTATTTTCAGGTCCAGCTGACTTGCACACTATCTAATCTTTGTATCTCAATGTATGTGTATAACTTCAATCTTTATCTCTCAACATAGTTTTGATCTTTGTCGATTTCCCTACTTTCAGGTCCAGCTGACGACGCACCTTGACGAACTCAAATATATTATAATGCACAGAGAGTTCATTATTTCAGAATTGAATGCCAAGTCTTAAAATATATACATAGATACATTACAGTTGTGAGCGCCACACAGAGCTGTGCACTACGCCAGAAACTCCCGTCCTCACAGAAGAGCTGCTTTTTATATGCTAATACCAAGATGACGTCTATAACATGTTCGCTAGACTTCAAGACAAACAAGGACTAATCAAGTGAAACAAAAATGAAGGCATGTCGTTGGAAAGAATAAATATGCAGATGGGCAGGCATAGGACCAACCGAGGCACTAATCCCTTTTTCTTAATAGGTAAGAATAAAAGAGATTGGCACACTTACCGGCTGGCGTATGGCACATCAGAATGTAGTATGTTATCTTTTGTAGGCTAGTTTTTCAGTGTTTGGCTATGTGAGGTTTTTTGTTGATAAGCAAAAGAGACATTATCTCTCTCACTAGAATTTTGTAATTACATGAAGAGACTCATAAACCCCGCACACTCAGTACATGCAGCGAGCGAACTTGTACTGCGCATCTGAGGGTACAACACCAGAGACGGAGCGTTCGCGCTTGAATGACATTTTGCAGTACGAGGGATGGGGCTGCACGTGGTCTACAGCTTGAAGAAGGCTCTGAGTGGGTGGAATGGTAAGAGACGAGGGTTGAAGCGGCTGCATCATAAGGGTACTTGCAGAGCGGGCCGGGGATCCCCTCGGGGAGAAGGGAGCAGTGGCTGCTGAGGAAGATGCATAGGAAAGTGCAGACGAGGTGGAGCATGAGATGGCAAGCTGCGGCACGAAGCGCATGTGCGGCATTGAGGTGCCAAGGGTCACAGTGGTGGCCGAAGAGTGCGTCAGGCAAGGCGGCGGCTGAAGTTGCTGGTATTGATGAGCAAGAGCCTGTTGTTGTTGCTGTTGCTGCTGTGCGACAGCAGCTGCTGCCACAACAGCAGCCATGGGGTTCATCGGTGCCTGGGGAAGCTCCATAGAGTAGTGTTGTTGGTATTGCTGTGCCAAAACCTGCTGTTGCTGGAGGTGGTGCAAGAGCACTTGGGGGCGAATATGTTGGGGTTCGTTGACAAGGTTCGAAACATCAACAGCGCACTCCTCCTCGATAAGAAGAGGGTCCTCAGCAGCAGGGGTCGGCACTGGTGAAGCAAAATCAGGCACAAGATTGTTCTGCGGCAGAGAGTCGACGTGAATTCCGTAATGATCGCTGAGAATTGATGCGATTGTGTTCACGGCCAGGGCAACCGGAGCCCTCACGTTGGAGTCAACTCTGAGCAGCTCCTCTGCAAGAGTGCACATGCGATCCAACACCACGGGGCTCCATTGGCACCTGGTGTACTTGCGCATGTAGACAGCCGGGTTAAACTTGTACACAGTTGCGCTATCATAGTCCAAATAAGGCGACGCAGCTGTTGTAGCTCCAATGAGCAAGAGCACACCAAAGGCCCAGGCGTCGTCAGCCTCGGTATGAATTCCTGAGTTGTCCATGCGTTCCGGGCTGTAGTATCCCTTTGTACCACCCACGACGCCAAGATTCAATCCAGGCACACATGAGCGATCAAAGTCACCAAACTTGGCTTGTCCATCGATTTTGGAGACCAAGACGTTCTCTGGTTTCAAGTCACAGTAAACAATACCTGAAGCATGCAGAACGTGAAGAGAAAGTGCTGTTGAGTGCAGTGCTTTGAGAATCCAAAGTCCAAAGTCTGGCACATTTGCAGAGCGCTCGATCATGGTGAAGAGATCCGTATCGACGAGCTCGAGTGCAAAAAAGACTTGGCGTTGCCTGGAAATGGTCGTCGTAACGCCTCCAAGGCAGCTTACGACGGCGTTTTGGGCGGCACCGCTCAATGTGCGAAGAAATCTGTGAATACGCCATTCGCTGGCCCAGGGGCTCTCGAGGCCCTTGCGCTTCAGGCCATATGGAACACACTTAAGAGCAAGGCGCGAAGGCAGACCTTGGTGAGCGGCCTGGGAGAGGCACTCTGCCTCGAAGGCTGCCACACATCCGTGAGCTCCAGCATGCGAGCTGAGTTCTTCATGAGTGTTGGGAAAGGCAGCAAGTTTGAAGTAGCGGACACCGTCTACTTCGCACCATTGTGGGATGTGGACAAGCTTGCGCTTGCTGCTGAGGCCGGTCTCGTACTCGCGAGCGGCTGTGGGCACCAACACGGTGCGGCACGCCGCAGGCGCGCCACCGAGAGGTCGCTTGCCGCCGAGCTCCGCGCCGCGCACGGGCACCTCGTCGTCAAGTTGGTTTTGCTTTACTCGTGCCATTTTCTTCTTCTTGTGTGTGTGTTCTCTGTGTGAATATGTGTTCCGAGAGACAACAGAACGACCGCGCGTTCTTCGTCAATCCGTGAGTTATGCAATGGATTGCTTCTTCTCGCTCGCTGCCTCGCCTGCTCTCCCTCGCGGAGGGGAACGAGAGGAGGAGGAGGAACAGGAGAAGACGCGCCTTGCTTTGCCTCGCCTAGCCTGCACAGCAGACAGATGGCAGACGGAGACAGACAGACTTCAGTCCAAACAGAACAGCACGTCCAAGTGGAACGCTGCTCTTTCGTTTATAAGGCGGGGGAACCGAGGGGTCCTTCTGTTCCAATCAGCTATTGAACACTATTACTTAGACAGTAGGTGCTGATATTATACTATGTATGTATATATGTGGATATATGTATATATATGTAGATATATGTATATATAATATAGTTGGAGATTCACGGGCGGCGGATGCCGAGCGCTTTGGTGATTGCTTGCCGACTCGAAGACGCTCTTTCCTTGAAAGTTGTGAAAAGTCTTTCTACTTCCCTTTTGTTCCTTTCAAGCAAAGGGGCGCAAGCAGGGCGAGGGTCGCTTAATAATGTTTTACTTTTTGAAAGAAGTTCTTTGCGGGAGTCCTCTTGGGAGAGGGAAGAAAGCAGTTGTCATTAGTTTAGTTCGTATGCAGAGAAAACTTTCATTAACCCTCACTTTTAATTTACCTTGAATCGGCAGCTTTATCTTTCAATACAGAGGGAGGGGGCAGGTCATCGAAAAAGAAAGAAAACAAGGATGAATCGACGGTGGGTTTCGCTTAGCAAAATGAGCAACATTTTAAACTTTATAAAATAAAGCGAAAGAGGTGAAAGAAGTACGTACCTCCTCTCGATATGTTCTATGATATATCCGATTAAAGCGGGAGGTGAGAAAGAAAGGTGGTGGCTCATTTCTATTGTTGTTTCCTTTTTGTAATATTTCGGAGGTAAGAGAAAGTCTTTTTTAATTCTCAAAAAGCCTGGCTAGCTGGCTGTGTGACCCAGCATAGGGAGTGGCGTATTGGCTTTATTTCGTTTGCATTTTCTTGTTTACATTACACGTCAACGAGTCTGACTCCTTATCATGCGTGCACTTTAAAAAAAACTTGTCCCTGGACAAGTTGATTAATCAGCCATTTAAAAGTGAAAAAAATACTGGCTACGTCTGTCTTTCTTTTCAATGGGTCTTGATGAGGGAAAACGCTTTCTTTTATCTTTCCTTTCATTTCACATCTAATGCTACTCCTCATCTAGGCCGATCGCTATGCTTCTGCGCAACAAAAAAAGCTTTCCCTCCGATTCATTCTTTTAAAAAGATCATCATAGTTCTTTCGGCGCATGGCAGAAAAGGAAGAGCTCAAATCGTGCAAAGTTGAAGGAAGAAAGCTTATTCTTTTCAAAAAGTGCTCCTACTCTTGTCAAGTTACCTACATACACTCATTCGACCAATCAATCATAAAATCAATTATCCTTTTTTCATTCATTTGTTCATTCATTCATTCATGCATTTATAATGCGAGGAGCATGGCAAGTCATGATCTTCATGTGTTATGATGAAAAACTTTAAATTTCCATTCCTGAGCAATCAATCTGCTTGCGGCTTGTTACGGGTCATTTCACAAAGGGGTGACACAAACTCGTCTTTTCCTTTCGTTCCAATCCACTAACTGAAAACAAACAATCCATATAATAAATCGCTGTCACTTCGCACTGTTTCAACATTCATGTCAACCAATCAGTAACACATCTATATATTTGTTTATTTTATACATCAAAGTATTATATGCATTTCTTAATCATGTCGATCATTATACACTGAAGAATACTATCAATTTAACCAAAATATCGCGTAGTCTTGGTCGCACGCCAAAAAGCTGAGAGACGTGCACTATCAATTCCATCTTCAAATTACTACGGTGCTTCACCTTGCTTACATTTTTTATTACTTCAAAAGTACAACAAAACAGAAAATACATGAAGTAAATAGTACATTCTCTTTTAAATCTAAAACAAACACTAACGCTAATGAAAGTAAAGAATCGCACGTCTGCAAACCTCCTACAAAGTGTTAGACGGCGACCAGTATATCACTCTACCTATCCTTATAGAAAAACAAAAAAAACAGAAACAAAAATGCGTTTTCATTTCCACTCTTGAGAAGATAAAGAAGTGAGGACTGAACAATTCAGAGCCAAGAGGGGATTCTGTAGAATAAAGAATACCTTTTCTCTTTAATTTAATATCGCGTGGGAGGTGGCCTGAGGGCATCAGCGCCCCTGACACGCAGCCAAAAGAAGTGGCGTTGTCACTGTCATCTTATAGTCTGATCCTCCTTCTGACCTTTTCCCTTCTTTCATCTCTCTCTTCTCCATCGTTTGTTTCCTTCTTTCTTTCCATTTCAAGCAAGGCCAGAATCCATCGCTCAGTCAGCGTAGGATCTCCTACCGCCCCTTCTGCTACCACCTCTCCTACTACTGTGGCTTAAATCAATCAATCAATCAATCAATCAATCAATCAATCGAACAGATAAATAAATAAACTTTCACCAATCAATCGGAAAATCCCTCCTTCTACGATACCTCTAAAAGAACACAGTGTGAGAGAGAGAGAAAAGAGTCAATTCTTTCACCTAAACAGCTTGTTCTGTAAAATAAAAAAGTGGTACTTTTCTCCAAACTCAGAGAGAACCGCTCGATCAACCGATTCTTGCCTGCGAAAAGACGCGGCGGCGACGACGAAACGATTTGGAGGACGCACGAGGCGTAGAGCAGCCTCGAGTTGACAGACTGACTGGCTGACTGACTGACTTACTGACTGACTGACTGATTGGTCGCTGCGAGGAGGGCGTGTGTACGTGAGCCAGTGAGTCAGTGAGCGAATCAGCGAATGCATGAAATTGGGCCGCGTGTTTCGCGAGAACCCTCCCGATTCTCACGAACTCGAGCTTACTTAATTATTTTACTTATTCGCTTACTTACTTACTCAGCATTCACCATTTGCGCTTAAAAGGCACCCATCTCCAAGCCACTGGAGGCGCGACCTCCTAACCTTTTCCGTAAGCGAGGTTGGCTTTCTCTAGCCCTCGTCCGCCTCAAGAGGAAAGGGGAAGGGCGTTATTGAAGATTGACTATCGCGATAATAGTCTCTCTGCCTCGAAGGAGAATCAATCATTTAGAGTGGAACGGATGGAGTCATTTTTGTTGTCGTGCTTTAAGCAACAGCAAGGAAACATTTTTAATCAATTACGTACTGCCTGGCAAGAGCAAAAGGCTCCTAAGATTTTGCTGGATTGGCCATGAGTTTTTCAACGCAGAAGGAGACGGTGGGAGCCTTTGGCTTTCCCATTGAATTAAGAAAAGCTCTTCCTGGTCTCGATTTCTTTGCTACTCCTGGTGGATGGATGTATGTGTATCTGCATCTATATATGTGTTGTTTTCCTCCTGCTTCACCTTCTTGTGATGCTACTACTGTGCTTTTAAGGCAGCCTAGGGTATGCTTACCGATACGGCTAGAAGTAAACACAGTCCTTTCTTTTGGCCAAATGAAATTGCAAGATTGAAAAGTGAGGCACTCTGCTTTTACGTTTATTTCAGGTTTCTGTTGATCGATATTTTCATCTTTATTCATGTAATCCGATGTTGTTTCTTCTGCATAGATCAGTTGAGAGAGAAGAACAGGGCAGCCCTCTCTTGTCAAGTCGTAGGAAATGAACAGAAAGAACGGCCTATGTTCTGTCGTTCGTTGTGCTTGCTTTGAAAGAAAATAAAAAAAAGCGTTGACGTACTTCGCCTATTTCCTTCTTTAAAATATATAGCAGCTTATATGAAAAAGAAAGAAAGTGCAAGATAAACTCTTTCAAGAGTCGAAATGAGATGATGGACACTTTTCTTTGGCGAGGACTTGACATTATTAGTTGTTTTCAAAAGAAAGCAAAAAGTAGGTCAAGCAAAGGAAGAGCATGCATCTACGTATGTAGAGGCAGTTAATTATGTCACTCATTCGTTTCTGGCTCATGCAATCAGGGAAGGTAAACTTTAGCCTAGTTTCGGTTGCTTACTCTCACTCACTCACTCACTCACACACTCACGCACCGCGTATGTCTCTGTTCGCGATGCTCTTCTCTTGCTCTGGCGCGGTTCACAGCCCATAAGCAACGGCGATTCTGAGGGCCTCCTCCTCTTGAGTTACAAGTAAGTATTTATATTTTTAAACAAGAAAACTTTGCTACTTCTTGCTATCTAGCTTTCTGTTTAATCTCCTTTCAAAGTAATATGTTTGTTTTCTCTTCAAACCAGTGCTTTCCTCGCTAGGACCAATTTTGGTGCGCTTACTGAGTACGATTTCTTTTTAGCTCTAGCTAGTTTGTTTTGTTTATTTACTTTTGCTTATTTGCCTGTTAATCGTTCGTTCATTCATTTTCGTTTATTGGCTTCTTTATTGTTTCCCATCGGCGTCTCGGGAGATGGCGATGAGACGGCCCGAAGAGGGCAGTTTCTGGCTGCTCCTGGCTCAGAGTCAGGCCATCAGTGCGATGAATCACTCAAAGAACCCGCACCCTGTTGGAGGCAGGCGCCAGCCGGCAGGGAGGGCGCCGCGTTCGAAGAAAAGTAGTTTTCAACTAAACTGCAATTAGCAGCTTCCTTAGTCCGAGTTCGAGGACTCGTTCGATAATAAGTATTTTAAAAGAATTCCTCTTCCTCTGTTTGTTTGTTTGTTTGTTTGTTTGTTTGTTTGTTTGTTTGTTTGATTGCTTCTTTGTTTCTTTCTTTCTTTTGCCATACTTTCTTCGCTTTCCTTTCTTTTCATTCGCTCGGAGAAAAAAAAAGGTATTCCCTTCCGTCGCAAGCGTGCCATAAAAAGAGGGGCGAAAAAGAGGAGAGAAAAGAAAGTCTGATCGATTGAACTCGCATCGTGGCATCCTAAGGGCGTGCAGCGGCTTCATAAAACATACTCTTGCGATGCAGATGCAGGGTATCCCGATTGCGCTATAGATCGCTCATTTCGCGTGCTCGCTGTTTGGCTGTCCTTCCCTTCCCGCTGGCTTGTCCACCACTATACCAGGTTTTGCTTCTTCAATCAATTAAATAAATGTTAGCTTTCTCCCTTCCGCTCTATTATATTCTCCGCTGCTTTAGATTCTCTCTCTTTCTCTGCTGCTGCTGTCACCCTAGCAGTAAGTGGTAGCGAGCTAGCTAGCTACCGCAGACAGCAACAGTCCTTTCTTTTTCCTTTTCTCTTTCTCCTTGAGATGAAAAGGTGTTTCTTTTCTTCCTTTGCTGATTAAAAGAAACGCAGTGCGGAGGAAAGAAGGAGAGAAGAAGCAGCCGAAGTCGGGGTGAGCAGGATGTCCTCCAAGCCGACCAGCAATTCTCTCACCCGGAACAACGCAGCCCAGGCGTTCTGAAGACGCCATTCCAAGGCAGTCAGTCAGTCAGTCAGTCAGTCAGTCGAGATGACACACCGATTAGGTTCCCTCTCCAGACATTCCATTTTATTGGACGCTCGAAAGCATCTTCTTTCACAGTGTCAGCAAAAGACTCCTCGATACTTTTCTCTCAAAGCGAACGCGACGCGGCGATGGCTGTTTTTAAGTTCATTATTCAATTTATTTAAAACAATAATAATAATAATAAATAATAATTAATAACAATAGATATGGAAAGATGCAGACAGATCACGAGCATTAGTTATTCTATTTTAAAGGATGTCTGCATCATTCGATAGATAGCAAAGCGTATGAGGGTGTAAAAGTCTGACTTACTTGACCGACCGGCGATTGTTTTTTGATTTTTACGTGTCTGCCGAAAACGAAATTCACTGCTTCGGCTCGGGACGCGGAGACACCCAGGCCGGCCGCTGAGAAGTGACGACAAGGACAACGCCAACCAACCCAAACAGCGTCTGCTTCTCATTTTTCAAGCTGATCAGCACAAAGATATCTTCATGAAAGGCCATCGACTCCTTTTACTTTCATTATGCATCTCGTTTAGTTTTGATTGGCTTACCTGTCTGTACAAACAGTAGGATGCCCTATTTGTTTCCATTGACAATAGATATGTCTTTGTGTTTCTCAAGAGAATTGAAAGTCCTCTTTCTTTTAGTTTCTTTTCTTTTAAATTACGAGAAAGGCGCATTCGAGAGAGCGACCATGATGGCCATACATACATACATCCATACGCATGACTGCCTAATCAACCGTTCAAGAACGGCACTGGCACTGGCCTCGGCATCATGGATAAAGCATGGCATGACGACGTTGAGTGAGGGTTCTCTCTATGCGAACTGGTGCTCAGAGGCATCAATCAGAAGCTCCAAGGAAGCAAGAGCAAGCATAACCAGGCTTCAACTTGATCCCAAGGGGAGTCAAAAGTTTTACGATCAATGATTCTGCTCCAAGCTTTGAAGTGCCTCCTCTCACGGAAATCAATAGCAAGCTAAAGTGGCGCCTCCTTGCTTGCCGATTCTGGTTCCCTCGAGCAGTTTTAACCACGCGAGAACGAATATCTATCAAATGATCATGATATTCCTACGAGGCGGAGGCTGCTGCTGCGCCAACGTCTCGCCGATAACTCCAGCCGAAAGCTCGCGCTCGTCTGTCCTTCAGTTGGCTGGCGAGGGCGTCGAAAGCAAAGGTCAACACCACTCGTTCTTATTCAAAGCCTAGAGTAGCACTCTCTCTCTCACTCTCTCAGTCACTCAGAATAATCAATCAAATAAATCAATAACAGAATAACTATAGAAACAAAGAAATGAATAAAGAAAGAAAACAAAAGAAAAACCAAATGAATAAAGAAAGAAACCACTGATTAAGCAGACTTTCTTTTCGCTTGAAACTGGCCGCAGGTTCTTCAAGAACACGCAGTCCAGGTCCTTCAGAGTGGCCAGTTAATCTTCGAACAGTGCGCAGCAAGATCGAGCGACTTGAAAGCTTTGTTTCTCCTCTGAGCGAATCAATCCTGGGCGCACGGTGAGTGAGTGTGAGAGAGAGAGAGAGAGAGAGAGAGGGTGAGTGAGTGAGTGAATGAGCGAGTGAGTGAGTGAGTGTGCAGGTGGGGAAGTAAATAAAAACTAGTTAAAAGTAAGCAAGTAAGTAATAAAATGTGTATTGAGTTTACTTTTGATTTGGAAAAGTAGGAAAGTAAGGAGGTAAACAAACGAGGAAGAGGATGGAGGAAGCAAGTCAGGTATGATGGAAAGAGAGAGAGGGAGGAGAGGACTCGTGAATGAAGCAAGAGAAATTGTTGGCTATGATTCTTGTGCTTTTCACCGCGTTTTGAGGTAGCAGTACCTCCCTGCCCTCTGCATTGCTTCGCCTTGGCCAATATTGTTATCGCCTTTTCTCTCCTTTTCTCTCTTGTGAAACTAGAAACCTGGTTGAGCATGATTAATGTTTAAATCCATGACAAAATTTGACGTGCATGCTGAAAGGAGGCGGAAGAATGGTACTTTCTTTCTGCGTAATCCTGAAAGAAAGAGAGATTAATTGATCGGGGGAGCAGGAAGCGGAGCAAGCAGGAAGAAAACGGGGACCTGGAGCGCGAAGCGGAGGAGGAGGAGGAAGGGCCAAGCAAGTTCAACTGATTTTGAGAGAGAACTAACTAACTAACTCCTCATGGCCAAAGTATGGACAGAGGATCATCGATCAAACGGTGGAAGAAAGAACAGTCACTATTATGTTATTTTATGGTGTGACTGGTGCGGCGACTTCTCTCTTTAGTTTGGCCAGCTCCTCCCGAATCATCTCCCGTGGTGTCTTTTGCCTTTGAGATTTGTTCTTTGTGTCCTGCTTTCGGACAGAATCGTGGAACGATTGCACGCCTCGCGAGGAGAAGACTTCGAGTTCCTGCTTCTTTTTGGTGAAGCCATTCATTAGTACTCGGACAAGTCTTTTTGATGGTATTCTGTTTCTTTCTTATTTATTTTAATGAAAAGATGAACTCAACAAAGAGGGCCATACTGAGAAATAGATGAATGATAAACCATTCATTCGTCAAGAGTCACTCCAAACTTTCATCCTTTCACGGGTCTTCGAAAAGGAGTCAATTCACAGCATTAGTAGGAGTGCAGAAACAAAGAAGTGAATAATCGAAGGAATCACAAAGCAAGAGTAATAATAAGTGAAAACTCGTGTTGCTTTCCTCAATACGTATCTTTTAGAAAGAAGGAAATAGAAAATCAAATTGTTCTGTTTGCTACTGATTAAAGAGAGAAGCGTAACTAAAAGTGAGAACCAGGATACTAGGGGTCAAATAAAGCAATCTATAGGCGCCACTCGACGAACAAGGAGAAACGTGCAGTGAGTGCATCCATCCTTCGAGATCGATGGCTAATTAATTCATCCACGCTCCTCTCCTTTCCAAATTGAACCCGATGGTGAGCAACGTAGGAGCTGCACATCGAATCAAAGCAGCAGTCGCCAGCAAGAGGTACAATTGTATTTCTCTACACGCTTCTGCACCCAATTCTCAATTGTGTTCCTGGGCACGCAGCCAGAGCCAAGCTTGAAAAAGCTCTTCCTCCTATAATTAGCATGGAAGGATCTACTGAGCGTGCAATAAAAGGTATCCTCCTTCCTTTTCCAGATAAATAATAAATTAATTAACCAACTGGCGACTGCTGAGACAAGCATGTGTGCTGCCTTTCAATTTATGTCACTTTTTGATGATGATCAAAATAACAAAAGGATAGAGTCAATAGATTGTGAATTAATTCTCGCAAGATTTGAGGAATTCCAAGAGGCGAAGGACCAACCCTTCCGCGTCTTGACCTGGCTCGACTCGAAGTGGAGACCTTTTACAAAGTAAGCTCGAGACTTCAGTCCCTAACAGCCACGTAGGTACGCATAACTTTTTTGGAGCAATGTCGCACGCAAGTTCCTCGACTTCAAGGAAAGTCGTTTTCCACCAAAGCGAGAACACCCATTACAATGGCTCATGGCACCAGCTAGTAAGGCCTACTAGCATAGATAGGTCGATGGACAGTTCTCATGACTCCTTCTTCTGCACTAAATTATAAATTGGACAGTAATCTGAGAGTTTGATTGTCTGTTTCCAGCACAGGAAAAGAAAGAACTAATTCAAATAACTCATGATGACTCTCTCTCTATATATATATTAATCAGGGGATTTTATCTTTACAATATATAATACAATATAAATGGAATAAAATGATCGTTAAAGAGCCATGGCTCTCCGCATTATCAATGAATAGTCAGTACTACTGCAGCAGAGTGAGTCAGTGAACTAAGCAAGATTTAGCCCCAGTCATTTCCCCTAATACCCTGCTAGAAAAAGAAAGAAAGGCAAGAAGACTACTTTCAACCTCTATCTTCTCTGAGCTGCCGAATTTGCAATTTGACTCCGTCCTCCTAAGCTAAACACTAAGCAACAGCAAGGGCCCCAAGGCTTCGTTCGATCTCCTTGCGTTATGAACGATGATACCTCCTTTGTGAATGGCGAAAACAGAGTTTCGTCGATTTCGTCGATCGACCGATTGCTGTGTTGGGGGTTTTCAGGGTTTTCAGTTTATCGGCCGCCGCCGCTTATTCGCTTATTCTCCACGTGCTCTTCACTGCAGCGGAATCTAAAGACAGAGAGCACTTCTTTACTTACTACTTTATTTTCTTCGCTTCCTTCTTTTCTTTACTTCTTTCTTTTGTTCTTTGGCTGATCGTCGTCTATTCGACAGATGGAGCGATTGTTCGAAATCTTCTTCGCTATCGGGACCGGGTGCAGAGAACCGGCTGAAGGGCAGGACTCGCGGGAGTCGCTGACGCCGACGCCGTCGTTGCGGAGGAGGAACAGGAACACGCGAAAGGGGAGGGAGGGCCAGCCAGCCAGCCGGCGGGCGAGCGAGCGAGCGAGGGATCATGAATGAACGACTCAGTCATTCATTCATTCAATCAATCAATCAATCAAACAACTAATTAATTGAGTAATCACTGTTGATCTCTTAATGTATGAGCTAAGTAAAGGATGAGAACGATTGATAAAGTAGTGAATGAAGAAGAAGCATGGATGCATGCGCTACGCAGTAATCACAAGTTCTCTCTTTCTTTCTTTCTTTCTTTCTTATTATCTCTTCCCCCCCTCTCGCTGGTTCTTTCATTGCTTGCTCCGGTGGAAGATTAATTTTTTTTTCCGGATTTTTCTTTTTAGAGGAACAGCTGCTGTTCTCTATTATGCTTTGTGCTACCTTTCTTCTATGGCAGAGATGGATGTGCCGTTTATTGGTGAACAGGAAGAAGAAGAAGAAAAAGAAGAATACATTTTTAACTATCATGGCTGGTTGCCCTACGCTTTTCCATAGCAAGTTGCAGCTTCATAGAAGAAGTTAGCAAGCAATTGAAGAACAGTGTACCTATGATCATACATTTATTCAGATGAATGATCGTGAGGAAGTTAGTAAACAGAAGAGGTTTCCTTCATATATGAAGAGCACTTGACGAATTGCCTTAGACGGTGGCTAGGCTAAGCTGTCAGTCAAGAAAGAGAGTTCTCTCTATCGATCAATGGCAAATAGATCGATTTCAAGCTGAGTCAGTCAGGCAGACTGACTGACTCAAGGAAACTCTCTCTCTCGCTCGGCTTTACCCAATTATTCAAGTCCTAGTACGCACCATGCGACCCGGCTGCACGGTGAACTGGCCGACTACTCTTGAAAGAGAAGTTGAATAGAGGGATTTCTTGAACGATGAAGAAAGAAAGCCCACAAGTCTTGCCAAGAAGGAAGTCCCTTTTATTTGCTGGATGAAAGGTAGTTCTATTCTCGAAGTTGTTCACTCAGCGACGAGAGAAGATGCGAGGGTTTCTCTTTCATGGAGTACGCCTGTGATCCATCGATAGACATAGATAGATCGATCTACATATAGATAGATATCACGTGACTTGTTACTTTGAATCAAAGAGTATTACTTTAAATAGCTTCATAACTTGAATTGACGACTTTATAATTTATTTATAGTTTGATGTTATGCCAAAGTGTCTCTTTAAAAGGAGAAAAAAAACTTTAATTTAAAACTTTTTAAAAAGCCTGGGCCTGCGGGCCTGCTCATCACTGATATAGAAACTCATAATCTCAATTCCCTCCTTTTTACAAATTTAAACTTTAGCACTATTTCACGCCAGCGGGTGTAGTCAGTCGCTAAGTCAGTGAGTCAATTGGTCAGTCAATCAGAAACACTAACGCAGTAGATTGAATGAATAAAAGGAGTCTGCCGCGCCACGGAGGACGAACTGCTGCTGGCCGAACTCTTTCCTTCCTGCTGGCCCTCCCGGAGCACGCGACTTGTGCCTCCAGCTTCACGCAACGCAGTCTGTCGCCGGCCGGTGGGGTCTTGACAACAAAAACAGAAAACCTGCGTACTGAGAAAATACAGAAACTTTCCCCTCTAATCACCTTTTCATTTCTGTTTAAAATCAACGTTTAATAGTTCTTTTGAAGCTTTCTTTCTAAGCCTGACTATCGTGGTTGTTAGCCTTTATGGGCTATTTTTGGCTTTCCCTTAGAAAGCATGTGGATATTAAGTGGCCTATATTACTGTGCACGTATATAATTTGATTGAGGATGATAGAATAAAGCAACTGAAACAATAATAAAAAACTTTGCTCTTCAGATTTTTATAATACACAAAGCAGTAAAAGCTGCAGATAATGTATGTAGAACAGTGAACTTTGGAACCAAGCTTATTGTCCATTTAAAAACGAAAGATAAACAGAAAGACTGAAAATTCTAATAGTATCATGTATAGCCCACTCACGACTCCTTCGCTCGACCCCACTTGTAGAAGTGGTATAAAGTAGTCCAAAAAAAATCATATTTTAACTTTTTTAACTTTTAAAATTGCCTGTTTAATTATTCTGAATATATATAATTCTTTTTAAGTTTTCAGTTTATAACGCATTGCCCGTTCCCACGGTTGCGTTCAGTTTACCTCTCGTTCAAGAGAACAGCCACTGTGGCCAAATAGAAGAACTGGCCCCATTGTAATAATAGCATAACTTGGACTTGACTTGTCAGTCTTTTGCAGAAGAGCACAATCTTCTTGGCAAGCAAGAGCAGACTTTGTTGTTCCTTTTCCGAAACCACAAGAGGGCTAAGACGCCTTAATGTTGCTATTGAGAACTTTAAAAATGTTGCAAGCAGCGCCACCACCACCTCCAACAAAAACAACAGCAGCAACAGTAAAAAAGAAGCACTCAGTCTCTGTTTGGAACCAGTCGCTCCAATTTGGGAAAACCCACTTCTTTATAACTTTCTTTCGTTCCTTCCTTCATCCTCCTTCTTTACAAACACACAAGAGATGAATGAATGGATAAGTCAGTCAGTCCTCAATGCGTCACGTCACATGAATGATCGAATGAACGAATGAATGAATGAAAGGAATGAAAGGAATGAAGGAATAAAAATAGCCATTGCTTTTTCTTTCTTTAAACATCCACACAAATCATAGATTAGCCAATCCATGAAGCACCAAAGCCAGCCTTGTTCTGCTCGAGGCAGAGGCACTGTGCCGCCGGCTTCGGGCCCGGCCAGCCTCCTCGGCCTCGGCCACCACGCCGGTGGGAGATCGGCAGCGCAGCAGGCAGGCTGAGCGATCACGGCCAGAGACTGAGCAAGCCGCTCACTCACTCACACACTCGCTCGCTCGCTTGCTAGAATCGACTCGAGTTGATTCGACTCGGCTCGGCTCGACTCGGCTCGACTCGGCTCGAGTCGCTCAGCGGACACCTAAGAAGCGAAGAAATGAAAAGGGAGCGAATAATTGAAGAATGAATGAATGATCAATGAATGAATGAATGAATGATCAATTGTGAGAGCTGATGAGAGTGCACTTAATGAAACAACGAAACAGTCGTTGCTCGTCACTTTTGCGGAGAAAGAAACTCGTCTGTAAAGAAGAAGGAAGGACACGAGGGCAAAGAACCACAAGGCAACTGGAATTTACAGCATAAGAAAAGAAAGCCCTTAGACAGCTATCGATCGCAATATTTGCAATAAAGTCGCCCCCTCCGCTGCGTCTGTCTTTCTTTCTTTCTTTCTTCCTTTCTTTTTCTTTTTCTTTTTTTTCTTTCTTTCTCCTCCTTGTATGTCGGTCCCCACCAGTGCTTATGCTAATAGTATGCCGGCCTTCGGTGTCTTTTTCTTTTTTTGTTTTCTCTTTTAAGAAACAACTAAATAGAATTAAAAGCTTATCTGCTATGATCTATGAGAAATAAATTACGCTAAGGAGAGTCATGTTGAACATGAAAAAGACGGTACTTTCCACGCACTGTTTCGTTGGCATTTTCGGGTCTATCTATCTGTGTCAACAATGATCTGTCGCTGCGATCGCTGAGACAGGTAATCGATCCATAGACCTCTCATTGGTCTCTCTCCAACCGTCACTGCAGCGAGTGCACCACTCCACACGCAGAGCCTGCATTGCATATTTTGAGAAACTCCTTCTCAGACAGAGTACCACGTCAGCCTTTCCGAAATGACCCCTTCGACCAGAAGCAAGGCATCTAGTGGAAACTCTACGTCTGAGGGACAGGCGCTAAACAGCTCTCGCTCTGATTGAACCGGTCTGAGAGTGCGACCAACCGTATTGAGAGATGATGAACTATAGAGCACAGAGAGAACGGTGAGTGATTTGGCGAGGAACCGTAAGTAAAGCTAGCTTCAGCTTATTTTATTACCTTTGCCTGACTTCCTCGAGTGGTGGCGGCTTGTTTGTTGCATATCGTTAGGTACTTCGGAGTGGTTTGGTTCTTGATGTTCTAGCCAGCTAGCTAGCTGACACCAGAAGAATCATCTCTCTTTACTCTGAAAGAAGAGGCTGCTCAAGTCAGTCATTCACAGTTTTACAGAAGAATGAATGGGAAGCTTGCATAATTTCATTATGGCTATCTCTCTCCGCGTTCGGTTATGAGTTAGTTAGTTAGTCAGTTATATAGCTACGTAGTTAGTTAGTTCGTTAGCTCTTCGCAATCTTTCATTCATTGGCCCCTCGTCGCACTTCCGACTGCCTTCCTTTTACACTATTTTATTTCTTCAAAGGTCAATTTGACGAAAAAGGGGTTACCTTTCAAAGAAGCATTCCTTTTATTATAATTTTAAAATAAAGCTGCTAAAATAATAATAACAAAATCAGAGACACTTTGGACAAGTAAGGATTTTTTGTGTTGCCATTGCTTGCGACGCCTTTACCGAAGTGTATGTATGAATGGCAACACGTGTTCTTTGTCTACAATCTACTAGCGCATTTCTTTCTTTCTTCTTCTTCTTTTTTCAAGCTTCCTTTTAGAGAATTAAAAATAGTAATAGTATATATTTTTATTTTTATTTTGGCCTACGTTGATAACAAAAAACACATAGAAGTGGAGTGCTTGCTCCTCGCTCCTCCTTTTAGTGCAACATTTAATGAAGATTGATTGATTGATACTCTGAGATGAGCACCAGTACGGGAGACTACGGAGGCGCCTAAGCAGCCAACCAGCACTAGTCTTCGAACAGACACCGAAGCGAAGCGAATCAATCAAGGTGCGGAAGAAGACGCTGCTTGTACGAATCTTGGGTGACACCAGCGATCAGTCTCGAGCCATCGAGCGGAAGGAGTCTCGGCCTGGCCATCTGGAGGAGGTCAGCATGAGCGAAGGAAGCCTGTTCTCCTCGCCCTCCCGATGGTTTCCACGTCGTCGAGCTAGCTCACTTTCCTTCGGTACGTGCGACCCGACTTCCTCCGGAGCTAGCATGCCTAGCTCGGGTCTTTCTGGTCTCGAGTATCGCCAATCAATTGCGGAGCTTTCCTGCTTCAAGTTGGAAAGGTCTAACGGCGCAGCACAATCATGCTCACTGTGAGACTGAGTGAGTGAGTGAGTGAGAATAATTGACAGATCGTGGAGTTGGCAAGTAATAGGTAATAACTGAGTAAGTAAGTAATGAGTTAGTAAGTAAGTCAATAAATCAATAAATCAATAAATATGTAAGAGGAAGTAGGTAGGTGAAGAACTAAGTAGGTGAGTCTGTGCCACCGACATTGTTTCTGTAGAGAACGAATGAACGAAGCAATGACTCGAAAGGAGGTTAGACAGAAGCTGGGGAAGCGCATAGGCGTAAGCCGGGTGGCAAGAGATGAAGTTGCTGGAATTGGCAGGTCTAGGTTATTAGCCAGAAAGCTTCAACTCGGTGCGTGAGATCAAGGCCCGAGAGCGAGCAGCAAATGCCGTCCGTCCACCCAATAAAATGGCGACGGTTGTGATCCACGATCCTGCAGGTTTAGTGGGGGTTGCATACCTGTAAATACGTCGAACATAGGTACCTGCTATGAATAAATGAATGAATGAAGGAATGAATGAATGTCAATATCCACAATGGTTCAAGAAGTTCAGGCCAGTAAACAAGTCGCCTGAAAGTAAGTAAGCAAGCCAGGGACTCGCTCGGAACATATCGACACACCGGTGCTGAAGTGAAAAGGAGTGATCAAGCTTCCGGGTACTCTTGTCGAGATGACGTTGGCAATGAATCACAAGAGATTGATGATTTATTGCGGATGATGAAAACTCTCAAAAACACTACCACCAGTCTTCATATCGAACAATAGAACAAAAGCCGCAGTTCCTTTATCAAGAGTAATAATAGAATTTGGAGGAAGGAAGCGGATGTTGTAACTGTGACTGAGCCGACTTGTCCCCGTGCAAGCTGGACAAATGAATGAATTGCAAGGGTTGTAGAGTTTAGGTGTCATGGAAAGCGGGAAGAAGAGAAGGCGCCTCTCTGCTTTGAGGGAATCAGGATGGTCTCCAGTATTATGGAGATACTAAAACCTGCCTGGAAGTACTCCTGTTTGCTGTTTGCTATTCTTTTTTTTTAACTAATGCCGTCGGCCTGGCTATCTGTACTATATATAATATATATGCATGTAGGAATTTCGTCCGGCTGGACTCGACGACGAACGAAGGCCATTTTGCAACAATAGGAATACTTCTTTACAAGTCTTCACTTTCTGATCTCGATCTCTTTCTGCTGTTTTCTTTCTTTCTTTTATTTAACTTGAAATTATAAAATACACTTATGATTAGCTTATTAGCTTTCGAAGAAAAGAAGTGCCTGAGAATCCTGTTGGCCAGGTTTCGTGGAAGTGCCAACTTTAGCTTTTGCATTGCCTTTTCACTTCTGTTATAATTTTAATCATATTTTGTATTTTGCATTGAAAAGTAATAAAAGCAATATTCTTCGTCATTTAAAAACAAATAAGAATAAAATTTTAAAAAAGACATGACTGGCTATAGAAATGAAAATTGCAATCAATCGATCACTCAATCAATCAAAAAGATTAGAAGAACTCCAGGAACCTGAGGAACTGACCATCAGCATTCCACGGTTGCTCGAGTCGAGGAGTAGCTGGGACGTAGGCTTGCCTACTCAAACTCTTGCAAGTAACAGAGCAAACTTAGAGACAGCAAGTTGCGCGACAAACTACGATGCGCTACGATGCCTTCAATTCCCCACAAACGCATATCGCCCCGCGAGGCGGCTTGGGGGTAGTCGTGATAAAGTGACTACAGAGCGAAAGAAAGAAAGGAAGAGAGAAAGAGAGAGGATCAATGAGCCAAGATAGGTAGATAATCGGCAGAGAAGGTCCCTCTGACTAACCGATCCTTATTAGTTGTCCTCAATATTCATACTGCACTTGAATAGTAAATAATTACTTCACGGACAACAAGGAAAAAGGGATATACATCTATTTATTTATATTCAGTGTGAAAACGTTTTAGAATATGTAAAGGAAAGCAATCGGAATAAAGAGGGACAATGCGCCGTTGCAGAACGAGCGGAAAAAAGCCGCCGTGCCGAATCACTTTGCCTATTCTGGTGCTGGTCCTGCGCTTTTTTTGAAAAGTGAAGGAGGGATTGGAGAAAACAATGGCCGTCAAGACTCTTTGTTTTACTTTATTTATTTATTTATTTATTTATTTATTATTTATTTACTTATTTCTTTCTTCTTTCTTTCTTTCTGTGATTCGTCATGAGCACCCAAAAGAAAACTCTGGTCTCCTGGCCCTCTTTCTTTGCTCACTTCCAGCTCTTCTCCTCCTTCCAAGTGGAGATATTGTACTTTTCAAAAGATTAATTACCTACCTGATTTCTTTTTTAATCAACAGGTATCGGCAGGCAGTAATTAATAATGGCTCGCCCACTATGCTGTTATTATGATACGTTACCTTGTTTGGTTTAAGTGATAATGTCTAAAAAAGTCTCTGTTCTTTTCGCCAGTAGCACTTTAGCGATAACTAGGTAGGCCAACTAACAGCTATCCGGACGGAGGAAAGGGTCTTGGACAAGGCTTAGATTAGACGGAAGCAGGCGTGTCTCTCAGGACCAAGACATGAGCCCGAACTTGCCAATACGAGCCGCCCTCCCGACTCGATGGAGATTTCGCAAAATCACTATCCGGCATGAGCATTTATATAATCCTCAAGAAAGCTGCACCTCCACTGAACTGGTTGCGAATTTACTCATTTATTCATTTAGTCATCCAATGAATCAAATCTATCCATGCATCCATCTATCTATCTATCAATCAATCAATAATCAACATCTCGCAAAGCCACCAGTCAGTCAGTGCGTGCACAGCACATCAGCAAGCGCGCAGGGAGTTCAAACCACTGCGCAAGAATCCTCCCATGGCGATCTTGATGTCTAATTCTTCCACCGCTTGACACTTCGTTACCAGGCACAAGTCGAAGAGGCCCTTCTTCCACTCTACGACTAGGAGCGATCTCTCTCTCTCTCTCTCTCTCTTTCTCTATCTCTATCTCTCTTTTGTAGACGCCACTGGTGGGGGATACAGAGTGTTGAAAAACCAAGACAAAGGTAGGCATTTGTGCTACGAGATGCACAGCGTGCTAGCACCGGTGGTAGCTGAGGGCTTAAGAGCAAGCAAGCGGAGATTGGACCACAGTCAAAACTTTCGAGCTCAAACTCGTGGCAACATTTGATTGATTGACCGTCGTCCAATGTTGTGATGGATTTCATCTCATCTCAAGTCAACTCATCTCAAGTCAACTCATCTCAAGTCAGCTCAACTCGTGAGCAGCACTCTACGAAGCATAGATCCACATCCATCCGATTATTTTTAATATTAGAAGGCTCCGTACTCGTGACAGACAAGCATCAACAAGCAAGCACAAGCTAGCTAGTTAGACCTCGGTCTGATCACAGTGAGTGCCGAAAGAATGATGGTACCTAGCCAGGCGGATCCTCTCGCTCAAAGTGCACTCGTCCTCGACGTCTGTCCAAATAGGGTAACGCGTAGCTACTCGAGATCCTCATCCCTGCGCATGCCTGCTCGCGACGCGCCACCGGTCCCTGCTCCTCTATGAATACGCAGCATTCATGGGAAGGGCAGTCAGCGGCATAAATCAATCCTTGCTTCCTTGCTTTTCGAGTTGATTGTTTACTACAACTTAGAGTGCACGCACAGGAAGAAGCAGGTGGCAGCGAAAGGCACATAAATACTTTGATTGAGTTTCACAGCACTAGCCACCGTTGAGGATAGTGTGGCTAGACTTTTTGATTGAAAACATGGCATATTTTCAAAATTTTATTTTTCTATTTTATTATATTTCGAGAATAGAGAGAAAGCATGCATTCTCGACTAACAATTAGTGCTGTCGTTTACTCAATATCTGAACTAAGTACTGCCCTGTGGCGTTGATTGTATTTAGTTAGAAGGAAGGAAGTGTTGGTTTCATTTGCTTTCCTTGTCTTGTGAATGTCTGTTTTCTTTTCTTTCTTTTACTCTTTATTGTTTGCGGCAAGGCACAAGGAGTACTAGTGTAAGTGAAATGGGGAAAAAGCTTTTATTGCGTGCCTTCAAAGCTATTCCTTTCATTTCACACTGGTCTACGATTATCTAACTCGAATAATGTATTCCTGGCGATATTCGTTTACTCACTTATGAAAACTCATTTCCCTTTTTATAATTGGAAAACAAAATATTTAAATCAGCTTTATTACACAATTGTACCATGCAAAATAAATTCTACAAATTAAAATACTTCTCTAAATTTTGATGACTGGCTCTGCAGAGTTGTGAATCAAAATCCAAAGAACCAACAAAACAGCTCTCTTCCCCTCCTCCTTTGTAAAGTTTCTTTATTCCCCTCACTTTAAAAAAAACGTTTAATAACAATCATAATCATAATAATAAGTAGATAAACTAAAGCGACCAGGCGGCCTATAAAAG
The DNA here is from genome assembly GCA_004764695.1 of Schizochytrium sp. TIO01. Taxonomy (NCBI): domain Eukaryota; class Bigyra; order Thraustochytrida; family Thraustochytriidae; genus Schizochytrium; species Schizochytrium sp. TIO01. Next base: position 153,100 of record SMSO01000014.1, on the reverse strand, counting down.
TAAAAGCTGCTTTGAGTTGACTCTGTCTGTCTGTCTGTCTGTCTGTCTGTCAGTCAGTCTGTCTCATGCGCTTCAAACGCTGTCTGTCTTCCTGCCGGTTCGATGTGAGTCGCTCGCTCGCTTGTTCGAGCAGCCAGCACAGTGGCTCCAGCGCCGTTCACGCAAGGCTGCTCGCTCAAAGGCCGGCACTTCTCAGTGCGGGATTAATTCATTGAAGGCGCAAATGAGCGTGAGGCCGGCCACGAGTCGCTACTTGATGCAACAGAGCTTATTTTCTCTCTCTCGTCGCCGTGTATTTGATTATTCATTCGCGCAGAACTTCTTTCTCTCAACATTCACAAATAGAATGAAGAAGTTATTCATCGTAGTGTTTGTCGAAAATTTGTTTCCCTCTTTTCTTCTTTGTCTTTTTCAAAACAAGTATTTATTTTGAGAGAACTCGCTTTATTTGCTTTGCTTGGTTTCGATCGGCAGTAAAAAAAAAACATTTAAAATAAAAACTTTTCCAGAGTAACAAAGAAATCTATACACGTCATGCATGCTGCACGAAGCGTCGAGAACTTTTCGAAAGAAAGTAAAAGAAAATGTATTGGCGAGGTAAGTACAAAGCGCCTTGCTCACAGGTTTCAGACGGGGCACAGCTATCATTCCAAGAGGTTTACTGCAGGTCCCTATGAAGGCTTCGCAGAAAAGAGTGGGGATGTGGTGGCAGGTATGTAGGTTTTGATTTTTTCAATCTTCTAAGATTTGATGTTGGTGGTGAGTGCTATACTACTTCCGCAGCTCCCTCCGCCTGGTCACCTGAATGAAAGTGGAGCTGCTCGGTGCGCTAGCCTTGCCTCGTCCACTCTCTTTCTCGCATGGCTGCAAATTGGTTCAAGTTCTCCGTTTCTATGAACTTGTCGCTTTGGGGGGGTGTTTTTAAATTCAACAAAAAGGCCTCTCTGTCTCCAACGCTTCTGCTTTGACTCACTGGGTGAAATGATGTTATTCCAACACCCAAAGCAGAAGCAGCACGTAGCTAAAGCTGCGCAACCTGACACTTTGACTGAGGGAGGCCGCTTCCAAGCCCTCCTCGCTACCAAGGACCCTCACCAGGGCAGCTCCGTCAACTTTTGCTGGCATCGTCGCCAGCTCTGAACCAGTACCAGCAGTACTCGCGTAGTAAGTCAACTCACTAACTAGCTATTGATGTTAAGCTCTTCGTGTTTCTTGGCTGTCTTTGAATGAATATCCCTAAAATCAATCCCTACTTCCTAGCCGTGCAAAAAAGTTGCCTGTCGCTCAAAAGGAATCTGAAGCAAGCAAGTGCCATGTGGCCTCGACAACTTCTATCTATCTTCAAGTACGAATCTTACAATAATAACGACAACGTGAAGAATGAGAATGCAACACTTTGAAAGTGATCAGTCTTGCTCTAGAGGGAGTACAAGTCCGCGTCAAAATGTATTTCTGCATGCCTGTGAACTGTCTGACCATTTTGTTGGTTTGCAGAATTTGATTTTATACTCAGCGAACTGAAAACTAATTATCCTTCTAACTGCTCTGTTTAAAGCAAAAAAGAAATTAACTAACATGAAGGTAGGTATAAGTGGGTAGGTGCGGCAAGCTAGATAGCTAGTGCTACGATAGAAGAAATGATTAACTTGTTTTGCTACCAATTGGGGGAATGCAGCATGACTATTAAAATGACTCTATTCTTTTCTTTTTCTTTAGTTTAGTTTCTTATTAATTTGCTACCTAGCCAAGCAGCTATAAGTGTCACCTCAACAGGCTTGCTCATTCCTATGCAAACGTAAGAGAATTCTTCTTGGATTGGTTTCTTTGTTTTGTTTTGGATTCTTTTATTATTTTTTTAAAAGTTTATTTTGTTTATTTTTCTTTGTTTTCTTTCTTTCTTTATTTTGTTTAATTTTGTTCAGGATTCTTTTAGCATTATTACTATTATTACTATTGTTATTATTTCGTTTGTTTGTTCGTTTGTTCGTTTGTTCGCTCGATCGATCAATCGTTCTCTTGCGGGGTCGGCGGAAGCTAAGCCCAAGCGAGGCCTTGCGGGGCCCGAATGTGTATAATAAGTGGAGCAGGCCGCCAGAGTCGGGCAAGAAAGCGCACGCAAACAAGCAAGCAGGACGCAGAGGCAGTACGCACCTACCACCGTTTTCAAGCCTGGTTCCTGGCCTTGGTCTCCTTGCTGCTGCTGCTGCTGCTGCTGCTGCTGCTGCTGAGCGTTTCTTGATACTCGGGGGAGCTTCCTTCGTTTCGTTGCGCCAATCTTTAATGAATCAGCTTTTTGGCTGCTGCTAAAAAGGCAAGCTGCAAGTGATGGAGCAAAAAGCAGGACAAGGTGAAGGAGAGAGAGAATCACGTTTCTTTGGCTTTCGCTTTTATTACGAGTTGTGCATGATAGTAGCGAAAGGCGCTTCATTCATGAGACTGGCCAGTTCGTTTGTTTTGTGTATCGTATGTATAAAGCGCCCTAAGTACCTCTTTAGTGCTAGCTCTGATAGTTCTTTCTACTCTACTCGCCACGGCGGGAGTAGGTAAGTGGAGAATTGAAAGACACTACTTACTTACTTACTGCTTGCTTGCTTGCTAGCTTGCTTGCTGTGCGTATATCAGTATTGGCAGAACTCTTTCCATGCTGGCGAGAGTCTTTTGAGGATCCCGATGCATGCTCGGTACGAAGGGAATAGTTGAAATGCTATGCTAACCTACCCGGGGAGGGTTGTGGTTCTTGTGAAACAGTCCCGATTCGTTTCTTGAATTTGTTGTTATAAAGAAGCAGGTAGATTTTCTGTTAAATTAAACGAGGCGGAGAGGTCTTGATTCTTTGGTGAAAAAGAAGAGTCCGATTGCTCTTCGTTTGGCCTTGGTGGCCAGGAAAGTAATGAGCGTGCATGCGTGCGTATGGTTTGTTCCACTTTTGCAGGCTTCACCTCCTTTGTAGTTGGAGATACCTGGGTATGCTAGCCAATGATGATTTCATGAGTGATTGCTGAGTAAATAAAGATTTTATGTTCTCTGGAGTAAGACTGAGAAGACTTGGTATCATTCGTTTTCAAACCCCTACCACCAACTTAGTAAGGGTCTAATTAGAAAAGTCATTGCTTGAGTCGTTCGATTTTGCGCATGCTTGCTGTTGTTTACAATGGCCTACCTACGCCACCTAGATGATATTAAATGAGGATAAAAATGCTTAAAGATGAGCGGCTGCAAACTAGTGGGAAGATAAGAACTTATGAAAAAGAAAAAGTGATAATGAATCCCAGCAGCACTGTGGAAGCGGCTTATAATTCTTCCTGTTTTTATTGGTTTGTGTACTGTGCGCTGAGATTATTTTCGACGAAGCATAGTTGATTTTGGCACAGTGTGGTTAGTGGCAGAATCATACTAGAAGGCAAGGACTCCAGCTCCTCTTCTGGTAGGTAGATTTCTTTTTCGCACAAGCTTGCGCAAATCACAACGTTTCTGCTTCTTCAGCCATGCAAAGGAAACTCGGTTATTTGCCAAACGTAAAGACATTCTGAACTATTTGAGAGAGTACAAGGCTCGCAGAATTTGACATTTCAAATTCTCTGTTTGTTTCTGTTTCCCTGTCTGCAAACTTTTTTTTTTTTTAAAGTTAGAAAAGAAAAATCAAAGCTGGTCTATTTATTTTAAAAATTAAATAAAAATAGAAAGCAAGGGAGACGTTCTTGAAACACCGTTTTGAAACCACCGTCATGCGAACTAACAAGTGGGCTCCGCAAAACGTCACTACTTAATGCCATGTTACACTTAATATGCAAATGCTTTTTGGATTTTAAAAATCGAAAATGTTAAAAAATAAACTTTGAAAGTTGCATTTGTATTTAGTGAGACTACTACCAACCTAAGTAGGCACCAAGGTACTGCTAGATTGTGCCAAGCCAATATAAAAACACTCCACCCCGAATTACTTTTGAACATTGCAAGACAGAAACCTTGGGTGCGCGTAGTAGGTAGATAGGTAGGTGTACCTTACGAATCGCTTCTTCTTCAAAGGTGCGTAGGTACAGCGTAGGTACCTTATGAATCGCTTCTTAGAAGCGAAGGTACACCTATCGATCGATGATGCATAAAAAGGAGCGTTCAAGAGGCGCCTTCTTGAAGATAGCCGCCGTGCATCGAGAACTTATGGACGTGACGACCTCGAAAAAAGGAATGATGCAAAAACCGCAGTGCAGAGATCGGGAACGAATACAGAATCACGAGTTTGAGGAGAATTGCGCCAGAGTTTTGAACACCTAAACCAGGCCCATGACAGCAGATGAGCTGTGCCGAGGAGGAGGAGGAGGAGGAGTTCCAGTGAAAGCCTGCCTGGGGAGTGGGTAGACCCGATAGATAGCACAGCTGGCTTCAAAGAACTTGAAGGAAAGCAGGCAGACCTCGCCCCCTCCCTTCCTACTACGAGGTTTCGTGCTTCTAGTACCTATGCTCCCTCGATCATTCGTAGACAGGGATTAGTCGTCTTTTCTAATTGGACTACTGCTTTGCTTTGTTTTACTACGGGATTATAACTTTGAGGAAGAAAGATACACTTTGATAAACTTTCGCTGTTGGGCTATAGTGTGAGTCAGCAGCAGAGCTAAGTAGCACTAGGAAGAAAGAAGAAATTAGGAACACTTTCCGATGGAAGAGTTAGAGAGTAAAAAAGTAAGAAGGAAACACATGCGCGCTGTATCAGGAGTAAAATGAAAAGCTCGCCATTTACAGGCTTTGAGCAGTTCCTCACGGACAGCCTTACCGCTATCTAATTGCCTACTATGTACCTCCCCCAGCTGTCGCATTAATTTAGTTCGCGTTGAAAAATTTATTTTTTAACCACTAATGTAAATTATAATAGAGATTTGGACGAAAAGCACCAGGACGCATTGTTTTTATCCGTGGTGCAACTGGGAGCAATCGAATGAGCGTAGTAGTATTACAACTCTTCCTGTCATAAACCAAGGTACTACGTAAGTACCTTGATAAAAAATACATTCCTGCAACAGTATCTTGGCTTCCGTCAATGTGAGAATTTAATTTATGACAAGCCTTTCCAAAAAAATCTGTGGGATCATTACCTAGTCTAAATAAGTAGAATGAAGTATTTGCCACCTACAGGCAGTAAGAGTCCAGTAGCGCACGGCGGGAGATGTGCATTCATCATCGTCGATGATTTCTTTGAAATCGGCAATCGCTTATAGATGTATATAGCGATTCATAGCAAGCTAATTGTAGATTCCTTGGCGAAGCAAACTAGAAATCTGGCTAGCTTTTACTTCAAGTTATATCCGTGTTTGGAAAAGTTGGCTTTTTTTGGAGTGCGGCTTTGCAAATTGCGGATTCCCGCCAGAAAAGCTCTCTCAAGTCTCTCGCTGCGACCCCGTCCAAAGCTCCCGGCTCATTTGAGCTGACGCGCAGAAAGCGGACAGGACACGGATGAGGCTGATGGTTCTGCGAACATAATAGAACTAGCAGGAGGACCACCGCTCCTGAAGGGAAACAGAGATCCCCAAGTTCTGATGTGTACTTATAAGCACGACTTTTTACTGTATCTACTATTGCCCATTAGCGCTAGAGTAAGCTAGGCTCGTGGAACTGCCTTTTGAAGTCGTGCCCTCTCGTGGCCAATCGACTGCGCCGACCAACCAAGACGTCAGGATGATTTAGAACTCATTCATCATGAAAACCAACCCATCATGATGATGGGTATGTTATGCTGCGCCACGTCCAATTAACTGAGCCTTTAGTTCCTGCGGCCGAGGACGAAGAAGATGAAGAATATATCTTGGAAATGCACAACAGCGATCCTGCGGTTCTTGCCAGGTGACAATGTAATGTCTAATAAGGACTTTGTTTTTTTCTTTTCCTTTCTCGAGGATGTTTATAAACCTAACACGGCTAATTCTCAAAAGCTTTGCTTTACTACTTTTCTTACTATAATAGGCATACCTGATCAACTAGGGTGCCGCCCTGATGACTGATATAATTGTTGATATCCTCCTTTTAAATCTTCCTTCTTTTACTTTTTTTTTTTTAATAACGCTAAGTTCTCACTACCTTGGAATAGCTTTTATATTACCAATAAAGGGGCATCTAACTATTGGGAAATGAATTACTTTAATCTAATTGATCCGTTTCGCCTGAACGTATTCTTCATCCGAGTCTTAGTTTACAAGCTTTTTTCAAATTCAAGATATCCTTTTTAACTTCAGTCCTTGCATAATAAATTCAGACTCCTCACCATATTTAAAAACGAACATGCTATTTTTAATCATTTTATTATGATGAATTGCAGTTAGAATCAAACAAACGAGGCGAAGAAGTGGGAGGGAACGAGGGAGAGAGGGAGGGAGGGAGGGAGGGAGGGAGGGAAGGAGGAATTCCATTTTACACAAGGAACTTGAGTGGTTCCACAGGTCGACAATGTAATGAATGCAATGCCGCTCGTACTGACGTTCTGCTGACGGATAAATGGACGAAAAACTCGCCAACTTTACTAAATCATTCTAAGAATTGACTCTTATGCAACACACACAATGACAATAACTCGTCAAAGGAGGATAGAAACCTGATGTTCTCATCTCCTCCTCTCCACTCACTCTCTCCCTCAATCCCAATTTCCAGTGCGCTACCGCTCAGAGTGTCTGTCTGTCTGTCTGTATGTCTGTCTGTCCGTCAGACTGTCAGATAGGCAGCCAGCCTCCAAAGGTATGAGACCAAAGAAAAACCCGAAAGCGAAAGAAATTGTTTGGTTTGTTGCTTGTTCTCTTTGTCGTGCACTGAGGTACCCTCTACTTAACTTACTAGCTTAGGTACCTTGGTGTTTATATACCTATCAGCCAGCCAGCCAAGCTGAGCCAACGGTGGGGAAAGGAAGGACCGAGATCAAGTACAGCATGGTGGAGGCAGGGACAACAAAGAACTCACCTCAATCAGTGGCTATTCATTCACCGACTCAGTTTTGATATTGAGTTTTTTTGATGGTCAATTAATTAATTACTCAAAGTTGGCTTCAGAAAAGCTTTATTAAGGGGTGAATGTGTGGGTGAGCGAGTGAGTCTCTGAGTGGAGAGGAAAGCCTATTTTATGATGAATGAGTGAGTGAGTGGCCGGCCCTTTGATAGTGTTTTGACGGTTTGGATACTAAAGAGCAGTCAACCAAGGTCATTTAATCCTATCAAACGTTGGACTTAGGTACTCAAGTTACGATCAGCTTTCAAGCTGTAGGCCTAAGAATTTGTGCTTCCTTGCTTTAACATAAGTACTTGCTCTAGCTAGATGCAGAAGAACCAGTAAAATAACCCACCAACAATGAGCAAATATCTTCGGAATATACAGAGACTGATGTTTTTTATATATAGTTCAACTTCTTCAATCGAATTGTGTGCGTGCAAATAAACACTTGCAGCGCAGCAGGGAAGAAGATCTCAACATAGCTGTCGACTTTACCCGAGATCGTGACTCAGCACCCCTTGAAAACAAAGCCATAAGAGTCGCCTGCTGCCTGGAACCACCGCCACTCATATGCGTCATTCGTAAGCGCCACCCACTCGTTAGCGCCGCCGGCAGGGGTCAGAGTCAGCTTGTAGCAAGAGCCTCTCTTTTGTTTTGTTTCGGCCTGACTCACTTCACTCTTTCTATCTTTAGAATAGCACTAGCTCCTACCTACCTTAGGGGGGCCTTCTCTCTCTTGAAAAAGTTTTCCAATTTTGAAATTCGACTCCTTGGAAGGATCCTAAATATTCATTAGGAGCTTCTATCACACACAAAAAAATGGTCTACTTTTTTTTATTAAACAAATGATTGAATGAAATAAACTATTAGGTAGTATGAGTATCTAGCCACTTTTTTTTGGAATGAAAGAAAAGGATGAGGATTCCATGCAATGAGAACGAGGTATACTATATTGGCTAATGTCTGCGTTCTGGCCACAACATAGGTCACGGTGTCTCCCTGTTTTCGCTAGTACTAAAATATAAATATAGAGGCAAAAGAAAGGCTTGCTTCGGAACTCGAACACCTCGTTATATTATATAGTCTCACCTGCTGCTGCATCAATGATGGTGGCCAAGACACAACGAAACCTAAGTATTGAGCCTACTACAGACAGCCGATTAACAAGGTTAAATTCTGTTTTTAATTAGAGAAATCAGAATGGAGAACCTGAAGACATAAATAGTTTCTTCAAATGTAACGCGGCGAATTGCTTCTTGTTTTATAGTCCTCCTAAAGGTCTGCGTACCTAATCCTAACCAGCAAATTGTTTCTTCGAAATTTTACACAATTTAGAGGCGAGGATTTGGGCCCAAAGAAATTGGTAAAAGTATCTCCCTGACCGGTAAAGGTGGCTAAAATACAAATAGAATTAGTGCATAAAAACATACCTAAAATACCTTGTATTGTCGGTTGTTGGAGTATTCCAGGATGAAGATTTTATTGTCCCTATGACATGTTTATTTTATATATATACCAATTTAAAGAAATGAAAAACTCCTTGCCTTAACTTGAAAACAGATGCGAATGCAGCTACTCATACTCACCCGGTAAATATGGCAATGCCTAAAATTATGACTGATGCGCTACCCTCTGTGTTTTGGGGTTTTTTGAAAGCTCAATCCTGGAGGGACTAAAGATAGATGTCTCTACGAGGGAAGGGCCTCGTAAAAAGTCTAATAGGAATTTGCGACGTGCTCTTCTTCATGAATCTCAGCCTGAAAGCGTTGAAACGAGAATCCGATGGCTCTTTGTATATTACTAAAAGACATCTGAAAGGAACGACAAACCAAGAAATCATGAGGACAAGTTTTCAAGATAGGTGTACTTCGAAGAACCCACTCAACCAGAGGAAAACTTGAAACTGCTCAAGAACCTTTCTTACTCCTTCTTTACAAAATGAGCCCAAATATTTTCATGCTAATTTGAAATTTCGCAGCTTTGGCGGCGTTGGGGGTGTTTAAATAAGCTTTTTAATAGGGAAAGACCCATCTTCCATGAGCAGTGAGGATTTTATTTCACTTTAAACAGGGTAGGAGATTGCGTTATTTGAGTAGGTAGTACCCTAAATAGTTGTGGCTCGTTAAGGAAAGAGATACGGAAGGCATGCTTCCGCATTCATCAATCTTTTTCTCTCTTGATTACTTTCTTTATTTATCCATTTCAAATTTTCAAATTTCATAAGCGTCGAAGAGTTCAATCCCAGGCTTATACCTACTGCAAGAGAGGAGGCTTTATTTATAATTTTTATGTCGTCATAATTACCTAATAGTAACAAGCAAGTACTAATATCTTCAAGTTGTATTATGGTTTCATCTTCTTCTTTTTTTCTTTTTTCTTTTTTAAATAAAGCAACAAGTTTTATTCGGTATCTTCCATAGTACGCTTATCTACCTGCGTATCTATCTATCAATTTTTAGAGACTTTTTAACTTATTACCTCTGACTAGTGAGAATGCCGTGCCTACCTATCTACTGAAAGTATGGATACCCAATGATTTTAAAATTTTCTATTTTCTATTATATTTTGACTTACTTATTTGACTAGCTAGCGAAAAGATACCTCCTAATTACCGAAGTGATTGTTTTGACTAGCAGTACCTACAAGCGTCTTTTTAGGGGTTTTACAGCGAGTGACTTATTACCTCTGGCTTAAGAGGGTTTCTATCTAATATTTTCTTCTCAAAATGAGTGATTTTGGTTTAGCTTTTCAAAAGTTTTTACCCAAACAAAAAGATTTGAAGCAGTTGTTTTTTAGAGTGCTTTCATCTATATTTGCCTATAATCCTTTTATTGACTTTTCTTCTTTTTCTTTTTCTTTTTCTTTTTTAAATTAGAATAAGATCATGAAAGGGGATGAGAGGTATATCTAGATGGTGTGTGTGTCTCTTACATATCATTCATCTCATGTTGTCTCAAGCTTCAGAATTTCATTGAAGCAAATCAAACAGGGTAATATACTGTTTTGTTCTGCTTTTAATGGACAAAACCTCCTTCTTCTTCTATCTTTTTTTTGATAATATATACATATTTAATTATAATAAAAACTCAAGCCAAAACAATCATTGTTGATCTTGCAAATAAGTCTTGGTAATACATATATTGCCATTATCAGCATCAACATTACGTTTTACTCCTGCTAGTTCTTTGGAAGCTCTTACTAGTCAGGGTTATTAAGTTATAAATCCTCAGGCCACAACAATCACTAATCTGGTGGTCAAATTGTTCTAATAGATGTATAGATTATAGTGTGTACCTTCACTTCTAACTACTCGAGTAGTAGTAGTAGGAATAGCAGCATTAGTAATAGCAGTAGCAGTAATATTAGGAATAGCAGTAGCAGTAATAGCAGTAGCAGTAATCTGCACCAGTGATAATGTTAGCTCAAGTCAAAGAATTGCTAATGAAAGTAACTCTGGGCTTAATTCAACGATGACATACCTATTACTACTACGGTGAATAGGACCATGTAAAATATTTATTGAAATAAAGTTGTATCCCATTGATTGCTTGTTGTAGTGAAAGCGCCTGTGAACTCACCTACTAATTAAACTATTTAGATGTTACCGACTGGATGCTAAAAAAAAGAAGAGCGAGCGAACTAATCATGGTCATTTCAATTTATAAATCTAACCCATGTCAACCCTCTGAAAACCAGCAGCAATACCTGAAATTCAAATTGTGGATATTTTTTTCACGGTCGAAGAAATATGATTCCTTTAAGCCCAAAATTTAGTCTAAGTGCATATATAGAAACAAAAATACGGGCGCGCTCTTATTTTTAAATTGAAATTTTCGAAGCTTTCGTAATATATTCACAGAGATTCATCAAAATCCTCTATTGCCTTACCATGCGCATGACCTTATTTCGCTTTCTGACACTTTGTATCATAGTATATTACACAGACTGGCAGAAAATATTGTTACTATATTCAAATGATGAGTTTTTTCAAGCAAATATTGCCCTATCCAACTTACTCCAACCCAAAGTATCTTTAAAAGCTTTAGTATGCTTGTTTAAATATTGGTGTGCTATCAATATGGGGTTATTAAGATTAGCAATTCAATCAAGCAGCAACCATCTACTCGCAATGCTACATTTGCCTCAGCCAGGTATGTAACGAAGTCCTTAATCTTTGGAGGGAAAAAAGCATCGTTTTGCCAAGGTGTACATTTTAGATGTTGAAGTTACTAGATGAGTTAGACTTGCCATCTAGAGATTACGATCGATCCTCCAGTCCTTACATCTCTCGGCCTTTCACACGAACGACACTTATACAGTCAAGAAATGTATCAACTTTGCGATGTATTATGTGGATGCGTTTATTTAATGTTGGATCTGCACAGCTTTCTTCAATTAGAATTTTGTTTGAGTGAAATCGTGGTTTTTCTGGTTTAATTGCTCCACTGTGAATTCAAACTCCTTTCGTCTAAGCATTAAAGCATGTGCTCACACCTTTGTTTATAGCTTGCATCAGCCAGATATGAGCTCCATTTACTGTATTAAGCAAAGAGATTTTAAATTTGAAAGACAGACTTTAGTAACTTCCAGCTTGGCATCTTGAGAATATGAAGACATCCTGTATGAGATTATGGAAGCAGAAAAGTAAAGATATTTTGAATTCGCAACCCTTCGTCACTACAGCATGCCAATCATTGATTATTATTTTTAGACCATTCCTTTGTTACACGGTTATCAACTATAAAGTTCATACTCGCTATAAACTTTAGATAATGCCTTCAAACAACAGAATAGATGCAGACATAATATAGTGAACCTTTCTGATATGAAAACATGTATGTGAAAGTTAATACGCGCGATGTGGCTCTGTTTGCAACTACGATCCGAGGATTATGTATGAAGAATACCTGGAAGACTTCATCAACTTCTCAGTGATACAAATTAGTTCAATGTGTTGGAATTGAATACACCTTCTATAGACAAGATGACTGCACCCCCCTTCACGATCAGCTTTTTAAGTTACGTATATCAAAATTCTACTCAATACATACTATTGAATTTATGTGTCGATTTATGCACCTTCACCCTCCAAATTCGACCTTCTCTTCTATACATCTTTGCATCTAGTCTTTCTTTATTTGATAGGCTGCATTGCCTTTCGATTGCTGATCTCAGGCCATGTAAATGTATTGAACACTAAAACGGGGCACTGATAGTTTTTTGCAAGTGGAAGGTCACTGCTGAGATCATGTGAATGCGTTCTAGTTAACTCAAAGCTGCGTGGTTGGCACATTAATATCGACATTCCACACGACTGGGCTAGTCAACACCCAGAGCTGATAGTCCCCACGAATTGGTATCAAAGCCAAACTTTGTCAACATAAGTCCTTTAAGGTCTATTTTAGAAAAAACAATGTTCAAATCAGTAAGCTGCAAGCATCTTCTATGGTTTTTATTCATGATTACGGAGTTTAGCTTCGACTCGCCTTGCCAACAGCGAATTTCTGATTAGGTTGACTAGAAACTCAAAGTCAAGATTGTTGGGAAACACGATGAAGGTTTAGGAAGGCATAGGTACGCATTATAACTGCACGGACCTCCGGTAACAGTAACCTGGAAGGAGGGGGCAACTTTAACTCCTAAAGGTTATAACCTAGTGACATTAGGAATCTAATATCAAGGTGGACTGACTTATATCAAATTTAGTCAACTAGGACATATACTTGGACGAAGGTTGGAGTACTTCATTTGCTCAACCATCAATTCAGATTCTACTCTTGCAAATTCGAATTCGTTAGGATTCATCACGATACGTCAAGAACTCTTGTTCACATGTTTCTTCAACGCGGATGATTGAGGACTTCGATGAACTCTCTTTAGTTTGCCTTCGTCATCTTAAACAAATCGAAATTCTCCAAGAATGAAGATCTCTCCAGATTTAAAGAGACTTGACTATAAGTGAATAATGAACGAAGGCAAAGAGATTCGGCTGAAGATTTATCACACCCAATCTAGATTTCCATATACAGCATCATGGGCTTGGTTTTGAATTACTGATATCTCACGAGCTATAGTCTTCGCACTGATCCTCAACCATCAAATCTGAGTTCGTCTGATAATAATCTACGCAGTGTTTAAAGGTGAAAACGAATCATTCGCTTTGAGTCTCTCATACCGTCGACTAGAACGCTTCCACATCTTCACAAGCCATCAGTTGGAGCCCCTACGCATTTACCAATTCAGATTAGTTGTACTTGCTCGCACTGCTAAGAGATGAACCTGGTAAGCTAGAGGTTGACTATGATGATGAATGTAATAATAGACTTGCTGACGGCCTTAGAAGGAGTTAGAGATCTACTGTCCTTGGAATTCCAAGGCAGACTGACTTAATGTTGTAATTGGGAGACCAAGACATACTTGATCTGTGCCCGATACACCTGGACGAGGCTATGTGAACTTGTCTTGTAATCATCAATTTAGACTCAATCATACTTGGTTTTAGGGGATGCATGTAAAAACCCTATAAGAAAAAAGTTTTTCTGTAGCTAATGATGCTTAAGTCGACCATGATAGACTTTTTTTGGTATCCCGTTTTGGGTATTGGGGCGGTGGGTTGAAACCATAAGTTGAAAACCAAATGTCTGCCAAAACACCAAACATCAAATGAAAAACTTCAACGAGTTATTCGCCAAGTCACACAGGAAGACAGCTTTTTCAAGCTACCACCAAGGTAAACCAAATGACACCATGAAAGAAATGCTGGCATGGGAGTCGACAAATCCATCACTCAAAGGGAAAAAATGCACAACCTGCAAAATATTGTTTGCCCAAGCAATAGTTAAATTAAGGTACTGCTGCGGTGCAAGGAAATGTCGTCTAGAACAATCCAAGAAAGAATTTGAAAAATCGACATTTGAAAAACAAGCGTTATCGGTAAAGGCAAAGCAAAAGCACATGTCGCGATCAAAGCAAGAAAAACTTGGTATTTCAATAAACAAAGCAAAGGGTCAGAAACGCCGTTATGACACCATGTCGGAATCCGAAAGAATAACTTTGCGACAACGCCAAAAAGACGGTATTGATCGTGCATCAAAGGATCCTGTAAAAAAACAAAAGAGACTCAACAACAGGTACGACAGGTTGAAAAGTGGTTTTGTTGTGCACAAACACCTTGTACAAACATCATGTGGAAAGACCGTGAGAGTGTGGACAAGGGGGTGGGAATATAGAACAATTCGGTTCCTTGTCGATGTCTTTACGGAAAAGGTGTTATACAGAGATTTCAAAATTAAGAATGATGTGTACATAGTGAGATTTGACAATCACGGTGTCTTTATTGGGCCACATGATACTAGGGGTATTGATCCCAGTATTTTAAAAGCAGAATCAATCTATTTCGAAGAGCATGGGGTACAGTTTCGTCATGATCTTGACCATCACTTTAAACTCAATAATTCTCACCAACGAAAAACCTTTGTTGATACTCTTGTCAAGCACTTTGAGATTGACAATGTCGATTACATGAAGAGCCTAATCGAAGGGAAAACTCAGGTTGCCATTGAAACGAAAAGTTTCAAAAGGGCAGCGGTTCGAAAGGGCGTTGAGTGGGTCGAAATGATGTTGGCCAATGCTATTGCAGCGCTGGTTGCAGAATCAAACATGGTCTACTTCGTGTTCTGCTGGACTGAATCGAGTTTAACATTTTACAATGTCGACAGGCAAACAGCATCGTTAAAGAAACTCGGAAAGACAATCATGTTTCCAGACACTGGAAAGGATTATCAGCAATTGATCAAGTACCACAAAGCTGCTTTTGAAGGGACAAGTATCGCCTGTCCAGAAGCGTTCACCACAACAAATTTGAAGAGTGCAAAACCAATTAAAAATGGCCATGTCGATACGGTTGGTAAGGATAGACTCCATATTACAATAAAACAAGAGTTTTAAAAGTATAAAAGATCTTTTTATGTTAATTTTACAGTCGCAACTGCGACATTCTTTCAAGTTCTTGTTCGACGGCAACAATGTCGTTGTTGGATAGCACACCTGTGTAAAAATGTCGTGCAGAGGTGAAGAATGATGGGTGATTGGATCGTTTAATCCATGTTCGGTACTTGACCCTGTGATGTGCAAGGGCAACTGTACCTGATCTTGCCAACGTTGTTGTCGTACTCGTATCATTCATCATCACTGATTTGTATTTTCTAAAATACCAAAAACAGTTTCTACATATGATTCCTTTTTTCCTTCACCTTGTAAAACTTCAGGTTCAAGCACTCATCAAACGTCTTTGGGCTGATGATCCGTTACTTTTTCCGGATTCGCAATGTCATTGATTTGAAGAATTGCCATGATGGTTTCTCTTTTAATTCCTGAAACAATCTGTCGATGGCCCAAGTATTGTAATCCTCGCTTCAGTTTGGTGACAAGCCTGTTGATCACATCTAATTCTCCTCTGACCTTGCTGTTGTCAGCGCTACAAGCTTTGCATTGCCGTTGTTGTTTTTGGACCCATGACAAGAAGAATTCGTCCTCACCTTTGTATTCATTGCACTTATTGCAGAAAACCTCGTCATCGACATTCCGAAAAGACGGCTTCGGAACAATCTTGCAGTGAATCATCGTTCAATCTTTGTTAATTTCGAAAAATCAATATATGTTATTCTTGAGTTGTGTTGTTGCTTTAAATGTGTTCCATGTCGACGTATCGATTTGGCGAAGCATCGGCAGCCTTTTGCGTTCACCATTTACAAATGAAAACCAGTTTTGATAGCTGCCTCTGTTTGGTTTGCTTGGTGCAATGGAACCTAAAAGTAAAATTCGGATCAGGTCCTTTCCAGCGGCCGTCGATTGCTTTAAACAGAAGGAATTCTGTGCCCCATCTCCTGCATCAATCAGCCTGGCTATTTCAGGAAAATGATCGGCACATACCTGTGGAAAGTCATCTCCGTGTTTTCTTTCCTTGAGCTTGGAAACTGAGGTGGAACGACGAGCAACAGTCAACAGTTCTCAAACACTAGCGGGGAGGATGGGCACAACACAATCAGGTACTGCCGCGGGAGAGGGAGGAGTTGGTGGCGATGCCGCACCAGAGCAACCACGGACGATGGAGTCGATGATGAAGGCACTGCATGGCGATCCTGAGGTCGAGCGCCAAAGGGTCATCAGCCTGCTCGGGCTGGACGTTGGTGAAGGCAAAGACGAAGTCATTTGGCTGGACAAGAGTCTTGGGCTACAGTCAAGGTGCTTCCTTGTCCGCGGAGAGCGATGGAAGGGCCGCGGCAAGCAACCGGTGGTGGATCCAACAGTTGGCACTGCCTTCGTTAAAGTGTTGCCAAGGTGGAACATCAAGGACATGATTGCTGATGTCAGGAGGGCTGCACGGGACGATGCAGAAAAGGCCGCTCGGGCGTTGGGCAAGACAGAGGAGGAGGTGAAGGCCGCTGGCGAACAAGCTAGCGAGGAGGTTGACGTGGTGGAGTTTACGGAGCCATCGCTTCAGATGGTCCGAGAGCGACATGTATTGCGCGCCTGGCAGGCAGCTGAAGAGGCTGGTGAGCTTAAGCTACCTGAGGATTCGTTGCTGGTCATTCCAAGATTGTTTGACAACGTTTTCACAGGACCGGATAGCACAAAGGAAGAGGACAAGCCGACGATGTTGGTCTTTGAAGACTTGGTAGCGGCAGGATTTGAGGTTCGTAGTTACAAAGAGGCTATTTCTGTGGAAGACGCCGTCGCCGTCAGCGGTGCTCTAGCAGATCTTCACGCGGCATTGTGGAGAATCCGAGAGCGGCTTGGTTTTGGTGACTCAGTACTGGACATTGGGACAGCAGCAACAGCTACTCCATCTGCGATAGCAAATAGAGAAAGCGGTCCGGGAAAGTACGAGAGGATGCTGAGACAGAGCCTGGATAAGTTCCGGCAGGTGCAAGTGTACAAAAAACTCGTAGAAATGGTGGAGCCTATTGTCCCCGATATCGTCGCTGCTGCTGGAGACAAGGACGTGAAACCCCAAATGCTCTGCCATGGAGACCCATGGGCACACAATGTGATGCTGCGGCGCGACATAACTACCGGAAAGGTGAACGGCGTGGCATTTGTGGATCTAGGCAATGTCAGAATGGCTCACCCGTTGGAGGACTTTTTTTGTTTTGTTGGAACAATGTCAAGCAGAGAGGTTCTACAACGAAAGGTCTTGACAAAATCTGCTGCCGCTTCCGAGTACGATTCAAGGCTTTTGAGTCAACTACCTCTTTCGGATTTGGGCTTCGAAGACGGTGTCTATTGTGACATTTTTTCTCCTCGGGCAGTAGAGCATGCAAGGGCGACCATGTTGGTTTACTTTTTCGACTCAGACATTTGGTGGGTAGCGAACTCAACCGGGAACCCAGAGCCCTCTGAGCGTCAGGCCGCTGCGTTTATGGCAACTGCAACTGTCCTAGGTAGATCTCAAAACACGTGTGCTGAGGTCGACACTAGTCACAGCGATATTAAAACCATGCCGCTACGGCAACGAAAGTATTGATTCTCTTTTGATTACAAGCAATGTAAAATGATTTTTTTGTGCAATAATATCTATTCTTAGACCAAATCTTCTGCGATGGACTCAACCGATGGAGCATGCACTTGTCCATCTGAACTGTCCCGCACGAGTTGTGGTAGTTCCTGTCGAAAATTCCGCGCAGCCTCTGAGTTCAGGTCATCAGCAAAGTACTTTTTGTAGAGCGCATAAGCACCAGCAGTCATCAGTCCCTTCAAGAGAATCGACGCGTGAACTGCCAAGTCGACCCCAGCCTTGGTCAACTCTTCTGAAGGAGAAGACATCTTCGCAACAGCGCCAGATTAAAAAAACAAGCGTTGCCACGTCGCTCTTCACGATGCGCAAAATGGAACAGGTCCACAGAGCGGAAGGTCAATGTTCAACCAACCTACTTGTGATGATGCTGATGAAACCAACCTTCCAATCGATTTATTAGTCCCCAAACTTGTTCTGATGAGCTCAGCTATGGGCTTGCCCAACCACTTCGTGTCCGTCTCGTGGTCCTTGCCCGCTCACCCTCTCCGAAGCGCTGCCCGTAAGAGTATGGACACGTGGGTGGGAATATAGAACAATTCGGTTCCTTGTCGATGTCTTTACGGAAAAGGTGTTATACAGAGATTTCAAAATTAAGAATGATGTGTACATAGTGAGATTTGACAATCACGGTGTCTTTATTGGGCCACATGATACTAGGGGTATTGATCCCAGTATTTTAAAAGCAGAATCAATCTATTTCGAAGAGCATGGGGTACAGTTTCGTCATGATCTTGACCATCACTTTAAACTCAATAATTCTCACCAACGAAAAACCTTTGTTGATACTCTTGTCAAGCACTTTGAGATTGACAATGTCGATTACATGAAGAGCCTAATCGAAGGGAAAACTCAGGTTGCCATTGAAACGAAAAGTTTCAAAAGGGCAGCGGTTCAAAAGGGCGTTGAGTGGGTGGAAATGATGTTGGCCAATGCTATTGCAGCGCTGGTTGTGCCTTGTTGGCATTGATCATGTGCTGTTCCAACTCTTTTTGAAAGCCAGTGTCAATGGCAATGTCGACGCCGCTTTGCACAAACCCAGCAGCTGTTGCCAAGTAATGAACACGTTCCCAGTAAGAAATTGTTGACGCATTTGGTATTTTCCCCCAAAAGGACCACATTGAATGAGGAGAATCGTCTTTGTTTTGTCGACCAGACATGAGATATGGTGCATTACTATTCAAAGCACGGTGTTTCATCAAACTGTAGTTCTGTGCCTGTGTGTCATGTGCCCAGCCAATGAATTCTTGTCGTTCCTTGGATGTTACACCAAGCCCACCAAGCACATTTTCGCAAATGACCCTGAAGATGTGCAATCGTTTTTCCCCCAGTCCGTCTTGCATTCCACACGCAATCGCTACCGCGTGGA
This sequence comes from Schizochytrium sp. TIO01, assembly GCA_004764695.1. NCBI lineage: Eukaryota > Bigyra > Thraustochytrida > Thraustochytriidae > Schizochytrium > Schizochytrium sp. TIO01. Next base: position 134,195 of record SMSO01000014.1, on the reverse strand, counting down.
GGACGGCAATGTATCGACGTTGGACCATTTTGCAAAAGTTTACTGGATCCTGATCAGACTTTCGGTTGAACCCTCTCGCAAATGGCTCCACTCTGCATGTTGGATTTTGTCGAACTGAGTTGAAGTATGTTGCCAAATGAACCAAGGTGCAAAGTTGCGGATCCTTGTGTGGTACAATTCGTACATAAACGACCTTTTCCACGTTCCTCACCGATCCGCACTTTTTCTCGATGCGGTTGAGCAAAACGCTTCCATCGGGTTGCTCCATAAAATCCTCAAAACGAACGTTTGCACCAGTGATTGAACGCATGCCAGTATACCGCAGCAGAGAAGAGTACGCCAGTGTTCCCAGTAATATCTCCTTCAGCTCCTTGTCGCTCTTGTTGGCAATGACAGCCATTTCATAGAATGACGACGTTGCAACAGATGCATGAACTTTTCTGTTGTTCGCCACAGATTCCAAATGCTGTCGAAACTCTTCAGGTGACATTGTTAACATGTAGCGCACCATTTCCTTCCATTTTGGTTCCAGCACCTCAAATTGTGTTGTTTTCACCTGTTGCAGTTTGTTCAGGCGCGATACCTTTTTGGGTTGCCATTGTTCCCTTTCCAATCTTTGAATATGTTGTTTCATTCGATCAGAAATGTTGATCCCCCATGTTTTCCAAATTTGAATGTACAGCCGGACCGTATGAAATGCAGAGGATTGGTGACCTTTTGTTTTGAGGTAGTTGGACATGAATGAATTGGCATAACCATTCACAAGCTCTGTATTGTCAATTGCCCATCGTCGAAATTGATTCCAAAAGATTTCTGACTCAATGACACCCTGTCGTTTGGCAACGAAATCTGACAAGTCTCTGACGCATCGTAGCAATCGTTTCTCATGCTTGGTGTTGGCAATGTACAAATCCCGGTCGTTCAACAAAGCTTCGATTTCTTGTTCTGCTGTTACAGTGGAATCACTACTCTCGGTGTCGCTTCTACAACTACAACTTTGGTGGTGCTGCTGCATCGTGCCTTTGGGGTTTTGGTTTTGATTGTTGAAAAAAACAAGAAGACTTGGAGCGACCATGATTGCCCCATAACGCCACATGGCAGAACCTTTACCAATCGCCACCTACCTGTTACACCGTCACGCCTCTTTGTTGTATGGCAATGCCTCGTGGCAGCTTGGTTCAAAACCATCATTTGACGGTGACAATTGTCGAAATGACAGTCCCCACCTTAGATCACGCAAACTGTCACGCACCATTAAACCATCACGCTTAGACGGCGTAACGTCACGCTGTCATTCTGCATCATGGCAAAGTGTCACTATCATTCTGTTGGAAAGTTGATGTCTCGAGTTAGTCCAAGTCCAACGCAAATCCAAGCCACATCAAATGATGCAGAACCACCAGCCTTACCTGTTACTGGGTCCAAAAAGGCGCATCTCTTGCTATGAATTACCAACTGAACATGATGGTCATGACAAAACGTATGAAAATACTTTGTGAAGAGCACGGGTGCTGGCAACAAGAGAGCGACATCGTGCATGCCTAGTGACTCGAGATGGCTCAAGATTTGTCTCTTGATGCTGAACGGTGGATTGCTCACCAACACCACTTTCATTCCTGGCGGTGGCACTGGCACAGTCTGCTTGAAAAAGTCAACATGGTTCCCGTTGGTCACTTGAAAACCTTGGCTTCGCATATGTTTTGTACTGTGACCACTGCCCACGAACGGTTCCCAGATGTAGTGGGTCGATGGATCAAGATGCTCCAACATTATATCCAAACTCCGAACTGGTGTTTCGTAGAGATCGTTTCGCTTTGGCTGTGTAGCACTGGTGTATATTGACATTGATTGCCTTCATGGTGGCTGGCTCGTTTCGATATATGTTTGTTTCGTTTGCCCCCTCCTTCCTCACCCAGTTTGCTCTTCGCTTTTTTTTTTTGGAACCGTTTTGGAACGCTATTTTTCCAACGACAGGGAAAGTGGCTGCGTGTGCAGAGTCAGAGCTGACGAGCAACAGCAGTGCTTCAAAAACTAGCTGGGAGGATGGGTACAACACAATCAGGTGCTGCCGCGGGAGAGGGAGGAGTTGGTGGCGATGCCGCACCAGAGCAACCGCCGACGATGGAGTCGATGATGAAGGCACTGCACGGCGATCCTGAGGTCGAACGCCAAAGGGTCATCAGCCTGCTCGGGCTGGACGTTGGTGAAGGCAAAGACGAAGTCATTTGGCTGGACAAGAGTCTTGGGCTACAGTCAAGGTGCTTCCTTGTCCGCGGAGAGCGATGGAAGGGCCGCGGCAAGCAACCGGTGGTGGACCCAACAGCTGCTGCAGGGGGCACTGCTTTTGTGAAGGCGCTTCCGACGTGGAGTGTCGAAGAGACCGCCAAGCGTCAGCGTCTGGAGGCAAAGGAAAAAGCGGAAGCAGAGGCCCGTGCATCAGGTGCAACTGAAGAAGAAGCGATTGCACGGGGTGAACAAGCCAGTGAGAAAGCCACTGTTGTGGAATGGGCTGAACCATCGAAGCAACTAGCACGAGAACGGGAGGTCCTTCGGGCATGGCAAGCAGCAGAAGAGGCTGGTGATTTGCAGCTACCAGACGACACGTTCCTGGTGATTCCACAACTGCTGGACAATGTCGTCCAGGATGAAGAGGCCAAAAAACTTGAGGAAGAGAAACCAAGCTTTCTGGTCTTTGAGGACCTTGTTGCTGCCGGGTTCGTGCCACAGAGTCATCTCCAGGCCATCACTGTAGAAGATGGAATAGCTGTGAGTCGTGCATTGGCTGATTTACATGCTGCATTGTGGCGTATTCGTGCAAGGCTATTCAAGGAGGAAGATAGGAAGGTGGATAAGGAGTCACCAACGACGGATAAAGGCAAGGGAACCTTCGTGGACGAAGCTGCAAAAATCAAGGCGACTTATGAAAGCCTGCTTTGTGGTGCGGTAGAGCAAGTCCGCCGCAATGGGCCTCTTGGGAAAGTAGCAGCAGAAAGATTCGAGCCAGTGGTTGAAAAGGTTAGTGGGGCATTCGTCGCTGCCGGCGTCGAACCTATTCTCATTTGTCACGGGGATGCTTGGGTGCATAACGTGATGCTGCGCCGAGATCGAGAAACTGGGAGTGTAAACGGTGTTGCATTTGTGGACCTGGGTAATGTCCGCAAGATGAACCCTTTGGTTGACTTCTTCTCATTTTTGGGTACAATGATGAAAGGGTTGGAGTTGTGGTCGAAGGAAAAGCCTGTGCAAGCAGAATACGAGGCACGACTGCGAAAGCAGATACCAGAAACTACCCTCAGTGAAAACACTGAACTCTTCTCAGTACATGCAAGAAGGCATGCCTATGCAAGGATGCTGCAATTCTTTCTCAATGTGCACTTTTGGATGGTGAAGGGTGCATCATCCGACGGCGAACCTGCTCATCGGCTGGTAAACGCTCTTGCCATGAACAGACAATTGCACCAACATCAGGAAATAGCGCCAGACCCTCTAGTGTCTTCTGCTGGAACGGACGAAGGGCTGCGGAAACGAAAATGAAGAATGTAACAGTGTTCATAGTTTAATTATTTAGAATCAATGTTGTCTCACTTTTCTTAGCCATCGCTACTTTAGCATTTACCTTACCGCTAAACTATCCGGTTCCTTCTTCGATAGTAGTCAATATTTCTGTCTGCTGAGCATTATTCACATTGAAGCTATGAAGGTTCTTGACACTATTTCTATCCAGGAGTGAAGTTAGCAACATGGTTCCGTGAGACTGGTCTTATTGAGTCTACTTGAATGATTTTGTCCAACGAAGCCTCTTTCATGATGAAATTTAGACCTCTATATTCTATCCAAAGCATGGCCAAACTTCAAGAGATGTCCTTTTAAACATGCGAACCAGAGAATAATATATTGCATCTTGCATGGAGACGTGAATGATGTTCATGCCAAAGCACATTTGGTACCTGAAGCAACAATCAAACTCCGGGAAGTCCCAATTTCAACCATGTATTCCAAGGAGCAGAGCAACACGCTTGAAACCAGATAGCGAAAAGGAAAAGCCCAAGCTCCGGTTAGACCCCAGGATTTCGCAGTACGATGAACCGGTCTGTTTTGAAGATAAAAGAAAAAGACTAAATTGTATCTTAGTTTATCAAGAAGCATGTATGTAGGGAATTGTTGGATTCAAGATAAAGCGAACGATTAACACCAAATATGGCCTTTGCTAAACTGCAGATCAACAATTAGCCTTGCTCTATATTTCTTATTGCATATTGCACATGGATGAGAGCAGTCTTCATGGATATGGAGTTTTTACGTTTGGCTCCATCTGAAATTTCGTTTGTCTAAGACTATTTCGAGCAGCATATGTTGGCAAGAAATCTGGACGACGAATATGTTGTGAAGACATCTCAAGCTTCTTTAGGTTTTCAAAGCTTTCTATGTCAATTGCTTTTTATGGGAAAGGACTTGCAGGGCAATGTGGTGCCGGAGTCTTTTTTTTGTCTATAGTAAAGGAGCGTGCCAACTGGGAAGAGCGACTCGATACCTATGGCTTCAACACAGAATGACCTACAAAGTTTCGATCAATTGGCCAAAGTATATCAACTTAGACTAAAAATAAACGAAATAGAAACAAGCTATCATGGCTTGCTATGTTCTCGGATTACTCATTATCCAACATGGGCAGGTCAATCGTGATAGAGGACCAGACAGTCATTGTGACTCGCAGAAAAACCCCGGTGCTGATCCGATTAACGAGAGTTCGTAGGATTTATATCAATTTTAGGGTTGTGAGAGTTGCAGGGTCCTTAGAGACTTGGTGGGTGACATGTAGAGGGAGAACGTCCACGATGTTGAAGACTCGCGAGGCACCGACTAGTCTAATAGAAGGGGATGCAACCTCAATTCCAGTGACCATGTTGCCTCAGATGCTGTATATAACAAGCTGTTGATGCATTTGAGTTCAATAAAATGTATTTATCATTGAATTACCTCAGGCAACGAATTTAGGAAGATAGGGTAGTATTTAAACACATGGAGCGCGTCTTGACGTGGATGACTTACCATCGTGTTGAATTGCTAACATTCAGACGGCCTGATGTCAACGAGGAGTTATGGTCTAGGTGTAAAGCAATTCCAGATAGATCTAAGCCAACTGAGATTGAGTAAGATTCAAAAATTACACACAGCATAGAGTGTTCAGTCGTTGACATGTGCATGTTTTTTCCAGGGAATGGAGCTATCTGGTGGAAATGTTCAAGGAATGCCAAGGACTGGTCTCTGTAGTCTCCGAATTGACAATCGGTGAAGAAATGTACGATTTGGATTCTAATAACATAGGTTCATACTCTGGATGGCACTGTTTCTAGATGCCAATTTCTTGATTTCATGCAGAACTCTTTACTACTGTCCTGTCTTGGATGGATTGGGTAGTAACAATATCCGTCTTGATCTACTAGTTGTTTTGTATTGCTCAACTAGCATTCTGCACAATTCTCGTCAAAGGACGTGCGTGCTGCTGATACAATTAAGTTCTCACCTTTACTGATTCTATCTACCATCAATTGAGTGTTGGTTTAAGACAAGGTATGGGACTCGAACGCCACGTCAATATCAATATCTTCATTTCTACGCAGATGAGAGTCTCGAAGTTAACTAGTAAGAGGTCTTGCGTCTAGAACTCATCATCCAAAGCAGCAAGAAAACCAGGCCAGGGTTTTGGGAGTTAGTTTTCTGGTTGCATTCCAAGTATTGATATGGATTGAATTGAATTAAGTTATTGACCACTGTGCGTAAAACTTTCCTGAGGGCTTGCAGGGCAGAGTGCTGAGCTCAAGAATAACTAAGAAGATGATGCATAAGAGGATTGATGGGCGGGGCTCTCATGAACATCTTCAGGGCAATTTCTTGACTCATCTTGTGTAGTTAAGAGGTAAAATTTGGGCCTATAACCTGGTGAAAGCTAATCCCTGAGCAGACAGGAAGATGAAGGCAGGGAGTTTCTTGGAGGGCACGAAAAGACTTTTAAAGATATTGTTTACTTAGATTTTTTGAGTTAGTGATCTCCTGACCGTAAGGATGAACACCCAGGCAGGCTGGCTCATGTTCTAATGACGAAAATAAGATAGTCTCCATCTGTTATTACGCAGAACTCAAGGGTTTCGATCAGCTGCTTTCCTCAATCACTATCTTAAGTTGTCCCTACATAATTCCTTGATCATGTATTCTAGATTCATTCTTGATTTTCCTTGGTCTCACACCTTCGGATCTGAGAGTCACATCCTCTTTGCATTTATCCTTTATATATATATTCTAATAATTTAGGATGTGCCAAGGACTCCGCCAATGCCTTCTCCATATGACCCTTTGCTTGGTAATCTCAGCGGTGCTACAGCTCTAGCGTTGACCATCCCCTCAGTGACTATGTAAAGTACAACAGATACTTTGGCATAATGACACAAACCAAAGCTCTCGTGCTGAAAGGATCCTTACGTTGGCGTACTGGCACCAGCTTGTTCATATAGCCTCTAACAACATCAAAAGATTTCATGCTGCACAAACCTTATTGTATCAATGTAATCAATCCAAATGAATGAAACTAATAGGCTTTCAGTATCGTTTTATTTCAAATGATGTCAAGCCTGGCGTCCGTTTTCGGGCCGCCTGATTTCTTTCAGTCGTATTACGGAATAGATAATGCCCCTTTAGGAGTCATTAACGGAGATGAGGATCCACCATTACAGCTAAGTAGGGATCTACCCAACTGCTAGAATATGTACAGGAGAGCACCGATACAATACCCAGTAGGAGACCCTTTGTTTACTCGATTCTGTATCTCAGCTCGTCAGATACATGATTACCACGAACAACGAATTTGGTATTTTGACCTCCTTTGAATTTACTTATTGCTGCAAACTCGATGAAAATGTGAAGCTTTATGTAAGCGATGCATTTCAAGCACATGCACCTGGGCCAATGTCAACAATGTTTGTCCTCTACGATTTTCTTATGAACGCGCTTCGTTCTTGTATTAGAAGAGGGACCACAAGGATACCGCTATCTGTAAGATCAAGAGCATACTTGTTCATTAGAGACGTATGGTGCAATGAAATAGGTGAATGTAGCAGATCAACCCGAGAGATAATTTTGTCTGCCATATTTGTAGTCAACAATGTCTCAGATGGAGACTCCGATGTGAACCAAGTTTGGAATAATCTAACTCGCCAGCTTCCACTCTCGGTGCAGGATATGATGCTTCCCTTCCCATGGGATCCATCTTGGGCTCTTATATCTTCATCAGATACTGCAATTACATCAAGTATAGAATGGAAAGTGGTTTGGACCTTTTTATTAAGTTCGGGAAGTCCACTTCTCGCAAGAAATATTGTGAGTGCGCGGAAGAATCATTATCCACTGAGATAAGTATGTACACTGGGCCTTTGAGAGAACCTTAAGGTATCCACGTACCCTTTATGATTTTTGGGGGTGAATTTACCCTCTCTCGGTTCATGATTGCAACTCTCAAGTGTGGTACAACTCTAGAAAAGCTTGACAGTAGAACACCGAGTCTTCCTGGATTGCTGACTGCTTGCGTCAAGAACCTATAGGTTATACATGAGCTGAATGTTTCGCATGGTAATATTCGTCTTACAAACTTTGCTCTCCGTAAAAGCCAAACAAGCGATTCAAGTTTTTCTGTTTTTTTGTTGTTTTTTTTTCAAACCGATTTTGTTCTGCTTCATTCGCATCCATCCCATATAAAGAGGCAAAACAGGGCCAAGTTAGTGGAGGTACGACGGGTTCAGTCAAGCGACCACTACAAGGTGATCTGTATATCGTTTCACAATACAGTACCGCTGACCCTAATGCGGTAGAGATGGCTGAATTTCATTCTCTATTTCAAATCAATTTGATCTTTTTATGTTATATGAATATAACTCCAAAGGTAATAATCTAGATCGCCGGTGACCTCTTCGCCATATCTAGCCGCCAATTCTGCATTCCGATAATCCCTGATTAGGTATCTAAGTAGCTTGATATATTCGATTTCCCATACATATTTTCTACGTAGCGCCTATGCAATGTTGGCAAAACCTCGTGGACTTCGGGATTGACCGTAATGTCGTATGTTGGGGCACTGGGTTCGCCCAAGTCACGGTCCTGCTTAAACATAATCAAGATCATAGGGCACACTAAAGTATTTAAGGTGAGTGTATCATGAGTCCGTGTTTTCGAGAAAGGTCTCAACACTTGAAATTGCGGCAACTAAATTGAGCGTTTGCATTTTCTGGTTCATTGCACTTTGCTTAATGGGAAATTGTTGTGCACCCCCAAAGAGTGTGAAGACTAGCTCGCTTGTTAAGTAGAAGGGTATGCAAGTTGGTGCAGAACGGGTAATGGCCAACCCCATAGAAGCAACCGTACTCGCAACGTAGTTCACATTCATGGAAGCCAGTTCTTGATTGACACGCTCAGTTGGACGCATTTAATAATTATAGAGAACCTCTTAATGTTCCGATAGTGTGAATCGAGAACCTTGCGTAATTTGTCTAGTCCTCGACCGAACTTGATACTCCCATTCGCCTAGCGAAACCCAAACTTCCAACCTTACGAGATCTACAGCATCTAACAATACTCGTATAGAGATTTAGTTTCTTGGATTGTGTACCATACTTCATGCTGGAAATTATCGTCATTTTTTTTTCTATTTATACCAGGCAACCCCGATAAGCTTTATGCACACTGCCTATGTTTGATGGTAGGGAAGAATAGCTCTGGAAGCCACGCGCCATATCATAGGAGCAATATTACTGTGACTGTTTCCTCCGGCAAGAAGCAAGTCCCATGAAATCAATCAAAATGTTATCAAATAACCCTTTATACTGAGGACATGCTCGAAAGAGGTCGATCAAGAAATACAAGAAAACGTGGTACTAGTTCGGGTTGCAGTGACATGGGATAGTTCTACTTCCCTTACGAGACTATAAACATGATGGTAGGCATGGGGCTGATCGCAATTTACATACCTTACAAGTGTGCTTGTTTTTAATCATTCTACGATTTTTTTTTTAAAACTTCTTTACAAATCGATCTTCGTGCGATAGGGAAATGATCTGATATTCGCAAACCAGATGTTAGTATTCAATACAGTCAAGCTAGCGCTGTTTTTCAATTTTAAAAAATATTCTCTCGTTATTTTTGTAAAAGTAACAACGTATATTATTATCACCAATCTCATGAGGAATACATTGGGAGATAGGGGCTTCAAAGCTCTACTATCCTTTCTCAGGAATCCCGGTTAGCTCAGCGGTAGAGCGTTTGACTCTTAATCAAATGGTCGAGGGTTCGATCCCCTCATTGGGAACTTTTTTTGGTAGAACATTTACCCTTTAATTTTAAAAAAAAAAGGCATCCAAGTCGCTTGAGTATCCTTTTTACACAAAACTTACCCTAAATTTCAACCAAAAACACAAAAACGTCTAAGCGGCAAATTTTTTCAATTGAAATATCCCGTTGAAGTTATGGATTATAGGTTTAAAGTTGGCCCTTGACTTTAGATCAGGCTTACTTCTTTTCAAGAATACTGTTTTTATCTTTTTTTACCCCTTCTTTTTGAATTTATTATTGTTGTTATTGTTATTATTATTAACAGTGAAAAGAAAAAGTAAAAGAAAATCGTATCGAAAATTATCGATTATGTGCCGGTTAAGGATTTAAAAAAGTATGTTTCTGAATTAACTTATTCAGAGTTTTCATATTGTGCTTACTACCTCAAGAAACCTGTCAAGCTGTGATGACCGAGCGGTTAAGGTGCCACGTTAAGGCCGTGGTCCGAAAGGGCGTGGGTTCGAGTCCCACTCACAGTATTTTATTTTTAATTTGCATTACTTGTAGATTCGTTTTTCTACACAAAGCCAATGAACTTTCGAAAAGTGAAAGGATTAGTTACTGATATGAAATGGCTCATGTCATAGAAGATTCAAGTTGCTCCTCTTGGAAATTTTGCAAGCTCGATAAAACACATGGTCCTTTTTTTTTTTTTTACAACTACCCAAGGATAGTATGGTTTGTAAAATACTCCCGAACAATCATGGGTCAGTTCTCCTGTGATGTAATGGCAGCATGTCAGACTCTGACTCTGACAACCGTGGTTCGATTCCGCGTAGGAGAATGCGTTAACTTTTTAATTTTTTAAATTATAAATTTAAATCCACTGTTTTCTATTTTGCAACTAATTAATTTTCTATTTTATTTATTTGAAAAAGAAATAGTAGAAAAACAGAATTAACAACGTATCCGAAGGCTGAGTGACTTAAAAGACCTCGCCTGTATCTAGTTTACATTGTTAATTGCTAATCTATTTAGAATCAACCAAGATTATGATTCACAAATACCTCTCAAAGTACTCCAATGGTTGTACTCAATCCAGAAAGAAGGCTCGCGGGAATGATTTATATTATGTTGGCGGGATTATGCGATCTAGACTCAAGATGGTGGAGGGGCAAGGTCGCGGTCATTAGTATGCGCACTAAGAAGATCGCACGGACGGGATTGCATCTGTTGGTAATTTCATAATATGAGATGGCCAGGTTACAATAAGTTGTTCTATATTTAACATAGTGGAGGAACAACTAGGAATACAACTGCTCTACTCCCAACGAACTACTTCCCTAAGAACAACGTCATTGCGATCTTCAAGTTTATGATAAAGCGACACCTAGTAGATGTAAATACTTACGAAAGAAGTGGGTTCACTCAAGTAGTGGTTAATTCTCTTACTCTACGCACTCTCTGAAAGAATATCCAAGTATTACGCCAGTCAAGATACAAAGCAGTTCTGTACATGTGCGAAAAGTATGGTCTGTCAGGCAGCCGTAGTATCGTTGTGTCTGAAGCGTAAAGTGGTTCTCTAAGCTCTTGATGAGGGCAACGAGAAGCTAGTAGGCGTTGTAGAGAGACTTCTCGTATTTATGACGTTTTGAGAGGCACTATTTTGGCTAAGAAAAGATTCAAGATGGAGTGTAATTCTCATGTCAAATCCAAGATGCTTTGAAAAAAGGCTTTTAGCTGAGGATATATATTTTACTCAAGAACAGCCATGGTCTTTTCCGAGAACTAGTAACTTTCAAGGAGTATGTAGGGACGAGAGAGAGGGGGAGAGAGAGAGAGTTGTTCAAGATCGAACCGCTCAATAAGCTAGCCCAAATGACAGTTGGTTAGAAGCTATCTAGTTTTCAGGAAGACTCCTACACAGCCATAGTGATAAGGACTATATCAAAGAGGAGAGGGGGTACGTCCAAGGAATGTTTACGTATGAGCAATAATCTGCCAGAATGACGGAGAAAAAAACAATCTTTATTCTAATCAAATTACACGTCAACCTGCAGCAAAACGGATCCTTAACATAATTTTCATTATAGGCTAATGACACGAGGCTTGGGGTCTTGTCTTATGCTTGATGTATCGGTAATACGGCAAGAGAAAGATTGCAGTTGTAGTGCTTGAGATATTCGTATCAATATCTCATTTCTGACGCCATAGCTTTCCTAATACGAAGAAAGAGTGTCTATCTTGATCGAACCGAACTTGACTAGACATTGCACGGAGTTTGCAAGGATGTATATTTCTTCAATGATGATCAAGAGACTTATGAGGACAACGTAAATTGTTGGTTGAGGAAATCAACAAACCCGACCCTTTGAGATCTGCGTAAATACAGATGAGGCCTTTCTTCGTCTCTTAATTAGAATATGAAAACAACCCACCACATGGGTTTTCATCTTCGAGATAAGCAGACTAGTAACTCTACACGCCTAAGTATACAATGCGTTCTTAAGCCTTACCAGGCTTTCTAAGTTCCTTGTCTTCATCGTCCCAGTCGACCGCTGGCTGCTCAGGAATTGACCTCTAGTAGTTGATCCAAGTTAAACCTCGATTGCAAATAAACCTATGTTTGGTTACTACGGGATAGTGAGACTGCAGGGAGGATGAGCATTTTTTCCCAGTGTATCTGACTTTTCTTAGTTTATTTTCTTGCAAGAAACTTTTGCATCCAAGCATGAACTTACTATGCAAAACTTCAGAGACATGGAATAGACCAGTGATAGTGAACAGAGACAATCAATTCTGAATTAATCAATTAGAGAAAATACCAGTGGAAACTGTTTATAGCTATAACTGCCTTTATAGAAAGCAGGCACATTTATTCTGATTGTCGTCTATTCATCAATTTTGTGTCATCGATAGCGGGTCTTATGCATACATACATATATAAATAATTATTTTGGCAATTGGCCCATCTTCCTTACTATAACTTTTTGTAGGTCAAATGCAGTACTTGTTGGAGATCCATCAATTGTCCAGCAAAGTTTGGTACTAATGAGATAGATTTCATCGATAGCACGTTCTCATTTGTTTTAACTTTAGTTTTACCGAAGTAAAAGGATCAATCGCTCTGGCTGGTGAAAACCCGCTACCCTTAAACGTGAGTCTTCTCTTCCAAGCTAATGAACAGGTCCTAGTAGTGACGGAATGGGGTATCTCGTGAAAGATTGGTGAATACTTCAAATTTCTTTCCTCGGCCCTCCTGGTGGATGATGCTGTACTACAGGTACTGCGGGAGGCGCGGAGGAAGAAAGGAAATTTTTAATTTACTGTGTTATCCAGTATCATACTTGCCTTAAAAGAAAGCAGTGCTATTAGTACTACCTATGGCACTTCTACCTAATTGTTTTTATTTTTTCCCGAAGTTCGTGATCATTGGAAGACAGGCCTATTGACGACGCCTGCCACCTGCAACACTGGTATGCTAATGCTCGATAATTCACGAGCACATCACTTCTGTTTAACATCCACATATCAATGTTGTGGACAATGCACTAGCCGATGTAACGATGCACCTCAAATCGCTGCATTGAATCCATTCTCCAGAAACCAGTGGAATGGCTGCTTTATTGAACCTGGAGCTAGAGGGAATCATCTACTGAACCTTCCCTTTAGGACTTGGATGAAAATAATCCTGCTCATGAATGCCCATGAATAAGCGAAGATAGCTGCTCAGAGTCCATGTTGCAGTGCTGGATGAATGGAACCCATCTAGATTTGGTCGATTCAAGTCCATTTTAGCTCTCGATACCTCTTTGGCAACAAAGTCGCCCTTTCCCAACATAAGTTAGAAGAATATTGCTGGTATTGAATCGTTTGGATCATATTGAAAAGTAAAGTAACTTTCGGCAATCTAAAACCTCGAACTAATTGCTGGTGAACAAATCAAAGTGCCTATCCTGATGTTATGTAGTAGGCTCTAAATGATAGCCAAGAGCAACCATCGCTATTTTCTGAGAGCCCCTTTTTAAAGGAGGGTTCTCCCCTTTCTCCCCAAAGACTGAACGCTTGACCAAACCTTGTATAACTGAAAGCGTTCAATTTAAATACCGAAGTTGCATAAACCAGCGCTGTGAAGTGCAAAGTGCTCAGCTTTCCTTTACTTTGGTCTATGTGCGCAAGCTACATCAAGTCGGTATATCTAAAAGAATGGAGAGGTGTGACATTTCATGTTGATATTTGAGCAGATCCATAACAAAAAACTCAATTTTGATAGGTTGCAAGAGAGAGACGTTGGAATCGTATTAAAGGACTTGGACAGTGTCTTACGGCTGGAACAAATCATTATACTGTGTTTTGCACAATTCTAAAACCACTAGGACAGATTCTCCAAGCACATTTCATAGTTTCTTAAGCAACAAAAGTGTTATTGCTTATTTTTTGAAATGATTTGCGACTTTTAAAACGATTTGACTTTGTGTGCGAATAGTTGCATCAAAAACATAGTTAAAAGCGATGTTATTTGCCCAAGAGATTCTTAAAAAAACGAGATGGTTTTGTGAGGTATGTGAGCCTTCTTGCTGCATAGCAGGTACAGAAAAATGGATTTTGGGTAGACTGGCAATGAAAGCGATAGTATACTTTTAGAAGGTTTTCAAAAGTAAGCAAAAATGTTCAATAACGCCTCTCATAGTATACTCAATGAGTGGTGATTATACACTCAAGTCGTGGGTGCATGCTGGTTCAATGGTATCCTGTTTGGAGGTTCCTAATTCCTTGACTAGGAACCCTCAACTTCAGGATTCATACAACTTGAACTTGTCACATGTCACAAAGAAGATATTTTGGGTGAAGTTAGTCACTTTTTTTCCTCGCGCCAAAAAACCTCAGCTTGCCCTATTCTCACAATTGTCTCACAAGGATCCACTTTCCTGCTGTATGGTGATTTCTACATGTTTTTCTATCACTGTTCTTATTATCTTCCTTTAAAAAAATTAAATTAAATGTAAAAAATCCGTTATTGAAATAAAAATTACTCCATTTGAGAAGAGGTAACAGGATTAGATGGGTCATGCAACACTTTGAAAACTCCTCAAAAAAGTCATTAAATCTGGTCTATACTGTTAACAAACAGTCTGAGTCTATCAATCGCCGCCTTTTCTGTTTCTTGCGTGGAATGTCCTTCCAAAACAAGCTCATGGACACGCATCTCCTCTTTCAGTTGCGTTGTTAATTGTTGCTCCGTCGCCTTAGTCAGAAATATCAGAGCGAATATCACCCAGTCATATGTTTCCCTTTTAAATTAAAAAACCTCTTTCTACTTTTTAAAAATAGTGATTTAAAAAAAAAAATTCCGAAATATCCATGAGCGCGGAGCCTGCACTGCGGTTCATCAAGAAGCTGGACAAGTTGATTCTCACATTTTGTGTTGGTGTCCCATTCTAAGCCTTTCATAAATTAGTTAATTTCATCTTTGAGATTAGTTCCACCTTACGTGCTTGAAATACGGCGCCCAGATTGTGCCAGCAAATCCGAAAAGGAGATCGATCCATCAAGCAAATCTGAAAAGGAGATCATTCCATCGAGAGTTACGAATCATGCGGAACCCTCACAGATGGTTTGCCCCTGCTCTTGTAGCCCTCGTAGCCATAATTTACATGGCAAAAGCTGCAAAACCTGCTGGAAGCGTTGTTCATGACTTGGCAGCGGAGTCTGAGATCGAAGCTACAACAGATAGCCGCAAACTCTTTACTTTGGCTGCGAATATTCCCGTAGAAAGCGATGATGCAGTGGGAGATCGAAGGGTACTTTATTGGGGGCAAAAGCACAGTCCCACATCAAAACCGACAGCAAAACCCACGCCAGAACCTACCGCATCCCCGACCCAAAGCCCAACCAAGCTTTTTACAAGTGGTTCATACAATGCTGATCTCTGCAACTGCAATAATGCTACAATCAGAGTTAGATGTGACAATAAGCTTCAGTTCCGCCAATACGAATTGACGGATGGCGCTTATGTCGAAGAGCCTAGCGATCGCACTGGTGATTGGGATTTGGAGAACTGGCAAGAGACGTTCACTACAGTTGTCGATCTTTCTGGTAAGACCCATTTAGAATTCGAATGCAAAGATATTTCCGATGTCGGAGGCTTTGTGGCGGAAATTGAAGCTTGCGGATACAGGTTTATCACGGATGAAAGTGTTACTCTTGAAAGTGACCCAAGCCCATACGAATGGTTCATCAACCCTGACAAGTCTGACTCTTCATCTTCAACCCTTGTCTATACGGCTATGGGCGCTGGTAAGTGGGGAAGTACTGGCAGCGGACTCAAAGATGAAGATACATTTTGGGTTTGGAATGACAATAACCTCAATACCATGACATTTGGGTTCAATTTGGAATGTCCTAGCGAGGAGTGCACCTCTGCAACAATTGAGGCTCGGTGTGACAATTATCTGCAATTTCGACAATACGAATTGTCTGACGACAGTTTATTTGTAGAATTGGCGAGCGATCGTACAGGAGAATGGGACATCACAGAATGGGAAAACACATTCACGAAGACTATCAATTTGACTGACAACACACATCTTGAATTCGAATGTAAAGATGTGGGTTCTGTTGGAGGTTTTCAAGCTGTGATTGATGCATGTGGAACACGATATGTAACGAACGGGTCCACAGTAATGAATGCGGACCCTGATTCTTTAGAGTGGTACATCGAACCAACCCTCACAGATGCATCTTCAAAAGATTTAGTCTATACTCAAAATGGCAACGGTGTCTGGGGTCTACCAGCTGAGGGTCTGACTGATACAGATGTATACTGGGTGTGGAACGGGGAGACTTATAACACGATGACATTTGCCTTTAACTTCGGACGGGCTCGCTATTTTACGAATGCACCAACAACTCCTTCGCCTACGAATGCACCTACAAATGCTCCAACAACTCCTTCGCCTACTGATGCACCTACAAATGCTCCAACAACTCCTTCACCCACTGACGCACCTACGAATGCTCCCACAACTCCTTCGCCCACTGATGCACCTACGAATGCACCAACAACTCCTTCGCCTACGAATGCACCTACGAATGCACCAACAACTCCTTCGCCTACGAATGCACCTACAAATGCCCCAACAACTCCTTCGCCCACTGATGCACCTACGAATGCTCCAACAACTCCTTCGCCTACTGATGCACCTACAAATGCTCCAACAACTCCTTCACCCACTGACGCACCTACGAATGCTCCCACAACTCCTTCGCCCACTGATGCACCTACGAATGCTCCAACAACTCCTTCGCCCACTGATGCACCTACGAATGCTCCAACAACTCCTTCGCCCACTGATGCACCTACGAATGCACCAACAACTCCTTCGCCCACTGATGCACCTACAAATGCTCCAACAACTCCTTCGCCCACTGATGCACCTACAAATGCTCCAACAACACCTTCACCCACTGACGCACCTACGAATGCTCCAACAACTCCTTCGCCCACTGATGCACCTACAAATGCTCCAACAACTCCTTCGCCCACTGATGCACCTACAGAAGTGCGAGTATCGGAGACTGACACGAATTCTCCAACTTCAGCTCCAACACTTGCAAGATGTGATATCACCCAAGCTCAACTGTCCGGTGGTGAAACACTGTCCACTGAAAAAGCGGTCGAGAGTATCGATGCTTGCCGTGAGCTTTGTATCGGCGTAGATCAATGTACGGGCTATTCGTGGAACTCAAAGAGCAAGGTATGCTTGCTCAAATCTGGAACTTTTAAGCTGAAGAAAAACAAGAAATCAATCGCAGGCACTTTTGTTTGCCCTTCGCCAAGTTCTTGCTACTCACAATTCTACATGTACAACGGAGCGTCTCTCCTTAAGACAGGTAACATCGCCTCCGTAGAAGAGTGCGCAGAGATTTGTTACAGTACTTCTAGTTGTGTAGCTTGGGTATATCAAGCAAGTAAAGAAATTTGTTCTCTTCGTAAGAGCGCTGGCAAGAAAAAATCTACAACTGCTGATTTCATCACTGGTCTTACGGCAGGGTGTACTCCAACCGCATCTCCTACCTCCTCTCCCACTGAAGACTCTTCTTCAACTTCTGATGACGGCACCATAGCACCCACTGCGGCACCAACACTCAATTCATATGGGTTTTCTGTCATCCCGTGTGGCCCAAAGGTCAATGATGTATTGTTCATTTTAGACTCTTCTGGTTCCGTGAGCAGTACAGAATGGGCCCAGTTAACGGAGTTTATCCAGGCTCTCGGAAGCGCGTTTCAGGTCGGTTCTACTAGCTCGGACTCTCGCCTGGCAGCTGTTCGTTTTGCCAGTAGTGTGACTACTTTGTGGGATTTTGATTCGACGATTGCTACTTCACAAAGTCTGTTTCAAACTACCATGGATACAGTACCCAGAGTGAGCTCTGGCACTGGGACTGGCGGTGCGCTAATCAGGGCACAGAAAATCTTTGCGAACACTGAAATTCGTTCTGGGCTTGATCGAAGGGTCGCAATTATTCTTACAGATGGAAATCCCACCAAAAATACCGATTGCAAGGCTAACGGATACCCGAAGAACCCCAAAACGTGTGCCAAGAAGGCAGCTGCAGATTTACGTAAGGGTGCTGACGGGATTCTTGGAACTGATGATGACGTATATCTGGTTTTTGTGCGCATAGGAAACGGAGTCAAGGCCGCAGCATTTGGATCGGTCGAGGACCTCCAAGTTCAAGCAGATGCAGATGGTCTGATGTCAATTTCTGATGAAATCATCTCTGACGTGTGTGACATTGACTCTTCATCCTAAACAGAAAACATTTAAACCTAAAGTATATCTACTCTAATTTTGTTTGTGTTTTTTCTGAAGACAGGGAAAGCCTCTTTGAGAATCCATCAAACCAATACTGCAAAGTTATTCCAACTAAAGTTACTCTTGACACTGGTCACGTTGATTACTTGGCAAATTTGACTCACTTTATGATCAAATATCTCCCTTCTTCACATATACACTTACCTTTGTAAAGTTTACATTCCAATTTCATGTATATATTGTTCATTACTATCAAGAAATGATATCTGGTCAGATGCGTCAGTGGTTTAGTGGTAAAATAGCTGTTTGCCATGCGGCTGCCCCGGGTTCGATTCCCGGCTGACGCTTTCTTTTTTAGAGGAGTTTAAAAAAACTCTTTTTATTTTTATAAAAATCTGACAGTACTAGGATATATTAAGTAGGTACACTATCATAGTAGTAAATATGCAGTAGTACTTCTCCAAAGTACTACTACGTCTCTAAATGGAAAGTGTGGAGGACTAATCCATCGAGTCCCTATTCCTTTCCTGGGAACAAAACAAAGGAGGAACGAAATTCAGAAATGATCAAACTTTCTTCATTTGTCTTGGGCAGGTAGAACCCTTACTTTCGCTAGCTTTCTATACCTCTCAAAGCTCAGGAGCAGGGAAGCAAGTGCAGTGTTGTCTTGACAATTAATTGAAGTATAACAGCTAAATATGTACATAGGTATGTATCTATAAGTAGAATGGTCACAATCCCACTCCCTAGACCTGGACAAGATGGACCTTGTCAGCAGTTCCTGAATGTTAATGCTAACCATTCTTTTCCTTCATTCCTCTATCTACGCTATCTCTTGGTGAACGCCTCACCCTAATTTGCCATAAAATTGCAGAATGCAAAGAAAGTTCTTTGCATCTTAAAGAAGCGTCTGCGACCACCTCATTGTCACTCTAGTCGATCTGCATACAAAATGGTGATCAGAATGCAAACTTTACTCTGCGTACAAGTGATTACGTCGATGAAAATAAGTAATGCAGCTTCCACGAGTGAACAAGCTCAATGACGTATATCATTAGCATGCGTTCAAGGAGGTTTAGACTCTGCACAATGATGTTGCCTGTTTTTTAGTTGTTGGAAAGGGAAAAAAAAAAGAGAAAAAAAAAAGGGGAAGAAAAAAACATTCAACACCGGGGCTTCGCATGCAGTCCCCTATCATACTACTGACCCGGCCCTACGCGACTTTACTTCTCAGTGCGAATGAGATGAGGTGTTACCCGCGTGGTATGATCGAATGTGCTGATGAAATGGTGCATACTGTATATATACGCAGTATTAAACGGGTTGTTGTTTACTTCTTACTTCTATGACTAACTAGTTCATAGTAGTTAGTACTAAGGGGTAGTATTGCTGGAACTTCTGGAGCAATATCACTGCATAAGATATTTTAGGACTAGGCTCTAGGAAATAGTAATAGTCTTGAAAGAGCGAGAAAGAAAGGAGGTCAAGCACCGAGGCTTAGTAGGTAAGGTTAAGTTCAAACTAGTAAATATCCGTTTACTTCGACAGCACTGAAGAGTATCTCCTTCTTAAGGAGAACCATAGTAACTCAGTAAGTCCGCACCTCTGTCATCGACTTGCAGCTTTACGTCCAGCAGGTTCGAAACCTTCTGCAACGACTGGGGCTGCGCCACGAGCTTAACTGAAGGGATATAAGCACGCGTACGCTGGTTCAGGTATAGATCTTTACTTGCTGCGATGTCGCACGACCCAGATGTTGTCTATGCCCTTGAAAAGCTTCAGAATGGTGCTACAATTTTAGAGTAAGTTAACACGCTTGCTTGCTTGCTTGCTTGCTTGCTTGCTTGCTTGCTTGCTTGCTTGCTTTATTTGCACGGTGTTGCTTTTGTCGCTCTTGTTTTGCAAGTTTATGCAATCTCTTGTTTGTTTGTTCGGTTTGTTTGATGGATGGATGAGTTGTCTGTTTGAGTGAGTATACATCCATCGAACAAAGAGCAAAATGACACCACAACAAAGATAAATGCTGAAAGCCAACCTAGATCACTCACGGCCATGCATGCATCCAATGCAATATAATGTATTGCTTGGCAACATTCAATCAAATCGACAGTCTTTTTAGAAACCAGATCGGCGACGAGGGCGCCAAGGCAGTGGGTGCGGCGCTGAAAGAGAACCGGTCGCTGACATCACTCAAGTAAGTTGTCTACGCAACACCGCAGCTCGTGGACTTGTTTGTACATGATGCTTGGTTTGTTGTTTGGTGGGTGGGTCGGTGTTGTTTTGGCAAGCAAGTTTATGCAATCGCTTGTTTGTTTGATGGATGGATGAGTTGTCTGTTTGAGTGAGTACACATCCATCGAACAAAGAGCAAAATGACAACACAACAAAGATAAATGGTGAAAGCCAACCTAGATCACTCACGTCCATGCATGCATGCGTGCATCTATTGTAATATGTAACGTGTAATGTATTGGTTGCCATCATTCAATCAAATCGACAGTCTTCCGTGCAACAATATCGGCTCAGAGGGCGGCAAGGCAGTGGGTGCGGCGCTGAAAGAGAACCGGTCGCTGACATCACTCAAGTAAGTTGTCTACGCAACACCGCAGCTCGTGGACTTGTTTGTACATGATGCTTGGTTTGTTGTTTGGTGGGTGGGTCGGTGTTGTTTTGCAAGTTTATGCAATCTCTTGTTTGTTTGATGGATGGATGAGTTGTCTGTTTGAGTGAGTATACATCCATCGAACAAAGAGCAAAATGACAACACAACAAAGATAAATGGTGAAAGCCAACCTAGATCACTCACGTCCATGCATGCATGCGTGCATCTATTGTAATATGTAACGTGTAATGTATTGGTTGCCATCATTCAATCAAATGGACAGTCTTGCCTACAACAAAATCGGCGACGAGGGTGCCAAGGCAGTGGCTGCGGCGCTGAAAGAGAACCGGTCACTGACATCACTATCGTAAGTTGTCTACGCAACACCGCAGCTCGTGGACTTGTTTGTACATGATGCTTGGTTTGTTGTTTGGTGGGTGGGTCGGAGTTGGTTTGCAAGTTTATGCAATCGCTTGTTTGTTTGATGGATGGATGAGTTGTCTGTTTGAGTGAGTACACATCCATCGAACAAAGAGCAAAATGACAACACAACAAAGATAAATGGTGAAAGCTAACCTAGATCACTCACGTCCATGCATGCATGCGTGCATCTATTGTAATATGTAACGTGTAATGTATTGCTTGCCATCATTCAATCAAATCGACAGTCTTCTGTGCAACAATATCGGCTCAGAGGGCGGCAAGGCAGTGGGTGCGGCGCTGAAAGAGAACCGGTCGCTGACATCACTCAAGTAAGTTGTCTACGCAACACCGCAGCTCGTGGACTTGTTTGTACATGATGCTTGGTTTGTTGTTTGGTGGGTGGGTCGGTGTTGTTTTGCAAGTTTATGCAATCTCTTGTTTGTTTGATGGATAGATGAGTTGTCTGTTCGAGTGAGTATACATCCATCGAACAAAGAGCAAAATGACAACACAACAAAGATAAATGCTGAAAGCCAACCTAGATCACTCACGTCCATGCATGCATGCATGCATCTATTGTAATATGTAACGTGTAATGTATTGCTTGCCATCATTCAATCAAATCGACAGTCTTGAATTCAACGAGATCGGCTCAGAGGGTGCCAAGGCAGTGGGTGCGGCGCTGAAAGAGAACCGGTCGCTGACATCACTCAAGTAAGTTGTCTACGCAACACCGCAGCTCGTGGACTTGTTTGTACATGATGCTTGGTTTGTTGTTTGGTGGGTGGGTCGGAGTTGGTTTGCAAGTTTATGCAATCGCTTGTTTGTTTGATGGATGGATGAGTTGTCTGTTTGAGTGAGTACACATCCATCGAACAAAGAGCAAAATGACAACACAACAAAGATAAATGGTGAAAGCCAACCTAGATCACTCACGTCCATGCATGCATGCGTGCATCTATTGTAATATGTAACGTGTAATGTATTGCTTGCCATCATTCAATCAAATCGACAGTCTTACGTGGAACCGCATCGGCGACGAGGGCGGCAAGGCAGTGGCTGCGGCGCTTAAAGAGAATCAGTCGCTGACATCACTCAGGTAAGTTGTCTACGCAATGTGAACTTGTTTTGTGCATGATGCTTGGTTTGTTGTTTGGTGGGTGGGTCGGTGTTGTTTTGCAAGTTTATGCAATCGCTTGTTTGTTTGTTTGATTGTTTGGTTGATGGATGGATGGATGGATGGGTTGTCTGTTTGAGTGAATATACATCCATCGAACAAAGAGCAAAATGACAACACAACAAAGATAAATGGTGAAAGCCAACCTAGATCACTCACGTCCATGCATGCATGCGTGCATCTATTGTAATATGTAACGTGTAATGTATTGCTTGCCATCATTGAATCATATCAACAGTCTTAGTAACAACAAAATCGGCTTACAGGGCGCCAAGGCAGTGGCTGCGGCGCTGAAAGAGAACCGGTCGCTGACATCACTCAAGTAAGTTGTCTACGCAACACCGCAGCTCGTGGACTTGTTTGTACATGATGCTTGGTTTGTTGTTTGGTGGGTGGGTCGGTGTTGGTTTGCAAGTTTATGCAATCGCTTGTTTGTTTGATGGATGGATGAGTTGTCTGTTTGAGTGAGTATACATCCATCGAACAAAGAGCAAAATGACAACACAACAAAGATAAATGGTGAAAGCTAACCTAGATCACTCACGTCCATGCATGCATGCGTGCATCTATTGTAATATGTAACGTGTAATGTATTGCTTGCCATCATTGAATCATATCAACAGTCTTAGTAACAACAAAATCGGCTCAGAGGGCGCCAAGGCAGTGGCTGCGGCGCTGAAAGATAACCGGTCGCTGACATCACTCAAGTAAGTTGTCTACGCAACACCGCAGCTCGTGGACTTGTTTGTACATGATGCTTGGTTTGTTGTTTGGTGGGTGGGTCGGTGTTGTTTTGCAAGTTTATGCAATCGCTTGTTTGTTTGATGGATGGATGAGTTGTCTGTTTGAGTGAGTATACATCCATCGAACAAAGAGCAAAATGACAACACAACAAAGATAAATGGTGAAAGCTAACCTAGATCACTCACGTCCATGCATGCATGCGTGCATCTATTGTAATATGTAATGTGTAATGTATTGCTTGCCATCATTCAATCAAATCCACAGTCTTTCGTGGAACCATATCGGCTCAGAGGGCGCCAAGGCAGTGGCTGCGGCGCTGAAAGATAACCGGTCGCTGACATCACTATCGTAAGTTGTCTAAGCAATAGCTCGTGTACTGGTTTGTGCATGAGACTTGGTTGGTTGGTTGTGTCGTGGGTTGTCTACTGTTTTGTTTTGACGATATTTTTCTTCTCGTCATTGCAAGTTTGTTGTGGAATTTTTTGTTTGGTTGATTGTGGATGTAACAAAGAGCATGGTAATATCAAAGAATAAATGAAGCAGTACTGGCAATACTGTGGGTGCCTTTTGATGACGTGAAAATTTTAACTGACGAACGGAGTTGATGGCATTTGGTTTTTACTGATTTCTAGAATTGACCAGTTCACGGATGAAATTTGTAAGGAGCTCGAATTGAATAGGCACGTTTGTTCTGCAAAGGCAAGAAGGACAAGTCTTATACAGATATCTCGTGAGCTTCGTTGTATACATGTTGTGAACGATGCACTCTCTCTGCCGTTTCCATTGAAGCGTAGTCTTCTTACACAAGCTTGGCCTGCTAACAGCTTTTGTGAGCTGAGTTCGAAAGAGGACTATCTTTCTGCGCAGAAAGTAGAGCTTGATGGGCTGGAAGCTGCAAACGTTGCCTTTCGTGGAGCGTTGGGATGTCTAGGCCCTTATATTTTGAATAAAAATAGTTCTTAATAGTTTATTCTTTATCAAACCTTGTTGCTTTATATAAAACTATATGAAAGATATTACAATTTTGTAGATTTTCAGGATTATGAACGTGCTAGAAAATATTAATTATCATAATATAGAGCGTGTAGGTGATGGAAACATTTTGATTGAATACTGATATTGACAATTTACGAAGCGAATAAATTAAACGCCGTAGGAGTCAGAGACGATATTTTGAAAGATGTTAGAGCACAAGACACGACTAGTGAACGTGCATGTGGCAATCAGTGATTTTCAAGATGTGAAGTGAAAAATTGCCGCAATGCTCAAAACTTCATAACAGGTTGCATTTAGAAAAATTGCTTGACGGTTATTGCATGAATGAAATATAACCTGACGTTAAATAATGCCTTATAAGTGCATAATTTTTCGTACGTATTCTGGAATTGCGAATGTGATTTTGGAAGTTGTTGTCAAGTTAATCGGATCCCCAACCGAAAATTTTGGTTATCATTATTCGTATTACTCGAGCTTCAGCTTCTTTAAGTACATAGTTTACTCAGGGCGACCTCTACAAGTTTGAGAAGGCTCGATAAATTACGAAAATGCAACAGCTTTTGCAACAACGTCTATGGGGAAGCTTGGCGATTGCTTTTCTGTAGCTGCCAGACAAAATGTTAAATGACACATGTGATTTAATGACCAACCACCTGTTGCAAAGTAATTGACGACGAGAGTATGGGGCCATTCTCCAACAAGGGTGGCGTTGTTGTGCGTTGTTGTGCGCTGTTGTGCGTTGAAAACAGAATGCTGTTTCAGGCCTCATTTATTACCAAAGCCATATCTATCCTGGTGTGTTACCCGAATCTAAACTAACTGGGCCCTTTGATGTGAAATCTATGTATTCAGCCTGTCTGTGTCTACAAGCTCAAAAAACTCAATAATATTCTTTCCCTTTCACTCTCTTCATCAGGTCTCACTGACCACCTTACTAAAGCTCGTGCTCTTGTCAGACTACCTCTGTGCGGTCCATTGCAGAAGCTAATATGCAATAGCTATATTTAGCAAATCTGAGATTCTGTATTCTGGTAAAGTATCCTGATATAGACGGTATTCAAATAAAAAAGTAGCTGGAAGAAGAAGAAGCGTGTGATGACTCAAAAGCTCGAGCAGTCAAACGTATCATGGGAATATCCCTAACAAAGTTTGCTGCACTTTAACGCCTCATTTCTGGTCTACTCTGATTACTTTTTCGATAAACTCAATAAGCAATCTCTTTTTTAGCGCAGCTTCTATCGCCCTATATCAAGGGATAAAGATGTAAGAGCTGCGTACGGCATTCAATCCACCGGGCATCTGGGGCCCAATAGTGTGGGCATCTGACGCCCAGTAGTGTGGGCACTCTTCATGAGGTGGATGCCCGTCGTATAAATTGTCCGGGAGAGCAGAGCCTTACCGTGGATGCCTTGCCTTCCTTCTTCTTTTCCTTTCACGACCTCCATTGCTTGGACGGCTCCACATACTAGTCTGCTTTATAAGTTAACGACGAGAGTAATTGTTTTGAGTTATGCACATTCAATATGAAAGCAAAGGGATTGTAGTATTATTAGCCGTGGAGTTGTATAGTGCAACAGAACTTTCTAGTTTCGAGATGACCTGATTTTGATTGATTGTGTCAATAAGTTAATACACCGATGACCTGAGCTCAAATGGAGCTGAAGGAAACAATCACGTCTGGTATGAAACCCATATGAAAATTCAAAGCAACAACACTGATCACAACTAGTTCTCAAGAAACCCGAACATTTATGGCTCAACGACAGTGTCGGGTGTCTAGGTTTCGTAGCTGTACTTAACAAGAGTCTACCGGGGATAACACCATCCTAATGGGCTCTACTACTGCGATGTCAAGCTTGTAGATATACAAAGATAGAGACGGACAGAATTGCACCAACCTCTAAACTTATCCTCAGTTCCTCACGTTCAAAGCAGTTCTTTCTTGTTTATCTGGTGTTAACGCTCCTCTTGCTTACACAACTCTTCAGTATTCTCATTATGACCATCCACTCAAAACACTTTATGAATGTTTACTAAGATTTTCCCAAAGGGCTTGGAACCCATTTTTCTTCCTGGGCCCTTTTCACTCTTAGTGCACTGTTTGGCGACTCATTCTAGGTCTCATTTGATTACTTCTTTAGTTCAATCAGTGTCGCGTTTCCTAGTTGATTGGAAGGCAATCGGAGAGAAGAAAGAAGGGATCTGAGCAAGGATAGGCTAGCCTTCAGAATGGTGAACGAAGAGGTTGCGTGCAGTCGCAGCTCTTTGAGAAAACTAAGTTCATCAGAGTCAGTTAGGTTAGCTATGTGTGGGCTAAGAAGACTTGGCTTATGTCGCCGGTGAGACTTGACTGATTGATTATTTTGTGTGTTTTGGGCATGCTTGCTTGTGGAGCTTCTTCTTCTTGGAGAGGTGTGCAATTTCCTTGTTGCACTTAAGCGTGCACAATAAGAGGATTGCGTTTTAACTCTAAAAGATTTTCGATTGAAAGATATTTCTTTTAACTTTACTCTTAAAATGGAAAAGTAAAAGAAATCTTGAACTTGAAAGAAGGAAGACTTTTTTTTTTTTTTTTTTTAAATGGAGTATAAGGCGAATGCATTCATTAAACAACTTGTATTGAAACGGTCTAGAGGGCGAGGACCTCAGTAAGAATTATCTTTTCTAACGTAGTTGTAATGACCTTGGGTCAGCAGGTGAGGATGCAAGAGCTTTCTTGAATCTTCAAACTGCCACAAGCAGCCTGTGACAAGCAGCCTTGGACTGAGCTTATTTATGATTGAGACGTCCTTGTTGATGTACACCTAGCTGTCATGCTTCAATACTGAGCAATGCAGAAACTTGTGTCTCGTGTTGTTCGAAATCAGCCAGTGTTTGTTTACTTTCTATTTATGGCTATCATGTTTGAGGCACTATTAATTTGATCCGCTAATAAATTTATATATATATGTTCTTATTCGTCTTAGTATCACAGGTACTTCAACTGTTCATGCAGCAAACATGACCCCAAAATACCGGATCAAGTTTTTGGAAGAAATCCCCCACAGCCATTTTTCAATTTTTTAAAAAAATGAAACTCCTGTTAAAAATATTTGGCAATTTCCAAATCTGCCACCATTCATTCATTCTCTAAAACCTCCAAAACAAGCAAACATCTCCAATCTTCATCTACACGTACTGCGTCGGAGGGCCCTTGTTCAACGCGGCCACTGAACGGGAAACCGTCAGAACAGAACAGAACAGTTGACAAGTTCCAACTGTTGCTGGTTTTGTGAGTTCTCGAGGTGGCGCGAGGAAGGGTGTGTGCGGACGGGTTCAACTCTGTTGGACTTGTGAAGCACTAAAAACTTCCTGCAAAATGCGCTAAGATTGGATCTGAGACAGCGTGTGCCGTTTGGGTACATTTTGAAGCTGTCGCGGTCTTGAAGCTTCGTATTGTTACGTAGATCTTCGCAAAGTTTTGATCTGAACCGAAGGCGTGAGGACCGTTGCATGTGGATGAAGATTTCTTCAGAAGCGTGCAGCACTTCACATCGAAGTCTCCCCTAGGGATGTTTGTCAAAATAAACATTCTTTGGCGTGAGATTGGTCAAGGTTGAAAAGGACGATTGGCTGAGTTTTGAAATACACTTTGATTGTTAAAGAAATTTACTTAGAATGATCTCTTCAAGAAGTCATTTTAAATAAAATGAACATAGCAATCTGGTTGATCCTGCCAGTAGTCATATGCTCGTCTCAAAGATTAAGCCATGCATGTGTAAGTATAAGCGATTGTACTGTGAGACTGCGAACGGCTCATTATATCAGTAATAATTTCTTCGGTAGTTTCTTTTATATGGATACCTGCAGTAATTCTGGAAATAATACATGCTGTAAGAGCCCTGTATGGGGCTGCACTTATTAGATTGAAGCCGATTTTATTGGTGAATCATGATAATTGAGCAGATTGACTATTTTTGGTCGATGAATCGTTTGAGTTTCTGCCCCATCAGTTGTCGACGGTAGTGTATTGGACTACGGTGACTATAACGGGTGACGGAGAGTTAGGGCTCGACTCCGGAGAGGGAGCCTGAGAGACGGCTACCATATCCAAGGATAGCAGCAGGCGCGTAAATTACCCACTGTGGACTCCACGAGGTAGTGACGAGAAATATCGATGCGAAGCGTGTATGCGTTTTGCTATCGGAATGAGAGCAATGTAAAACCCTCATCGAGGATCAACTGGAGGGCAAGTCTGGTGCCAGCAGCCGCGGTAATTCCAGCTCCAGAAGCATATGCTAAAGTTGTTGCAGTTAAAAAGCTCGTAGTTGAATTTCTGGCATGGGCGACCGGTGCTTTCCCTGAATGGGGATTGATTGTCTGTGTTGCCTTGGCCATCTTTTTCTTTTCTTTTAGGGGAGAAATCTTTCACTGTAATCAAAGCAGAGTGTTCCAAGCAGGTCGTATGACCGGTATGTTTATTATGGGATGATAAGATAGGACTTGGGTGCTATTTTGTTGGTTTGCACGCCTGAGTAATGGTTAATAGGAACAGTTGGGGGTATTCGTATTTAGGAGCTAGAGGTGAAATTCTTGGATTTCCGAAAGACGAACTAGAGCGAAGGCATTTACCAAGCATGTTTTCATTAATCAAGAACGAAAGTCTGGGGATCGAAGATGATTAGATACCATCGTAGTCTAGACCGTAAACGATGCCGACTTGCGATTGTTGGGTGCTTTTTATGGGCCTCAGCAGCAGCACATGAGAAATCAAAGTCTTTGGGTTCCGGGGGGAGTATGGTCGCAAGGCTGAAACTTAAAGGAATTGACGGAAGGGCACCACCAGGAGTGGAGCCTGCGGCTTAATTTGACTCAACACGGGAAAACTTACCAGGTCCAGACATAGGTAGGATTGACAGATTGAGAGCTCTTTCATGATTCTATGGGTGGTGGTGCATGGCCGTTCTTAGTTGGTGGAGTGATTTGTCTGGTTAATTCCGTTAACGAACGAGACCTCGGCCTACTAAATAGTGCGTGGTATGGCAACATAGTGCGTTTTTAACTTCTTAGAGGGACATGTCCGGTTTACGGGCAGGAAGTTCGAGGCAATAACAGGTCTGTGATGCCCTTAGATGTTCTGGGCCGCACGCGCGCTACACTGATGGGTTCATCGGGTTTTAATTCTAATTTTTGGAATTGAGTGCTTGGTCGGAAGGCCTGGCTAATCCTTGGAACGCTCATCGTGCTGGGGCTAGATTTTTGCAATTATTAATCTCCAACGAGGAATTCCTAGTAAACGCAAGTCATCAGCTTGCATTGAATACGTCCCTGCCCTTTGTACACACCGCCCGTCGCACCTACCGATTGAACGGTCCGATGAAACCATGGGATGTTTGTGTTTGGATTAATTTTTGGACATAGGCAGAACTCGGGTGAATCTTATTGTTTAGAGGAAGGTGAAGTCGTAACAAGGTTTCCGTAGGTGAACCTGCGGAAGGATCATTATCACAATTATTATTTTGTTTTGGAGTTGGTATTTTAATATTTATTTTTTCTATATTTTTTTTTAATTTTATAAAAGTTAAATATGACTTTCAGCGATGGATGTCTAGGCTCTCGTAACGATGAAGAACGCAGCGAAATGCGATACGTAGTGTGAATTGCAGAATTAGCGAGCATCAAATTTTTGAACGCACATTGCGCTTCCGTGTTATGCGGTAGCATTCCTGCTTGAGTGTTTGTTTCTTTCACTTCTGTTTTTATTTATAATAACAGAGTCGATGGATGGGTGTATTATTTGATTCTTATCAGATTGGCCTGAAGAATACTTAGCAAAATAAAAAACTTGCTGGATGATCTAAAAATACAGCATTTTTAAAAATAAATTCAAACCTCATGTTGGAAAGAAGACCTGCTGAATTTAAGCATATAATTAAGCAGAGGAAAAGAAACCAACCGGGATTCCCTCAGTAGCGGCGAGCGAAGCGGGAAGAGCTCATCATGAAAATCTTTTTTCAAAAAAAGAATTGTAGTCTGTCGATGCGCATCCAGTTTTGTGAAAAGGTCAAAGTCCCATGGAAGTGGGCACGATACAGGGTGAAAGTCCCGTTCGTGGCTTTTTTTACATACAAGACGTACGGAGTGTATTCAAGGAGTCGTGTTGCTTGGGACTGCAGCGCCAAGTGGGTGGTAAATTCCATCTAAAGCTAAATATTGACGAGAGACCGATAGTGGAAAAGTACTGTGAAGGAAAGATGAAAAGAACTTTGAAAAGAGAGTGAAAAGTACCTGAAATCGTTGAAAGGGAAGGGTTTGCGCCCAGTGTTGGTGTTTGTTGTTTTCAGCTGTCTTTTTCGGAAGTCAGTGTGACAATGAGCGCTGGTCGGCATGTGTTGGCTGTGCGAGGGAGTAGTGTCTTGGCAAGCGGTTTGTTCCGGGGCCTTGATTTCCGACCCTCGCTACCGACAGAGGTAATTTCCATATCTAGGATGTCGACGAAATGAGTGCAAACCGCCCGTCTTGAAACACGGTTCAAGGAGTGTTACGAATGTGCGAGTGTTTTGGTGATGAAAACCAGAGCGCGAAGTGAAAGCGAAGCTATGGTACTGTGATCAGTATCGGCCGATCATGATCTACGGTGAAAGATTTGAGTTGGAGCGGATTCGTAGCGACCCGAAAGATGGTGAACTATGCTTGGATAGGGTAAAGTCAGGGGAAACTCTGATGGAAGCCTGCAAACGGTTCTGACGTGCAAATCGATCGTGAAAACTGAGTATAGGGGCGAAAGACTAATCGAACCATCTAGTAGCTGGTTCCCTCCGAAATTTCCCTTAGGATAGCTATAACTCGTGTAGAGTTTCATCAGGTAAAGCGAATGATTAGAGGCATTGGGGACGAAATGTCCTCGACCTATTCTCAAACTTTAAATGGGTGAGAACATGCGGTTGCTTGAGTGAACTGCGTGATTGAATCTGAGTTATTAGTGGGCCATCTCTGGTAAGCAGAGCTGGCGATGCGGGATGATCCGAACGCACAGTTAAAGTGCCAGAATGTTCGCTCATGAGATCCCACAAAAGGTGTTGGTTCATCTAGACAGCAGGACGGTGGCCATGGAAGTCGGAACCCGCTAAGGAGTGTGTAACAACTCACCTGCCGAATGGATTAGCCCTGAAAATGGATGGCGCTTCAGCGATCTACTTATACTGTGCCATCTTGAATTATTTTTATTTCAGGATGAGTAGGAGGGCGTGGGGGTTATGTGTTGAAGCGTTTGGTGTGAACCTGCGTGGAACGGCCTCTAGTGCAGATCTTGGTGGTAGTAGCAAGTATACAAGAGAGATCCTTGTAGACTGAAGTGGGGAAAGGTTTCGCGTGAACAGCAATTGGACGCGAGTGAGTCGGTCCTAAGCATGGCCTGAGATGGTGGAATGGATGATTGTTTGTTAAAGATCAATCCGCGTGCGAAAGGGAATTGCGTTAATATTCGCAAACCAGAGGTTAGTGTTTAATGCGGTAACGCTAGCGCTGTTTGGAGACGTTGGCGAGCATCCCGGGAAGAGTTCTCTTTTCTTTTTAATTCTTTCTTTAATTAATCACCCCGGAAGTCCTTTGCGGAGCGAGGGGGCGATTGAAGAAGCAGAGCAGCCCAGTTTTGGGGTTGTCCGGTGCATGTTCGACGGCCCGTGAAAATCCAAAGGGCGGCATCATTTTGCCTCTGGCCGTACTGATAACCGCAACAGGTCTCCAAGATGAAAAGTCTCTAGTCAATAGAAGAATGTAGATAAGGGAAGTCGGCAAAATAGATTCGTAACTTTGGGATAAGAATTGGCTCTGAGGGTGTGGTTGTTTGGCGGTTGGGGTGTGTTTGTGTGGGACGGCCTACATGTGTTGAGCAATCGATGCGTGGTCGGGCTGACCTGCCTTATTTACTGCAATCATTAACCAGGCAACGCTTAAACACCGACTCAGAACTGGAGCGATCAAGGGGAATCCGACTGTTTAATTAAAACAAAGCATTGCGATGGTCGGAAACGATGTTGACGCAATGTGATTTCTGCCCAGTGCTCTGAATGTCATCGTGAAGTAATTCAAAAAAGCGCGGGTAAACGGCGGGAGTAACTATGACTCTCTTAAGGTAGCCAAATGCCTCGTCATCTAACTAGTGACGCGCATGAATGGATTAACGAGATTCCCACTGTCCCTATTTACTATCTAGCGAAACCACAGCCAAGGGAACGGGCTTGGAAGAATCAGCGGGGAAAGAAGACCCTGTTGAGCTTGACTCTAGTCTGACATTGTGAAATGTCATGTGAGGTGTAGAATAGGCGGGAGCTACTTGTAGCAACCTTGAAATACCGCCACTCACATCGACGTTTTACTTATATCGTCACAGTGTGACTTGAATGTTGATAAAGCATTCAAGTTCTGGTACATAAGCGTAGGCAATCACCGCGATAGAAATTGTCAGGTGGGGAGTTTGGCTGGGGCGGCACATCTGTTAGAAGAGAACACAGGTGTCCTAAGGAGAGCTCCGTGAGAACAGAAATCTCACTTAGCGCAAAAGGGTAAAAGCTCTCTTGATTTTGATTTTCAGTGTGAATACAAACTGTGAAAGCATGGCCTATCGATCCTTTAGTGTTTTAGAATTTCAAGCTAGAGGTGTCAGAAAAGTTACCACAGGGATAACTGGCTTGTGGCAGCCAAGCGTTCATAGCGACGTTGCTTTTTGATCCTTCGATGTCGGCTCTTCCTATCCTGCGCTTGCAGAAGGGCGCAATGGTCGGATTGTTCACCCGTTAAAAGGGAACGTGAGCTGGGTTTAGACCGTCGTGAGACAGGTTAGTTTTACCCTACTGATGAAGTTGTTGTCGTACCAGTAGTTCAGGTTAGTACGAGAGGAACCTTTGGACCGCATCATTGGTAACGCGGTTGTCTGAAAAGTCAATGCCGCAAAGCTATCATGCGTTCGTTCAGGGCTGAACGCCTCTAAGTCCGAAACGATGCTGAAGGCGATGATATTACATGCTTGATTAGTTACTACGAGTATCTATACAGTAATTTTTTGTAAACCGATTGAAACCAGTGCTGTCAAAATCAGCGCTTTCTCTCATCACAATTTCAACGAATCAAGCAAGAGATCCTTTGTAGACGACTTAGCTTGGACGGGGTACTGTAAGCATGAGAGTAGGCCTTGCCCTACGATCTGCTGAGGTTTGGCCTTCGTTCCGTTGATCTGTTCTTTGTACTTTTTAGTATAAAGTTTTTTCTTTTCTTTTTTTCATTTATTTTATTGTTGGTGACTCCCGGTGCGAAGGTGTTGTTTTAGGATGAAGTTGTTTTGAATATTTCAAGGGCAGGGAACGTGGGATGTTAGTTGGCTGTTAGAGGAAATAGTAGGCTAGTTTGAAATGAGAACTAGATGAGGTGAGAAGTGGGTTATGGGTGTTACGTAGAGTTGATTATGGAAAGGTAGGGCAAAGGATGGAGAGTGAGTACATGGTTGGGAAGATGATTAGGTTAGAGTTTAGATAAAGAAACGCAATAGTGACAAAGTAGAAAGGGAGTTTCATTAGTTCTTGCTATATTCTATTCGAAGTAAGTAAGGAACTGGTGGAGCTCGCTTTTTTTATTTGTCAGAGGAATGAATTTTTGAAGTACTTTCTTAGAGTGACCCCCGGCGATAGGTAGAATATCTATGTAGGTGAGCGGAGCTACTGAAAGTTAAGAATATGGTCAGAGCGAATTTCTTTAAAAATTTTAAGCTATTGATATTATTTTTGTTTTCAATTTATTTTGAAATCTTCACATATGCATCATTGGCAATTGAGTCTTGCAAGTCAGAGTTTCCACTGGAGAGGACAAAAGCAGAGCATAAGGAAACCCATGATGAGCTTAATCTTTGTTATATAAAAGAAGTATTTTGGAACGAGTAGAAGGATCATTCACAATATTTTCTGTGATCTGGTGCTCGTGAAGGTTTAAAAAGTTGTTCAGTGTTTGTTGAGCAGATGGTTGGGGGATTAGCTCAGCGGTAGAGTGGCGGATTCCAGATCCGTAGGTCAGGAGTTCAAATCTCTTATCCCTCAAATTTGTTGCACATTGTTTTTATTTGCAATTTTAAATTTTTTTTTTAAATTTTCAAGATATGTTGAATCTAAAGTTGCACACGAAAACTAACGAAAACTAACGAAAACCAACCTGGTGCAGGAAATCAACCATGGTTCTCTGGTCTAGTGGTATGATTCTCCCTTAGGGCGCCTTGCGACCAGCATGGCACAATTTGGGAGAGGTTCCGGGTTCGATTCCCGGGAGAGCCCGATTCTTTTTGGTTCCTTCACATAAAAGAGAAGATAAAAACTGTACGAAGGCTAACATAGATTTAAAAAATTAAATGGTTTCTGAAATAAGCTAGGTGATAGTTTTTCCTTTTCAACTGATGGACTGTACAGAATAAAGATTACGCTCTGCAAGAAAAGAAGCAAATGTGCGAGGCGTTTTAATCCTGGTAAATCAGCGAGAAGCGGTCTTAGCTCAGGTGGGAGAGCGTCAGACTGAAGATCTGAAGGTCCTGCGTTCGATCCGCGGAGACCGCAATTTCTTTTTGTATTCGTTTATGATGTTACTTAGTTATCTTTGAAGGAGTAAGTGCGTCTCCAAGCCAGAGAGGTTCTTATTTTTTAGCTTGATTTTACCCTCTAGGTTATTTCCATACAAGTTGTCTAATGAATGCATTCGCCTCATTCCATATCAAGAAAAACCAGAGAAAACTTTCAATCCCTTTAAGCTTAAAATTGCTTTTACTTTTTATTTAAAATAAAAAATAAAAAATAAATTTTCCTTTTAATCGAAAATCTTTTACTGATAAAAGGTTTCCTCTTACCGTGCACCAACAAGGAACACACACACATACCCAAGAAGAAGCCTCATAGGTAAGCATACCCAAAACCCCCGGCTACTCACAGCCACCAGAGTCTCACCGAGCTCACACATAGCAAGGCTGCTTTAGTCTCCGCTCTAGCTTAACTCACTCATTAGTTTAAGTTTTCTCAAAGAGTTGCGACTGCGCACGCATCCTGTTTCCTTCATCTTTCTGCGGCTAGCCTAACCGCGTTCCCCCGATTGCGTCTCGATCAATCAGGGAGCGAGACAAGCTGTATGGTTGTAGTTCGAAAAGCTTGGAAGCTTTATTAACAACGAATTTGGGCAGATACAAAGAATGATTGTTTTAGTAGACTGAAACGAACATGAAAATAGCGAATGACGATCACTATTGAGAAGACATGATTTCAAAAAACTTCATGATACTTCTTTATTGCACTTGGACAAAACAGCAGTAAAAATTGAAATTTATCGGTTAAGCGCCGATTGAGTAAGGTATTAATCGAAACATTCTAGGACGCTGAGACAAACTGAAATGGTTGACATTTGGAAAGACCTTTTTACTCTCATATATTTTCACGTTAGATGCAACAAGGCGATGCATCTTATTGCCTTTTCCGCAAATTTATCGTTGAGTTACAATTTTAAAAAATGAGATAGAGTATGTTAATTGTACCTAAATGTAAGATTTGCAATCGAGGGAATCTCCTTCAAGGTTCTTAACTTTAGCTAAGACCAGCCTTATAGACACAGTGTGCCCATGTAATTAGATTGTGATCAACTGTGACCAAGTGGTCAGTGTATACTATTTATTTAAAATCTATTAGATGTAAGAATATGCAGTGACCCAGAGTTCGATCCTCTGTATTTTCAAAAATTATCTTTTTTCAGAGTTGTATCCTTACAATAGCCGTTCACACTATTATCCCACCTAACATTTTCTACAAATGGGTATTAAATTGCAATATTGTGATCGTTATTCTTCCTAACAAGCAAGGTGCTGTAGCTTCCCTTCGTCGGTTAAATTCTATCAGCAGCATACAATTGTTATCTTATATCCTAAAACTCCGTAGTTGTTGAACGAACTTGAATTATCTCACTATCAAATATTGTTTTGTAGGTTGGGGATTAAGTTTTCGAATGGTAAGGAAGATCAGAGACCAGTCAGTAGTTGTAACCCTTTGAAGGTTTTCAGTATAGCAGCTACGAGTAATATATCACTGCTGAGATCTCCAATCGAAGGAACTAGTGCACAAGACATTGCTAGAGTTCTTGGCCTCCCTTTATGAACCCCCACTAGACATAAGGTTTACAATAGATCAAGAATAGACAGTCATTGCCGGAGCCAAGAACTAGAAGTGTGAATACACATTACTTACATTCAAGCATGGTGTAACTTAAATCGATGGTTGGAGAAGTTGGATTAACCTAACCCCATCGATTATCTCTAACAACTTTAAAAAAAATGTCTACATGAATCCATCTGTCCTAAGGATTTGCTGTGCGCTAACTCTCAAAATCAACCTTCTTAAGCCTTCATCAAGCCTCTTCTCTTCATCTTTACAGCTAACCTCAAGCTAATCAGCATCACCTTCCAGCAATCACTTTTGCTCACATTTCTAGAACCTCACTTGCATAAAACACGCAACCGGCATTGTGAAAAGTGAAATTTTCCTTAAAGCGGGTTGACCTTCAAAGGGCTCGTGCCGATGATCTCATTTGGTCCAGTTATTTTCTCACAGTTTAAGCACAAATGCGCATTCAGTAATTTTGTCTAGTTTTAGTGACTATGTTTCGGGATAGGGTTAAAAGCGAGTGTTTGATAGGTGCATTTGAAACTTTTAGAAATAATGCAGACGGATGAATTTGTTTGTTCATAGCTACACCAATGACTTTTTTCATATTTTTCACTGAGGTTAATATTATGGTTTTGCTTTTGAAATATCTAGATGGATCTTCTTAGGGATACAAAGATATCTAGATTCATAAAACGTTTTTGTGCTGCTTTTTTATATCATTGATATAGAAATGACAGTGAGCATACCCATTGGTTGCTCTTTAGTCATTTTTTTTTCTATATATTAAGACGAGATTCTTCGTTTACTTTGGGGATCTTGTTTTGTTGCTATATTGTTAGAATTTTTGTTATTTCGTTTTTCTGTTTTTGTGGTGGTCATGGGTACGTCCAAGAGTTTAGAAACTTACAAACACCTTTTGATAGCCTGTTTGCTGAATCTTTTGACTTTAAAAAAAGACAAAGGTATGCGAATTTCGATGGAGTATTTCTTTTGAAAACCGCGATCGCCACGCAAAGAGAATGTTCTGTTCTAGAATGGGAATTTTGAAAATAAATCCCTAGTTGGTTTGGACATTTATTATACGTAAAGGAATGACAAAAATAAAACAGCTGTAGAGGGCCAGATCCTCACCTCGCAGGTGTAGCTCAGTGGTAGAGCGTCCGCCTGACACGCGGAAGGTCACGAGTTCGATCCTCGTCATCTGTAAATCTGATTTGATTTTTGCCCATTTGAAGAGTTTTTAACAGACGGAGTATCACATGCTTCTTAGGTGTTGATTGAAAGTACATACAGTTTTTTGCAAGCATAGAGAGATTGAATTGTAGGATAAGTTGAATGTGCCCTAAAGCCACGGGCACGAATTGCGCTCGGATAGCTCAGTTGGTAGAGTGACAGTTTAGTAAGCTGTTGGTCCCGAGTTCGACTCTCGGTTCGAGCAAAACTTTTTTATCCAGCTATTGATCAAACTTTTTTTTTTTGTATGTACAAGACGTTCAGAGGAATTAGATTTAACTTGATGTGTTGGAGACTAGGGAAATTTTATCTTGACAACATCAAGATTCAGCAGTGCTAGCATGCCCCTCATTTTTCACATGAACAAACTACAATCGAGTTCCTATTTGCATTATGTATAGACTTAACTTTTGTTGTTACCTTAAGCCTTCGTTGTCCTGGGCTTATAAAATCACCTATTGCGGATAATAAGATGGTCTAAATAGTTTCCACAGTGAGGTAAATTCTAATTTTTGGACAGGAGCAAAATACTTCTAAAATTGGAGCACTCGAGCTTGATTATTGTATGACTAATATTTCTCACAGAGCAGAATGACTACATCTACAATCACTGAAGTATGTACTACCATGAAAATAGAAATGTCCACCTGAAAATTTTAGGCAACACATATAAGTGCATTGCGATGATTACATATACTTTAGGATCCGGCCCATGTTGTGGTGAAATATAACAGCCAAAAGTGGTTGATTTTGAAGCCACTGTAGATCGGCTTGTGTAGCGAAGCGTGCAGAGGTAGTCTACCAGGGATGGTGCACTCAGGAGAAAGCGAAGGAGGAGGATATTTTGTTATGAGAGTTTCAAATCTGAATGCAGGCAGGATAAATGTATCATGTCGGGCCGAAGAGAGTCAGACAGGAGAACTAGATTAGGTTAGGTAGATGAGGTTAGGCTCTTAGCTGTATACAACGACGAAAGAAACTAAGAGATTCGTACTTTGTGCTAAACAGATTAATCTTGAGTGAGCTTGTCATCAGTGTCCAAGCGATGATTCTGCTCCTTGACTGGGTAGCAGCTTCTCCGACAACTACAATAATGCATAACTTTTTTCTCAGTTCTACGAAGAACACTTGGACAACGTCTCATTGACCTCTACGTACGCACAACATTTCTGAAGGCTGTTACTTTTAAAGCTATTTAATTGCATGCGATTAAATGACACAGTTGGTTTGGCAATGAGGTTGGGGTTCTCTGAATGTGAACTGCTTTGAGGAGTAAACAAGAGTCTACAAAGAAACGCTCACGATAATTAAACATGCTGACAAACAGCAGGACTTGGCCGGTTTAAACCTCTTGCCGTTGTTCCTATGAACAAACAATGCATTCGAGCAGATTGAATTTAGCACATCAATTTCAAAAGCACAGCAACTAAACATAAGTATTTTATATCTTGAAAAGACAACCCGCCTAAGTGTCAGTATAATTTGAAGAGAGTATACCTCATGCTTAAATTCGCCTAAGAAGCATTAAACTCAAAATGAAGTATGCCAAGCGCAAAAGTTGCTGATGTAATCTCATAATTGCAATTGAAAGAATCGTTCGTGAGTCGAAAAAGTTACGTAGTATTTTTGGACAGTTCTTGCGTTATCATGCATTGTGCGTCGCTAAGGTTCGATAAAAACAGAAGTACATAAGGGAGTTTGTAAACGCTTTCTTTTTTTGCTGCAACTACAGCCCGTCTTTCTGATGATAAAGTAAATCAAACATTTGTAGAAAAGAATCTCGTGTTATAATTTAAAAATATATATTCATTTAGTTTTAAATATTTAAAATTAAAAAGGTTATTACAAAAAAAATGGATTTTAAAAGCATCATCTTAAAGTTTTTTTATTTTTTTTTAAAGTAAGAGGTAAACATTTAAAATAAACATTTAATGTAATTTATTCAAAATATTAAAAATTAGTTACTTATTTATTATACAGTATTATATTGATCAAGCAGTTAAGTGCGAATGTTCAATTCGCCAGCAAATCGTTCTATCAGCCTACATGTTATTTTAACTTGCTTAATATTGCTTGGCCCGGAAAATGTCTAATAAAGCTTCAACGGTTTTTGTGAATGTTGGCCCTTTCTAAAAGCTACATCAAATTTTCATCCTGATTGCATAATTTTGATGTCTGACACATATTTTTGGTTTTTGTAGTACGATCTATATTGCTCCAAAGTTGAATTCGTGACCTGGATCCTCAAATTATGAATAAGCAAGGTGCAGTGCAACTGTTCTGGGATAATGAAAAACTAACTAAGTACGTTCGTTGAATACATACAGTTATAGTTAACTACTTAGAATTGATCGAATACAAAAGAACAAAACAAAATTAAAACAAAGCCAACTGACAAACTGGCTTGGTGCATAATGGGGAGTGATGCAATGCTTTATGCAGCTCTAGCATCAATCTACTTTTCCCTTTGAACAACTAAATACGAAGATAATGGAAGCACTTAAAAAAAAAAAAAGTTAAATTGAACAAAGAAAAGACAGACTAAATATTTTTTTAAAAATAAAAAGATACTTTTAAAATGTATTTCCTTTATTTATATTTTTGTTTTTAGAATAAAAAGGTTCTAACCCTAAACATTTTTAATTGCAGAACTTATATCAATATGCCATATCATTGTAATACTTTGAAACGTAAAGACACACCTTAACCCACAAGGGAAGCTTGGAAATACTCTCCGGGATAGAGATCGCGTGGATCGCTTGTTCTTATTCTATGACATTAACTACGCAATTAACAGAAACGAGTTGGTACTAATGCATTGTGAATGCTTCGTTTAATACATTTGAGTATAACAAGACATAATTTATAAAAACAAAACTGTTCATTTGAATGTGATCGATTATACTATTATCTTGCTTGGATAGTAATGAACTTTCAGAGAGTCTAGATTTCTAGTTGGAATCAAATCAATTTAAGCCGGCACTGTCTCTCGCTGGCCCTTTCATGTCATTCTACCAAGATTGCCTAAAGGATAGAAGGAGCACATTCACAAACGTCGGCAATCAATGCGTGAAGTCTTTCAACCTCCGCGACATTATCCTAGGTTTATTTTCAACTTATCTGTAAAAGTTGCTTTGTATTTTTTTTTTTTAAATATTGTTTCTCAAATTAAATCATTTTAATTCAAATGTATAAAAATAAAATGTTTTGTTTTTTATTACTTCATATTTAATATTAAAAAAAAAAAAAACATGAGAAATGAAAAAGTATTTGCAGTAATGGGAAAACTTTCAAATGACTGAATTATCGCTGTAGCCTGGATGAGATCTTCCTTTTTACTAAAGCAGTCTAGATGAAGATTCTGTGGTTACACAAAATAGAGTCTTAATATTGCGCAATAATACAGACCCCACTGGGTAGGCAGCAATCTGAGTTGCTTTGGAGGAACCCACATGTTGCAGTATTATCTAAAACGTTATTTTTCAAGTTCAAAAAATTATACCATACTAGTATATCAAGCTTAAAAGTGATCTCCGAACAATGGACGCCCAGTAAACAGAGAGTGATTGTAGAGTGAATTTAATTCATTTTAATTCTTGCCTAATAAGACTTTTAACGAGACCTCACAATGGTTTTAGATCAAAGTACTTACGTATTTTAAAATTGAGGAGATAGCAACATAATGACAGAGTGTTCTAAAATTCGTTGTGTATTGCTTTGATTTTAGAGACAGTCTAGCGAGAAATATTGTGCTAGATGTATGTGGGTCAGGTGACCAAAACTAATATTTTCAGTTTGTTAATGCGTTTTCAAATTGAACATGAAGCTGCTCATTGCTCTCTGGTGCTGCATGGCTTTCTATAGAAACCACGCATGTCTTTAAATTTGCATATGCTCACAACATTCTACGAAATCATGACAATGTGAATTTATTCAACAAGAGGGAGCTGTAGAACAAAGAAATTATCAAAATTGTATTTGAAAAGATTATTCTTAGAAAGTAGACCTTTTGTACGACCTCGTCTATCAAAACTTTCGTCGGGGCTATTTCTCGAATGTTTTGGCAGTCGCAACAAGAGTCGAGCTTTCGTTTTCTTAAGCGTCGACGAAATGAGACATTGTTTCCCGGAGGTAACGCCAGTTTATATCAAGTATTGTACGTTTCATGAAGGCAACTAATCTATTGCAACTTCCATCAAGACTCTAAAGTAAAAATCATATACTTTTTACAAAGGGTTTTCAGTGTAATGTCAGAGCTTGATTAAGCAAATGCGAAAAAAATTCTGGCTAAACGCATTGGCATACTTTAGAACAGATATAATGCAGCTTCCTGCAAGCCACAACATATTTAGATAGATTCTAGAACCTTTGAAATACGATAATGTTGCAGCTTTTTCGAAGCAAGTCCTCTGGTAACCGCAAACATCAGCCAATTATTTGGGAACTAAGCTTCGCACCTGCACAATAAATTGCTTCATAACTAGTCCGTTTTATGGCTAAGGAAGGTGATTTGTCAATTTAGAGATGAACTCATAAAGGAAAAAAACGAATGCATTATAAAAGAAGCACCTATCGAACAAGTTGCAACTTAATCTTTGACAGTGATGAGATCGGGAGAAAGCTCTGTGCAAAGGATTCGTAGGCGCTCATTTATTCGTCGCAATTGATATGCTTCACAATATTTCCAAGTTTGCAGTAATCGTACAGATTCGAAAGAAAAGAAGAGGACCCCTCTCCAGCTTAGAGAAGAGTAGTAGAAGATGCTACGCGAACAAAACATACAATCTCTTGCTCTGACGTTAGTGTAGGTAAAGTAGTTGCTTGCAATCATAGTTGTAGAATTGCAAGTTCTATTATCCATGCTAAGGTTCTGTTAGTCCTAGTTTGACAACTCTTCAAATAAAGTTCTGGATAGATTAAACTCTAGTCTGTATTTTCATTTCTATAACAAAGTGTAAAAGGAAAAGCATCAGAACTTGAATCAAATCATAGAGAACTGCTCTAGGCGTTCCGGCTGTGCGCAGGTGGAGCATATTGGGTGGTTCGCTTGGCCTTAGCAAAGTTGCTGGGCTCACTACCTGCGCTTGAAGGCTGCGTAGTTTCTGGTTCCCTCTGCTTGGCCGCCAAACGAACGATGCGGTGACATCAGATCGCAGCAACTTTGGCTCTGCGAGACTTAGACGAGGCTCGAGCTCCTGCTACCTACCATCGGCCCTTTGACAAGGAAGGCCTCCGGTCTGCCATCAAGGCAAACGCATATCCTCTGGAGAAAGTAATCGATGCTGATTCACAAGCTTGGTCAATCAATCTCAGCATGTGACTGTTTTGCTCTTGGTTATGGGTTTGTGAAATTCGTTGCTGACTAGAGTAATAAACAATTATTCACAAACACGAGCGACTTCATATGTGGCAAAACAACCAAATAATCACCATATCGAGTGTTCTTAGACCTGGAGGCTGCGAAGTTTTTGTTCTTATGCTTTGCACATTTTAGCCAGGATAATAGCAATGACAACCTTTTTGAATAGGGGTTCTGATCTTGGTCCTTCATGGTGTAAAAAGCAATCACCGCAGCCACCATTGCAAATGCTTAAAGCAGACATGAATTTTGTAGTGCATTTTGTCGGACTATATACAGATACTAGTGCTTCATAAAGTGATAGAGTAAAGAAATATCATTATCTTTCGCACTGTGCACGAAAAGCAATCAGATCTAGTGTATTTTGGCATAGTAGTGTTGCGACAATTACAACATTGTGCTATATTGTTAAGTTATGACTTCGGTTTTTCGTAAAATGAATGTGTTCCACCCTAGCAGGTTTATACTGAAGTACCAATAGTAACTTGGTTTAGGAAAAACTAAAAACAAAATCTCGTAAATTACTTGATGGCCAAATTTGTTCCTCTAGAATCTCAAATCAATTTAGGT
Source organism: Schizochytrium sp. TIO01 (assembly GCA_004764695.1). Lineage (NCBI taxonomy): Eukaryota > Bigyra > Thraustochytrida > Thraustochytriidae > Schizochytrium > Schizochytrium sp. TIO01. Next base: position 90,805 of record SMSO01000014.1, on the reverse strand, counting down.
CGCTTGAGAATTTAAATCAAAGTTCCTCGTACTTGCCTTTGTTTCGAAATATGGTAATTATAACATGGCTGTCTTCAGGGAAGCTGTTAAACATGTTATTTCCTTAAACCTGCTGAAGGACATCTTCAGCATACAATTACTGTCCTATTACCTTGAGAGTCCGCCATCTGGGCAAACGAAGAATATGTAAATGAATCCTCGGGCCGGAGAATGGCGTTTGAAATAAACAATATATCTCGCGATTGAGAGTTGTGATAAGCATGACCCCTTTTAAAAGAAAGTGCGACTTTTCCTGTCAATCCTCTATTCACTTTACTGAGATTTCAATGCGTAGTTTTCGTTTGTTTCGGTAAATGTGTTATACAGAGAATGTAACTCCTGCCCCTGACTTTCCCTGGTAAATCCTCCATTAATGCAAAGTAATTTTTTATATTGATCTCTTTGTGCCTAATTTAGAATGCATTGCAAAAAATAGGATACATCAATTTTGAAATTCCCTATCATTTTTTTAATTCAGAAATGTTGATAGTAAGCCGACGATACCAGTAAGTATGTCAAGAATGAGCACATTAACCCCACTTTATGTGGTAAACTAACGTCATTGCTCAAATATTAGTGATTCATATCAAAGTACCAAAAATGATTGGCTCGGGGGGGGGGAAATGCAAAAATAACATTCAACACCAGGGCTTCGCATGCAGTCCCCTATCATACTACTGACCCGGCCCTACGCGACTTTACTTCTCAGTGCGAATGAGATGAGGTGTTACCCGCGTGGTATGATCGAATGTGACTAAGCTAGTCGAACTCTGGCATTTATACTTCAGAGCTCTATTTCATTCATTTTATATAAAAAGTAACAACGCAGCAAGTAGCTTTCCTTCGAGTGTCTCTGGCCTCTGTCATGAAGACAAAAGCTTCCTTGCAGGCTTTCTGCTACGAAGTGTTTTATCTGTCTTTGTTGAAATACAAGCTGATGCTCAAGAGCAGCAGTAAAGTTAGTAAACAGCAAGTCTGCTCTTTTTTCGACAAAACAGAAACAAGTGCCACAGGCTAACTTTATCAACAAGTGATGAATTTCTGCTCTTGATTGACACTATTGAGAAGGAGAAACTGACACATTACTACGTCATGACTTCGTAAGGCTCAAAGGAAGACCTTCTTGACCAGACCATGGTGAAGCGTCAGTCAACATAGTGATGCGTCTATGTCAGGGAACGAAGGGGACGAAGCAAGCCTGAAAATGAATTTGCAAGGCAATCCGACAAGATTAGCAAAAAGCTGTAGGTCCTCTACTCTCTTGGTTGACCTTTCGAGCAATCGATTATTTATTCTGTGAATATTACAAATCTTGAGTGCATGCTTAAGAAATATCTCATGTTTCTTTCCCAAGCACGAAATTATCTGACATGATTGAAAATTTCCAAAGCTGTCTTGCATAGGTGAATGGTTATAAGTAGTTGCTTTAGTCTAGTTTGCATAGTTTTAAATAAATACATTTAGAAAAAAAAAAAAAAGAAGAATTTTTACACTGTTTTTTGTTGTGGTGTTTCAGTTCTGTGCTAGAAGGAAAGGTGACACTTGTTAACTTAAATGATTTCCTTTGCGTGTCCGAATCTCGCCGATATAGTTCGACTCTCTCCTACTAATCATTCTTCCTTTCACAGATACAAGAAACACTTTACGTTCATGATTCATTCAAGCAGCTGTGTATCTCCTGGAAAACCACAACAAGCTAATTTCCCATGCTGGATACAAGAAAGAAAGTTACTGGGTGCTACTATTCCAAATGAGTTAACCACCTTGCTGAGATCTCCAATCGAAGGAACTAGCGGACAAGACATTGCTAGAGTTCTTGGTGTCCCTTTGTAAAACCCATTAGAAATAAGGTTTACATTAGAACAAGAATAAGCAGCCAGACTTATGCGGCTGCTGAAGCCAAGAACTAGAAGTGTGAATACACATCACCGACACCCAAGCTTGGTTTAGGTTGGATCGATGGCGGAGAAGGTTGGATAACCTAACCCCATCGATTATCTCTAACCACATTCAAGAATGTCTTAATCTCCCTAATTACTACATGAATCCATCTGTCCTGGAATTCATTCCTCAGGACAGCAGTTCGCTAACTCTTAAATCAACCTTCTTATAGCCTACATTAAGCCTCTTACCTTCATCTTTACAGTCAACCTCACGCTAATCAGTATCACCTTTCAGCACACCTAGTTAATAATATATCCAGTGTTGCAAAGTTGAATATAATGAGAAGTGCGTATAAAAACCTATGAAGGGACTACCCAAGCACGGTTGTGCGCATTCTGTTTGCCTGTGTACTCACATGTGTCTCAGCTGCTTTGAAACTGACTCGAACAGTAACCTTGATGTATGTTTGAAGAACAACACAATCTTCAGTGGGACACCATCACAGAGATCTCGTGGGAGATGCAAACCGCTTAACACTTTCATTAACACTATCAGCATATGTAGCTTCAGTACACGTGTTCTCCTCTTAGATGTGTATTGCAAGTTAGCGTGAGGCGATCACCAAGAGATAGCGTAGGTAGAGAAATGAAGGAAAAGAAAAGTTAGAATTAATATTCAGGAACTGCTGACAAGGCCCATTGTCAAAGTCTATGGGCTTTGGACTTGTGTTCGGCACCTTGAGATGATCCGTCCGACACATAGCTGTAAAACTTCGATAAGGCATTAGTATGTAAAGCCAATAGTTTCTTTCAACGGATGAATCATAATGTAGAGGAGTAATTTTAAATTCATCATTGTAGAATATGTCTTGGAACACTGATAAAGCTTATCATGTGGGATTCTATTCAGTCAAGTAGCCAGATTAAAATATGCAGTTCGTGGGGCGCAGCAAAATTTAAAAACTCTGTGCTGAGGTTACCAAGCAAAGAGTTTTGTGGAGAAGAGTCATTGTCACACTATTAAAAGTCCTCGTAGTCTAGGACTTGTAAGAATATGACTATTAAATACGAAGGAGTGAGACCAAGGAAAGTCATAAGTGAATATGAAATACACAACCAAAGAATTATGTTGAACAAACGAGCTAGCCTCACCCCTTGAGCTCTGAGTTTTAACAGTCTTAGTCTCCTACTCAGGGTATGAACTGTTCCACCTGTTAAAGAGTTTTACGCAGCAGCAGCGGATTATTTACTAGGACAGTAAATCCTCGAATGCACAAAACTCTTGAAGTTTTGGTGCTGAGTGTTCATCTCCAAGGTTTGCAATCGCTAACTGTGTACGCCGAAGCATAAAAAGATGCCTCCATCTTCACATATAACCTTTGGCTGCTTGGAGATCCTCTTTGAGTAGCCTCCTCCTATAGCGATTGTGCATTTACTTTGTAGCTTCTCTGGTATCCACAATTCTGTCATTGTCTCGCAATCTCAGATTGATAGAGTAAACTGATTCCCTTATCACTCTGTGCGTCATTGCAATGCTCTCTTCAATAAAAATAAAAATTTGAAGAACAACTTAAGATGTAATCAGGAAGGCAATGTTTTGCCTTTGGAGGTTCGTTGAGTCAACTTTGTTCTGAGAGATAAAGATATGGAATTTAAATGGTTTTCTTGAGAAGAGTCCATGCTTCGAATAGTAAATCTGGATACATGGCATACCAAGATCAAAGAGTTTCGAGGATTAAATAACTGATGGTTTCCTTCTAGCTTTCAAAAGTTGTCTGGAGTGCAAAGGTTTGTGTTCAGAGTCTGATCTTTACGATAGACTTATTGTGAAATAGTAAATAGTTACCAAGAAAGAATCAATCTCCCGATTACTCAGGTCGTCATAGGTTCGGAGAAAGGGTTGCGTCTGTAATACTACTTTTGCTCCTGCCTTTGATGGCGTTCTTATGCAAATTGGAAAAGCCCAGCACCTCGCAACCGAGAGGAAATCGTCACATTAAAGGTTTCAGTGCCGTTAGAAGAACTGCATTTTGGCTTTGATGAAAAAATAAATAAAAAGTTGCTTTCCGAAATGAGAACTATTGAGAACTGCCAAAGAGAGATGAATAAAAAAAGTATTTTTGAGTTTGTTTTGCGACGATTTGGCTTAAACCTAGAGCTTGCGGTGTTGCTGAATGAATTATCGAAGGAGCGGAGAGAGTAAAACAAAGTAAGAATTAGTATCTAATAATAAAGTAAATATGCTCCTCAAACTGGAAAAATAAAGTTAAGAAAGCATATATATCATCAGTGAAATGTTAATGAATCATTACACTGTTCTAAATTATGTTTAGTTTATGTTAAGTTTTAGTACGTCCCCTCACCAAGAACCTTGCCAAAAAAAAACATTATAAATTTTGATCCTGTTGGCAGACGTCGGTACTATCTGGAAGAGAGCAGTTGCTTTTTTGCATTCTAGTCAACGGCGCTTAAGCAAAAGATAATCATTTAAAATTCGATTAGTTTACTCCAATCTAAAGTTTGCGCCAACGATATCTGGTGTTAGCAAAGGTGACAATAACTCTCTCAGAACGAGTCGAAGATTTCTATCCTGAATTTGTGCATTCCAGTACTCACGCAGACGTTCTGCGCGGAGCAACTGCCACGCCTCACGAACCTGCTCAAATGAATCAGGAAAAAATGGATCTTGCCCAAGCTTTTTCAAGCAAGTTCTCACATGAGCATGACAAGCTCGTGAATTCTGAGAACTAAACTCAAGACACCAAGCGCAGAAGTGATGACCACAAGTATCAGTACCACACTTTACAGCGCAGCAACCGGCAAAATCGTGTACATATGCCTTACAGTTCGGACAACATGTGCTCAAGATCTTCTCTTGAATATGGAGTAAATGCCGTTGTGCGTCGCGATTCTGTTCATCTGCACGCAAAACTTCTGCTATGCGCCTTTGGATCTCCTTCTCCGCCCAAACTGCTGCTTCATTTTCTGCCTTCATCTTTGCAATCAACAATAGGTGATTCAAAGCAGTTGGTGCAAGACGGGTGATTTCTTGACCTGATATCCTTCCACCACATTCAGGTTTCATGCATGCCATCGTTCCATCAGCATCCACTCTTACGTTAGCAAGTGGCCGTGCCGCCGCTTCTACAGAAGATTCGATACAGTCTCTGCAAAGAAAGTCTCCCTCCTCGCAGCTCGTGCCCTCGGAAAGCAGATGCTCCTCCATGCATACTAGACACATCTTGACAGGGATCTTAGGAGCTCCAAAAGCTTCATGTTGGAGTGCTTGGCGAGCGGTTGGACGCTGACCAGGGTCTGTTGCTGTAAGAGCATCGATAAGTGTCTGCATTGCAGCGGTTCGCTCAGTAGGATACAGCTCCTTTAAGCTGATGCCCACAGAGTACATGTCCATCGCTGTTTCAAACCTATCTACAGGCCCATTCTGCAACTCGGGGCAAACGTACCGTGGCGTTGCCTGAAGTGATGTGTAAGTTGCAGTGTAGTCTGCAACCTTGATGCCGTCAAAGTCGCCGATCAATGGTGTCCCGTTACTTGTGAGGAAAATGTTTTCTGGTTTGATGTCACAATGCACAATGCCGTGGGTATGTAAATCCGCCACACCGATAAGCAGGCCCATAGCAAGTCGGTCGCGCGCTGCTTTGCCTTCGTTAGGATGACTCTCAATCCACTTGGCAAGGTCACCTTGCTCGTAGAAAGGCATAATAATACAACCACGCGGTACTCCATGTGCCATGTCCACAAAAGCACCAGTGATACGGATCACGTGCTGAGACACCACTTTGCCCAGATTCGCAACTTGTTTGTAGAAGGTTTTAGATTGACTTAGATGTCCAAGCTGAAACTCTTTGAGAACCATAAGTTTATCATCTCCATCAAATACTTTCTGGACTCTCTTGCCACCTCTGGAAGCAAGGGGCTCGCCGACAGGTTTGAAGTCCGTAACTGTGACATTCGTTAACCAAAGGTCAGAACATGCTACTTCAAAAACACCCTCTGCACTTACGTGAAGCCTTTCTAGCCAGGCTCTATCTTGCAGCAACTCTGGATAATGTTCCTGCGCGTGTTGCAGAGTCTCAGCAAGCTTATGACGAAAAGCTTTGCTAAGGTTGATAGGGTTGCCTTGAGAGAGAATGAGCTCTTGTTTCTTGATACGATTTCTAAAATATGCTCGCTCTTCCTCATCCAAGTCCTCTATTTCAAGTTCTTCTTTGGCTCTCTTCAAAATTTCTGTGGCTTTCCTCGACTTGTCAAGTTTCTGGAATAATGCTTCAACATCTGAGACAGAAGGTTCTTTCAAACCCAGTGCTGCATAGTCATACAGCTCAGAGAGCTTTTCTGGTGTGCACTTGCTCGTGTCATTCAATGCAGCACATTCAGTGTATCCTTCAAATCGAGCGAATGTTGAACTTATCGCGCAAAGTATTTCCCACAATTGGGTACGAAGTGTATCTCCTTGTAGAACTTCGATCTCTTGCTTGAGAGCACTCTCAAGTTCAGACAACTCTGGTTCTAGCTCCATGGCCTGCTCAGGTGTCCTCAGGGCAACCGATAATCCATCACCAAGTTCTAGCTCAGACAATCGAGAGATCACGCGCTTTACAGCTTGTTGGCTTTGTTCACCAATGTTGTTGTGTTGGCCTTCTCCACTCCTCTTGTACCCTTCCACGCATTGGACAGCCTGAATAACGAGTTCTTGGCAGTGTTTGAAGTCATCTGTGCTGGTCTCTTCATCGACTGGTGCAAGGTCGATCTTTAGATCGTTTACCAAACTTTCAACTCTCACTTTGAATTCTCGCACTGCACTCTCATCACTTTCGCAAAGGTTGGCGCGAACCCATGGGTACACGACCTGCAAAAGTGAGTGCAGGTGCCTCCGTTCGGTGTTCCGCTTTTCGATGAGGCTGGGCAAGCCATTTGCAGAGCTTGCACGAACCTGGTCTTGTAGCGTGTCAAGACTCTCTTTGGAGTTTTTGATGTCAGCGGAAACCTGTCGCAACTTCACTTGGGCAAGGTAGTCCTGAATCGCCGGCCCTACGAATTCCTCAAGCAAGGCAATCCCAGTCTGCAGGGAGTTTTCTCTGACCCCGCCTCGGTCCGCGCGCAAGTCCGAGACTTCCTTGGCAAGCCGCACCACATTAGCGAAACGCACGTTCGCTCTATCCGTCAAATCTCTGAGGTGAACAAAAAGACGTAAACAAACGAACAAAGTGATGTTGAAGTAGCAGCAGAAGCAGAAGCAAAAGTTAGGATTTCCCTCTATCTCAACAACACAGTTCGTGGAATGAATGACCACAATCCCAAACAAAGACTGACCGCATGAACTTACCCAGATCCATCCAAAGTAGCAAGCCCGGCGCCATCAGTGCCGTCTTGCTCGTTCTTGGGCTCTGCAGAAGGCTCGTTTTCTGACGCCTCTATGGAAGCATAGGAATCGAGCTCTGACGAGAAATATGCAATGTCCTCTCCAGGAGAACACATCCTTTCGAACAATTGTTTAGGAGTTGCATAACATTTGTCATAGCTGCATTTGATAAATCAATGAACGAAAGAAAGAGAATAAAAGCGCTTGTTAGAAAAACGATGAACGCATCTAAAGACGGCCTCGGAAGTCCATATGGAGAGGTGGAGAGAACCAGCGAAGGCAAGGCTCTGCGCAAGCTGGGAATAGCAGCAGAGGGAACGGAACTTACTAGATTTGAACAGAAGGACATGCTTTGTGCAGAGACTTTGCGACGGCCTTCGCGCCCTCATCGTCAATGTTGTTATCCTCAAGACTGTGAGTATAAATGAATAAGTTTGTTTTGTTGATTCGTTGTCAGGAAAGACAGGTCCAGTCAGTTGATCCTGTTTTGTTTTGTTTTTCCGCAAAATAAAAAGCAATCAGCTCTTCTTCTGCTGCTGCTGCCTATCAAATTATATTTGTAAAAAAGAAAAGACTTCTTTGCCTTTCTTTGCGTACCCAACTACGTAAACTACTTAGGTAGTGTACCAGCAGTACTACAAACACCAAGCACTCAAAAGAAAGAAAGAAAAAGCTTGGTCCGTCCTGACTATTACGATAGCTTTCCCTCGTGGATGATTCCACAAACGTACCCAAGACGAGTCAGGTTCTTGCATCCCTCGAGTGCCTTTGCGACGGCCTTTGCGCCCTCTGAGCCAATCTTGTTCAACTGAAGACTGTGAGTATAAATGAATAAGTTTGTTTTGTTCATTCGTTGTCAGGAAAGACAGGTCCAGTCAGTTGATCCTATTTTGTTTTGTTTTTCCTCACAATAAAAAGCAATCACCTCTTCTTCTGCTGCTGCTGCTGCCTATCAAATTATATTTGTAAAAAAGAAAAGACTTCTTTGCCTTTCTTTGCGTACCCAACTACGTAAACTACTTAGGTAGTGTACCAGCAGTACTACAAACACCAAGCACTCAAAACAAAGAAAGAAAAAGCTTGGTCCTGACTATTACGATAGCTTTCCCTCGTGGATGATTCCACAAACGTACTACAATTGTTGAAGGTTCTTGCATCCCTCGAGTGCCTTTGCGACGGCCTTTGCGCCCTCCGAGCCAATGTTGTTCCAACCAAGACTGTGAGTATAAATGAATAAGTTTGTTTTGTTCATTCGTTGTCAGGAAAGACAGGTCCAGTCAGTTGATCCTGTTTTGTTTTGTTTTACCTCACAATAAAAACCAATCACCTCTTCTTCTGCTTCTGCTGCTGCCTATCAAATTCTATAGATTTCGTTCTTCTCTTTGTAAAAAAGAAAAGACTTCTTTGCCTTTCTTTGCGTACCCAACTACGTAAACTACTTAGGTAGTGTACCAGCAGTACTACAAACACCAAGCACTAAAAAGAAAGAAAGAAAAAGCTTGGTCCTGACTATTACGATAGCTTTCCCTCGTGGATGATTCCACAAACGTACTTCAGATGAGTCAGGTTCTTGCATCCCTCGAGTGCCTTTGCGACGGCCTTTGCGCCCTCATCGCCAAAGTTGTTGCTACGAAGACTGTGAGTATAAATGAATAAGTTTGTTTTGTTCATTCGTTGTCAGGAAAGACAGGTCCAGTCAGTTGATCCTGTTTTGTTTTGTTTTTTCTCACAATAAAAAGCAATCAGCTCTTCTTCTTCTGCTGCTGGCTGCCTATCAAATTATATAGATTTCCTTCTTCTCTTTGTAAAAAAGAAAAGACTTCTTTGCCTTTCTTTGCGTACCCAACTACGTAAACTACTTAGGTAGTGTACCAGCAGTACTACAAACACCAAGCACTCAAAACAAAGAAAGAAAAAGCTTGGTCCTGACTATTACGATAGCTTTCCCTCGTGGATGATTCCACAAACGTACTCTAAAGTCTGAAGGTTCTTGCATCCCTCGAGTGCCTTTGCGACGGCCTTTGCGCCCTCCGAGCCAATGTTGTTCCCCAGAAGACTGTGAGTATAAATGAATAAGTTTGTTTTGTTCATTCGTTGTCAGGAAAGACAGGTCCAGTCAGTTGATCCTGTTTTGTTTTGTTTTTCCGCACAATAAAAAGCAATCACCTCTTCTTCTGCTGCTGCTGCCTATCAAATTATATAGATTTCCTTCTTCTCTTTGTAAAAAAGAAAAGACTTCTTTGCCTTTCTTTGCGTACCCAACTACGTAAACTACTTAGGTAGTGTACCAGCAGTACTACAAACACCAAGCACTAAAAAGAAAGAAAGAAAAAGCTTGGTCCTGACTATTACGATAGCTTTCCCTCGTGGATGATTCCACAAACGTACTGTAAAGTTTGAAGGTTCTTGCATCCCTCGAGTGCCTTTGCGACGGCCTTTGCGCCCTCATCGCCAAGCCTGTTGCAACCAAGACTGTGTTTGTTTGTTTGTTTGTTTGTTTGTGAACAAGTGAGAGTAAGTATATGCCATTTCCAACTTCTTCATGAGTGCCACTACTAGTTCAAAACTATTCTTCTTCTAGAAAGCTGACTACTACAACACATCGACGACGCGATGCCTCCTTCTTCTTTCTCCTCCTTTCTCCATCGTGCACTTACTATATCTTCGTCGTATCTCCTTTGATGTCCTCAATTCTACGTGCCGTAGTCATCGTGTTTTGCAGCAGTGAGTGTCCCCTTTGATGGATGGATTGATCAATCGCGTTGATTGACTTTGCTTGTCTTAGTCTTCGCTTTGCTTTGGCGCTCGAAAGAGAGGGAGAGAGAGAGTAGTTTGAGTCTTCGCTCGCGCTGCTGATCAGGAACGGAGACTCCTGCTCTGTCTTCTTCTTCTCTTTCTTCTTCGCAGCAAGGAAGGAGGAACGGGCGGACTCCTCGCGATGCCTCGAAAGTGCCTCTGCAGACCAAGCCTCGCCCACGAGCAACGAACGCGTGGAGGGGTGTGGCGCGCGAGAGGTCGCGGGGGCGTGGATATCGTGCGTACGCGCTGCCTCGTGTTGCGGGTTTGCGAGGATGGCTGGCTTTGGCGAGAGTAGTAGGTTGCTGGGTGTGATAGTTGGTTGTATACGTAGGTTAAGCGCTGCTAGTGTTTTCGAAGGTCCGTTGAGTCAATTTTTTCCTGAGAGCGCAAGGTGTGAAAATGGATTCTGCTCTTGAAGAAAGACGAGGAGGCGTTGTGCTTCTACCAAGTCACACACAATGCAGAACGTGGTAGGAAGGTCCCTGTCCATTTGTGATCGTGTATGGGTGCTATTGTTTTGGTTTGATAATATATAGCATTGAGTAGGGTTTTGTTGAGCAAAAGGAGGTCGAGTTTCGATTGTCATGGCGTTTTGTGTAACGAGTAGTAGGCAAGAAGAGGTCCTTGTATCGGGGGTCAACTTGACAGAAGAGCCAAAAAGTTGTGGTCTTTTCGTTGTTTTTGGTGAGGTCTTGAAGCGACGAAAACTCGTAACTGTGTCATACAAGAAATAAATTGCTTGTCGGGAGTAGGTTTTTATCTATCAGTTAGTGATAGGTTTGTGATGCGATCTATGATAGATTATCTTGAGATCGGGAAAGCTTGGGAGAGAATGGAGAGCAAGTCGACAATTTTCGGATTTCAAAGATGTGTTGAGTTGCTTCACGGCTTCAACATGAAGAAAGCAGAGAGGCGCTTTCAAAGATCGGAGCTACTGGCGGCTGCGACCAAAGGTGTGCCAGAAAGAAGGGAAGGGAAGTTTCAAAAAGAGGAAAATCTTTGACCGAGAGTAGAGATGCCTAGTTGACTCTCTTACAGTGCTTTTGATCCTCTTCGGGCAGGTTTATTTTCATGAAATTAATCTTTGATGTATATAATAATATTGTGATATCAACCGTGGAGTTGCTTTCTTGCAGTGCTAGGGTAAAAAAATAAAAGGAAAAAAAAACATTCAACACCGGGGCTTCGCATGCAGTCCCCTATCATACTACTGACCCGGCCCTACGCGACTTTACTTCTCAGTGCGAATGAGATGAGGTGTTACCCGCGTGGTATGATCGAATGTACTGCATGACTTGGTGCATACTCTATTTATACTCAGTTTAAGAATGGTAGTTATTTACTTCTATGGCTATTGCAACGAGATAGTGGTAGTGGAACGTCTGGAGCAAACATCACTGCAAAAGATATTATAGTAGAAGTTATTAACTAGTTTGGTAAAGATAGGCCTAGTAGATTTTGTTAGAAACTCAAGTGCAGAAAAAGAAGACCAGCGCATGCAGAACCCAAGTCGCTGCAGAGATTGATCAAATCACTATTTACGACGGAACAGCAAGTGTGGCGCAGCAGAGAGCAGGGAGCATAAGCAACATCAGCAGCGACGAGCAACACGATTGCTAGTCGGCGATCCCCTTCTTTGCGAGCGTTGGCTTAGCCAGGATTGACAAGAGACAAAGCTCGAACGAACGATCGGCGAGGGAGGGCGCTCTTGAAGTGCAGAATACACAGGGAGCTTCTACTACACGCTGATCGTGTAGCGTAGAAACGGGTGGCGGGAGACTAAGTGGAGTTTTCTTAGGTTCTTCTCGGAGTCAACTGTTGAAAGTACCGTCGCCAGGCACGAACGAGGGACGAAAATGATTAGAGAAAACATGATTTCAGATCACTCTTGTGACTTCTTTGGCGAAATGAACAAGCGGACGCTTCGAAAGCTTCGTGAAGGTTCGGTTACCAAAAATATAGAGTAAGTGTAAAAGTAAGAGAAGATCTTAGGACACAGAAACACCAGACCAAGAATATCTAGCCAGTTAGTAAAAATTGACTTCCCCGACTTGCGTGTTGATCTGCCGTGCGTGCTTTATTCATGTGCTGGATACAGATTTGAAAGAGTTGCTGACTTTGAGTTTGCTGATGATTCCAAATCTCTTTTTTTAATATAATAGACTAAGTGGGTACCATTGGGCACGAGTTCAAATTAGCAACGAAGGTTGGCAAGCCTTGACTGAGGCAGTCAAGGAAAATCGTGTGGAATCAACCTTGAAGTGAGTTTTCGTTAAAGATTCCGTATTCGCGCGGCATTGTAGACGATCATTAATGAATGACTGACGGAAGCTGTTCTTTCTCGGTGTTTCGGAGGAAATTCTCGATGAATAGACTCAAGAACATTAATATTAGCAATGATCATTGGGTTGCTCTCGCAAACGCACTGAAGGAGACTACAGTAATGTCTGGGCTCATGTAAGTGAGAAGTCAACATTTCGTGTGTTGAGGCAATGGATCTGATCACACCATTTCATGTTTAATTATATATACACTAACATGAATGATTACCCGTCGAGGCACACAATACCATTCTTTGATGGTGGCTAACAAGCAGCTTGTGTAACGTCCCATTCACCACTGAAATGATCAAGGGCTTGGATGGTGTTCTCCAGAAGAATCGAGCTTTGAAGCGTTTGGGGTGAGTTCAGCTAAGTCAAGGTGAAATGTCATCTAGGTCCCACCTGACAGGTTGTCATTTTTTTGTTGACGAGCATGTCATTGGGGACGACTTTGTAGGATCATTATTTGAAAACTGCTAACAGTGAGATTATTTGGTGGTTACTATAATACTCCTTGTTATCAATGGGTGCGCAGGCTTTTGGATAACAATTTTGGGAGTGAAGCTTTTGCGATTTTGGTGGAAGCTCTGAAGATGAATGAGACGCTGAAATGTTTGGAGTGAGTTTGTTGAAGCAGTAAGACAAGATATCTGGTCTCTTTGCCGGTCATTAAAGAGTTTTTTGGTAACAAAATGAGAATGACGACTGACGATGGTATAAATTGATGTGGTTTTACTTGTGAGCGAGCAGGATTGAAAGGAATATCGGGGCTGACGATTGCGTCATTTTAGCTGATAGTCTAAAGAACAACCAGTCACTGAGTACAGTAAAGTGAGTATAGTCGGCCTTTGCAATATTTGCTAGATGTTATGTCTTGTCGTGCATATAAGAGAGTTATATGATAGGTAGCTAACAAATTGTGCGATGCGTTGGCATGATGGTCTCTTGAATGAACAGTCTTGATGACAATACGATTGGCAGCAAAGGTTGTTTGGCTTTGGCCGAGGTGCTCAAGGTAAACGAAACGCTGAGAATTCTACAGTAAGTATATATAGTCTATGTATGCCGCCGGATACAGGAATGTTTCTGATAGTCGTGCAGGAAGTTTGCTGACGTTACTGTCGATTGATTAAACGATACTGTTGCATAATTTTTGACAAGCGGGGGCTTACAGACTTCGTGGTAACAACGTTGGCAGCAATGCTTGTGCAGTGTTGGCAGATACACTCAAGAAGAACAAGACGCTGACAGAGTTGGGGTGAGTTGAACAAGACTTTCAAGTGTATTCATGTGTCTGTAAAATGGTGAACATGTGGGGCACAAGAAGAGGTTTTGCCTTGATCTTTTTAAAATTAAAAACGCATGGTGAGAAATGTTTGAGCAAGGTGGCTGACGTTCAAACTGGAGTGAAATCACTTTTAATTTTTCATTGTCAATTGTGGACCAATAGGCTGGGGAACAACAATATTGACAACAAAGGTTGTGCAGCGTTGGCGGATGCACTCAAGACAAACCATACGTTGACCATGCTAGAGTGAGTTGACTGTTATACCCTTTGCATGCATGCAACAAGAGGGTTATTCATATGATATACTGACAGGAAGCATTGGAATGATTACGATTCTGAAAACAATTTGTTGTCTTTGGCCGAGTACGGATGCGCAGCCTTACATCTAACAAAATCAACGACGAAGGATGGGTGGGCTTGGCGGAAGTACTGAAGGAGAACAAGACGGTGGAAACGTTGCTGTGAGTTAGACTAGCAATTTATCAGGCTATTGCCGGTACGAGAAGTTACCCATTGTAGCTTCTTTTGCAAAGAGATGACTGACTTTGATATGAATTGACGCATTTTTCTTTTTCAACAGGATGAATGGAAGCATTGTTGGCGATAAAGGTTGTGCGACGTTTGCTGAGGTACTCCAGAAAAACCATTCGGTGAAAAACCTAGGGTGAGTTGAGCAATCTATGTGTCAGACCATTCTGGGAATACACGGGCCTTTGTTCAAATTCTTGTCTGTTTCAAGTAAACGTTGGAAGTTTAGAAGCATAGAGTTGCACATGTAGTGGGTCCGTACTAATTGTGCAGGAAGATTATTTGTTAAGACAGCTGACTTTCGTGTAAAAATGGAAACAAATGAAATGATTTGCCATTTCGTTTTGGACTAATAGTCTGGGTACAAAGTACTTTGATAACACAGGCTTTTGCGCTTTTATGGATGTACTCAAGGAAAACCAGGTTTTGAAAGCGCTATTGTGAGTTGAATGCCTTTTTTTTGGGGGGGGGCTCTGACTGATGCAGAAATGATCAGAGGGTCGGAAGAAGTTGTGCAATTACGTGTTTGGTTCAAGCAAGTAGAGCAGGAAGCGATGCTTGTTTTTGAAACCATGAGGAAGCCATTCGTGACGCTGTCAGAGGACTAACATTGGATTGGAACGGGTTATGTCACGCAACAACGTTTTGATTTTATTGCTAACTGCAATTTAACAGCTTGAGCGCAATGAGCATTGACGACAAGTTTTGTGTGGCTTTGGGTGAGGTGTTGAAGAAGAACAAGGTTCTGACAGCATTATCGTGAGTTAAACAAGTTATTTTGGGCACAAAAGTGGAAAGGGTCAAAATTATTGGTGTACACTACTGCGGTTGATAAATATTGAACACTTGGAAGATATAAGAGAAAATATGGCGATGTCCTTGGAAAATTGCAGTTTGATAGCAGAGATCTAACTCTATTCATTATTTGTAAATCGTGTTATAGTATCAATGGGAAGGACAAGAGCAGCACAAAAGGTCGTGTGGCGGTGATTGAAGGACTTCAGGCGAACCGCAGTATCACAGTCTTTGAGTACGTTGAAGAAAAACATGAAGAATGGGAATTGTTGGCTAACACAATGATGTATTGATTGATAGACACCCCTGGCGAGGTGATAAAAGCATCCAACGTGAGCTTGACCTGAATAACCAGATTTATGCTGAACAGGAAAGGAAGAACAAGCTTGAACAGGTAGCTCGTGAGCTTCGTTGCATCCATGCCGTGAACAGGACCCTAGCTATGCCGCTTGCAGGGAAACGTGGCAAACAAGTTGCGCAGAGTAGTTTAACTAGCAACAAGACCAATCTAAGAGGTAAAGAGCAATGCCTTGATGAACAGAAGCTGGAAGTTAGTCGTTTAGAAGCTGCAAACAGTGTCCTAACGGCTTCATTGGGATTGCTGGGCACGTATCTTTGCTAA